>CM061240.1:9830000-12330000 GCA_030848705.1 Heracleum sosnowskyi
CAGCTGATTCATCACCACTATCTTCACGAATGTGTTCAATTTCAGTCTCGGTATCCACCAATTTGCGTTTGTTCTTCGGAGTCTTAGGAGTAACAGATGGAGTAGAACCTCTAGTACGCCTCATGATGTAGTAAAATCCAAAAGAAATAGTAATCGAACACACAATGTGGAGAGATATGCGAGAGAAAAACCCTTGAAAGAAATTTGGGGAAAAGAGAGAGAGAATGGAAAAGTCGGGAACGAATCGTTCGTTTAATACCTCTTTTAAAATAAATTAAGGGAGAGGAATTTTTAGGATAAAAATTTAGAACACCCCAACCCCTAACCATACGCAACATGATAAAATATAATAAACTTTAATTTACCACATTACCGATAAGAAACAACAACTGTCAAACTTCTATCATTTAAACACGGCACAAAAAACTAGGTCAGTCAAAATAATAAAAAAAAAAATTCAAATTATGACTCTAAAAATAATAAAAATGATAAACAACCTGAAGGGATAGAACACAAAAAAATTAATAAAAAATACTGAAGTAAAGGATAGTACCCGGAAATATCTCAGCTAGCTAACTGAACATTACACATACCAAGTTCGCGACGCAGAACACAGAACCTTTCTTCTGCAAGAGGCTTGGTAAAGATGTCAGCTCGCTGATATTCCGTGGAAACAAAAACCAACTCGATATGGCCTTTAGCAACATGATCACGCAAAAAGTGATGACGAACATCAATATGTTTGGTGCGCGAATGATTCACTGGATTCTTTGAAATGTTGATAGTGCTTGTATTATCACAATAAATGGGAATCGTAGCACATTTTATGCCATAATCTCGAAGTGTTTGAATCATCCAAAGGATTTGGGCACAACAGCTCCCTGCAGCCAAATATTCACCTTCGGCAGTAGACAAGGCAACAGAAGTTTGCTTCTTGCTTTGCCAAGAAACCAAACTCTGTCCTAAAAATGCACAAACACCACTAGTACTCTTACGATCAGTTTGACAACCTGCAGAATCTGCATCACTAAACCCAACAAGATCAAAAGCATTTGTGATTGGATAAAATAAACCAAGAGAAATTGTGCCACTCAAATATTTAAATATTCTTTTAACCGCACTCAAATGAGACTCTTTTGGTTTAGATTGAAACCTCGCACATACACAAACACTATACATTATATCAGGTCTAGAGGCTGTAAGATACAATAAACTACCAATCATACCTCTATACTTGCGAACATCAACATCTATACCTTGTTCATCTGCTGTCAGCTTGCTGGCAGGAGTCATTGGTGTTGATTTCTGCTTGATATTCTCAAAACCAAATCTTGTGAGTAGATTCTTGATATATTTGGATTGATGCACATATATACCATCAGGAGTTTGCTTAATTTGTAAACCCAAAAAGTAGTTGAGCTCTCCCATCATGCTCATGTCAAACTCGCTATGCATACACTTAGAAAACCACTTGCACATATCATCATTAGTAGATCCAAAAATAATATCATCCACATATATTTGAACAACTAAAATATCAGAACCATTATGTTTAGTAAATAATGTGGGATCAATTTTACCTCGAATGAATCCATTTTTAATTAAAAACTTACTTAGCCTTTCGTACCATGATCTAGGAGCTTGTCTCAATCCATATAATGCCTTCTTTAATTTGAACACATAATTTGGAAATTGTTCACTCTCAAAACCAGGGGGTTGCTTGACATAGACTTCCTCTTTTAAGAATCCATTAAGAAATGCGCTTTTCACGTCCATTTGATGTAGCTTGATCTTCTTGAAGCATGCAAATGAAAGTAGCATCCTTATTGATTCGAGCCTTGCAACCGGGGCATAAGTTTCCTCAAAATCTATTCCTTCTTGTTGATTATAGCCTTGTGCAACAAGTCTTGCTTTGTTGCGAGTAACCGTACCAAATTCATCAACTTTGTTTTTGAAGACCCATTTAGTACCAATGATTGAAGCATCTTTAGGTGGCTCCACAAGTTCCCAAACATCACATCTTTCAAATTGATTGAGTTCTTCTTGCATTGCCATGATCCAATTCTCATCTTGAAGTGCTTCTTTAACATTCTTTGGTTCTGCTTGAGCTAGAAAGGCCGCAAATGCACAAAAATTGGCTTGACCCTTCCTTGTCTTGATTCCTTCTGATTTATCACCAATGATCAACTCTGGAGGATGGTTCTTCACTGTTCTTGTTGACTTTGGCAATGAATGTTGAGCTATGACTTCCTCATGTACTCGAATTCTCTTGGATGGAGGAGAAGCTTCACCACCTTCATAGATAGGCATCTTTTCTTGTGATCTCTGACCTCTTGGTCCTTCCAAGGTGAGCCTTGATAACTGATCAATAGTTTCATCAACTGGGGAAGAAGTTTCAGCTGGCTTTTCAGCTGTTTGAGTTGCAGTAGACTGGATGTCAGCTTGCTGAGATGCTGATATTTGCCTTGTCAGCTCGCTGTCATGACCTGTTTCTGCAATATCTTCCTCATCTCTTGACAGATCAACATTAGATTCTTGAAATGAAACATCAATAGACTCTTCAACAATACGTTTAGATATATTATATATTCTATAAGCACGACTTGTTAAAGAATAACCCAAAAATATTGCTTCGTAAGATTTAGCATCAAATTTACCATCTCGATCAATAGTTTTGAGTACAAAACATCTGGAGCCAAAAACTTTGAAATATCCAATGTTTGGCTTCTTATTCCTCAGTAATTCATATGGAGTTTTGTTGAGTATAGGCCTGATAAGTACCCTGTTAAGAACATAGCTAGCTGTGTTAACAGCTTCTGCCCAGAAACTCCTTGGCAGCTTGCTTTCTTGCAGTAAAGTCCTGGCAGTTTCTTGCAAAGACCTGTTCTTCCTCTCCACAACTCCGTTTTGTTGAGGTGTCCTTGGTGCAGAGAATTCATGTGTAATACCTCTTTCTTCACAATAGGTAATGAAGTCTTTTGAGATGAATTCACCTCCTCTATCACTTCTTATACCTACAAGTCTTGTATTCAACTTGTTCTCAAGTAAAGTGATTAGCTTTTCAAATTCACTAAAAGCACAATCTTTAGAACGAAGAAACAATACCCATGTATATCTAGAATAATCATCTACAATTACAAATGCATATTGTTTACCTCCAATACTTTTATATGCTTCCGGACCAAATAAGTCCAAATGGAGAAGCTCTAAAGGTTTAGAAGTTGATACCATTTTCTTTGACTTATGTGGAGTCCTGATTTGTTTGCCTAATTGACAAGCCGAACAGGTTTCCGTCTTGACATACTTCAATTTGGGCAGTCCTCTAACTAGCTTCTTGGAAGACAGCTTGCTGAGTAGATCCATATGAGCATGTCCAAGCCTTCTATGCCAAAGATCTGGGTTTGTATCAACAGTAGCTAAGCAACAACCTACTTCCTGCATCTCAAAGTCCAACATATATATATTTCCTTCCCTTCTAGCAACTAGGGGGACTTTGTTAGTACCAACATTAATAATACATTTCTCTTTATCAAAAACAACAGTATGTCCATCATCATATAATTGACTTATACTAAGCAAATTGTACTTAAGACCTTGAACATATTGAACTTTATCAATAGAGATGTTACTATTACCAATTGTTCCTTTGCCAAGTATGCGGAGTGTTTTGCTATCACCAATTGTAACACTTCCACCCTTTTTCATTTTGAGACTAAGGAACTGAGATTTGTCACCACACATATGTCTTGTACATCCACTATCCAATATCCATTGATTTGCATTGACTTTAACCACAAGACATACCTACAAACAAAGAACAAACAACTCAACGTTTTGGTACCCAAATTTGGTTGGGTCCTGCATGGTTAGTTGATAGAATATAGATATTATTCAATTCAGATCTCTTGATCCACATTTGGACCACTTTTGATGTTCGTTTTTCTGTTCTTCCTGTTCTGTCAGCTGGCTGCCTATAGGCTGTTTGTCTGTTCCAGCTTGCTGGTTTAGCATTCTGACTTGAGCAGTGATGTGATAAGTGACCTTTCTTTCCACATTTGTAACAAATTTTCCAAGGCATAGCATAATTATATGGAATACCCTGTTTGCCTTCATATTGAAAAGCCTTGTTCTTAGAAGTAGAAGCCATTCCAAGTCCTTCTTTATCCATAGGAACCTTTGTTTGTTTCATAATTGTCTTTAATACTTCCTCCCCTTGAACAAATTTTCCCATGCCTTTCTCCAGCTTTGCAACCTCAGCTTCCAATTCCTGTATCTTCTCAGCTTGTTGATTTGCTTCAATTGAGATGGATTCTCTAATTTTAAACGTCTCAAGACATACATCTCTTGCTTCAATTTCTGCACGTAGCTCGCTGAGTTCCTTCATCAATGTGTCATTTCTTTTGAGGAGCAACTTGTTAAACCCTTCAAGTTGTGTTAGCTTTCCCTTTAAATCAGAAATGAGATCTTCATGATTGTTTGATGGAGTCTTTTCAGCCATTAGCTCAGAAATCATTTTTCGAAGAGAAGCATTCTTCTTTTCAAGCTCGTTGTTCTCATTCTTTAATTCCATGAACTCCACAATAGATATAGTACTATGTCTCTGCAAGGTTAGTTCATCTAATGAATGATTACTAGAATTTGAATCAGAATTTATAGAGTTTACCTCACTATTATTGTCATCCGCATCTGAAGTATCACTTTCTACAAGGCCATCTTCCGTGATTCCTCGTATTGTATCTTCATCATCAAGACCAACAAGAGCTAAGTTCACCATCTCATCACCTGATTCATCATCAGAAGCTGAATCCTCATCGTCACTCCATGTCAAAAGAGCTTTAGACTTCTTTCTGTCCCTTGAGGTAGCTAGCTGCTTTGGCTTGTTCTTCAACTTGTAGCAGTCCCTTTTGAAATGTCCTTTCTTGCCACATTCAAAGCATGCATCATCCTTTGAATCCCTTGACTCTCTTTTTGCACCAAAAGCCTTTCCTTTCTTTAGTTTATCCCTCTTTTCAATCATCTTCTTGATTTTTCTGGACATAAGAGCCAATTCTTCATCTGATTCTGATTCTGCATCTGAAGTTAGCTTGCTGCTACTAGAATGTAGAGCTAGATTCTTCATCTTTTCAACTGGAGCTTTCACAGATTCCACTTTACTTTCATGTATCTTGGTTTCAAACTGTTCTAACTCAGCAAAAATAGATAGATGATCCATAGTGTCAAGATTTGATGAAGACTCCAAGGAGGTAACTTTTGGTTCATAGATGAATGGTACCGCACTTAGAACTTTCATGTTTATTTCGTCTTGAGGGATCTTTTTGCCAAGTCTCTCAAGTGCATTGATGTTCACTTGAAATCTAGCTTGACTTTCTTTGATAGTTTCACCTTCCCTGAGTTTAAAATTTCCAAACTCATTCATTAGCTTGCTGAGTTTGACTTTCTTCAAAGATGTTGAGCCTTCATGATAGGTTTCCAATGCATCCCACATCGCCTTTGCTGATTTAAGAGATGATACTTTGTCATGCTCAGCTTGATTTAGCCCATTCATGAGAGAATTCCTTGCTTTTCCATTATAGCCAATTTTGATCAATTCATCGGCAGTAAGATCATCAATATCCTTATCTTTGCCATCTTTATCAAGGAACACATATGGACCCTTCTGAACAACCCTTAGCACAAGTGGATCTCTAGATAGAAACGTTTCCATGCGCCCTTTCCACCAGTTGTAGTTGTCTGTTCCAGTGAGGAGAGGAGCTCGGTAGTCAGACTTTCCTTCGGGATAATTATCAGCCATTTGATCGATACTTTTCCTGTTACAGAAATATTAGTATACCTGCTTTGATACCAAATGAAAATGCACACCTAGAGGGGGGGTGAATAGGTGTTATGGCCAACTATATCCTATTTTAATGTTTTACCAAATAATTAACTGCCAATCTTGTCAGCTAGCTAAGATGAACAAAACGAAGTCTGTCAGCTAGCTAAGATAAACAATGCAATGCAGAATTGAAATAGCGGTAAATAAAAACACCAAGAATTTTAGCCAGGTTCGACCCCTATTCTCTATGGTCTACGTCTTGGTCCCTTACCAAACCTGGTAAGAGAATATATTATTAATCACTATAAAAACCGATTACAAGATTAATACATATATCTCCCTTCTTCCCTGTCACTGATAGCAGCTAGCTGACACCCTTGTTCCCTGAATCAAATGATCTCTAAGTACTATACTACCCAAGTATAAACTTCTCTATCAAACTAATTCCCGAACCCTTGTGTCTTAGCCTGCAACTCAGCAACAACCTTACAATCTGAACAATATAAGCAATTGAGAATAATACAACTCAAACTATAAACTCTAAGCAAAGATATAAACGTATGTATATAAAAGTAGAGCTCAAGTAAAAGATTTTGCAAAGTAGCACAGAGTTGTTCTTGTGTGTTCTCCAGGAGATTCAAACGAAAACCACCACATAAGTATTTATAAAGAACTATTAACGTTCGAATTAACCAATCAAACACCAACGGTCTTGAAACCTTTTCTCACGTTTAGTTTGTTTGATAAATTCGTTCATCAACGTTCACATAACGTTAACATACTGAAGTTTAGGAGAAAAGACGTTTAGAATATAAACCACTCAGTATATAACTAAAAACCAGATTTAGAGAGTTTGTATAAGATAAGATATTTGAAAGATCCAAACTCCTAATAAATAGGAAAACTGTTTTGAAAAAGTCTTTGTGAAAACTGAGCTCTAAAATTATATATATTAAGTTTATATAATTTATAGAGTCCTTACATATCATGTCCTATAAAATCTCCACGGAATTAGGACTTCTGTTTTGCCTTGGACAGTTTCTGGCGGAACAGTCTTAGCTTGCTGAAATGCACTGTTACTTCAAAGTTAGCTAGCTAAGATACTTGTAATCCTGCAATGTTAGCTGGCTGATAACAAGTAATATAAAGCCTGCAACAAAAACTGTTAAGACAAATATAGATACTGTCATTTCTTGTACTAACAGCTAGCTAAGATTAATATCATCAAAATCAAGGATTATCAGTTTGGACCCTGGCGGCGCCTCCGGCGTGAAAATAAGTCTGGGCCTTGAAAGAGTAGATAAGATTATAGAGAAATCTCAGTGGGGAGGGTGTGTGTATATTGTTTATAGTGAAAGAGAGAGTAATCCCAAACCTTTCCTTCTTGGATTATTTATAGGCCCATAATTAGGGTTCAGCGGATGTACCTGCAATCATGAGCGTTGGATTCTAGGTAGGTAGGACACTTGGGTGATGTTGATGGGTCACACGTGTCCAGGTGAGAATTGTGGTGTCGTGTGACAGGCTCCTGCTGGCGTGTGGTTTAGATAGGAAATAATTATGTCAATCATTAGGTAACCTTACATGTCGTCATCTGGTGTGATCATCAGTGATGCCTAAGCACGCCACGTAACAAGGTTTAGTTTTTCTCACACAAGCTATTTCCTTTGTCGTCAGGTTAAAGTGGGTTAAACCTTGAGATTGAGCCATGGCTCAAATATGAATTCGGGCTTGGAGGTGAGCCATGACTCAAATATGAACCCGGATTTGGAGGTGAGCCATGACTCGAATATGGGTTCGGACTAGGAGGTGATTCATGGCTCAACTATGACTTCGAGTTCAGAAGTGAACCAGGACCCTAGATGAGTCCGGGCTATACATAGCCTATCAATATGCTACACTTGTTGCTCTATAAATTAAAAAACAGCTTTGAAAATATCATTTTCCTTAGTAAATCCTTTTAAGGAAATATTACATTTGTAAGTTAGCACACCAAGGGGTGTCATCGAACTGAGAACATTGCCAGACTCGATATTTGGGCTCCAGCTCGGACTCAGTAGACTATTAGAATAGTCGAGCTCTAGTTCGAACTCGAGCTGAACTTGATTATTATCGAGTTGAATTTGAGTATTTTACCAGTCGAAGATGTTTAACTTAATTACACCGTACTTGTACACATAGTTTATACATTATTACAATTTTTACTGTTATCTACTTATTTATGAACTAAATTTATAGTACTAATTGACAAAACCGCGCTTCGCGACGACATTATAATTTTTTTTAAAAAATCTATCTATAAAATTACAACAATTATTCATTACTTCCTAATAACCGTCCTCCCGTTAAACACATTTTCTTTGTTAAGATCGAAATCCTAATTTTTATACATTCAATACTTGTCTTACCTATTAATTTTCATGTTAAATACTCTTTTCTAATAAGGTGCTCTCTCGTTAAAAAACACATATATAAATTCGCACTCTATTTTTACTTTCAATATAACTTTTAATTATATATGTCTTACAAACATCTATTCTACTTTTGATAGAATTTTTTTTAATATCTATTTCTTGTAAATTTGAATTCTTTTACTATATAAATTCGAAAACATATTCTACTTCCCATAAAACTTTTAATTATATGTCTAAACTGTAAAGTACTTATAAATTCGAACTCTTCTATTCTATAAATTCGAACACCTATTCTACTTTCAATATAACTTCCACATAATCTCCCGTGTATCCTCCTTTATATATATATATATATATATATATTGATAATTTGGATATCATATATACCAATTACGAACTTAAATTATTTTGAAAATATTTTATTTCATAAATAAAAATATTGTTCACTTTCAATATTAAGTATGCTCATATCAATCTATACTATTATATTAAAGACGAAACATTGAAAGTTTTGTAGTTTGGTCGTCATGAAAGTTTTTGTAGTCTGGTCACTCCATTCATAACCGTTAGATATTTCTGATCAAATCATTGAGAACCGTTAGATAAAATATTAAAATTAGTATATATAACATCTTTTCTATTTTTTCTAACTAAAATATCTCATTTTCCAAAAATATCACAGCAGTTTCATTTAATAAAATAACATAATAAGGTTATAATTGCTAATAAATAACTCATTATCATTTTTAGCCAAAGTGTATATTTTTTTTTATATTTTCTAACTAAAATTTCTACTTTTCTATTTTTCCTAAATAAAACCTCTAATTTTCCAAAAATATCACGAATAGTTCTATTTAATAAAATAAAATAATAATATTATAATTATTAATGACTAACCGATTAACTTTTTTTTCCAAAACGTGTATTCTTTTTATATTTTCTAACTAATATTTCTTTTAACTAAAACCTCAAAAATATCACGAGCTATTCCATTTAGTAGCATAAAATACTAATATTATGAATATATCTCTCAAACTAATATTATGAATATATACTAACATTGAAAGTTTTGGTACCTGTTTTTTTGTACCTGTTTTTTGATACAATATTTGCCTTATTTAATTGTTTGTTTAATTATTATAATCAGTTACCCTTTCAATTAAATTATATTATCATTTTTTTCTAAAACAATCAGGGGCAATTTTCTTTTCAGCTAAAACAAGTTACTTTTTGTATTTTCTTTGCTAAAATCCTTCATTTTTCAAATATATCACCAGAAAACCCTTACATATTTACTTTAAAATCTATTTTAATACTTTTAATTGACAATACCTTTTTCAACTAAAACATGTTACATTTTCTATTTTTCTTACTAAACCCCCTTTTTTTCAAAAATATCACGGGCAAATCGTTACTTTTATATTTTAAAATTCAACGAAAACATGTTACTTTATATTTTTATTACTAAAACCCCTCTTTTTCCAAAATATCACGGACAAACCGTTACTTATTTATTTTAAAATTCATTTTAATACTTTTAATTATTTTAAAATGTTTAACACGCCTACTTATTTTTTTTGATAAATGCAATTATTAAAATATAAAATATTAATAATAAAATTAACAATTATTAAAAACAACCCGTTCATCGTACGGGTTTTAAGCTATATTATTAAAGACGAAACATTAAAAGTTTAGTAGTCGGATAGACGGACGGTCAGTACTTAGTGATTTTACTTAATTACCCTTACTTATTTTTTTAAAAACATTATCACTAAATAATAAAATTATTTATAACCAATTACCTTTTCAGCTAAAATACATTACCTTTTTTTTATTTTTTTTCTTACAAAATCCTCTTTTTTCTAAAAAAAACACGGACGATTATCTTTTTTAACAAAAACATGTTATTCTTTCTATTTTTCCTTACTAAAACCCCTCATTTTCCAAAAATATCACGGGCAAACCCTTACTTATTTATTTTAAAATCTATTTTAATACTTTTAATTATGTTACTTTTTCTATTTTTTTCATTTTCTAAAAAAATTATTATTAAATAATAACATTTTTATAACCAACTACCTTTTTAGCTAAAATACATTATCTTTTCTAACAAAATCTTCTTTTTTTCTAAAAAAATCACGGGCAATTGCCTTTTTCAACTAAAACATGTTACTTTTTCTGATTTTTCTTTACTAAACCCCTCATTTTCCAAAAATATTCCGGACAAATCATTACTTATTTATTGTGAAGCCTATTTAAATACTTTTAATTACAGGCACTTACATTTTTAGCTAAACCATGTTACTTTTTCTATTTTTTCTTACATTACCTTTTCCAAAAATATCATGGGCAAACAGTTATTAATTTATTTTAAAATCTATTTTAATACTTTTAATTATTTAAAAAAGTTTAACACTCCTACTTATTTTTTTAGCAAATGCCGATTAATAGAATATTAAAACATAAATAATAAAAATAATAATTATTAATAATAATTTGTGCATCGCACAGGTTTTAAGCTAGTACTATTATATAATAGACGAAACATTAAAAGTTCGGTTGGTCGGTATGGTACGTTGTGATTTTACTTAATTGCCCACATTAAAAGTTTGGTTGGTCGGTATGATACGTTGTGATTTTACTTAATTGCTCTTAATTAATTAACTGTACTTCGTATTTTTACTTAATTAACCTTACTTATTTATAGAAACTAGCTTATATCCCGTGCGATGCACAGTTTTCTTTAATATTTTCTTATTTTTTATTTAGATTTTAGTTATTATATATAATTTGATAAAATTTTAATATATATATATATATATATATATATATTGGATTTATAAATCTAACAATATAATATTTAAATTTAATATATTATTGACGTAATTAATAGTAGTATTTTAGATATTAAAATATAAAATATTTTAAAATAACATATCTAATGATTCGTATTTTTTTACTCTTAAAAATCTAAAAAGGGACTCAAGTGCAAATATCAAAATATGTGCTTGTTCAATATACCGAGTTTATTTGAATATACTATTACTTTTATTTTAATTAATTATCTCGTTTAAATTGAATGTTAAAAAAATTATAATAAACATGAATTTCATAAGTTTAATATAATAATATTACCAATATATCTATCTTTTGCCCGTGTTATTTTTAATTTGAACATGAGTTGTTTCAGTTAAAAAATATAAACAGGTAATATCCTTAAAAGATAATTAGTTACTTATTAACAATTATATAAAATTATATTAATTTTTTTATATATACGTCAGCATTACTTTTAGAAAATTAGTTGTTTAAGTTAGAAAATATAAAAGAGGTAATTTGTTAAAGCTGAAAAGAATAACTTGTTATTTATTAATATTTATATAAAACAATATTACCATTGTATATTTATTTTGCATGTATTATATTTAGAAGATAAGTTGTTTTAGTTAGAAAATATAAAACACAGTGTTTTAGCTGTCGGTTATAAATATATAATAATATTACCATTTTATATATATATTGCCCGTCTTATTTTTAGAAAATGATTTGTTTTAGTTAAATAGATATATGAAATAGGTAAGATAATTTAGCTGAAAAAGGTAATTGGTTATCAATAATTTGGTTTCCATATATGTCATGTTTATAAGATGAGTTGTTTTAGGTAAAAAATATAAAAATAATGTGTTTTAGCTGAAAAAGGTAAACAATTATAAATGTATAATAATATTACCATATTATATATATGTTGCCCGTTTTATTTTTAGAAGATGAGTTGGTTTGGTTTAAAAAATAAATATAAAATAGGTAATGTAGTGAAAAAAGGTAATTGGTTATTAATAAATTGATTATAGATTGGCCCGTGAATCGGCCCAAATACCGACCGACCGACCGACCGACGACCGACCAAAACTTTTAATGTTTCGTCTTTAATAATATAGTATAGATATATTACTAAATAATAATATTACCTATTTATAAACAATTATATTTTTCACCTAAAATACATTATTTTTTTCTATTTTTTCTAACAAATTCCCCTACTTTTTCAAATATATCACGAGCAATTACCTTTTTTAACTAAAACATGTTAATTTTTATATTTTTCCTTACTAAACCCTCTCTTTTTCCAAAAATATCACGGACAAACCTTTAGTTATTTATTTTTAAACCTATTTTAATATTATAATTATTTTTTAAAAGTTTACCTATTTTAACATGTCTACTTATTTTTCTTAAAAAATGTAATTACAAAAAATATTAAAATATAAAAAATCAAATACCTATTTATAACTAATTAACTTTTTAGTTAAAACACATTATATATTTTTTCTAAAAAAGCCCCCTCTTTTCTAAATATATCACGTTAAATTGTCTTTTACAATTTAATTTTTCAATTGTTCTCACTAAAATCCGTTCTTTTTCCAAAAATATCATAGGAAACCCTTTACTTATTTATTTTAAAATGTATTTAAATACTTTTAAATATTAAATTTTAAAACCTTATTTTCCAAAAATATCACGGGCATTTACTTTTTTAAACTAAATATATGTTACATTTTTTATTTTTTCTTACTAAAAACCCCTCATTTTCCAAAAATATAACGGGCAAACCCATACTTATTTATTTTAAAATTTATTTTAATGTTTTTAATTATTTAAAAGTGTTTAGCTATTTTAACATGCCTACATATTTTTTGCACAATTACAATTAATAAAATATTAAAATTAATAATAATAAAATAACAATTAACAATCCGTGCATCGCAAGGGTTTTAAGCTAGCATACTTATAATAATAAGAACATAAATTAGATTTACGACATATTAAATAAAAAGTTTATATAAATAGATCTTAAATTTTACTAATATATTTAAAATCATAATTCAAAGTATTATCAAAATTAATAGTTCGAAACCCATTAACAACGTATTTAAATTTAGTATTTAAAATCTACACATAGTAATCTAGGTTAAATGATCAAATCACATCAAGAACAACATGTAAAATCTTAGATTTATAACTCATAAATTACTAATTTTATATTAAAATCTGAATATATTCAATTATTCGTTAATATCTAATATTTATCAATACTATTATATAATATACGAAACATTAAAAGTTTAGTTGGTCGGTATGGTACGTTGTGATTTTACTTAATTGCCCTTAATTAACTGTACTTCGTGTTTTTACTTAATTAACCTTACTTATTTATAGAAATATATTATTAAATAATAATATTACATATTTATAACCAATTACCTTTTTCACCTAAAATATATTATTTTTTCTAACAAATTCCCCTACTTTTTCAAATATATTGCGGGCAATTACCTTTTTTAACTAAAACATATTAGTTTTTCTATTTTTCCTTACTAAAATCTCTCATTTTCCAAAAATATCACGGACAAATCTTTAGTTATTTATTTTTAAACCTATTTTCATATTATAATTATTTTTTAAAAGTTTACCTATTTTAACATGTCTACTTATTTTTATTAACAAATTCAATTACTAAAAGTATTAAAATATAAATAATCAAAAACCTATTTATAACCAATTAACTTTTCACCTAAAACACATTATATATTTTTTCCAACAAAGTTCCTCATTTTCTAAATATATCACGGAAAATTATCTTTTACAATTACTTTTTCTATTTTTCTCACTAAAATCCATTCTTTTTCCAAAAATATCACAGGAAATTCTTTACTTATTTATTTTAAAACGTATTTAAATACTTTTAATTATTAAATTTAAAACCTCATTTTCCAAAAATATCACGAGCATTTACCTTTTTAAACTAAATATATGTTATATTTTTTATATTTTCTTACTAAAAACCCCTCATTTTCCAAAAATATAACGGGCAAACCCATACTTATTTATTTTAAAATTTATTTTAATGTTTTTAATTATTTAAAAGTGTTTAGCTATTTTAACACGCCTACATATTTTTTGCACAATTACAATTAATAAAATATTAAAATTAATAATAATAAAATAACAATTAACAATCCGTGCATCGCACGGGTTTTAAGCTAGCATACTTATAATAATAAGAACATAAATTAGATTTACGACATATTAAATAAAAAGTTTATATAAATAGATCTTAAATTTTACTAATATATTTAAAATTATAATTTAAAGTATTATCAAAATTAATAGTTCGAAACCCATTAACAACATATTTAAATTTAGTATTTAAAATCTACACATAGTAATCTAGGTTAAATGATCAAATCACATCAAGAACAACATGTAAAATCTTAGATTTATAACTTAAAAATTACTAATTTTATATTAAAATCTGAATATATTCAATTATTCGTTAATATCTAATATTTATCAATACTATTATATAATAGACGAAACATTAAAAGTTTAGTTGGTCGGTATGGTACGTTGTGATTTTACTTAATTGCCCTTAATTAACTGTACTTCGTGTTTTTACTTAATTAACCTTACTTATTTATAGAAATATATTATTAAATAATAATATTACATATTTATAACCAATTACATTTTTTCACCTAAAATATATTATTTTTTCTAACAAATTCCCCTACTTTTTCAAATATATCGCGGGCAATTACCTTTTTTAACTAAAACATATTAGTTTTTTTATTTTTCCTTACTAAAATCTCTACTTTTCCAAAAATATCACGGACAAATCTTTAGTTATTTATTTTTAAACCTATTTTCATATTATAATTATTTTTTAAAAGTTTACCTATTTTAACATGTCTACTTATTTTTCTTAACAAATGCAATTACTAAAAGTATTAAAATATAAATAATCAAAAACCTATTTATAACCAATTAACTTTTCACCTAAAACACATAATATATTTTTTCCAACAAAGTTCCTCATTTTCTAAATATATCACGGAAAATTGTCTTTTACAATTACTTTTTCTATTTTTCTCACTAAAATCCATTTTTTTTCCAAAAATATCACAGGAAATTCTTTACTTATTTATTTTAAAACGTATTTAAATACTTTTAATTATTAAATTTAAAACCTCATTTTCCAAAAATATCACGAGCATTTACCTTTTTAAACTAAATATATGTTATATTTTTTATATTTTCTTACTAAAACCACTCATTTTCCAAAAATATAACAGGCAAACCCATACTTATTTATTTTAAAATTTGTTTTAATATTTTTAATTAATTAAAAGTGTTTAGCTATTTTAACATGTCTACTTATTTTTTACACAATTACAATTAATAAAATATTAAAAAAATAATAATAAATAACAATTAACAATCCGTGCATCACACACTTTTTTAAAAGATAATATTATTAGGTTTCAGAACACCAAAATACACAAATTTTAATATTAATATTCATATAACTTGTTCAAAATATTGTTAAATGTATATAATCTAATCTAAAAATTATTGAAAAGATATAAAAAATATGAATATGTATTAGTGTTTGATTTATACATAAATACATATAAATATATATACTTGTACGTTCCACGGGTAATAAACTAGTTAAGATTTTAAATGTAAAGTCGAATGTACCACTCGAATTACATATTTCTCAAATGCAAAATCATGCATAAATAATTACATGATACTTACGCACAATTAATTATTAATATAAAATATTTAATAATAATTTAATAATATTTATCGTTGATTAATATCAGTGTACCAGACATGAGATATTTTTTAATTTCATTTTTAAGTACTACTATAATTTTTGGTTTCAAAAACAAAAGTACTATAATTTTTGAATAGATCGTATGGATAGTACCAAGGAGTATGGGCCAAATGTAACATAAAAATTTAGGTCTATGTCCAAATTTATTAGGTGATAACAAATTTGGTAGAGATTTGAGTTATTAATTAATAAAAATTATATTATTATTATTATGGAGTTCTGAGAAGAATTGTAGTAGAAAATGTAATCATGTATAAATACACAATATATATACTATAAATTCATATTCATATTTAGGTTTCGATAAAATTTTTAACATGGACTATCCAATTTTTAGATTATGTATCCATATTTTGGTTGATATAAAATCCATGCCCCGTTGTTAAGTGTCATTAATATCATTTATAATATTTATAGTAACCTCATTAACAAATAATTGAACCAATTTTTTAATTTTGACAAATTAATTAATGCATATTATCACATAATCAAACATCTAAATTGGATTAATTTTTGAATGTATCTATGATATAGAAAAGAGTAATATTTTATTTTATTAAAATGATTTCTTTCATTATTATATTGTTTGATCATAAATTTATATTATTCCATTTATTTAATTTATTTACAGTAGAACATCGATAAATGAATGTTTGATAAATGAATAATCTCGTCAAATGAATAATTTTTTCCGGTCCCCAACTTGGGACAATGGACTAAATGAATAATCTCAAATTTTATTGGAACCTATAAAGACACCCATGTAAACATAAATGAATATTCACTAAAAATGAAGTAATATTTTTTTTTATGATATATGTTATATAGTCAAAAATTCATAAATTTATATATTTTTTAATAGACTCTAAGTATTAATACACTCTTATAAACATTATGTTAAAATAGTTCAAGCACACTATACTTAATTTATATATATAATACATGTACGTATATTATTAAATGTGAATAAAATATATGATAAATTTTTAACTATTATCTTCTAAATACGTTGGAATAGTAAATTTTAAAATATCATTATTATGATAAAATAAAATAAAATTATTGTTTAAATGAATAAATATTCATTTATCGATAATTAAATAAAATATTTATTTATCAATAAATAAATAATCTCAATTAATGAATATATTTTCTTGGTCTGTATTAATTTATAGAGGTTCTACTGTATTACTATTTAAATAAATATTTATAAAATAATTTTTTGAAATTCCATGTGCGGCTATAACCTAGTTATATATGTATTAATTGTATTCAATATTAAAATAAAAAATATTGATGATTGAATTCTGACATTCAGTACTTCGCATTCTACTATTTTGTTTATCAGTACATTTACTTATTAATAATGAGTATGAATCATAAATATTTAAAATTTTCTAAGAAAACCATCTTATATAGAGTTTCATAATACACTATTAATTCTATTATGGAATATAGTTATTATTGTTTCACAAAATATAAATTTTGATTCTAGTATTGAATACTGCGATATATATTTATAAAAAATATATATCACTTAAAACTTGAGCAAAAAATTTGATTTTAAATTTGATTCTACAGTAAAATTATTTTGAATAATTTTAATTCTGCTGTAAAATTTTGCCAAAATATTTCATAATTTTCAATGATTTTTGAAAAACAGTTGTAGAATTTCATTTTTGATTTACTAAATTAAATTTTGTAATTAAATTTATTTAAAAATATAAATATATATAATATATGTATTTTTATAATGATGTATTACGAGACGTGTGCTATACAACTCTACCCATATTAACTCCTTATATATAATAAGCGTAAGGGAGATCTTATCCAAAACTTTAGTCGGTCACTGTACTACCAAAAGTATACGATCCGTTGGATTATAAAACTATAAATATTTAAATCGATGAGGACCGTCAGATATAATATTAAAAATTGTATTTGATTAATAATAGGACAGTATTTAAATACTAAAAGGTGTATTTTGGTAATTTAAACCTATTATACATGGGTTTTCTATATTGAATAGAAATCTTTATGTAAAAATTCGTAATTATCTTTTCTCTTTATTTTATGGATAGTTCCAGTTAGATAATAATTATTAAACAATCATTAAATTAAAGATAATTTTGTAAGCTTCGCGTGGGCTGTAAAATCGTTAAAATCTGTTGTCTAAAACTCAAGATAGAGCCCAAGAGCCCAAACAGTAAAGTTATTATCTAAATTTTAATAAATATTTTTTTATTATTCTAGCACCAATTTAATTTTTTTTCCTAATTCTTTTAAATTTATAAATTCTATGTTTATTTCAATAAAATATTAAAATCAATTTAAGAAAAAATTAAAATCGATCTGGTCCGTGTACGATCAGTATACGACCAAATTAATAATTATAGTTAGATCTTAAATAGATCGATGAGAATTGTTAGATCTAATATTAAAAAGTGTATCTGATTAATAATAGAATTATATTTAAATACTAAAAAGTGTATTTTGATAATTTAAAATTTTTCTATGTAAAAAATCTTAAATATCTTTTCTCATGAATTTATGTATAGTTCCAGTTAGATAATAATTGTTAAACCAAATATCAAGATAACAATTCATATCGATTACAATGATACCCTACGTTATAAAAGACTTAGGAGAACTCCTGTACATGAATATATTTAAACACTTTTTTTTCGTGAAAGAACATAACAATTCGATTAATCCAAATTATAATTATATTATTTTACATATAACAAATATAAAAGGATAATATCAAAATATTATTAAAATGTTGAGGGTTTCATATTCATAAACGATAATTTTGAATATAATACTTATATTAAAATGTGTATTTGATTAAAGGTAGGATTATATTTAAATACTAAGAAGTGTGCTTTGATAATTTAAACCAATTATAAATTGGTTTTCTATATTGAATTGAATTCTTTGTGTAAAACTTCTTAACCATCTTTTCTTTTCAGTTTATTTTATGGGTAGGTCAACTGGTCAAGTTAGATAATAATTATTAAACCATCATTAAATTAAAGATAATTTCGTTAGTTTCGCATGAGTTGTAAAATCGTCAAAAATCAATTTCTAAAACTCAGGATAGAACCCAAATATTAAAGTCAATATCTAAATTTTAATAAATATTTTTTTTATTATTGTAGCATCAATTTATTTATTTTTCCACTAATTCTTTTAAATATAGAAATTTTATGTTTCTTTCAATAAAGTATCAAAATTAATTAAGAACAAATTCAAATCGATAAAGAATATAATAATATGAGAATAAAATTTTATATAATCATAACATAATTTTTATTCTATTTAATAATTTTTAAGTTATAATGTATTTTAAAATTTTATTTACACCGAAACATTAAAAGTAAAAGCAGTTAGTAAAATACTTATATCAGTATATACTTGATATCCTTATTATATTAAATCCTTATATATAATAATCATAATAAGGATATTATCCCAAATTTTGGTCGTAGACAACCAAATTAATAAGGACCATTAGATCTTAACTAGATAAATGAAAATCGTTAGATCAAATATTAAAAAAGTTTATTTTATTAATAATTGGATTATATTTAAATTCTAAAAGGTGTATTTTGATAATTTAAACCAAATATACCAAATATAAATAAGTTTTCTATATTGAATAGAATTCTCCATGTAAAAAATTCGTGACTTTCTTTTCTCTTCCATGGACAATTCCACCTAGATAAAAATTGTTAAACCATCTTTTAATTAAATATAATTTAGTTATCTTCATGTGGGGTGTAAAATCGTCAAAATCTGATTTTTAAAATACAAGATAAAGCCCAAATTAATAAAGTGAATATTTAAATTCTAATAATAATTATTATGTCATCATTATTTTAACACCAATTTAATTATTTTTTTCTAACTATTTTAAATTTAGAAATCTATGTTCAAAAATTAAAATCAATCTAAGAAAAATTCAAATCAACAAAGAATATAATAATACGAGGATAAAATTTTATAAAATTGTGCATATTTTTAATCCTATTTTATTAAGTTTTATATCATAACTAATCAAATATTATTTATTATTAAATAATAAATTATACGTGGTGGTTTTTGTTAGAAATGAATACTACTAGAAACTAGACAGAGGGGGGGTGAATGGATAGTTTGATATATTTTTCGATTCTTGAAAACTAAGTAAACAACTGTATGTGATTATGATATGTAATATGCAGAAAGTAAATAACACACACAATCACTTTAATCTACTTTGTATAAGCAAATTAAATACTACAGCTTTCCAGGAAATTCACAATCGAATTTCTGGCTTCTAAACAAGAACAGTTTGAACTTGCTTGCTTACAGAGAAAAGAGCTTAGCAAATTACTATGTGTATCTCTCTTACAGCTTACAGTTGTGTGTGCACGATATATATATATTCACCTATACAAACTAGGCACACACAATATTACACAGCTACCCCTTCTGAAAGTCCAACTTGTCCTGCCATAAGAAGTTCACTGTGTCAGGAAGGACCACCTGCTTTTCGGAGTCTTTCCCGTTTCTGTAGCTGCTTGTCTCTTATCTTTCTCTCCAAGTTTAGCTGTAGATTTGCCATCTGTTCTTTGGACCACCTTGCCAGAACAAATGCTTCAGTATTTGTCTCCTTTGATTCTTGGTTCTGTACCTTGATTTGTCTTGTTATAAACGGCTAAGTGTTGATATCGTGAACTCCACTTTATCACTGACTTCGCGATCTCCCTTGTGAGGACTACGCGATATAGCCTTTGAAGACTTTGCGACATAGGTCATTTGACGACTATGCGACATAGGTCATTTGACGACTATGCGACATAGGTCATTTGATGACTATGCGACATAGGTCATTTGATGACTATGCGACATAAGGCTTCTGAGGACTTCACGATCTAGGCTCTTTTGACTTTGCTGACTTCAACACTTCACGACATGTGTCTTGAAGACTTCTCGACATAGTACAAAATGGACTATGCGATATAGCACTTCACGACATGGATATTGGTGACTTCACGACATAGCTTTCTTTTGACTTTGCTATATAATGCCTTAGACAAATTCCTGCAACTTATTTCTTCATAGCCTTATTCAACTCTATCCTGCTGCATGAACACTTCTGAACTTCTACCAGGATAATTATTCAATGGCCTATATACATTCTAGATGCAAGAAACTTTACTAAGCTCATTATAAATCTGAGCATACATGATAAAGCTATTGTTCATGAGAACAAGACAAGTACATTTAGAGACCTATACTCTATCCCAGTGATAGAAATCACTAGGTCATGTAGTGTGACATAGTCACATAGTGTAGGCTTGTTAATAGTGGTATTCAGACATGTCTTGAGCCTAACAATCTCCCCCAAATTGTGAGTAAGATCCTTAGGCACAATTTCATGTCTGATAACAAGCCTAACTTACATAAAAGGAAATTTAGTAACAGAGAGGATAATTCATGAACATTGAGATCAGAAATTTGATTACATAGAAAAATTGAAAGCTTACAGTTTACTTTTGTTGCTCAGCAGCTTCAGCTTCCAATTGCTTCTCTAGCAAATCATCATATATCTTCTTTTTCCTTATCTCTTCTTTTCTCTTCATGTCTATGATGGCTTCTTGAAGTTCTTCTCTTGCAATCAGTTCTTCAATGAGAGGTGAGCCTTTTAAGTCATCAATTGCAGCCTTGAGTGCACTTTCTACATAGGAATCAAGAAACTCCATCCTTATTTTTCTTTGACCTCCATGTGAGTTTTTGTACTCCACAATGTAAGGATTTTGTTTGACCCTGCACATCCCTTTCTGCCTTAGCTCCTTAGCCCTCTCCTCCATCTCAGCCATTTCTTTCTCTCTCCGTATGTTTTTCCCTTCATTCTCTTTCCTCATGTCTTCTTCATAATCAGCATGCAGTTTCAAGAACATGGCAATATCTATCTTCCATGTCCTTTCTTCTTTTTCTTCAAAATTTAGTAAAGCATTTATCCTTTCAAGCTCATACTTATAGAAGTATTGCCAGCCTCCTTGCTTCATTATCCTTTCTCTTCCATCAGTGTACTTGATCTCTAGATGATCTAGCTTCACCTTTACTTCAAAGATTCTTTGAGCTCTCAAAAATGCTAGGGCATCTTCATCATAGTCTTCATCAAGTGGAAGCACATGGATGCCAACAACATTTGTGAGTTTTCCAGTTTTCTTTGTTATCCTTATTCTTTTGGGTACACTCTTGATCTTCATATGCCTCACAAGAGGTACCTTTCTGGAACAAGGTGACTTTATTTTCACTGCCACATCATTTGGAAGTAGCTTCATTCCTCTGCCCTTGCTCCATTGTAACACTCCACTAGCTGTGACTTTGTGGAGGTGTTTTCTTGATATTTCTTTTGTGGCTTCACCCTTCTTCTGTGGCAACTCAGGTTCAGAAGTCTTAGATACTGATTTTGGAGGATCATTGCTAACAGTACCCACCCTAGACTTAGAGTCTTGTGTTGTGGTTAAAGTACTACTAGCAATGTCCTTGACTTGCTGAATTCCACTCCTAGTTCTCTTCACTGTCTCCTTTGCCCCCTTTGTGTCATCACCAGCATCTTTAGATTTCTTGGAAGATTTGCTCCTGCTGCTGTCACTTGGTCCATCCTTATCACTCCTTGAATGAGATCTCCTCCTGTAGGTTTTCTCCTCATCATCATCCTCCCCATCCTTCTTCATGTTCTTTTCTTTGACAGATTCAGGCAAAACACCATGAATCAGAAAAGATTGTAGAATGTGAATCATCTCTAATTCCTCTGCTGTCTTGACTCCCCTCTTGGCTCTTAGCATTTGCAGCACCTGGTTGATCTTTGCATTATTCTTTCTTGTCAAATCTGAAGGGATCACCAACTGGTCAATGCTGCTGTCTTGAGATAGACTTTGGAAGATTATTGTCTTTGGCTTTGAGATAACCTCAGGCAGTCTTTGATCTTGATCCATCTTCAAGTCATCAAACAGTCTCTTGTTGTTAGCCCCACCTTTTTCTATTAAGTCCATTATTGTTGACAGCTCAGTGAATCTCAGTTTCTCTAGAGTTTGAAAAGCTAGGTGCCACAAGCAGTTGTCCTTGCACACCATGATTATCTCTCTTAGATGGACATCCTTGATTTTCCTTACTGCAACTGTGAAGTACTTAATGTTTTCCTTGAGCTTCATTCTGTAAGTCCTTGCATCTTCTTGTGCATCTCTGTAGGTGGCTTTCAGAAACTCCAGGAAGGCCTCATCATGATAGATGTGAGAATTGGCAACTTCCTGTAGCTTGGCCTCTGTGATTGTTGTTGCTTTGGCAGGTTGAGCATTGGAAGTATGTTGAGCAGGTTGAGAAGTGGAGATATCTTTTGGCATTGTGGAGGGATAGTAGGTAGTGGTGACTGTGCTTTTCTGGCCTTGTGCATTGATGACCTCTACAGGGGGAAGATTGATTGGCTTTATTGTCTCTTCAATGAGCTTGCCCTTAAGCTTTGACTGCTTGGCAGGTACTCCCCCTTTCTTTTTCACAATGGCCTCCTTTCCTTTCTCCCCCTTAGGCTTGGGATCAGACAAAATGTCTTGAGCTTCCCCAGGAATAGGCAGGTTCATGGATCTCATCATTGAAGTCATCATTTGTTGCTGCACCAGCAAAATGTTTGTTGTGTTGGTGCCTTGATCATCTAGTTTGTCATTGAGTTGGCTTAGAGATGTAGATAGCATTCTGTTTTCATCCTTGAGAGAGGCCACTTCTCTTTCTAAGCCATCCACCTTAGAGAATAATTGTTGAGACTTGAAGGAGTTTAGAGATTGATCTTTGACCCTGGCAAAGTCATATTTGGAGATGTCTGACAGAGGGACTTCATCCACCAGCTTATCACCATACTGATTTTTCCACATGACATTCAACATAGCATTGGTGGTGATGGTAGTTTTTGCTTGATTGTCCAGTGTAGAAGCCAGTTTCTTGATGTTGTCTGTGACCATGGCAAGAGTCACATCCATCATGGACACATTTGTGGAGGTTTTCTGGACTTCTTTGAGGATACCATCCACCTTGGGAAAATCAGAGAGATAAGAGTTTCTGAGCTTAGTGAGGGATCTGTCTGTCTCCTCCTGAATTGAAGAAATCTCTGATTGAAGCCCTTTCCCAAGATAATGCAGAGCCTTCAACTGGTTCTTGTACACATCATTTACAGCCTCATAGATGGCAACAGGAGAAAGATCCTTAGCATTGGAGCCCAGAGAGGTGAGGTATTCTTCTCTCACAAAAGCCAGGGCATCCTTGAGCTTGAGAGTCCTCTTAGCATCCAACCAGGCATCCACATTCCCCTCTGGTTCAGCTACATCCACAATCTTCTCCTGTTGAGCTTCAACATCCTCCTTATGGCATAGCAGGATAGCTTCATAATCAGCATTTGGAAGGTTGGAGGTGAGGAGATGTTGAGCTATCTTTGAGAACTCATCAATCTGTGCCACATGGAGATCTTGAATAGCTTCTTCTGTCATTTGGGAAGGCACAGATGATGATCCTGAAGGCCTGTCATGGTGCACAGGCTTCAGCCATTCTGACATTGTGGCCTGAGCCAAGTGAGAGCTAGTGCTAGGCACTTCATGAGATGTGTGAGTTTGAGTCTCCTCCAGCCTTGGAATGGCTGTAGGGTCTGATGTTGTCTCCATTGAAATGGGATGTGTTACAACATCAGCCCTATTTGTCTGTGAAGACATTTCCACATCCCTAAGGATGGGAGAATTTGGCACAGAGTCTCCAGTGAAAACTGGTGAAACCTCCATGTTTGTGTTGGTGTCATTAGGATATGCCCCAGCATGCATTCCCTGACCAACTAGATGTGGTTCCTGGGTGGTGAGCACAGTGTCATGCACCATGTCACTTGAAATTGGCTCAATCACAGGAGAGAATTGTGATTGATCAAAGGCAAGATTGTCATTGGAATGACTCTCTTGTTCAGAAGAAATTTTGATGGTAGAATCTGAGAGAGAAGTGGGGTTTAGATCAGATTTTGGCAACTCCCCCTGAGAAAGAGGAGGAGTTTCAACAGTGATGTGCTCTCCACTCTGTGTATTATCAGCCTTATCACTCCTAGAGTCAAGAGTGAGGTCTTGACCCTGTGCAGACTCTGTACAAGATGCAGTGGGGAGGCTGCTCTTTTCAATGCCAATGACCTGTTGGGAGGCCATGGACAGTAACAGGTGTACCCCTTTTTCCACATCTGAATCCTGTTGGGAGGATCCAGTGGTAGGTATAGATTTTGATTTCTTCTTTGGTCTGGTGAGAGGTGACTCAGGAATCTCACTTGCTAGCTCTACAGATTCATGGATAATAGCTAGGGTTCTCTTCTTCTTCTTTTTAGTAACATCAACCTTTTGAGAGATTGATGCACTTGGCTGACTAGCCTCTACAGTGGTGTTTACAGTGGGGTTGCTGGATGGGATAGGGAGGCTTGGGTTAGACTGTGATGCTCCTTCAGTCTCAGCCTCCCCTGTCCAGGAAAGAGCATGGTATATGGGCTTATCAAGTGGATAAGACTCGAATGTGTCCTGCATATGCGTGGTCACACTCAAGATCACATCCACTTGATTCCTTGTGTCCAATGAACCAAACAGAATTTTGGACATGGACTTGGAATAAGCCATCTTTGATTTATCAATACCCTCCAAGTCATGGACATTAGCATCAAGATAATTTAAAATAACTTGAAGAAAGCGAGGGTAAAAGATGTCATTACCTCTTCCACGGACTGTCCTCCCTAGCCTTTGAGCCAATTCCTTGAGGATGATTGCTCCAACATTGATTTCCTGATTGTAGGCTAGGGAATAGGCCAGCTTCACAGCAATGTGACTGATATGGTCCCATCTTGTCTTTCTGCAAAGGAACACCTTCTGGAGTGCATCAAATAGAAATGACCACTCCCTTCTTACAAACTTCTTATTCAGCTTTCCAGTATCTATCTCATCAGCATACTGAATGAAGGTCATGAATTCTATGATTTGAGCATCTGTAGCTTCTTGGTCATGACCTTCCACCTTGAACCCTAATGCGTCATTTATCTCCTTCTCCCCAAACTGGAAGTGTTTGCCTCCAATTGAACAAGCTATCTCCTGGAACGAAGTTCCATCTTCCCTGGCCATTGTAGAAACCAACGCCGTTCGCCAAAATCCTTCCAATACATCAACATACAACGTGGGGTTCAAGGTTAGGGCTTGGCTGAGGTAGGAATCGTTCAGGAACCGTACAAAAAACTTTTACCTGGGTTTAGCCTCAGCCTCAGAGGGAATGGTGAGAAGATTTGTTTCTTTGGGGATGGTTAAAGGAATAGAGGGTGATACTGTTTGAGATTTGGGTGCCATTTCAAGAGAGAGAGTAAGAAAGTGAGTAGAGAATTTGTGCTTAGGTTAGAAAGTTTGAGAGCAATAGACAAGATGAAAAGTTGCAAACGGTTAGAAAAAGGTATTTATATGATAGAGACACTGCGATATGGAGTTATGAATATGTACAGTCTATATGTATGTCGCGAAGTCAATAATAGCCTGTACCGCAAAGTCTTGCAAAATATATCGCATAGTCTCAACAATGAACTATGTCGCAAAGTCTTCAAAATGAAAGGATCGAGGAGACTTTGCGATATAGTAGAAATACCCTGTCTAAAGCTCTCTTTTAGGAATTTTGAGCAATTTGTCAGACTTTTATCAAATTTTGAAATAAAATTAATTTAAATCAAAATTCTGTCAACTATGGAGACTTGTCGATATAGTTATTCTAAGTCGCGAAGTCATAAAATTAACTATGTCGCAAACTCATGAAATGAACTATGTCGCGAAGTCTCTCAATCTCAACAGTTTGCGATATAAGTCTGTTTAATTTGAACTATGTCGTGAACTCTGAAAATCATCTATATCGAGATGTCTCAAAAGCTCACAACTCCACTAACAAATATGATTTTGAAAAATATGCAGTAAAATACTGAAATATTTATAAATCATATCTCAGCTAATTTTCACTCCAAACAAATAGATCATTTAAATACAGTGAAAATTTACTGCTGCAACTATTAACCAGCATATTTACTTAGAACAACTGAATGAAGGATTGAGCATTCCAATTTCACTCACAAGTCTGTTGAAGACTGCTTCATTCAGAGGTTTAGTAAATATGTCAGCTAATTGTTTCTCAGTTGGAACATAAGAGACTTCTATGGTACCATTTGCAGCATGTTCCCTAATGAAATGGTACCTGATCTCAATGTGCTTTGTAGTAGAATGATTAACAGGATTGGCAACTATGGATATTGCACTAGTATTATCACACATTAGAGGAATGTGTTCTAACACTAGCCCATAATCCATGAGTTGATTTCTAATCCAAAGCAATTGAGCACAGCAACTTCCAGCAGCAATATATTCAGCCTCAGCTGTGGATGTTGCTGTGGACTGTTGTTTCTTACTAAACCAGGACACTAACCTTTGACCTAGGAATTGACAGCTTCCAGAGGTGCTCTTCCTGTCAATTCTGCATCCAGCATAATCAGAATCTGTGTAACCAACCAGGTTGAACCCTGTGCCCTTTGGATACCAAAGCCCAAGATTAGGAGTCCCCTTCAGATATTTGAAAATTCTTTTGATGGCCATCATGTGAGATTCCTTGGGATCAGACTGGAACCTTGCACAAAGGCATGTGGCAAACATGATGTCTGGCCTGCTAGCTGTGAGATAGAGTAGGGATCCAACCATTCCTCTATAGACCTTGATATCAACTCTCTTGCCTTTCTTGTCTTCATCCAGCTTGATTGCAGTAGACATAGGAGTTTTAGCTGGGGATGACTCTTCTAAACCATATTTCTTTAAAAGATCCTTGACATACTTAGATTGGTTTATAAAGATGCCATCCTCCCTTTGATGTACTTGCAGGCCTAGGAAGTAGGTTAACTCTCCCATCATACTCATCTCATATTTACTTTGCATCAACTTAGAGAACCTTTCACAGAGTTTTTCATTTGAAGAGCCAAAGATGATATCATCCACATAGATTTGAACAAGAATGATATCATTTCCATGCTTCTTGAAGAATAGGGTTTTGTCAATTGTACCCCTGGTAAATTGATGCTCAAGAAGGAATTGAGATAGAGTTTCATACCAGGCTCTTGGTGCCTGTTTGAGTCCATAGAGCGCTTTGAGCAGTCTATACACAAAGTTTGGGAAGTCTTCACTTTCAAAGCCAGGTGGTTGAGACACATAGACTTCTTCAGCAAGATCACCATTGAGAAATGCACTTTTCACATCCATTTGATACACCTTAAAATCTGAGTGAGCTGCAAAAGCCAGGAAGATTCTTATGGCTTCCAGGCTAGCTACAGGTGCAAATGTCTCATCATAGTCAATGCCTTCTTGCTGACAATATCCTTTGGCAACCAGCCTTGCTTTGTTTCTTACTACCACTCCTTCTTCATCCATCTTGTTTCTGAACACCCATTTGGTGTCAATAACATTCTTTCCTTTTGGAGGTGGCACTAGTTCCCATACTTTGTTTTTCTCAAATTGATTCAACTCTTCTTGCATGGCAACAATCCAATCAGAATTCTTCAAAGCTTCTTCAATTAATTTAGGTTCTTCTTGTGACAGAAAGCAGCTATACAGACATGTATTTAATGTTGCCCTTCTTGTTCTAACTCCCTCACTAGGATCTCCAATGATTTGATCCCTAGTGTGGGCTCTGTCCCATTTCCTTGTGTGCCCCTGTTCATTTCCTTGATCTGTTCCAATCTCATTTTGGTTGACAGTTGCATTCTCTTCTTCTCCCCCTGTGTTTGTGAATCCTTGCACAGGTGTTTGAAGAAGATTGTCAACTTCAAGAATTTCATTTTCTAGAACAGTTTGAACAGGGGGTTCATCTTCACTTTCAGAATCCTCAAGATAACCTTGATTCTCAAATCTCAATAGCACACTGTCTTGATCACTTGTTTTCAGTCCTGGAGTTTTCTTGTCATCAAAGGTAACATCCATGCTTTCCATGACTTTGTGTTGCTCAGGTACAAACACTCTGTATGCTGTCCTTTCCAGAGAGTATCCAATGAAGATACCTTCAAATGCCTTAGCATCAAATTTTCCAACATGCTCAGAGGTATCTTTCATCACAAAGCACTTGCTTCCAAACACATGCAGGTGCTTGAAGGATGCTCTTTTTCCAGTCATTAATGAGTAAGGAGTTTTGCCAGACTTCTTATTGATTAATGTTCTATTTTGCACATAGCATGCTGTGTTAACAGCATCAGCCCAAAAGCTAGTGGGTAGCTTTGCATCCAGCAGCATTGTCCTTGCAGCTTCAATGAGAGTTCTATTCTTTCTCTCAACTACTCCATTTTGTTGAGGTGTTCTAGGAGCTGAGAATTGTTGTGAAATTCCTTTATCTTTGCAAAACTCATACAATGTTGAATTTCTGAACTCAGTCCCATTATCACTTCTCAAAGCAACTACAGAGGAACCAGTGCTTTGTGCTTCTTTATCAACTCTCTTGATATGCTCTATTATGACTTGGGGTGCTTCATCCTTGGAGAATAGGAATTCCACCCAAGTATATCTTGAATAGTCATCTACCATCACTAGAGCATATTTCTTTTTGGAGAGGGACATTACATTCACAGGGCCAAATAAGTCCATGTGAATTAGTTGCAGAGGTTTTGAGTTTGTATTGAGCAACTTGTTCTTGTGACTTGATCTTTTAATCTTCCCTTTCTGACAAGCTTCACATGCTCCATCTTGCACAAACTCCAAGGCAGGCAAATCCCTGATGAGTTCTCTCTTGGTTAGAGAGTTCATTGCCTGAACATTCAAGTGAGACAGTTTCTTGTGCCACAGCCAGAATTCCTCATTTGTGGCTTTTGTGTAGAAACAACAAATTTCTCCCTTATCTGCAGCCTTGAGATTAGCTACAAACAAGCTTCCTTTCTTCACACCAGTTAGAACAACTTCACCACTTTCCCTTTTTGAGATTGAACAAAGGTCTTCATCAAATTCCACTTTGAAGCCTCTGTTGGTAAACTGTCCAATACTCAAGAGATTATGCTTCAGTCCTTCAACAAATGCTACATCTTCAATAATGACATTTCCAGATTTAACACTGCCATATCCCATTGTATAACCAATGTTGTCATTTCCAAAGGTTACTGATGGGCCAGCCTTTTCCTCAAAATGTGATAGCAGGGCCATATCACCAGTCATGTGACTTGAGCATCCACTGTCCAAGATCCATATGACTCTTTTATTCCTGTTGCCCTGCATTCACAAAGTGACTAAGTTGTTTTTGGTACCCACACTTGGTAGGGTCCAGATGATTTAGAAACATTTTGATTAATAATTCTTCTGTTATAAATTGCATTTCTCATAGTAGGAGACTTCACTTTTTCTGTGGCTTTGGAGTTTACACTCTTAGGATCACATGAAGTTTTCACCCTCTCAACCCTGATTGGGGACCCTGTCCTATGAGAATGTATGTGTGTGTGTGATTCACCAGATTGTGCAGAGTCAAGTTTATGTTTAAGAGATAAACAGTTAGCAATCACAGTCACATAGCATGTCATGCAGTTTGGCTTACCACAGAAAGAATCATGACTAGAATTTATGCTTGCAGAAAGGTTACTTAGGTTGTCAACTTCAACAATTTCAGGCTTACTACACTTATGAGTCAAATGATTAACAGATAGGCATTTTTGACATTGTTTCCTGGGAGCATTTGGCACATAAGCATAGTTGTTTCCTTTGTTAACACCAACTTTACCATTTCTGTTTTGTTTCCTTTTCTTAACAACTTCTTTCTTTGCTTTAGGACTCTTGACAAGATTGTTTTTGGTCTCTTTCTGATTGACAAGTTCAGGAAAGGAAGAAGTGTTCTTAGCAGCCTCATCTTCTTCAAGTAGTTGTTGCTTGATGATCAGTAGTTCCTCATCAAACTCAACAACACTCTTTCTGAAGATGGGCTGTTCAACACTTGACAGTATGGTTGGGGCATTTTTGTTTGTAAAAGTTTCCTTTCCTTTGCCCTTGACTTTCTTCCTTCCCTTGTCATTATCATAGTCAAAACCAACTCCAACCTTGCAGTCTTCAGTGTGTTCCTTGTGGTAGGTTTGAATAAGTTCAGAGGAGTTTTTGAAGCTTCTTAGTTTCAGTTCAGTTTCAGCAATTTGTTCTCTAAGGGCATTCTCTATCTGCTCAGCACAAATCACTTTGTTTTTAAGATACTCAACCTCCTTTTTCAAACCATCCAGGTTCACAACCATTAACTCAAGTTGCTCATTCTTTTCTGTAAGCTCAACATTCTTAGCAGTTAGTCTGTCAATTTCTTCATTAGCTACTAACATGCTAGTATGAATATTAAACATCTCAGTGCTCATATCTTCAACAGTTTGCTTATATTGAAGGGGAGTCATATCAAGAGAAGTAAGAATAGGTACCTGACTTGAATCACCTTCATCAGAAAATGCCATCAAGGCATAGTTTGAGTACTCTTGTTCTTCTTCTTCATCAGAGTCATCCCAGCATTTTCCCTCAGCAATAAAAGCTTTGCCCTGTTGTTTCTTGAGTAGAGCCTCATACTTAGCTTCAAGCTCTAAGTATGCTTTGTCCTTCTTGACTTGTTTAGGCTTTTTGCACTCAGTGGCAAAATGCCCAAGTTCATTGCAGTTATAGCACCTTATTTTGGTCCTATCCACACTTCCTGTCTTGTATCCACCTTTAGCAGCACCAGCAATCCCTTTTCCTTTATTGAAGGTGTTTGAGCCACTAGATCCACCAGTGTTTCCATTATTGAACTTGGACCTAAATGGCTGCTTTCTTTTAAACCTTATGTTAGGATACCTCCTAGCCATATAAGCAAAAGATTTGTTTTCCATTTTGTCCAGCTCATCTATACTGTAGAACTCATCCTCTTCAGGTAAATCATACACAACCTGAGTTTCATCACCAGTGTCTTCAACTTCCAGTTCCTCAATCTTGACCTGACTGATTTTAAGAGAGTCCATTCTTTGACTTAGGTTGTCAGCAATAAGTGCACAGGAGGTATTAGCCACTAATCCTTGCTTTGCTTGAATAGATCTCTTTTGAAACAGCTCTAACTCATATGTCTTTAAAACACCATACAACACATCAAAACCAATCTTTGTCAGATCTCTTTCTTTAAGGGAAGAGATTCTTGGTTCCAAGTGATCTGGCAGAGTTAGTAGAAACTTCATATTGAGCTCTTCTGTTTCATAGTGTTTGTCATAGAGTTTGAGCTCGTTTATCAGCTTGTTGAATCTCTCAAACACTTCTGTGATTCCCTCTTTTGGCTGAGCCATGAAGGCTTCATATTGTGAAACAAGAATCTGCTTCTTGTTCTTTCTTACTTCAGTAGTTCCTTCACAGAGCACTTCTATAAGATCCCACATCTTCTTGGCACTAGTACAATGAGCAACAGTGCCATACATGTTGAAGTCCATAGATTCACAAATGATAAGTTGAAGATGTCCATCCAATGCTACTTTTTCCTTTTCAGGATCAGTGTATTTTAAGGGATCTTTGGGCACATGTTTTGCTGGAACAATCTCAGTGCCAATGGTTGTTTCACCAATCTCGATCATTGGAACGAAGGGACCATGCTTTAGAATATCTAAATACATGGGGTTAGAAGCTTTGATGAAAAGCAACATCTTCTTCTTCCATAAACTGTAGTGCTCCTTGTTAAAGGGAGGAATCTTGATACTGCTTAGTTTCTGTGAACTCATTCTTGATCTTTTCCTGTTTGTACGTTAACAGCCTACGCTCTGATACCACTTGTTAGAAATGAATACTACTAGAAACTAGACAGAGGGGGGGTGAATGGATAGTTTGATATATTTTTCGATTCTTGAAAACTAAGTAAACAACTGTATGTGATTATGATATGTAATATGCAGAAAGTAAATAACACACACAATCACTTTAATCTACTTTGTATAAGCAAATTAAATACTACAGCTTTCCAGGAAATTCACAATCGAATTTCTGGCTTCTAAACAAGAACAGTTTGAACTTGCTTGCTTACAGAGAAAAGAGCTTAGCAAATTACTATGTGTATCTCTCTTACAGCTTACAGTTGTGTGTGCACGATATATATATATTCACCTATACAAACTAGGCACACACAATATTACACAGCTACCCCTTCTGAAAGTCCAACTTGTCCTGCCATAAGAAGTTCACTGTGTCAGGAAGGACCACCTGCTTTTCGGAGTCTTTCCCGTTTCTGTAGCTGCTTGTCTCTTATCTTTCTCTCCAAGTTTAGCTGTAGATTTGCCATCTGTTCTTTGGACCACCTTGCCAGAACAAATGCTTCAGTATTTGTCTCCTTTGATTCTTGGTTCTGTACCTTGATTTGTCTTGTTATAAACGGCTAAGTGTTGATATCGTGAACTCCACTTTATCACTGACTTCGCGATCTCCCTTGTGAGGACTACGCGATATAGCCTTTGAAGACTTTGCGACATAGGTCATTTGACGACTATGCGACATAGGTCATTTGACGACTATGCGACATAGGTCATTTGATGACTATGCGACATAGGTCATTTGATGACTATGCGACATAGGTCATTTGATGACTATGCGACATAAGGCTTCTGAGGACTTCACGATCTAGGCTCTTTTGACTTTGCTGACTTCAACACTTCACGACATGTGTCTTGAAGACTTCTCGACATAGTACAAAATGGACTATGCGATATAGCACTTCACGACATGGATATTGGTGACTTCACGACATAGCTTTCTTTTGACTTTGCTATATAATGCCTTAGACAAATTCCTGCAACTTATTTCTTCATAGCCTTATTCAACTCTATCCTGCTGCATGAACACTTCTGAACTTCTACCAGGATAATTATTCAATGGCCTATATACATTCTAGATGCAAGAAACTTTACTAAGCTCATTATAAATCTGAGCATACATGATAAAGCTATTGTTCATGAGAACAAGACAAGTACATTTAGAGACCTATACTCTATCCCAGTGATAGAAATCACTAGGTCATGTAGTGTGACATAGTCACATAGTGTAGGCTTGTTAATAGTGGTATTCAGACATGTCTTGAGCCTAACAGTTTTGTTTTATAAGAACTCATATAGACCTAATTTCATTGTTAGCAGAACTATATTCATATTAAAAAAACCTTATTTTGAAATTTTAGACTCAGCTACTTTTTAAACCTATATACATTGTAAATTATTAAATTCGAAACTTTAAAAGTTTGTTAATCAATTAGTATAGTACTTTTCTGAAAAATTGTACTTTACAAAAAATATTATCAAATAACATATGTCTGCAAGAAAAAATGAAAAAATTCTTATTTTTCAAAAAAATCTATAAATTTTAATTTTACTGTTATATCTAACGTTTTTCAACAATTTAATTTGAAAGATTCAACGATTATGGATTGAGTGATCAAACAAAACGACCAAACTTAAGTTATAAGAAGCTTTCATTATTTAGTCTTTAATATAATAACATAGATATTTACAGGATATACTATAAAAAAATGAAATTTATACAGAATTTTGATCACGGTGTACTACTTTAAAACAAGAACTATTACAAAAAAATTAATTTTTAATTGATAATTTATTTTCTCAAAAGTTCAAAGTTCCCGCATCTTTAACATATTACAAAAAAGAGTATATTATATTTTACCAATAAATATTTAAAAAAATTATAAATTAAAAAAATTATAAATATTAAGAAAAATTAATGATGTTATCATGGTAGTTTGGTCATAAATACCGCCAAAACATTCTCAAACGTTAGATCCTATACTTTTAAAAATACATGATCAAGATTATATCATATAAAAAGAAGTTATTATCTAAAAATGATATAAGTTAAAAGATATTATATTAGGATTGGATTTTCTAAAAAGTCAAAACATAAAAATAGTTGTAATTAAATAAGAAAACTCATTTAATACCAAAATAATAAAAATCGTTTAATGTTAAATAGATAGGTGAAAACCGTTAGATTTAACATTAAAAACTGTATTTGGTTAATAAAGGGTATTCTAATAATCTAAACTACATATACGTAGATTTCCTAAATCGAATAGAATTCTCAACATTAAATTTTGTCACTTTATTCTCTTTTTAGTTTTAGAATAGTTTTTAATTGAAAAAGAACTATTAAACCACAACTAAATTAAAGATTATTTTGTGAATTTCATGTGGACTATAAAATTGGCAAAATCTAATTTTTATAACTCAATATAAACAAATATTAAATTGAGCGTGTAAAATATAATAAATATCAAATTTTTAACTATAATTTTTTTGGCTAAATCTTTTTTAACAATAATTTAATCATGTAAACTAATAACTTTTAAATATTAAAATATTCATAAATAAATATAATTATAAATATTAAAAAAACAATCGTATGTTGCATGGGTAATAAAAATATAATTAAAAACAAAATAATTATAAATAAAATTTAAGTAACCGTGCATCGCACGGGCTATAAGCTAGTATCTATACTATTATATTAAAGACGAAACATTGAAAGTTTTGTAGTCTGGTCATTAAAAGTTTTGTAGTCTGGTCACTCTATTCATAGCCGTTAGATATCTCTGATCAAATCAATGAAAACCGTTAGATAAATTATTAAAATTATTATATAGAACATCTTTTCTATTTTTTCTAACTAAAACATCTCATTTTCCAAAAATATCGCAGACAGTTTCATTTAATAAAATAACATAATAAGATTATAATTGCTAATAACTAACCCATTACCACTTTTAGCCAAATTGTATATTTTTTTTATATTTTCTAACTAAAATTTCTCATTTTCTATTTTTCCTAAATAAAACCTCTAATTTTCCAAAAATATCACGAATAGTTTTATTTAATAAAATAAAATAATAATATTATAATTATTAATCACAGGCAAATCATTACTTTTATATTTTAAAATTCAACGAAAACATGTTACTCTCTATATTTCTTACTAAAGCCCCTCTTTTTTCAAAATATCACGGGCAAACCGTTACTTATTTATTTTAAAATCTATTTTAATACTTTTAATTATTTAAAAATATTTAACATGCCTACTTATTTTTTTTAATAAATACAATTAATAAATTATAAATTATAAATTATAAAATTAACAATTATTAAAAATAATCTGTGCATCACACGGGTTTTAAGCTATATTATTAAAGACGAAACATTAAAAGTTTGGTAGTGGGACGGACGGACAGTCGGTACTTGTGATTTTACTTAATTACCATTATTTATTTTTTTAAAAAACTATCACTAAATAATAACATTATTTATAATCAATTAACTTTTCAGGTAAAATACATTATTTTTTATATTTTTTTCTAAAAAAATCCTCTCTTTTTCTAAAAAAACATGAGCGATTATCTTTTTTAACAAAAACATGTCACTCTTTCTATTTTTCCTTACTAAAACCCCTCATTTTCCAAAAATATCACGGCAAACCCTTAATTATTTATTTTAAAATCTATTTTAATATTTTTAATTATAAGCACTTTTTTAGCTGAAACGTGTTACTTTTTTTATTTTTTTATTTTCTAATGAAATTATTATTAAATAATAACATTTTTATAACCAACTACCTTTTCAGGTGAAATACATTGCCTTTTCTTTTTTTTTTTTCTAACAAAATCCTCTCTTTTTCTAAAAAAAATCACGACAATTACCTATTTCAACTAAAACATGCTACTATTTCTATTTTTCCTTACTAAAATCTCTCATTTTCCAAAAATATCCCGGCAAATCCTTACTTATTTATTTTGAAATCTATTTAAATACTTTAATTACGGGCACTTACCTTTTCAGCTAAAACACGTTACTTTTTCTATTTTTCTTTACTAATACCTCACCTTTTCCAAAAATATCACGGACAAACAGTTATTAATTTATTTTAAAATCTATTTTAATACTTTTAATTATTTTAAAAAGTTGAGCACGTCTACTTTTTTTAGCAAATGCAAATTAATAGAATATTAAAACATAAATAATAAAAATAATAATTATTAATAACAATCCGTGCATCGCACGGGTTTTAAGCTAGTATATACTATACATACTCTTTACTTTTTTGGCTAGTGGCTACCTTTTTATAAATATTGCATAGATACTCGGTTTTAATATATTTAGAAAAACAAAAATAGTAAAGGCCATGCAATTGTTACAATTCATACTCTTAATTTAGATGCGTTAACAGGTTATCGTATCCTCCGAGTCTCCGACTAAAGAGTAACTTAATTTTATTTATTTTTAATATTAGTTTGCAAGAAGAATACGAAAACGAAAAAGAAAATAAAACTCAATATGATTTTTTCTATAAATTTTGCAAATTCTTAAATTAAAGCGACCTAGGTATCCTATTCCTAGGCTCCTCCTAGTCTCCTGCCCCGGCCTCTCTCTTATATGCATTTTGTGTATTTAAAATACTAGCTTAAAACCCGTGCGTTATTTTATTATTATTTTTTTAATATTTTATTAATTGTAATTGTGCAAAGAATAAGTAAACATGTTAAAATAGCTAAACACTTTTAATTAATTAAAAACATTAAAACATATTTTAAAATAAATAAATATGAGTTTGCCCGTTATATTTTTTGAAATGAGGGGTTTTAGTAAGAAAAAATAAAAAAATGTAACATATATTTAGTTTAAAAATGTTAATGCCTGTGATATTTTTGGAAAATGAGGTTTTAAAATTTAATAATTAAAAGTATTTAAATACGTTTTAAAATAAATAAGTAAATGGTTTCCTGTGATATTTTTGGAAAAAGAATGGATTTTAGTGAGAAAAATAGAAAAAGTAAATTGTAAAAGGTAATTTCCCATGATATAATTAGAAAAGGAGGGACTTTGTTCGAAAAAATATATAATGTGTTTTAGCTGAAAAGGTAATTGGTTATAAATAGGTATTTGATTATTTATATTTTAATATTTTTAGTAATTGCATTTGTTAAGAAAAATAAGTAGATATGTTAAAATAGGTAAACTTTTAAAAAATAATTATAATATTAAAATAGGTTTAAAAATAAATAACTAAATGTTTGTCTGTGATATTTTTGGAAAAAAAGAGATTTTAGTAAGGAAAAATAGAAAAACTAACATGTTTTAGTTTAAAAAGGTAATTGCCCGTGATATATTTGAAAAAGTAGGGGAATTTGTTAGAAAAAATAGAAAAAATAATGTATTTTAGGTGAAAAAAGGTAATTGGTTATAAATAGGTAATATTATTATTTAATAATATATTTCTATAAATAAGTAAGGTTAATTAAGTAAAAACTAATTAAGGGCAATTAAGTAATATCACAACGTACCATACCGACCAATCAAAAGTAAAAACTAATTAATGGCAATTAAGTAAAATCACAACGTACCATACAGACCAACCAAACTTTTAATGTTTCGTCTATTATATAATAGTATTGATATCATTTCTGTTTTGTGTATCTAAACTGTTTGTATATTTAAAGTATATAAAAATAAATAATTTGTGTACTTTCGTTGTTTATTTATTCAAATGTTACATTTTGTGTATCTTAACTATTAAAATTGATCAATATGTGTACTTGAAATTTGTTAACATAATTGATAATACATTATTTTCATATATTTAATTATATAAGTGTTAAATACACTATAAAAAACAGATACTAAAGAATAATACGAATTATAAAACAACATAACTTGATATTGTAGAAGTAAATAATATTAAGTAATAATATGTACTATTTTGACTTATTGAATATTTTCAAAAAATTATAAACACAATTTTAAGAAAGTTATTATTATCCCTGTGTAATTATAATAAATAATGTTATGAATTTAATTACAATTAAAATACATAAAGAATGTTATGGTTTTTAACCTTTATTTTTTTATTCTTACTTCATATATTAATATAAAATTAATTTTAAATTTTTGAACAAAAACTTTCAAAAGAATTATTCAAAAATAAATTTAGTATATACATGTAAAGTTCAGGTACAAAATGCAAAAATAAAGTTTAGGTACATGAATTGATTATTTTTATAAAAATTCAGGTATACAAAGTGCACAATTGATATTATAGATACACAAATTGCACATTGTGCATACTTAAAGTACACAAAATACATTTAGCTCTAAAATCATATATGTCACTTCTTCCGGGTGCACAATCAACCCTAATTATGCACGCAATTATATTAGTTTCAAGACATGATCACGTTAATGTTAAGTACTGTTTTTCTGGATAAATGCTTGTTAATTAGCTAAGTATGGGACCACATATATATATGGTTAGAACTTCGCTTTAACTTTTTTTTTTTCAATACAAGTATATGTGTGTAGTCCAAGCATTTAGAATGATGTATCTATTGCATATAGAATGATGTAGCCTATGAATTACTAAAATCTGCAAGACAAATAAAACAGATCGTTGCATGTTCTGGTAAAACACTCAAATGAGGATGGAGATCTCTCGACTCTCGACTCTCGTTGAGTTTTCTTAACATATTAATTAAACACGTACACATGCACATAGCAGCACACATCATATGTAGACGGAAGATGCATTAAAATTTTAAAGTTTGGAGATTTGATCATTTTTTTTTTTTTTTTGACAAAATGCAATTTCATTACTTCAAATCTTCCAAAATACATCCTCTAACATTGATCGGAACAGAACTCCAATCAAAACTACGATCAGGATACACATGTGACACACGGGCTAGCTCATGAGCCGACATATTCGCAGATCGCTTAACAAAATACAACTTTAAGTTGTTAAAATCACGTACTAGGACTCTACACTCCTCAACTATTTGTCCTAACCTTGATCTCATGGGTGCTGCACTTCGAATCATCTGTACAACAGCCAAGCAGTCCGACTCGATAATGACTGAGCTCAACTGCAGCTCTTTAGCCCAGCTCAATGCTTCCTTAATAGCAATTGTCTCAGCCAAACTTGGATCCATGACTTCAGAATAGCTTCTGGTTCTTGCCGTGAGAAGATGTCCTTCATGATTTCGAGCAATCAAACCAATACCTGATTTTCTTTGATCCTCAAAAACTGCTGCATCTGCTGATATTTTTACTTCATTATAATGTGGCTTTGCCCAAAGAATCACACCATCCCCCGGAAACGGAGGTTGAACTGGTGGTCCAACACCTCTACTCTGAGCTACTTTCCACTGTGAAAAATACTCCCATGCTTTTGCAACAATCTTCAGTTCCTTCCATCGCCTATTGCTCCAAACCAAATCGTTTCTCGCTCTCCATATTGACCAGCAAAGGGTGAGAATTTTTGCCATGTTGTCTTTCGATTGACCTATCAAACTATCTTTCAACCATATTGAGAAATCTACGCACTCCTCCGTGCTGATGTTCTGGTTATACAGTTGCCAGACTCTCGTTGTTGATCTACAGTTAACCAGAGCATGAGTTATTGATTCCTCACCTTCATTACAAACAGGGCATATGTTATCCACTGGAACACGCTTGGTCTTCAACTGGACTTTTGTCGGGAGACAATAGTTAATCGCTCTCCAGATTAAATTTAACACCTTAGGAGGGGCTTTGATGCTCCACATATTTTCCCAGAATTCAACACTCTCATTTCTCCCCCAATCTCCTTTCTGCTTCTGTAACATTCTGTATGCACTTCGAACCGAAAATTGACCTGAATTTTCCAACCTCCAGCTTAGGACATCAGCATTCAACCATTGTTCCACCACAGTGTTAACAATGCATCATTGATCTCTTTCTTCAAAAATGTCCGTAATGACTTCTAAATCCCAGTTTGTGGTGTTAGGTTGAAATAAAGAAATTACCTTCTGATTCACGAGGGCTGGGGAATTAGTAGTAACAAACGGACTCTCCGAATCATTAAGCCAAGGTTGCTCAAGAATTTGGATATCCTTACCAGCGCCAATCCTCCACACTGAGCCTGCAGAAATGACATTACGAGCTTCCATTATACTTCGCCAAATGAAACTAGGACTTCCTCCCATTTTCGCTTGTAAGAAATCTGTGTCTGCATAGTATCTAGCCTTATAGATTCTGGAAACCAAGCTGTCAGGGCTGGTGATGAGGCGCCAACACTGCTTGGCCAACATAGCTAGATTAAAATCACGAAAGCATTTAAATCCCAGTCCCCCTACATGCTTATGACGAGCCATCATATCCCACGCCATCCAATGAATATTTGAATTTGTTTTTTGAGACGTGTTCCAGTAAAACTTTGTCATTTCTCTTTCAATTTCTCTGGTTACCTCTAAAGGGAGCAGAAACACATTCATAGCAAACGACGGTAATGTTTGAGCCACCATTTTGATTAGAATTTCTTTCGAGGGTTTGGACAGATTATTCTCATTCCAGCTGCGTATACTAGCCTTCACCTTCTCCTTTAAATACCCAAACACCATAGATTTGTTTCTCCCCAGGACATTCGGTAAGCCCAAATACTTAGAGGTATCATCTGCTTCCTTTATTTGCAAGTCTTGACAGAGCAAAATTCTGTTGTAATCAATCACATTTGCACTAAAGAAAATGGTTGATTTATCTTTGTTCACCCGTTGTCCCGACGCCCTCTCGTAGCTTGTCAAAAGCTCCATTACTTTGTTTGCATCCCCAGTATCTGCCTTGCAAAATAAGTAAATGTCGTCTGTAAAAAGCATATGGCTGATAGATGGACCTTTCCTGCAGATTTTAATACCTTGCATTCATTTTCTAGCTTCATAATTCTTGATCATAGCAGTTAGACCCTCAGCACAAATAATAAAGAGATAAGGAGATAGCGGATCTCCTTGTCTCAAGCCTCGATTAGGTCTTATAGGCCCTATGTCTCCCTTATCAAGCACAATGTTGTACTCAACTGAAGTGACACACTGCAGAATTAAGTGAGTCCACCAACTGCTAAACCCCATTATGAGAAGCATTTCTTTCAAAAATTTCCACTCTATGCGATCATAAGCTTTAGACATATCAAGCTTGAGTGCCATGTAACCATCTTTACCAAACTTCTTCTTCTTTAAGTAGTGCATGACTTCGAATGAGATCATAATATTGTCAGTAATTAGGCGACCTGGAAGAAAGGCACTCTGAGTATCCGAAATGATTGCATCTAACACCTTCTTTAGCCGGTTTGCTATCACTTTTGTAATGATCTTCATGACTACATTACACAAAGCTATCGGTCGTAGTTCAGTCACTTTGCAAGGATTTTTCTTCTTAGGAATAAGAACAATATTTGTAGCATTAATATCCTCCATTAGTTCACCTTTCAAGAAAAAGTCTCGAACCATTTGGGATACTTCCCTCCCTACTACATTCCAGTTTTTTTGAAAGAACGCTGGGGTCATGCCATCAGGCCCCGGTGCTTTATCTGGATGCATACCAAAGACAGCCTCTTTAACCTCCTCTGCATTCACTGCTTCTAAGAGAGTATGATTTTGTTGTTCAGAAATCTGCTTCGAGATACAACTCAGAACTTCCTCTCCCTGGCTCTGTTCCTCTGTGAACAACTTCTGAAAATACTCCTTTATCATCTCTGGCAACCCACTATTCCAGTCCACCCAGTTTCCTGATTCATTTTTCAATCTCTGAATGCAATTGTTACGTTTCCTTCTGTTGCAGGATGCATGAAAATATTTCGTGTTCTTTTCTCCCGCTTGAAGCCACAGTTGTTTTGAACGTTGCCTCCAAAATATTTCTTTTTGGTCCAAGATCAAGAATAGTTGCTTCCTTTCCTCTTCATACTCAACTGTAGAAAAAACATCTCTTTTATTAGGCAACACACGCAATCTATTTTTACAATCTTTGATACGTCTACTGAAACAGCCTGTAATCTCTTTTCCCCAGATGTCTAAACTATCAGCACAGCTTTTCAGTTTCTGAACCACACTACCATTATCCTCCTCCTCCCAGCAACTTTTGACTATCTGAAAACACACAGGCTCCGTTAACCAAGCATTTTCAAACCTAAATTGTCTTTTTCTGTTACCTCTGTTCAGCGAATCTGGAACCAATAACAACGGACTGTGATCAGATGGAGAACCCTCTAAGTTGTACACTTTAGCTGTGTGAAACATGTCCAACCAAACAGTATTAGCCAAGACTCTGTCCAATCTAACTTCAGTCCAATGATCAGTGTTTCTCCCTCTTTCCCAAGTAAATTGGTGACCTATTATATCGAGATCCTGAAGGTTTGTATCGTGGAGACAAGAGTTAAAACCATCAATCAGAAACTCTGGATAAGGTGGTCCACCTTTTTTGTCTAACTGTGAGGTAACATTGTTGAAGTCCCCCACTAAACACCACGGGAGATTTGCGTCACGAGAAAGATTTCTTAACAGATCCCACGTCTTATGTCTGTTAGCTCTCTCTGGTTCACCGTAAATTCCTGTTAGCCTCCAATCCTTATTATCAGTCGTTTTAATCGTTACATCAATGTGGTAATGAGAAACATGCACCAGTGGTTAGGCAACCACCAGAGATGATGACATCCATTAACTCACCTATCCCCTTTGCTATGTGGGGAATGGATATACTCGGGCCATTTCCTATGGCAAGTGCTCAAAGAAAGTTCTTGATAGTAGCAATTGATTATTTCACCAAGTGGATTGAGGCTAAGCCATTAGCCAAGATAACCACCAAGCAAGTGATGCAATTCTTCTGGGAAAATGTGATATGCAGATATGGAATTCCACGAGTCCTGGTCACGGACAATGGAACTCAGTTTAACAACGATGAGTTCAAGAAGTATTGTGATGAAAACGATATCAAGTTGCGCTTCACTTCTGTCGCCCATCCTCAAGCAAATGGGCAAGCTGAGGTTGCAAATCGAATCATCCTTGATGGACTAAAGAAAAGAGTTGAACGCTCCAGAAACACTTGGGTAGACGAATTACTCCCTATACTTTGGGCATATCGTACTACTTGCAAAGTCACCACCGGGGCAACTCCATTTCTATTGGCTTATGGAGCAGAGGCAGTGGTCCCGGTGGAAATTACTCACACCTCCCCAAGAGTTGAGGCTTATGAACCAGAAGAAAATGAAGAAGGCTTGAGGCTAGCTTTGGATCTAATTGATGAAGTTAGAGATGAAGCAAACGCCAAGATAGTTGAACATCAAAAGAAAGCCTCTTTCTACTACAACTTAAGGGTTAAAGAAAGGTTCTTTCGTCAAGGGGACTTGGTTCTCAGAAAAATTGAAGCATCCGGAGTTGGACAAAAAGGGAAGCTGGCCCCAAATTGGGAAGGACCATATCGCGTCAAGAACGTATTTGGTCGAGGCTCATACAAGTTAGAAACCCTTGAAGGGCATGAGGTGCCGAGGATTTGGCATGCCTCTAATTTGAAAGTTTATTATGTTTAAAAGTGTTTCCCAAGTGGACTTACTACTAGAAATAAGGTTCGATGAAACCAACCCAAGTTTTTAAAAAAAAAACTTGAGTACTATGTAAGGGTTGAGCCCATTCGTCAAAGTTATGAATTATATACTCCTACTCATCATGTTTTGAATGCATTGCATACTAATAGATATGTACAAAATGCTAACTAAACATGCAAAAGGCAAGAAAACAACACAAGCCATGAATGGCCACAAAATATAAATAAAACTAAACTTACAAAAGTTTAAGTTAAGCCCAAAGGCTGGAAATACATAGAAAGAAAAGACAAAGCCATGAATGGCCATAAGTAAACTACAAACTACGGCTGCGCGTCACCATCCTTGACTCCCGCATCTGTCTCCTCCCCTGAACTAGAGCTGGAAGAATGCTCACCAGCATCCTCAGCATCATCAGCAGAAGCGTCACTGAGGGGTGATGAATGCTCTGGAACTAAAATCCTAGCATCTTCCTCCATATCGTCAACTCCAGCCAAAATACGCTCCAAGGGAGTACACTACTAGAAAAAGTTCAATAGACATCAGCTATAAACTGATGTCTGGGAATTTTCGAACCGATGTCTTTGTCGATGTAGAGAAAAGTCCTCACCTTTGACATCGGTTTTTAGCCGATGTCTAAGAGCATGTAAAACATCAGTTTTTTGTAAATAACTGATGTTACTTTTGACTTCTGACCCCAACCTCAGATCAATTAGCTCCTCGAAGTTTTTTGTTTGTTGCAATTTGCATGCCTGCAACATTTAGCATGAGAACATTAAGGAAACGGAGAGATTTCGTAGTGCTGAGGCATCAAACCTTCTCAGTGTAAGGTCAAGGGTTCACAAATTGTGTAGGTGTGTGCCTTATACATATATATTGACTACTATAATATAATATATATAAAAAAACAGCAGCGATGGATGCTAGATCCCAGTGTTAATCCGAACTAAAATAAAAAAAAACTCACACTGGCCAGAAGACATTCACTTACAGAAGAGGAAACCTGAATAATTTATGATTTATAAATTTTCTATGTATATCTGACTTCTCTTTGTTTCTATATGGATGAAAAGTATATATACAAATGTACTTACACGTGAGGAACGGTAGTCTGCAATATTTGCAATTACATTACTGGTGACATCGTGCAGCAAGTCGGCAACATGTATAGCACAAATCCACAATTATGATCGCATACATATTTATATTAAATATCCTACATAGTTAATGAAATTTTTACAAAGACGTAGTTTAGAAGCATGATATATTTCTTATTAAATAGGCACTTTGGTAGTATTATAAAATTGTAAACTAGTACTGATCATACTAATATCCACTCTCTTTGAGGCCTTGAACTATCTGACCAGCCAATACATAATTAATAGAACTTCAGTAAGGGAACAATAATATTTGCATTTATACATTACTCTTGCGTCAAAATCAATATTCCTGCACACTTATATTACAATAGACACAAGAATAAAATTACAAACTTAAATGTTAAACGTTAAAACAAAAGTGTAAGCAAAGTTTAAGAACTCACCAGGAAATCAAAAGGACGACTGGGAATCAAAGTCCAACCCTGCCAATGTTAATTTGTTGCAGGTACACACAATTATACCAGAAATTGCTCAAAATCACCAATTAATATGTTCAAAAAACTGAAATGTATATAATAATTTAGCCAACTAAAAAAAATGATACACTTATTGGAAATAAAAGGCTAGTCACGTAAACAGGTTGCATTAAATCACCCACTGTAAGAGCTTTCAAGTACTTTGCCTACCTGCTCCAAGAAAAGCTTTAGTCTAAAGCTCATGTCTATTATGTTTGTAAATATTAAAACTTTATTTGGACCAGCTCCAGCTTTAAGTGGGCAAGAATGTGGACAAGCTTATCACGAGAACTGCATTTGATCTGCATAACAGAAACTAGAACTTCAAGAAACAGAAACTATAACTTCAAGAAACAGCAAAGAATATTGTACATAGCAAGAAAAGAGAACCCTTTCGTACTGGAAACTGTAATTGTGAATTGCTTTTTTGTTTATTTAACTATGAATGACTATAATTAGCTCGATCTTTACCTTTTTTAGACATTGGCTTTTCAATTGTATTAATATTGGGGTTTAATTATTTTTTAAGTAGCACTATGCAATTCAACTGTTTGGTATTATTTTAAGCAATAACTGGTTCTCCTTCATCCTCTTTTGTTTTCCTTCATAATCTGTCCTGATGTTTGTCCTGCATCAAGCTATTGATCATGTCATCTGCATCAGTATATCAATCTATGTGTTCCCTTGTATTTTAGAAAACTCCTTCATCCTTTATCTTTAAGTCCACATTGCTATACACATAGAGGTATTATGTTTTGTTTAAACAAAGTAGTAGTTTTGGCAAAGTGACTAAAAGTACATAGTAAGGATATAGGTCTAACAAAATCATTTCATTCTAAAGCCGAACAAGGTGAGTCCAATAATATACTTCTGCAACCCTAAATAGTTTTGAAGTAGGAAATATCAATACAACAACAATCAGTGCATTAGACCTAACTTCATACTGAGATTACATAGAATATTTGAACAATCAGGTACTAATTATATGAGACAAGAGAAAACATGCATAATTTTTTGAGATAGAGATTATTAAATTTAGGTCAAACATGTACATACAGCAGGAATCAGTTTGACAGCCAAAGAAGTCTTGAAGCGCTTACATAATATTGCTGAATATTTTTAGAAACAATGTCATCCTTGTCATTCCCAACATCATGCAAAGTTAAGATATACGAATTGTGTAGTAGAGGTTGCCAGATTTTCAACTTCTTCACTGCAAGGAAAAAAAACAGAGCAGTAAGTGGATTATAAATTTAGGTAGCGGGTGATGCATTTAGGTAAGGCGGTGTAATATCTACATTAAACAGAGAATTTTCATTTCTGTGCTCGAGGCTCGAAAAAAGTTTCATAAGGTTTTGGATATAACAATTGAGGTGCATAGCATAATATTTATACACTGAGATTCCACTTAAACCACACAAACATACCTTATAGTAGCAGACATAAGAAGGCATTGACATCGACGAGGTATATGAACAGTTAGAGCTTTCAAATCATTTTCATGCCCAAATGACAGCAAAAGATCCGCCTGATAACAAATACAACTAACTTATTTGTATATAAATAATCTTTATCAATCAATACTACCACCACTCCATGTTTAAAATTACCCACTATGCATCTTGTGCTACATATAAACACACAGGCAAAATCACCAATTAATATGTTCAAAAAATTAAAATCAAACAACAAAAATAAATTTGAAATACACTTACAAATTAGAGCTCGATTCATGTTATAGGGATCGATTAGAACTTGTATAGGCTTTGAGAGTATCGTCTTCCAGAGAATCGAAAATCAATTGCTCAAATTAGGGTTGCATGAAATGTCTTGTTCAGTTCTTGAGAGAAAGGGGTGAGGTTGAGAGAGAGAGGGGTGAGGGAGAGAGAGGGGTGTTTTTTCAGTTTAATTAGTTTTTGTTTTAATTATATTATGTTTTTACTTTTGTACTATAATTTAGGGGAGAAGGGTACAACAGCTAAAAAAATGGGGGGAAGAAAAATTGGGCAAGGGGGGAAATTGTAGAGGTAAAACATTTGGTATAAGGGGGAAATATTAGCGGGCCTTAATTTTTTTTTAAAGACAACGTTTATACATCGGTTCGGATGTAATCTGATGTTGTAACAATACAAAGACATCAGTTATTTTGAAACTGATGTTAATGGGGATCTTTTACATCGGTGACCCCAACAACCGATGTTATATGGGCGATGTCTATTGACCTTTTTCTAGTAGTGGTAGGAGGGTGAGGAGCAGGAAAGTCAGCAGCATCAAAGACTCCAGGATGCTTGGCCAAGATAGCCTGAACAGCATCCTCCCATCCTGAAGTATGCTGGACTGGGAAAAGGATCTCGTCATGCTTCTCGATCAAGTCCTTGTACTCCTGAGAGTCAAGGTACTCATCGATGCAATCATCCTTGCCTTTCCTCAGCTCAACAATATCAGCCTGAGCGTCAGCAAGCTCCTTCTCCCTCCTGGCAAGAGTCTCTTTAAGAGACTTCACCTCCTCCTCAGACCTCTCCAGCTTGACCCTGTTGGCCTCAGAGGAGGTACGCCAAGCCTTAGCTTGAAACAATACCCCCTGAAAGTTGGCATTGGTCTGCCAAAAGATAAAAGTTAGAAAAATATAAGCAAAAACTTCAAAGAAGTAGCTAAGGTAAAGAAAATTACCGCAGCAATAGCTTGAGCCCCTAGATGCTCAGCACCCTCAAGGGTGGAATCTGCAACGAAATCCTTGTAATCACAAGGGGTAAGAGAGTGGTACGACCAGTCCACAGCATGTTTGGACACCCCAGTAATGGTGTCCTTCTTCCTAATACCCCAGTTGGGGCGCCACACTGAGGACTTGGCAGACACAGGAATGTCCACCTCATCCACAGAAGGGATCAGGAAACTAGGAGCAATGGCCTTCCCCCTTGGATCATCTCCAATCCTAGCCCTTTTCATCCTGGATGACTCTACATCCTTGGGCTCATTGGTCTTGTTGATAAAGGCCGCAGCTGCAAGAAAAGCCAGAAAATGGTTAGCAGAAAATCATAAGGAAAGAAAAATAGACATAATGAAAAGGGATAAGTAAAAATACCCTTATCATGAATAGTGGAGAGCCCAACAGACTTGAGGACAAACTCATCCAGTAGCTCCCAAGCCACGGTAGTCCCATTATCCTTAATGAGCTCTGAGTAGGCATGGAGTTCCTCCTCATTCAAGACAATGTTACTGGGACTACCATCAGAAACTCTCCCAAAAGACTTACGAAAAAGGGTTCCCCAGTCCCCTCCTTCCCATACAAGATACATAAACTCATTTTTCCATTTCGGGTTGTTATCTGGGATCGATTTGGGGTGAAAAATGAAAGGGAAGCCTACCCTATGGCTTATATATACCCAACCCAAGTTGTTGGCTGAGCTATTTTTAAACTGAAAGATCTTTCTAAACAAAGGTACAGAAAGAGGGAAGTTTTTACGAAGGCATAAAACCATGAAACAATTAATTATCCTCCAGGCATTTGGAGGTAATTGACAAGGGTTGACTTGGACATCTGCCAAAAGTCTAGGAATAAACTCATGAAAAGGGAACCTAAGGCCAGCAACTATGGCATCCCTATAAATACACAAAGCATTTGACCGCCAGTGACATGAACGGTCACCGGGGCCGGCAGGAACAAGCTTTAAGGGGGCCTTTACCCTATACATCTTATTATAATCTTTTATCATATCTACTTCATGGAATCTATTGCTACAATCATACGAATCTAAAGCAGATACTGACGGGTATTCATCCCCACGTTCATTAACCATATCATGCAAAGACATGTATTTTGAACGAATAGGAATTGGGGTACCTCTTTTTGAAGCAGAATTCATCTTTTGAAGACGTTGGGAAGCTCGGTCAGCCATTTCCAACCCAGAAAGTCTTTAAATCTTCAAGAAAGATTGCCCAGAAATCTTCAAAGAAACCCAGAAATCTTCAACAAAAAACTCAGAATCTTCAAAGAAACCCAGAATCTTCAAAGAAAATCTTCAAATCTTCAAGCGAAAACCCAGAAAAACGGTGAAATTCAAACGGAAAAGTTCACCGGAAATCGCCTTGCGACAGAACCCTAGCAGAGCAAATTGTAAGAAATTTTGGAAAGAACTTAGCAGAGTAACTTTGAGAAAATAAAATGTGAAGAATGAATGGAAACTGTTAGGTCCTGATAAGTTTGTAGAAGGGGGGTTGAATACAAACTATACCGTTTTATCGAATTTGTTCGTTAAATGATTTAACTGTTTAGAACAAATTAGTGCGGAATAAAAACTGAAACAATATTCAAGTTAAATAGAAACTCTATTAAACTTGAGAGGTGTTACAATTCAGTGCACAGATTACAAGGTTCTTGTTAAAACAAATCTAGAATAAATTCGACATGAATTTATCTATTTTTGTAATAAAAAGATCGAATACTAAAAAGTAGTTCGATAGTAATTCTAGGGATTATGATCCGCTAGATTGTCAAAGCAATACAAGTAATTGAATTCTAGTGGATTGGATATAACTTTGATGATTAGAATTTATTACAAGAATAATTGAAAGCTTTGCAGTTGGCTTCGAATGAATGCAGAAGAGAGAAATGAAACTTTTCTTTTTGTCTTCTGTATTGAATTGAGTTGTCTGCCTGTTTTTGATCAAACATTTCTATTTAACCAAGTCAAAAGACAGTTTCCCACGCGCCTAACTTCACTAGCATTTCTACTGGTAATACTATCAATTACTATTAATAGTACTCTCGGTAGTACTATCCTTTAGTACTGGTAGTACTATCGGTAGTACTCTCAATGATAGTACTACTAGTAATAAACAGATAGTACTACAAGTAGTAACTAGAATTAGGAAATAAAACTGATTTTAATAATTCTATATTTAATTGATTTAACAAATGAATTAATTCTATTAACAGAATTAATTCACTGATTAAATAAATTAATTAAATGACTCAAATAATTTCATAAATAAATTAATTCTGGAGAATTAATTTATACATTAAATTACTTAAGATCTAGATTGATTAATTTAATATATGAATTAATTCTGAAAGAATTAATTCATAGATTAAATTAAATATCTTATAGAATAATATTAAAAGAGAATTAAACTAATTCTTAGAACCACTGAAACTGATGACGAACTTCCACTGACTGACGTTGACACTCCATGTACTGTCTGGTTCATGAGCGACTAACTTTAATGGTTGTTCTTCATCTTTAACTTTAAGCTGTGATTCTTTTCTCCTTTTATTTAAACAAGGACTGTAACCTGTACTTTTTCCCGTCACACTTCTGAAACCTCTGTCACTCTAAATAGATCCACTTTCTTGAATACTTCACTGAGGCTTGATCAAATAAATGAACTTCTTCCAGTGTAGAATAACTTCAAGACTATAGATGACTTTAATCTTCATTCTTTGACAGATATAACCTTCTGAGATTCCTGTGACATTTGATTTTTATTATTTACTTATTACATCTTAATTAAAGTTGAGTAGAATCCTCGGTGTTTACAAATAGGCTTAGACATATGCCTTTCAATCTCCCCCTATTTGTTTGTTAGACAATAACAACCAAATACCTCTAGAGGATAACTCAACTAAAACAAGAAAAGATAAGACTTTTAAGAGCCAAGCAAATAATAAAAAGTTCTGGATTAAATATAACAATATCCAGATTCAAACAGTAAAGATAAATACAAGATAGATGTTCCTCTAGACTGAACATATGAATACATTTTCCTATCTTGATTTACCTAGCTCTAAACATATAATATTTACAAATGAGCTAAACCTATCATGCCTTAAGTCTCTAATTTCACCTTCTTCAGCTTCTTGCAAGGTGACTAGAAGATCTTTATCAAGGACACGATCACTTTCAGAAACCACACCACTTGGCATTACTGGTTGATTGGTGATCTTCTTCAATCTATTCTTCATCTGAGCATATCTTGGAATTTTCTCCGTGCAGTAGTCTGAAATCATATCAGCAACTTCGGACTTCTCTACAGAAGCAAACCCAGAAGTTCTAAGAAGATTCTCCAACTTCACCAGTTGCATAGCAGTCTGTAGCTTCATGGAATCAGGATCCAGCCTCACAGTCTCTAAAGTTGTACCTCTGTAGATTTTGACTTCATAAGGAAAATGTACAACTTGAGGACTGGCCTTCATAGCAGAATCTCTAAGCCGGTCATATAGAAGCTCATTCAAGCAAGAAGATCTTTTTACTTTACTCATCAGAATCCACAATTCAGATAGAGATCTTCTTTGTAGAAGGTCAAGAGAAATGGTGAATGACCCTTCAAGAGCACTTGAGACATAGATGAACAGTTCTTGCCTCACTTGATCAAATGCAGACGTAATCCTTAAGATATCTTCCTTCAATGCCTTCATGTATAATGAATTGTCTGGATTAACAGTCCTGATCTTCTCAAGCAGCTTCAGAAAAGTAGCATCATTGTTTGTGCCTCTCTGAGGGATATCAAACATCTCCCTTGCCTTATCCCATTTAAGTCCTTGCTTCATCCTAACATCCAATCTCCTTTCCTTGACATGAATACTATGAAGACGTTGTTTGTCTTCATGTTCAGCCTTTTGAATTTTCAGCTTCTGAGATATGATGTCGGAGACCTTTGCTTGCTCATCCTCCTTTCTCCTTAGCTCTGCTTGCTGTTTCTTCAACTCCTTTTGAAACAAAGGGTCAGGTGTATATAGATCAGCTTCATCTTCCCAATCATCAAAGTTGGCTGCCTCCTCAACCTCCTCCTCACCAAAAGCTTCTTCAGGTATGGTCTTCTGCAGATCACCAGATGTGTCAAAGTGGAAATCATCCTGTTCACCATGGTAGTAGTAGGCATCATCAAAAGCAGACTCCTCCACTGATTGTTTACCTTTCCCCTTATCTCCTCCAGAAGCTTCTCCAGCTTCCCTTTCTTCTCCTTTCTTCTCCTTCTCCCCCTTAGTTGAGGAATCCTCTACAGTTTGAGCTGTGGAAGCCCTAGGATTCACCTCAGTTGTTCTCCTTATGTCTCCTCTTTCCCTTGCATCTCTTCCTTCATCAGCCTCATCATCCTCATCATCATCTCCCTCAAAGAATGATCTTTGTTCTACAGTAGGTTGATGTGATTCCTTGATCATGTTGTACAGGTGTTTCATCCCTTCATTAAGATGCTCCATTCCTCCTTCAATCCTAGATATCCTTTGCTCATTAAACCTCTGGTTTTCATCAGATGTTTGCAGAATAAAGTCCACCTTGGTAGAAATAGCAGCAATCTCCTTGACACTCTCCGATATCTGAGCATTTGACGTTATAATATCAGAGATGTCTGAAGCCACCAGTACTTGAGATTGTTGGATTGAATTCAGCCTCGGGAGTAGATTATCCTTTAGTCCTTCCAGGTCATCTTTCACAGTACCCAGCTGATTTGATACAGAGGTGGTAGATTGTGCAACCACTTGTGCTTTCAGAAGATTGTTCTCAGCCTGGGTTTCTTGTAACTTCCTTTGTAACTCAGCTAGTTGGTTCAACAAAGCAGTGTTTGTGTCAGTGTGTGCACTCACCTCAATTGCTCTCAGTGGTGTTTCACTCAACTCACGTGCTTGTGTTTCACTCTGTGTTTGATTCATATCTCTCACCACTAACTGTCTGTCAAGATTCTCAGTAGATGTACCTGCAGGAAAAATCACCGTAGCCCCTTCAAGAGAGGTCAGTGGTGGTGCAATGGGAGTTCGCAATTCCCGATCCCTGAATGAGTCTGTCAAAATATTTGACATTGTATACTGAATTTCTTCAGGGACAGACTCATCAGGTTGCCTTTCACTTTCACCAGTAAAAACTGCGAGTGAAAAATCCCTTAGGGGAGCCAGAGATGTTCCCTCTGGGAGGGGAGAAAATGATTCTATTATAGATGGCAAAGAATCAGATTTTCCCTCTGATGCCTGTGAAGGCACTTCTACCGTGACAATGGTAGGCACTGTTTCAGATCCTAAGTGCTCTCCTAACAAAGTGTCCTGAGTTTCTTGTATTTGGATGTCTTCTCCCATTGTGAGTAATGGGAGAGTGCTTGACTCATTACAGATTGCCAGGGCCCGATGGCGAATTTCAATAGATTCATCCTGTTCAGAGGATGTCTCCAGAGACTGTTCAATGGCCATTTCAAGATCCAAGTCCTTTTGGGAGGACATGGATGGGCTTACAGATGTCTCTCTATAGGTTTTTCTTTTCTTTAATGGTGGAGACAGAGTTGTGGGTGCACTCAGTGTTTCTTCACTACTTGACCTTTGTCTTATTAAAGAAGCAGTTCCAGGTTGAGAGGTTAAAGGATTAGACACTGTGTTTGGCTCTCTGACCTGGGATAGAGATTGTGGTTCTACAACCTCTTGGTCTGTCCTATCAACCACTTGGGTTTGAGCAGAGGTGCCAGATGATCCAGAGATAGGATGTATTACCTGTAGTGGCAGTTCCTCTGAAGTTCCAGCTGCAATGACTAGTTGTTGATCAGGAACAAAGGGTTCAAAAGTAGGTAGGTGAATGAAATGAGCCATGAATGGACTTACAACCACTGGTGTCATATTCCATTTACTAGAAGTATGGAGTCTTTGATAGAACTTACTAAAAGTAGTAGGAGAAGGAATAGATACAGCATTTAAAAACAACTCCTTGTGAGCATCAGATAGCACATGATTGATTAAGATAGTGAGAAATCTAGGATAGAAACACCTGACATTTCTACCACTATCATGATCAATCCTGGCATTAGATACTCTCCTAACTATAAGACTCCAGATAAGATGACCAATGTTAAGTCTAACATTAAACACAATAGCATAAGCAATGTACAGCAACAAGGATGGAATATGTTGAAAATTGCTCTTAGTACAATTGCTGAAAACCTTAGCTAAAGTATCAAATAAGATATCCCATTCACAGACTAGATTTGCTTTACTGAGTTTAGGCAACTCCAAAGGACCTTGATAATGAATTCTGGTGAAAAACTGAATTAATTCATCATCAGAAGGAGTCCTATCAAAGTTATCCCTAGGAAGTTGAAACACTTCACAAAACAAATCCTCAGTAATAGTATATTGTGTGTGCTCAATAGTGAAAGATATAGAATTTAAATTCTCAGAAATTACAGCAGTAGAACACAACAATCTAAGTGGTTCAATCTTTAAATCAGCAGATAAACAAATAGCACGACTCACACAACACTGCGAATTTAAAAACTGAATCCAAGGTCGAAAACGATCAATAGGACATCTCAACGGATCAAAATACCCAATGTAATTGTTTTTAACAACCTCAAAATTCTGAGCCATAGTTTACTAAGTAAAAATTAACACAGAAAATCAAAAACTTAAATAATTATGAATAATTCGAATTTAAGAATTTTAAAATTAATTAAAAATTAATTAAAAATCCAAATTTTCAAAGTTCTCCAAAAATTACCAAATTTTAGTATGTTAATCCTTGACAAAAACCACACACTGTACTATTTTTAGAATTCAAAAACACTTATTAAAACCCTAAAAACGAATCACAAAACCCTTTGAAATTCAAAAACTCGAAAAATTAAAACTCAATGAAACTTGGATTTTAAGTACTCGAATTAATGGGCTTGAGAAGATCTATTCAGTGATGGTCTCAGATTTTAAAACTAACAAGAAACGAATCTGGAAATCGAAAAACAAAATGGCAGCACTTCGTTTCTTGTTAAAAACGAGAGAGAAAAGTAAAAATCAGTTAAGTTAAAACTTGAACTGTTAGGACTCAGTAAAAAAAAAATTACTATACATTTATATATATATATATACTGTAAGTACTATGGTAAAAGACATAATAGTACTATGGTAAAAAGAAAAGAAAAACACGGTAGTACTATCATCAATTAAACAGAAAAAACAAAAAAAGAAAAAACTTAAAGAAAATGCTGAGTAGTACTATAAGTAATAATAATAAATAAAATGAAAAACGCGGTAGTACTATGAAATGAACTAGTAAGACTATCAGAATAAACAGAATTTAATTAAAAATAATAGTAGAAATACTATCTAAACTACGGTAGTACTAATCTAAAAATAACTAGTAGTACTATCACTGGATAGTACTACCGATAGTACTACTAGTTCAAAACTAGTAATACTAACGAAAATTAAATAAAAATAAAAGGAAAATGCTGAACATTACTGAAACTTTACAGAAAAATGCAGAAATAATATAGAAATGCATGAAAAATACTTACAAACCTAGAAAAATTCACAGAAAAATCCATAAATCCTAGAAAAATATGCAGAATATTATAGAAATGCATAAAATTAATATAAACTTGCAGAAATATTTAAACAATAATATTTACAATCTGAAAAATATCTAAATAATTCTAAATAAATATATTTTCAATAAAAATACATTTCTCCACTTAAAAAATATGAGAAAAATATTTTTAAAGAAAATAAAATATTCAGAACCATTTAAATCAACAAGCATGCAATTATTAAATGAGAACTCTCAGTGAATATCATTAACAAAACAAAAGAAAATGAATTTTGAAAGAACAAACGTGACAGAGATATTGTTAATCACTAAGACTGTTTAACATACCCAATTTACCAACCAACTTGATAAATGTGGATTCATCAACAGATTTAGTGAATATATCTGCAGTCTGTTCTTCTGTGGGTACAAAATGTAACTCCACAGTTCCATTCATGACATGCTCTCTGATAAAATGATACCTGATATCAATGTGCTTCATTCTCGAGTGCTGCACAGGGTTGTTGGAGATTGCTATGGCACTTGTATTATCACAAAATATGGGAATTTTGTCTAATGCAAAGCCATAGTCCTTTAATTGATTCCGTATCCATAAGATCTGAGCACAACAGCTTCCAGAAGCAATATATTCAGCTTCTGCTGTTGAATTGGATACTGTTTGCTGTTTCTTGCTATACCAGGAAATCAACCTACCTCCAAGGAATTGACAACTCCCAGAGGTACTCTTTCTATCCACAACACTACCTGCATAATCAGAATCTGTATATCCAACAAGATTAAAACCAGAATCTTTAGGGTACCAAATACCTAGATTAGGTGTACCCTTAAGATATCTCAAGATTCTTTTCACAGCAACGAGATGAACATCTCTAGGGTCCACTTGGAACCTTGCACACAAGCATGTAGCATACATAATATCTGGTCTACTAGCAGTAAGATAGAGTAAAGAGCCAATCATACCTCTGTAGCTTGTAACATCTACCTTGATAGATTTGTCAGAAGCTCCAAGTTTGATGGCTGTTGAAGATGGAGTCCTTGCTGATGCTGAATCCTCCATGTGATACTTCTTGAGGAGTTCTTTGAGATACTTGGATTGACAAATAAATATACCATTTGACCTTTGACTTACTTGCAATCCAAGAAAGAACTTCAGCTCACCCATCATACTCATTTCAAACTTACTCTGCATAAGCTCAGCAAATCTCTTACAGAGATTATCATTAGTAGACCCAAATATGATGTCATCCACATAGACTTGGACTAATATCATATCACTTTTGTGTTTCTTTGAAAAAAGAGTTTTGTCTATGATACCTCTAACAAAACCATTTTCTAAAAGAAAACCAGAGAGAGTGTCATACCATTTTCTTGGGGCTTGTTTGAGACCATAGATAGCCTTGAAGAGAAAGTACACAAAGTCCAGCAGCTCCTGATTTTCAAAGCCAGGGGGCTGTTCCACATACACTTCTTCATCAAGTTCACCATTCAGGAATGCACTCTTAACATCCATTTGATAGACTTTAAAATTGGAATAAGCAGCAAATGCTAAGAACATCCTGATGGCCTCAAGTCTATCCACTGGTGCATAGGTTTCATCATAATCAATGCCTTCAGCTTGAGAATACCCTTGTGCAACCAGTCTTGCCTTGTTCCTTGTAACAATGCCATCCTCATCTAGCTTGTTCCTGTATACCCATCTTGTACCAACTACTTTCTTGTTCTTTGGCCTGGGTACCAGCTTCCAGACTTGCTGTTGTTCAAATTGATTGAGTTCATCTTGCATAGCAATCACCCAATCTGGATCAGTCAGTGCTTCCTCAGTTTTCTTTGGCTCCATTTTAGATAGAAATGCTGAGAAAAGACATTCATTCTGAGAAGCTCTTCTAGTTTTAACTCCAACATCTGGATCACCAATGATCAGCTCAAAAGGATGAGCTCTATTCCAAACAGTCTGTCTTGGAAGATTTGATCTTGATGATTCGCCTTGAAATTCACTTTGATGTTGTGAGTGACTAGTTGATCCTTCATTTGCTCCCCCTGAGTTGTTGCCTGTTTGCCTTGATGATTCTTCTCCAGTGTTGGTGGTATCTCCATTGTTACTAGTGTTTCCACCACCATCACCATGATCATTATCATCATTGTTATTATCATCACCAGCAATAACTTCAGGTGGGTCTTCATCATCTGATTCTGAGTCTGGCAAGTTATCAAACTTCAGTTTTTCAGATGAGTCTTCTTTTTGGATACTGGGGAACTTAGTGTCATCAAAAGTAACATTGACACTTTCCTTTACTGTGTGACTGCCAACCACATAGACCCTGTAAGATCTTCTGGAATATCCAACAAAAATAGCTTCTTGTGCCTTTGCATCAAACTTGCCACGTTTAACATTGTCATCTAAAAGCACAAAGCATTTTGCTCCAAATACATGAAAGTACTTGACAGTTGGTTTCTTATTGTTCATGATCTCATACGGAGTCTTCATTAAGTCCTTGTTGATTAAAGTTCGATTCTGAGTATAACAAGCTGTATTCGCTGCTTCAGCCCAAAAGTACGTTGGAAGTTTGGACTCACTTAGCATAGTCCTAGCTGCTTCAATCAATGTACGATTCTTTCTTTCCACTACTCCATTTTGTTGAGGAGTTCTAGGGGCAGAATACTGTCTTGTTATTCCTTTATCAGCACAAAAGTCATTTAGAATGGCATTCTTGAATTCCGTACCATTATCTGACCTTATGGCTCTAACAGGGAATCTAGAATCCAGCTCAATCAACTTCACATGGCCAATCACCAGAAATGGGGTCTCATCCTTGGAATGTAGGAATAAAACCCATGTATATTTTGAATAGTCATCAACAATCACAAGTGCATATTGTTTCTTTGACATGGACATCACATTAACTGGACCAAACAAATCCATGTGCAGTAGCTGAAGAGGTTCAGTTATTGATGATGTGTCAGTGCCCTTGTGAGAAGCTTTCTTTGACTTTCCCTTCTGACATGCCTCACACAGTCCTTCCTGTGTAAATTCCATCTGAGGCAAACCTCTAACTAATTCCCTCTTGACTAAAGAGTTCATAGTTTTGAAGTTAAGGTGAGACATCTTCTTGTGCCATAGCCAACTATCATCTGATGAAGCTTTAGCATAAAAACAATTAACTTCATCTTTGAATCCCGAGTTCAGATCAGCTATGAACAGATCACCTTTCCTTACTCCTTGAAGAGCAGGCTTTCCATTCTTCTTGTGAGTAATCTGACACTTCTCTCTTTCAAAGGAAACAGCATATCCTCTGTCACAGAACTGACTGATGCTGAGAAGATTGAACGTCAGACCTTCCACAAATGAAACATCTTCAATGATAACATTTCCGTACTTCAAACATCCATATCCTTTCGTAATACCCTTGCTGTTATCTCCAAAGGTAACTACTGGGCCAGCTTTCACAACCACATCTGATAGCAGGGCTCTATCTCCGGTCATATGCCTTGAACAGCCACTGTCCAGAATCCACATAACTCGGTTTACCTGTTTAACTCCCTGCAATATCAGATTGATTAGTCCTTCTTCGGAGCCCAAAATTGATTGGGTCCGGCATACTTAAAGAACTGGCCTTTGTCAGGCAAAACAACATTTCTAACTGAAACTACTTCAACCTTTTTCACATAAGAGCGTTTCCATTTATAGCCAGCCTTAACACATTTCTGAGTAGGCTTAGGGATAAATGAATCCACTTTAATATTAGGAGGATTAGCAGTCTTAGCTTTAACATGCTTCTTATTATTAACATGTTGACGTGGAGCAGTCTTATCACTAGATACATGCTTTTTATTAAAGAAAGCATACATAACATTAAAAGCACAAGACATGCAATTACTCACACCACATGCTTTATGAGAAGAATTAATAGCAGGCATGTTAGTTCTACAGTTGTTTTGATCCAACTTATGGATATCTGATTTAGTCTTTTCAGTTGTAGCAACTTTGACTGGAATATCAGATACACACTTTTTGGATTGCTCAGCTTCTAAGGCAACATCTTCTTCATGAATCTCCTCAGCAATAATGATAGAAGATTCATTCAGAGGCTCTGCCTCAGACTCCTTACAGAAGGGTGTTTTAATACCCTTAAGAATATAAGGAACAACCTTTCCTTCTTCTCTGACTCTACAAGGTGTATTAATACCAAGCAATCCTATAGCCTCATTATAATCATAACCTATACTGACATGATTACCAATAGCTTGTTTATTGAAAATTTCTTTAGCCGTTTTACAAGAGTTGTAATAGGCATTAGCTTTGGTTTTGAGCTCACTAATCTGCTCTTTGAGAATGGTTTCCAATTGAATATAACATTTAACCCTATTCTCCAGAAAAGCAATTTTCTCATTAAGTTCATCCTGATTAACATGCACAAGTTTCAAATCTTTTAATTCCTTTTCAAGATTTGTGTTTAAAAGATTTATTCTATCATTTTCAGTGCGTGCACAACTTATGGTGCCACCAAGATGATAAATCATTTCAGCATCAGTAAAGGTTACCTCTGACATGTATCTGGATGAAGTGCTTTCCTCTTTAGCCATTAAAGCAAGGTTCCCAATCTCACCTGCTTCTTCATCACTGTCAGTGTCATCCCAACTCTTTCCCTCAGCAACATAGGCCTTCCCAATCTTGTTCTTCTTGCTAGAATCAAATGTGTTTCTAGTCACTTGCTTTGGCTTTCTGCACTCAGTAGCAAAGTGACCCAACTCATTGCAATTGTAGCATCTGATTATACTCCTGTCCACAGTTCCAGTTTTGTAGCCACCCCTTGTGCCACTTGAAGATGAAGATCCACCTCTATGAAATCTGGGTCTGAACTTAAGATTGGGATTCCTCTTGAATCTAAACTTCCCAAACTTTCTGACTATCAAAGCCAAATCACCATCCTCCAGCTGATCAAGTTCTTCCAAAGAATAGAAGTCACCACCAGATTGATCAATGGATGTTAATCCATATTCAGCATCAATAACATTCATGTGAGAACTGGAAGGTTGAACAGCCTTCACTTCCAGTTTCTGTGGGACTTCAGCAGCCAATGCAGTGGAGGTACCAACAATCCTTCCAGTTCCATACAGCTCCTTCTGTTGAATCTGCTCCAGCTCATAGGTCTTCAAGACACCATACAATCTTTCCAAAGCAAGCTCATTCATGTCTCTTGCTTCTCTAATAGCAGATATCTTGTGCTCCAAATGAGGTGGAAGTGTAAGAAGGAACTTCTTGTTAATCTCCTTGTTGGTGTAGTGCTTCCCATTGAGATTCAGATCATTAATTAATTTGTTGTATCTTTCAAAAACCTGAGAGATACCTTCACCAGGGTTTGATCTGAAATGCTCATATTGTGAAGTGAGAATTTCCAGCATATTCTCCCTAACTTCTTCTGTCCCCTCATTGATTATCTCTATGGTTCCCCAAATATGTTTGGCAGTTTCACAATTTAGGACATGATTATGCATGATAGGATCAAGACTCTCAATAAGGATCAACTGAAGACAGGAATCCAAGGTAACATCCTCTTTCTCATCAGGAGTGTATTCCTTGGGATCTTTAGGGTACATTCTAGCAGCTCTAGTCACAACATTATCCTCAACAACTTCAGGATCAATAATCATAGGGAGTTTGGGACCACTCTTCAGCACATCCAAGTATTTAGGATTTGCAACCTTAAGAAATAGGAGCATTTTCTTCTTCCACATTGGATAATGTTCCTTGCTGAATATTGGGATTTTAACTGTCCCCACTTTCTGTGCAGTAGACATCTTTTGAGATTTTTAGAAAAATAAAAAATTCAGAGTTAAGAAAAAAAAAATCTCAAACAATTGGATCTTTGATTAGTATATCAATCAAAAGGCTCTGATGCCAATTGTTAGGTCCTGATAAGTTTGTAGAAGGGGGGTTGAATACAAACTATACCGTTTTATCGAATTTGTTCGTTAAATGATTTAACTGTTTAGAACAAATTAGTGCGGAATAAAAACTGAAACAATATTCAAGTTAAATAGAAACTCTATTAAACTTGAGAGGTGTTACAATTCAGTGCACAGATTACAAGGTTCTTGTTAAAACAAATCTAGAATAAATTCGACATGAATTTATCTATTTTTGTAATAAAAAGATCGAATACTAAAAAGTAGTTCGATAGTAATTCTAGGGATTATGATCCGCTAGATTGTCAAAGCAATACAAGTAATTGAATTCTAGTGGATTGGATATAACTTTGATGATTAGAATTTATTACAAGAATAATTGAAAGCTTTGCAGTTGGCTTCGAATGAATGCAGAAGAGAGAAATGAAACTTTTCTTTTTGTCTTCTGTATTGAATTGAGTTGTCTGCCTGTTTTTGATCAAACATTTCTATTTAACCAAGTCAAAAGACAGTTTCCCACGCGCCTAACTTCACTAGCATTTCTACTGGTAATACTATCAATTACTATTAATAGTACTCTCGGTAGTACTATCCTTTAGTACTGGTAGTACTATCGGTAGTACTCTCAATGATAGTACTACTAGTAATAAACAGATAGTACTACAAGTAGTAACTAGAATTAGGAAATAAAACTGATTTTAATAATTCTATATTTAATTGATTTAACAAATGAATTAATTCTATTAACAGAATTAATTCACTGATTAAATAAATTAATTAAATGACTCAAATAATTTCATAAATAAATTAATTCTGGAGAATTAATTTATACATTAAATTACTTAAGATCTAGATTGATTAATTTAATATATGAATTAATTCTGAAAGAATTAATTCATAGATTAAATTAAATATCTTATAGAATAATATTAAAAGAGAATTAAACTAATTCTTAGAACCACTGAAACTGATGACGAACTTCCACTGACTGACGTTGACACTCCATGTACTGTCTGGTTCATGAGCGACTAACTTTAATGGTTGTTCTTCATCTTTAACTTTAAGCTGTGATTCTTTTCTCCTTTTATTTAAACAAGGACTGTAACCTGTACTTTTTCCCGTCACACTTCTGAAACCTCTGTCACTCTAAATAGATCCACTTTCTTGAATACTTCACTGAGGCTTGATCAAATAAATGAACTTCTTCCAGTGTAGAATAACTTCAAGACTATAGATGACTTTAATCTTCATTCTTTGACAGATATAACCTTCTGAGATTCCTGTGACATTTGATTTTTATTATTTACTTATTACATCTTAATTAAAGTTGAGTAGAATCCTCGGTGTTTACAAATAGGCTTAGACATATGCCTTTCAATCTCCCCCTATTTGTTTGTTAGACAATAACAACCAAATACCTCTAGAGGATAACTCAACTAAAACAAGAAAAGATAAGACTTTTAAGAGCCAAGCAAATAATAAAAAGTTCTGGATTAAATATAACAATATCCAGATTCAAACAGTAAAGATAAATACAAGATAGATGTTCCTCTAGACTGAACATATGAATACATTTTCCTATCTTGATTTACCTAGCTCTAAACATATGCCTTACGGTGGGTTTCGAACACGAGACCTCGCTCTGATACCAATTTTTAGGATCAAGCGCTTTACCAGCTGATCTAAAAGCCCGAGCTTGTAGAAGAGGCGCAACTTTATTTCCATATACTAGCCAGAAGCCAAGCGCCTACGTGTCGACATTTAGAGGGACATGCTGGCTTACCCAACAGAAACAAATGAGAACTCACCCTTATATAAGGATGACAGCCGGTAAATGGGCCGGTTGAAGGAAGGGCAACCGGCATCAGCCGGTACGGCCCATAAAAGGCTAAAGGCCCAAATCACTGAGTTTAAACAGTGAAAAACCTTGGGCCCAACTAAGCCCATTACAAAAAACAAACCACATTTTCGATCAAAGTTCTGATCAAATAAGTTCGAATAAAGCCCAAAATGGCTCTTGTATTCGACCAAAAATCTCGTCGAAAGGCTAAAAGCCCAATTATTAAAAAAGGCTAAAGGCCCAATAAAAAGATGAAGGTCCAATTGCTAAAATAAAATCCTTGGGCCCAAATGAAGCCCAATATATGTGGGCCCTAAAAGTCTGTAACGAACCAAGTATTCGACCAGAATCCTAGTCGAATGAGTTCGAATAGGCACCAAAATTGAAGTCACGATCGACCATGTTCCTGGTCGAAATCATTCGACCAGGCTCCAAAATTGAAGTCACGTTCGACCATGTTCCTGGTCGAAATCATTCGACCAAGCACCAAAATGAAAGCCATGTTCGACCTTGAACCTGGTCGAAATCATTCGACCAGGATGCAAAATGGAAGTCCTGTTCGACCACAATCCTGGTCGAAATCATTCGACTAGGAGGGGAAATGAGGCTTTACTTCGACTAGAAACCTGGTCGTAAGCATTCGACCAGGAGGCAAACTGACAGTAGTATTCGACCAGAAACCTGGTCGAAATCATTCGACCAGGATGCAAAATGGAAGCAAATTTCGACCAGAATCCTGGTCGAAGGAGTTCGACCAGGAGCTAAAATCAAGGTCAAATTCGACCAGGATCCTGGTCGAAAATAAATTGAAAAATCAAAAATTGATTTATCTTCTATGGAATTGATGAAAAATCTCGATTCCTGTTTTAAAATTGATTTAGAACTATAAGTTCGTCAAACCAGGTCACAATACGGAAGAAAATTTCGTGAATCCCGAATAAAATAACTTCTACGATAATCCGAGATTGATTTTCCTAGAAGTTGGGGGGCAAATGATATGGACAGAAAAGTAATTATAGAAATATAATTGCTGATTCAATTAAAAGGCCGGTATTTAAGGACCGACACCCTAATTATTCTTTAATTTCGTAATTAATGAGTAGGGAAAATATACAGCTCATGAAAAGAGCCTTGATTATGGAAAATTAGTCAAAGAAGGATCTGGAATCCCAATTAAAGGCAATCAATGAGTCATAACCTTTATCAACAAGGAAACGAATTCTTCAGCAAGAAATACAATACTTATCCAATATCAAGAAGACTTATCCGTTAAGTCTCCCAAACATACCATAAATACTAGGCTCCAGACGCCTATATAAGGTCCCTGATCCTACAATCAGAACTACGTCTTTGGCTTGATTCTCAATAACGATTTGAGATACATAGGCATCTTGTGAGGACCAATTTAGTCCGGATACACGAGTGCAGCAATTAAAGCTCGAAGCTCATTAAACCTTAGCATTAAATTCACCAAGCACGTTTTTTAATCCATAACACCTTTGATATTAATAACTTCAAATTTTAATAGATATAATTTCTAACTTAAAAGTTAGTTACTGGACAAGTTAAATCAGTTAAATATTTTTTCAGCCGTAAGAGATATAAGTGTGATGATGGGCACATATTTACCTGTATGGTTTCTTAAGAAATAACTTGTGTTCAAAATCTATTAGATGATCAAAATGAATGAATAGTACTATGTGTCACAGGCTACTTGACACCTGGAATTAATTAGGTGGTTTATTTAAATGATCGAACGGGTAAAATATTAAGAGCATCTTCCATCATAATTTAGCCGACCACAACACATTATGTAAAATTTCTAGGACCTGAAACTCCACATTATTTATTATTAAATTAAAATTATATATTATATTAATTGAAACTTGAAATATTAATAACATTTTATATTTAAAATATACCCAATTAATCATTATAGCCAATTTTATTAGACTACAATCTATTAAAAATTGAGTAACATTTTATATAATTTTAGCTAACTGGATTAGAGATGCTCTCATTCTAAAAAAAATTCCCAAACATCATACATCTTTTTTTTGATTGGCTGTTAAAATAATAAATAAAATGATCATATATATTTTCAGTGGAGTAAGACTATATATATAACTAGAGAATCGTGGAGAATGATATATTCTATTATATAATCTCATAAATAATTTTAATTTTTTTTACCTAAAATATATAATCTGATTCTAATGTAGAATATTAACATATACAAACTTTATAAAATAAAATTAACATTTAAAATTTGAATAAAAACTTTGATTTTAAATTTGATTCTGTTGCAGAATTATTTGGAATAAAATAGATTCTGCCGTAGAATTACTTTGGATTTTTTGAATAATTTTGAATATTTTCTTTTTAAAAATAGTTTAATTTAATTTTTTATTTAATAATTGAAATTTATAATTATATATAATAAAAAATATGATAAAAATATGTATTATAAATATTTAAGTAACGTTCTCTGGGAGTTGTCTCTTGAATGTCACCCATTATATAGCGTGATAATATTTTTTCTAAAAGAAGTTGAGAACTTTTTTTGATTTTCTAACATTCCTTTTTTCCCAGCGTTGTTGATTGAAACTTAATAAATTAGCAAGATATGCGTGTTAAAATGAGTGGTAGGGAACTAGGAAAGCAAGTGGACTTTGAGTACGAATCAGAAATTGTTCGTTGCTTGAAGAAGACAATTTATAATACACAATACAGAATCGACCTTCCAGGTACCATTCGTTTTCCACCAGGTACTCCATATTAGCTTGCAATCAATATTGACAACGACTGGCCATCTATTTTGCTGACCTAAAGTCCCATCAAATTTCTAAATTAATATTTTTAAAACTTTTTAAGGAAATTTTTTAGAAATAGCTAGTAATTTTTTTTGCAAGTACCACCGAACACATCGTTTCATTCATTTTGTTTGTTTTATGTCCTTGCTTTACTTTTTCTTGGTTTTCTATATCGACTGATCCATACATATGCATGTCCCTGTCCCTGTCCCTCCATCCAGCGAGGGCACAACAATGATTGAATGTTAAATCTAACATTCAATCATTAGCATATTAATTTAACATATTTAGATGTTAAATCTTTTTAGTTTTTAAATCATTAGCATGCATGTCATTGTTCAGTTCAGTAACCGGCGTCCATATTTGTGACATAATTTTTCGTAATTGAACCTAAGTCTTATACCTATATTACTTTATTAAGTAATCAGTTCATCTAAAATCTTAATGTATTATACTCAACACTTATACAAAAAACTTACTCCGTTATGAATACTAAACTCTATCTAAATGAAAATTTGATTTGGCCAAATGAGTGGGACAATTGTATCAAAAGTTTGATGCAATGTATAAAGGACAAGTATTCTTTCTTGTTAGCCACGTCTACTTTAAACTTTTAGCATATACTGCATTTCAATTTATTCTGCTGCTTTGTGCGTTAGGCTAATTGCGCTAAATCTGGAAAAAGACTAAAATGGTTCTAGCTAATCCACACTTTGGGTACAAAGCAAATCCGGTCCAATGGATGCTTGAAAGCTAAATCTCATATATATATATATATATATATATAGGGGGGCGTTCCACAGCCCCCGTTGGATATCCCCGCCCTCAATGTTTCATTGAGGGTGCCTCAATGTTTCATTGTGGGTGCCTCAATGTTTCATTGAGGGCGTACATTTTTAAATAAATAATTAAAAATAGAAGAATACTAGAAAAAAATATAACATTCAGCACGAAAATAGTGGGCATGGTTTTCTGGATACGTATAAATTTAAATTCAAATTTTGTACAATTTTCTATTTTTATTTAATTTTTCATGTAAATTTACAAATTATCTAAAATTAGGCGCCCTCAATGTTTCATTGAGGGCGCCCTCAATGAAACATTGAGGGCGTAGAAGGACAAAAATGTAATTTTAGGAGACAGCCTCAATGTTTCATTGAGGGCGTAGTAATAGTTTTCCGCCTTAAATTCTTGATTTAATTATTTAAAAGTTCAAAAAAAATTCAAAAAATTATAATATTCAAATAATTATATTTTGAGTATAAGTATGATTAATTGGGTGTGTATGAATTTAAATTTAATTTTTTTATATAATGAATTATTACAAATTAATAAAAATTAAAAAAACAAATTACTTTGGTGATTATGATTACTTTGGTGTGTATGAATTTAAATTCAAAATTTTCCTTTTCTTATATTTTATTTAGTTTTTCAAAGTGACTGCCCGTAACGAAACATTGAGGTGTTGAACCATGTTTATTATTCTCGAATCATTACTTACATTGCTATTACTACTACTATTATTAGTTGTCTTATAGTGTTAATAGTGAGTGAGTACGATTACTTGGGTATGTATAAATTTAGAGTATAAGGTATAAGGTATAGGATTTAGGGTAAAGGATTTAGGGTTTAGGGTTTCGGTAACCCCTAAACTTTAAAATTTCTAATCTTTCTCTTATATAACTAAAATCTTTGAATCTTTAATAGTTGATATTGTTTACAGTGAGTATGATTACTTGGTTGTGTATGAATTTTAATTCAAATTTTGCCTTTTTACAATTTTTATTTAATTTTTCAAGTAAATCTTCGAAGTAGTTAAATGAGTGAAAAAAATTCAACAATTAGAAAATTAATGAAAATAAGGTAAAATTCGTCACAAAAATGGTAACTAAGATTACTTGTGTGTGTATGAATTTTAAATTTAATTTTCACCTTTTTTATATTTTATTTAAATTTTCAAGTAAATTTACAAACTAGTTAAAAATGAGTAAAAAAAATTCAATTATTAGAAAATTAGTTGAAATAGTTACTACGATTGTTTGAGTGTGTATAAATTTTAATTTTGATTTTTTATATATTTTTAAATTATTTTTATTAAACGAACACCCTCAATGAAACATTGAGGGCGCCCTCAATGAAACATTGAGGGCGTAGAAGGACAAAATTGTAATTTTAGGAGATACCCTCAATGTTTCATTGAGGGCGTAGTAATAGTTTTCCGCCTTAAATTCTTGATTTAATTATTTAAAAGTTCAACAAAAATTCAAAAAATTATAATATTCAAATAATTATATTTTGAGTATAAGTATGATTAATTGGGTGTGTATGAATTTAAATTTAAATTTAATTTTTTTATATAATGAATTATTACAAATTAATAAAAATTAAAAAAACAAATTACTTTGGTGAGTATGATTACTTTGGTGTGTATGAATTTACATTCAAAATTTTCTTTTTCTTATATTTTATTTAGTTTTTCAAAGTGACTGCCCGTAACGAAACATTGAGGTGTTGAACCCTGTTTATTCTCCTCGAATCATTACTTACATTGCTATTACTACTACTATTATTAGTTGTCTTATAGTGTTAATAGCGAGTGAGTACGATTATTTGGGTATGTATAAATTCAGAGTATAAAGTATAGGGTATAGGATTTAGGGTAAAGGATTTAGGGTTTAGGGGTTAGGGTAACCCTTAAACTTTAAAATTTCTAATTTTTCTCTTATATAACTAAAATATTTGAATCCCGGCACTTTGTAGTTGATAGTCTTTATAGTGAGTATGAATTTAAATTTAAATTTTGTCTTTTTACAATTTTGTTTTTAATTTTTCAAGTAAATCTACAAAGTAGTTAAAATGAGTGAAAAAATTCAACAATTAGAAAATTAATGAAAATGAGGTAAAATTCGTCACAAAATTGATAACTACGATTACTTGTGTGTGTGTGAATTTTAAATTTAATTTAGGGTATAGGATTTAGGGTTCAAGGTTTAGGGGTTAGGGTAACCCCTAAACTTTAAAATTTATAATCTTTCTCTTATATAACTAAAATCTTTGAATCCTTTTGTAGTTGATAGTGTTTATAGTGAGTATGATTACTTTGGTGGACGGTATGAATTTAAATTCAAAATTTTCATTTACTTATTTTTTTTTAATTAGTTTTTCAAAGTGACTGACCGTAACGAAACATTAAGGTGTTGAACCTTATGTATTCTCCTCTAATCATTAATTACATTGTTATTACTACTACTATTTTTAGGTGTCTTATAATGTTAATAGTGAGTGAATACGATTACTTGAGTATGTATAAATTTAGAGTATAATGTATAGGGTATAAGATTTAGGGTAAAGGGTTTAGGGTTTAGGGTTTAGGGGTTAGGGTAACCCCTATACTTTAAAATTTCTAATATTTCTCTTATATAACTAAATTTTTTGAATCTTTTGTAGTTGATAGTGTTTATAGTGAGTATGATTACTTGGTTGTGTATGAATTTTAATTCAAAATTTTCCTTTTTACAATTTTATTTAATTTTTCAAGTAAATCTACAAAGTAGTTAAAATGAGTGAAAAAAATTCAAAAATTAGAAAATTAATGAAAATAAGGTAAAATTCGTCACAAAAATGGTAACTACGATTACTTGTGTGTGCATGAATTTTAAATTTAATTTTCACATTTTTTCTATTTTATTTAATTTTTCAAGGAAATTTACAAATTAGTTAAAAATGAGTAAAAAAAAATCAATTATTAGAAAATTAGTTGAAATAAGGTAACATTCATCAGAAAAACAGTTATTACGATTGCTTGGGTGTGTATGGATTTTAATTTTAATTTTGGCTTTTTATATATTTTTAAATTAATTTTTTTAAACGAACGCCCCCAATGAAACATGGAGGGCGCCCTCAATGAAACATTGAGGGCAGGAGGATGTTTATTATTTTTGTAAATTTACTTGAAAAATTAAATAAAAATAGAAAAATATGAAAATTTTGAATTTAAATTTATACATATCCAGAAAAACATGCCCACTATTTTTGTGATGAATTTTATATTTTTTTCTAGTATTCTTCTATTTTTAATTATTTATTTAAAAACAACCGCCCTCAATGAAACAAACATTGAGGCGCCCTCAATGAAACATTGAGGCAGCATCAATGAAACATTGAGGGCGCCCTCAATGTTTCATTGAGGGCAGGGGGATATCCCCGGGGGATCTGGACCAATTCCCATATATATATATATGCATATATATATATTATGATACCTTTTCTGTGCAAACCATGTATAAATGATATTCGATCAGGAAAACTTGATTCGGTAAATTACATATATCCCATTCACCCATTCAGTATGAGACTTTGACATGATCAATTCTATTATTGTTTACAACATTTCTGTGTTATTTCACCGGCCTATTGCCTAGCTCTACTATAAGAAGGATTTATTATCGTGTTATTTCCGGTTTTCATTGCCTATACTAAAGAAAACTTCCTCTTTATTAAAGTAACACAATTTTTTTTGAATGCATAAGAAAAATTTGTTTAGTTTCCACTCTTCTATAGTTTTATGATACCAGAAGGGATCTTTGATTAGTTTTTGTCAGTACAAATGAAGATAAATTTGTTAGAGACTGGTAGATGTACAGTATCATTTTCGGATCTTGTATTGTTTCTGTCGGTACAAATGAAGAGGGATCTGTTATAGGTTTATAAGTTTGTTGGTAGAAGTGTGTAAACAACTCCTATTTATTATTTATACCTGCAGCAGAGAAGCAATTTGTAACGAAATTAACCCTCTGTCCCTCACAAACTAGCAGCAACTGAGACTAATGTCCCGGCTGGTCTAGGAAAATAAACAGCTGCAACTGCAAAATAGGACTCTATCATCTGTACATACGATGGCTCGTTAATTTATATCTCCATTCATCTACATATATATGTAGTAGACCGGTCCTATTCTACCTACTTTTTTCAGTTTGTCTGAGTTTTTAAGCAGAAGCCAAACATGACTACAACAATGCAATGACTAAATGAGACTCTGAACCAAACTTATATTAAACTTATTCCCAGTTTTATCATGTGCAGCAATGTAGTGTCTTTGATTTTAAACTTTTCTCAGTATATATACTGTACTGATTCAGATGTTCTGATTTTCGGTATTAGGAGTCTGTTGAAATGGTTAAATTGTACTTTGCTGTCTTCTATTAGTAGAAAAGCCAACTGTGTGGCTCTCTAATTAGCTCAATCTCAGATTGATGGTGGTTGGGAGATACCCCTCGGCCCTCATGGTGCTACATCTGAGCTTAATGCAGATATGCAAGTTAGTTTGTAATGGTTTCCTCCTTTTTAGTAGTTATATTATATATATATACAAGCCTATAACCCGCGCAACGCACGGACGACTTTAATATTAATTTTGAAATTTACTTTTAAATTTTTTGAGATTTTAATACTTTAGAAAATGCTATCTTTTTAAAAAGAATTAAAAGTACTACTTTAATACTTTAAATCTAATTTTTTTTTATAGATTTTATAATAGTTTATTAGCTTAGTAAGCATGTTAGTAAAAATAACCGTCAAAATTATCAATATATTTTGTTGTAATACATATAAATATAAATATTTTCTAAAAAACGGTCGTGTTTTTGAATTCTAAGTAAAATATTATTAAAAGAGTTTGTAGTTATGTTATATATGTGAGAAAATCGAAAATCAAAACTTTCAATGTTTAGGCTATTATATAATACTAGATTAAAACCCGTGCGATGCACGGATTGTTAATTGTTATTTTATTATTATTTTTTTAAATTTTATTAATTGTAATTGTGCAAAAAATAAGTAGGCATATTAAAATAGGTAAACACTTTTAATTAATTAAAAACATTAAAACATATTTTAAAATAAATAAGTATGAGTTTGCCCGTTATATTTTTTGAAAATGAGGGGTTTTATTAAGAAAAAATAAAAAATGTAACATATATTTAGTTTAAAAAGGTAAATGCCCGTGATATTTTTGAAAAATAAGGTTTTAAAATTTAATAATTAAAAGTATTTAAATATGTTTTAAAATAAATAAGTAAAGAGTTTTCTGTGATATTTTTGAAAAAAGAATGGATTTTAGTGAGAAAAATAGAAAAATTAAATTGTAAATGCAATTTCTGGGATGTATTTAGAAAATGTGATATTTTGTTAGAAAAAATATATAATGTGTTTTAACTGAAAAGGTAATTGATTATAAATAGGTATTTGATTATTTATATTTTAATATTTTTAGTAATTGCATTTGTTAAGAAAAATAAGTAGACATGTTAAAATAGGTAAACTTTTAAAAATAATTATAATATTAAAAATATGTTTAAAAATAAATAACTAAATGTTTGTCCGTGATATTTTTGGAAAAGAAGAGGTTTTAGTAAGGAAAAATAGAAAAATAACATGTTTTAGTTAAAAAAGGTAATTGCCCGTGATATATTTAGTTAAAAAAGGTAATTGGTTATAAATAGGTAATATTATTTTTTATTAATATATTTCTATAAATAAGTAAGTTAATTAAGTAAAAATATGAAGTAAAGTTAATTAAGGGCAATTAAGTAAAATCACAATGTACCATACCGACCAACCAAAATAAGGTTAATTAAGTAAAATCACAACGTACCATACCGACCAACCAAACTTTTAATGTTTCGTCTATTATATAATAGTATTGATTACATATAGATAGATTAAATATAATAAATTACCGAAAATTGAAATCAAAACTTTCAATGTTTTGACTATTATATAATAGTATAGTATAGATAGATATCGTCTCCGATAATTTTAGAAAAGGAGAAATTTTAGTTAAAAATATAAAAAAGAATATACACTTTGACTAACAAAGTTAATCGGTTAATTATTAGTATTTATAATGTTACTATTTTATGTTACTAAATGAAATTGCATGTGATATTTTTGAAAAATGTGAGATTTTACTTAGGAAAAATTTTAGTTAGAAAATATAAAAAAGAATATACACTTTGGGAAAAAAAGCTAATCGGTTAGTTATTAGTAATTATAAATATTATTATTATATTTCATTAAAAAGAACAGCCCGTGATATTTTTGGAAAATGAGAGGTTTTAGTTAGAAAAAATAGAAAAGTAAAAATTTTAGTTAGAAAATATAAAAAAGAATAATTATTATTTTATTATTTTATTTTAATAAATGAAACTGTCTGTGATATTTTTGGAAAATGAGAGGTTTTAGTAAACAAAAATTAAAAACTTACATGTTTTAGTTAAAAAAGGTAACTGCCCGTGATATTTTTGAAAAAGTAAGGGATTTTTCAGAAGAAATAAAAAAAGAAATATATTCTAGGTGTAAAAGGTAATTATATTATTATTTAATAATATTTTTTATAAATAAGTAAGGGTAATTAAGTAAAAAAACGAAGTACAATTAAGTAAGGACAATTAAGTAAAATCACAACATACCAAAAAATATTTAGTATTATATCCGATGGCTCTCATTAATTTAATTTAAAAGATCTAATTGGATTACCAAACTATAGATGACCAGACTACAAACCGACTACCAACGGACTACAAAAACTTTTAATGTTTCGTCTTTAATATAATAGTATAGATAGTATAGATATAGTAGCATATAACCCGTGCAAGGCACGTGACTTAAAAAATAATAAACTAAAAAATTTAATGTGAACGAAAAATATTAAATAAAAGTAAAAATTAATATGATAAATTATAAAATGAGAAACTTAAATATTAATTAGAACGTAAAAAAATATTAAAAAATACAATGGGGCTGATGAAGATAATTGATGTATTATTAATATTATTTTATAATAAAATAATATTAATAATAAGGACATATAGAAAATCTAACATGTTTTAATTAAAAAAAGTAATTGCTCGTGATATTTTTAGAAATGTTTTAATTATATTACTTGTATTTATTAAAAAAATACGTTGACATGTTAAAATAAGTAAGTTTTTTTAATAAGGACTAGGAAAGCTAACATGTTTTAATTAAAAAAAAAGTAACTACCTATAATATTTTTAGATGTGTTTTAATTATATTAATTGTATTTGTTAAAAAAAATACGTTCACTTGTTAAAATAGGTAAGTTTTTTTAAATAATTAAAATTATTAAAATATGTTTTAAAATATATAAGTAAGGTGGCACTTGATATTTTTGGAAAAGAGAGATTTTAGTGATAACAAATATAAAAGGTAATATATTTTAATTTAAAAGTAATTGTACGTGATATTTTTGGAAAAGAAGTAGATTTTGTTAGAAAAAAAATGTTTTAATTATAAAAGGCAATCAGTTAGTTAATATTTTTATATTTTTATATTATTTATTAAATAGAGTATTAAAATAGATTTTAAAATAAATAAGTAAGGATTGCACCTCATATTTTTGAAAAATAGAGATTTTAGTGATAACAAATATAAAAGATATTATGTTTTAATTTAAAGGTAATTGTCCTCATATTTTTGGAAAAAGAGTAGATTTTGTTAGATTTTTTTTAATTTAAAAGGCAATCAGTTAGTTACTATTTTTATATTATTTTATTATTTATTAAATAGAGTATTAAAAAGATTTGATTTGTAGTAGCTTTCGTTATCCTAAAAAAAAGAAGTATATTTGTAGCAGTGTATCCTAAATTTAAACAAATTAGATCCCACATTTCCATTTTTTTGATTAGATTTCAATATTATTTGATTTTTATGTAGTAAAATATAGTGAAATATTAATGTAGAATAAAACTTTCCCGAATTTTGATTAGATTATTAATTTATTAATTAGAAAAAGTACCGAAAACCAAAAACTAACCGAAAACCGAAAACCAAAACTTTAAATGTTTAGGCTTTAATAATACTAGCTTAAAACCCGTGCGATGCACGGATTGTTAATTATTATTTTATTATTATTTTATTATTTGTATTTTTTTAAAAATAAGTAGGCATGTAAAAATAGCTAAACACTTTTAATTAATTAAAAACATTAAAACAGATTTTAAAATAAATAAGTAATGGTTTGCTCGTTATATTTTTGAAAAAAAAGGAGTTTTAGTATGTAAAAATAAAAAACGTAACATATATTTAGTTTAAAAAGGTAAATGCCCGTGATATTATTGGAAAATGAGGTTTTAAAATTTAATTATTTAAATTATTTAAATACATTTTAAAATAAATAAGTAAAGGGTTTGTCTGTGATATTTTTAGAAAAAGAATGAATTTTAGTGAGAAAAATAGAAAAAGTAAATTGAAAATGATAATTTTCGGTGATATATTTAGAAAATGAGGGACTTTGTTAGAAAAAATCTATAATATGTTTTAGGTGAAAAGGTAATTGGTTATAAATAGGTATTTGATTATTTATATTTTAATATTTTTAGTAATTGCATTTGTTAAGAAAAATAAGTAGGCATGTTAAAATAAGTAAACTTTTTTAAAAAAATTATAATATTAGGTTTAAAAATAAATAACTAACGTGATTTTTTTGGAAAATGAGGGGTTTTAGTGAGGAAAAATAGAAAAACTAACATGTTTTAGTTAAAAAAGGTAATTTAATCTTTAGTAAATATATTTGTTTTGGCTAAATTTTTAACTATATTTGTTTTGGCTAAATCTTTTTTAACAATAATTTAATCATGTAAACTAATAACTTTTAAATATTAAAATATTCATAAATAAATATAATTATAAATATTAAAAAAACAATCGTGTGTTGCATGGGTAATAAAAATATAATTATAAATAAAATAATTATAAATAAAATTTAAGTAACGTGCATTGCACATGCTATATAGTATATATAGTAATGATATTAACTCCTTATATATAATAAGCGTAAGGGAGAGCTTATCCAAAACTTTGGTCGTTAATTTACTACCAAAAATATATGATCCGTTGGATTATAAAACTATAAATATTCAAATAGATGAGGACCGTTAGATATAATATTAAAAATTGTAGTTGATTAATAATAAGATAGTATTTAAATACTAAAAGGTGTATTTTGATAATTTAAACCAATTATAAATAGGTTTTCTATATTGAATAGAAATCTTTATGTAAAAAATCGTAATTATCTTTTCTCTTTAGTTTATGGATAGTTTCAGTTAGATAATCGATACTATTATATAACAGACGAAACATTAAAAGTTTGGTTGGTCGGTATGGTACGTTGTGATTTTACTTGATTGCCCTTAACTGTATTTCGTGTTTTTACTTAATTAACCTTACTTATTTATAGAAATATATTATTAAATAATAATATTACCTATTTATAACCAATTACCTTTTTTTCCTAAAATACATTATTTTTTTTAACATATTCCCCTACTTTTTCAAACATGGTAATTACCTTTTTTAACTAAAACATGTTAGCTTTTTTATTTTTCCTTACTAAAACCCCTCATTTTCCAAAAATATCACGGACAAACCTTTAATTATTTATTTTTAAACCTATAATATTATAATTATTTTTTAAAAAATTTACCTATTTTAACATGTCTACTTATTTTTCTTAACAAATGCAATCACTAAGAATATTAAAATATAAATAATCAAATACCTATTTATAACCAATTACTCTAAAACACATTATAGATTTTTTCTAACAAAATCCCTTCTTTTCTAAACATATCACAGGAAATTATCTTTTTCAATTTACTTTTTCTATTTTTCTCACTAAAATTCATTTTTTTTTCCAAAAATATCACAGGAAACTCTTTACTTATTTATTTTAAAACGAATTTAAATACTTTTAATTATTAAATTTTAAAACCTCATTTTTCAAAAATATCACGGGCATTTACCTATTTAAACTAAATATATGTTACATTTTTTATTTTATTTTTATTTTAAAATATGTTTTAATGTTTTTAATTAAGTAAAAGTATTTAGCTATTTTAACATGCCTACTTATTTTTTTAACAAATACAATTAAAAAATATTTAAAATATAATAATAAAATAATAATTAACAATCCGTGGATCGCACTGGTTTTAAGCTAGTATGGATAATTCTAATAAGGGGTTTCGTTCCTTCCATGTCCAGTGAACAGAAGCTGCTTATAAGAACAAATAAAATAACTGCTTTCGGATATTGGCCAAGTGACTAGCATGAAAAATACCCAGTAGAAACTGGTCCCAATAAGGAACTAGGCTAGCTGAATTGCTTGGCGTAACTACACTGCATAAACAATTAAATGCTGAACTGATTCTACTCCACCATTACATAAGCAACAAGCTGTGTCAGTATGCATTCCGAAGTTTAACATCCTGGTTAAGTAAGCATCCTATTCAACAAAGCAAGCCGTAAAGTGATGCTACATTTAGGGATGGCAAGAGGGTGCCATATATCGCAGAGATCCACAGATCGCACCTGAACTTGAAGATTGTAATACATTTCGCGTTCGATAAATTCTGTAAATGTAAAACTTATATTAGAACAGCTACAATTTTTACTGATGCTCCTATTACGTTTTTGCTAAATGGATGTGGCGAATTATGAAAGTGAGTGCATCTGAGCTCTGTAATGGGTAAGATTTATTCTGAGCAATAACGTCCCAACGCGAAGATTTTCACAGTGAGAATTATAAAGTTAGTTATCAAGGACTATCGATTTACTCGAAGAAGATTTTCTCATCGTAGACTTGCCCTCGATCTGGTTAAAATCAATACAGATGCATGCCCACTGAACACATGATGTTAAGGTTGGCCTTTGTGTTCTACTCCTATCAAAACAAAATAGCAGTAAAATAAACAAACAAAGGGACACCTTCTACCATACTAAGTTGGGTTGGTCGGACAAATATAATGTTTGTGTGCACACTTGGACTGTCTTTTAACATACAAAAATGATGGTAAAATAATGCATTTTCCCCCATGGAACGTTTAATAATTAGATTATCCCCGCAAGAATTTCATATTGCGTGTGCTGACTTCGCTTTGAAGAGGTATGCAGCTCTAGAACTGGAGTGGTTGTGGGTGAAAATATGTACATGGGTTTGACCAATGCGCTTAACAAGATCATCAAAGAGAAGACAAGGCCATGAATTCAACTTTTTCGCAGATAGAAACATGTAATTCGAGTATCACTTATGTGTTCTGTATCCCGTGGATAAATTAAAATAGGTCGAAAGTTCAAATTTCGGTGAAAATATGACTGAAAGAGGAGTTCCAATTTTAATTTTTGATGATTTTGTCGAAATAAATTCAAACTTATGATAAAATTTTCGACCCTTAATCAGACTTGTAAAGCAAGCATTCATGAAACTTATGATCATTTTGATAGGCTTAGTTGTTGAACCAACGTCTTTATAATTTAACCATGTTTGCCTTCCAATCTGGCCATCTTGCTAAATCAAAACCTAATCTGCCAACTTTAAACCACCTTCACTAACAATTTCTTGTGTTATAAAAGAAAATCCTATCTTTCACTCTCATCCACAACCTAATCGCTCAGCCATCATTCAGCGTTAAGCAAAGCAAAAGATGGAGGCTATGAGCAGCATTGCCAGCCTATTACACTCTTTCATCTTCCTGAGCTTGTTATTTTTGTTCGTGAATGCGGAACCCAAAACGCACTACCATGACTTTGTTGTATGTCTTAATTCTGTTTCTGGTATTCTATTCATTTCTTAATTGCATTTGAACATATTATTCGGTATTAAGTGAATGTTCGGCTTGTAATAGGTTCAATCAACCCCAGTGAAGCGGTTGTGCAATACTCACAGCACCATCACTGTCAATGGGCAATTTCCAGGACCAACCTTGGAAGTAAATAATGGTGACACTCTTGTCGTGAAAGTTGTTAACAGGGCTCGATATAATGTCACCATTCACTGGTAAGTACTGCATCAGTGCATGCACTCAAAATGCATTCGAAATGTCTAACAAAACGTAACGTTTTGTTAATCTATATTTCTGCATGTTTTGATAAAATTACAGGCATGGGATTCGACAAATCAGGACAGGATGGGCAGATGGACCTGAATTTGTCACACAATGCCCCATTAGACCAGGGGAGAGTTACACTTATCGGTTTAGAATACAGGGGCAAGAAGGAACGCTATGGTGGCATGCTCACAGTTCGTGGCTTAGAGCCACTGTATATGGAGCTCTGATTATTCATCCAAAAGAAGGAGATTCCTATCCATTCCAAAAGCCAAAGCGCGAAACACCCTTGCTTCTTGGTACTTTTCCACTTCTCAGCGTTGTAGTAAGCAAAATAGTTCAATTCAAAAAACTTAATCGAGTCAATTAATGTCTAATGAATGCTCATGATTAGGTGAATGGTGGAATGCAAACCCAATCGATGTTATTAGAGAAGCAATAAGAACGGGAGGAGCTCCTAATGTGTCTGATGCATACACCATTAATGGCCAACCTGGTGACCTATACAATTGCTCTAGAAAAGGTTTCTATCTGTAACTGTGAATGTTTAGCCAACTCATATTATATTCTCATCAAACAACTATGCTAACTGCAATTTAAAAAAATGAATAGGAACTGTGATAGTTCCAGTGGATTCGGGTGAAACCAACCTTCTGCGAGTCATCAACTCAGGACTAAACCAACAACTATTCTTCAGCATCGCTAACCACAAAATGACTGTTGTTGGAGCTGACGCTTCCTATGTTAAACCCTTCACTACCAACACAATCATGCTCGGACCAGGACAAACAACTGATGTGTTAATAAATGCTGATCAAACACCTTCACGGTACTACATTGCAGCACGTGCCTACGCCAGTGCCCAAAATGCACCTTTTGACAACACTACCACCACGGCCATTCTTGAATACAAAAGTGCACCTTGTCCAGCAAAAGGAGCCTTCATTAAGCCTGTGTTCCCTTCTCTACCCGCATTTAATGACACAGCTACAGCAACAGCATTCTCTACCAGCTTCAGAAGCCCAAGAGAAGTTGAAGTACCAACAGATATCGATGAGAGCCTTTTCTTTACAGTTGGTTTAGGCCTCAACAGATGCCCCCCAGGTGCCAAGGCTAGTACATGTCAAGCTCCAAATCAAACACGCTTCACAGCTAGCATGAACAATGTTTCATTTGTACTACCATCAAACTTCTCCCTGTTACAAGCACATCATCAAGGAATTCCAGGCGTTTTCACTACCGATTTTCCAGCAGCTCCACCTCAGAAATTCGATTACACTGGGAACGTCAGCGGCTCGATGTGGCAACCAACTAGAGGAACTAAGTTGTACAGGTTAAATTATGGATCAAATGTGCAAGTAGTATTACAGGGGACAAGTATTGTCACAGCTGAAAATCACCCGATTCATCTCCATGGATACGACTTTTATGTCATAGCAGAGGGATTTGGCAACTTCAATCCTAAAACGGATACATCTAAATTTAATCTGGTTGATCCACCTCTTCGTAATACAGTCAGTCTACCTGTCAAAGGATGGGCTGTCATTAGATTCGTTGCCGATAATCCTGGTAAGAATTACGAGCATTTATCAAGTCAAAATAAATCTTTAAAATAAATCCTCATACTAATTAATTGTTTGGTGTGACAGGAGTATGGATCATGCATTGTCACTTGGATGCTCACATCAGTTGGGGTTTAGCTATGGCTTTCCTTGTTGATAATGGAGTTGGGGAATTAGAAGCTCTAGAGGATGCTCCTGAAGACTTACCACTGTGTTAATAATAATCACTGCTCATGCAGACTGTTGCCCTACAATAGAGCCATTTGGGGGCTATTTCTTTTTTTTTCCTAATTTGTATTTTTGGTAGGGCAACAGAAATAGAGCCACTGTGTTAATAATAATCACTGATCAAGAAAAACAAAAATATAAAGTTTTCTGCTTTTAAAACTAGAGGAGCAACTTTGCTCGGATTAGACCCCATATGTTTCTAGGCTAGTGGTTAATATTGATGTCATTTTTATATATGAAAATTTGAGATGATCAGATAGGAATAGGAGCACTGCCACGCCCTCTGCTTCCGCCACTGCATCCTTGGAGCTTTAGATCCTCCGGTCACAGCATCACCACCTTTCTTGACAGCAACACCCTCAAAACAAACTTCAGCATTAGATGCATTGGATGCAGCGATCTCCCTTCTTATATGACCACGATTGGAGTATGACACAGAGACATGTCCAGTCTTTTTAAATTCTTGAAGTTTTCCCTGCTGTTGACCACAGCTCGCAGAGTCATCAGAATCCAAAATAATGACATGATTAACGACATCATTCTACCCTTGCTTAATTTGTCAGGCCTGATGAACCAATCAAACTTTTCTCTATTTTCCTAAAACTTGTCAATATTTAGAAATGTTTCCAAGTGTGTACATTCCGCAGGGTCATGGTTTACTGTGTGACAGGCTTCACAGCGATCCAGAGTGTTTAAGTAGGAAACTTTAATGTCTACTTAAGCAGCGACATTATCATCCAGACAAGCTATAATCACACATTAAGTAGCGAAGCTAAAGTACTAAATCACTAGGACATCCATCTCATTACCTGTTAATAAGGAACCACTAGTCATTACCTATTTAATTTTCATGAATAAAAAATTCACCTTGCTCTAACCAAGACTATGCTTAAACATATTAACTAAATCTATACTTTCCAAGATCTTGAAGTGCACCTTGCTATATATGTTCAAATTGCAGAGAAATCTTGTCATTAATTAGCCCAATACAACAGTTCTCCCATAACAAAATAGCATCATCAAAGAAGAATCTTTCTGGTTTAACTGAAACAGATCCATTCGGTGTTAAAACACGCGAGTCCAAGGATAAAACATCATTTTTTAAAACAGTATTCACAATGTTATCAAAACTGAAATGAGAAGTAGCTCAGAGTCTAGCATCTTTTTACCTTTTTAATTTTCCTCAGTATCAAATTCAAGGTTTGTGTGCAGCCAAGGACTCATGTCAGTTGCTAAATATTACAAAGTATTTCGTGTGACAACATATATATTATGTGTCACTACTCCATTCCGATTCATCTTTGACTTGGTGACAAACATGCAAATCATACTTATTCAGGGTAAACTTTTGGCTAATTAAATTTACAATCACTTGTTTTTGAGGATTGAAGGCTCAAAATTACAAATCTCTTTAGAACTTAAAAGGAAGTGAAAACACTATGCAGTCAAATTGTAAAGTATTATAAGGTATATAGTTTTTAAGGAACTTTTCTATATAGTTTTTTTCTCTAGCACGCATTTTAAGGTATATATATAAAGTATAATTTCATAATTTATTTTTAAATTATTTTTTCTTTGATTAAAAATTTAAATGTTAAATTTAAATTCAGAAGAAAAAAATTTTAAAAATAATTTATAGAAGTATACTTTACAGGAAACTTAAAATGTGTGCCGAACCCCGTCCTCCAATATATAAAATCTAGTGGGACGGAAAGAGTATTTTATTGTGAAAATTTATAATAATCCCATTAAGGAAACATCAAAGACGTCACAACTAGAGGTGGTCAAACGAGTGGGTTCGACCGTTCCAACCGTAATCGGCTCGCTAAATAGCTCATGTAACTCGGTTCGGTTAAGGGCCGGTTCAACTCGGCACAACCCGGTACATGGAAATGAGGCGTATACAAGTCCATCATTGGTGAACCGAGCACGGCACGGCTCGGCTCGTGGAACGGAAACCGCCCCGCCTGCACAATAACTCACCAGTAACCCGCACATGTAGCTCGCCCGGCTCGCATGGCACGGCTTGCCTCAACGGTCACATGTAGTCTGCAACTCCTCCAACGATCATCCTCCTCCAACGTCTCTCTGTCATCACATCGTCTCCTCCACCATTCGACTCCAACGTCCCCCCCCCCCCCCCCCCACACCCCAATAAATACTCATCTCTCAATTTGTATTTTCTCCACCCGATCTCTCTCACTATCTATCTTTCTCTCTCACTTCTCTCTGTCACATCTCACTACGCTTTCTAGTCTCTATTCTCTCCTTCTTTCTACTTGCTAGTTGCTACTTGTTTGTTTTACTGTGAAATTTTAAAAAAATTCAAGCGAGGTTTAAATATTTCCGGCGAGGTTTTAAAAAATTTCCGACGAGGTTTTAAAAGAAAATGGAAGAAAAAAGGGGCATCATATCATCTCAAGGTTCAACCCAAGCAACCTCGATGCGACCACCTCGATCCGTAGAAGCCGGTATTAATTTCGTATTTAATTTTTTTATTCGGTATTTTTAAATATTTAATTTTTAAAAACATTCATTTTTTATTTTATTTTTAAAAATATTCAGTTTTTATGTTTTTAAAAACATTCGGATTTTATGTTTTTAAAAACATCCCTTTTTATGTTTTTAAAAATATTCAGTTTTTATGTTTTTAAAAACATTTGAATTTTATGTTTTCAAAAACATTCATTTTTTACTTTTTTAAAAATATTCAGTTTTTATTTTTTTTTAAATATTCGGTTTTTATGTTTTAAAAAACATTCATTTTTTATGTTTTTAAAAATATTCAGTTTTTATGTTTTTAAAAACATTCGTTTTTATGTTTTTAAAACCATTCGGCTTGTTATGTTTTTAAAACCATTCGTTTTTTATATTTTTAAAACCATTCGGCTTTTTATGTTTTAAATTTAATCGTTTTATATTTTATTTTTGTAGGTGGTTCTTCTACTTCTAGACATTCATCACACGTTTGGACTTATTTTTCGAGAGAAGCAACGGATGATCCGAACCGTTTTAAAGCATTTTGTTTGCTTTGCATTCAAAGTGGTCGTCAACAAGCCCATTTTATTCACGCTAAGGGGACCGTTATGGGTACACTAGATCGACATTTGAAAAATTATCATGGAATAACGAAGCAAAGTCATGAAAGTGGAGAAGCACGTGGAGGTTCACAACAAACACAAATTGGTGGTTTCGTGACTTCGTCTCCCGGTGGAGGTATGCATTTTTCCTATAATAGAGATAGAATGATTGAAGATTTTGCTACTTATGTTATTTTAGTCGAGTTACCTTTCTCCCACGATGAGAGTTCGAATTTAGAGCATATGGTTAAACATTCACTAAACCCGACATTTAGAAGAATTCCTAAGAACACACTTAAACGTCACACACAAAAACAAAATTATGCTCAACGTGCACAATTAATTGAATCTTTTGCTAATTTTGATGGTATGGTTTCTTTAACTAGTGATTGTTGGAGTTCGAGTCAAGGTGGGCCTTATATTTATATTACGGTTCATTAGATTAGTGACTAATTATTAGAAAAATGAATTATTGCTTTTGATGTTATGGATGAGTCACACACCGGTTATAACATAAAACAAAGAATTTTAGATACAATAAAGGAATTTAATTTGTTTAACAAGGTATTTACAATATCTTTAGATAATGTTACTGCTAATAAAAAAACCATCGATTATATTAGAAACGATATTCCTTTAGTTTTAGATGGAGTATTTTTACACGTTAGATGTTATGCTCACATAATTAACTTGTCGGTCCAAAAGGGAATATCATAATTAACTCATTTATTACAATCTATTAGGAAAGTAATTAAGTATCTACGTTTTGCGGGTACATATAGGTCTAAGTACAAAACATTGTGTAAAGATAATGGATTAAGGCCAAAAAATTGTAGAATCGCTAGTATACTATACGATCCTAAAGTTGCCCTAGTCAAGAATAGTTCAGGAATACCTGTGTCTCAGTTAAGGTATTCTCAGATTATTGGGAGTTTGAAATATATTGTTAATGTCCGAACAAGACTCATTGGGAGGCACTGGATAGAGTTCTTAGATATCTTAAGGGAACTATTTCCCTTGGTTTGCATTATCGAAGATTCCCTAGAGTACTCGAGGGATACAGTGATGCAAGTTGGATAGCTAAGAAATCTGGTACCAATGGAGTGACTGGATATTTGTTTACCCTAGCAGGTGGAGCAATATCCTGGAAGTCTACTAGACAGACTTTGATAACTCGGTCTACTTTTGAGACTGAGTTGTGTGCACTAGATGCCACGGGGACGGAGACTGAATGGTTACATGTAGGGGTGTAATTCGAGCCGAGCCGGGCGAGTTCGAGCCGGGTATTAATTCGAGCCGAGCTTTTTTTCACGAGCCGAGCCGGCTCGTTTAATTAAACGAGCCTAATCTTCTGCTCGAACTCGGCTCGTTTAATTTCACGAGTCGAGCCGAGCCGGCTCGTTTAGTTAAACGAGCCTATTTAAACGAGTCGGGCGAGTCGGCTCGTGTAAAATTACACTTAAACGAGCCTAATCTTCTGCCCGAACTCGGCTCGTTTAATTTCACGAGTCGAGTCGAGCCGGCTCGTTTAGTTAAACGAGCCCGGTCTTATGTTCGAGCTCGGCTCGTTAACGAGTTCGAGTCGAGCCGAGCCTTAATAAACGAGCCGAGTCGGGTCGGGCTCGCGAGCCGCCCGACCCGAATTACAGCACTAGTTACATGGACTTATGTCAGTGTTACCTGTAGTAAGCAGACCGCTTCCAGCCATTGCTGTTCATTGTGATAGTCGTACAACTATCGACAAGATCATTAGTGAAAAGTATAATGCTAAAATAAAGAGACACATCCAAGTTAGACTTAAGTCTATAAGGGGTCTAGTGTCTGAAAGGATTATTGCTATAGAGTTCATTGGAACTCAGGATAATATAGTTGATCCTTTGACTAAAGGACTTGAGCATGCAATAGTCCTTAAGTCTAGGTTGGGGATGGGACTGATAGCCCATAATGATTCATCAGCAGCGGGAACCCAATACACCTAAGAAGAGATCCTTTTAAGTGTATTCAATGTGGTAATAACAAGCTGTGAGGGTGAGTTGGTAGTACCTTTACTATATACCTTGATACTCACGTATCTGAGTCTATCCCCTGTAAACCTAAAAGGTACTGTTACTGCCAGTATAGCAAGAGTTATTTTGAACTCTGAATGGGGTCAAGTCATTTGACGAGATGATCGCAGTACATCTCTGGAGATGCTCAGCTAAGCGAATGTAATTGTGTGGTCGCAATTAGAGGAAAGGGTTATTCCTTGAAGCATTCGACGAACAGGATCGAGACAGGACCATTAACGTCTCAAAGCCGTAGATCAGCACCATAGCCTTTGATTTGTCGTCGTCTATGGAGTGTGGTTACACCAAACGGATAAAGATTCAAGGTGAAACATTACATCTAGATCCGGTAGCCATCGAAGTAGAGGACTTAGGAGGGTTCAAACCCAGAAGGGTACCAACTCTGAAAAACAAGTCATGATAAGGACCGATATGCATTTCTGTATGGATTTGTGGGGGATTGTTAGAAAATGGAAAGTTTGAGGCATATTTTTAAATATATTCTTGATGGAATTTCCAGAAACTAACAATTGGAAGTTGTTCCTTGTTATGAGGACTTAAACTTTCATTTTGGATCTAAGACATTTTCTTAGTGTAATCCATAAATAAATTGAGTTGAAATATGTTGCTTGAAATGGATTATGTGGGTTGTTTAAGTTGAAATAACTTGTATACCACATAGAAATTGTAATGAGAAATTGGTGGATTTATATAGAACCATGTGCAAGAGTAGTGTACAACTACTAAGGCATGTGGGTGTGCATGGTGTTATTATGTGTCTCACGTGCGCGCCGCCGCCGCCCGTCTCGCATCGCCACGTCACGACACGCGAGGCGACCTGGGTATTATATAAAATTTGATTGGGAGATTCCATCAGTACGCCTTTTGTGAAAAACGAGACTGTAGTGAAGGAAGAGCCGGTGGAGGAAGCCAGTAGAGGTATTGAAGGAGTCTGTAAGCACCAAAGACGGAAATGGAGAAAATGACGCATATGTCACAGCACTCGATGGTTATAGTGAAATTGATTTTTTTAAACCAGGCCGACCAGAAGATTTGAATTTTTCAATTGATGAAATTAGGATGCTCGATTTCGACTACGACATGGTGGGGCTGAACTGAGTTGGTTCGACGAGGATGACAATCATAATGTATTAGTGGCCCTTTAGTTGTCTTTCTTTTAGATGTCTGATGAAGCTTTATAATCATAAAGGACTTTGGTGTGTTGGTTGGTTTCCTTGAAAATTTTAGTTGCAATACTAGTGTTGTTGTGAACTCTTGTTACTAGCCAACTAGTTTCCAATAGCTTAGTTGCGGCTATAAATATGGTCGTCACCAAAGGCAGAATGTTGAGTTCGACTACAGAGTATCAGTGGTAAAACATCTTAAAATTGTTATTTGACTCACTAAGTTCATCAGATTTAATTAAGGTAAACTTCCAGCTGATTAAATTTACAATCAATCAATTGTACTTGAGAATTAAAATTTAATAAATAACTGTTATTAGGTTACTTCAGCTGATTAAATTTAATAATTGTATTAATTTATTATACCTTTACTGATATTGTTAGTGAAGAACGAGGTCATTTAGAAACTTTACTGATATTAACTTTAGTGTTTCTTTTCAAGTTCAACTTCTAAAAGGTAGTATGTTATACATCTTAAATTGCATATGGATGATCTTTTGCCCTGTAAATTTATGTATAGTTACGTGGAGCGCTGAACTGAGACACTTCCTTGGTCCAGTGTAGCAATGACTTTGGACGAGGATGATGATCATAATGTATTTATGGCCCTTTGCTTGTCTTTCTTTTAGATGATTGGTTAAGTTTATCAATATCTCTAATATGCAAGGACATTGGTGTAATGGTTGGTTTTCTTGACGATTCTAGTTGGAGGATGCATCGTAGTTCAAAGACTTGAGTGCTAAATATACTACTTTCTTGTGTTGAGTTCGACTCCTTTCTTAGTTTCTTGTGTTATCTCCCCCTTCCCTATTTTCTATAAATGTATCTTGTGTTGGTTAATGAAATGTTTTAGTTTCTTCACTTGGAGAGTTATGTTGATTCGATTACATAAATCTTGAAGATTGTGATTTGTGTCATGTTAGGCCAGGAGATTTCTGAACTTTGTTGACATGGGATAATTTTGTTAAAATAATAATATAATCTAAACTTTGGATTATTATTTTTATTATCTAGAATGTTCTTGAAAGTATCTAGAATAGACTTTTGAAGTTCAAGACCTTTTGTATTTCAAGATGGTTCATGTACTTAGGGAGTTACATATTAAATAAGGTGCATGTACTAGATGTGTTCTAGGAGGTTCCATCTTGTCCTATAAATAGGACAATCTTCCAAGCTTTGTATAATCAAGAATTATCAAAATCTTTTTGAGTGAAATACATTTGTGAGTTTTATATTTTGTGTGAGTAAGTTGTGTGGATTATTGAGAACAAGTTTCTTCTCTTTAATCTCCAACACATTATACACTTAAAATTTCTACAAAGTGGTATCAAGAGCAAGGTTTAGAGATGGCTTTCAACAACAATATGTTGCAACCTCAACTTCCTCGTTTGACGGGAAAGAATTACAACCAATGGAGCATACAAATGAAGGTTTTATATGGCTCTCAAGATCTTTGGGAGATTGTGGAAAGTGGATATGAAGAACCGGCGAATCAAGCCAATCTCTCACCACAACAATTGAGTACTTTGAAGGAAAATCGAAAGAAGGACAAGAAGGCTCTCTACTTTATTTATCAAGCGGTGGATGAAGTAATTTTTGAGAGAATTTCAACGGCATCAACATCAAAGGAGGCATGGGATATTCTCAACAAGGCCTACAAAGGAGAAGAAAGAGTAAAAATGGTGAGACTTCAAGCTCTAAGAGGTGAATTTGATTCACTCAAGATGAAGGAAAGTGAAACGGTGGAGGAATATTATAATCGAACAATTTCGATTGTTAATCAACTTCGTGTAAATGGTGAAGATATTACGGATAAAAGAGTCTTGGAAAAAATTCTTCGTAGCATGACTCGAAAATTTGAGCATGTTGTTGTGGCTATTGAAGAATCAAAGGATTTAAATACTTTTTCTCTTGAAGAATTGTTGGGCTCACTCCAATCTCATGAACTTCGCATCAAACAATTTGATTCCTCTCCTTCCGAGCAAGCTTTTCAAGTTCAAGACACTAATCGTGGTGGTTTTAGAGGAAGAGGTAGAAGAGGATCATTTCGTGGTCGAGGACAAGGAAGAGGAAATGTGCCAAGTGAAAATTCAAGCTCATTCCAAAGAGGAAGAGCTCGTGGAGGTTACAATGGAAGAGGAAGAGGTAATTCTTTTAATTTTCAATGCCATTATTGTCATAAAATTGGGCATATGAAAAAGGATTGTTACAAAAGGATTAATAATGAAAAAGATGACTCAAATTTTCTACATGAGGACATTGAGGAGAAAGATGAAAGTATGCTTCTTGTTAGTAATGTTCAAGAAGTTCAAGAAGAATCTATTGATGATGTTTGGTATATCGATAGTGGTTGTAGTAACCACATGACCGGAAAGAAAAATTGTTTTGTGAATTTTGACGAAAGTGTCCAACGAGAAGTCAAGACGGGTGACAACAAAAGGCTCATTGTCAAAGGTTGTGGTGATGTTCCAATTCGAACAAAGCAAGGTACAAATTATATCTCTAATGTTTATTATGTTCCCGATCTTAAACATAATCTTTTAAGTGTTGGGCAACTTTTAAGAAAGGGGCATCATGTGAATTTTGAAGATGATTTTTGTGAGATCAAAGATAAAAATGGGATTCTTGTTGCAAAAGTCAAGATGACATCAACTAAAATGTTTCCATTGAAAATTCAAAGTGAGGCTCTTCCATGTTTTGCTAATATTGTGAGCGACAAGTCTTGGCTTTGGCATCTTCGATTTAATCACTTGAGTTTTAGCACTCTATCCAAGATTTGTAAAGGTCATATGGTAAGAGGCATTCCAAATATTCAAAAGCAAGATCAAGTATGTGAAGATTGTGTTTTTGGAAAGCATCACCGAGATCCATTTCCAAAAAAGAAGGCATGGCGAGCTAAAAAACCATTGGAGTTGATACATTCGGATTTATGTGGACCTATGCACACCAACTCTATTGGAGGTAGTCGTTATTTCCTCACTTTTATTGATGATTATAGTCGCAAAATGTGGATTTATTTTCTCAAAGAAAAATCTCAAGTATTTGAAATATTTAAAGATTTTAAAGCATATATGGAGAAAGAAAGTGGTCGTTCTTTAAAGACACTACGATCTGATCGTGGTGGTGAATATATGTCCGAAGAATTTGGAGGTTTTTTGAAAAAGCATGGAATTCGCCATCAACTAACGGTTCGTTCAACCCCTCAACAAAATGGGGTAGCCGAGAGGAAGAACCGAATAATCATGGAGCTTGTTCGAAGTATGTTGAAAACAAAAGGATTGCCTAAGATGTTTTGGGCCGAAGCGGTTGCTTGTACATGTTATGTTCTCAATCGTGCACCTACTAAAAGTGTGGAAGGAAAGACTCCACAAGAAGCTTGGAGTCGCAAGAAGCCATGTGTCTCTCATTTTAGAATTTTTGGAAGTATTTGTTACTCTCATGTGCCCGATGAAAAGAGAGGTAAGCTTGATGATAAATCTGAAAAATGCATCTTTGTTGGCTATAGTGAAGCTTCTAAGGCATACAAATTGTACAATCCCATCACAAAGAAAGTCATAATTAGTCGTGATGTAATTTTCAACGAGGAGGCTTCATGGAAATGGAAGGATGAGAAAGAAAGTTCAAGTACTTTTCTTGATGATGATGCATTTGATCCAATTGAAGAAGAAGGCTCCACTCCACCTACTCCACCATCTAATTCTCCACCAAGCTCATCATCATCTTCAAGTTCCGAGTCACCATCAAGAAAGACAAGATCAATGGCGGATCTTTATGGAGCAACAAGAAGAATTTTGGAAGATGAATTTGTTGATTTTGCCTTATATGCAAATGCGGATCCGGTTGCTTTTGAAGATGCCGCTAAAGAAAATAAATGGAGACAAGCCATGGATCAAGAAATTGATGCAATTGAAAGGAATGAAACTTGGGAGTTAGTTGAAGCTCCTAAAGGAAAGAAATCCATTGGAGTCAAGTGGGTTTACAAGACAAAGTTGAATGCACAAGGTGAAGTTGAAAAACATAAGGCACGTTTGGTGGTAAAAGGCTACAAACAAAAATATGGTGTTGATTACAAAGAAGTATTTGCTCCCGTGGCACGTCTTGAAACAATTCGCTTGTTAATTTCTTTGGCCGCTCAAAACAAGTGGCAAGTTCACCAAATGGATGTCAAATCCGCTTTTTTGAATGGAGTATTACAAGAAGAGGTGTATATTGATCAACCACCGGGCTATGTGAAAAAGAACGAAGAAAATAAAGTCTATCGTTTGAAGAAGGCTTTGTACGGTCTAAAGCAAGCCCCACGTGCATGGTATAGCCGCATCAATGATTATTTTATGAATATGGGATTCAAGAGGTGTCCATTTGAGCATACACTTTACATCAAGGAGAACAAAGGTAAAATTCTCATCATTGGCTTATATGTGGATGATTTGATCTTTGCGGGAAATAATCGTGATGACATTGAAGAATTTAAGAAAAATATGATGCAAGAATTTGAGATGACCGATTTGGGACTACTCCACTATTTTCTTGGTATTGAAGTAAAGCAAGATAAGAATGGAATTTTTATCTCTCAAGAAAAGTATGCAAAAGATTTGTTAAAGAAGTTTAGAATGGAAGATGCGAAACCAAGTAGCACTCCCGTTGAAGTTGGCTTGAAGTTAAGTAAGGATGATGATTCTAAGTTTGTTGATCCTACTTTATATAGAAGTCTTGTCGGAAGTTTGATGTACTTGACCGCCACTCGGCCGGATATTACATATGGTGTTAGTTTGATTAGTAGATTCATGGAGCAACCAAAGAAGACACATTGGGAGGCCGGAAAAAGAATTTTGAGGTATGTTCGTGGAACACTTGGAGATGGAATTTATTATCAAAAGGCAAGTGGTCCTAAGGTGCTTGGATATTGTGATAGTGATTGGGCCGGAAGTGTTGATGATAGTAAAAGTACTTCGGGAAATGTTTTCTTCATTGGCTCTAGTGCAATCACATGGATGTCAAAGAAGCAACAAGTTGTGGCTCTATCAACGACGGAGGCGGAATATATTTCTTTATCATTAGCTAGTTGTCAAGCTTTGTGGATCACATGGGTGTTGAAGGACCTTAAGCATGATACAAAAGAAAGTCCAATTATATATTGTGATAGCAAGTCTGCTATAGCACTCACGGAAAATCCGGTGTTTCATGGGAATAGCAAGCATATACGAATCAAATATCATTTTATCCGTGACTTGGTGACGAAAGGAGAAGTTGTGGTTAAACATTGCAAAACCCAAGACCAAATTGCTGATATCTTTACAAAACCTTTGAGGCCCGACATTTTCAAGGAGTTAAAGAAGAAGCTTGGCATGTGCAAAGTTTAGCTTAAGGGGGGCTGTTAAAATAATAATATAATCTAAACTTTGGATTATTATTTTTATTATCTAGAATGTTCTTGAAAGTATCTAGAATAGACTTTTGAAGTTCAAGACCTTTTGTATTTCAAGATGGTTCATGTACTTAGGGAGTTACATATTAAATAAGGTGCATGTACTAGATGTGTTCTAGGAGGTTCCATCTTGTCCTATTAATAGGACAATCTTCCAAGCTTTGTATAATCAAGAATTATCAAAATCTTTTTGAGTGAAATACATTTGTGAGTTTTATATTTTGTGTGAGTAAGTTGTGTGGATTATTGAGAACAAGTTTATTCTCTTTAATCTCCAACACATTATACACTTAAAATTTCTACAAATTTGAATTCACACCAACATGAGGCAAGAGAGGCTAAAGGTTTGGTTATGGGTTTGTGTTTCGAGATTCAGATGGAAGGCTCGAGGCTTTTTATTATAGCTGACCGGGGTGTGCTGAAATGATTGCTATAAAGAAGGCCTGGAGCTCGGTCAAAGATCATGATTGGAACCGGGTTCTGCTAGAAACAAATTGTTTGAAGGCTGTTGGAGCCATATCCATCTCTATGCATGTTTTTGCCTTGTTATTTTGGTTGACTAGCTCAGGAGTCAGGATTGCAAAATTTACTACTGGAGCTCGACTATGAATCTTACTTTTGTTAAGCGATCTGCAAATATGGTTATCCATGTTCTTACGTTTTTTCGTCAGGTCACAAGTTCAGTCATGATGCATAATGTAAATGAAAACAATTATACAAATGCGATAACGTAATCAATATGGAAGGTTGACACATTTAAGTTTATAAAAAATCGTTGCTAAAACTTGATCGAGTCTGCCCCTTAAATTATGATGGTTGAGAAAAAATAATTGAAAACATTTTCAAGTCGTCTCAAAGCATATTTCTCTTGGAGTTATCCTTTCTCAAGCTGAAGCTGATTGCGCCAGCAGCAAACATGGTGGTCCCACTTTAAATTTCCATGTAATCACCTTCGTACTTTCCAAATAAAATTTAACAATAAAATAAGCTTATAGACCGTGAACTGTTTGGACTTGGCCCCAACAACCGCATGGACATGGACAAGTTCACAAGACGAATAGTCGACGAGTTCAGTAACCTCTCCAACTTAGCTAAAGTCTAAAATCTAAAATCTAATTTCTTTAAATACATTTATTTAACTATTTTTATTAATTAAAACCTGAAAACAAATGTACATTGATAATAAGTTAAAAATAATTGTCAATTTTAATAAAGAACTAGAAAATCCCGAGAATTAATTTTCTATTTCCCGATCATGTTTAAACCCAAATTTAGATAAAGAAGATGTCATGAATTAGTAGTAAAATAACCGATACATAAATAAAAGTATATAATACTTTAACATATTTTTTTATTATTAATCTACAAAACAATTTTTTTAAAATTAATAAGATGATATATTGAAGTAAAAAGATTGTTACTTCTTCTTGGGTTATTTGGATTCTAAAAAATTACAAGTTAGTTTCCAACAATAATCGAGAGTGAATGAATAAAATTAAAAAATATATTATTTCAAGATAAGAAAATCATAAAATGAATAATTCATTATAAAAATATTAAATATAAAAACTAAATCATTTTATTAATTCATATCTATTAATGCTATTCTTCTCACAATAATATAACATTAATTTTTACAATAATATAATATAATATACATAATATAATATAATATATATTTATATTTACAATAATATTTTATTTATAATATCATCTAATCATATTAATTCAAACATGATATATTTATTATTTAGGCCCACTTAATTAAGTGTGACATAACATTTAAAACAAGGCAAACAGAGTGTTCGAGTTTGAACTGAGAGAACTGCTTCAGTTGCATCATCTCCTGCACGTTGCCTGAAAATCGCATCTCAACTAAACAAACACCCAATCTTTATCCCTACCCTTTTACTCATACCACCTCTACACACACCCTTCACTGTATCTATCTACAAACTTCTTTCTTACTTCATTCTACGCGTTTTTTCTTTTCTTTTCAACACACTCGTTTTCACATTTCTCTGTCACTGTCTATGATCCTTTATTATATATATGTAAGTATTGTCGTGAGTGATATGGGTTTGTGTTTGATCATTGCTTAGTGATTTCTAGGTGGGATTTTTTAGTGAGTCAAATGGATGGTGTTTTTTGAGTTTGTGATGTTAATTTTAGTTTGATCAAGGTGGTGAGGTGAAAAAAAGTGAAGAATTTTTTGGGTTTGTTAAGTTTGGTTTGATGATGGAGTTGTTTGGATTTTATAAGGTTTTGATGATGGTTTGGTTGGTTTATCAGAATTTTAATGTTTCTTGGTCACTTAATCAAGAAGGTATGTTTGTTTTCTTTTATGTATGTGTATTGTGTGTTACATAAATTCTGTTGCATTAGATTTTAAGTGTATGAGGAGGGAGAGTGAGGATTTGAAGTCGGGACTTTAGGTCTCGAGTGACTAGGCTATCAATGAATCCTTAACAATTGAGCAGTGTGCATAGATATATTTGATTATTGAAATTGTTGTTTAGTTGCTTTGGTTGAAAATATTGTGGGAAGAAAATTTTTAAATGTAGATTTGAGGTTTTTAATAGTGGTGTAGAATTGAATATAATGGATTGTTTTTTGTTAAATAGTCTTTTTAGATGTTATTTTGATGAAATGGAAATATTGAAGGATGTGAGCTTAGTAGAAGAGTTGTAAGGTGTTTGCTTTGTTGCAGGTCTGTCTTTGTTAAAATTCAAAGAGAGAGTGGTGAGTGATCCATTCGGGGCTCTGTTGAATTGGAGAGAAGAAGATGGAGTTCTTGATCCGTGTTCATGGTTCGGTGTCGAGTGTGTGAAGGGAAATGTTGTTATCTTGTAAGTTTATCTTTCTATTAAATTGCTGGATTTTGATGTGTAATGTTTTTTATTGTGAAATGTTCACTGCATTTCTATAAAGATCTGTGTTTTTTTCTAAATCTTGCTATCTAGCCTAGCTGTTTTGATTGATCACGAAAAATCGTCATGCTTTAGGTGCTTTTTAATAAGAGACTCAATTTTGCCATTTGATGACCTTGTATTGTATGTTTTGCTAATTTTACTAATTAATATGGCTGGTGCGTATTTTATTGCAGACATGATGCAAGTATGCACTTATTAATTTTAACAACCTGTTTTACTGTCAGTATCTACTATCTAGTTCTTGCTGAGCTTTATCTTTATAGATTTCAAACTTATAGAGTTGGTGTTCTTAGAGTTCTTAAAATCTTTTGCAATTTGCAGGAACCTGAAAAATCTCCGTCTTGGAGGAACAATAGCTCCTGATCTTCAGAATTTGGTTCATCTAAAGTCCATGTAAGGTTAAACCGTTAAAGTACTTATGTGGTTTGTATAGTAAGGAACTAGCTGGGACTTGTATTAAATCTTTTTAGATAAATTAATTCTCATTTCTTGCAGTATCCTGCGTAATAATTCCTTTTCGGGAGTTATTCCTGAAGAGATTAAAGAGCTCAAAAAGTTGGAGGTTTTAGATCTGGGGTGCAACAAATTTGGTGGGGCACTTCCATCGGACCTTAATAGTAATCCTCAATTGTCAATCTTGTAAGTCAAGATATGAAACAGCTTCAACTCAACAGAATGCTTACCTTCTACACCTGAGCTCACATTATCTTATTTTTAAACTAGTGCAGTCTACTAGACAACAATGAGCTTACTGCTAGTATATCCCCTGAAATTGATGAGATGAAGCTACTATCTAAAGTTAGAAGAAACGAGAAACAGCTGTCTAGTTCAGGACCAAGCTCGTCATTCTGTGGTAGAATATCCTCATGGTATGTTGGTACTGTGGGTTTATTTACCTCTTCAAATAACTTAAATAACTTCAAATAACTTTAACATGGTATATTATATCAATATTCGTTTAGCTAATTAGTTTGGTAACAGCTGCTTATATTGGTTCAGGCGAACTGCTGGTGGTGGACACATTATTCAGAGAAGGCTGCTAACAACCATGCCGAATTTATTCAACTGGTTTTCATCGTCACCATCATCAGATTCTTTTTCGCCTTCACCTTCTTCTTTGCCCTCACCTTCGCCCTCTGTCTCACCTTCTTCTTTGTCTTCACCCTCACCTTCACCATCTCCTGCACCTTCAGCTGTTACAAGTACAGGACTGACTTCTCCTCCTAGCGTCTTCCCATCTCCAACTTCACGTACAGAATCGGTAAACTCTTCTGCTAAGAGGCGCAGTACATCAGGCAATAGTTTGATGTCTAATCAGCATAGATTCCTCATACTAGTTCTAGCCGTGGGCTGTCCTGCAATGTTAATTCTTTTGACGATTGTATTATACTTCTGCCGAAGCAAAGTATCTGCTGTCAAACCTTGGGCGACTGGATTAAGTGGGCAACTGCAAAAAGCATTCATAACTGGTAACCGCTATTACTTCAAATAAACCAAACTTGCATTTATTATATGTAGGATGCCTGCTCCTCAGTTGTCCCGTTTAGAATAGTAGGACATACTTCCTTCCTCACGCTTACAATCCTTATCCTTTTGTTTTTTAAATGAACTATCTTGCATATTATAATCCGATTCTGACCTGTATATTATAAATTGATTCTTGTTAAACCTCAGGTGTGCCAAAGCTTAAAAGGTCAGAGCTCGATGTAGCTTGTGAAGATTTCAGCAATGTGATTGGCTCTTCCTCAATGGGAACAATGTACAAAGGAACACTGTCCAGTGGTGTTGAAATAGCTGTGACTTCTCTTATAGTGGCATCTGCTAAGAATTGGCCCAAGAATTTGGATTCACAGTTCAGGAAGAAGGTACATATAGAACTAAATTTAAACTACAATTTATGTGTTTTAGTCCATGCATCAAAATCTTATGGTTCCACTTTGATTTCTTTTCAGATTGATCAATTATCAAAAATAAACCACAAGAATTTCGTAAACCTTATTGGATATTGTGAAGAAGAAGAGCCCTTCACTAGAATGATGGTTTTCGAGTATGCTCCTAACGGGACATTATTTGAGCATTTGCATAGTAAGTATTTTACTGTAGCCTTTAGAATGGTGTAGTTCAGAATTCAAATTTCAAAATTCAATTATTTATGTTTTTTTTGTTTGTTATTAATAATATTATCTTAGAAAGCTGATACATTTCAGTACCTCTACATGTTATAAAATCCTAAATAATTATCTTCGCGAGAATTAAACAAGGTCTGTCTACTAATGGGGTCGAGTTTGGGTTTGTCACTGTTACCCCAAAATTCTGTTCTGTAATTCTTTTTTTACATATTTTTTTTGTATTTAAGATCTTGTTGGTCCTGCAGTAAAAGAAGCAGAGCACTTGGACTGGGGGATGCGGATGAGGATTGCAATGGGTATGGCATACTGCCTCGACCATATGCACCAGCTAAAGCCACCCATATCCCACAAAAATCTAAACTCTTCAGCTGTGAATCTCACAGAAGACTATGCAGCTAAGATATCTGACTTTGGTCTGTGGACTGAATCAGCTGCAGCAACCGAAATGCAAATAAATCCAGAATCTAACGTCTATAGCTTTGGTGTTATATTATTTGAGATGATAACTGGTAAGCTCCCTTACTTAGTGGACAGTTTATCACTTCAAGACTGGGCTTCAGACTATTTGAGAGGACAACAACCACTTAGGGATATGGTTGATCCAATTTTGACTTCACATAATGCTGAACAGCTCGAAAAGTTGGACAAGGTGATAAAATCTTGCTGCTGTCCCGATCCAAAACAAAGACCAACAATGCGGGAAGTTACCAGAGTACTTAAAGATATAACAGGAATCGGAACTGATGGAGCTGTCCCAAAACTTTCGCCTCTTTGGTGGGCTGAGCTGGAAATAATGTGTAGTGAAGCAATTTAAGGGATGATGTTGAACTTGTAAGTTCCGGTTTAATTTCTGTCTGAGGTTCGCCAATGTACATATTTTTAAGATGGAAATATAACTAATTTAAGCTAGTGTGCATTTTTGCTGTTATGATATTGGAAAACAAGCAAATAAAAATTTCTCAGGAATGTTAAGAAACCAGTTACTCTGCCTCAGCTCTGATACCATGTTAAGAAACCAGTTGCTCTAAAACCTCAAGTTGTTAGAGAAATACACTTTCCAGGATCATATAGTATATTCTAACATGGAACTCCATTCGTCATTATCAATATTAGGTCTTTCATTACTCGTGGTTTGGAACGAGCAAAACCCGTGTGTGCTTGTGTTTGTCTCTTTTTACCCCCTTTTGGATTAAAAGGCTGTAAACGAGCCGAACAAGTGTCTGCTTGTCTTTGACTTGTTTCTTTATTTATAAATCCAAATGTGAACTTGTAAAATCAAGTGTGAGTTATGAATGAAGCCAACTCTGTCGCGTATATACCAGACTCAGGTCATCTAAAAACTGTTTGAAGAACTTTACTACTCACAGGACTCCATCAAAACTAGTACCTGTTCTTGCTAATTAAATATTACTTCATTCCTCATCATGTCAGGCTAGCCAGGAAAATTAGGATATGCCGTGTGATGAGGACTCTGTCTTTTAAAAAAACGATTCTCACATCCCATCTTATTATATATCAACTACCAAAAATCTTTATAATTTTTATAAAAAAGAGCTACTTAGTGTGTGTGACAAAACTAATTAAGGATTAGTCCTACACACGTCAGTTCTAAGATTTAGAACACTTCTACATTAAGTTATATATACTTCCCCGTCCCAACTCTAGACATTCAACAAAATATATCATCTGATAGCTTTGATCAGTGTTTATAAGTTGTATCCTTGTCTGTTTTTTGAAATGGCAACTAATTTCAGATTTTCAGTTTTAATATATGCAATCTTTCTAGTGTCTGCATTGGCCATCTTCCCGTCCATATCTGCGAGTAATAGTACTAATGTCTTATATTATGGTCCAAACAACGTTTCCGATTCCAAGAAGAATATCAATGTGGTGGTGGAAACAATGGTGTATTGCCAGAGCTGTGAACTCGTCGGATCACAAAAGTTTTCATATGATAGTCCTATCAATGGCGCTGTCATTAGTGTGCTTTGTGTTGATGTTGAAAATGATTTTGATTATTATAAGACATTTGAAGCGAATGAGGATGGGCACTTGTACGCAGAACTGAAGGGATTTATGATTAGCAAAAATGAATTGACACTTCCTATCAACTCATGCTTTGTGAGGCTTGTTTCATCTCCAAATGTTTATTGTGACTTTCCTACAAATGTGAATTATAGTGGAGGACTTGACGGTTCTGCTCTCCGTTCTGAAAATAAGACTGTCTCTGGACAACATTATGAAGCTGAGGTTTATGCTGCAGGACCGTTGGCTTTCCGTCCAGCAAAGTGTCCATCAAACAGAGTATAGCGTTTTTTGGACTGTTTGTACCTATAGTCTTACCAATTACTGTCAATAACTAAATCACAAATGATATATGATTTGAACATGGAAATTAAGTATGATAAACTCATAAATAAAATGCACTTTGATGGCATGGATATTATATTTTTATCTTTTGTTAGAAACTTGGAGATTACAGTATAGAGTTTTTAGTAATGAAACATTGGATGAATATGAAAGGAGGTCCAATGATAAAGTTTCCTTGTACAGTTTCCTTATACAATAAAAGTATCTCCACAAATTTACATTTCTCTCTTTTCGGCTTTAATTTTTTAGACTTAGTCATCACTATTATCTGACAGGATTTTAAGATTGAAAGCAACATCTATTGAGCAATCTAAGCAGAGCATCAGCCTTTCTTCGAGCTTTTAATGATCCATCAGCAGCCAAGCTCTGGAGCGAAGGAATGCTTCTTGGATTCATTAATAATCTCCTTGCAACTTCCTCACCGCTATCTTTACAGAGGCCTAGTAGAAGTGTTATGGAATTTTCCTTGCCCTTGGGGGATCCATATCTCAACAAATCAATAAGAAGAGGCACCAGTACTCTACTCTTCCTAATCTCCTCCAATCCTTCAGAGCACCCCAAAAGAAGTGCAAGCACTGCCAAGGCATCATCAGTTATACCTGCCTTGTCATCCATCAACAGATCAATGAGCAATGGAATGGCCCCGGAAACCACAACACTTGCCTTGTTTACATTATAAACTGCAAGGTTAAAAAGTGCCGTTGCAGCATCCCTTTTTCCAGCTGTAGTTCCATCTCCAAGGAGCTCCACCAAAGCAGGAATTGCTTTAGGATGTGCGCCAATGATTACCTTGTAATCATCTACCATAGACAAGCTGAAGATCGTTGCTGCTGCATTTTCTCTTGCTTCCATGGTTTTACCCGATTGAAGAACATGTACTATGCTGTCAAGAGACCCTGCAGACATTATTAAAATCTTGTTGTTGTCAAATATTGAAAGGTTTAGTAGCGCAGTGACTGCATTCCCCTGGATTCTTGACTCATTGGAGCCTAGCAGTGTGACCAGAAATGGTATTGCTCCTGCTTCTGCAATCATCCTGCGATTTTCCATACCAGTTTTTGCTAGTAAACGGAGCTCATACGCAGCTTGTCTCTGGATGTCTGGTGATCCTGTTGCTAATTTGCCCACCAGGAATTCTGCCGTCATCTTGACTGCATCACTTGCAGTTTTTGTGGCAGAAATATGATCAACGGTTTTCTCTTGTAAATCTCTCTTGCCACTGCTCCGATCCAAGTCCGAAGGAGAAGTAGATTCAGTTATTGTAATATTATTCTCTTCACACCACTGATGTATTAGACTCTTTAGTGCATAATTCGGTATCAGTGCCATATGAATTAGTCTCTGCGCACTCTTAGGGCATGTGTGATGCCCTGTATTTATCCACTGGGATATTGAGTTTCGATCATAAGTGTGTCCTGATGCTACAATGACTGGATCTCTCATCAAGTCTAGTGAAATTGGGCAACGGTACTCATCAGGTATGTTGAATGATGACTGAGATGATGAAGACTGATCATGTTGCCAATTTGATGCTGAAGATTGCTTCAGATCCTCTGGGATTTTCTCTTTTTCCTCCCTGCTAAAAATTATGGATTTCGACAATGAAATAAGAGACATAAGATTTTTGATATTGGAAACAACTATAAGGCCACCTGTTCCCGCCTGCTTCTCTGCTTCAGCCTCAAGCTTTGATATCTCTTCCTCAAAATCCAGTGGACTTCTCACACCAATGCTGATCAATATCTGTTTCATTTTGTTAAAATCAGTTAAACCCGTGTTTTTCTTGTTTCTGTCATTATAGCTTGCCATCATTAGGAAAAGCTCCTCCCTTCTCTGAATTTCTCGAGGTTCAACAAACAATTCAACCCTCTTTGCTTGCTTGCGAAGAAGCTCAACTTGCTCTTTTGTATCAGTTGTTATTTTAAGCAAGCTAAGAGGCAAGATATCTAACGCGCTTCCCATCTCTTTCACTGTTACATGATATTGATTTGAGATAAGATCCGTCTGCATGAGGTTCCACAACGCACTACCTTCTTTGCAACCATCTATCAACAATTTCACTCTTCTGATCACCGAAAACAGCTCAGTGAGACACAAAATTGATGATGGTGGAAGCGGGGCATTCGTTTCTTGAATTTCTTGAAACAATGAAGAAAGAAGTTTTACCCTTCTTATCATCATCGACAGATTCTTAACCTGTACAACCGGAAACTTTTCAATCGATGCAACTTCATTAGAGATGTGAATCAGTGATTCCAGCAAAGGCCCAACTGGAAGAAAGCCTGAAGAAACCACAAGAGGAGGTCGAGTCATATCCATAGAGTCTATTTCTGTTGAGACATCACATTGACTTTATATTCATTGCTATTTTACGCGATCAAGGCCGCGCTAGGTATAAAGTTTAAACCTCTTGACGACAACTTCCATGTTAGAATATTGTCATGGACTATTGACTGCTTCTGTTTGTACTGTTATTGTAGGTGACATCTTTGTTAGCTAGTTGAACAAGCCTGGTTTTCTGCCACTTGGAGGGCTTAGCGGACTGGTTAAATTCTTCATCAATTAAATATACACCGAAACATTGACAAATCTTGCCTTGGATTGGTCAATAGCTTGTAAGAATGTGTCTGCAGCCCAGATATATTAAACTGTAAACAGGTAAGATGTATTTTATATGTGAAGACTTGAATCTTGTGCTTGGACATTAGCGAAATTGTATGCATGGTAGCTGGTTCTGTAAGATTATTTCAAGTTTAGTGAGGCTTTATTATATTTTATGCAGCTGATGAGAACATTTTGTTGGTTTACCTCGAAACTATCTGAGTCCTTACAGTCCAAATTCTATCTGAATCACAGGAGTGAATCAGATTTATCTGTTTGATATTCACAGTTCTGAGTTCTCTGCAGTTGCTCATAAGCTAAAGAGGTGAGTTTTAGAAGCCAAAGTTTGTCGAAACTAAACTTTGTCGAAAGTTGGTTCGTTAGCAAGGTTTGGTGCTTGCATCTAATCTGTTTGATTATTCATTTCCACTGGTTTGTAATTGACTATGATGCTACCCTAATTTTTGCAGTTGCACCGCTTGGACTGTTCTTGCTGTCGCATTTCATGCCTAGACAACATACATCTACTCAACGTGCCTTCAAAGTAATATTGTATGTGAATTTGTGAGAGTACAGGGTAGGAGAACAATATTATTCAAATCCACACTTATTATTTTTAAATAAACCAAATTACGTAAGGGTATTAAATTACCTTATTATATTTAAGGAAGGGTACACACTGACTTGGTAAAAGTCTCAATTTACGGCAATTTCTAATAAAGTGCAGGAGAAAGAGGCTTTTGGTATTCTAGTGCGATTCATTTCATGAAAAATAAAGACGAAACTTCCGGAGACAAAATAATAATATTATAAAATTCTTAAAAATATAATTTTAAATAAATAAAACAATTTACGTACCTAATATATCTCGCTTATAACGTAAAATATACGCAATCATGGCTGACATCTATATTATTATATTATTAAAGCCGAAATATTGAAAATTTATTTTATTTAATAAATAATAAAATAATATAAAATAGTAACTAACTTATTGCCTTTTATAATTAAAACACTTTTTTATAACAAAATCTACTCTTCAAAAAAAAATATCATGTGCAACCATTACTTATCTATACTATTATATTAAATACGAAACATTAAAAGTTTTTGTAGTCGATTTGTAGTTTGATCCTCCATAGTTTGTGTTAGGCCGAATACACAATATATAATCAAGTATATGTGTGAGAATAACAATAAGAACACTGTTTATGAATAATAAACTGAATGAAATTAAAAACTCCTCTCTCAGTGATGTAAAATATCACAGAGAGCTACTAGGTTACAAGAATGATAATTCACGTATTCGTATCCCTTTTAGGGTTAACCTATCTGTGTTTATATAGTACACAGCTACATACAATCATTAATTGATATTCCTATAAATTAGCTATACAATCAGAATCAATTAAGAATTGCTTATGTCTTCTGTTCCGTTTCCTTAGCCATCTCGATATCTCTTTGCTTCTTTCCATATTCAAATAATATCGCTTCTAGAATGTTCATTGAATTCCACCGACTGCTAAGCAAACTCTGACCATCAGACTTTAACAAACTCTGACTGGTCCTCCAGCTAAACTCTGATAGTTTCCTGGTACTTAAATACTGATAAACAAACATCAGCAATTATATCTAACAATCTCCCGCAACTTGTTCATACTAAAATGTACAAGTTAACAGATAATTGATGATGTCAAAACATATAACAAATGCAGTGTTTATAAAATCACAGAGTTTATACTTTTACTTAGAACAGAAAACTTTTAAAAACTTACAGACTTCAGTTACTTAATCTCTTCAATGTCAGGTACAGTCCTGATGTAGTCCATAAGTAGTCTTCTCTCAGCTTTCTCTAGCTCAGCTACCATTATCTTCTTTATCTCCCTTAACTCTGGATCACTTTCTCCAGTTTGGTAGATAGCCGCCCTTAGAGCATAAATGTTGTTCTTCCTCATATCATTTCCTAGCTTTATTATGAAGGATTTATCTGATTCCAGATTAAATTCCAACACTTTTATACCAAGATCTCTTCTGAGTCTTGCACTGTTCCTTTGCATCTCAACAAGCTTTCCATTATAATCTCTGTACTTCGGTATGTAAGCACCAGTAGTCTTTAGGCCACAAAGAGCTCTAGCTTTAACCATTCTGCTTCTTAATACCTCAGATGCTTGATGAGTTCTTTGATTTTTGACTTTCAGTAGATACAGCACATACTCTAGTTCTTCTTTCATCTTTAATCCTATATCAGCTTCACCAACTCTGTATACTCTACCATCAGCCTTGAAGTATCCTTTATGATGTATTAACTGAACCGACTCTAAAGCATCAAGATTTTCTTGAGTCACGCCAACACCTGGTTCAGCTAATGAAGTTTGATCCACAGGACTGTTATTCACTCTCTTTTCTCTATGAGATCCCAGTCCGGATTTATCTCTTGATTCCTTTCCCATGATAGTTCTGTTTTGGAGAATATTTACATTTGCTGGAATCAGAGAATGTTGAACAGTGATTGGCTTAGCAAAAGTTCTTTGAAGCTCAGAAGAGAGTTTAGTCTGTACAACTTGAGTAGTATCAGTGGTTGTCACAGCTTCCATTGTTTGAACAACTTGAGCACTATCAGAGGTTGTTTGAGCTTTCTTCAATAACTGATTTTCTTCAACTAGCTTCCCTTTGCCTTTATCTAAGCTAGTTTCAACCGGCCTTCTTGAGTATTGTAAACTCTGTCGAGAGTTTACATTTTCCTTGATTACAATTCCTTTCTCCTTTGGCCTTAAAATTTTCTTGACTTTCTTCAACTTCCCAGACTTTAAATTCTTTATATGCTCTTCAGCTAGCATCAATTATTCAGCTTGGATATCTTTTATGGTTGCATCAGCACCATGTTCTTCTAGAAACAACTGAGCAGCAATCTCTTCATTAGTAACTGGATGAGAAGTAAGCAATAAGCTTCTAGCTCTTGAAGTAGATTGAGCACCAGTGTTTATCCTTTCAGAGTTTGTAGCATCAGAGTTTGATCTTAGCTTTCCTTGCTGTAGAGTAGATTTAGATTTGAACTCTTTTCCTTGTGCACCACCATCAGTAGAATCATCCTGTCTACTCAGAGTTTGAGACTTTTTGCATTTGTCTTTAAGTACTCTCTCCCCCTTTTTGACATCATCAGGAATCAATACTGATGTGAGCAATTCAAGCGAAGCAGCAATAGAATCCAGTTTATCAGACATTAAAGTCTGATTGTCTTCAACCTTGGTCAATCTGTTCTTGAGAATTTCTTGATCTTTGACCAGAGTAAGCAACATAGATTTATCTTGCTTTAGTGACATATCTCGAGCAACCACATCATTTCTCAACCCAGTAACTGACTTCTGAGTTTCATCAAAACGATTGTGAAGAGATTTAACTTGAACAATAGTTGCCTTGAGATGTGTAAGAAGCTCAGGATTTGCAATTGACTTAGCAGATTTTGTGACAAAGTCAGCAGCCCTTTGATTAGTGAATATGCAATCCTTATCTGACCACTTGGAAAAGTACATATTCTGAAAGTGAAGTTCAGTGGCATGCTGAATGTCCTTTGGATTTGATGGAACAGAAAGTCTTTGAGAAGATGAATCAGCTTGATCATCATCAGACTTTGCAGAAGGTTCAGCATTTGAAGAATGAGGAATGTTCTCAGCAAATGTTTCTGGAACATCAGCATTTGCGAGCTTCTCAGAGTTTATATTGTCTTGAGCATTTTCTTCATTTTCAACATCAACAATAGTAGTTTCAACAGCAATTTCTGCAGTTGCTTCAAGATTATTCTCTGTAGTTTCCTCAACAGTATTTTCTGCAACTACAGCCTTTGCTGTCTGATCAACCTCTTCACCTTTTTCAATTACCTGGTGATTAACAGAGAGAACCTCTGTATGAGTAGCTAGTGACTCATCTATTATGAGTGTAGGTTGATCAACTGCCACATCCTCTGTTTCATTAATACTGCCAAACTCTTCTAGAGTTGCAGAGGGATGTGCTTCAATTTCATCTTCAATATCCATCTCCAAGATGGGTTCAAGAAAATCATCAGTAACAACATCATTATTATCAGTGTTTGCTCTGGCTTCCTCAGGCGCAGTAGCATTTTCAGAATGATCTTCAATCACAGCCTCTGTTTCAACATTTGTAGAATCAGGAACCAATCCACCAAACAGATACGCAGCAACAAGCTTCCTTTTCTTAGCATTAGCAGATTCAGTTTCATCAGAAGGCACATTTGCATCAGAAACAGGTCTGTTTGCCCTCTTCTTTCTCCTTGAAGTACCAACAGATACTGGAATATCATCAGTGTTTAGAGGTTTAGCAGCTGGAACAGCCTTAAACGCTCTATGCTTAATCCTACCCCCAGTCTTTGGTTTTTGAGATGTAGATGGAAGAGGTTCAGAGTTTAAAGGCTGGTCAGGTTCTGGTTGTGCTTGTGGTTGTGGTTGAGGGTTTAAAAATTGTTGGACTGAAGCAGGAAGCATCAAGTCACCAACATTGCCTTTCTTGACATCCTTATTTATGAGATCAGAAAATATTCTCTTATGCAATTTAAATGAGGGAATTACATCCTCCTCAGCTATCTCAACCCCATCAACACAAAAGGAAAAGATTGATTGACAGAAACGAGCAAAATAAACTACATTCCTATTTTCTGTCATCTTTTCACGTATGTTATTCAAAACAAGTCTAGCAAAATCAAAATGAGTACCATAGAGAAGAGAATACCCAATTTGTAGACTGTCGATTGGAATAGCATCCCAATTTGTGCACTTCTTTCCGAACGCCCTTGTAATACAATCAAAGAAGAAACTTCACTCCTTTCTCAAGAACGGTCGCTTCAGATTACCTGTCCTTGCCAAAGGCCCAGAATAACCAATCTCCCTCATCATACGCTGAAGATCAGAGTCACCAACAGAAATGGTGAACGCATTGAAATCTTCACACCCAAGAGCATCTCTAACAGTGGTTGGAGTGACCACATACTCTTGATCAGCAAATTCAAAAATAATTGAAGGAGTGCCTGATTCACCTCCATCATCATATACGCCTGTTTCCCAGAAGGGTTTGATTTGAGTACCAGATAACCTTGTTGGTTCCACTAGAGCTTGCCCAATATCTGATTGAACAAGGAAATTTTGAAACAAGTGAAACGCCTCTGGGACGTTCTCAGTAGATAGTGGTGCTGCATAGTTGTTAGGAACAAAATCGAGACCAAAAGACTGAAACATTGTTGTTGCCATTAGAATATTTTAAAGAAATCAGAGTTTATGCTTCGAGAAAGTGTTTGAAAAAGTGATGCAGAAAAGTGTTTGTGAATATGTGTAAGTGAAACTGTGCTGTGAATAGAGTAAGTCTGTAAAAGATTTGAACGTTGTGTGTATAATGATTAAATATGAATTAAAACTGAAGAGTTTTAATCATTAAAACACACAGCAGGCTTACTCGAATATTGTGTGAGTGGGACAGTTGGCACATATGTATTAACTGACAGCAGTAAATCGTGGTTGTTTCCAACACGCATGCGCAGTAAAAGGCACTAATTACTGCTATTTTCTAGACACCTTTCTTCATTTTCAAAAACTCAAACAAACCGTTATCAATCATACTCTCTATTTTCCAAAAATAATGTTCCTCAATAATTATGAAATGTCTGAAACACCCTTATTTATTTTAATCATCAGAGATTAAAAATAAATTACCTCGGCGTAGAGTACACAGTTCATCAGTTTTTATCAATTCTCCTCCTTCATTAATAATCTCTTTTCTCAAAATGCACAGTTGTGAATATTTGTGTGTGAATAGCAAAGTTTACTGAATATAAATATTGAGAGCATCTCAAAGTGCATAAAATCCACAAAATAAATCAGTAAAAAATGGTTGCCCAAACTCTCATATGTAAAACATATTCTGATTTCATCTAAACTCTGTATTTATTTGTATTCATTTGGTTTCACCCCTTTAAAATTCTTCTCTTTTTTTTTAATTATTTTCCAGTAGTCAGTGGTTGGCACTAGTCACCAAAAATTTGAAAATTTTAGCCCTTATTTCATACAATAAGTTCATGGGTCTTCCTAGGCACAACATGATCTCAAAGGAATTTGTGCATATTTTTGCATCTTTTGCTTAGGGGTGAATTAGCAGTAACTGTTTATCAGAGTTTAGACTTACATCATTTAACGTTTATGATTTATGAGAGAAAGTGCAAACAGCTAATACAGACTCAGTGTACAGGATCAATAAACTAAGAGATGCTATAAATATAGAGACAGTATCATGTTGTGTAAAGTTTCTGCACACATTTGAGATTAGATCATATATAACTCAGAAAGATTCATGATTACTTACTGAGAATCATGCTTCAAACTATTTTCTTCATCGGTCATTATGTTTCAGACAATAACACAATCAGAGTATAACATCAGAGTTTATCATCAGAGTATGCTACCAGAGTTTATCAACATGATTTGCATGACAGTTAACAGGAGCAAATTTTCACAGATGAGTAAAGTTTGAGTCTAACCAGTATCTCTAGTCGAAACCAGAGATCATTCCAAGTTCATTTACCAATCTTGTAAATGTAGCTTCACTCAAAGGCTTGGTGAAGATATCTGCAAGTTGTTGTTCTGTAGACACAAAATGAAGCTCAATATCTCCTTCTTCCACATGTTCCCTGATAAAGTGATACCTTATGCTGATGTGCTTGGTCATGGAATGATGTACTGGGTTACCTATCATAGCAATAGCACTTTGATTATCACAGAAAATAGGTATTTTAGAGTACCTTAACCCATAATCCAGCAATTGATTCTTCATCCATAGAATCTGTGCACAACAGCTACCAGCAGCAATATACTCTGTTTCTGCTGTGGATGTGGAAATTGATTTTTGTTTCTTGCTGTACCAAGAAACCAGTCTGTCACCTAGAAATTGACAGCTTCCACTAGTGCTCTTTCTGTCAATCTTACAGCCTGCAAAATCTGCATCAGAGTAACCAATCAACTTAAACTCTGATTCTCTAGGATACCACAAACCCAAGGTTATGGTTCCTTTGAGATATTTGAAAATCCTCTTTACAGCTGTTAGATGAGGCTCTCTGGGATCTGCCTGAAATCTTGCACAAAGACAGGTTGCATACATGATGTCTGGTCTACTTGCAGTTAGATAAAGAAGAGACCATATCATGCCTCTGTAGTTTGTCATAACTACTAAAGTTCCTGTATCTTTGTCCAGCTTTGTTGCAGTTGCCATAGGAGTTGTTACAAATGAACTATCAAGCATACCAAATTTCTTGAGAAGATTTCTGGTATATTTTGCTTGATTGATAAAAATCCCATCATCTGTTTGCTTTACTTGCAAGCCTAGAAAATAACTAAGCTCTCCCATCATGCTCATTTGATACCTGGACTGCATAAGCTTGGCAAATTTCTCACAGAGTTTGTCATTAGTAGACCCAAAAATTATGTCATCCACATAGATTTGAACTAAGAGCAAATCATTACCAGTATTGAAATAGAACAAGGTTTTATCAATTGTACCTCTAGTGAACTCACTTTCTAAAAGAAATTGAGCCAGAGTTTCATACCATGCTCTAGGTGCCTGCTTTAGTCCATAAAGTGCTTTGTCAAGCCTGTAGACATAATCTGGATGCTTGGGATCCACAAACCCTGGTGGTTGTTCAACAAACACTTCTTCTTCAAGTTTCCCATTGAGAAAAGCACTTTTCCTGTTTTTAGGTCTAGGTACAAGTGTCCATACTTCATTTCTTTCAAATTCATTCAACTCTTCCTGCATAGCTGTTATCCAGTTGGCATCTTGAAGAGCTTCTTCCACTTTCTTAGGCTCTGTTTGAGATATGAATGCATGAAACAAACATTCATTTGCTGTGGCACTTCTTGTTTTCACACTTGCATCTGGATTTCCAATTATCGGATCAGGTGTATGAGCCTGAGTCCACCTTCTTGATGTAGGTAAGTGGCTTCTATCATCATTATTAGATCCTCCCCCATGATCCATGCTTTCCTGATTTTCTTGTTGACCATCTGCATTCTCTGAGGCTCCCCCTGAATTGGACTGCTCAGTGTTTGAACTTTCAGAGTTTGTATTAGATTCTTCAGCTGACTCACTTTTTGAATGTGAGTCATCATTTTGAGATGTTGCTAAAGTATCTTCATGCTCCCCCTCAAATAGTTCTCTATTTTCTTCTGTCTGAGAAATTTCCTCAGTGTTTACCAGTAGAGGATCAGAGTATGCTACATCAGAGTTTGTTGGATTTGCTTCGTCAGAGTTTACATCATCAGAGTTTAGATCTTCATTTTCAAAGCGTAGTTGATCATGATTTTCTTCATCTTCAATTCCAGTTATTTTCTTGTCATCAAATGACACATGTATAGATTCCATGATCACTTTAGTTCTCAGATTATAAACTCTGAATGCTTTAGTTGATAGTGGGTATCCAACAAAAATTCCTTCATCAGCTTTTAAATCAAACTTGGTCAACTGTTCAGGATGAGTTTTCAACACAAAGCATTTGCACCCTAAAATATGAAAATATTTCAGGTTTGGTTTCTTATTCTTCACCATCTCATATGGTGTTTTCCCATTCCTGTTGATCAGTGTTGCATTTTGAGTAAAACAAGCAGTTTGAACAGCTTCTGCCCAGAAATAAGTTGGCAATTTTGCTTCATCAAGCATTGTTCTGGCAGCTTCGATTAAAGTTCTGTTCTTTCTTTCAACCACTCCATTCTGCTGTGGAGTCCCTGGTGCAGAAAATTCTTGCTTCACTCCCCTTTCTTTGCAAAATTCTTCCATTGTTGTATTTCTGAACTCAGTACCATTATCACTCCTGATAATTCTCACTTTAAACCGTGATCCTTTGTCCAGCAGCTTCACATGTTCCATCAGAATTAAGGCAGTTTCATCATTCTTTACTAGAAAGTACACCCAAGTGTATCTAGTATACTCATCAACAATGACTAGAGCATATTTCTTTCTACCTAGTGACATTACATTTACTGGACCAAATAGATCAACATGAATAAGATGATAAGGATCCACAACTGAAGATTCAGATTTACTCTTGAAAGTTGACTTCCTTTGCTTGGCCTTTTGACAAGAATCACACAGACCATCTAAGCTGAGTATTGACTTTGGAAGTCCCCTTACAAGATCTTTTCGAATTAGCTCATTGATGTTGTTCAAGTTTAGATGAGAGAGCTTCTTATGCCATTTCCAACTCTCTTCATTAGACATTTTTGCAGACAGACACATAGATTTTCCTTCAGAGTTTGTTACCAAACTAGCTTCATAGATATTATTCCGTCTGTGTCCAAACAACTTTCCCTATAGATTTGCTGATAACCTCACAGTATTCAGGTTGAAAATCTACATGGTAACCTCTGTCACAGATTTGACTCACAGATAGCAAGTCATGCTTGAGTCCTGGGACTAGAGCTACATTAGTGATGATGACACTTTCAAGATTGATATTTCCATATCCCATAGTACGTCCTATGTTGCCATCTCTATAGGAAACTTTTGGGCCAGCTTTCTCCTCATAATCTGATAGCAGGGCTTTATTTCCAGTCATGTGTCCTGAACATCCACTGTCCAAGACTAGGGTACTTTCCCTTATGCCCTGCAATCACAAAGAATTACAAAGAGTTAGATCTAAGGATCCAGACTTGCTTGGATCCTTTGGCTTTCTTAACATTGTTAGCTTTTGCAGCGGAATTCTTATCAACAGAGTTTAAGCTAACAGTATCAGAGTTTACACTTGCATAATCAACTTTAACCCATTTCAAATTTGGCTTCAACTCATAAAAGTTGTGATAAATGGCATGATAATTCTTACAAGTATAAATAGAATGCCAAGTACTCCCGCAGTGAGTGCATAAAGTCTGTGGTCTAACCCTAACATAATCATTCTTAACTCCAGACATGGAGGGTAAAGAATTAATATCTTTGTTTTTCTTGCAAAAACTTGCAAGATGGTTAGAACTACCACAATTATGACATGTTTTTCTAGGAGCATCAGTGATAGGCAAATGATTATTACTTATGTTAATGCCTACTTTTCCATTTCTGTTTTTCAACAGACTTTCCCTCTTTGAGCTTATACTTCAATTGTTTCTCTGTCATTAAACCAACATTCACCTGTTTAACACAAGTTTTTACTGGTTCTATCTTAACAGCTTCTTTTTCAAGTACAGAATTTTGCTTACTGGATTCAGGAACAAATTTCATAGGTTTAAGTTGTGTTCTAACTTTAACCTTATCTTTAAACCTAAGTTCATCTTTCTCACAGTAACCTAACCCAACTGTATCTGATTGAAATACCTAATGTGTGTCCTTACCAGAGTTTGTCCAGGTTTTAATTACCTTCCTTTCTTTTTCCAAATCAGATTCTAATTGCCTAAATTTCTTCAGCAACTCCTGTACCACATAAACAGCATCATCTCTTTCCTTTTGAACTTGTTGCATGTTAACAAGTTCTTCTTCAAGAAATTTATTTCTTTCTTTAAGCTTAAGATTCTCAAATTTAATTCTCTCATTCTCTAAAGTCTGATCCCTATAGCTAACATGTATGCTTTTAAGATAAATTCTCAATTCAGATATATTATCAGTATCATAAGCATAAGTTGTTAGGGGTACCTTATTTTCAGATGATTCAGATTCCTCTTTGACAGTTGCCATGAGAGCATAGTTGACATCCTCATCTGAATCTGAAGTGTCTGCCCAGTCTTTTCCTTTCGTGATGAGTGCTTTTTCAGACTTTCTTTTCTTGCACTCAGGAGCATAGTGACACATCTCTTTACACTTGTAGCACTGGATCTCAGACTTGTCTTTCTTCCCAGATTTGATATCTCTTCTGTCAGACTTTCTGAAATTCTTCATTTTAGAGTTTGAATCTCTTTCCTTTCTTGAAGTTCGTGAAACCCATCTTCTTGAAAGTCTTCACCATCAAAGCAGCCATTTTCATCATTTGTTCTTCATCATCCTCAGATTCAGAAGAAACATCAGTGTTTGAGTCATCATCAGAGTTTGATGACTCACTTTCAGAGTTTATGACCAAAGCCTTTCCTTTAGCTTTCTTCTTTGATGTCTCTTTCTTAAGAAGTTTTTCTTCAACTTTGAGAGCAACAGATTTTGTCTTTTTTCAGATCTTTTGTTTCTTTGCTCTATCTCAAGTTCATGAGTTTTAAGCAAACCATAGATTTCATCGAGATCTGTTTCTGCAAGATCATAATTATCTCTTATTGTCGTTGCCTTCAAATCCCATCTTTCAGGTAGAGATAGAAGGAATTTGAGATTTGACTCTTCAAGTTCATACTCTTTATCAACAAGAGATAAATCATTCAACAGTTTACAGAATCTGTCATATGTCTCAGTCAAAGTTTCATCAGGTCTCGAATCAAAGTGTTCATACTCCTGTGTAAGAATAGTCTTCATGTTCTTCTTTATAGCACTTGTTCCTTGACATCTGACTTCTAAAGCATCCCAAATCTCTTTGGCAGTTTTGCAGCCAATAACTCTGTTAGACATAACATTATCTAAAGCACTATGGAGAAGATGTCTAACCTTTGCATCCTTTGCAATTGATGAGATGTCTTCAGGAGTCAAATCTTTCTTCTCTTTTGGAACACTCTTTTGTTCTTGACCAGCAACAACTGGAGGCAGTTTTGTTGGCATATGAGGACCATCATTGATTCTATCAAGATATTCTGGATCCGTGGCTTCCAGAAACATGGTCATCTTTACCTTCCATATTGGATATTCCACTGGTCTTAGAATTGGAACCCTGATTGTCTCATATCGACTTACAGAAGTTGGTTGAACCTTCTGAGCATTAGAACATGCCTGGGTATTTTCAGCCATGATTATAACTTGTGTTTGGATCAAAAACTGTATATATTAAACAGCCTTGGCTCTGATACCAATTGTTAGGCCGAATACACAATATATAATCAAGTATATGTATGAGAATAACAATAAGAACACTGTTTATGAATAATAAACTGAATGGGATTAAAAACTCCTCTCTCAGTGATGTAAAATATCACAGAGAGCTACTAGGTTACAAGAATGATAATTCACGTATTCGTATCCCTTTTAGGGTTAACCTATCTGTGTTTATATAGTACACAGCTACATACAATCATTAATTGATATTCCTATAAATTAGCTATACAATAAGAATCAATTAAGAATTGCTTCTGTCTTCTGTTCCGTTTCCTTAGTCATCTCGATATCTCTTTGCTTCTTTCCATCTTCAAAGAATATCGCTTCTAGAATGTTCATTGAATTGCACCGACTGCTAAGCAAACTCTGACCATCAGACTTGAACAAACTCTGACTGGTCCTCCAGCTAAACTCTGACTAGTCCTTCAGCTAAACTCTGATAGTTTCCTGGTACTTAAACACTGATAAACAAACATCAGCAATTATATCTAACAGTTTGGTCATCCAATCTCTAACCGTTAGATCTTTTAAATTAAATTAATGACAGTCACTGGATATAATACTAAATATTTTTTGGTATGTTGTGATTTTAATTAATTGTCCTTACTTAATTGTACTTAGTGTTTTTACTTAATTATCCTTACTTATTTATAAAAAATATTATTAAATTATAATATTACCTATTTATAACCAATTACCTTTTACACCTAAAATATATTACTTTTTTTATTTTTTCTGAAAAAATCCCTTACTTTTTCAAAAATATCACGGGCAATTACCTTTTTTAACTAAAACATATAAGCTTTTTATTTTTGCTTACTAAAACCTATCTTTTTCCAAAAATATCACAGACAGTTTCATTTATTAAAATAAAATAATAAAATAATAATTGTTAATAACTAACCAATTACCTATTTTAGCCAAAGTGTATATTCTTTTTTATATTTTCTAACTAAAATTTTTACTTTTCTATTTTTTCTAACTAAAACCTCTTATTTTCCAAAAATATCACGTGCACTTCTTTTTAATGAAATAAAATAATAATATTTATAATTATTAATAACTAACCGATTAGCTTTTTTTCCCAAAGCGTATATTTCTTTTATATTTTCTAACTAAAATTTTCCTAAGTAAAATCTCACATTTTTAAAAAATATCACATGCAATTTCATTTAGTAACATAAAATAGTAATATTATAAACAATATTACCATTACATATTATCATTACATATTTATTTATCTATTAATAATTATTAATAATTATCTATAACAATATTACCATTACATATTTATTTTCCATGTGTTATGTTTAGAAGATGAGTTGTTTTAGTTACAAAATGTAGAACATATAATGTGTTTTTGCTGAAAAAAGGTAATCAGTTATAAATATGTAATAATATTACCATTTTATATATATATTACCTATTTTAGTTTTAGAAGATGAGTTGTTTTGGTTAGAAAAATATATAAAATATGTAATGTGTTTTAGCTGAAAAAAATAATTGATTATAAATAAATTGATTATAGATAGGCCCGACCCAAATACCGATCGACCAACCAAAACTTTTAATGTTTCGTTTTAATAATATAGTATATATAATAGCCGAAACATTGAAAGCTTTGATTTCAATTTTCGGTAATTTATTCTATTTAATCTATCTATGTGTACTATTATATAATAGCCGAAACATTGAAAGTTTTGATTTTCGATTTTCTAACATATATAACATAACTACAAACTTTTTTAATTATACTTTACTTAGAATTCAAAGACAAGACATTTTTTTTAGAAAATATTTATATTTATATTTATATTTATATTTATATATATTACCACAAAATATATGATACTCTCATAATTTTGATGATATTAATGTTAGCAAGCTGTTAGTATAAGAAATGCTAGTACCTTTATCTATATTGGTTTAACAGTTGTTGCAGGCTTTATATTACTTATTGTTAGTATTCCAGCAAGCTAAGACTGTTCCGCCAGAAACTGTTCAAGTCAACCTGAAGTCCTTATTTCATGGAGATTTTATAGGACATGATATGTAACGACTCTATAAATTATATAAACGTAATATATATAATTTTAGAGCTCAATTTTTCACAAAGACTTTGTCAAAACAGTTTTCCTATCTTTTAGGAGTTGGTTTCTTTCAAACGTTTTATCTTATACAAACTCTCTAAACATGTTTTTAGTTTATATACTGAAAGTTTTATATCTCAAACGTTTTTTTCTCTAAACTTCAGTATGTTAACGTTATGTGAACGTTAGAAACTGAATTACCCTAATTAATTGAACGTGAGAATTGGATTAAAGAACGTTGCAATTATGTTGGTTAATTCGAATTCTTTTGTTTCACTATAAATACTTGTGTGGCTGTTTCTTTCGCGAGTGAACACCTTCAAGAACACACAAGAACAACTCAGTACCTACTTTCAAATCTTTTTACTTGAGCTCTACTATTACATATACGTTTATATTCTAATCAAGAGCTCATAGTTTGAGTTGTATCATTCTTAATTGATTGTATTGTTCAGATTGTAAGTGTTGTTGCTAAGGTGCAAGCTAGGACACAAGGGTTCGGGAATTAGTTTGATAGAGAAGTTTATACTTGGGTAGTATAGTACTTAGAGATCATTTAATTCAGGGAACAAGGGTGTCAGCTAGCTGCTACCAGTGACAAGGAAGAAGGGAGATGTATTTATTAATCTTGTAATCGGTTTTTATTGTGATTAATAATATATTCTCTTACCAGGTTTGGTAGGGGACCAGGACGTAGACCATTAGTGTTAAGGGTCGAACCTGGCTAAAACTCTTGGCTACATTCTGTTCATCTTAGCTAGCTGACTAGTTAGCAGTTATTTATTTGGTAATACTTTAAAATTGGATATAGTTGGTCATAGCACCTACCTATTCACCCCCCTCTAGGTGTGCATTTTCAATATATTGATAATTTACTGACATGCTTACTAAGTTAATAAACTCTTATAAAATCTATAAAAAAATTTAGATTTAAAGTATTAAAGTAGTACTTTAAATTCTTTTTAAAAAGGTAGCATTTTCGGAAGTATTAAAATCTTAAAAAAATTAAAAGTAAATTTCAAAATTAATATTAAAGTCGTTTGTGCGTTGCACGGGTTATAGGCTTATTTATTTTAAAACCTATTTTAATGCTTTTAATTATTTAAAAAATCTTACATATTTTAACATGCCTTCATATTTTTTTAACAAATACAATTAATATAACTAAAACACTTCCAAAAATATCACGGACAGTTATTTTTTTTAATTAAAACATGTTAGCTTTTTCTATTTGTCCATATTATTAATACTAGCCTATAACCCGTGCAAGGCACGGACCTTAAAAATAATAAACTAAAAAATTTAATGTGAATGGAAAATATTAAAATAAAAGTAAAAATTAATATGAGAAATTATAAAATGAGAAACTTAAATATTCATTGAAACATAAAAAAATATTAAAAAAATACAAATGAGGCCGAGGAAGATAAATGAGTTATCATTAATATTATTTTATAATAAAATAATATTAATAATAAGGATAGATAGAAAATCTAACATATTTTAATTAAAAAAAGTAATTGACCGTGATATTTTTAGAAGTGTTTTAATTATATTAATTGTATTTATTAAAAAAATATGTTGACATGTTAAATTAAGTAAGTTTTTTTAATAAGGACAAATATAAAAGTTAACATGTTTTAATTAAAAAAAAAAGTAATTGCACGTAATATTTTTAGATGTGTTTTAATTATATTGATTTTATGTGTTAAAAAAATATGTTCACTTGTTAAAATAGGTAAGTTTTTTTAAATAATTAAAAGTATTAAAATAGGTTTTAAAATATATAAGTTGCACTTGATATTTTTGTAAAAGAGAGATTTTAATGATAACAAATATAAAAGGTAATATATTTTAATTTAAAGGTAATTGTAATGATATTTTTGGAAAAAAAGTAGATTTTGTTAGAAAAATAATATTTTAATTATAAAAGTCAATCATCTAGTTACTATTTTGGTAACTTGACAATAATACAATTCCATTAAAGATTTGATTTGTAGTAGCTTTCGTTATCTTAAAAAGAAAGAATTATATTTGTAACAGTGTATCCTAAATTTAAACAAATTAGATCCCACATTTCCATTTTTTGATTAGATTTCAATATTATTTGATTTTTATGTAGTAAAACATAGTGAAATATTAATGTAGAATAAAACTTTCCCGAATTTTGATTATATTATTAATTTATTAATTAGAAAAAGTACCGAAAACCAAAAATCGACCGTTAACCGAAAACCAAAACTTTCAATGTTTCGGCTTTAATAATATAGTATAGATAGATTATTCAAAAAATATCACGGGACAATTAACTTTAAATTAAAACATATTACCTTTTATATTTGTTTTTACTAAAATCTATCTTTTCCAAAATTATCGGGTGCAACCCTTACTTATTTATTTTAAAATCTATTTTAATGATTTTTATTATTTAAAAAAGCTTACCTATTTTAACATGTCAACGTATTTTTTTAACAAATACAATTAATATAATTAAAACACTTTTAAAAATATCACGGACAATTACTTTTTTTAATTAAAACATGTTAGTTTTTATATTTGTCCTTGCTATTAATATTATTTTAATAAATAATAAAATAATATTAATAATGCCTCATTTATCTTTCTCAACCCCATTTGTATTCTTTATTTATATTTTCTATGTTTCAATTAATATTTAAGTTTCTAATTTTATAATTTATCATATTGATTTTTATTCTTTATTTAATATTTTATGTTCCCATTAATTTTTTTAGTTTGTCATTTTTTAATCTCCTTTGATGGCCCGTGCATTGAAAATTTTGGATTTCGGTCATTTGTTAATATAATAATAATAATAATAAAATAATATAAAAATAGCTAGTCGATCGTCTTTAATAATTAAAACACTTTTTTCTAACAAAATCTATTCATTTTACAAAAATATCACGGGCAATTGCCTTTTATATTTGTTCTCACTAAAATCTCTATTTTCCAAAAATATCAGGTGCAAACCTTACTTATTTATTTTAAAACATATTTTAATGCTTTTAATTATTTAAAAAAGTTTACATATTTTAACATATCAACGTATTTTTTAACAAATATAATTAATATAATTAAAACACTTCCAAAAATGTCATGAGCAGTTATTTTTTTTGATTAAAACATGTTAGCATTTCTATTTGTCCTTATTATTAATACTAGCTTAAAACTCGTGCGATGCACAGATTATTATTAATAATTATTATTATTATTATTTATGCTTTAATATTATATTAATTTGCATTTGCTAAAAAAATAAGTAGGCGTATTAAACTTTTTTAAATAATTAAAAGTATTAAAATAGATTTATAACTGTTTGCCCGTGATATTTTTGGAAAATGAGGGGTCTTAGTAAGGAAAAATAGAAAACATAACATGTTTTAGCTGAAAAGGGTGCCCGTAATTAAAAGTATTTAAATAGGCTTCACAATAAATAAGTAAGGATTTGTCCAGAATATTTTTGGAAAATGAGGGGTTTAGCAAAGAAAAATCAGAAAAGTAACATGTTTTAGTTAAAAAAGGTAATTGCCCGTGAGTTTTTTTTAGAAAAAGAGAAGATTTTGTTAGAAAAGATAATGTATTTTAGCTAAAAAAGTAGTTGGTTATAAAAATGTTATTATTTAATAATATTTTTTTAGAAAATGAAAAAATAGAAAAAGTAACATAATTAAAAGTATTAAAATAGATTTTAAAATAAATAAGTAAGGGTTTGCCCATGATATTTTTGAAAAATGAGGAGTTTTAGTAAGGAAAAATAGAAAGGGTAGCATGTTTTTGATAAAACAATATAACCGCCCGTGTTTTTTTTTTAGAAAAAGAGAGGATTTTGTAAGAAAAAAAAATAAAAAAAGGTAATGTATCTTAGCTGAAAAGGTAATTGGTTATAAATAATGTTATTATTTAGTGATAGTTTTTAAAAAAAATAAGTAAGGGTAATTAAGTAAAATCACTAAATACCGACCGTCCGTCTATCCGACAACCAAAATTTTAATGCTTCGTCTTTAATTATATAGCTTAAAACCCGTACGATGCACGAGTTGTTTTTAATAATTGTTAATTTTATTATTAATATTTTATATTTTATTAATTGAATTTATTAAAAAAAAATAAGTAGGCGTGTTAAACATTTTAAAATAATTAAAATGAATTTTAAAATAAATAACGGTTTGTCCGTGATATTTTGGAAAAAGAGGGGTTTTAGTAATAAAAATAGAAAGTAACATGTTTTCGTTAAATTTTAAAATATAAAAGTAACGATTTGCCCGTGATATTTTTGAAAAAAGAGGGGGTTTAGTAAGAAAAATAGAAAAGGTGACATGTTTTAGTTGAAAAAAGTAATTGTCAATTAAAAGTATTAATATAGATTTTAATATGTAAGGGTTTTCTCGTGATATATTTGAAAAATGAAGGATTTTAGCAAATGAAATAGAAAAAGTAACACGTTTTAGCTGAAAAGGAAATTGCCCCTGATTTTTTTAGAAAAAAATGGTAATATAATTTAATTTAAAGGTTAACTGATTATAATAATTAAATAAACAATTAAATAAGGCAAATATCGTATCAAAAAACAGGTACCAAAACTTGCAATGTTTCGTTTTTGATAATATAGTATAGAGATATATTCATAAATTAGTATCTTATGCTACTAAATGGAATAGCTCGTGATATTTTTGAGATTTAGGTAAGAGAAATATTAGTTAGAAAATATAAAAAAGAATATACGTTTTGGAAAAAAAAAACTAATCGGTTAGTCATTAATAATTATTATATTATTATTTTATTTTATTAAATAGAACTATTCGTGGTATTTTTGGAAAATTAGATGTTTTATTTAGGAAAAATTGAAAAGTAGAAATTTTAGTTAGAAAATATAAAAAAGAATATACACTTTGACTAAAAATGGTAATGAATTATTTATTAGCAATTATAACATTATTATGTTATTTTATTAAATGAAACTGCCTCTGATATTTTTGGAAAATGAGATGTTTTATTTAGGAAAAATAGAAAATATATTCTATATACTAATTTTAATATTTTATCTAACGGTTCTCAATGATTTGATCAAAAATATCTAACGGCTATGAATGAAGTGACCAGACTACAAAAACTTTCATGACCAGACTACAAAACTTTCAATGTTTCGTCTTTAATATAATAGTATAGATTATTTTAATAAATAAAAATATATTAATAATGTCTCATTTATCTTCATCAGTCTCATTTGTATTCTTCATTTATTTTTTATATATTCCAATTAAAATTTAAGTTTCTCATTTTATAATTTATCATATTAATTTTTACTTTTATTTAATATTTTTCGTTTCTATTAATTTTTTTAATTTGTAAATTTTTAGTCAACCAGTGCCTTGTATGGGTCGTAATCTCGTACTGTGACCCGTACTGAAATAAAAAAGTAAAGGTAAAGTAAAGCTTTATTATTACTAGTATTTTTTGTCTGCGCTCCGCGGGCGTGGATTTTTTTGTTAATAAAATAATAATTTCAAGTAAAGTGTTAATGATAAAGTTTTTAGCCAATTTCTTGAAAAAAAATTATTTTTATTAAATGTTTATTTAATTATAGTTCTCACCAAAACGATAGCAGAAAAGTGTTTTTTATGCTTTAATTTCTTAATAATACATATATATATTAAAGGTTGTTGTTACAATATTTGATCGGCACGGTTAATTTTATAATCTCGATATGTGTAATATTATCATAGAAATTTACTTAACTTTTTTATGTGTACAAATCAGAATTATTATGAAATTACTAAAATCATGTAATAAAAAGTTATGTTAACACAATTTTATGAAAATTTGGAATTAATAAAATATAATATAAATAGATGACAATGTGATAAAATTGGTTCAATATTTAACATAACACAAATGATAATAAAAATTGAAAATATATAAAAAAAATTAACCATCACTAATTTCATCACATCATTAGTAGAACCATCATGTCCATTAACTTCAAGTTTGCAACAAAAAAGAATAAAATATGGGTAAGTAAAAATAAATTAACAAATTTAAAGTGATTCCATAAGTCTACCTTCACAAATGCATGCATATGAGAGTCCTACAAAAAAATTTAACATTAAAAATATCCACCTAAGGATTATGGTTAAGCATTTAATACTCATAAACTTTTATTTACATCAAGCTATTTGACCTTTAATTAATCATTAATTATCCAACATTGTAAATGTTGCACAGTAGACTCTGCTAATGGGTTCAAATTCTAAATATAAAAATGTAGATTATTAATAATATAAATTCATAATTATTAAATTAAAATGATAATATTTATTTTTGATATTGATTTGTATTAAATTATTACAAAATCAACTAAAAATTTCTACAAAGATTGGAGTAATTTAAAACTTCAAATTCAAAATATAAAAAATGTAGATTATTAATAATATAAAGTCATAATTACTAAATTAAAATAATAATATTTATTTTTGATATTGATTTATTTCAAATTATTACAAAATCAACTAAAAATTTCTACAAAGATTAAAGTACTATAATTTTTGAGAATTATTAATGTAATTTCTTTTATGAGAATATGAATATATAACAGATTCTTAGTCAATAAATAATTATTATAATTAAAGCACATTGACGTTTTTTACATTCATAACCATATGGAGTTCAGTCGATAAATATTTCTTTTTATTGCAAGATAATTAACATGAAAGTCAAAGTATTTACTACATGTAAGTACATTAAATGCTAATCAAATATGTGTTTTGTAGTGAAAATAAAAAAGAGTGTACAGTAGATATTAATTGCTTAACCATAGCCCCTTAGGGCTATCATTAACATATTTTATGTTGGTATAGACATTGGACCTATCTTTGTGATTGATTTATTTTCTTTATTCACACACTTATTCTTTTTGTATAATATAAGATGAGATCAGTTGCAATTTCAATTAGATTAATTCATTTTTAAGTCAACAGCTATTACTTATTTAAGGAAATGAAATATTCTAGTTTTTAATTAAATTGATCGAGAAGGATTTGTTAAAAACCATACATTATATAAACATCTTTTACTTGTGTGGAAATTTACTCTGAAATAATGAAATTGATATGTTAATTAATAGTAAAAATATGCTCATCAACCTTTCCATCAATTGATCTTGTGTTCTGAATTAAATTTACATCATATACTTTTGAAGTTATATATTAATGCAAGTAAAAAATAATGTACATGGAAAAAGATATTATTGGGTCCTCTATTTTTTTTCCTTAAGGAAATGTTGTTTTTTTCTAATTATTGAAGAAAATATTATTGTGTCCTTTAGTAAAAATTGTAATATTAGAATAATTTAGGGTTTAGAGTTTAGACTTTAGAATATAAAGATATTTGTATATGCTTTTAAAGAAAAATTATATTATTATATTATTTGTAAATTTACTCTCAAATAATGAAATTGATATGTTAATTAATAGTAAAAATATGTTCATCAACCTTTCCATCAATTGATCTTGTGTTCTGAATTAAATTTACATCATATCCTTTTGTATATAAGTTATATATTAATGCAAGTAAAAAACAATGTACATGGAAAAATATATTATTGGGTCCTTTTTTTTTTCTTAAGGAAATGTTTTTTTTCTAATTATTGAAGAAAATATTATTGTGTCCTTTAGTAAAAATTGTAATATTAGAATAATTTAGGGTTTAGACTTTAGACTTTAGAATATAAAGATATTTGTATATGCTTTTAAAGAAAAATTATATTATTATAACGATTTTTTTTTCAGGATTTTGGCTTGGAGTTTGAACCATTTTAAAACAATGGTATTAGCATGGTAATGGTTTACGGTTTAAGATTTAATGTTTAGGGTTTAGGGTTAATATATATAATTTATTTAAGATATTATTGGGTACTTTTTTTTAAGGAAATATTATTGTATCCTTTAGTAAAAATTGTAATATTAGAATAGTTTAGGGTTTATGGCTTTGACTTTGGAATATAAGAAATAAACATTATTTTTAAACAAAAACACTTGTTTGGAGTAAACATTATTTTTATCAAATAGTATTGGTGTTAAGAAGACTCACTACTTAAATTATAAAATTAAATATTAATATTTAAACAACAATATTATCAGGAGTAAACATGAATTTATCATTTTTTTTGTGAGATTTAAAAACTTGTAATTTATGAACTTGTGTGATACAAATGAGTTGATCAACACTATAGAAAGAAAGAATTAAATACGGACACAAAATCATGGTTTAAAAGTATTTTCCATCAATAACAATTGTAGAATATCCCATGGAGTCATAATAACTTCATTACGAAACTCAAATCCATAATTATAAAAACCCAATAACTCAAATCCAGAATTATAAAAACCAAGCAAAAAATTAACGTTTTGGAAAACCATAATTATTTAAACTAAAAAATGTCACACTAGTGACACTTTATTTGCATGAATAATATTGTAGCACGTCCATCTTTGTCTGCATCGATCTTCCACCAGATCCCCAGCTTCATGGCTACACATTGAAACCACAAAAAACATTTATGTTATAATATTTAACACATACTTAATATATTTATGATAAGTTGTAAACTAATTTACCTTTTCTATTTTAACTTGCTTTAGCGGCAACTTCTTTTTGAACCGAGGTTGATGTTCATCACCATCATTGTCATCATCAAGGGTTGTGATGGAGGCTATATCCTCATTACTGGTCCTTTTGAGTTTCTTTGTGTTTGTAGAGTTTCTTGTATCCGGGGTCTTGAATGTATTTTTTGTGAGGGATCCTGATGTTGAGTATTGTGCTGAAGTCTATCAATGATAATTTTCACAATTAGAGTGAGAGAATATCTCGAAGAACAATCATTAAATTTAAAAGTACTGTTCAGAAATGCACCTTTGAAATTTTGAACCTTTCACTTAAATCATCATCATCTAGTGCATTGTTTTCAGCCACTTCAAATCCTTCGTATATATCAACTGCTATATAAGTATGTGAGCCCTTATCTATATTGTCCTCAGTCAGGAGAATAGTGATTGTATATAGCTTTCCTTCAAACAACTTTAAAATGCTCGGGAACTCAGAACTTTCATTCTCCTAATGAACGTCAAATTAAAAAGATTTTAAATTTGGTACAGAAATTTTAAGTGTCAGAAATTTTGTTAAGGATAACCATACCCTTTCTTGCTCAGCCATAACATCATAAACAGTTTTTCCTATTATGCTTCCAACTTCTCGATCATTCAAAATAATAGCGGCACCATCAGTTGCATCTTCAACTATCAAACAGATTCTAAATCTAAAATTTGGAAATGGTTCATTTTTCAGTAATTTAGAAGAGGATAAACATCTATTTTAGCAAGTAAGAAAGACACTAAAATTCAAGTTACCTCTTATCAGGGAAAGGAATGGTTCTTCTACATTTCTCACATCTGCATTTTCCATTAATCACATCGATCTCATCTTGACATGATGTGCAAGCATCATAGTTCCACTCTAAGTTGTCCTTTACACTCATTACCGTTACTTGACACATTACTTTTTTCTACATTTAAAATAAAGTTCAGATTACTAAATAGTCTAATTTACATACAAATAAGAAGAGTAATAATTGTACCAGTATGAAAGTAGGACCCAGGATCCGGATATCACTAATAGTCATTATTTGTATTTTCTCTGGCTCATTTCTCATCAACGGCTCTACCTTGAAATCAGGTAAGATTGCTCTGCCAGAAGTGATAAATTGATTGAATAAAGTGTCCATATATAATGATTTTTTTATTATCACAGAAAAATTAAATGTAGTCAAAGAAGTACACCTTTGTTTCATTAGACCAACACTTCTGTGGTTGATATAGAAATGTGTTGCTGCAACATTCGATACATATAGCTCATCTAAAAGTATACATTTAATACATGGTTAGATTTGCGAACATAGAATATTTTTTTTTTGTGACAATAAGAATTTAACAAATAATATGACAGTGTCTAAAATTCGTAATAAAAATGACACTGTAAATTAAATTAATACCTTTGTACTCGCTAATTTTACCACTGGCCATAATAGGGCTGTCAAAAAAATTCGAAAAATCCGATATCCGTCCGAAATATTTGTATTCGAATCCGGAATAAAGCAGATTTTATCTGTATCCGAAATAAAACGAATATTATCCGTATTCGAATTCGGTACTTGCGGATACGAATATGGATATAGGCGCATCCGTATCCCGTAATATCTGAATCCGAAATTAAATAAATATGATAAATAAATAATATATATTTATTATATAAATAATATAAATAACAATATATTTATATAAGTTGTAGATAATTGTATATATATATATATATATTACAAATTTAATATTTTAAAATAAACAAAAATATACTAAAAAGTAAATTTTTGAAAAAAATAAAATAGACTTTAATAAATTTAAGTTTTAGTTTAGTTTAATTTTTTTATTATTTTTTCAATTTTATTGAATTAAAATTTAATATAAAAACTAAAAAATTCTGACTGAAATTCGGATTCGGATATTATCCGTATCCGGATAGTATCTAGCGGATTCGGATTCGGATATTTTTAATTAAATATATTTGGATTCGGATACGGATCCGGATACGAATTCAGATTTTCGGATTCGGATTCGGATACAGTCAGATTCGTATCCGAATTATCCGTTTGACGGCCCTAGGCCACAATAATAACTATGGGTGTATCAACAGTGTTGTTCAATGCAGTATCAAAGGACATAGCCAACTCGTCCCAGAAGCACAGTTTGATGGATGAACTATATAACATAGTAAATTTCATGACCTCAACATTCAGTTATCTAAAATGGTATTGATTTTATACAATTGATAAATTAGTCATACCTCCCATCAGTAATAGCAAAACGATATGAACATTGCTCAATTTCATACCTGGTGTTATTTTTTCAGTAAAAAACGTCACAGATTTGTATCGAGACCTATCCGTGTTAATCATCAACGAAGAACCATCGTCTGATTTAATTCGCTTATCTAGTGACAAATTAGTCTTTGCACTCAGTGGAGTTATTGACGTAGCAAATTTATTACAACTTGTTTCCTCCATATTATGAACATATGGCGTAGAATACACATTACGCAATATATCGTGATTAGAATTATTGAGTACCATATCAGAATCAGATGGTCGAAAAGTTTCAATACCCTTGTCATGAATGCTTATATTAGACATTAAACTCTCCTTTCTTGGTTGGCCACGTTTTCTCATTGTCTGGACAGTAGCATGACCACTATTATGAATCACCTCTAAATTGGACACATTTGATTGAGCTTTATTTTCCTTCTTAGGTCTTCCTCTTTTCTGCAGTGTTATATCCATGAAAGAAAAAAATTATTAGGTATTGAGTATTGAGTTTGAAAAAACTATGCATCCATCGGTGCTATCTGGATGTATAAACATGTATGTTTATGATCGTGCATAAAGATGAAAATACATATATTTTAATGTTCTCAAGATAACAACTACAATAATATTAGATGAGAAAATAGTGCTAATTATTTGTGCTCTTTCCATATGTAATGAAAGACAAATTCGGGTTACTATTTCAAATAAGGTAATAAGAATATGTTTTGGAAAGACAGTAATATACTATTTAAGACAAAGGTGATGTGGCTTTATTTGAATTATTTTTATCAAGTGAAATTACCTTTATACCCATTTGAATTGTTCAGGAATTATAATATACATAGATAATTTATTTAAGATATTATTGGGTACTTTTTTTTAAGGAAATATTATTGTATCCTTTAGTAAAAATTGTAATATTAGAATAGTTTAGGGTTTATGGCTTTGACTTTAGAATATAAGAAATAAACATTATTTTTAAACAAAAGCACTTGTTTGGAGTAAACATTATTTTTATCAAATAGTATTGGTGTTAAGAAGACTCACTACTTAAATTATAAAATTAAATATTAATATTTAAACAACAATATTATCAGGAGTAAACATGAATTTATCATTTTTTTTGTGAGATTTAAAAACTTGTAATTTATGAACTTGTGTGATACAAATGAGTTGATCAACACTATAGAAAGAAAGAATTAAATACGGACACAAAATCATGGTTTAAAAGTATTTTCCATCAATAACAATTGTAGAATATCCCATGGAGTCATAATAACTTCATTACGAAACTCAAATCCATAATTATAAAAACCCAATAACTCAAATCCAGAATTATAAAAACCAAGCAAAAAATTAATGTTTTGGAAAACCATAATTATTTAAACTAAAAAATGTCACACTAGTGACACTTTATTTGCATGAATAATATTGTAGCACGTCCATCTTTGTCTGCATCGATCTTCCACCAGATCCCCAGCTTCATGGCTACACATTGAAACCACAAAAAACATTTATGTTATAATATTTAACACATACTTAATATATTTATGATAAGTTGTAAACTAATTTACCTTTTCTATTTTAACTTGCTTTAGCGGCAACTTCTTTTTGAACCGAGGTTGATGTTCATCACCATCATTGTCATCATCAAGGGTTGTGATGGAGGCTATATCCTCATTACTGGTCCTTTTGAGTTTCTTTGTGTTTGTAGAGTTTCTTGTATCCGGGGTCTTGAATGTATTTTTTGTGAGGGATCCTGATGTTGAGTATTGTGCTGAAGTCTATCAATGATAATTTTCACAATTAGAGTGAGAGAATATCTCGAAGAACAATCATTAAATTTAAAAGTACTGTTCAGAAATGCACCTTTGAAATTTTGAACCTTTCACTTAAATCATCATCATCTAGTGCATTGTTTTCAGCCACTTCAAATCCTTCGTATATATCAACTGCTATATAAGTATGTGAGCCCTTATCTATATTGTCCTCAGTCAGGAGAATAGTGATTGTATATAGCTTTCCTTCAAACAACTTTAAAATGCTCGGGAACTCAGAACTTTCATTCTCCTAATGAACGTCAAATTAAAAAGATTTTAAATTTGGTACAGAAATTTTAAGTGTCAGAAATTTTGTTAAGGATAACCATACCCTTTCTTGCTCAGCCATAACATCATAAACAGTTTTTCCTATTATGCTTCCAACTTCTCGATCATTCAAAATAATAGCGGCACCATCAGTTGCATCTTCAACTATCAAACAGATTCTAAATCTAAAATTTGGAAATGGTTCATTTTTCAGTAATTTAGAAGAGGATAAACATCTATTTTAGCAAGTAAGAAAGACACTAAAATTCAAGTTACCTCTTATCAGGGAAAGGAATGGTTCTTTTACATTTCTCACATCTGTATTTTCCATTAATCACATCGATCTCATCTTGACATGATGTGCAAGCATCATAGTTCCACTCTAAGTTGTCCTTTACACTCATTACCGTTACTTGACACATTACTTTTTTCTACATTTAAAATAAAGTTCAGATTACTAAATAGTCTAATTTACATACAAATAAGAAGAGTAATAATTGTACCAGTATGAAAGTAGGACCCAGGATCCGGATATCACTAATAGTCATTATTTGTATTTTCTCTGGCTCATTTCTCATCAACGGCTCTACCTTGAAATCAGGTAAGATTGCTCTGCCAGAAGTGATAAATTGATTGAATAAAGTGTCCATATATAATGATTTTTTTATTATCACAGAAAAATTAAATGTAGTCAAAGAAGTACACCTTTGTTTCATTAGACCAACACTTCTGTGGTTGATATAGAAACGTGTTGCTGCAACATTCGATACATATAGCTCATCTAAAAGTATACATTTAATACATGGTTAGATTTGCGAACATAGAATATTTTTTTTTGTGACAATAAGAATTTAACAAATAATATGACAGTGTCTAAAATTCGTAATAAAAATGACACTGTAAATTAAATTAATACCTTTGTACTCGCTAATTTTACCACTGGCCATAATAGGGCTGTCAAAAAAATTCGAAAAATCCGATATCCGTCCGAAATATCTGTATTCGAATCCGGAATAAAGCAGATTTTATCTGTATCCGAAATAAAACGAATATTATCCGTATTCGAATTCGGTACTTGCGGATACGAATATGGATATAGGCGCATCCGTATCCCGTAATATCTGAATCCGAAATTAAATAAATATGATAAATAAATAATATATATTTATTATATAAATAATATAAATAACAATATATTTATATAAGTTGTAGATAATTGTATATATATATATATATTACAAATTTAATATTTTAAAATAAACAAAAATATACTAAAAAGTAAATTTTTGAAAAAAATAAAATAGACTTTAATAAATTTAAGTTTTAGTTTAGTTTAATTTTTTTATTATTTTTTCAATTTTATTGAATTAAAATTTAATATAAAAACTAAAAAATTCTGACTGAAATTCGGATTCGGATATTATCCGTATCCGGATAGTATCTAGCGGATTCGGATTCGGATATTTTTAATTAAATATATTTGGATTCGGATACGGATCCGGATACGAATTCAGATTTTCGGATTCGGATTCGGATACAGTCAGATTCGTATCCGAATTATCCGTTTGACAGCCCTAGGCCACAATAATAACTATGGGTGTATCAACAGTGTTGTTCAATGCAGTATCAAAGGACATAGCCAACTCGTCCCAGAAGCACAGTTTGATGGATGAACTATATAACATAGTAAATTTCATGACCTCAACATTCAGTTATCTAAAATGGTATTGATTTTATACAATTGATAAATTAGTCATACCTCCCATCAGTAATAGCAAAACGATATGAACATTGCTCAATTTCATACCTGGTGTTATTTTTTCAGTAAAAAACGTCACAGATTTGTATCGAGACCTATCCGTGTTAATCATCAACGAAGAACCATCGTCTGATTTAATTCGCTTATCTAGTGACAAATTAGTCTTTGCACTCAGTGGAGTTATTGACGTAGCAAATTTATTACAACTTGTTTCCTCCATATTATGAACATATGGCGTAGAATACACATTACGCAATATATCGTGATTAGAATTATTGAGTACCATATCAGAATCAGATGGTCGAAAAGTTTCAATACCCTTGTCATGAATGCTTATATTAGACATTAAACTCTCCTTTCTTGGTTGGCCACGTTTTCTCATTGTCTGGACAGTAGCATGACCACTATTATGAATCACCTCTAAATTGGACACATTTGATTGAGCTTTATTTTCCTTCTTAGGTCTTCCTCTTTTCTGCAGTGTTATATCCATGAAAGAAAAAAATTATTAGGTATTGAGTATTGAGTTTGAAAAAACTATGCATCCATCGGTGCTATCTGGATGTATAAACATGTATGTTTATGATCGTGCATAAAGATGAAAATACATATATTTTAATGTTCTCAAGATAACAACTACAATAATATTAGATGAGAAAATAGTGCTAATTATTTGTGCTCTTTCCATATGTAATGAAAGACAAATTCGGGTTACTATTTCAAATAAGGTAATAAGAATATGTTTTGGAAAGACAGTAATATACTATTTAAGACAAAGGTGATGTGGCTTTATTTGAATTATTTTTATCAAGTGAAATTACCTTTATACTCATTTGAATTGTTCAGGAATTATAATATACATAGATTTTCGACGTCAGAGGTTTATGAGATTGAAACCCAAAATCATCAAACCCCAATTTCGCTAAACAATATACACACACAAATACATACACATGGTAGGATTCTTACTAATTATCACACTCATTATTCTCACACTCCCAATTATAACTCTCCTTTTCACCGTCGTCAAATCTCGCCGGCGCCGGAGCAACTCCGTCGGATTCTTCCACCCCTACACCAACGACGGCGGCGGAGGAGAGCGAGTGCTATGGTGCGCCGTCAAAGGCATTCAAGAACTCTCGCCTGAGCTTGACTGTGTTGTTTACACCGGCGATCATGATGCTTCGCCGGAAAGTCTTACAGCTCGTGCTATTGATCGGTTTGGTGTTCAGTTAGTTAAGTCTCCTAAGGTAATGATGCTGTTACTGTCTCTTTGTTTCTCGATTCGACTCGTAAAATTGTGAATTTTGAGCTTGTTTTGGTGATTTCTGGATTTGTTTCGTAAAGTTGTGTTTGTTTGAGTTTGTTTGGACTAATTGTGTGTTTTGATTGTGGTACATTGTGGTGTATAGATATGTAAATGAAGTAAAGTTTTGATCTTGATTGAAATTTTAAGTATTGTATTTAATCTAATAAAAAAATTGTTATGGGAAAAAAGTAAATTTCGAAGTTAGGATGTGGGAATGTCTTACTTGAGCCTGTTAAGACTATAATTGTGAAGTTATAGTTTCGCGGTTCGATTAAGCTTGTTCCGATTGTAAATGTGAAATTGTGTATTTGGATTGTGATACATTCTGCTATGTATATGTGAATGAAGTAAAGTTTTTTTCTTTTTTAAGTGTTGTATTATATCTCGTTCTTTTTATGTTATGAAAAAAGCAATTTTCGAAGTTAGGATCTAGGAATGTCTTGCTTGAGCATGATTTTCTTACTATGATTGTGAAGTTATGATTCGATCATGATTTATATGGTTTAATATATATTGTAAATGAAGTTATGGCTTTTGTTGAAATTTGGAGTGTTGTGTTGTACCTATTTTTTTTAGAGAAAACAAAAGTATTATAGTTTACTTTGAGCAATAAATATTGACACTATATAAGATTATCAGCTTTAGGTAAAACGAATTAGTTTGTAAAATTAGCAAAGTGCATATGTTTCTTAGGTTTTAAGTTGGTTATGGAATTGGGCTATTAAGGCGGGGTTAGTGTTAAACCTCATTGATGGGGTGTAAGATGTAATGGATGCTTTGCTAGGAGTAATGGTTTACACTGTAAACAAATATCCTTTTGTCTTGTTAATCGTAACTCACTATTCTTGTGTCAGGTGGTACATCTACACAAAAGGAAGTGGATTGAAGATACAACATACCCTCGCTTTACAATGATTGGTCAGAGCCTTGGTTCAGTATACCTTTCATGGGAAGCCTTATGCAAGTTGGTTCCTGTATATTATTTTGATACAAGTGGATATGCTTTTACATATCCTGTTGCAAGGATATTTGGTTGCAAAGTTATATGCTACACGCATTACCCAACAATCAGTTTAGACATGCTATCTCGTGTCAATTCACGGACTTCGATGTACAATAATGATTCGTTGGTTGCTAAAAGGTTCGTATTCTAATTCTTCTGATGCACTATGCACAATTTTGAGATACTACCCCACCTTAAAGAGGTCCACATATACTTCTGGACCGGTCTGAAAAACATTTTACACGTAAAGTATGTGTGTCTGCCTCATTGGTCATGATTTATCTGAATGAGTTTTGTAGTTGGAAGAAATTAATGGTTAACGGAAAATCCAGTAAATATTCAAATAATGAAGGTTCCAATACAAGGGTTACTTGGTATTTTTACAATAAAGAAATTTCCTTTAATATAGTTCTGTATTTTAAAGAGATTGCCTACTAAGCTTTGCTTTCAATCTTACAATGGAATAAACTGTTTGCTAACAAAGATGTACAGTATAAGGCTAAGATATAACGTGAGGAAGTTTTGCCATAACATAGCTATCATTAAACTGTTAGAGCTTATCGATTTGTGCCTTGTACTTATTATTTATGTTAAAATTTCTACTGTTTGTGCAATAGCTTAATTCAAGCTTGATTATTATTTCAAAATGTAACTGTAAACTTTGTTACTTGATCAGCTGTCTGTTTCTAAAATAGAATGTGTCTAGTTTGGGTTAAGTTCTAGTAATGTGCTTCCATTTTTTGGTTGTTTAGCAACTAAAAGCTGATAAAATTTAATCATTTCGCTTTCACTTCCACTCATATGTTAAAGCTCATACTTAACGGAATGACAGTGTTCTACTATCCCATTGCAAAGTCATTTATTACAGGAATTTTAGCTGGCTTTACGGGATTATAGGCTCTTGTGCACACCTTGTGATGGCTAATTTTTCTTGGACTAAAGCTCACATTGTATATTAAAATTTCTATATGTCCAATAGCTTAAATTTAAGCTTGCTTAATTTTGCAAAATGTAACTGTGAACTTTGTTCTTGATCAGCTGTCTGTTTTTACATATATTTTCTATTTTTGTGCTTTTATTCTTTTGGTTTTAACAATTAAAGTTAATAAAATTTGATCATTTTTCTTTATCTTCAACTTGTATGTAAAAGCTCATACTTAACCAAATGACAGTGTTCTGCTATCCCATTGCAAAGTCATCTATTACACGATTTTTAGCTGGCTTTACGGGATTGTAGGCTCTTGTGCACACCTTGTTATGGCTAATTCTTCTTGGACTCGAGCTCACATTGTTAAGCTGTGGGGAATTCCAGATCGTATTTACCGAGTCTATCCCCCTTGTGACACCTCAGGGCTTCAGGTTTACTATCTTTTTGGTTTTTTCATCAAATCATGCTCCCCCATATATTTTGGTGCTATAATCACTCATAATTTGAGACATGCACACACATGTGATACTTAGTATTATACTTCCATAGTGTTGTGGTTATTTACTTGTTTTAGCTGAACGCCTAAATCAGGTGCTTCCCCTGGAGAGACCAGCAATACCTCCAAAATTTATTTCTGTGGCTCAATTTCGTCCAGAAAAGGTAGCCAATAAAGAAATGTCTATTTAAATTATGTGCGCGAGGTATTCTAGCTCAAGTCACTAAACCTTATTCCCCTCAAATCTGATTCTTGTTTCCTAGGCACACGGTCTTCAACTTGAGGCATTTGCACTTGTCATAAAGAATCTAGATTCAGCCTTGCCAATGCCAAAACTTCAATTTGTTGGTAGTTGCCGGAATGAGGCAGATGAAATGAGGCTGCAGAAATTGAAAGATCAAGCTATAGAACTGAAGGTTGATGGCCATGTGGAGTTCTACAAGAATGTAACGTATAGGTATGATGCCTTGAAAAGTCTATTTTCTCTTGTTAATATACACAGATAGTTGTGCCCATTATTCTTGTAACGTCTGGGGCAAGTTATATTCTGAATCAACCATAATTTATAATGTCTCTTTAAAAGGTAAATTATATTAAAAGAAACTACTCTTTGATATTAGGATTTATGTTCAAAGAAGTAAAAGAAAATGTCTTCTGTTTATTGTTTCTGTTTTGCTAGTTTTCTTTCTTTGCGGGTCTAAGTTCGTGAGTTATAATTTTTAACTGTGCAGGAATTTGGTGCAACTTCTAGGTGCTGCTATTGCAGGACTTCATGCAATGACTGATGAGCATTTTGGCATCAGCATTGTAGAGTACATGGCAGCAGGAGCAATACCAATTGGTAATCACTTTACCTCAATTTCTTTATACAGTCATTATCTCAAATTAAATTGAGTCTTAATTTTTTTGTCAACATGTACATGAGTGTTTTCTGAACATAGTTTTCTTTGTTGCTACTAATTTTTCTAACCCCGAAATTCTCAAAGAAGTGGAAGGATTGTGTTTCTTACTATATGATTGCGTCCTATACTCATATGTGACGATAGAGTACTACAAAATGTCCTTGCACGCTATAATATTATTGCATATGTTGACATTACAACTTGTATATGTTCAGCTCATAATTCAGCAGGACCGAAAATGGACATTGTATTGACAGAAGATGGAAAAAAGGTTGGGTTCCTAGCAGAAGATGTAGAAGAATATAAAGATGCTATGTTGCAAGTTATAAGGATGTCGGAAAGTGAGAGGCTTGAGATGGCTGAGGCTGCAAGGCAGAGGGCAGGCAAATTTTCAGAGCAGAGGTTCTATCAAGATTATAAAACTGTTGTCCAACCAATCTTATGTCATTCCAAGAAGAAGTAAAGACTAAATTTGACACGGATATCTGATATTGGTGCTCATGTACTTGGTTAAAACTTAAAAATGAACGCAGAAGGATCTGTATAACTCTAAAACGGATAACATTAACTTTCAGTTTGCTGAGAGAACTAACCAAAAGATATACTGTATATCGAGAAGAAGATAGTGGTAGACGGGATTCTGTTAGTGATGTATACAAGAGAGTAAAGACCCTAATTTTGCTTTTCTACCGACTCCTTTTTTGAGGTAACTCATCTAGAAACTCGTTGCTAAAGGAGAGATGTACTCTTACTTAACTTAAGTTCAATGTAAACTACTGCTGGATGTGATTAATAAATCAATGGTTGCACTTAATAATTACTCTACATTATTTGTTAATTCCTTCACATGAGGTATTTTTATGTTCAGTTATGCTAGTTGAATAGTAGTCCTGTTGTACTGTGCACCAAGTAGATAAAATAGTTAGGACTCGGGACTTGTGAGCTGTGTAAAGATACAAGCTAACTATAACATAATTCAACTATTCTTTCTATACTGTGTTGATGACACTCTATGAGGGGTTTTTTTAAATTTTGATACGGTGCAGTTTTTGTGGGTTCTCCAGAAACTGTTACCCCAGCTGTAAGCTGCCATCACTTGTTTCTATACATGCTAGCTGGCTTTTGAATTGCTGGAGATGTTCAAGAATTTGTTATAGGGGAATGAATGCATGGTTGATAACTTGATATAGTTGGTACTAGTCATTTCTTTTATCTTTTATCTTTTTCGGTAATTTGCTGGTACCAGTTGTTATCTGTATATGTAGATATTTGTAAGAGATGATGAACCAAACTAAACAGAAATGGATTCGGATTTGGCTTGACGAGCTTAAGTTGTAGAGAGGGTAAGATGCAGGGTCTGAGTAGGGTAAAATGCATGCATACTACATGCCTTGCATCTCCTCAAAAAGAGCGTGGTGTCTTTTAGGGAGGATGGAAAACAAATAGTTTGCTCCTCACTCCTCCCAGATGATTTAATAGCTAATAGTTGATTCCTTGCAACTATTACAATCGAAATGATGATAATCAACTCTCCAGATGAAGATTATCTTTTATGTAAGCAATATGATTATAGTTGATGCTCAGAAAGTCGCACACAATATCCAGTTCCCGAGTCCCTAAATTACTGTAATTGAAATGCAATGAATTGTTGATAGTTATAGTATCATAGTCGGCAACTCCAAAAGATCATATACGACTTGCACAAGCAAGAACAACTCAAATACATGGTACTCGGTGAACAAAACTCCCGATGTCCTTAAATGCCTTCATAAACGAACCACTTCATATTTTTCACCGAAGCAACAGTAGTCTAATCATCAAAAAAAAGAATATTACTGCTTTCAATGTTATAGACATCCCCAGCTCTGAAGTTACAACAAATCCAAGTTGTACCATAGTCCAGTTAATAATGCAGTACAGAAGCTCCCCTTTGAAGCACAAAATGATAGAGAAGTACGAAAATGGGCGTTACAAGCATGACAAGATGGTCCATAATGATTGTCACCCACCAGCCTGTTAAGTTGAACCAAGCTTCCTAAAGTGGTGAGTTTGTTGAGAAGCTGATGAATGCAATTTGGTCATAAACCCCTAAAAAACAACAACAGTTGCAACAAATCCTAATCATAACACTCCAAATGTTTCAACGCTTCTTCTATTCATATATCGTCATGTATAATCATACATTCAAGATTTACAACTTTCTACACAAAAGATGAACACAAGTTGCCATTCCATGCAACAATATGTTGACTTTGAATCGATCGATATGATGTAATTTACGAAACTACTTCGGCCCATAATATTAATTTTTCCGAATTTTTAAAGAGATCAATTTTTATCTCAAGCAGCCGAATGAGATTTTAGCTTTTTTAATATATAAATTCGGTTTTTTGCAAGTCATAACAAACAAATAAATTTAGGCATTAGCTATGTGATAGCGATATAATGTGACCTTATCGACTTTGTATAGAATAATATTAAATTTGTTAGATTAGTATACGTATACGGTATTGGATCATAAAAACATACAATTACATGTCCAAATGATAACTAACCTAAGATCTCCACTTGAATCTTGGTACCTGAAATAGAGTTATTTTCGATTGAAAATAACTAACTGTGTTTTCAAGGGCCGTAACAAAATGTAACATTACATTTTAGGTGAATAATTTCGTATCCCGCTATAATATTGTACATTTTGCAAAGTAAAAATGTCGATTTTGAATTTTAAATTTCAAAACATCTATCATTAACGTGCTCCTTATTAGATCCGATTTCCATACCAAAATAAGATGGTAGTCAAATTGTTTCTCAACCATAAAATGCATGAAGAGGAATTGAGGGTATCAGGAATGACCAAAAATCCATCCATATACCATAACCATAAAAGATTTGTAAGAGATTACGATTACAATACATAACGGAAGTGATTAGATAAGGAGTTGCAGAGAAATGTCAACGAGCAGTTAAGGAGGAAATAAATAAAAAGCAAAAGCCGTTACATGTAGATGTAATCAGTTACTCCATGTTAAGAGTCAGTTAGTTCCTAGTCCCTCAACTAACTACACCCATGCACGCACTCACTCATGTATGTTACATACTATGTAACCACTTCTTTGTCTATCCTCTTACACTAACAAACTGAGAAATTCAGCAGTTTTTCAGTTCATTCACGCCCTCCCCCACTCCCTCTTTTCCAAACCGTTACTATTTATTTATACACACTTTATAAATTTATCTTCTTCATATATCCCTTTCATTTTGTAGTATCCCTTTGTTAATTTCGAAAAATTCTCTAGCTGTTTCGATGGAATTTACAGATGGTGTGGACAAAATTAAGGGATCATGGACTCCACAAGAAGATGAAACTCTTGTGAAACTTGTGGAGCAACAAGGTCCTAGGAACTGGTCTCTTATTAGTACAAGTATTCCGGGGCGTTCGGGCAAGTCTTGTCGTCTGAGGTGGTGTAATCAGCTTAGTCCAACAGTCCAGCACCGCCCTTTCTCCCCTGAGGAGGATGCGATAATTGTTCAAGCCCATGCTATGCATGGGAATAGGTGGGCTACTATATCTCGACTTTTGCCTGGTCGAACGGATAATGCTATCAAGAATCACTGGAACTCCACTCTGCGTCGTAGGAGAATTGCTGAGTTTGCTGCCAAGAGGAGTTATTTGGATGTGATTAGTGGGTCTTCGGAGTCGGGTTTGGGTGTGAAGAGGCAACGTTCGGGTGAGTCACCAGAGGAGAACAGTTGTAATGATTGTGAGCCCAAGACTTTGCTGACACTTTTGCCACCAGGAGGGAATCCGGTGAAGGAAGAGACTCGGGTGTCACCAGAGGTTGAGGATGAGGAGAAAGACAAAGAGGGATCGACGGTGGTGGAGATGGAAGATACTAGTTATGTAGGGATGATGCAGAGGATGATCGCTCAGGAGGTTCGAAGTTATATTGATAGTTTGAGGGCGCAAGGTGGATCAGGGGAAGGGCTTGGATCAGTTGCCAATGAGCAGAACCAACCATGAGGAAATCGTTTTTGATTTCAGTTTCAAACATTATTGTATTTTTAGTTGTACTCATAATTTTCTTGGTTAATGAATTGAATAGCCTTGTCAAAGGAAGTTTACAGCAGTCATGGAAAAAGAAACCTGACGGAATTCAGTTGAAAATTCATGTCAGTATGTGGAACGGAGCCCTGAGAGCCTGAATTGCTAAATTTGCTCCCGATTTATTAGATGTTGAAGTAAATCAAAGGGGCAAAAAAGAATGCAGTTAGAAATATATACTTCCAGAAAGTGAAGCTACTCTTGTTTTACTTCCTCTTACTTCCTGTTTTACATCACTGTACTTGATCAATTCACATTCTTATTTACTAACAGAGCACACTACATAAATATCAACATTAGCTGACATGCCTTAACAGAGCACACTACATAAACATCAACAATTTACTAATAATCCGACCGTGAAACAGGGTCTCTCTGTAATAATGCAATTTACTCAGAGATGGAACCTGGAAGGGAGGGATCCTGCTGTATTAGTCATTTAGTCTAAGCTTGTTAAGAAGTACTGTAATCTACAGAGTACAGACCAACAAGTTCCAGCATGGCAGCATGTATGTGAGCACTACAATATATAAGAGCATTGGCTGCATTGTGCTTCCACAGATAAGCTCACATTATCAGCTTGTGTTTAAGCTCCACATGAGAGTATCATGCTTTGGCACATAACTCCAACTATCAACTGGCATTCGAGATCCATACAAGATTTGAAAACTTTCACATCTAACACAGGAACTGGTAGTTTTTACAGAGAGCGCGCAAGGCAGAAATGTGTATACAGAAAAAACTAGACAAGGATCAGCATTTTGCAAAAACTGTCTATCAAAACAAGGGGAACAAAAGGAGGAAATCAACGAAAACAAGGGGAAGACGTCTCCCACGTCCCAACCCTACTTACAAGTGATGCTTATAACACCAATATGATTTGCTTCAATCAAGACAACACGCATAAAAGAACAAATCAATCATCTCACTATAAACTACTAACACTACATACTTAACTAGTAGGGTGCATCTCAAATCATAATTCATCAAAACCAATAGAAATCTTTTAAACTAAAACTTATCAAAATTTACAAATGAACATATATAAACAGAACCAAAAAAAAACATCAACAAATAAAACTCAATTAACCAACCACTGAAATACAAAAGTAATGATGTTCAAAATAAAACTAAAACTAAAACATCACAGGCTCAAAGTCTAAGACAAACAGACAATGAACCCAAAACACAAACATTGTCCATATAACAAAGCTTCAAAGTCTACTTAGATCTGTCTCATCATTAGAGTATAATGTTTTCACAGATAAACCTCAAATTCTCAGCTTCTATTCCATAAAAGAGTTCCAATACTGTCACATATAACACAAGAACCGACAGTCCTTACCAAAAGATCCTGAGGCAGAAATATGCATATACGGAAAAAAACTTGACAAGAAATAACAATTAACACCACCGTCTTGGTAGGAACTTGGGTGGAACACATCAATAAACAGGCACTGAGCAAAGGCATATACAAACAAAATCAATCAAAAAACATCACACCCTCTTCGTACCTACCCCGTCCTCAATCCCTACTTCCAAGTGAGACACACTTTCAAATATAAAAACCTTCTAATACCATATTAACCTCAACACCCATGCCAAGATAATCTAAAACTCAATATATCATCACACAAACATATACCGAAAAAATTTGCTTCAACCAATACAACAACTTGTAACCCAACAAATCAATCATCTCACAATAAACTACTCAACAAGTCCATTTAGCCTAAATACTCAAACCGCAGGGCATATCATCAAACATAATTTATCAAAACTAACATAAACATTTCAAACAAAAACTCATGAAAATTAAGAATCAACAAATAACAAAATAAAACCAAATATCATCCCCAAATAAAACTCCATTAATAAGTCTCCGAAATACAAAACCATGTTCAAAACAAAAATACATAAAACTAAAACAGAAACACACGGGGACAAGACTCAAGTCTAAGACATTCAGACAATGAACCTAAGACACAAACATCCTCGTCATAACAAAGCTTCAAAGTCTACTTGGATCTTTGTCTCATCTTTCGACGCTTCCTCTTCAATCTCCTCATCCTCTTCTTCTTCCACTGCAAACACAATCACACAAACACATAAATAATCAAGAAAGTGAAAATAAAACTAAATAATTAAATCATTTTAAAGATGTGTGTATGTTTTGATATAATAAAGATGAAATTACCTTGGCCCTCATGCTGGTTGCTTAGAAAATGTTGTGGCTCTCAGTCTGGTTTTGAAACCCTAATAAACAAAGAGGCTGCGGCGAAAATGAAAGAGGAGGAGAGACGGGCTTTGCGATGTATTTATAGTTGAAAGCTTTTACCCTATCCTTGTGTACTTCTACAAGTGTAGTGTTTTTTTTTTTTACGATGAACAAAAGTTTGTTACTAATCAAAATTTAAATTTACCGTATATAATACTCCCTCAAAATTAAAAAATACATTTAATAATTTACGGTTTTTTTGTTATTTATCTATACTATTATATTAAAGACGAAACATTAAAAGTTTTTGTAGTCCGTTGATAGTCGGTTTGTAGTATGGTCCTCCATAGTTTGGTAATCCAATCTCTAACCGTTAGATCTTTTAAATTAAATTAATGAGAGCCATTGGATATAATACTAAATATTTTTTGGTATGGTGTGATTTTACTTAATTGCCCTTACTTAATTGTACTTCGTTTTTTTTACTTAATTACCCTTACTTATTTATAAAAAATATTATTAAATAATAATATTACCTATTTATAACCAATTACCTTTTACACCTAAAATATATTTTTTTTTTATTTTTTCTGAAAAATCCCTTACTTTTTCAAAAATATCACGGGCAATTACCTTTTTTAACTAAAACATGTAAGTTTTTTATTTTTGCTTACTAAAACCTCTCCTTTTCCAAAAATATTATAGACAGTTTCATTTATTAAAATAAAATAATAATATAATAATTGTTAATAACTAACCAATTACCGATTTTAACCAAAGTGTATATTCTTTTTTATATTTTCTAACTAAAATTTTTACTTTTCTATTTTTTCTAACTAAAACCTCTCATTTTCCAAAAATATCACGGGCAGTTCTTTTTAATGAAATAAAATAATAATATTTATAATTACTAATAACTAACCGATTAGCTTTTTTTTTCCCCAAAGCGTATATTCTTTTTTATATTTTCTAACTAAAATTTTTCCTAAGTAAAATCTCACATTTTTCAAAAATATCACATGCAATTTCATTTAGTAACATAAAATAGTAATATTATAAATACTAATAATTAATTAGATTAACTTTGTTAGTCAAATTGTATATTCTTTTTTATATTTTTAACTAAAATTTCTCCTTTTCTAAAATTATCGTAGACGATATCTATCTATACTATACTATTATATAATAGCCAAAATATAATTACCTTTTTTAACTAAAACATGTAAATTTTATTTTTTCTTACTAAAACCTCTCCTTTTCCAAAAATATTACAGACAGTTTCATTTATTAAAATAAAATAATAATATAATAATTGTTAATAACTAACCAATTACCGATTTTAACCAAAGTGTATATTCTTTTTTATATTTTCTAACTAAAATTTTTACTTTTCTATTTTTTCTAACTAAAACCTCTCATTTTCCAAAAATATCACGGGCAGTTCTTTTTAATGAAATAAAATAATAATATTTATAATTACTAATAACTAATCGATTAGATTTTTTTTCCCAAAGCGTATATTCTTTTTTATATTTTCTAACTAAAATTTTTCCTAAGTAAAATCTCACATTTTTCAAAAATATCACATGCAATTTCATTTAGTAACATAAAATAGTAATATTATAAATACTAATAATTAACCGATTAACTTTGTTAGCCAAAGTGCATATTCTTTTTTATATTTTTAACTAAAATTCCTCATTTTCTAAAATTATCGTAGACGATATCTATCTATACTATACTATTATATAATAGCCAAAATATTGAAAGTTTTGATTTCAATTTTCGGTAATTTATTATATTTAATCTATCTATATGTACTATTATATAATAGCCGAAACATTGCAAGTTTTGATTTTCGATTTTCTCACATATATAACATAACTACAAACTCTTTTAATTATACTTTACTTAGAATTCAAAAACACGACCTTTTTTTTAGAAAATATTTGTATTTATATGTATTATAACAAAATATATTGATAATTTTGACGGTTATCTTTACTGACATGCTTACTAAGCTAATAAACTATTATAAAATCTATAAAAAAATTTAGATTTAAAGTATTAAAGTGGTACTTTTAATTCTTTTTAAAAAGATAACATTTTCAGAAGTATTAAAATCTCAAAAAAATTAAAAGTAAATTTCAAAATTAATATTAAAGTCGTCCGTGCGTTGCACGGGTTATAGGCTTGTATATATTAAAAATGTTATAATATTTTTGGCGATGTTGGTTATCTCTATTTATAAAAGCTGAGTTAACCACATATATTAGTTAACCAAACAAAGAATTTTAAATAGTTTTCGACCAATCAGAAGCAAGGATTTTATTTTTCAACCAATCAAAATTGATGTAGCATATTATTATTTTTTCAAAATTAACTATAGGTGACTAACTATAGTATCAATATAAACCACTATCTTAAAAAGAAAAAGTTCAAATGCACTTCAAAATAATGATTTGTTTCTTTTCAATGTAATATTCTATTAAATACATTCCAAGTCAAATTAACTCTTTTTTTTTGCTAAGAAAATCAACTCTTCTTTATTTATTATAATCAATAATATTAATATGAATAATAAGAGGTTTTTTTATAAATATGATTTTTTTTTTATTTTTTTGCAACATTACGTTTTTTTTATAATTACCATATAGTTAGTAAATCAAGGAATTACCATATAGTTAGTCAATAAGAGAATCAATCAATATATATATATATATATATATATATATATATATTATTATATTAAAGACGAAACATTGAAAGTTTTGTAGTCTGGTCGTTTTTGTAGTCTGGTCACTCCATTCATAGCCGTTAGATATTTCTGATCAAATCGATGAGAATCGTTAGATAAAATATTAAAATTATTATATAAAATATCTTTTTTATTTTTCTTAACTAAAACATCTCATTTTCCAAAAATATCGCATGAAGTTTCATTTAATAAAATAACATAATAAGGTTATAATTGCTAATAACTAACTCATTACCATTTTTAGCCAGAGTGTATATTCTTTCTTATATTTTCTAACTAAAATTTCTACTTTTCTATTTTTCCTAAATAAAATCTCTCATTTTCCAAAAATATCACGAACAGTTCTATTTAATAAAATAAAATAATAATATTATAATTATTAATGACTAACCAATTAGCTTTTTTCCAAAATATAAATTTCTTTTTTATATTTTCTAACTAATATTTCTCCTAACTAAAGTCTCAAAAATATCACGGGATATTTCATTTAGTAGCATAAAATACTAATATTATAAATCTATCTATCTATATATCTATACTATATTACCATTTTCAGCTAAAACATGTTATATTTTCTATTTTCTATTTTCTTTACTAAAACCCCTCCTTTTTCAAATATATCACGGGCAAACCCTTACTTATTTACTTTAAAACCTATTTTAATAATTTTAATTGACAATTACATTTTTCAACTAAAACATGTTAACTTTTCTATTTTTCTTATTAAAACCCCTCTTTTTTCAAAAAACATCACGGACAAATCGTTTCTTTTATATTTTAAAATTCAACGAAAACATGTTACTTTCTATTTTTCTTACTAAAACACCTCTTTTTCTAAAATATCACAGGAAAACCATTACTTATTTATTTTAAAATATATTTTAATACTTTTAATTATTTAAAAATGTTTAACATGTCTACTTATTTTTTTAATAAATGCAATTAATAAAATATAAATAATAAATAATAAAATTAACAATTATTAGAAACAATCCGTGCATCGCACGGGTTTTAAGCTATCTATCTATACTTACTATAATATAATAGACGAAACATTAAAAGTTTGGTTGGTTGGTCGGTCCTAAGTGATTTTACTTAATTACCCTTACTTATATTTAAAAAGATATTATTAATGAATAACATTATTTATAACCGATTACCTTTTCAGCTAAAAATACATTATTTTTTCTAAAGAATACCTTTTTTTCTTAAAAAATCACCGACAATTACATTTTTCAACTAAAGCATGCTACTTTTTCTATTTTTCCTTAATAAAATCCCTCTTTTTCCAAAAGAAAACATATTACTTTCTATTTTTCTTACTAAAACACCTCTTTTTCTAAAATATCACGGGAAAACCATTAGTTATTAGAAGTAAAATAGGTGTTCGAAATTATAATATAAAAGAGGTATACTTTTAAACATATTAGAAGTAGAATATCTTTTAACATATTAGAAGTAGAATAGGTGTTCGAATTTATAAAGGAGGAGAACTCAAATTAATATAAAAGATGTATACTTTTAACACTAACATATTAGTATTAGAAGTATAATAGATGTTCGAATTTATAAAGGATAAGAGTTCGAATTAATATCAAAAAATTGTACAAAATAGAATTAAATATATACATGTTTAAGATGTCCAATTTAGAGAGGAAATGGTAGTGTAAGTTTGCACTTTGCACGGAAAAGGCTACCACATTATTTACGTCACTTTGCGGTGTTTCATTGTCATTATTTTAATTCTCAACCTTCACTTTTTTTTCCTTTTTGCATGAATGAATTTACATAGCTAGATTTACAATTATTTTCATGTTTGTAGTTGTATGCTCTAAATTTTATGGACTACTTTTCTGTTTCTTTTAAAGAGTTTCGAATTACAAGATACGATAATATGTGCATGTTTTAGTTTTATAATTTTATATCTTTTCAATGATACGATTACTTTTAAATTTGACAATTATTCTTTGTTTAGATTGTAATAATTCTTCATTTATTTTTTCCTCTTGAGGCAGGAAGCATAATAGAAACCAAATTGGATGTATGTTGATGATCCGCAGGACTGCACCTACGGGCTAGGAATCTAATTGCAAGTTTCATCTTGTACTACTATGACTACCGGTTAGTAAATTGAAATTATCCAATCTAATTTTTTAATTTGTTTTAGACCTTTTTTTAGCAACAGTTGTGATGGTCAACTTTTTTTTTCTTTTTGTGTTTTTCTATGCTACTTCAATTCTATACATTCGATCATTAAACATATCTATAAACCTATTTTCTATTTTTTATTATAATTGTAAATACTACTTAATAAAAAAAAATCTTTAACATATTAGATCTAGAATATGTGTTGTTCGAAATTATAGAGGAGAAGAGTTCGAATATATAAGAATAAGAAAGATATATAAATAAAAAGTTATATTTGAAGTATAATAGGTGTTCGAAATTATAAAGGAGAATGTTTCAAATTTATAGGTAATGTTAGGCTCAAGGCATGTCTGAATACCACTATTAACAAGCATACACCTTGTGACTATGTCACTCTACATGACCTAGTGAAGTTTATCACTGGGATATAGTATAGGTCTCTATTGTACTTGTCTTGTTTTCATGTACTTAGTTTTATTCTGTATACTCAAGTTTATAATGAGCTTAGTAAGTTTCTTGCACCTGGAATGTACATAGGTCATGAAATAATTGTCCTGGAAGAAGTTCAGTTTGTTCATGCAGCAGGATAAAAGTGAATAAGGCCTTGAAGAAATAAGTTGCAGAAATTTGTCTAAGTCCCTATATCGTGAAGTCAGAATGAGCTATGTCGTGAAGTCCTCAAAGTCCATGTCGTAAAGTGCTGAGATCGCATAGTCTGAAATGAACTATGTCGTGAAGTCTTCAAGGCACATGTCGTGAAGTGTTGAGATCGCAAAGTCTGAAATGTACTAGATCCTGAAGTCCTCAAAAAGGCTATATCGTGAAGTCAGAAATATGCCATATCGCATACTCCTAAAATACTCATATAGCAAAGTCACAAATGCTCTATGTCGACAAGTCACGAGATAAGGAGTATGTTGGAGTTCACGATGTCAACACTTAGACGTTTTACAACAAGACAAATCAAGGTACAAAATCAAAGTTCAAGGAGACAAATACTGAAGCATCTTTATGGTTAGGTGGTCCAAAGACAGATGACAAATCTACAACAAAACTTGGAGAGAAAGAATAGAGACAAGCAGCTACAAATACGAGAAAGGACAACAGAAAGCAAGTGGTCATTCCTGACACAGTTAACCTCTTATGGAAGAACAAGTTGGAATTACAGTTAGGGGTAGCTGTGTAAATAGGTGTGTGCACCAGTTTGTATAGGCAATATATATATAATGCACACCCTATAGTTAGCTGTAAGAGAGATACACATAAAAATATTCAAGCACTCTTTTCTCTGTAAGAAAACAAGAAAACATTGTTCTTGTTTAGAAGCCAGAATTTCACTTGTGAAATTTTGGAAGCTGTAGTATTTGATTTACTTTATACAAAGTAGATTAAAGTGATTGTGTGTGTTCTGTTCTTTTTATTTCCGCATTTTCATACATACACAATCTAATACAGTTCTTAGTTTCATGATTCGAAAAACATTCAAACTATCCATTCACCCCCTCTATCTAGTTTACTAGTGATATTCATATCTAACAAGTGGTATCAGAGCATGCTGTTGAAATACAAACAGAAAAAGATCAAGAATGAGTTCACAGAAACTAAGCATTTTCAAGATTCCTCCTTTCGACAAGGAACACTATAACCTATGGAAGAAGAAGATGTTGATGTTCATCAAAGCTTCAAACCCCATGTATTTAGACATCCTAAAACATGGTCCTTTCATTCCAATGATTGAGATTGCTGAAACAACGGTTGGTACTGAGAAAATACCACAGCATTGTGAGCCTAAAGATCCTTCAAAATACACTAATCCTGAAAAAGAGAAAGTGACTCTAGAGTGAAATCTCCAACTCATTATTTGTGAATCTATGGATCTTAACATGTATGGTTTTATTGCTCATTGTAGTAGTGCTAAGAAGATGTGGGATCTCATTGAAGTACTATGTGAAAGAACTCCTGAAGTAAGGAAAAACAAGAAACGGATTCTTGTCTCTCAGTATGAAGCCTTCATGGCTCAGCCAAAAGAGGGCATCACGGAAGTGTTTGAAAGGTTCAACAGGTTGATAAATGATCTTAAGCTCTATGACAAACACTATGAAGCTGAAGAGATTAACAAGAAGTTCTTATTGACTCTTCCAAATCATTTGGAGCCAAGGATCTTGTTAGGTCCCGATAAGTTTGTAGAAGGGGGTTGAATACAAACTATATCGTTTTATCGAATTTGTCCGTTTAAAGATTAAACAATTAATGAACAAATTAAGCGGAATAAAATGAAACAGAATTCAAGTTAAATATAACTTATATTAAACTTGAAAGGTGTTAGAATTTTTAGTATTGATTACAGAATAAAATCTCAAACTAATTAAAACAAATCTAGAATAAATTCGACATGAATTTATCTATTTTTGTAATAAAAAGATATAACGATAAACGATAGTTCGAGATTCGTTCTAGGGATAAAGATCCGCTAGATAGTCAATACAATACAAGCAAATGATTTCTAGTGGTTTGAATGTAACATTAGAGTCTAGAAATAATTTCTTGTTCAAGGAAATTAACTCGGCAGTTTCTTGATGTTCTTGACAGAATGTTTTGAATGTAAAAACTGAGCAGGTATTTATAGATTTTTGGGAAAGACTATCAGGAATAGTCTTACCGATAGTCTTTCTGACTTTAAAAGACTAAAAACAAAAAACAAAAACTGAAAAAAGAAAACTGTTGAAACAATTAATAAAAATCGGAAAAACTATCAGTAAGACTATCCAGAATAGTCCTACCGATAGTCTTTCTGGTTTAAAACTAGACAAACTATGAATAATAACAGTTTAAATCTAATTAATCAAAGGAAATAAAATAAAAGAAAAAAGAAAAAAGAAAAAACAAATGAACAAGTAAATTAAATTTCTATTTCAACAATACTATCGGTAAAACTATTGAATAGTCTTTCCGGTAGTCTTTTTGAAATAGAAATTCATAAACCTGTTACAGAATTAAGTAAAAACAAGCAGAAACCTGAAAAATTAGTAGAAAATTAAGGAAAAAACAGAAAAATGCAAGGAAATTTTTAAAAATACAAGAAAAAATATATAAACAGTTTGAACAATTATTTAAATATTTCTAAATTCATAAATTTGCAGTAAAAATAAATTTCTCAATAGAAAATTCTGAGAAAAGTATTTTTAGGGCAAATAAACTATTTAAAAATACTTAACCTAGAAACTTTAACAAACTAGATAGCAACATGACATTTAAGATCAGTAATTTATACAGCAACTAAAAAAATGTTTTGATAAACTAAAATACAAGTGAATTTTAGAAAATGTACAGCACATAGCATTTGTATTCTAACCAAGAACAAACATTAAACAATTATCAGTACTAATCACTAAAGCTATTTAACATACCCAATTTACCAACTAACCTGGTAAAAGTGGTTTCATCAAGAGACTTAGTGAATATATCTGTTTTTTGTTCCTCTGTGGGTACAAAATGTAACTCCACAGTACCATTCATGACATGCTCTCTGATAAAATGATACCTTATGTCAATGTGCTTTGTTCTCGAATGCTGAACAGGGTTGTTGGAGATTGCTATGACACTTGTATAATCACATAAAATAGGAAATTTGTTTAATACAAAGTCATAATCCTTCAATTGATTCCTTATCCATAAGATCTGAGCACAGCAGCTTCCAGCAGCAATATATTCAGCTTCTGCTATTGAATTTGAAACTGTCTGTTGTTTCTTGCTATACCAGGAAATCAATCTACCTCCTAGGAATTGACAACTCCCAGAGGTACTCTTTCTATCCACAACACTACTTGCATAATCAGAATCTGTATATCCAACAAGATTAAAACCAGAATCTTTAAGGGTACCAAATACCTAAATTAGGTGTACCCTTAAGATATCTCAAGATTCTTTTAACAGTAACGAGATGTAAATCTCTAGGATCTGCTTGGAACCTTGCACATAAGCATGTAGCATGCATAATATCATGTCTACTTGCAGTAAGATAGAGTAATGAGCCAATCATACCTCTGTAGCTTGTAATATCTACCTTGATAGAATTGTCACAAGCTCCAAGTTTAACAGTTGTAGATGATGGAGTCCTTACTGATGCTGAATCCTCCATGTGATATTTCTTGAGGAGTTCTTTAAGATACTTGGATTGACAAATAAATATACCATCTGACCTTTGATTTACTTGTAATCCAAGAAAGAACTTCAGCTCACCCATCAAACTCATCTCAAACATACTCTGCATTAGCTTAGCGAATCTCTTACAGAGATCATCATTAGTAGACCCAAATATGATGTCATCCACGTAGACTTGGACTAAAATCGTATCATTTTTGTGTTTCTTAGAAAAAAAGAGTTTTGTCTATAATACCTCTTACAAAACCATTTTCTAAAAGAAAACCAGAGAGGGTGTCATACCATTTTCTTGGGGCTTGTTTGAGACCATAGATAGCCTTGAAGAGAAAGTACACAAAGTCCAGCAGCTCCTGATTTTCAAAGCCAGGGGATGTTCCACATAAACTTCTTCATCAAGCTCACCATTCAGGAATGCACTCTTAATATCCATTTGATAGACTTTAAAATTGGAATAAGCAGCAAATGCTAAGAACATCTTGATGGCCTCAAGCCTAGCCACTGGTGCATAGGTTTCATCATAATCAATGCCTTCAGTTTGTGAATACCCTTGAGCAACCAGTCTTGCTTTGTTCCTTGTTACTATACCATCCTCATCTAGCTTGTTCCTGAATACCCATCTTGTACCAACTACTTTCATGTTATTTGGTCTGGGTACCAGCTTCCAAACTTGATGTTGTTCAAATTGATTGAGTTCATCTTGCATAGCAATCACCCAATCAGGATCACTCAGTGCTTCCTCAGTCTTCTTTGGTTCCATCTCAGACAGAAACCCTGAATAATGACATTCATTCTGAGTAGCACTCCTAGTTCTAACTCCAACACCTGGATCACCAATGATCATCTCAAAAGGATGAGCTCTATTCCACACAATCTGTCTTGGAAGATTTGATCTTGATGATTCGTCTTGAAATTCATTTTGGTGTTGTGAATGACTAGTTGACTCTTCATCCCCCCCCCCCCCTGAGTTGTTGCTTGATTGCCTTGATGATTCTTCTCCAGTGTTGGTGGCATCTCCATTATTATCAATGTTTCCACCACCACCACCATGATCATTATCATCATTATTATTTTCATTACCAGCAACAACCTCAGGTGGAGCTTCATCATCTGATTCTGAGTCTGGCAAGTTATCAAACTTCAGTTCATCAGATGAATCTTCAGTTTGGATACTAGGGAGTTTAGTGTCATCAAATGTAACATTGACACTTCCCTTCACTTGGTGACTGTCAATCAAATACACCCTGTAAGATCTTCTGGAATAACCAACAAAAATAGCTTCTTGTGTCTTGGCCTCAAACTTGTCACGTTTAACATTTTCATCCTTAAGCACAAAGCATTTAGCACCAAATACATGAAAGTATTTGAGAGTTGGTTTCTTGTTGTTCATGATCTCATAAGGAGTCTTCATTAAGTCCTTGTTGATTAAAGTTCGATTCTGAGTATAACAAGCAGTATTCACAGCTTCAGCCCAAAAGTACATTGGAAGTCTTGATTCACTTAACATAGTCCTTGCAGCTTCAATCAATGTACGATTCTTCCTTTCCACCACTCCATTCTGTTGAGGAGTTCTAGGGGCTGAATACTATCTTGTTATTCCTTTATCTGCACAAAAGTCATTTAGGACTGCATTCTTGAATTCAGTTCCATTATCTGACCTTATAGCTCTAACATGGAATCTAGAATCCATCTCAATCAACTTTATATGATCAATCACCATCTGTGGGGTCTCATACTTGGAATGTAGGAATAAAACCCATGTGTATTTGGAATAGTCATCAACAATCACAAGTGCATATTGTTTCTTTGACATGGACACCACATTAACTGGACCAAACAAATCCATGTGCAGTAGCTGATGTGGTTCAGTTATTGATGATGTGTCAGTGCCCTTGTGAGAAGCTTTCTTTGACTTTCCTTTCTGACATGCCTCACACAGTCCTTCCTGTGTAAATTCCATCTGAGGCAAACCTCTCACCAATTCCCTCTTGACTAGAGAGTTCATGGTTTTGAAGTTAAGGTGAGACATCTTCTTGTGCCATAGCCAACTCTCATATGATGAAGCTTTAGCATAAAAACAAGCAACTTCATCTTTGGATCCTGAGTACAGATCATCTATGAACAAATCACCTTTCCTTACTCCTTGAAGAGCAGGTTTTCCATTATTCTTGTGAAGGATCTAACACTTCTCTTTATCAAATGAAACACCATATCCTTTGTCACAGAAATGACTGATGCTGAGAAGATTGAACTTTAGACCTTCCACAAGGGATACATCTTGAATGATAACATTTCCAAACTCCAAACAGCCATATCCTCTGGTAATACCCTTGCTGTTATCTCCAAAGGTAACGTCTGGGCCAGCTTTCTCAACCACATTTGATAGCAGGGCTCTATCTCCGGTCATATGCCTTGAACAACCACTGTCCAGAATCCACATAACACGGTTTACTTGTGTCACACCCTGCAATATCAAATTGATTAGTCCTTCCTCCGAACCCAAACTTGATTGGGTCCGGCATACTTAAAGAACTGACCTTTGTCAGGCAAACCAACATTTTTAACTTTAACTACTTCAACCTCTTTCACAAAAGAGCGTTTCCATTTATAGCCAGCCTTAACACATTTCTGAGTAGGCTTAGGGATAAATGGATCCACTCTAGTCTTTGGAGGACTAGTAGTCTTAGATCTAACATGCTTCTTATTATTAACATGTTGACGTGAAGCAGTCTTGTTATCAGATACATGCTTACTATTAAAATAAGCATACATAACATTAAATGCACAAGACATGCAATTCACCACACCACATGCTTTATGAGAAAGATTAACAGCAGGCATGTTGGTTCTACAGCTGTTTTGATCCACTTTATGGATGTCTGATTTAGTCTCTGTTGCTGAAACAACTTTGACTTGTTTCTCAGACATACACTTGTTGGACTGATCAAGTTCAAAAGCAAGATCCTCAATACGCATTTCCTCTTGGATAATGATGGAATATTCATTAAGAGGTTCTGCCAAGGATTCTCTAAAGAAGGGTATTTCAATACCCTTAAGCACATATGGTACACCCTTTTCTTCAGCACTGACTCTATTAGGGGTGTTTATGCTTAACTCTCCAATAGACTCATTATAGTCATACCCTATTCCTACAGTATGACCAATAACTTGTTTATTGATGATTTCTTTAGCAGTCTTACAAGAATTATAATAATCATTAACCTTGATTTTAAGTTCACTGATTTGATCCTTAAGAATGGTTTCCAATTGAATATAACAATTAACCCTATTCTCAAGAAATGCTATTTTCTTAGTAAGATCATCCTGATTAACATGCACAAGTTTTAATTCTTTTACCTCCTTTTCAAGAGTTGTGTTCAAAAGAATTATTCTATCATTTTCTCTACGTGCACAAGATACTGTAGTACTAAGATGATAGATCATTTCAGAATCAGTAAACTTTACCTTTAACATGAATGATGAAGTGCTTGCCTCATTAGCCACTAAAGCTAGGTTTCCAATTTCACTAGCTTCTTCATCACTATCCGTATCATCCCAACTCTTTCCCTCGGCAACATAAGCTTTCCCAATCTTATTTTTCTTGCTAGAATCAAATGAGTTCCTTCTCACTTGCTTTGGCTTTTTACATTCTGTAGCAAAGTGACCCAACTCATTACAATTGTAGCACCTGATTGTGCTTCTTTCCACGGTTCCAATTTTATAGCCACCCCTTGTGCTATTTGAAGAGGAAGAACCACCTCTCTGAAACCTGGGCTTGAACTTAAGATTAGGATTTCTTCTGAATTTGAATTTGCCAAACTTCCTCACTATCATTGCCATATCCCTATCCTCCAGCTGATCAAGTTCTTCCAAAGAATAGAAGTCACCACCAGATTGATCAGTGGATGTTAGGCCATATCCAACCACAATAACATCCATGTAAGAACTGGAATGTTGAACAACCTTCACTTCTAGTTGTTGTGGGACTTCTGTTGCCAATGCCGTAGAAGTACTAACTACCTTTCTAGTTCCATAAATCTCCTTTTGTTGAATCTGCTCCAGCTTATAGGTCTTCAGAACACCATAGAGTCTTTCCAAATAAATCTCTCCAAGATCTCTTGCTTCTCTAATTGCAGATATTATGTGCTCCAAATGAGATGGAAGTGTCAGGAGGAACTTCTTGTTAATCTCCTTGATAGTATAGTGCTTTCCATGGAGATTCAGATCATTTATCAATTTACTGTATCTCTCAAAAACCCGAGAGATACCTTCACCAGGGTTTGATCTGAAATGTTCATAAGAAAAGGTGAGAATTTCCATCTTATTCTCTCCGACTTCCTCTGTCCCCTCATTGATTATCTCTATAGTGCCCCAAATGTGTTTGGCAGAAACACAGTTTAGAACATGATTATGCATGACAGGATCAAGACAATCAACCAGTATCAACAGTAAACAGGCATCCAGGGAAGCATCTTTTTTCTCATCAGCTGTGTAGTCCTTGGGATCCTTGGGGTACATCCTAGCAGCTCTAGTAACAACATCATTCTCTATCTGCTCTTCATCAACAATCATAGGAAGTTTAGGACCATTTTTCAGCACTCCGAGATATTTAACATTTGTCGCTTGAAGAAACAGGAGCATCTTCTTCTTTCACATAGGATAATGCTCCTTACTGAATATGGGAATCTTTACTGTACCAACTTTCTGTGTTGTAGACATTTTTGAGATTTTCGATGAATAATAAAAATTTCAGAGTTTAAGAAAAAATCATAAAAAATGGATCTTTGATTAGTGTATCAATCAAAAGGCTCTGATGCCAATTGTTAGGTCCCGATAAGTTTGTAGAAGGGGGGTTGAATACAAACTATACCGTTTTATCGAATTTGTCAGTTTAAAGATTAAATAATTGATGAACAAATTAAGCGGAATAAAATGAAACAGAATTCAAGTTAAATATAACTTATATTAAACTTGAAAGGTGTTACAATTTTTGGTACTGATTACAGAATAAAATCTCAAACTAATTAAAACAAATCTAGAATAAATTCGACATGAATTTATCTATTTTTGTAATAAAAAGATATAACGATAAACGATAGTTCGAGATTCTTTCTAGGGATAAAGATCCGCTAGATAGTCAATACAATACAAGAAAATGATTTCTAGTGGTTTGAATGTAACATTAGAGTCTAGAAATAATTTCTTGTTCAAGGAAATTAGCTCGGCAGTTTCTTGATGTTCTTGACAAAATATTTTGAATGTAATATTATGATCAACTGCAAAGTTTCTGTCTTGATTCTGTTTTTATACTAATTCACTTGTTGATTGATTAAACTGTACGTGCAACCTTTTATAAAGTAGAAAGACTATCAAATTAAAGCAGAAAGACTAATTCTAATTATCATAAAAATTGTTTTGATAATAGAAAGACTATTTCTAATTTAAGAAATACTATCCTTAAGTCTAAAAAGACTTTCGGTAGGACTATCTTAATTATAGAAATAATTTCTGAATTATCATATAAAGTCAGTAAGACTTTCGGTAAGACTATCATTGATAGTGTTACTAGCTTTACTTTTAGTTTTTCTGTTTTTAGAAGTTTAGAATTAATTCTAAATTAATTATCTACTTAATTAATTTACCAAATAAATTAATTCTGAAAGAATTAGTTTATTAGTTAAATTAATTAAATAAAATAGATAATTAAAGAAGAATGAAAACTAATTTCTTATTAAAAGAAATAGTCTTGAGAACCACTTTAATTAATGATAAACTACCACTGACTGTTGTTGACACTCGATGTACTGTCTGGTTCATGAGCGACTAACTTCAATGGATGTTCTTCATTTTTGACTTTAAAAGCTGTGATTCTCTTCTCTTTAAATCCCTTCTATAAACCACTGTAACCTGTACCTTTGTTGTCACACTCCTGAAATCTCTGTCACTTTAATAAATCCACTTTCTTGAAAACTTCACTGAGGCTTGATCAAATTAATGAACTTCTTTCAATGTAGAATTACTTCAAGTCTGTAGATGACTTTTATCTTCATTCTTTTGACTGTTATGATCTTCTGAGATTCCTGTGACAATCTGAATTATTACTTACTTATTACAAACTTGTTTAAGTTGAGTTAATTCCTCGATGTTAACAAATAGGCCTAAACATATGCCTTTCAGATGTCTTCTCTCATGGAAAGAGAACTAACTAAGATTGGCTTTGATGTGTTATATGGTGTGCTAAAAACATATGAACTGGAGATGTTTCAGAAAAGATCCATTCAGGCAAAGCAAGGCGTAATGGCCAACACATCATGTGCCCTCATTGCTGATAATCTAAGCCAAAGGTTGGAAGTTATGAAAGTCAGTCAAGCTAAGGTTGAAGAACTAGATGTTGAGGAAACTGTTGAAGAACCTCAAGTCACTTATGACTTGCCTGAGGAAGATGATTTCTATAGCATAAATGAACTGGATAAAATGGAGAACAAATCTTTTGCTTACATGGATAAGAGGTATCCTAATATAAGATTCAAAAGGAAGCAGCCATTTAAGTCTAAGGTTAATGCTAGTGGAGCTGGTGGATCAAGTGGCTCAAACAACTTCAACAAAGGGAAATGAACTGTTGGTGCTGCAAAGGGTGGATACAAAACTGGAAGTGTGGATAGGTCAAAGATAAGGTGCTTCAACTGTAATGAACTTGGGCATTTTGCTACAGAGTGCAAAAAGCCTAAACAAGTCAAGAAGGACAAAGCATACTTAGAACTTGAAGCAAAGTATGAAGCTCTACTCAAGAAACAGCAGGGCAAGGCTTTTATTGCAGAGGGAAAATGCTGGGATGATTCAGATGAAGAAGAAGAACATGAGTATGTAAACTATGCCTTGATGGCTAATTCTGATGATGGTGATTCTAACTCCTCAAATCAGGTACCTATTCTTACTTCTCTTGAAATGACTCCCTCTCAATACAAACAAACTGTTGAAGATATGAGTACATAGATGTTTAATATTCATACTAGTATGTTAGTTGCTAATGAATAAATTGATAGACTAACTGCTAAGAATATTGAATTATAGAAAAGAATGAGGCACTTGAGTTAATGGTTGTGAAACTTGATGGCTTGAAACAGGAGGTTGAGTATCTTAAGAATAAAGTAGTTTGTGCTGAACAAATAGAAAAAGCCCTTAGGGAACAAATTGCTGAAAATGAATTAAAGATAAGAAGCTATAGAAACTCTGTTGAGATTGTTCAAACCTATCATGAGGAACATACTGAAAACATTAAGGTTGGAATTGGTTTTGATTATGAGAATGACAAGGGAAGGAAGAAGGCTAAGGGCAAGGAAAAAGAATCTTTTGTAAACAAAAATTCCCCAACCATCTTGTCTGGTGTCAAAGAGCCCATCTTCAAAAAGAGTGTTGTTGAGTTTGATGAAGAATCAATGGTCATCAAACAACAGTTATTTGAAGAAGATGAGGCTGCCAAAGACACATCTTCATATCCTAAATCTGACACTAAAAAAGAAACCAAAAACAATCTTATCAAGAGTCCTAAGGTCACTAAGGAAGTTGTTAAGAAAAGGAAACAAAACAGGAATGGAAAAGTAGGTGTCAACAAGGGTAACGGTTATGCTTATGTGCCAAATGCTCCTAGGAAACAATGTCAAAAATGCTTATATGTTAATCATTTGACTCATAAGTGTAATAAATCTGTTAATAATGAAGTTGATAATCCAAGCAACCATTCTGTTGGCATGAATGATATCCATGATTCTTTCTGTGGTAAATCTAACTGCATGACATGCTATGTGACTGTGATTGTTAATTGCTTATCTTTGTAGCAAAAACTTGACTCTGCACAATCATGTGAATCACACACACATATGCACACTCACAGGACATGATCCCCAATCAAGGTTGAAAGGGTAAAGACTTCATGTGAGCCTAAGAGTGTCAACTCTAAAGCCTCAAACACAGTGAAGTCTCCTACTGTGAAGAATGCTGATTATGATAGAAGAATCAATTACAAAAATGTTTCTAAATCAACTGGACTCTACCAAGTGTGGGTACCAAAAACAACTTAGTCATTTTGTGAATGCAGGGCAACAAGAATAAAAGAGTCATATGGATCTTGGACAGTGGATGCTCAAGTCACATGACTGGTGATATAGCCATGCTATCACATTTTAAGGAGAAGGCTGGCCCATCAGTAACCTTTGGCAATGACAACATTGGTTATACAATGGGATATGGCAGTGTTGAATCTGGAAATGTCATAATTGAAGATGTAGCATTTGTTGAAGGACTGAAGCACAATCTCTTGAGTATTGGACAATTCACTAATAGGGGATTCAAAGTGGAATTTGTTGAAGATCAATGTCTAATCTCTAAAAGAGGAAGTGGTGAAGTTGCTTTAACTGGTGTAAAGAAAGGAAGCTTGTTTGTGGCTAATCTAAAGCCTGCAGACAAGGTTGAAATTTGTTCTTTCTACACAAAAGCCACAAATGAAGAATTCTGGCTGTGGCACAAGAAACTATCTCACTTGAATGTCAAGGCAATGAATTCTCTAGCAAAGAGAGAAATCATCAGAGACATGCCTGCTTTGGAATTTGTTCAAGATGGAGCTTGTGAAGCATGTCAAAGAGGGAAGATAAAAAGGTCAAGTCACAAGAAAAAATTGCTCAACTCAAACTCAAAACCTCTACAATTAATTCACATGGACCTATTTGGCCCTGTAAATGTAATATCCCTTTCCAAGAAGAAATATGCTCTAGTCATGGTTGATGATTATTCAAGATACACTTGGGTAGAATTTCTATTTTCCAAGGATGAAGCTCCTCAAGTAATTATAGAGCATATCAAGAGAGTTGATAGAGAAGCACAAAACACTGGTTCATCTATGGTTGCTCTGAGAAGTGATAATGGAACTAAATTTTGAAATGTCACATTGTATGAGTTCTGCAAAGACAGGGGCATCTCTCAATAATTTTCAGCTCCTAGAACTCCACAACAAAATGGAGTGGTAGAAAGAAAGAATAGAACTCTCATTGAAGCTGCAGGAACTGTTAGATCAGAATTCAATGATCGTCAGAAGCTAGACTCAACTGATCAGGATTGCTGACGTCATCAGTATTGCATGGTCATCAGTATTTGATCAAGCGTCAGTATCTTATTGATCATCAGGATTCCTACTCAGACTATGATCAGGTTTGATCATCAGGACTTGAAGCTGATCAGGATTCCTACTTCGAGTTATATTTGGAGTCTAGATAAACATGGAAGTTTGTTCCTGGTTTGTAGAATGCAGCTATCGATTAAAGATATGTTTCTATCTTTGTTATGATTAGGACTTATCTTGTTATTGATAGAGAAGCTGTGTGCACTATATAAACACAGTTTTGGTTTCGATTTATGTACTCATCAGAGAGAGAGAACATAATCGGAGAGAAGCTCTTAAGAACAGAATTTCTTGAGAGAGTTTTTGTAAGCTAGCAGCTCTTAAGAACATCAGAATTTCTTAAGAGAGTTTGTAACAGTTTTATATCAAAGTTAATAAAGCTGTTATTGTTATTGTTATTGATCTTTCATATTTGTGTTATATAAAGTCGAGAATCTTATACAATTGTATTCAACCCCCTTCTACAATTGTTATTCACTGGGCAACAATTGGTATCAGAGCAAACTGATTTAATTCTGAATCAGATACGATCTAAAGATGTCGACAACCAAGTATGAAAGCATGAAGATTCCCATCTTGAAGATATCAGAATATCCCACATGGAGAGTAAAGATGCTGATGTACCTGGAGGCTATGGATCCTGACTACTTGGACAGGATTCGTGATGGACCACATATACCAACAAAGTTCGTAGAACGAACAGATACTGTTCCAGAACATTATGTGGTCAAAGCTAAATCTGAATGGACTCCAGAAGAAAAAGCTCATGTACTCAGGGAACCAAAGATAAAGAATATCTTGCATAATAGCCTTGATGCTGTTATGTCAAACAGAGTGATTGCATGCAAGTCTTCAAAAGAAATCTGGGATACTTTGGAAACTCAGTGCCAGGGATCTGCATCTGTCAAGAAAAACAGAAGGGCTCTATTGATTCAAGAATATGAACAATTCGATGCAAGACCTGAAGAGAGCTTGACTGATCTATATGATAGATTCCTGACACTATTGAACAGCTTATCCTTAGTTGACAAAGTATATGAAACTGAAGATTCAAACACCAAATTTCTTAGAGCTTTACCTGAAGAATGGGATACTCAGACCTCAATCATTAGACACCAGTATGATCTGAACATTGTGTCTCTTGATGAGATCTATGGGATGCTAAGAACTCATGATCTTGAAGTTCAACAGAGAAAGAACAAGAAAAGCAGCAAGGCAAAGTCAATTGCTTTGAATGTAGAAGCAAAATCAAAAGGGAAAGCTATGGAGGTCTCTAGAAGGAAAGCAAGAGTAGCTGAGTCAGATCCTGACGACTCTTCATCAGATACTGATGGCAATCCTGATGCCAATACTGGTGATGACTCTTCTGACTCGGACATGGAAGAGATGGTTGCTATGATTGTCAGAAACTTCAGAAGGATGAAGTTCAGGAAGAATAGAAGACAAGGCAACTTTCAGAAAAAGACCTTCAAAGCAGACAAAGACAAGTATATCAAAAAGGACAGCAAGGGTAGCAAATTTGACAAGTCAAAGGTTAGATGCTACAAGTGTAATGGTATGGGTCACTTTGCTTCTGAATGTAACAAGACAAAGGCACTCATCACATCAAGCAAGGATTGGATGGACTCTTCCTCAGAATCTGATACTGAGGTAGTCAACTATGCGTTAATGGCCAATGCTGATGTAACTGCTGCTCCTGATGATAAGGTACTAAATACTATCTTTGATTTTGATACTGATAATGCTTCTGAGTTAAGACGTTTTCTAAAGTCATTACATATTAGCTTTAGAAGTCAAACTGCTGAGAATACTAGAATCTTATCTGAGATGTCTGACCTTAGAAAAAGGAATGAGATATTAGAAGCTGAATTTTCTCGTATGCAAGAAGTACAAAAAGAATGTGATAATGTTAAGCACATGCACTTAGAGATGACATCTAAATGTATTTCCCTTGAAAAAGAACTTGAATATGCTAATGAGAAAATCAGAACCTGGACAGACTCTGGTAGGAAATTTCATGAGATTAATACCTCTAAGAATTGGAAAGAGTGTCTAGGATATAAGTCAGATGAGGATAAGAAATTGAAAGAGAAAATTGTCATTGATGAGACAGTTAGTCCAAAGACCTATAGACATGTTATAGACTCAACCAAATCTAAGATTACTCCTGTTAATTTTGTTTTTGGTAAGGATTCCAATTCTACTTTTGAAAAGGGATCTTCTTCTACTCAAGGAATTAAAATTATAAAGTCTAAACCTGTCTTGAATAAAGTCACTAAGAATGTAGGTCTATTGTCTCAGAAACAGCTTAAAGATAAAATCTGTGAGGTTACAGATAAGAAAAAGGAAGCTACTGTTAAGAGAAACAGGAATGGTAAAGTTGGGATCAATAAAGAGAATGGTTATAAGTATATCCCAAATGCACCTAGAAAGAGTTGTTTCAACTGTGGTAACTCTAATCATCTTGCTATTGATTGTAAAAAGAGTAAGAAGAAAATTGCTGAAATTCCTAAGTCTGATGTTAGGAATAGATCAGTATTTTACAAACCACAGAATTCCTGTTTTCATTGTGGTAGTCTATGGCATTCTATTTATACATGTAAAGAGTATCATGATTTGTACTATAACTTTTATGATCCATTGCCTAAGTTTGAAAGTAGTACAAATTCTGATAGAACTGAAAATGTCATAGTGAAGCATGCTTTTGTTAATACTGATACTGACAAAGCAAATCCTGATGGAGTAAATCCTGTCAGGACTGCTAAAGTCAAAAAGTCTTCTGCTGCTAAAATTAATAAATTGCATGAGAAAGGAACCCAACATGTATGGGTTCCTAAGTGTTCTAACTAGTGTGTTTCTATTCTGATGCAGGGTAAAAGGAAAAATGTGTTAGTCATGGATAGTGGATGTTCTGTGCACATGACTGGAAACAAAGCCCTGTTATCAGAATATGAGGAAAAAGCTGGCCCAACTGTGTCTTATGGAGATGGCAACATTGGACAAACCTTGGGATATGGCAATATAATCATTGGAAATGTCATCATTGAAAAAGTAGCTCTAGTGAAGGGACTAAAGCACAACTTGTTGAGTATTAGTCAAATCACTGACAGAGGTTATCATGTCAATTTCTATTCCACACATTGTGAAGTAGTCAGTAAAGCAACAGGGAAGATAGCACTAACTGGCTACAGGCATGGTAACATATATGAAGCCAACATTCTCTCAGATACTGATGGCTCCCCTACATGTTTCATCAGTAAAGCTTCAGTAGATGAAAGTTGGAATTGGCACAAGAAGCTTTCTCATCTCAACTTCAGCAACATCAATGAGTTGGTTAAGAAAGAGTTAGTAAGAGGATTACCTAATGTCTTATATACACCTGATGGACTCTGTGATGCATGCCAAAAAGCAAAACAAAGAAGGACATCATTTCAGAGTAAATCAGAATCCTCTATTGAAGAACCATATCACATGCTACATCTTGATCTGTTTGGTCCAGTCAACATCATGTCCATCAGTAAGAAAAGGTACACTCTTGTAATTGTTGATGAATATTCTAGATTCACCTGGGTGTATTTTCTGCACAGAAAAGATGAAACTCCTGAAGTTCTGTTGGATCATGTGAGGATGATTGAGACAACTTCAAAGTATAAAGTCAAGATTCTGAGAAGTGATAATGGTACTGAATTTAAGAATTCAAAGATGGAAGAGTTCTGCAAATACAAAGGAATCATTCAACAATTCTCTGCTCCTGGCACACCTCAGCAAAATGGAGTAGTAGAAAGGAAGAATAGAACTCTTATTGAAGCTGGCAGAACTATGTTGGAAGAAGCTAAATTACCTACATATTTCTGGGCAGAAGCAGTCAACACAGCATGCTATACACAAAATCTCACATTGATAAACAGGCATGGTGTCACTCCTTATCAGTCACTCAAAGAGAAGAAACCAAGTTTGAAGCATTTGCATGTGTTTGGCTGTAAATGTTTTGTTCTCAGAACTCATCCTGAACAGTTAGGGAAATTTGAAACAAAGGCTGATGAAGGAATATTCATAGGTTATCCTACATCAAGAGCCTTCAGAGTTTTTAATTTGAGGACAAGAACTGTCATGGAGTCAATACATGTATCTTTTGATGACAAGAAGATAACTGGAATCATTGAAGACTCACATGATAGATTACTATTTGAAAATGAAGCTTCCAAGGAACCTGAAGAAATTGAATCAGATCCTGTCAATTCATCCAGTACTGACGGGTCACCAAATCCTGATGACTCACCAGGTACTGATGAGGCTAATACTGATGATGCAAACAACAGTCATACAACTAGTAGTGCTAATGTTGAGGGGGAGCAACGACATTCAACTACAAGTTCAGAGTCAACTCAATCATCAGGACAGAATTCTTCAGATACTGATTCAAGTGAAGATCCTGATAACACATCAGGAGGGCATAGCAATAATTCAGGAAGAGCTTCAAATCAATCAAATTCTTTCAATCAAGATAACACCAATCCAGGGGGAGCATCTACTTCAAGAAACAATTTGACACCAGCAAGGAAATGGACTAAAGATCATACTCCTGATTTGATAATTGGAGATCCTGATGCAGGTGTTCAAACAAGAAGTGCAACTCAGAATGAATGTTTATATAATAACTTTCTATCCAAGGAGGAGCCTAAGAAAGTTGAAGATGCACTTAAAGATGCTGATTGGGTTACTGCAATGCAAGAAGAACTGAATGAATTTGAAAGGAATGAAGTCTGGAAACTGGTACCAAGACCAAAGAATAGATCAATTGTTGGTACAAAGTGGATTTTCAAGAACAAGACTGATTCTGATGGTGTCATAATCAGAAACAAAGCAAGACTAGTTGCAAAGGGGTATTCTCAACAAGAGGGAATTGACTATGATGAAACTTTTGCTCCTGTTGCAAGACTAGAAGCCATCAGGATATTTCTTGCTTATGCAGCACATAAGAAATTCAAGGTTTTCCAGATGGATGTTAAAAGTGCTTTCTTAAATGGTGAACTGGAGGAAGAAGTTTATGTTGAACAACCTCCTGGTTTCATTGATCCTAAATATCCAGATCATGTCTACAGACTGGATAAGGCACTTTATGGACTAAAGCAAGCTCCAAGAGCATGGTATGAAACCTTAGCTCAATTCTTACTGGAAAGTGGATTCAAAAGAGGTGCAATTGATAAAACTCTATTTTATTTGAATCATGGTAAGGAGTTGCTGTTAGTTCAGATTTATGTTGATGATATCATTTTTGGGTCAACAAACAATAAGCTGTGTGAAAAGTTTTCCAAGCTTATGCAGTCAAGATATCAAATGAGCATGATGGGAGAAATGAGTTACTTTCTGGGTCTTCAAGTTAAACAGACTGATGAAGGGATTTTTATTAATCAGTCTAAATACACAAGGAATTTACTGACAAGGTTTAACATGCAAGACAGTACTCCTGCTTCAACTCCCATAGCTACAGCTACCAAACTTGATCCTGATCAAGGTGAAGAGGTAGATGTAACTCACTACAGAGGAATGATTGGCTCTTTATTGTATCTCACTGCCAGTAGACCAGATATCATGTTTGCAACCTGTCTATGTGCAAGATTTCAAGCAAAACCTAGAGAACCACATCTGATTGCAGTCAAAAGAATTTTCAGATATCTCAAAGGCACTCCTTCACTTGGCCTTTGGTATGCAAGGGAATCAGATTTTGGGTTGTGTGGTTATTCAGATGCTGATTTTGCAGGATGCAAAATAGACAGGAAAAGTACTTCAGGCAGTTGTCAGTTTTTGGGTGGAAGACTAGTTTCATGGTTCAGTAAAAAGCAGAAATCTATTTCCACTTCAACTGCAGAAGCTGAGTACATTGCTGCAGGAAGTTGTTGTGCTCAGATAATGTGGATGAGAAATCAGTTGTTAGATTATGGCCTGTCATACTCAAAAATCCCTATTTATTGTGATAACCAAAGTGCTATTGCAATGACAGGAAATCCAGTTCAGCATTCTCTTACTAAACACATAAGTATCAGATATCACTTTATAAGAGAACAGGTTCTGGAAGGAACAATTGAACTTCATTTTGTTCCTACTGATCAACAACTAGCTGATATATTCACCAAGCCACTACCTGAAGCTACTTTCAATAAGTTGGTGAATGAACTTGGAATGATGAATTTTGAGAATTTCTGAGGAAAAGCTACAGAGAAGAAATCCTGATAACTGTCAAATCCTGATGGTTATTCAGAAAGGTATGTATCTTTGATCAAATCCTGATAGGACTCAATCTTGACAGGAAGTCAACTGGTCAATTCTGATGTACAGGTCAGTATTTTCATTGCTAAATTTGTGCCTAATTTTTCGTCCGTATCTGTTAATAGACGATTGAGTTTTAGTAGGACAACTGTATACGCGCGTGTGTTGCTCTATTATAGATATATCTATACATACACATAAAAAGCGGTGCAGTTTTATTTAATGACACACGTAATCTGTCCACTAATTAGTTATGCACAAATCATATTTTGCCACCTGTCATTGAGAGTAATATTTTGTTTTAACAAAATACTTTTCATTGTTTTACATCTTTCATTACTCTCTCATCATCAGTTTTTCGTTTTTATCTCTCTCTGTGCTTTCATACCCTAATTGCTTCAAATCTTAATTCTCGAGTTTTCAAAAGCATTATAATGGCGTCTTCATCATTCATGAACAAACAAACAGTAATTCGTGATATTACTTTTGCCACTAATAACTTTGTAGCCATACTAGACCATCAAGAATTGCCTTCTGAGTTCCATATAATTCAAGATTTTCTTACTTCAAGCCCATTGAAGTATGCTTTAACAGAGCCTGCAAGTGTTTCTTTTAAGTCTGTAATGCAGGTTTGGAACACAGTTGTTTTTGGTCAAAGTTCTATAGGAACCATTCTGATGCAGTTCGAATCAAATGGGGTAACTCATCATGTCACCCCTGCTGTTATTGAAGAGGCATTGCATTTGCCTATTCTGGGTGAAAAAGTTCCTAGGGTGATTTCAGACTCTGCTCTATTTGAGTTTGTCAAGAAACTGGGCTACAATGGAGAAGTAAAGAGATATGGAAATCTCTTTAGGACAAAGCTTAAGAAGGAATGGAATTTCTTCTTTGATACAATCAGCCGCTGTTTCCTGAACAAGACATCAAATTTTGATGCTCTTCCATCAGGATCTCTTAAAATTGGGTACTCTCTTATCCATTCTACAGTGTTTGATTATGGGTCTTTTATCTTAAAAGCTTTAAGTGATAGGAAATCAGATAAGTTGGGTTCTGTCTGTTTTCTTAGATTTTTACAGTTGATATTTAATCACTTATGTCCTAATGTTGTTTTTGAGGATGATGTAGTTCTACCAATCTGTAGAATTACTGAGAATAATATTAAGTCCTTAGTCAACAGTGATAAGGCAAATGGTTTTATAGGAAATGCTTTTATTCCTGATGAGGTTAGGTTTTTCTTACATCAGAAAATGCCTACTCGTTATGGACTACTTTCTAATGCTATGGTACAAGGACCAACCCACCTTGTTCCTGACACAAGCATGCAACCTAAACAGTCTAAACAGTTAACAACCACCTCTACTGTCTCTCAAAAGACTTTAGTTGTAAAATCAAAGAAATCAGCTAGAACTGATGTGTCTGGAAGGCAATCAGGTTCAAAGGATTTTTCCTCTACACCACTCACTAAAAAGAAGATACAAGGGGGTGTACAAGGGGTCCTGGTCAAGAAAGCTGATAAGGTGGTTAGAGATGTTCCTGTGAAAAGGAAGTTAAGGTTGATTGATGAAAGTGATTCAGAGGACGACTTACCTATACCCTCTATGATGAATGTGAACAAGGAAGTTGCTGATACTGCTACTAAAGCTGTGGTACCTTTATCAAAACCACAAAAGACAAGGAAATTATCAAAGAGCAGGTATCATATTCCTTTGACAGTGCAAATGAAGGATACTGATATTCAGACATCAAATCCTGATGTTAGTATTCCTGATGCAACAACAAAAGTTGTCTCTATATCAGACTCTCCAGCCTCTCCATCTCAGATTCGAGGACATTCTTGGGAGAAGGTTTCTACAATTGCTTCCTTGGTTGGTCTTACACCTACATCAAAGAAAAAGAGGAATGCAGAAGAGTTAGTCTATCAGAGACAGAAGAAGCTGAAAGGATCAAGCCCACAAGAACCTGAATTTCAGATTAATTCAGCAGCTACTGTTGATCCTGCCACACAAGAACCACTCAATCAAAGTTTGGGTGAAGGCTTAGCTAGTGGAATGGTCACACAAGAACCATTTTCTCAAAGGGAGAATGAAGACATCAACATTCCAGCTACACAAGAACCATCTTCTCAAAGTGAAGATGCAGGCAAAGCTACAGCTTCTGTTGAAAGATTGGTCGCGAACATTGTCAATGAGGGAAGCACACAAGAACCTTTAACTCAAAGTGTTGAAGCAGCTTCTGAACCTCAAGCTCCACAAGAACCATTGGTAGCAAATACTGATGCAAGCATATCAAATCCTGACGATGTTCATCCTGACGCTAGTGGTGCTCCTGATAATGAACCTATTTTGATACAGCCACTTCGTTCAAGACCAATAGATCATCCTATCTCAGAACCACAGGATAAACTGAAAGGTATTGCTATTCCTGATCCTGATATTACTCCTGATACTGATGATGATAGTGATGATGATAATGAGAATAGAAAAGAGAAGGAACAGCTTGCTACAGCACTCAAGATTAGTCTTGGAACTAATTTTGGTTCATCAAGTATGTATATGGCTGGCAAAGCTTTTACTGGGAAAGATCAGAGACAAGATTTTTCTACTCCTTCCTTTGATCCTGCAGAGGCATTTAGACAGAATGAATGGAACAATTCATGGCACAATTCTGATGAATCTATCAGTTTTTCTTCTGCTATTGAACATGCCTATAATGCAGTGAAGTCTATAGAGAATCAAGACTTGAAGAATCATCTGAAGGCTACTACTCTGTTATCCAAAAGCCTGAAAAGTGAGATTGATTCTATCAAGGGTTCAACTGAAAAAGTGAGGACTGATATCTTTAATAATTTTACAAAGGTGCCTACTACTTTTCAACTAAGGGTAGTGGAATCCCAAGTGAAATCTGTTGTTTCAGAACAAACCTCCATCAAACAACGAATTGATTCTCTGGATACCAAGGTAACTGAAATTCAAGCCTCTCTTTCCTTAATTTTGCAATTATTGTCCAATCCTGATGTCAAAAAGGGGGAGAAGGTTATTCAGACAAAATGTACACCTGATCTAGTATTAAGAAATAATGATGATGATACTGGAGATGATGGTGGTGACAAAGCGATACAAGGAGAAACCTCTGATGCTGTTGTTATGAAGACAATCCAAACTTCTCAAAGTCAAACAACGCAGTCAACTCATGTTTCTGATTCTGGAGTTAAGACAGTAAGAACATTGGTGCAATCTCAGATCCTGACGGAAGATCAAATCCTGACACCTGGTCATGGACAAATTCTTGCTACAATTCCTGAAGGTGATGAAGATGTGATTATTGATAATCCTGAAGATGCATCAAATTTATTCCAGAAGTTTTCTACAAAAGACGGTAGAATTGTTACTCTTTATCACACTGATAAAAGAGTTCAACAATTATTTGCCAGAAAAGCACTCTCTACAGCAAGTGAAGAATATCCAGATCTCTCACATGAAGAATTCTTGAGACTACAAAGAGAGACAATGGAAAGCTATACTGCTCCTGCTAGAGGTAGAGGAAGCAGAGGTAGAAGAGGTGTTAGAAGAAGTAGAAGAGGTTCTTCAACTCAAATAGTACCTAGACAGACAAGGTCTAGAGGGTTAAGAATTGAAGAAATTCCTGAACCTATTCAAACTCTAGTAGTTCCTGACAGATCTACTTTTGGTGATGATGGAATTGTTGAAGAAGAACCAGAATTGAGAAGAAAATCAAGAAAATCAACTCTCAGCAATACAAATCAAATTGAAGATTCTAATCCTGACAATATTCAAGATCCTGATGAATCTGAAATTCTGCAAGAGGTTGATTTGATAATCTTATCTACTGTTGTTGATTGTCACAACAAAGAAGTAGATGAAGAAGAAGAAGCCAGAAGAAGAGATATTACAAGAAGAACAAATAAAGATTTCAATCTCTATCTACAAAGGCTTAAAGTTTCAAATAAAAGACAATGGAGAAATTCAAGCAGACAAGAATCTTTACTGGAAAGAAGCTATGTTTTTGAAAAGGAAAAAGACAAGAAGTGGAAACATATTAGCACATTAAGTTGTGATACACCTATCAATTTTCAGTCTGGTGGAATTATTACAAGCGCTTCAAGTGTTGTTGATTTGTCTGATATGGCTAGATCAAAAGCACTCTGGTTAAAGATGTTTTCAAATCTGAAGCAATTATCAAGTAATTCAAGAGGAGGTATTGGACACAGAGATGGTGAATATCTGAATATGTCATATGTTGATCCTTACTCCTTGACAGAAATTGGAGGTACTTTAACTTCTGAAAACCTGAACAATTTATTAGCTGTTGATATAGTTATAGATTGTCATGATGGTTTTGAAAAGAAAGAAAAGCTTCTGTACTTCATGAAAGATGGTAGTGTGAAGATTCTATCTATTCAAGATCTGCTGATGAAAACTACACAGGAACTGAAATATGTTCACTATCTGTTAAGATGGAAGAACCAAGTGTACAAAGTATGGGCTGACATGATTTTGTCAACTATAAGAAGAAGACTGGATGGAAACAGTAATTTCAATGGTAATTATACTCCCATGTACTTAAATCAAAGAGGTCAGGATGTGGAAATGCAAAGGGGTACTGCTGTTAAAGAAGTAAATTTTGGCATGACTCATCTTTCTCTCAATCCTGATGGGAAGGAAATTGCTTATCTTTTGCTTGAAGAGCACAGTCTACAGAGAAACTCCATACAGAATCTCAGAGCAGCTATCTACCAGATTAATGAGGAAGATGAAGAACTCAGAAATCTTAAGGAAAGACTGATTCAAATTCTTGAAGAAAAAGAAGAAAGTTTATTATCCAACTTCTTGAAGATGAATCTGTTCTATCACAAAGCTTAAAACAGATAAGTTGTTTCTGAAGATACTCGTACATTTTGATACATGTTTTTGACATCATTGAATATTTGGAATCTATACTTTATTTCACAAAGTATGAGATTGGGGGAGATTGTTAGATCAGAATTCAATGATCGTCAGAAGCTAGACTCAACTGATCAGGATTGCTGACGTCATCAGTATTGCATGGTCATCAGTATTTGATCAAGCGTCAGTATCTTATTGATCATCAGGATTCCTACTCAGACTATGATCAGGTTTGATCATCAGGACTTGAAGCTGATCAGGATTCCTACTTCGAGTTATATTTGGAGTCTAGATAAACATGGAAGTTTGTTCCTGGTTTGTAGAATGCAGCTATCGATTAAAGATATGTTTCTATCTTTGTTATGATTAGGACTTATCTTGTTATTGATAGAGAAGCTGTGTGCACTATATAAACACAGTTTTGGTTTCGATTTATGTACTCATCAGAGAGAGAGAACATAATCGGAGAGAAGCTCTTAAGAACAGAATTTCTTGAGAGAGTTTTTGTAAGCTAGCAGCTCTTAAGAACATCAGAATTTCTTAAGAGAGTTTGTAACAGTTTTATATCAAAGTTAATAAAGCTGTTATTGTTATTGTTATTGATCTTTCATATTTGTGTTATATAAAGTCGAGAATCTTATACAATTGTATTCAACCCCCTTCTACAATTGTTATTCACTGGGCAACAGGAACAATGCTGTTGGATGCAAAGCTACCTACTAGCTTTTGGGCTGATGTTGTTAACACAACATGCTATGTGCAAAATAGAACATTGATCAATAAGAGGTCTGAAAAAACTTCTTACTCTTTGATGACCGGAAAAAAAGAATCCTTCAAGCATTTTCATGTATTTGGAACCAAGTGTTTTGTGATGAAAGATACATCTGAGCATGTTGGAAAATTTGATGCAAAGGCATTTGAAGGTATCTTCATTGGATACTCTCTGGAAAGGACATCGTGCAGAGTGTTTGTACATGAGCAACACAAAGTGATGGAAAACATGGATGTCACTTTTGATGACAAGAAATTCCATGGACTTGCAACAAGTGAAAAAGACAGTGTGCCACTAAGATTTGAAAATCAAGGATATCTTGAAGATTCTGAAAATGAGGATGAAACACATGCTCTAACTGTCCCACATGATGAAAGAAATGAAGTTGATGATCACCCTCAAACACATGTGCAAGGAAACACTAACACAGGGGGAGAAGAAAAGAATTCCAATGTTGGTGATCAAAATGACCCTGAGTCAAGTCAAAGATATGATCAAGGTCATACAAGAAAATGGGACAGAGCCCACACTAGGGAACAAATCATTGGTGATCCTAGTGAAGGGGTTAGAACAAGGAGAGGTACAATGAACACATGTCTTTATAGCTGCTTTCTGTCACAGGAAGAACCGAAAGTAATTGAGGAAGCTTTGAAGTACTCTGACTGGATTGTTGCCATGCAAGAAGAATTGAATCAATTTGAGAAGAACAAAGTTTGGGAATTAGTACCACCTCCTGAAGATAAAAATGTCATTGAAACCAAATGGGTATTCATGAATAAAATGGATGAAGAAGGTGTGGTTGTAAGAAACAAAGCAAGGTTGGTTGCTAAAGGATACTGTCAACAAGAAGGCATTTATTATGATGAGACATTTGCACCTGTAGCAAGACTGGAGGCCATCAGAATATTTTTGGCCTTTGCAGCTCACTCAGACTTCAAGGTGTATCAAATGGATGTGAAAAGTGTTTTTCTCAATGGTGATCTTGTTGAAGAGGTATATGTGTCCCAACCTCATGGCTTTGAGAATGAAGAATTTCCAGACTTTGTGTACAGATTGCTCAAGGCACTCTATGGTCTCAAACAGGCACCTAGATCTTGGTATGAAATTCTTTCTCAATTTCTTCTTGAGCATTAATTCACAAGAGGGACAATAGATAAAACTCTATTCTTCAAGAAGCATGGCAATGATATCATTCTAGTTCAAATTTATGTGGATGATATCATCTTTGGCTCTTCAAATGAAAAACTATGTCAAAGGTTATCCAAGTTGATGCAAAGCAAGTATGAGATGAGTATGATGGGAGAGCTAACCTACTTCTTAGGCCTGCAAGTAAATCAAAGGGAGGATGACATCTTCATAAATCAATCAAAGTATGTCAAAGATCTTTTGAAGAAATATGGTTTAGAAGATTCATCCCCTGCAAAAACTCCAATGTCAACTGCAATTAAGCTTGATGAAGATAAAAGAGGCAAGAGAGTTGACATCAAGGTTTACAGAGGCATGGTTGGTTCATTACTCTATCTCACAGCTAGCAGGCCAGACATCATGTTTGCCACATGTCTATGTGCAAGGTTTCAATCTGATCCCAAGGAATCTCACATGTTTGCAATAAAAAGAATCTTCAAATATCTGAAAGGGACTCCTAATCTTGGCTTATGGTATCCAAAGGGCACTGGGTTCAACCTGGTTGGTTACACAGATTCTGATTATGCTGGATGCAGAATTGACAGGAAGAGTACTTCAGGAAGCTGTCAATTATTAGGTCAAAGGTTAGTATCCTGGTTCAGTAAGAAACAACAATCCACAGCAACATCTACAGCTGAGGCTGAATATATTGCTGCTAGAAGCTGTTGTGCTCAATTGCTTTGGATTAGAAATCAACTCATGGATTATGGACTAGTGTTGGAAAACATTCCCCTGATGTGTGATAATACTAGTGCAATATCCATTGTTGTCAATCCTGTTAATCATTCTACTACAAAGAACATTGAGACGAGGTACCACTTCATTAGGAAACATGCTGCAAATGGTACTATAGCAATCTCTTATGTTCCAACTGAGAAACAATTAGCTGACATATTTACTAAACCCCTATATGAAGCTGTCTTCAATAGACCGGTGAGTGAAATTGGAATGCTCAATCCTTCATTTAGTAGTTCTAAGTAATTATGCTAGTTAATTGTTGCAACAGTAAATTTTAACTGTATTTAAATGCACTATTTGATTGGAGTGAAAATTAGCTGCGATATGATTTATAAATATTTCAGTATTTTATTGCATATTTTTCAAAATCATATTTGTTTGTGGAGTTATGAGTTTTTGAGACATCTCTATATAGGTGATTTTGAGAGTTCACGACTTAGTTCAAAATAAACAGACCTATATTGCAAACTGTTAAAGTTGTGAGACTTCGCGATATAGTTCAATTCTTGAGTTTGCGATCTACTTATTGGACTTCGCGACACAGAATAACTATATCGACAAGTCTCCGCACATTAACAGAATTTTGATTTAAATTGATTTTATTTCAAAATTTTGATATATGTCTGACAAATTGATTGAAATTCCAAAAGAGAGTTCTCGACATGGTATTTATACTATATCGCAAAGTCTCCTTAAATTTCCTACCCTCCAGACTTTGCGACATAGTTCATTTGTAGACTTTGCGATGTACTTTGCAAGACTTCGCGATACAGTCTATTTTGAGACTTCACGACATAAAAATAGTCTGTACACATTCACATCTATATATCGCATTTTCTCGGTCATATAAATACTTTTTGCAAACACTTTCACATCTTTTCATCTTGTCAATTACTCTCAATTCTTAAACCTAATTTCAAATCTTTTCCCCTCTTTTCAATCTCAAACTCAGAAATGGCACCCAAATCTCAAACAGCTGCTTCATCAAATCCTTTAACCATACCAAGAAAAACCAACTTTCTCACCATCTCATCTGATACAGAAGCATACCCAAGGTATAAGTGTTTTGTATGCTTCTTGAACACCTCCTACCTTCGTCAAGCTCTTACAATGAACCCACCTATGTTCGTTGGCCTACTTGAAGCATTCTGGAGGACTGCAACATGTACTGTAATGGCGAGGGAGGATGGAACTTCATATCTGGAGATAAATTGCACTGTTGGAGGCAAGCAATTACAGTTTGGGGAGAAAGAAGTGAATCAAACTTTTGGCTTTAAGACTGAAACTCATGATGCTGAAGCAACTGATCAATAGATGGTGGATTTCATGACTTTAATTAAGTATGCAGATACAATTGACATGGCGAAGCTGAACAAGAAGAATGTAAGGAGAGAGTGGTCAGATCTGTTTGATGCTCTCCAGAAAGTGTTACTGTGCAGAAAGACAGGATGGGATCAAATCAGCCACATTGCAGTGAATCTTGCCTACTCATTGGCCTACAATCAAGAAATCAATGTTGGAGCAATCATCATTCGTGAATTAGCTCAAAGGTTAGGTAAGACTCCACGAGGCAGAGGTACTAAAATCTTCTACCCTCGCTTTATTCAATGCATTTTAAATCATTTAGATAATAATCTGCATGAGGTAGAAGGTATAGACACATCAAAGTTGGCTTATCCTAAGTCCATGTCCAAAGTTGGCTCAGGCCGCTATGTCTCAATGGGGTCTGTGCAACATGACAGGCCTTCAGGATCATCCTCTGTGCCCACTCAATTGACGGAAGAAGCACTCCAAAGCTTACATGTGGCACATATTGATGAGTTCTCAAAGATTGCTCAACATCTCCTAATAGCTGGCCTCCCAAATAAGGATTATGAGGCAATTCTCTTATGTCACAAGGAGGATGTTGAGGCATAGAAGGAGAAAATAGTAGACGAGGCTCAACATGATGGCAACGTGGATGCCTGGTTGGATGCCAAAAGATCTGTGAAGCTCAAGGATGCTCTAGCTTTTCTCAGGGAAGAATACCTTACCTCATTGGGGTCCAATACCAAAATTCTTTCTCCTACAGAAGTCTATGATGTAATAAATGAGGTATATAAAAGTCAGCTCAAGGCTCTGCACTATCTTGGGAATGGTCTTCAGTCAGAAATCTCAACCATCAAAGAAGAAACAGACCAATCTTTGGCAAAGCTTAGGAACTCTTATCATTCCGATTTTCCTAAGGTAGATGGCATCCTCAAGGAAGTACAAAGGACTGCTCAGAATGTCACCAAAATGGATTGTACCCTAGCCTTGGTCACTGATAATCTCAAGAAGCTGTCTACCAAGCTAGAGAATCAGGTGCAATCCAATATCAACTCCAACTCCATGATTTCTGTAATGTGGAAGAATTAGTATGGTGACAAGCTAGTGGATGAGGTTCCTATTACCAACATCACAAAGTTTGACTTCTCAAAGATCAAGGACCAGTCTCTAAACTCCTTCAAGTCTGAGCAACTATTCTCCAAGGTTGATAGATTGGAAAGAGAGGTGGCTGAGCTCAAATCTGAAAACCAAGGGATTTCTCACTCTTTGGAGCTCCTCAATTCCAAACTGGATGATCAAAGCAATACCACCTCCAACATCTTGCTAGTCCAACAGTAAATGATGACAACAATGATGAAAAACATGAATCTTCCTATTCCTGGTGGAGCTCAAGACATCTTGTCTGATCCAAAGCCTAAGGGGGAGAAGGAAAAGGAAAGCATCATTCTGGAGAAGAAAGGTGGAGTCTTATCCAAGCAAAATCAAAAGGGCATTATAATTAAGGAGAAAGATCTCAAGCCTATCACTTTACCTACAGTGACTGTCACTAGTAGAGATGGCCAGAAGAGCACTGTCACCTCAACATTCTATCCTGGCACTATGCCCATGGATGTCAATGCTTCTCAAGTCATATCTAATGCTCATCCAGTCATAGCTGATATTATCACTGAGGCCAAGCTACAGGAAGTTGCCAACTCAAACATCTATCATGATAAAGCCTTCTGGGAGTTTCCGAAAGCCATCAAAATCAGTGTACATGGTGATACCCTGAACTACAGAAACAAACTCAATGAAGAAATCAAGTATCTTACAGTGGCAGCCAGGAGAGTGAAAGAAATGCACCTGAGAGAGATAATTATGGTCACCAAAGGCAATTGCATTTGGCATTTGTCCTTTGAATCTCTAGACAAACTAAAGTACACTGAACTGGATACACTACTGGATCTCATTGAAAGGAGAGGGGAGAACAACAAGAGGCTATATGATGAACTGAAAAGAGATCAATTCTTGAGGCTGCCTAAAGTCATATCAAATCCAAGAACCATAATTTTCCAAAGAATCACAAAGGCAAACTCCATTGATCAATTGGTGATTCCCACTCACTTAGAGATGAAGAACAAAGACAAAATCTTACAAGTGATTCAGCTGCTAAGAGCTAAGAGAGGATTCAAGACTGTAGAAGAATTAGAGACAATTCAAATTTTGTAAACATTTCTCACTTCTGGAAGAATACCTGAATCAATCAAAGTGAGGAAAGAAAGGAAAGAAGACAAGGAGGATGAAGATAAAAGTGGTGGAAAAAGGAGTCTCCGGAGGAGTGATAAGGATGGGAAAAGTGAAAGCAGCAAAATCAAATCATCCAAGAAATCCATAGATGCTGACAGTGACAAGAAGGACACTCACAGAAAGAAAGAAGCTGAAAAGAGAAAAAGTGGAAATCAGCAAGCCAAGGACATTGCTAGCAGTATCTTAACCACAAAACAAGACTCTAAGTCTAGGGTGGATACTGTTGGTAATGATCCTCCAAAATCTAAGACCAAGGCTTCTGAAACTGATTTGCCACAGAAGAAAAATAAAGCCCCAACAGCAAAATCTAAAAGACACTTCAACAAAGTCACAGCTAGTGGAGTGTTGCAGTGGATTAAAGGAAAAGGATCAAGATTACTTCCAAATGATGTGACACTGAAGACTAAATCTCCTTGTTCAAGAAAGCTACCTCAAGTAAAGCACTGGAAAATCAAAAGTGTAGCCAAAAGAGGTATAAATTTAAACATATTAGAAGTATAATAGGTGTTCGAATTTATAATATAAAATAGGTATACTTTTAAACATATTAGAAGTAAAATAGGTGTTCAAATTTATAAAGGAGAAAAATATATTTTAACATATTAGAAGTAGAATAGGTGTTCGAATTTATAAAGGAGAAGAACACGAATTAATATAAAAGATGTATACTTTTAACACTAACATATTAGAAGTAGAATAAATGTTCGAATTTATAAAGGATAAGAGTTTGAATTAATATCAAAAAATTGTACAAAATAGAATTAAATATATACATGTTTAAGATGTCCAATTTAGAGAGGAAATGGTAGTGTAAGTTTGCACTTTGCACGGAAAAAGGCTACCACATTATTTACGTCACTTTGCGGTGTTTCATTGTCATTATTTTAATTCTCAACCTTCACCTTTTTTTCCTTTTTGCATGAATGAATTTACATAGCTAGATTTACAATTATTTTCATGCCTGTAGTTGTATGCTCTAAATTTTATGGACTACTTTTCTGTTTCTATATAAAGAGTTTCGAATCACAAGATACGATAATATCTGCAAGATTTAGTTTTATAATTTTATATCTTTTCAATGATACGATTATTTTTAAATTTGACAATTATTCTTTGTTTAGATTGTAATAATTCTTCATTTATTTTTTCCTCTTGAGGCAGGAAGCATAATAGAAACCAAATTGGATGTATGTTGATGATCCGCAGGACCGCACCTACGGGCTAGGAATCTAATTGCAAGTTTCATCTTGTACTACTATGACTACCGGTTAGTAAATTGACATTATCCAATCTAATTTTTTAATTTGTTTTAGACCTTTTTTTAGCAACAGTTGTGATGGTCAACTTTTTTTTTTCTTTTTGTGTTTTTCTATGCTACTTCAATTCTATACATTCGATCATTAAACATATCTATAAACCTATTTTCTAATTTTTATTATAATTGTAAATACTACTTAATAAAAAAAAATCTTTAACATATTAGATCTAGAATATGTTTTGTTCGAAATTATAGAGGTGAAGAGTTCGAATATATAAGAAAGATATATAAATAAAAAGTTATATTTGAAGTATAATAAGTGTTCGAATTTATATAGGAGAATATTTCAAATTTATAGGTTATGTTAGCCTCAAGGCATGTCTGAATACCACTATTAACAAGCCTACAACTTGTGACTATGTCACTCTACATGACCTAGTGAAGTTTATCACTGGGATATAGTATAGGTCTCTATTGTACTTGTCTTGTTTTCATGTACTTAGCTTTATTCTGTATGCTCAAGTTTATAATGAGCTTAGTAAGTTTCTTGCACCTAGAATGTACATAGGTCATGAAATAATTGTCCTGGAAGAAGTTCAGTTTGTTCATGCAGCATGATAAAAGTGAATAAGGCCTTGAAGAAATAAGTTGCAGAAATTTGTCTAAGTCCCTATATCGTGAAGTCAGAATGAGCTATGTCGTGAAGTCCTCAAAGTCCATGTCTTGAAGTGCTGAGATCGCATAGTCTGAAATGAACTATGTCGTGAAGTCTTCAAGGCACATGTCGTGAAGTGTTGAGATCGCAAAGTCTGAAATGTACTAGATCTTGAAGTCCTCAAAAAGGCTATATCGTGAAGTCCTCAAAAAGGCTATATCGTGAAGTTAGAAATATGCCATATCGCATACTCCTAAAATACTCATATAGCAAAGTCACAAATGCTCTATGTCGACAAGTCACAGGATAAGGAGTATGTTGGAGTTCACGATGTCAACACTTAGACGTTTTACAACAAGACAAATCAAGGTACAGAATCAAAGTTCAAGGAGACAAATACTGAAGCATCTTTATGGTTTGGTGGTCCAAAGACAGATGGAAAATCTACAGCAAAACTTGGAGAGAAAGAATAGAGACAAGCAGCTACAGATACGAGAAAGGACAACAGAAAGCAAGTGGTCATTCCGGACACAGTTAACCTCTTATGGAAGAACAAGTTGGAATTACAGGTAAGGGTAGCTGTGTAAATAGGTGTGTGCACCAGTTTGTATAGGCAATATATATATAATGCACACCCTATAGTTAGCTGTAAGAGAGATACACATAGAAATATTCAAGCACTCTTTTCTCTGTAAGAAAACAAGAAAACACTGTTCTTGTTTAGAAGCCAGAATTTCACTTGTGAAATTTTGGAAGCTGTAGTATTTGATTTACTTTATACAAAGTAGATTAAAGTGATTGTGTGTGTTCTGTTCTTTTTATTTCCGCATTTTCATACATACACAATCTAATACAGTTCTTAGTTTCAAGATTCGAAAAACATTCAAACTATCCATTCACCCCTCTCTGTCTAGTTTACTAGTGATATTTATATCTAACAGGTTAAACATGTAATTAAAGTTCTATTTGAAGTATAGTAGGTTTTCGAATTTAGGGAGTAGAAGAGTTCAAATTTCTGAGAAATACATACAATGAAAAGTTCTATTGGAAGTAGAATAAGTGTTTGTAAAACCTAGTTAAAAGTTTAATTAGCAGCAGGACTGCGAATTTATATAAATGTATTTTCAACGAGAGATGGGTTCATTAGAAAGAAGTATGTTAAAATAAAAATTAATATATAAGACAAATATTAAATGTTAAAATTAGGATTTCGATCTTAACGAGGGAAGCGTGTTTAATGGGAGGATGACTTATCGGGAGGAATGAATAATTGTTGTAATTTTAAAAAATATCATTTAACATATTAGAAGTAGAAAAGATGTTCTAATATAAAGGATAACAATTCGAATTTACAGGGAAGACACATACATAAAAGTTATATTTGAAGTATAATAGGTGTTCCAATTTATAAAGGAGAATGATTCAAATTTGTAGGTTAACAAATGGATGGGACGGACGGAGTAATATATAGGATAAGTATTCAATATATTAACTATGGAAATTCGATTTTAACAAGGAAACCATGTTTTATAGGAGAACGACTTATTAGGGAGAAATGAGTAATTATTGTAATTTATTAGTAGAATTTAAAAAAAAATTAAAAACGCCGCCGCGAAGCGCGGCTTTCTTAACTAGTTTCTTCTAATTTTCAACAATCACATGCAAGTTTTTAAAATTCAACCAATCAAAATTCACCACAATATTTCCATTTTTATGTTTTTAATTAAAATCTTAACCATAGTAGTTAAAATCCTCACCACAATCAAGTATGGTAATTTTTAATCGTAGTTAATATGAATAAAATTTAAATTGCTTAATTAAATAAAATTTAAATTATAATTGATTTTAAATTGATTTATACTTATAAAAAATTAATTAAGATCCTGTAAGATATTTTTGAATGACAATTGATTTGATATTGATTTATAGTTATCAAGAAATTAAAACGCAAGATATGTTTTAATAATAATTGATATAAATGTTTTATATGTATTAATGTAATAATCATAATTGAGAATTTATTGATTTGAGCCAAAATTAAGTAATGACTATATAATTTTATGCCTATAAATAGGTTCATGTGTATTTGTTAGATATCTCGTCAATCCCCAATTACACATCAATCATTTCTACACACATACAATTGAAAATGCAATGAGCTCGTTTTAATTGTATTGCTTCCTTGACATGTGAGAAGATAAACTGACGAATCAAAATACGCTTGACCAAAATGTGACATGGGATCAACAGCACTACGGGTGAGTTCAAAGGGCTCAATCTAATCTTACTTGACGATGACGTAAGTACTTTTTTTACTCATACACAAATTTAGTGACACACGTAGATTTATAAAACTTTGTTCAATATAATTAATTGTGTTTGTCAAATGCAGAAAATTCACATTCATGCATACGCTGGACCTGAATTTTGTAACGGGCAAGATTCGGAACCTGTAGAAGGACGCCTTTTTGTGGTACAAATATAACTTGAGATAACATTGTTCAACATCAGAATATTGTAAAAAAAAAAAAACCAGTTGTAGAACTTTATAAAAAAAGTTAGTTCAGTGTAGAAATTTAAAGTTCATGTGCATAACTTTAAAAATTTAGTAGCGGAATCTTATATATCTATTACGAAACAAAATAGGTTCAGTAGTAGAACCCTAGTATTTTATAAATTATTTTTTGAAAAAAACGTTTAGTAAATTAAATTTTAAATTTTAAATTTGAAATATCAGCCAAAAGATACATGAGATAAAAATTATTAATATAAGAGAAGATTTAATAAAAGAGAATTTAATTAAACTAATAATGTATTTATTTTTATTTTCAACAATGCCTTTACAAGAATTTTGTATTGAAAAATGAACTGAATCTAAACAGTTGATTTAGAGGTAATCCAATGACTAATAATAGTTCTTCGGTTCTTTTTTAGTGTTCAATTCTGTCTTGACCCAGAAGTCTGATGATTTATTATTAAAAAAAAAAAAACTAGTGACTTTATTTCTACAAGATCTTCAAGTTTACGATATAAGACGTTACTTAGGGGACAAATAACTTGATTCTTCGTTCTTAATTCCGAAAACATCTTATTCGATCTTTATTTGAAGTTGTAATATAGCTAACCAAATATTTTTTGTAAAAGTAAATAATTATTTTTCACTAGTTAATTAATATCTATACTATCTATACTATATTATTAAAGCCGAAACATTAAAAGTTTTGGTTTTCGGTTAACGGTCGGTTTTTGGTTTTCGGTACTTTTTCTAATTAATAAATTAATAATATAATCAAAATTTGGGAAGTTTTATTCTACATTAATATTTCACTATATTTTACTACATAAAAATCAAATAATATTGAAATCTAATCAAAAAAATAGAAATGTGGGATCTAATTTGTTTAATTTATTTTTTTTGCAAATTACTTTTGTTTAAATTTAGGATACACTGCTACAAATATACTTCTTTATAACGAAAATTACTACAAATCAAATCTTTAATGGAATTGTATTATTGTCAAGTTACCAAAATAGTAACTAGATGATTGGCTTTTATAATTAAAATATTTTTTTTCTAACAAAATCTACTCATTTTCCAAAAATATCATTATAATTATCTTTAAATTAAAACATATTACCTTTTATATTTGTTATTACTAAAATCCATGTTTTCCAAAAATATGAGTGCGATCCTTACTTATTTATTTTAAAACCTATTTTAATACTCTATTTAATATATAATAAAATAATATAAAAATAGTAACTAACTGAATGCCTTTTATAATTAAAAAAAAATCTAACAAAATCTACTCATTTTCCAAAAACATCACGACAATTACCTTTAAATTAAAACATAATATCTTTTATATTTGTTATCACTAAAATCTCTATTTTCCAAAAATATGAGTTGCAATCCTTACTTATTTATTTTAAAAAAAACTATCTATTTTTTATAATAAAATAATATAAAAATATTAACTAGCTGATTGCCTTTTATAATTAAAACATTTTTTTTCTAACAAAATCTATTTCTTTTCCAAAACTATCATGGACAATTACCTTTAAATTAAAATATATTACCTTTTATATTTGTTATCACTAAAATCTCTATTTTCCAAAAATATCAAGTGCAACTCTTACTTATATATTTTAAAACTTATTTTAATACTTTTAATTATTTTAAAAAAACTTACCTATTTTAACAAGTGAACGTATTTTTTTTAACAAATACAATTAATATAATTAAAACACATCATCACTAAAATCCCTATTTTCCAAAAATATGAGTTGCAATCCTTACTTATTTATTTTAAAACCTATTTTAATACTCTATTTAATAAATAATAAAATAATATAAAAATAGTAACTAGCTGATTGCCTTTTATAGTTAAAACATTTTTTTCTAACAAAATCTACTTCTTTTCCAAAAATATCACGGGCAATTACCTTTAAATTAAAACATATTACCTTTTATATTTGTTATCATTAAAATCTCTCTTTTCCAAAAATATCAAGTGAAACTTATATATTTTAAAAACTATTTTAATACTTTTAATTATTTAAAAAAACTTACCTATTTTTTTTCTAACAAAATTTACTTATTTTCCAAAAATATCACGGGCAATTACATTTAAATTAAAATATATTACCTTTCAAATTTGTTATAACTAAAATCTCTATTTTCCAAAAATATCAAGTGCAACCCTTACTTATATATTTTAAAACTTATTTTAATACTTTTAATCATTTAAAAAAATTACCTATTTTATAAAGTGAACGTATTTTTTTTAAAATACAATTAATATAATTAAAACACATCTAAAAATATTATGGGCAGTTACTTTTTTTAATTAAAACATGTTAGATTTTCTATTTGTCCTTATTAAAAAAACTTACTTATTTTAACATGTCAACGTATTTTTTTAATAAATACAGTTAATATAATTAAAACACTTCCAAAAATATCACGGACAATTACTTTTTTTAATTAAAACATGTTAGATTTTCTATATGTCCTTATTATTAATATTATTTTATTATAAAATATTATTAATAATACCTCATTTATTTTCCTCGGCCTCATTTGTATTTTTTTTTTATATTTTTTTATGTTCAAATGAATATTTAAGTTTATCATTTGATAATTTATCATATTAATTTTTATTTTATTTAATATTTTCCGTTCACATTAAATTTTTTAGTTTATTATTTTTTAAGACCAGGCACGGGTTATAGACTAGTATTATTAAAACCGAAACATTGAAAGTTTTGGTTTTCGGTTAACGGTCGGTTTTTGGTTTTGGTACTTTTTCTAATTAATAAATTAATAATAGAATCAAAATTCGGGAAAGTTTTATTCTACATTAATATTTCACTATATTTTACTACATAAAAATCAAATATTATTGAAATCTAATAAAAAAAATGGAAATGTGGGATCTAATTTGTTTAAATTTAGGATACACTGCTACAAATATAATTCTTTGATAACGAAAGCTACTACAAATCAAATCTTTAATGGAATTGTATTATTGTCAAGTTACCAAAATAGTAACTAGATGATTGGCTTTTATAATTAAAATATTTTTTTCTAACAAATTCTACTCCTTTTCCAAAAATATCATTACAATTATCTTTAAATTAAAACATATTATCTTTTACGTTAGTTATTACTAAAATCTATGTTTTCCAAAAATATGAGGTGCAATCCTTACTTATTTATTTTAAAATCTATTTTAATACTCTATTTAATAAATAATAAAATAATATAAAAATATTAACTAGCTGATTGCCTTTTATAATTAAAACATATTTTTTTCTAACAAAATCAACTTTTTTTCCAAAAATATCACAGGTAATTATCTTTAAATTAAAATATATTACCTTTTATATTTGTTATCACTAAAATCTCTATTTTCCAAAAATATCAAGTGCAACTCTTACTTATATATTTTAAAACTTATTTTAATACTTTTAATTATTTAAAAAAAACTTACCTATTTTAACAAGTGAACGTATTTTTTTTAACAAATACAATTAATATAATTAAAACACATCCAAAAATATCACAGACACACCTTTAGTTATTTATTTTTAAACCTATAATATTATAATTATTTTTTAAAAGTTTAACTATTTTAACATGTCTACTTATTTTTCTTAACAAATGCAATCACTAAAAATATTAAAATATAAATAATCAAATCTATACTATATTATTAAAGCCGAAACATTGAAAGTTTTGGTTTTCGGTTAGTTTTTGATTTTCGGTACTTTTCTAATTAATAAATTAATAATATAATCAAAATTCGGGAAATTTTTATTCTACATTAATATTTCACTATATTTTACTACATAAAAATCAAATAATATTGAAATCTAATCAAAAAAATGGAAATGTGGGATCTAATTTGTTTAAATTTAGGATACACTCCTACAAATATACTTCTTTAACGAAAACTACTACAAATCAAATCTTTTATGAAATTGTATTATTGTCAAGTTACCAAAATAGTAACTAGATGATTGGCTTTTATAATTAAAATATATTTTTTTCTAACAAAATCTACTCTTTTTCCAAAAATATCATTACAATTATCTTTAAATTAAAACATATTACCTTTTATATTTGTTATTACTAAAATCTATGTTTTCCAAAAATATGAGGTGCACTCCTTACTTATTTATTTTAAAACATATTTTAATACTCTATTTAATAAATAATAAAATAATATAAAAATAATAACTAACTGATTGCCTTTTATAATTAAAAAAAATCTAACAAAATCTACCCCTTTTCCAAAAATATCACGACAATTACCTTTAAATTAAAACATAATATCTTTTATAATTGTTATCACTAAAATCTCTATTTTCCAAAAATATGATGTGCGATCCTTACTTATTTATTTTAAAATCTATTTAATAAATAATAAAATAATATAAAAATATTAACTAGCTGATTGCCTTTTATAATTAAAATTTTTTTTTTCTAACAAAATCTACTTATTTTCAAAAATATCACGGGCAATTATCTTTAAATTAAAATATATTACCTTTTATATTTGTTATCACTAAAATCTCTACTTTCCAAAAGTATCAAGTGCAACCCTTACTTATATATTTTAAAACTTATTTTAATACTTTTAATTATTTAAAAAAAACTTACCTATTTTAACAAGTGAACATATTTTTTTAACAAATACAATTAATATAATTAAAACACATCTAAAAATATTATAGGTAGTTACTTTATTTTAATTAAAACATGTTAGCTTTCCTATTTGTCCTTATTAAAAAAAACTTACTTATTTTAACATGTCAACGTATTTTTTTAATAAATACAAGTAATATAATTAAAACACTTCTAAAAATATCACGAGCAATTACTTTTTTTAATTAAAACATGTTAGATTTTCTATATTTTCTTATTATTAATACTAGCCTATAACCCGTGCAAGGCACGGCCTTAAAAATAATAAACTAAAAAATTTAATGTGAACGAAAAATATTAAAATAAAAGTAAAAATTAATATGATAAATTGTAAAATGAGAAACTTAAATATTTATTGGAACATAAAAAAATATAAAAAAATACAAATGAGGCCGAGGAAGATAAATGAGGTATTATTAATATTATTTTATTAATATTAATAATAAGGACAGATAGAAAATCTAACATGTTTTAATTAAAAAAAGTAATTGACTGTGATATTTTTAGAAGTGTTTTAATTATATTAATTGTATTTATTAAAAAAATATGTTGACATGTTAAAATAAATAAGTTTTTTTAATAAGGACAAATAGAAAAGTTAACATGTTTAATTAAAAAAAAGTAACTGCACGTAATATTTTTAGATGTGTTTTAATTATATTAATTTTATGTGTTAAAAAAATATGTTCACTTGTTAAAATAGGTAAGTTTTTTTAAATAATTAAAAGTATTAAAATAGGTTTTAAAATATATAAGTTGCACTTGATATTTTTGGGAAAAAGAGATTTTAACGATAACAAATATAAAAGGTAATATATTTTAATTTAAAGGTAATTGCCCGTGATATTTTTGGAAAAGAAGTAGATTTTGTTAGAAAAAAGTGTTTTAACTATAAAAGGAAATCATCTAGTTACTATTTTTATATTATTTTATTATTTATTAAATAAAATATTAAAATAGGTTTTAAAATAAATAAGTAAGGATTGCAACTCATATTTTTGGAAAATAAGGATTTTAGTGATGATGTGTTTTAATTATATTAATTGTATTTGTTAAAAAAATACGTTCACTTGTTAAAATAGTTAAGTTTTTTTAAATAATTAAAAGTTTTAAAATAAATTTTAAAATATATAAGTAAGAGGTGCACTTGATATTTTTGGAAAATAAAGATTTTAGTGATAACAAATATAAGGGTAATTGTCCGTGATATTTTTGGAAAAGAAGTAGATTTTGTTAGAAAAAAAATGTTTTAATTATAAAAGGCAATCAGCTAGTTAATATTTTTATATTATTTTATTATTTATTAAATAGAGTATTAAAATAGATTTTAAAATAAATAAGTAAGGATTGCACCTCATATTTTTGGAAAATAGATATTTTAGTGATAACAAATATAAAAGATATTATGTTTTAATTTAAAGATAATTGTCGTGATATTTTTGGAAAAAGAGTAGATTTTGTTAGATTTTTTTTAATTATAAAAGGCAATCAGTTGGTTACTATTTTTATATTATTTTATTATATATTAAATAGAGTATTAAAATAAGTTTTAAAATAAATAAGTAAGGATTGCAACTCATATTTTTGGAAAACATAGATTTTAGTAATAACAAATATAAAAGGTAAAATGTTTTAATTTAAAGATAATTGTAATGATATTTTTGGAAAAGTAATAGATTTTGTTAGGAAAAAAAAATATCAATATACTTATATAAAGGAGAAGACGAGGGCGGTGAGGTGGCGCTCTCAAATCGCTTGAATCTATTTTTCTAATTTTCTCAAATTTTTGAATTAATAATACCAAAGATTAGAAAATGTCACAATTTCCATTTAAATCTCTACTAATAGAGGAAACTAAATATACAATTTGATACTAATATAGGAAACTAAATATACAATTTGACTTTAAAATTTTCACTAATTGAGGAAAGTAAATATACATCAATATACTTATATGAAGGAGAAGACGAGCGCGGTGAGTTGACGCTCTCAAATCGCTTGAATCTATTTTTCTAATTTTCTCAAATTTTTGAATTAATAATACCAAAGATTAGAAAATGTCTCAATTTCCGTTTAAATCTCTACTAATAGAGGAAACTAAATATACAATTTGATACTAATATAGGAAACTAAATATACAATTTGACTTTAAAATTTTCACTAATTGAGGAAAGTAAATATACAATTTTAATATTTTTACATTTAAAATTTTCACTAATTGAGGAAAGTAAATATAAAATTTTAATTAGAAAATGTCTCAATTTCCGTTTAAATCTCTACTAATAGAGAAAACTAAATATACAATTTGACTTTAAAATTTTCACTAATTGAGGAAAGTGAATATACAATTTTAATATTTTTACATTTAAAATTTTCACTAATGGAGGAAAGTAAATATACAATTTTAATATTCTTGCATTTAAAATAATTTCTATTTAAATCTCTACTAATAGAGGAAACTAAATATACAATTTGATACTAATATAGGAAACTAAATATACAATTTGACTTTAAAATTTTCACTAATTGAGGAAAGTAAATATACAATTTTAATTAGAAAATGTCTTAATTTCCGTTTAAATATCTACTAATAGAGGAAACTAAATATACAATTTGATACTAATATAGGAAACTAAATATACAATTTGACTTTAAAATTTTTACTAATTGAGGAAAGTAAATATACAATTTTAATTAGAAAATGTCTTAATTTCCGTTTAAATCTCTACTAATATAGGAAACTAAATATACAATTTGATACTAATATAGGAAACTAAATATACAATTTAGCTTTAAAATTTTCACTAATTGAGGAAAGTAAATATAAAATTTTAATATTTTTACATTTAAAATTTTCACTAATTGAGGAAAGTAAAATATACAATTTTAATTAGATAATGTCTCAATTTCCGTTTAAATCTCTACTAATAGAGCAAACTAAATATACAATTTGACTTTAAAATTTTCACTAATTGAGGAAAGTGAATATACAATTTTAATATTGTTACATTTAAAATTTTCACTAATGGAGTAAAGTAAATATACAATTTTAATATTATTGCATTTAAAATCTTTACTGATGGAGGTAAGTAAATATACAATTTAATCTATTTTTATAGAGAACCTCTATCTTAAATATTAAAAACTGAAATTTTCCTTTTTAATTCCTAATTTGTAGAAAATATAGTACTTATAAAAGACAAGTATTCTAAAAATCTTTTATATATATAAAGGAAAATCTCGAGGAGCTCCAGAATCGCTCGATTCATATTTATCTAATTTTCTAGAGCTCTATATTTAAAAATTTTAAAATTAAAACTTCCTTATTTAAGTCCTATATTTTAGAAGAAAAATCTAAACCTTTTTTAATTTAAAATTGTATAAAAGAAATAAATGTATAAAATTAATACAAACGTATTGACTCTCCAATTTGTTTAATTATCTCTTCACGTTCTCTTACTTTATTTTAGTCAATTTTAATAGATAATTTTTTTATGTTATCTTTGTTTTGTGTTATGTTTATGTGATGACCTACAACTAACAATGCTTAATTGTTTTGACAGATTTCATCAACAATGTTGGGATGAAGGAGATGACTACCGTGTATAAGGTTTAGTAACTGTACCTTATTTGTATCTTTATTTTCCTTTAACATGAACTTTTAATCCAATTACATACTACTACTCTGTTATATTAGTTTGAATATGAATTTTGACATTTTAAACGGTTAGACCTCATTTTGGATGGCCTTACAGCGTACCAATTGATCAGAGTTTCTTTTATATATTGTTTTAAGTAATTTGTAATTATAGTACATATTAATAGATTTATTACTTTTGTATTTGACCGTGCAAGTGCGTTGAAAAACATGACAATATTATATGAATTTATGCAATAGCTTTATTTGATTTCTTTTTTATTTTACAAGCCAACTTATGGTGTTACGGATTTTGAACCCAGACACATCTTTTTGTTGATTGTTACAATCAGTTTAGTGTTTTGCATTTGTGTATTCTCACTTTTAATTTAATCAGGTAATTCGGGGGTTGCTTTGTATTTTATGTTTTTGTATATTGTGTTTATGAATTTATGTAATGATCGATACTTATTAAGACTAATCAGTTAGTTTTGATAGAACTTATCTTACTCTAGAGGATCATTCAATACTTGTGACGGATAATAATCATACATACCAAGACAGATTTTTTATCCTACGCTTATCAGATTTTTTTATCTGTGCTATTGATTTACAAAATTTTGCACTTGGATGTGATTTCTATTTTGCTAGCTTCTGGATTGAATTTTTTCAGCTAATTCTTCACAATATTTGTTCTCCATTACTTTGTTGGGGAAACATGATGTTTTCTAAATTTAATCTTACTCAACATCCTTTTTGGCTGGATTTTACGGTGTGACATGCGGCGTTTATTTAAAGATTTGAATAGAGTAAAATCTTTGTTTTAACTGAAAATATAATTGTCCGTAATTAAAAATATTAAAATAGGTTTTAAAATAAATAAGTAAGGATTTACCGATGATATTTTTGGAAAAAGAGGGGTTTTTAGTAAAGAAAAATAGAAAGAGTGACATATTTTAGTTGAAAAAGATAATTGTCTGTGATTATTTTTTATTTTTTAAAAAGAGAGAATTTTGTTAAAAACGGTAATGTATTTTAGCTGAAAAAAGTAATTGGTTATAAATAATGTTATTATTTAATAATAGTTTCTTTTAAAAAAAAGTAACATGTTTTAGATGAAAAGGTAAGTGCCCATAATTAAAAATTCTAAAATAGGTTTCAAAATAAATAAGTAAGGTTTATCCGGGATATTTTTGGAAAATAAGGGGTTTTAGTAAGGAAAAATAGAAATAGTAACATGTTTTAGGTGAAAAAAGTAATTGCCCGTGATTTTTTTTTTAAAAAGAAAGAATTTTGTTAGAAAAAATATAAAAGGTAATTGGTTATAAATAATGTTATTATTTAGTAAAGAAAAATATAAATAGTAACATGTTTCAGTTTGAAAAGGTAATTGCACGTGTTTTTTTTTTTAAGAAAAAGAGAGGATTTTGTTACAAAACATATAAAATGTAATGTATTTTAACTGAAAATGTAATTAGTTATAAATAATGTTATTATTTAGTTTACTAATAGTTTTTTTTTAAATAAGTAAGGGTAAATAAGTAAAATCATTAAGTACCGACCGTCCGTCCGACTACCAAACTTTTAAAATTTCATCTTTAATAATATAATAATATAGAGCTCTAGAATCACTCGATTCATATTTATTTATTTTCTAAAGCTCCTCGATTTTGAAAAATTAAAATCAAAACTTCCTTAATTAGCTCCTATTTTTTAGAGAAAAAAATCAAAAAAAATTTAATATTTTCTTTTATAACTCCTACTTCTAAAAAATAAGTTCTCTAAAAATTATAAACCTAATAAAAATACATAACTAGAGTTTCTCAATTTTAATTAAATAAAAATTAATTTGCTTATTCACATTCAAATTTATAGCAAATATAATAAATATGTAAAAATCAATCATGTTTACAATTTAATTGAACAACTATTTATTTTAGTTTTAGTTTATTAAATAATTGAATCATAATTGTTTCTGAAATAGATTGTAATGAAGGAATTTTTTGTTACTTTTACAAAGTTTAGCTCCTCTATTTTAATTAAATAAAATTAAATTTTCTTATTTACATTCGAATTAACTGGAATGATAATAAATATATAAAAATCAATTATATTTAGAATTTAATTCAAGTAAGGTAACAATATTATAATAATCAAATTATAAACCTAATCAAATTGTATAAATTGTATAAATATTATAAATTGTATAAATATTTTAATTAATTGTATAAATTAATATTAATTTAAAAAAATTGTATAAAGTAAGGTAAATATTTTAAAAATTGTAAAATATTATAAGGCCGCTGCGAAGCGCGGCTTAGTAAACTAGTTTTAATTATAAAAGCCAATCATCTAGTTACTATTTTGGTAACTTGATAATAATACAATTCCATTAAAGATTTGATTTGTAGTAGTTTTCGTTATCCTAAAAAGAAAGAAGTATATTTGTAGTAGTGTATCCTAAATTTAAACAAATTAGATCCCACATTTCCATTTTTTTGATTAGATTTCAATATTATTTGATTTTTATGTAGTAAAATATAGTGAAATATTAATGTAGAATAAAATTTTCCCGAATTTTGATTATATTATTAATTTATTAATTAGAAAAAGTACCGAAAACCAAAAACCGACCGTTAACCGAAAACCAAAACTTTCAATATTTCGGCAAATAGGGATTTTAGTGATGATGTGTTTTAATTGTATTAATTGTATTTGTTAAAAAAATACGTTCACTTGTTAAAATAGGTAAGTTTTTTTTTAAATAATTAAAAGTATTAAAATAAGTTTTAAAATATATAAGTAAGAGGTGCACTTGATTTTTTTGGAAAATAAAGATTTTAGTGATAACAAATATAAACGTTAATATATTTTAATTTAAAGGTAATTGCCCGTGATATTTTTGGAAAAGAAGTAGATTTTGTTAGAAAAAAAATGTTTTAATTATAAAAGGCAATCAGCTAGTTAATATTTTTATATTATTTTATTATTTATTAAATAGAGTATTAAAGTAGATTTTAAAATAAATAAGTAAGGATTGCACCTCATATTTTTGGAAAATAGAGATTTTAGTGATAACAAATATAAAAGATATTATGTTTTAATTTAAAGGTAATTGTCGTGATATTTTTGGAAAAGGAGTAGATTTTATTAGATTTTTTTTTAATTATAAAAGGCAATCAGTTAGTTACTATTTTTATATTATTTTATTATATATTAAATAGAGTATTAAAATAGGTTTTAAAATAAATAAGTAAGTATTGCACCTCATATTTTTGGAAAACATAGATTTTAGTAATAACAAATATAAAAGGTAAAAATGTTTTAATTTAAAGATAATTGTAATGATATTTTTGGAAAAGTAATAGATTTTGTTAGAAAAAATATTTTAATTATAAAAGCCAATCATCTAGTTACTATTTTGGTAACTTGACAATAATACAATTCCATTAAAGATGATTTGATTTGTAGTAGTTTTCGTTATCCTAAAAAAAAAGAAGTATATTTGTAGCAGTGTATCTAAATTTAAACAAATTAGATCCCACATTTCTATTTTGTTTATTAGATTTCAATATTATTTGATTTTTATGTAGTAAAATATAGTGAAATATTAATGTAGAATAAAACTTTCCCGAATTATGATTATCTATACTATATTATTAAAGACGAAACATTAAAAGTTTTGGTCGGTCGTCGGTCGGTCGGTCGGTTGGTATTTGGGTCGGACCTATCTATAATTTGGGTTGGGCCTATATATAACCAATTTATTTATAATCAATTGTTTTTTTCAGCTAAAATACATTACCTATTTTATCTATTTTTCTAACTAAAACAACTTATCTTCTAAAAATAAAATAGGTAACATATATATAAAATGGTAATATTATTACATATTTATAACTGATTACCTTTTTCAGCTAAAACACATTATATGTTTTACATTTTCTAACTAAAACAACTCATGTTCTAAACATAAAACATGCAAAATAAATATGTAATGATAATATTGTTATATATAATTATTAATGAATAATCACTTACCCTTTTCGGCTAAACACATAACCTTTTTTATTTTTTCTAACTTAAACAACTAATTTTTCTAAAAGTAACACGAGCAACATATATATATATATATATATATATATATATATATATATACTAGCTTAAAACCCGTGCGATGCACGGATTGTTAATTGTTATTTTATTATTATTTTATTATTATTTTATTAATTGTAATTGTGCAAAAAATAAGTAGACATGTTAAAATAGCTAAACACTTTTAATTAATTAAAAACACTAAAACAGATTTTAAAATAAATAAGTATGGGGTTGCCCGTTATATTTTTGAAAACGAGGGGTTTTAGCTAGAAAAAATGTAACATATATTTAGTTTAGAAAGGTAAATGCCCGTGATATTTTTGGAAAATGAGGTTTTAAAATTTAATAATTAAAAGTATTTAAATACGTTTTAAAATAAATAAGTAAATAGTTTCCTGTGATATTTTTGGAAAAAGAATGGATTTTAGTGAGAAAAATAGAAAAAAGTAAATTGTAAAATGCAATTTCCCGTGATATATTTAGAAAAGAAGGAACTTTTTTAAAAATATATATATAATATATTTTAGCTGAAAAGGTAATTGGTTATAAATAGGTATTTGATTATTTATATTTTAATATTTGTAGTAATTGCATTTGTTAAGAAAAATAGGTAGACATGTTAAAATAGGTAAACTTTTAAAAACTAATTATAATATTAAAATAGTTTTAAAAAGAAATAACTAAACGTCCGCGATATTTTTGGAAAATGAGGGGTTTTAGCAAGAAAAAATAGAAAAACTAACATGTTTTAGTTAAAAAAAGGTAATTGCTCGTGATATATTTGAAAAAGTAGGGGAATTTGTTAGAAAAAATAGAAAAAATAATGTATTTTAGGTGAAAAAGATAATTGGTTATAAATAGGTAATATTATTATTTAATAATATATTTCTATAAATAAGTAAGGTTAATTAAGTAAAAACACAAAGTACAGTTAATTAAGGGCAATTAAGTAAAATCACAACGTACCATACCAACCAACCAAAATTAAGGGCAATTAAGTAAAATCACAACGTACCATACCGACCAACCAAACTTTTAACTAAAACATGTTAGTTTTTCTATTTTTCCTTACTAAAATCCCTCTTTTTCCAAAAATATCATGGACACATATTTAGTTATTTATTTTTAAACCTATTTTAATATTATAATTATTTTTAAAAGTTTACCTATTTTAACATATCTACTTATTTTTCTTAACAAATGCAATTACTAAAAATATTCAAATATAAATAACCAAGTACCTATTTATAACCAATTACTTTTTCAGCTAAAACACATTATATATTTTTTCGAACAAAGTCACTCCTTTTCTAAATATATCACGGGAAATTGTCTTTTACAATTTACTTTTTTCTATTTTTCTCACTAAAATCCATTGTTTTTCCAAAATTATCACAGGAAATCTTTTACTTATTTATTTTAAAACGTATTTAAATACTTTTAATTATTAAATTTTAAAACCTCATTTTCCAAAAATATCACGGGAATTAACCTTTTTAAACTAAATATATGTTTCATTTTTTATTTTTTCTTACTAAAACCCCTCATTTCCAAAAATATAACGGGCAAACCCATACTTATTTATTTTAAAATTTGTTTTAATGTTTTTAATTAATGAAAAATGTTTAGCTATTTTAACATGCCTACTTATTTTTTGCACAATTACACTTAATAAAATATTAAAATAATAATAAAATAACAATTAACAATCCGTGCATCGCACGGGTTTTAAGCTAGTATTATTAATTTAGTGATTATAAAAAGTACCGAAAACCAAAAACCGACCGTTAACCGAAAACCAAAACTTTCAATATTTCGGCAAATAGGGATTTTAGTGATGATGTATTTTAATTATATTAATTGTATTTGTTAAAAAAATACGTTCACTTGTTAAAATAGGTAAGTTTTTTTTAAATAATTAAAAGTATTAAAATAAGTTTTAAAATATATAAGTAAGAGGTGCACTTGATATTTTTGGAAAATAAAGATTTTAGTGATAACAAATATAAACGCTAATATATTTTAATTTAAAGTTAATTGCCCGTGATATTTTTGGGAAAAAAGTAGATTTTGTTAGGAAAAAAAATGTTTTAATTATAAAAGACAATCAGCTAGTTAATATTTTTATATTATTTTATTATTTATTAAATAGAGTATTAAAGTAGATTTTAAAATAAATAAGTAAGGATTGCACCTCATATTTTTGGAAAATAGAGATTTTAGTGATAACAAATATAAAAGATATTATGTTTTAATTTAAAGGTAATTGTCGTGATATTTTTGGAAAAGGAGTAGATTTTGTTAGATTTTTTTTTAATTATAAAAGGCAATCAGTTAGTTACTATTTTTATATTATTTTATTATATATTAAATAGAGTATTAAAATAGGTTTTAAAATAAATAAGTAAGGATTGCACCTCATATTTTTGGAAAACATAGATTTTAGTAATAACCAATATAAAAGGTAAAATGTTTTAATTTAAAGATAATTGTAATGATATTTTTGGAAAAGTAATAGATTTTGTTAGAAAAAAAATATTTTAATTATAAAAGCCAATCATCTAGTTACTATTTTGGTAACTTGACAATAATACAATTCCATTAAAGATTTGATTTGTAGTAGTTTTCGTTATCCTAAAAAGAAAGAAGTATATTTGTAGTAGTGTATCCTAAATTTAAACAAACTAGGTTACTAAACCGCGCTTCGCAGCGGCATTAGAATATATTTGTTAAAAAAAAATTAGAATAAAATTTGTAAAATAAATATCTACAAAATTATATAAATTATCAAATAAAATATATTCTGTAAAATTTACATTTGGGTAGGTAATATTATAAATTATTTACATATTCATTTTGTTTATATAGTTTGATTTTTTATTTTCTTGGACCAATATCATTGTCATATATATATAAAAAAAAAATTATATTGATAAAAATCAATATAAACATATAATATTACTTATATTTATATAGTATTATTAGAAAATATAATATTAGAACATGATAGTTTGAATTTTAACTTATATAATAGTATTACTTATATATTACTCTAATATATTACTGTATCAAAATACATGAGAGTATGTTAGTCTTATTAATACGTGCATCAATCATATCTGGATATATGAACTAAAATCCGTGCAGTGATATGTTGACGATGCCTTCTTCCAATCTCTTAGACGACGTTATGCGTATGAAGAGCAATTTAGACCCATGTGATAGTGGTCTATATTTCCCTGTACTTGAAACAACTTTCAGATTTTTGATGCTGTACACGGAGCCTTCCTTTAAAAGATCTTTAAACCGAGTGACCAGAATCTTTGGGATCGTAGCATGGATCAAATTTTCCTGTCATACAACATATCTTAGAAAAGTTAATAACATCATACAATTTGACAAACTAATAAGTTATAAGTATATTGATATATTAACCTTTTCAGTATTTGGATTGACAGATTCTCACATTCTACACACTCGTACTCTTATCATCCAGGTATAGTTGTCGTCGTTCAAAGCATCCAACATGGTGTAGGCCATAGTTACATTGATTGTAAATATGGTTGTAAAGATTTTGAGCTTTGTTAAAAAAATTCGGTGTAGATTTTTTGTTATGAATGACCTTTAATTTATAGGTGTTTGTAAGGTGAATAACATGAAAATCCATTATGTTTAAAAGTCAAAAAGTATTAAATAGTAACTTATCTTTCAGATATTAAGTTAATTTGTAAAAGTTATACAACTTTTCTTATAAGCATACTCTTTAAAGAAGATACTAAGGAAGGAAAGAAATTGTTTGTGTTAGGGTCCGTATATGAATAATTATTGCAAATTCTAAAAATACAAAAGAAAGTTGTAAATAATAATGCATTAGATCCTAAAAATTCGAAAGTAATAAAGAAATTAACATTAAATCTTACAAATTTGCAATTTTCCAATTTTATTTTTACAAATTTGAAAATGACAAAAGAAAATTGTAATTATTAACATAAGATCCTACAAATTTGAATATAATAAGGAAGTTCGAACATAAGATCCTACAAATTTGAAAATAATAAGGAAGTTGTAATTTTCTAATTCATCTAATCTTACAAATTTGAAAATAATAAAAAAAAGTTCTATCAAGTTTGAAAATAAATTCGAAAATAATAAGGAAGTTGTAATTTTCTAATTCAAAGAAAGTTCTATCAAGTTTGAAAATAATAAAAGAAAGTTATATCAAGTTTGAAAATAATAAGTAAGTTTTAACATAAGATCCTAAAAATTTGAAAATAATAAGGAAGTTGTAATTTCTTAATTCCTCCAATCTTACAAATTTGAAAATAATAAAAGAAAGTTCTATCAAGTTTGAAAATAATAAAAGAGAAAATTGCAATTATTAACATAAGATCCTACAAATCGAAAATAATAAGGATGTTGTAATTTTCTAATTGAAAAAAGTTTTATCAAGTTTGAAAATAATAAAAGAAAGTTCTATCAATTTTGAAAATAAAAGAAAGTTCTATCAAATTTGAAAATAATAAAAGTAAGTTCTATCTAGTTTGAAAATAATAAGTAAGTTTTAACATAAGATCCTAAAAATTTGAAAATAATAAAGAAGTTGTAATTTTTTTAATTTCTCTAATCTTACAAATTTGAAAATAATAAAAGAAAGTTCTATCAAGTTTGAAAATAATTAAAAAAAGTTCTATCAAGTTTGAAAATAATAAAAGAGAAAATTTCAATTATTAACATAAGATCTTACAAATTCGAAAATAATAAGGAAGTTGTAATTTTCTAATTGAAAGAACATTCTATGAAGTTTGAAAATAATAAAAGAAAGTTCTATCAATTTTGAAAATAAAAGAAAGTTCTATCAAATTGGAAAATAATAAAAGAAAGTTCTATCTAATTTGAAAATAATAAGTAAGTTTTAACATAAGATCCTAAAAATTTGAAAATAATAAGGAAGTTGTAATTTTTTAATTCCTCCAATCTTACAAATTTGAAAATAATAAAAGAAAGTTCTATCAAGTTTGAAAATAATAAAAGAAAGTTCTATCAAGTTTGAAAATAATAAAAGAGAAAATTGCAATTATTAACATAAGATCTTACAAATTCGAAAATAATAGGTAAGTTGTAATTTTCTAATTGAAAGAACGTTCTATGAAGTTTGAAAATAATAAAAAAAAGTTCTATCAAGTTTGAAAATAATAAAAGAAAGTTTTATTAAGTTTGAAAATAAAAGAAAGTTCTATATAGTTTGAAAATAATAAAAGAAAATTCTAAATAATAATGTATTAGATCCTAAAAGTTCGAAAATAATAAAAGAAAGTTCTATCAAGTTTGAAAATAATAAAGAGAAAATTGCAATTATTAACATAAGATCCTACAAATTCGAAAATAATAAGAACGTTGTAATTTTCTAATTGAAAGAAAGTTCTATCAAGTTTGGAAATAATAAAAGAAAGTTCTATTAAGTTTGAAAATAAAAGAAAGTCTTATCAAGTTTTAAAATAATAAAAGAAAGTTCTATCTAGTTTAAAAATAATAAAGAAAATTCTAAATAATAATGTATTAGATCCTAAAAGTTTGGAAGGAATAAAGAAATCGAAATTACATCTTACAAATTTGAGAAGTTACAATTTTCCAAATCCCTTCATAAAAAATCAAAAATAATAAAGGAAGTTGTAATTATTAATATTAATAATTGTGAAAAATTGAGAAAATTAGAAAAATAGAACGAAGCGATTTGAGAGGCGCCACCTCACCGTCTCGTCTTCTCCTTTATATAAGTATATATTGATACTAGTTTATTAAGCCGCGCTTCGTAACGGTCTTATAATATTTTGATAATATAGTATAAATTTATATATTATGATTTTTTAAAAAATTAACAAATTGATAATTACAATTTAGATAAAAAGTCGAAGTCGTATTTTATAAAATAATCATTACATGGATAATACTTTTTTTTATAAAAAATAATATAAAATATTTGATTATCTTTTCTATTGATGCTATTAACCTTGTGTGAAATCTATATTTTACGAAATTGATGTATAAAATTTATTTCGGATATATAATTTTACTTTGATTTGATTTATCCGTTATTCATTTACAATTTTTGTATCCATATTTATATAAGATCCATATTTGTATGGGACCCGTTTCTATATTACAAAAAAGTTTGCATATAAATTTAATATCTTTAATCCAATTCCTAATATTTATAGGTAAGCTCATTAATAAAAATTTCAATTAGTCTTTTAATTTTGGTAAGGTGATTAACCCATATTATGATATCACATAAATAATGAAATATCTAACTGAATAATTCTTAAACATATTTAAAACAATATTTTCTTATAATAATATTGATTATGTCAAAATTAGACTGTTCAATCTTAAATATAAAATTATTAATTTATTTAATTTACTATTACTATGACTATATATTATACTTTTTATTTTAAAAACTTTTGAATAACGTGTACGTATCTAATAATACATAAAAGTTTAAAGTAGGATCAGATCGAAAGAACCTGAGTGAAAGCTTCTATTCAACGAAATGTTTTTTAATAAAACAAACAATCTTATTTCAAACAAACCCTTATGGGTTGTTTGCAATTTTCGTGAAATTTTGAATAAATATTAAAGTAGTGATTGGTTGATATTTTTAGTATTAGCCAACCTCTTTCTTTCAGGAGTGGCAAAATTTGACACGATCCGAAACCCGACACGGAAAAATACAAATTTGGGTTGAGTATTTTGAGTTTCGGGTCGGGTTCGGTTTGTGTAAAAATTTACCCAAAATTTTCGAGTCAGTTTTGGGTTGACCCAAAATACCCGAACCCGACCCGAAAATTTAATATATATAATATATTATTTGAAATATATGAATATTATTTGAAATATATGGATTTATATTAAATAATTATAGACATATGTCATATATCTTCCTAATATTTAAAAGATTTTAATTCATATATCATATAATAAATTTTTTATTATATATTTTTAATATTTTATAAATAAAATTTAATTTTTTTGTATATAACTAATTATTTTTAATTATTTTCGGGTTTAACGGGTCATTTTCGGGTTGATCGGTACTAACAGGTCGGGTTCGGGTTGAGAAAATTTAACCTGTTTCGAGTTCGGGTCGGGTTAACTTAAAAATAGGACCAAATACAACAAATTCGATATGAACCCGATCCATTACCCGAAATTGTCACCCCTACTTTATTTACATAAGGGTGAAGTTTATTATACGAGAGGATACATTTTGTAAAGAATTTTAACATATATAGAATTATTATTGCTCTTTTGTATTGAAAGGAAAAATGGTATTATAATTAAAAGAGATAATAGGAAGTTTTGATTTATAATATTTCAAATTTCAAATTTCTAATAGGATTAGAAAAATATATTGACCCACTTCAAAGTTAAAACCGTAATAGTTAAAATTAAAAAAAAAAAAAAGAACTCCAAAAAATTTAAAATAAATGTAGGCCAGTGTTTATGGAAAGCTAGATGCATGAGTGATTTAAACATAATGATTCTCTTGTACAAACATGGAGTTTGTCATTAAATTACTAAATTTGGTTCAAATCAAATTAGCATAACAATGGCAAATATATGTTTTCATTGACCTCAAGCAAACCTTTAAATTCTAAGATGATACAACAATAAAATTAAGTACGATAGAAAGTATATAAATTCTCAAAATAAAAAATTATAATACATTTAAGAGCCTCATCTACAATTTATATCCAGGACTCGTGTCGTGTGTGTTCTTTTTTGGCTCATCATTGTTCACTTTTTCCGTGTGATGTATAATACTTGCAACTCATCATAGATAAGTAAGCTAACACTATTTTTCTAAATAAGAAGTAATCAATCATCAATCATATACATATGCATATGCAGATCTAATAAAGAATAGAGGAGTAGGACACATATTCTTCTAAAATTTATTACTTTTTTATCATTAAAATTTATAAAATCTATAAATATACATCCACGAGAATTTAAAACTAAGAGCATACCAAATATATTATCTGTCCTCCCAAAAACATAATCCTGAATCCGGCCATGATCACATGCATATTGAGCCTCGGCACATTCTCCGTGATAAACTGAAACCATCAAGTAGATACAAGATTCAAAATCAATATACAAATTTTGACATAACAACGAAATTCATAAACGAATTTAAAAAGATTAAGAAGAACATATAGAAAAACGTATCATAAATACCTTTGGGATTAATAACCACATTATATATAGTTATAAAAATTTCTTGGAAGAGAAGCAATCATCTTAAACTTTCCTGCAATAATCGTTACCTTATCTATAAATTCAAATACAAAAAAGATAATTATGATTTTATTTTGGAAAAATGCTATAACACCCAAAATTTGTACAAAATACTTATATGTTTGGTAACTTTCTTAATAAAAAGATGTGATCCTGCGTACATACATATGATATTAAAATTGTATATTTAGTTTCCTCTTTTAGTAAAGATTTTAAAGACAATTGAGATATTTTCGAATATTTTATAATAATAATCAAAAATTTCCTTTGGTAAAGATTTTAAAGACAATTGAGATATTTTTGAATATTTTATATTAATAATTCAAAAATTTGAGAAAATTAGAAAAATAGAACGAAGCGATTTGAGAGGCGCCACATCACCGCCCTCGTCTTCTCCTTTATATAAGTATATTGATTAGATCCCACATTTCCAATTTTTTTGATTAGATTTCAATATTATTTGATTTTTATGTAGTAAAATATAGTAAAATATTAATGTAGAATAAAATTTTCCCGAATTTTGATTATATTATTAATTTATTAATTAGAAAAAGTACCGAAAACCAAAAACCGACCGTTAACCGAAAACCAAAACTTTCAATGTTTCGGCTTTAATAATATAGTATAGATTATTTTATCATAAATTAATATTAATAATACCTCATTTATCTTCATCAGCTCCATATGTATTTTTTAATATTTTTTTACGTTCCAATTAATATTTAAATTTCTCATTTAATAATTTCTCATATTAATTTTACTTTTATTTTAATATTTTTCATTCACATTAAATGTTTTAGTTTATTATTTTCTAAGGCACGTGCGTTGCACGGGTTATAGGCTAGTACCTATTTATAACCAATTACTCTAAAACACATTATAGATTTTTTCTAACAAAGTCCCTTCTTTTCTAAATATATCACGGGAAATTGTCTTTTTAAATTTACTTTTTCTATTTTTCTCATTAAAATTCATTTTTTCCCTAAAATATCATAGGAAACTCTTTACTTATTTATTTTAAAACGAATTTAAATACTTTTAATTATTAAATTTAAAACCTCATTTTCCAAAAATATCACGGGTATTTACCTTTTTAAACTAAATATGTTACATTTTTTATTTTTTCTTACTAAACCCCTCATTTTCCAAAAATATAACGGGCAAACCCTTACTTATTTATTTTAAAATCTGTTTTAATGTTCTTAATTAATTAAAAGTGTTTAGCTATTTTAACATGCCTACTTATTTTTTTAACAAATACAATTAATAAAATATTAAAAATATAATAATAAAATAACAATTAACAATCCGTGCATCGCACGGGTTTTAAACTAGTAAATAATAATTTATGTAGCACAAAAAAATAAAAGGCATAAGAAAAACAAGGAAATATATTTGGTGAAATTGGAAGACTTATACAAAAATATCATGTTTAATGATCTAATAAGAGATAGGGGGACACGTGTTCAATAAGAGAACATAAATTCGCACTGTCACAATATTTTATTATTAAAATTTATGAGAATATTTCAATGTACCCTACAAAAATTTGGAAATAAAAGGTATTCTGATATCTTCAAAACATATTCGGTGGAAACGGATTGTCTCGTTGCAGTTCAAGCTATCAGAGGTACTACACAATTGATGTCGTACTTTGGTAGAATTATTCAGCAATGCAGGGGTCTATTATCGGAGTTGGAAAACAAAGGCGTAGTCCTTAGATCTATCAAACGGTCCGCGAATATCTTAGCTCACACCATAGCGAGTTGTAGTTATTCTTTAGCTGATCGTGTTTGGGGGCCGAGTGAGGCTTATTTTGAATTTAATCATGTACTTGAGAACGCCTTGAATAATTAATAAAGTCTTTCTTGTTTTTGGAAAATAAAAATAAAAATAAAAATAAATTAAAACTGGAAAGTTGATATCAAGACTTCATATGTGTTAATCAATCAAATTTCGAGATTAGTTTGTATTTGTATATGTGAGATTATCTATCGGCTCTACTTAACAAAAATAAATAAATTATATATCGGATCATCACATTGAAAAAAATCTTTTCTATATATAATAGGAGAACAATGTGATAATTTAAGGGCATTTGAGCCAATAAACCCCCCGTGAAATTACAATTTTACCCTTACATGTTACAAAATTACATGTCATGCCACTACTCCCTTATCTAAAGAAAAAATTTAAGTAAATAATGTTTTAGTGAGGGATCAAACCTTTGACATTCGCTAAAGAAACCATCCTTATAACCATTGAGATACATGATTCTTTTTGATTTTGAGCTAAAAATCATATGACATAAACCTCACATCTTTCTTATCCTATATTTATTATTATTTAAATTTTTGAGTAAAAATTACGGTGATTTATAATATTTATTTTTTTAATACTTAAAATATCATACAGAATCATATATACTACCAGTCTTTTAAAATATTAATATTAAGTTTTAAAAACAATATTATGAGTGGTTTTTTTATCTTTCTTTTAACTAAACAAATATTTTGTATATGTATCGATAACTATAATATATTTTATTTTCTTGCATCATAGTCGAATTTTTTTTTGTACTACGCAATGTATTTGAATTATTCAAATATTTAATATATAAAATGTATTATTAAACGTTGATATAACATAAATAACATATTACAAGTAGTTTATTTACATATTTATGACTTATTTATTTTTAAATTAATGAAATTAGTGTTAAAACATGTGTAAAAAATAGACAATAATTTAGATATGGGCGATCGGTCACTTCGGGGTCGGGGAGACTCCGAACATGAACTCATTCGTCGAACCCGGCTCAATCCTCGAACGAGGATTACTTTATTTATCGCACAATAATCATTGTTAAATAGCACATATTGATAACATGTATACATGATATTTATAATTATTTGTTCTTATATATACTACAAGTATAGAGTCAGTGTGATGCATACGACATTCATAATCTTCTTATTTTACATTTATATTTACTTTGTTTGAAGTTCATCTTAAATTTGAATAGTTTTATGTGATTGTTGAACTTAATGTTGAATTGACGTGTGTGTTTCTGTTTGAGCGTGATTAAATTGTGTTTTAAGATTTTTGTGTTTAACAATATTTTAAAAATATATTTAATTAAAATTGTTGTTTTTAATAAATTAAGGTCAAATTGCAAAAGAAAAGGGACTAAAGTGCAAATATCTGAATATGAATGTCGTATTGACCGACCGACTACCAAACTATATTTTGAAGAAAATTATTGTTTTTAATAAATTAAATAAAGTAGTAAAAATAAAAGAACTAAAGTACACATATCAAAATATGAGAACCGTACCGATCGACTATCAAACTTTTAATGTTTCGGTTTTAATAATACAGTATATATATATATGATAGAAGTGACCGAATTTATAATTAGATTGGATGCATTATATATATATATATATATATTAGAAGTGACCGAATTTATAATTAGATTGGATGCATTATATATATATATATATATATATATATATATATATATATATATATATATATATATATGACACATTTTTTGTTATTATCAAATGAATTTTAAATTAATTTTATGAAAGAAAATATTGTAAAAGATGAGATAATAAAAATAAATAGATAGTACAACAAAACAATTAAATGAATTATATATTCTAAAATTTTGATAATAATTTGTGTAAACAATAAACAGAATAAAATATATAGTCCACAACAAATTTAAAAAAACATGATATTGCATATCATACATTATGATCAGATCAAATCACATTATACAACCCAGATTATTTAAAATTATAGTCCCCGATCAATCAAATTATCTATATAAATTAAAGTAAGTACATTGTAACAGACCAAAAAAAATGTGCAACCATACCTAGAAAAAAAAATTAACCGCAAAGAATAGAAATTTATGTTAATTGCTAGAAAAATGACCTGTGTTTTAATTAGTAAAGATATTTCCCTGGATGAAGTTGTATTTTGAAAAAAAATAAAGGATGAATTCATTGTCAAAACACGGACATAACTCAGAAGGCATATGAGCAATTTTAACTTACGACGATATAAACAAAAAATATCTATCCAACAATAATTGATCAATTCTCAAGTTCAGAGTTAAAAAAAGTATGTTTGTTTGGAAGAATTGAAACACATCGAAATGGTACCAAACGTACTTAATAATAGAATGATTTGGCACTAGTTCCACTTAAGTCAATTAGTTACATTGTCCTATGTTCTGAAAGTTAGATAGACATGTGAAAAGAAATAAAGGTAAAAAATGCTTAAAATCAAGAGGTCAGAAGAAAATACATAAAAGAGTTACAAATAAAGTTTTAAGAACTGAAAACGCAAGGCCTAAGTAGAGTATTAGAAGATTTAGGAAGACCTTTGAGTAAAATCAGTACTAAAACCTATAATCTCATACTGCAGCATCTTGAATGCTATTTAGTTTATACCTTGAATATTGTCGGAGATGAACTAAATGAATGCATCATTTTTGAAGAACTGGAAAATTTTTAGGATTATAATTTTAAAATTTTTGTCTTAATTAGAAAACATCCATAGAACACTCGAATTCTATTCTATGATCGACAATAAAATTAAAAACATACATGATTTATCAAAACTACTCGTATTAGTTTTCAAATTATAAACTTCAACATATTTAAGCAAGTATAACATAGTCATAACATTAACAATAAAAACTCTATGAACATAAAAAATAAACAATCATATATGTCAAATGACATTGATAATGCGTAGTTTAGTTTAAAATCATAATCTAAGCTAGCGGCCCGTGCCTTGCACGAGTTTTTATGCTAGTCTCTTCTATATATAATAGGAGAACACAAGGGTAAAAAGAGCAAATAAAACCCCTGTGAAATTACAATTTTACCCTTTTATATTTTGAAATTACACGGCATGCCACTACTCTCTTATCTAAAGAAAAAAAAAGAGTAAATAATGTTTTTGTGCAGAATCGAACCCCTAACCTTCCCTAAGGAAATCATTCTTATTACCATTGAGCTACATGACTCATTTTGGTTTTGAGTGAAAAATCACATTACATAAACCTCACATCATTCTTAATCCTATATTAATTATTATTTAAATTTTTTAATTAAAAATCAAGGTGATTTATAATATTTATTAAATTTTATTTTTTAAATTCTTTTTTTAGAGTATGTTTGCAAAAGATATTTATAATATTTCTTTTTTAATTATTAAAATATCATACAAAACTATATACTACCAATCTTATAAAAAATTTATATTAAGTTTCAAAAACAATATTAAGTGTGGTGTATTTTTATCTTTCCTTTAGTTTAAAATAAATATTTCGGTTGTGTAACTTTAACTATAAAAATATTCTATTTTCTTATATAAAGGTCTAACTTTTCTTGTACTATACAATATATTTAAATTATTAAATCATACTTATTAATTTCTATAAAATCTCTTTAAAATTTTATAATAAAATTAGTTTGATAAATCATGATATATAATTTATATTTTAAATTTAATTTAATATTTTCAATAATAATTCAAATTAATATTTATTTAAAATAAGAGGTAAAATAAATATTATTGTAATTTAATTCTATTCTACATGTGAAAACTTTGAATTAGAAAAATGGATTAAAAGTTTAAATTATAAGAATATATACAAATCATATTTATTCACAATAATTTATTTAATATACATGAAAATATATATTATTTTTGTTAAATATAGAAATTGGGGACCGGGAAGCGTGGCAGGTAGACACTAATCCCTGACCCCATCCCGATCCCCCAAATTTTTACATATTTTTTCCCGATCGCCAGAAAAATTCTCAATTCTCCGCCCGAAACGGGGCAGAGAATGGATTGGGGTTGGGCGGGAAGGGGTGAATGTCTATCTCTACAATAAGCATTATTAAATAGCACATATCGATAAAACGTATACATGATATTTATGAATATTCTTCTTATGTATACAAGCATAGGGCCGGTGCAATGCAAAGATGACTTTTAAATTTGTTATCTTATATGTATTTTAATAATTTATTTTATATTTATACTTCTTTTAACGAATATGAACTTAAATTTAAATAGTTTTATGTGATTGTTGAACTCGATGTTGAATTGACATATGTGTTTGTGTTTGAGCATGATTAAATTATGTTTCAAGAATTTTGTGTTTAACAATATTTAAAAAATATTTTTTAATTAAAATTGTTATTTTTAATAAATCAAGGTCAAGTTGCAAAAGTAAATGGATTAAAGTGCAAATATCAAAATATGAGTATCATTCTAACCGACCGACTACATTATATTTTGATCAAAATAGTTGTTTTTAATAAATTAAGGTTAAGTTGTAAAAACAAAAGAACTAAAGTGCAAATACCAAAATACGAGTACCGTACCTGTTACGCCCCAAATCCGGGGTCAAAGGATTTGGTCATCATTCTGCATTCTCAAATAAAACAACCTGTTCAATATTAACCCAATACCATTATGTCATCTACGACCCCAACTCTACCAAGAATCTTTAAAGGTTATAGTGCTAGAAACAAGAATCCAAAATTCCATTACACAAAATTTTCTTCTTTACAACCATTCTCTTTACATAAATCCTATAACACTAATATAACTTCGACAAGAAGTAAACCAGGCAAATCTAATCTGATACAACATAGTATTTAATAAAAAAAATTCACTTTATACAATAACCTTACACTAGTTCTAAATACTCTGCATCATAACGTCTTTACACTAACATCTTCTTCCTTCTCTGCCCAGCTACGCGGATAACTCCCGCCAATATGCCTTCTTACTGAAAGGCTAAAAATATAAAGAAAGCAAGTATGAGCGAAAGAATTGCTCAGCAGGTGCATTTTCAAGTATAATAGGAAAAGTTTCCAAAATAAGCTTTTGGTTTAAACATTTGTAATCTCTTAAAACTTTTAAATCAAGTTTGGTAATTCGCCAATATTTCTCATTCAGCTTTTAGCAACTGAATAGTTTTAAAACACGAAGGAATTTATATTTGTCGCCACGGTTACCCGAACCAAAATATCTACAATAGGATGTAGAAAATATGAAATAAATATGAACTCATATGTCTTCAAGACCATAGTTTATACCAAAATACTATTTTTAAAGATAACGGTTCCATTCACAATATCTTCTGAAACCAACAACTCTGGAAGAGTAGAATAATAAAAGAGTGAGAATGAGTCAACGCGCTCGGCCATGGAAGAAAGAACGTACTTCACGACTTCAATATATTCACAACGTCTTCTGAAACCAACAATAATGGTAACAGATATAATTTCTGATAAGAATAGAATATGTTCTGATAATTCCGACAATAATCAAACGCCATAGGGAAGTGGTTACTAGACAATTCGAGTTCAATATTTGAATTAGAATTGGACTTCTATTTTATTTTTAAAAACACAAGGTTAGGCTGCTGATCAGTCACGCACTAACCCCGGACAATGCACACAGCAAAGTCCTACATCTATGATCCTTGGCCATCTTGGCCTTAACTTCTTCCGACCATAAATCTGGTCCGACCATTACTGGTCTCTTTAAAAACATTCCAATTCTATATCCTATACGCCAGGTGTCGGTACAATCGACAACCTTGTTACGACAATCAGGTGTCGGAAGAATCGACAACTTTAATACAACAATGGCTGGAAAACTCACGTTCCAGGAAACAACTCAACTATGAAGAATCAATAAAGAATAACAATAAAATCTAGTATCGACGAGATCGACACAATAGTGGGAGGTGCACATGAAAAGTGACAATACGATAAACATCGACGAGATCGATGCAACGATGGGGGTGATAATGGAGAATAAACAATAACATGCTCAACAAAGTTAAGTCTGATATGAAACAAGCATTATGAGTTCGAATCAGGGACTGGATCAGATAATCGCATCAACAAGAAATGATAATATTACTTGCATAGGGGCAAGATGGAAAAAAATAGAATACTTGTAGAACAAGTACCACAACTTCAGAATTTAAATAACATTTTTATCCTCATCGGGTTCACAAGTTCCCACTCATCTAGGGTTGGCAACATTCCAACCTAATATTTTTAAATCAAGATTTTCGAAAGAAAGTATTTACATACGTCCCACAACTACCTTTTAAATCGTTTCAACATAATGAATATACTTTTCCCAATTAATATGGAAATATAAATCTAACCTCAAAAGGTATGAAAGAATACTCGTCAATTTACGAGATTAAATAAAATACTTGCAATTCAATGCAAAAGAATCATCATTTAAAATTTAGTGAAGAGTATGCCAATTGCATAATAATAATTCAATAGAATATCACTCAAATAATAAGTAAGGGTATAAACACTTGCATCTGGTCCTTAGCTATTTCGTAAGGCTGAGATAATACGACTCCCTCATTATTCTGTCTTATAGCACGATTCTCTATTTCCGTCCTTCTTTGATTTAACGCTCTTGCGAATACCACGAATCTGATCCTACCATTTGAATCCACGCGTCTACCTTGATAGTCAAACATGAGACGGTACTTTAGCCTTCAGAGTATGATTCTCACATTCCATAAACGATTGTAACTTAACTCCGTCGCACGTACTAGTCTTACCGATATCTCCGACTTCCTTCATTTAACATATCTTGGTAATCTGGTTCGCCTTGTCCAATAGCCCTTGTTGCCTAGATAACCATATTCAATAGATAGAATAATCACGATTAACTAAATAAATAACCCACGTATCACGTTCGTCGAAAATCTCTATACTATAAAAGTCAACATCTAAGTCAACGGTCTCGTAAATCTCATTTTCTAACAATACTGACAAATTTCTATTCCAACTACCCCTCGTGATAATATTAGACACGACCAAAATATTTAAACAAGTCTCAGCACAATTATTCGTATTTATGACTCACTAACCAGATAATCCACGTATTTCACGTAACACACATTGTCATTTAATTGCGATAAATAAATCACATAGGTCTCGTAACGTCCAAGAAATAATTTTAGAAAAATATCCGACTCTCATTTCAAAGGAATTAAACCTCGAAATATTTTTAGATCAAAAATCGGATTATTTATCCCCATATAAAGATTAAAAAACAATTTAATCAATTAATATAAAATTAATTGACTAATTACATCACTTAAACAAATTTGTATGAATAAAACCAAGCCAAGAAAATAATTAAATCTAATTTAAATTAATTAGATTTAATTAATAATTATTTAATAGAATTGATTGATTATTAAAATTAATCAATTAATTAAATTAATTAATTTTTAATCAAAAATAATTAAAATAATTAAATTGAATCAATTTACGACTTTAAATAAATATTTATAAATTTATAAAATTTTCTGAATAATAAAATGTATTTTTAAATCAAAAATATGATTTTTAGAATTTTAAAACAATTTTCGATTTATTTTTAAAATAAATCCCAGAAACACTATTCACAAAAATCAATTAGGGCAAACTGGATCAAAACCGGGTCGCCAAGAACAGAAACGGGTCACCAAGAACAACCCGCTGGAAACTGGGTTTTCCAGAATCCGGCCTGCGTCAGGCCACCGAATTCCGTCCATGGCTTAAAACACACCAAAACTTATCCTTCTTTGAGGGCTTTTGCTCAGAATTTCACAACAAACACAAGCCTGAAACAAGCCGAAATCGGTCTAAAAATCCGGTCAAAACCATCGGGTTCGGTTTTCCGGCCAAAACTACAATCTACCGATTCTGTACATGAAATCTAACGTTCTTGATGTTAAAATGATCCTTACAACATATACAATCAAAGCCCTCTATCAAATATCATGAAAAATCAACAATAAGAATGGACCATTCAAAAGTAAAATTAGGTAAAAACCCAAAATCGAATTTGTCAAATTCGAACGTAAACATGAAATTAAAACATGGATTCCTACTAAATAGAACCCTAGGAACATGCTGGAAGCAATCAATTGAACTTAGAATCAACAGAAATGAAATCACCAATTTTCATATAAACCCTAATTTAATTCGAAATTTCAAAAATTCATAATCAATTGAAAAATTACCAGATGATGAAACGGTTTGAAGATTCTGAAACTAGAGATCAAAAGCTTTGATTTGAGTACTTGAACTTGAAATTTGGATTCCAATAACACTTTCAAAATTGAGTTTGATCTTCAAGAACACGAAGAACACGGTTCGGGGATTTTTATATTTTTGTCTATATATATATATTATACGCAGGATAATGTACGATTCGCCTTTTTATACTTAGTGGAAAATAATACCCCAAACGACATTTTTTGATCGATATTGATCCATTGGATCGCTTTAAATCTTTAATAAAGTAAAGTACACGTTTTACGAGGTGATAATCATCCATAAGGACAGATAATTATCCAAATCAATACATATCATTTATATAACGAATGCTCAAGAATACTAGGGCTATAACAGATGTATTATTGATACGAACGATATATCAATTTCCCGAATAATTAGGGAATGATCTAAATTTCCTTTTCGATAATTAAAATAAAACGAAATAAAAATAAAGTTCTCTTAAAAAGAATTTTCCAATCACCACAAATATTCACATAGCATCTCAAGGTCACATATTCAACCATTTAACGAATAACTTAACACATTTAAACAGATAAAACATTTAATAAATTTTGATATGAAAATAAAATTTCATTTCACATCAAATATTAACACGTAATTTTCCCGGATCTTACAGTATCGACTGACTACAAAACTTTCAATGTTTCGGTTTTAATAATACAATATAAATAGATAGATATAATAAAAGTGAGTAGATTTATAATTAGATTGGATGCATTGTGTATATGAGATATTTTTAAATATTATCACATGAATTTTAATGTCATTTTATGGAAGAAAATAATTAGTTATTTGGAATTGGATTAATATATACATATATATAACATATGAAAACTATTTGTTTTGAATTAAAACAATTTAAAAGATGAGATAATTAAAAATAAATAGATAGTACAACAAAAAAAATTAAATGAATTATATGGTCATGTTGAAAAGGTTAGACAATATAAACACATAAATTTGGGTTGGAAAAATACTTGGTGATACTAATTTGGGTAAAAAAAAATAGATAAAAATATATAGTCCAGTTAACAAATTTTAGAAAACAAGATATTATATAGCATACAAAAATATTATGATCGGATCGATCACAAATCACAATATTAACACCGGGTTATTTAAAATCATAGGCCTCGATCAATCAAATTATTTATATAAATTAAAGTAAGTATATTATAACGAGACGAACAAAATATGTACAAATATAACTAAATATAATATTTAAACAACAAAGAATAAAATTTTATTTTAATCACCAGAAAATGACCGTGCCTTGCACGGGTTCATGCAACAAAATATGAGAATTGAAGTTATAATAGCAAATAATATTTCACGAATGTTAATATTATTATCAGTTAGACATACTCATGTCATTTAACATAATTATGTTTTAAAATTTTAGTAGTAAAATAAAAAAAAATTATTGTATTTGAAGATTATATATATATATATATATATATATATATATATATATATATATATATATATAAAGAACTAATATTGACAATAGATTGAAATATTATTAAATTAAAACATATTGTAACACCTGAGTCTCACATCGAGAAATGTGGGAGTTTTAGTACAGTTTATAAGACAAAGTACAACTACTAAGTGCACCAACAATCATGATCTTTTGGAGACTTGTGGTGGGGTTGTGGATTACCCACGTTATTGCATTTGGGCCAATTGATCGGCGGTTGATTCGTGAAGTTGCTGGATGTGGGGACACGAAGACTGGTGGTATTATTTCATAATGGACTGAGGTCCAGAGGTGGGGACATAAACTAGCCAGTATTATATCCCAATCGTTAGAGATGTACGATCTTGGACCTATGAGCTATCCGTTCAGATCTAATGATGTCGTCAAGAGTTTAAGTGAGGGAGTTTGTACCACCCGAGTCTCAAAATTGAGAAGAGTTGGGACTTTAGTTCAATTTATAACACAAAATATTACTACAAATTGCACAAACAAATCATGATATTTTCGGAACTTGGGGTGGGTTTGTGGATTACCCAAGTTGTTGCATTTGGGCTAATTACTTGGTACTGAATTATTTGATGTTTTGAAAGTCTAAAAGATAGAGGAAGCAAAACAAAGGTAAAGAATGCTTAAAATCAACAAATTGCAAGAAAAGATATGAACGAGTTAGAAAGAAAGTTTTAAGAACTGAAAACGCAAGACATAAGTAGAGTATTAGAAGATTTACGAAGGCTTTTGATCAAAATCAGTAATAAAACCTACTCTCCAGAATGTAACATCTTGAAGAATTGGAAGAAAATTTAGGATTGCAATGTTCTAAAACTCATCTAGAACACCCAGTATCTATTCTATCTCGCAAAAAAATTGTAAACTAACATAAGAGCTATTCGTAATACTCGTATTAATTTCTAAATTAAAACTTGAACATACTTAAGTAAGCACCCAATAGCTACATATACCATCAATAAGAAAAACTCTATATATATATCAATCATATACTTGAAACGATAATGATCATGAATAGAATAATTTATAAATACAATTTAAGCCAGCGGCACGGGCTTTTATGTTAGTTTACTTAATAGCCAAGATAAGAAGTAACTCGATAAAAACTTCTAAGAGCCAAGATAAAAATTACTTAATAATAAATAAGGTAAAATATTTATATCGAGAATGTTCTTGTATAAATATGAGTCAAAAAGCCGTTTCATGAATAAAAACCAATATTTTTCTCGGAAGAAGCATTCGTAGACCAAGCATAAATTTCAAATCAAAGTCGTTTTTTCAAATAAAACAAACACAACATTGTACAATCTCTCCGCCACTTCCCCACCTCTTTATTTCCACTCATCTACTCACCCCCCCATATACATACAAAAACACACACATATTACAACACCCCAGTACCTAGCGCTCTCAACAGATCTCTCTCTCTCTCTCTCTCTCTCTCTCTCTCTCTCTCTCTCTCTCTCTCTCTCTCTCTCTCTCGCTTTCCTCAGAGAGTGCGAGACTTCGAACAGATCTCACAGCATTGCAGTCGTCGATCCAATTCTGACCTCAACTACTCGCCATGGCCGCCGCAAACGCGCCGATCACCATGAAGGAAACCCTAACTGTGAGTCACTCTCTACAATTTCACTCTCTCTCTACATTTACTACTCGATTCATAACTCAATTTTGTCGATTACATAGTATATTGAACTGATTGTGCACTTTTTGAACTGTATTGTATTGTATATGCCCTAGTATATGTATGTATAGATGTATTTTGCGAATTCTCTTAGTTGAAGTGATTTTTACTTACTAGTACCTGACCGAGAAGTTTGATATAAATGTCGATTGTATTGTTTATCGAACTGTTGTTTATTGAACTAATTGTACAAATTTTGTATTGAAGATGCTATGGTATATATGTATCTATCTGTTTTTTCTGCAATATGGTGCAGCTAAAGTGTTTCTGCTGCTTAGTAGTATTTGACCTATAATTTTGATTCATCGTTATTGTGTAATTGGTTTCGGATCTGTAATGTAGGTTTGTATTTTGAATTGAAATAATGATGTGTCTATAGATGTGGTGCTGTAACGAAGTGTTTTAGGGGTTTTGACCCGTGGCTGTGATTTAGTTGTTACGAGTTTACCTGCCCTATTGTGTGCGTCTATGTATGCATATATATGTTTTTCTTGCGTTTTATTGTAGTTGAAGTGCTTTTGTTAGCAGTACCTGACCTAGAAGTATGATCAATTGTTTTTGTGTAATAATGTGGTTTGTTTCGGATATGTATTGTAGGTTTTTAGTTTGTTTTCAGATTTGAAATAATGACGTGTTTGTGGATTTGACGTTGAAATGATGTATTTTGGGGGTTTTGAACTGTGATATTGTTGTGACTAGTTTTCTTGGGTTGGTTGTTTTGCAGTTGCCAAGTATAGGGATTAATCAGCAATTCATCACGTTTACTAATGTTACTATGGAATCAGAGAAGTACATATGTGTTCGTGAGACGTCTCCTCAAAACAGTGTTGTGATTGTTGATATGAGCATGCCAATGCAGCCTTTGAGGAGGCCTATTACTGCAGATTCGGCTCTTATGAATCCAGATTCTAGGATTTTAGCTCTTAAAGGTAAATTGATTTGAACCAGATGTTTTGTGATTGTTTCTTGTATGTACATGTAAATTTTGTGTGTATCCTGTGGTTTTAAATTCATGTTATTGGCCTTACATGTGGTTGGAAATGTTTTTTGTTATTTATTTCGCGAAGTCTCAAGTAGTAATGAGAAGTGCTTTGAACTTGGGATGTTGTTGGTTGACGTGTGATTGACTAAAGGAGCATATGTAATTTGTTGATCTCATTATATTAATCTAATTAAATAGCTGATATTCTTTTGTAGCTTCACTTCCTGGAACTACTCAGGACCACTTGCAAATATTTAATATTGAGTTAAAAGCAAAAATAAAGTCATATCAAATGCCTGAGCAGGTGTGCTTCTCTCTCTCTCTCTCCCTCTCTTTTTTTAATTTAAAATTTTTCCTCTTTGCAGCTAGCTATAGCAGGTAGGTTACATGTTGCTTTTTCCAGGTTTCCTTTTGGAAGTGGATTACCCCAAAGTTGTTGGGTTTAGTAACTCAAGCATCGGTATACCATTGGTCTATTGAAGGTAAGATGCCTATTCTTTTGCCTCAAGCCTCAAGTCCATGAATTCCAATTTAAGTTATTTCTACAAACTACCGATTTGATTTTATCTGAATGTTTATATGTTGATTTGTTATAGGCGAATCTGAACCTGTTAAACTGTTTGATAGAACCGCTAATTTAGCAAACACTCAAATAATCAATTATAGATGTGATCCTTCAGAGAAGTGGTTGGTTTTGATTGGAATTGCTCCTGGCTCACCAGAGGTAGGTTGTTTCTTCTTCAGTTCGTTGGTGCTTGTTTACGTATGACTAGATATGCACACATCTATCAGTTTGGGATCATTTTGGGGAAAAGTCACAATTGAGTATATGTTGCTCACATTCCTTCAACATGTTGACTCATGCTATGTAGTACCTTCATTGCAATATGGACCACCTTTCCTCATTTTATTGAACTGAGGGTGGTTGTTACCTATGGTCATTTTTCGATGATAATTATGGTAGCATTGTTTCAGCCATAATTTGGTTGTATAAATCCGCCCTTTTACAACATTCTTGCACATTTCCAGTCGCATGAATTTATGTTCCTTCTATTCGTGTTGTCATACTGGGAAGCAAAGTAATTTCTATAAGTGGAGTAATTTTTTAAATGTCCACATTATTTTAGATATATGCAAAGAATTTCCATGAGATACTTGTTTGTCCCCAACAATTGGCAGAATTCTGTTTACTTTTTCCATTCATTTTTGTAATCAGTTTGGTGTAAACTGAGTTACAAGTTTTGATGTAATTTTAGTTATGATGATGTCCAGTTGTCCATAGTATTTATGTCTTGTATCTATACTTGTGGTCCTAATTAATTATGTTTGTTTGAATAAATTCGAAAACATATTTTATAATATATACCTTTTGTCTTATTGTTGCTGGCCCTTTGAAACTTGTTTTACTTACAACTATTTTTTTTAATGTTTATAGAAACCCCAATTGGTCAAAGGAAACATGCAACTCTTTTCTGTAGATCAGCAGCGTAGTCAAGCTCTTGAAGCACATGCTGCATCATTTGCCTCATTCAAGGTGTGTTGATTTATGATCTGCATATAGATTGTTGCTATTATTAATGTTTAAAATGCTGTATACCAGTCTTGAACAAAAAAAATCCTAAATTAATATCTGCATCATATTAGGTTTTGGGTAATGAGAACCCATCAATTCTTATATCTTTTGCAACAAAAAGTATTAACGCGGGGCAGGTGACATCAAAGTTGCATGTCATTGAACTTGGTGCCCAGCCAGGTACGTTTGCACATCACATATTTTCTTATGCTTTTATTTTTGTCACCTTTATTCTGTTTCATCTATTCATGTCAACGCATTAAGGGAGGAAATAACTAACAACCCAGTTTATGTGAAATCGTTTCTTCTATTTACATATTTTTCCTTATATAGCTAGTTGGCCTCTGGCTTATATTTATGTTCATCTTGTCATGTTTTTTTTCTCTTTTGTGTGCGTGTGTAGGAAAAGCAGCTTTTACAAAGAAACAAGCAGATCTCTTCTTCCCTCCTGAATTTTCTGATGACTTTCCCGTGGCCATGCAGGTCTGTAGTCTGCAATTGCGTCTTCTAAAGTGTATTTTGGGCTCTTAGCTTAATTCACATGCTGTTTTGTAATTTGGCAGATTTCCCACAGATATAGCTTGATCTATGTGATCACCAAGCTTGGACTTCTATTCGTTTATGATCTTGAAACAGCTACAGCTGTCTATAGAAACAGGATTAGTCCAGATCCAATCTTTTTAACATCTGAAGCATCATCAGTTGGGGGCTTCTATGCCATCAACCGAAGAGGTCAAGTATTGCTAGCCACTGTAAATGAATCAACTATTGTGCCTTTTGTTAGTGGTCAGGTAAGTTTTTGAGCTTCATTTTCATCAATTTGTAATAATTACTTGTCCCTGACCTATCTTGATAACTCTTGCAGTTGAACAATCTTGAGCTAGCTGTGAATCTTGCCAAAAGAGGGAACTTACCGGGTGCAGAGAACCTGGTAATGTAGTTGTTCCAGTTTCATTCTTTAGTTCTTATATTTTGGGAAAAAGAAGATGTCAATTTTTCAATGCCAAGTGTTATTTTTGGTGGTGGGAAGTAGTTTTGGGCGATTCTTTGATGTTATTTAATGGGTTGAATACGTTCTGAAGATAAGCATCTCTGTGGTCCTCCATTGCTCTTTGTGTGGTTGGTGGCAATGTTATTTCGATGTACACCTCAATCACAGTTGTTAAGAATAATAGATAGTATTACATAATAATAAAAATGGAAAATTGAACTTGGCTTGGTTTTTGTTTGTTCTGTCTCTATTTTAGTGCTAGTTGCCATGATTTAGCAATATCTAAGCCGATAATATTAACATTAATAGCAAGTTTTAGAAATAAGTATTTTATCCCTCAAAGACAGAGTACTCTCAAACACCTCTATTTAGTGGTATCTCGTAGTTACATCCAAGTGTTTTTGACTTCCCTTGAATTCGGTCAGCTTGTTGAGTTATGATGGTTTATACAAATATTTGAGATGAACTTCAAATAATATTTTAATGATAATGTTTGCTGTTGGTCATTACTTGAATGCATATTGAAAGAAGTTCCCATGTTGCGTATGTCTCAGGTTGTTCAGCGTTTCCAAGAGTTATTTGCTCAAACTAAATATAAAGAGGCTGCTGAACTTGCTGCTGAATCTCCTCAGGGCATCCTTCGTACCTCTGACACAGTTGTTAAGTTTCAGGTATTATATGTTTGTATTTTGTTAACTCCAAGTGACTGAATTTTTCTCTGGAAGTACTAGCATGAAAAACCAATACCTTGCTAGTGTGTAGTATTCATAAAATGTAGATCTTCTATATTTGTAAAACTAAGACAACATAATAAACTTTGTTATGTTATTGCAATAGGAATGTCAAATTGTCAAGCATGGGTTGGTAACAATTTAGTATTGAACTTCAAAAATAATTCGTTCGTATATTTGCCAAAAAACCCACATATAGTTTAGCGGCCAAAGAGCAATTTTCCAAAATAAGGTAGCATTCAGTATGTTCTTGCATAATAATGCTTTGTTATTTTATGAGGTGGTTGTTCCTCCTCCCCCGGTGTGGAAGGAGCGACCATGTTGTTTTACAGTCAACAACTATGTAAAATCGATACTACTATATACTTGCAGACAAGGAGGCTTATAAAGATATACGTTAGATGTGCCGACATATTATTTGCTTTGTGTTAACCAAATTCGGTCAAACAAAGAATATCACCGGTTATTTTCCGGTCAATTCCAATAAATGTTTTTAAACGTGTTCATGAATCTTAACTGTCCCTTAGACTTCAAATCTTCACTTAATGGATTATTTTTAGACTTTCGGATAGGTTTTTCTTCATCACTTTTAAGGTGTCATGTCAACACTTGCAATTGCTTGGTATGACTATCCTTAAAGTGTCTTGAGCTTAAAGGTACACGCCATGGCCTTGACACAGTGTAATAGCCATGACTACGGTGAACTTCTCCATTTAATCTTCAAATACGGAAAAAAACACTATATTCTGTTTTAACACAAATTGGATCATTGATTTAAAAATTGTATAAAAGTAGGGCACTTTAATAGATAAGATGAATGCAGTTAGCTGCATCATCTGGATAGCGTTGGTAACTTGGCAATAAAACGAATATAAGTGTAGGTGGTTGCAATCTGTGTGTGATTTGATGACTATATTCTGTTGTTTATTGTGAAGACGAAGATGTCCAATTGGTTGCATTGTGTTTGACATACTGGCTCACTGCCAAACAACTAGGTGAATAGTCAACATTTTATTATTACATTTTTTCCTTTGCAAGAGTTTAAGGTGTGGTTGGCTTTTCATATAAAGTATCTATATATGTACTTCTTGGACTTCACTTTGCAGCTTAGTGAGATGCCACACAGCCTATATATTGACCAGTTTGGAGGATGCAATCCTGGCCATTATCGTAATTATTCCTTTGTACATGTTCAAGACATAGGACATGGTTTATCTCTAGTATTGAACCCAATATCTAAACTCCTATTATATTATAGTAAATGCTTGCAGTGAGGACCAAGGTGCAAGCGGATATGTCTATTATTTAAATTTTCTCAATTTTATGTTAATATGTGTGTATTTCAAACGATGCTTGTAAAATGTCTTTTCACTGAAAGAAATTGAATAGCCTTGATGTTAATTAGTACATTGCAATGTGGGTCAATATCCAATCGTTTCTTGAATGTTCTGCAGAGTGTTCCTGTTCAAGCTGGACAAACACCACCCCTGTTGCAATACTTTGGAACTCTTTTAACTAGGGGAAAGCTCAATGCTTTTGAATCATTGGAATTATCCAGACTAGTTGTGAACCAAAACAAGAAAAATCTTTTGGAGAATTGGTTGGCGGAAGACAAACTGGAATGTACCGAGGAACTTGGAGACCTTGTGAAGGTAAGGCTTGATGATTAAGTCATTATGCATATTTAGAAATGTATGTATTCTAAATTTCTAATCATGGTTTCAGCTTAGCATTATTACATTTGACTATATTTTATGTTTTCTCTTAGACTGTGGACAATGATCTTGCTTTAAAAATCTATATTAAAGCCAGAGCAACTCCAAAAGTAGTCGCAGCTTTTGCCGAACGACGAGAGTTTGACAAAATTTTGATATACTCGAAGCAGGTTTGTGACTTTTATTGTAGCGGGCTGTGGTATTAAATAATATAGTGCAGATGGTCTTATTGTCTATATATGCTTTTTGAACAGAAATGTTCATTTCCTTGAAATTCTAATGATCGAAAGCTAACCTCTTTTCTTTCCCAGGTCGGGTATACCCCTGATTATCTGTTTCTTCTGCAAACAATTCTTCGATCTGATCCTCAGGTAGGCTGTAGGCAAATAATGTTTATGAAGCTGAAGCTATAGTTCACAAGTTTCTTCTCAGATAATTGTACATAGTTGTTTTATCTTAATCTTCAACTATATTAAATCAGTTCTCTGATGCATGATATATCTATTGCCCTACAATGTTTCATTTTCTGCTGATTATTTCCTTTAAATTTGGGAAAATTTCTGTTATAAATTTAACTTGCTTAATGTGATTTAAATATAGTATGTTGCATATTGGACTTTGAATATAATCTTTCGCTGCAATCCACTTCATTGTAGGGAGCTGTTAATTTTGCGCTCATGATGTCTCAAATGGAGGGAGGCTGTCCAGTTGATTACAACACTATAACTGATCTTTTTCTCCAGGTTCATACAATAAGTGTTCACTCCCTCTGATTTTGGATCTATAACATTACTCAAATTTCACCTTTTTGCCCTATATATGAGCCTTCTTTGGATAAAACATGCATTTGAAGTTCATATAATAATAAAGCAGTTGTCTCTCTTGATACATGAAATATACAAGATCACTATTTGACAAATGATTTTTTTCTGCCCCTGTATGTTTTATTTCTCTTAGAGGAACTTAATACGAGAGGCCACGGCGTTTCTGTTGGATGTCCTGAAGCCCAACTTACCGGAACATGCTTTCCTGCAAACTAAGGTTGTGCTTTTGTTATTGATACTAATGAATTCCTCGAGTGAGAACCTATATAACATCATGATGTTTTTAATCTATACAGGTTTTAGAAATTAATCTTGTAACGTTCCCGAATGTTGCGGATGCTATTTTAGCGAATGGCATGTTTAGTCATTATGACCGTCCTCGTATTGCTCAACTTTGTGAAAAAGCTGGTCTTTATGTCCGAGCTCTTCAGGTAATCTCCCAGTTCCAACTATTCGTGATTTTAGATGACCTCTATTTTAAAAATTGATGATCAATCTAACATGTTACCTACTTATAGCACTATGCAGAGTTACCTGACATCAAACGCGTCATGGTGAATACTCATGCAATTGAGCCGCAGGTCTTCCTTTCTGTCCATCTACTTTTACTGAAAAACTGTGTATTCCGTATCTAAATATTCATTTTCCCATTTCAGTCTCTTGTGGAATTCTTTGGAACTCTATCTAAGGAATGGGCTTTGGAGTGCATGAAGGACCTCTTACTTGTCAACCTGAGAGGCAACCTTCAAATTATTGTCCAGGTATCAGTTTCTGACTTGCTGCCATGAGATATTAAAACTAGGCATATTTTATTTTGGTTGTCTAATCGTAGATTTTATGCCAGACAATATTAAGTAGGAAACCATGCCTTGTCATTAGTTTTCCTTTAATTTTAATAACCAAACTAGTCATATACCTAATTGCAGGTCGCCAAAGAATATTCTGAGCAGTTGGGGGTCGATTCATGCATAAAAATCTTTGAGCAATTTAAGTCTTATGAAGGATTATACTTCTTCCTGGGATCATATTTAAGTTCCAGGTAAAAATCTTCCATTTTATATGATCTTTTCTCCTGTTTAAGATTCTGCCTCCTGAAGTTTGGTACTTGCCTTTGTTTCTTGTTATGGTTGCAGCGAGGATCCTGACATTCACTTCAAGTATATAGAGGCAGCTGCCAAGACTGGACAGATCAAGGAGGTGGAGCGTGTGACAAGGGAATCAAATTTTTATGATGCTGAAAAGACCAAGAACTTTTTAATGGAAGCCAAGCTTCCAGACGCACGACCGCTAATTAATGTATGCGACCGCTTTGGTTTTGTTCCAGATCTTACCCACTACCTGTATACAAGCAACATGCTTAGATATATTGAGGGCTATGTGCAAAAGGTATGACGTAGTTGTGAGCCTCAGAATTTTCCTTGGCAATGGAATTACTTATTGAAAAGTTGTTTGGACTTATTCATAATCAATTCTATTATCAGGTCAATCCTGGTAATGCTCCATTAGTTGTCGGACAGCTTCTAGATGATGAGTGCCCTGAAGATTTTATTAAGGGGCTGATCCTATCTGTACGTTCCTTACTTCCTGTTGAACCCCTGGTGGAGGAGTGTGAGAAAAGGTATTAATTTTTTTAATAAAATCAGTGTCATAGTCTGGGTCGTCATTTTTAATTGGCACAACATTTACATGCCCCCATCTCCCACAGCCCGATTATACTCTCCTAAGATTTGATAGTTCCGCTCGTAGTCAAGCAGTCGATCTTTGTGGTTTTTATTTCGTACATATACTTGTATCCTCACATGTTAGTTATGCTTCCAGGAATCGGCTGCGGTTACTTACTCAGTTTTTGGAGCATCTTGTGAGTGAAGGGAGTCAAGATGTACACGTGCACAATGCTTTGGGAAAGATCATAATTGATAGCAACAACAATCCTGAGCACTTCCTGACTACTAATCCGTATTATGATTCACGTGTTGTTGGTAAATATTGTGAGAAGCGTGATCCCACACTTGCCGTGGTTGCGTACCGTAGAGGGCAATGTGATGATGAACTGGTTAATTGTACAAACAAGAACTCTTTGTTCAAGCTTCAGGCCAGGTTTGCAACATTAGTTATTCATTTTTTGATGTATTGTTGTAATAATTAATTTTTAGAGGTACACAATTAAACTCTTGTGGTCTTGTTTTAGGTATGTTGTTGAAAGGATGGATGGTGATCTCTGGGATAAAGTTCTTAATCCTGAAAATGAATATAGGCGACAACTTATTGATCAAGTTGTTTCTACTGCTTTGCCTGAAAGCAAGAGCCCTGAGCAAGTTTCTGCTGCTGTTAAAGCTTTCATGACTGCTGATCTTCCTCATGAACTAATTGAGCTTCTGGAGAAGATTGTGCTCCAAAACTCTGCATTCAGCGGGAACTTTAATCTGCAAAACTTGCTTATCTTAACGGCAATCAAGGCTGATACATCCAGAGTAATGGATTACATAAATAGACTCGATAACTTTGATGGACCTGCAGTTGGTGAGGTGGCAGTGGAAGCCCAATTGTATGAAGAGGCTTTTGCAATATTCAAAAAGTTCAACCTCAATGTCCAGGCTGTTAATGTTTTACTGGACAATATCCAAGAAATTGCTCGGGCTGTGGAGTTTGCATTCCGTGTTGAGGAAGATGCTGTTTGGAGCCAGGTGGCTAAAGCTCAACTTAGAGAGGGATTAGTAAGTGATGCCATTGAATCATTTATTCGCGCTGATGATGCAACTCAGTTCCTGGATGTTATACATGCTGCTGAGGGTGAGGATGTATATGAGGATTTGGTAAAATATCTGCTAATGGTTAGGCAGAAGACCAAGGAGCCTAAGGTGGACAGTGAGTTGATTTACGCGTATGCAAAAATAGACAGGATTAACGACATTGAAGAATTCATTCTAATGCCCAATGTCGCTAATCTGCATAATGTCGGTGACCGCTTATATGATGAAGCGTTATATGAGGCAGCAAAGATCATTTATGCTTTCATTTCTAATTGGGCGAAGTTAGCTGTCACCCTTGTTAAGCTAAAACAATTTCAAGGTGCTGTTGATGCTGCTAGAAAAGCAAATAGCGCCAGGACATGGAAGGAAGTTTGTTTTGCTTGTGTTGATGCTGAGGAGTTCCGCCTGGCACAGATTTGTGGACTCAACATTATTGTACAGGTAACTTTATTAGTCAATGTTAATAACTCTTAGAAACTATGATTTCACAAAGTTATATCTAATTTACCATCTATCTTGATTCCTTAGTTTGGGAAATGAAATCTCAGTGACACATATTAAGTTACCATATATTTTTAAGTCTCTCACTTTTCGAACCTGTTCTGGGGCAAAGTTCCTTGGACTGGCAATGTACTGTTTTTGTTGATTTAGTGTTCATGTATAAGTATAGAATGCTGAATAGTAAAGGATTATTGGTTTGTTTGGACTTACTATGATTGTCGTACACCACAGTTTTTAAGTTCACCTTTACCTTTCTATTGGCACCCTTTTTTATGTAAATTTATATTGTCAGCCTTTTTTATGTAAATTTATTGGCTTCAGGATGTACTTAGGCCCCGCTAAGCTCATTTCCATATAAATGGTTGCAGTTAAAGTTCACATGCACAACTATTAATTATTCCTTCGAATATTGTGCTATGATACATTCTCTGATTTGTTTCATGGTATTGGTAGGTGGATGACCTGGAAGAAGTTAGTGAATATTATCAGAACAGAGGATGCTTTAATGAGCTAATTTCTCTTATGGAGAGTGGTTTAGGTTTGGAAAGGGCACATATGGGAATCTTTACAGAGTTGGGTGTGCTTTATGCTAGATATCGTTATGAGAAGCTTATGGAACATATCAAACTATTTTCGACTCGTTTGAACATCCCCAAGCTAATTCGTGCATGTGATGAACAACAGCACTGGAAGGAACTAGTCTATCTGTACATTCAATATGATGAGTTTGACAATGCTGCTACAACTGTCATGAATCATTCCCCAGATGCTTGGGATCACATGCAATTCAAAGATATTGTTGTTAAAGTGGCCAATGTGGAGCTTTATTACAAGGCCGTGCACTTTTACTTGCAAGAGCATCCTGATCTTATTAATGATGTTCTCAATGTTCTTGCACTTCGAGTGGACCATACTCGTGTGGTAGACATAATGAGGAAGGTACACACTTTAGTTTCTCTTAATTATGACTTGCACCTTCCCCACCCCCTGAAATATCGGCCTATGCTCTTTGTAAAATATGTTTCATATATGGGTTCAGGCCGGTTACCTGCATCTTGTGAAGCCATACATGGTTACAGTTCAGAGCAATGATGTATCCGCTGTGAATGAGGCTCTGCATGAGATCTATGTTGAGGAAGAAGATTATGATAGGTTGCGTGAATCAATCGATTTACATGATAACTTCGACCAGATCGGTCTTGCACAGAAGGTGAGGTTTTATTTAATTTCAGCCTTGTTTAGTTTCCTTCTATCCGCCACTTAATGTCTGGAACTGTGTTATTTTATGTACGAGCAGATTGAGAAACACGAGCTTCTTGAAATGAGACGTGTAGCTGCTTATATCTACAAAAAGGCTGGTAGATGGAAGCAGTCGATTGCACTGTCTAAAAAAGATAACCTTTACAAGGATGCCATGGAGACTGCTTCACAATCTGGTGACCGTGAGCTTGCTGAGGATTTGCTTGTTTATTTCGTTGAGCAGGTAATTATAAAAAAAAATAAAAAAAATTCCATGTTTTCACTCGAAACCTCTAGAGGCTCAGATCTCACACTGGATCTTTTTCATTCACATTGTTAAATCTTTAGTTTGAACTTTAAAAACCCAATATAAACATGTATGAAAATGCGATTTACCGGTTGAAGACGTGAATATGCTGCATGCTTTTGGTATAAAAAGATTAATACATGTTATAATTAAGATGGACCGACAATTAAGAGCAATAGTAATGGGAAGCAGTAGAAGAGTAGTAGTAGTGTCATTATAATAAGTGATCCTTGTCTATGGTTAATAGTAATAATCATCATTATTTTTTGCTTTTACAGGGAAAGAAGGAATGCTTTGCATCGTGCCTCTTCGTCTGTTATGATTTGATTCGAGCAGATGTTGCTCTTGAACTGGCATGGATGAACAATATGATCGACTTTGCTTTTCCATATCTGTTGCAGGTGCTTTACTTTCTTGTAGTCCCTGTAATTGTTGAGTGGGTTGATGGTTGAATAAAAGAAACTAATGTGAATTAGTATTCAGTAATAGACTCGTAAAACTTTGAAGAGTATTTGTTATCCAAAAAGTTCAGAATTGATTAAATTTTGGTATTGGTTGATTTGGTTGCTTATATATGTCTGGTTTCGTGTTTTTTGTTTCTTCTACTACCTTTTTTATTTACATAACCCGAGTGTTTAATGCTGACATCTTGACCCTAAATAAGTTAAGTTGTGGGATCAGAGTTGACAATGTTGGGTCAACCTAGTTGAAAGTAATAGCTTGGTGGTTGGCACAACACTGTTTAATATTACTGAATTTATAACATTGGCTTTCTGGGCTGAAGCTTAATCTTGTGAAGTGATGATTTAACATGCATCTCAAATCTTAGTTTTTGGAGGGCAATCTGACTCTGTTTCTCAAATGCAGTTCATTCGTGAGTATACAAGCAAAGTTGATGAGTTGATCAAGGACAAGATAGAAGCAGCAAAGGAGATGAAAGCTAAAGAAAGTGAAGAGAATGACGTAATTAAACAGCAGGTAATTTTTTTGTTTTGGCAAAAAAAGAAAATGAGAACTTTTTAATTCATCAAGGTGCTGTACAGATTATTCTTTTTTACCTGTAATGCATTGTATGTGAAACATAAAACGTCCTATTTACGTGAATTGTTGTCAGTTTTGGATTAATTCGAGTTGTTAGTTCTGTTCATATTTCAAATTGTGAAGCTTGTTATATGATTTCACATTTTTTTGCTGCAGAATATGTATGCTCAGCTGTTGCCTCTTGCCTTACCTGCACCACCGGGTATGGGAGGAGCTGGGTTGAGTGGGCAGGGTATGGGAGGCTATGGTCCCCCACAACCGCAGTCTATGGGTGGAATGGGAATGCCTGCAATGCCCCCCTTTGGCATGCCACCAATGAGCTACTGATTTTTAGTCAGATAAGATGGTGAAAATGTGCAGAATAGATGTTTATTGACAAAGTGGGAAAGTAATTGTGTCCTGTTCCTTTTGGTACTTAGTGGAGGTATTCACCTTAAGATTTAATACTTTTCTCCTTGCAGATATTATCATATAGGCTAAAGGGAAGGTGTCCTCTGAAATAATGTCATTATAGTTTTGGATGTCATGCTGTCTATATATGTAGTAGAAGTATATCTTTTGTACCAGAGGCAATTTTGGGTAGCTTATAGGCTTATTAACTTGATGATGATCTTGTGTTGTATCAAAAGGACAAGGCCTATACAATATATGCAACATTGTACTTTATTTTGAAGGATAGTTGAAATGATCTGTGTATTGACTAGTTAACCAGTTTCTTCTATATGCTGTGCCGGAATATTAGCAACTATTATATCACCCTTTAACGTCAATCTATCACTTTGTAACACTAAAGTGTCAAAAACAGTTCCCCTCTTTTTAAAAATTTATCTAGTTTGAAATTTGGAGAACCGGTTTCCATGGCATGTCTGACACTCTCAGGCCTCAGCACGGTAAAATTGGATCAATGATTAACAGGGTTCCTGCCTGTATTGAAGTAGCTTGAAACAAAGTCTAAATATGGATACCCTGTACAAACTAATGAGTATACATGTACTGTATATTGAACCGTTGAGTAAGATAAATCCAAAATTACAATATTTATCAAAATTCAAACAGACTTAACCAAATTTTATGTTCTGGATTTGGCTTTATTTTTAGAAATGGAATGAATTTGATTTTAGTTTGTTTTCTGGATATATAAGAAACTGGTTATCGTTTTGAACAACAAATAGAGTTTGTTACAATTCGTGACCAAATTTTATAGCAAGTTTACTAAAAATGACATGTTTGCGTATTGGTCAATATTTTTTTGGTAATAGACAAAACTGTGACCGCTTGTATTTGTCCGGTAGGAAAGATGAGAAAAGTTTTGGAGATTTATTAATTTTAATAATTATTAAAATTTGTACTTAAACAAAACAAACCCACATTTTAAAAATAGTTTTTTTTTTTAAAATTCACCTAAACGACTTCTAATTCGTTTTCATGATTGAGGCATCAGGCATGCAAGGGTGTATTTACATGTACAAACTACAAAAGTATCTCTTGGAAAAGAAAGTGTTGCGTCTGTCCACCTTAAAAAGTGCGTCAAGTTTCCAAAAAGAGTCTCACACAACAAATGCATGTTCTGCTCGTCAAAAATAATTAGTACTCGTATTCTCAAAAAAAAAAATAAAAAATAAAAAACCAGACAACTAAAAAAAATTGAACTACTATCTCTAAGGTTACATTTCAACACGAAATATATCCTAATTGTCGTCGCTCAATAATCCTTCTATAAAGGGAATAGTAGTATAAGGCAACCAAGTATCCCCCAAGGTGAGATTAAATACAGTGAAATTCCAGGCTTGAGTAGCATTCAATTGTCCATAACCAGGCCATTGAACTCTACTACTAGTGTTAGCTCCAGGTCCATAATTCCTGTACTCGCCATAAGACAACGTGTCCAATCCCACTGTGCCATTCCATTCCAACCATCCGTCCGGGGTTATCAAATCTCCGATATACGATTGCATGACCACAGTTCTCGAATATTGTTTCCAAGGTCGACCGAGATAATTCTTGGTCGTGCCATTTACATCTATTGCCAAGTCTGGAGCAGCTTCAATGCTGCAGTTGTGGATTGAAATACCTGTATTTTGGTTCGGGTCTGTTCGGCCTTGAGCCGTGATGGCGGTCTTTTGATTAGCCATTGGTTTCCGGACATATATATTGCATTTTTGGAAAACGGAAGCTGAGTTTCCGAATATGAAATCTACAGTTCCGTAAATGTCACACTCTCTGTAGAATTGTCTAAGGGAGTGAACATATAGAGTGTCTTGATAACCTTCGAAACTGCACCGATAAAATGTTGAAAGGTCAGCATTGTTCCTCACTGCTACTGCTTGGTGCTTCTCGGGTCCAGCCGTGTTCTTGAATGTTACGTCGATTGCGACAAATCGTTCCCCGGAAACAACTGTCAATTTCAAAATGTTATTAATTAAAGTACGAAATATTTAATGTAACGACATTGTAGTACGCTAGATTTTACTACTTACTAAAGGTAGCAGAACTGAAGGTCGACCATCCATCAACAACACTATGATTTCCGGTAATGACAGTGCGATTAATCCCAACTCCGAGCAACATTATATTTTTCTTATGCTTGGGTATGGTGATATATTCTTCGTAAATTCCTTCCATTGCGTATATAACGAAGTAGCCATCTTCGACTTTCGAGTTAAAAGGTGCAAACTCGATGGCTTGGCCGATGCTTGTGAAGTTGCTACCTCCATATGGGCTTACAATCACCACGTTGTTGACTACAATGCCGCCGCCGCTGTTATCTTTATCTCTGTCATCGGCACGGCTTCTTCCGGCCTTTTGAGCTCCTCTTGCAAATCCATGTAAAGCCTGTAACGAATATATTTAACTACTTAAATATAATCATATGATAAATATATCTACATAATTTGATCATGAAATCAAAATAGAAAAATGTAAATTGAAGGTACAAATGTACGAGATAAAGAAATATATTAACATGTTGGAGAAATGATCAGTTTCGAAATGAAAATTACTATTGTCGTTGTTGTCGAAATTTGATAATTACAATATGGGAGACATTGACTTCAATGCACCGACAAATTATATTTGTATTCCTAATTACGAGTGCAAAAGTACTCACAACGCAAAGACAGTTAGTCAGATATATAGATCGGGTTTCTTTCTTTCAATTTAAAAAAATGTTTCCTTTAGGAATTAGATCTGAAAGTGATGAAATGTAAATTAGACAAGTAATAACAATGACCAAAACATATGCACTTATTACTTAAAGTTTATTCATAAAAATACATTTGAATTACTTGAAGTGTAGTCCTAAAACCATGTTAATCAGTAACGTTTTTAATTAGAGCGGAGAGTGATAATTTGGATCATAAGATTTTAACCCGATTAATAAAAATAATAATGAGATTGAAATACATTTTTGTATCAAAATTTCATTCTCTTTCCCGTAAATCGGATAAGAATCGTATGGATGATTCAAACGGGCCGGGTATCAAATTCAGTAGTACATACATTTACACACGTCACATGCATGAGACACGATAGAATCACCACAGTCACCGACTAATTTATTGCTTAAGGTGCGTGTTTAAGTACGTGTTTACCTATTTGTATACAATCCTAAGTTTCTAAATAAGTAGAATAATTTTTAAATTCGCAGGTATCTGATGATTTATGTGCAGATCGCAGGTTCGATTCACTCTTCTTAATTATTTGTATAATATACCGCGATATCTTACTGACATAACTCATAAGGATATAAATATTATACGCCCGTTGTCTGTCAAAGAAGAACTGTTCTTCCTTTTTACTATTATAATATCATGCTGCTCATGCATGCACAGACAACTGGCGACAAACGGCGTTGACAAGGTCACCATGCATATATCGAAGTGCACATGAACATACATGGTCACTTACGTACTAGTACTATTAAAGCCTTTAATAGCTAAATCCTTCTCTCTTCCTAGTTCATAGTGCACAAAAAGATTCATACAAACCTAGCTAAACAGATTTACATACACTACTACTGATACACTATAGCTATCTAACTAGTAACACCTTTCTCCCGAATTTTAAATAAGGGAGGAAGTAAGCGAAAATTAAGTAAAATAATGAAAGAAGTAAGTGAAGACTAAGTAAAGAGTTGAATTATTTATGTACCAAGAAATTAAACAAATATAATTACATAAGTTAAATAGTTAAAGCAATGCAATGAGTGTTCGTACCTTCTTCAATTTTGATGAACTAAAGATCCCCGGGAAACCTTTTCCACCGAAAACCTTACCCTTTCTAGGGCCACGCTTCCGATCACGCGCAATAGCATGCGTAACCAAACCTAATGAAACGCTATACAAAACGGTGGCATTAGAGAGAGGCTCTTTCAAGACCGTAGCCAAGCTACTATCACTCTCCACAAGACTGTCGTAGCATGTGTCCTGATTTGTCACAACGCCGCTCAACAATGTCTCGATTTTACCAATAAGTCCGTCGGTCATGGACGGAGCAGTCCTCAACTCTAAGGTGATCATTTCCAAGTATCCCTCAGTTAGATCAAAAAGTTGTTCACAATCTTGTAGTGCATTTCTTTCTTCTTGGCTAATGTTTGTCTTTGATTTTTTTAAGTAACGGTTGATGGTTTTAGTGAGTCTTCGAGCTTGTTTAAGGCTTTGTTTTACGGAGAATTTGCCGTAGCTGGCAGGGTTTGTAGGTGAGAAGCGAAATGCGGAGAGGACTGAGCGGCAGAGTCTAGGGTAGAGACTTGATTTACAAGCAATGGAGGGTAGTTGGGGTGTTGATATGGGTTGCGCATGTATGACTAAGATTAATAGAGCAAAAACAACAACAAAAATGATGGCTAATTTGCTTTTTAGCAGAACCATCTTCAATACGAGAGAGATCTTGAAATTGAGAGAGAGAGAGAGAGAGACTAGTGAGGAGAGAGTAGAGGGAGGAGTAATGTGTTGGTTCCTACGAGAGAGTGTGGGAGTAAATATAGGGGGTTGCCGGACTTGGGAAAAACGGAAGCGCGTTGATTTAAGTTAATTAAATATTTAATTAAGCTGAAGATGTAATTGGTGCAACGGTAAGATATTGTCCTATAAACTAAAAAATAACATAATTTAGGTTCATGATTAATGTGCATGTCAGCATGTATATTTATATATAACTAGCTCCCACGGGTTTACTTTAAATAATAGGTTTCATTGATATATTATTTGTGCTATTTTGCTTCCTTGATTGTAATCTATGTATATAATAATTTTCGAACAATTTTAAAGGAGTAAGAAGGTAATTTCACTTTCAAAAATAATTTTAAAAATAGCCACGTCAGCATTGTTATAAATTTAATCATTAATGTTATTAATTAAATATGGTTATCACAATCAATCATGCATTTTATTGTTTTTTTCACTAATTATGCTAAGTTTTGAAATCAAATTATAGATTACTACAAATAAATTAAGTTATGCACATTAACATCTTTACATTTGGTATATCCAAAAATTAGATCTTCAAAAAATTTCTATTCCTTTCTTTGATCCTCTCAATTTATTTTCTCTTCCTTGAACACTATCAAATCAATATTCAATTTTGATTTTAATATAATTCAAAATTAATTAACTTAATTTAATTTTTTTAATCTCAATATATGTTTTTTTCCTATAAATCAATGATATATGCATGTGTAAGATTCTACTATACGATGAAAATTTCTTAGTTTTAATTTCTTAATGCTTAATCATATAGTATTTTTATTATTTAATTGGTACATCAATCAGACGACATGATATAAATATTTATCACTTAAGTTATCTAATCATCACAAAATTATGTTAAAAAAGAAAATAAATCATCTTGGATCTTTTTTTGATAAAAAAATTTAAATTTAAATTTAAATTTTGAATAATTTATCAGATTGACCAAGATTTTTTGAAACTTAAATGGTGAGTTTTGAAAATAATTATATTTACTTATAAGTATAATTTCTTTTCTCTAAAATAAAAATAAAATGTACATAGTTTATCAAATCAAATTTATATTAACGGTCCTATAAATCTACTAATAAATCACTTTTGTTTTCTCTAAAATAAAGATAATCATTGACTTAATTGAGTCAAACAATTTGAATCAAGATTTACAAAGTTAAAAATTTCTCAAATATCTTTCAAACACGTCTTATATCTTCATAGTTGAAGCTCCTTATAAGCTACCACCATATCTCGAAAGACACCTTCAAATCCAAATTCAAAATCTTAAATATATTTTATAAAAAAAATTTATAAATATTTTAATACTTTTATCAACATCAAACCCACCTTCTCCTAACAACAAGTAAACTCATGGTCAAATGTTGCAAGCAAAAAGATTAATTTATCGTAAAAAGAAACAATTACAAAACGAATTTCTACTTATAAATTATAATGATAGGTTTTATCATTAAATAAATCAAAAGGATGTGATATAGTTAATAAATAAATAAAATTGGAAGCCCGTGCGCGGAACGCGGGCAAGAAAACACTAGTTGATTATAGTGGAAGAAAAATTATAAAACAGTTGTTATTATATGTTTATCAAGGTTTATTATAATTTTAGACACATGTATTTTGACACATGTATAATGGCATAAATATACTAACGTGGTTGAACCGTGGAATAAAATATTTCCCCAAAAAGTGTATGTTGGAGTATTAGAGTAACTATATACTATTCAATATTCTAGAAATGATATAAACCAATATTTATTTACTCAAAAATAAAAATCAGAAAAAATGGGAGAAAATGTGGTTTATGTAATAAGAGGTTTGAAAGTAATCTCAAAACAAGGTGTAGCACAATTGGTCATGACATGAGTTCAATTGTGTAGAAGGTCATTGATTCGATTTTTTGCTATGTCATAATATTTTTAGACTTAACTAAAGGGTTAGAGGGGTAAGAATGTAATCTCACGCGAATAAAATCACTCCCCAAAAACATCATGTTCCCGTATTAGATATAGAATAGAAGAATAGATTATCGTGAACGGTCCATTCCAACTCCCATCCATTTTCTATACTAATTAAATTGGGTGGATTCTGATTTTCTTTTTTTCACATGACGGACCGATTTTTATTATCTTAATAGTTAACACGTTGATTCATTATAAATTTTCTCAGCTTGGGCCTTAGGCTCCATTTGACATTGCTCTTGCATACAACAACTATTTTTTTTTTGAAAATTAAGTAAATTTTTTTTGATAAAATTAAAAAAATAATTTTTTGAAAAACGTTTATTTATGAAAACATGGTCCCCATGTTTTTGAAAAAAAACTGTTTTGAGCTTTTGCGGGAAGCAGGTTTCATTATCAAATCTCACCAAAAATATTAATTTTTTATATTTGATATGAGCTGAAAAATAATCCTAGAAGTGCAATTAATTACATATTAATTAGACCCGGATTGGTCCAAGAACACAGCCCAATAAGCAAGGCCCGAAACCCTAATTATTTATTAATTTCGTAATTAATAAATAGAGAAAATATATAGCTCAGGAAAATAGTCCAAAATATGGTAAATTCATCAAGGAAGGATCCAGAATCCCCAATTAAAAGAAATAATGAGTCATATTCCTTATCAACAAGGAAAAGACTTGTCCATCAAGAAATATAATGTTCATCCATTATCAAAAAGGAGACTTATTCGCTAAGTCTCCTAAACATACTCTAAATACGAGGCTCCAGACGTCTATATAAGGACCCTGCTCCTTCACAATAGAACTACGTTTTCTGGCTTGATTCTAAGCACTGATTGAGATACGTAGGTATCTTGTGAGAACCGATTTAGTCACGAAACACAAGAGCATCCATTAAAGCTCGAAAGCTCTTTAAACCCTAGCAATTAATTTACAAGTATACTTTTTAATCCACAACATTTGGCGCCGTCTGTGGGAACGACAACATCAACCATGGCAAACACACGAAGAACAACTCGAGATACTCAAACTTCTGAAGAGCTTCTTCTCACCTCCGAGGCAGGCGCTCAAGGAAATCAACCACCGCCAACTACTGGCATTCAAGGGGCGAATATCCCCCTCACCACCACTCAAGGACCGGAAATCCCAATTTTGGTTGAAGGAACGAATCCCCTGCAAATGGTCGTTCATGGATCTAATCCACAAGTGACCACTCTCCAGCAACCAATCTCCTCGCTGCTCATGAATGCACCAAGTGGCCTTCAACTCCATACTACGGATCCGCCCCAATACGCAACTCAAACTCTTGGGATGCCAAGCTATGGCATGCCCCCTCGACCCATGGCGGGCGGTAGTGGTCTCAATCCCAGTTACCATGAGGCATATGTTCCTCCTTACATACAAGGTCTGGGACCCCAAAATCAACAAACTCAAACTCAACGGACCCCTTTGATTCAAGACTACTCGGGTCCCTATACTGAGGACGAGAATTATACATCTGCAGAAGAGAGGGATGTTGCCCCAAGGAGGAGGCGTTCTTCCCAAACAAATCAGGAACAACCTCAAACTACTAAGGAAAATATTGCGGCCCATGAGGCAGAGGCTGCAAGGCTCAAGAAATTACTGACAGAACAGGAGGCCGCGAAAGCACAAAGCCAAGCAACTGGAAGAGTCCCGATAATCAACCTGGACCCAACACCGAGAAAAACCAAGAGGGCTGAAGCCCCAAGGGGTGATCCTCGTGTTTTGTTACCCCTAGGAGATCCTGATGATCCTACACCACTATTCACTCAAGACATCATGAAAGCTACCATATCCAGGAAATTAAAGAGGCCAATGATTAAAGCTTATGATGGAACGGGTGACCCCGCGAATCATGTAAGAACCTTCTCTAATGCACTGCTGTTGCAGCCAACCAATGATGCGGTCAAGTGTAGGGCGTTTCCACAAACCTTGGCGGGCATGGCCCAACGTTGGTATAACCGCCTACCTCCCAATTCCATTGGGTCTTTTAAGGAACTAAGCAAAGCATTCATCAACCAATTTGTTAGTGAAAGGGTGCACGAGAAAGGTTCTGCATCACTCATGGGAATCCATCAAGGAAAGAATGAAGCTTTAAGGGATTATATCAACCGATTCACCCGGGAGGATCTGAAAGTCCCGAACTTGGAGGACAAAGTTGTTAGGTCCCGAAGTATCGTAGAAGGGGGGGTTGAATACGATACTCACAAATAATTCAATTTCGTTCACGGATAATTCATTCAGTTCTATAACAAAATCAAACACACCAAACCAAACCAAAAGTCGGGGAATATATCGTTTTATAAATATAAACCTCGAGGGGTGCTACAATTTCTAATCCGTAGATTAGCTTCAATGAGTTCTAGGTTATTCATAATCAATACAATGAAAGAATTCTGAGCACTATAAATTTCTATGATCTTCTCCGGCTCAAAACTCTCTCTCAGTAGTTGCTACTATGAACTAACCTTGACTGAGGAAGACACTTCCTCTCTCTGTGTAATTATAGACTTGGTTTTAGAAAAACCATCGAACCAAAAATAATGGAATATTCTTGGCCGTTGGATCTTCATCAACCTGACAACAATGTCACTTCTTCACCTGCTCCTCCAATTAGAAAACTATCGAATTGGAAATCCATCGAATGGAAAACCATCGAAAGGATTAAAAGAAACTTTCCATTCGATAGTTTTTAAAGAAAACTATCGAAAAAGAAATTCTCTTTTCCATTGAATCTAATGATTTTCTTAGAAAAGCTTTCGATGGTTTTTATTACTTTAAGAAATAAAAACCATCAACTCAATTTCTTTTGATTCCTTAGAATCACATTCGATAGTTTTTCATAAATGAAAAACCATCGAATCACATTATGTCCTTGTTCCTTTTAGAAAACCTTTTTGAGCTTCTTGGTGTTTCAGTTCTAGACTGTATCAATTTCTTCTGAGACGATAAAACAACTTGATCTTTTAGTGCCGTCACCTAGTGCAACTGGTCTGGTTCACAGATGAATAACACTTGATCAATTCTTCTTTTATGTCTTCAATTCAATGCTGCTGATAAGTCCTTTGTCGTCCTGGTTGCTTCATCACTGGAATCCTGTGGTACTGAACCCTAAATCATTCACATACTTCTGTCATCTTGAAAGTCTTGTTTCTTTTGCTGTCACTGAGGCTTGAACATTTTCATGAACTTCTTTCCGTGACCTGTTTACGGACTTCAAGAATACATAACGTATTTTGATTTTTTGAGTTTACCTTTTCTTCTTTGATTCTGGATTCCTGTGCTTCTGTTAATATTATTGTCTGTCTTGTCCTTTGTTGAGTTGTAGTTATCTCTTTTACATCTTATGTTACATTATGCTTTACAATCTCCCCCTATTTGATTGGATAGAGTTCGACAAGCAAATACTTCGAGGATAACTCAACTAACTAAGGAAACATGAAACTACTTAAAGTAAGACAGCGTAATAATATTAATGCATTCTGGATCAGATATATATACATTTCCAGATTTCATAAATCAAAGAACAATAAAACTTTTCACTTTGAAGTTGCTCCTCTTGATTGAGCTGACAGTTCTCTTGTTCTTTGCTTCAGTTCTTCAGTCCATTCCAATCTCACCTTCTTCACTCATTGGATCGGAGTTAGCAGCTTGATAATCAATCACTGATAGATAGTGCAGTGGTTCTCCAGGTTTAAGGATTGCTCCTAGGATGTGTCTTCCAATATATCCAACCTCTTGACCCACTCCAGCCCACAGCCATGCAATGTTAACATCTTTCTTGTTTAGCTTTGGCATGTTTGGTAGTCTGGGAAGCACTTCCAATCCTTTCTCCACTCTCTTCCTATAGTAGGGAACATTCTCCATAAGATATTTTCTTAGAGTGTCGGCTGCTTTTGTCCTTCTCCGTTGATGTGAATCCAGTGGATCTAAGATACTTCTCAACTGATATTAGATATTCGTTTGGGTAATCTCTCAGTTTGTCCTCCGTCATGTAGCAGATTCTGAACAAGTCATTCGTCATGAATCTAACCATAGGAGGGTTTTCAGTAATCTCTGGACTGACCTTCATCAAGATTTCCTTAACATGCTCACTGAGCAGTTCATTTAGCTTTGTAGTTCTTTGAATCTTGATGAGAATCACCTTTAGTGGTGTCTTTCTCTCTTAGTGATAGAGAATTTGCTTCTTCTTCCATATCATCATCCAAGATAGGATGTTCTATTGGCTCTGGATAATATGGCTCATGCTCCTCCTGAATCGGTTGCTCTTGCATGATCTCAAATTCCTCCTCACTTTTTTCCTTCTTGCACAATGTCTTCAATCCAGTACTATCTAACTGGAATAGCTTCATTGGTTTCCCAAACTCCCCATCCAGTTGTTTTCCAACCTTCATTAGTCACTTCATTTGTTTCCCCTTCTCCAACTTTCTCCCCCTTAGTTGAGGAATCCTCGATGAAGTTATCCTCATTGTAAAAGGTAGTAGAAGGATCAGGTTGTTGCTGTGAAGGTCCGGGTTGTTGGTTCCTCAATATATTCCATAATCTTCTTGAGGGTGGATTGAACATGTACCTCCAGGTAATAGCAAATCTTCAATATTTGAAAGGGTTAGGGTGTCACTCCTCACGTTTGGCTCTGGGTGTACACTCAACGTTTCTGTCGGTGTTTGAATCATTTTTCCTTTCCCACTCAGGCCAGGTGTAAGTGTTTTTGTTTCACTCAAATCCTTAGTGCTGATTATACCTGCAGAAGAAATCACCGTAGCCGTCCTTAAGGAGGTCACCGGTGGTGCAATGGGGCTTCGCAAGTCCCCGTCCTTGGTTAAACCAAGTTGCTGATCATCCGTGGATGATGTATCCTTTAAAGGATCTAGAGTTTGAATCTCTAGGGGGTTAGAAACAGGCTCTTTTGTTGCCCAGTAAATAACAATTGTAGAAGGGGGTTGAATACAATTGTATAAGATTCTCGACTTTATATAACACAAATATGAAAGATCAATAACAATAACAATAACAGCTTTATTAACTTTGATATAAAACTGTTACAAACTCTCTTAAGAAATTCTGATGTTCTTAAGAGCTGCTAGCTTACAAAAACTCTCTCAAGAAATTCTGTTCTTAAGAGCTTCTCTCCGATTATGTTCTCTCTCGAATGAATAATTCTCTCTCTCTGATGAGTACATAAATCGAAACCAAAACTGTGTTTATATAGTGCACACAACTTCTCTATCAATAACAAGATAAGTCCTAATCATAATAAAGATAGAAACATATCTTTAATCGATAGCTGCATTCTACAAACCAGGAACAAACTTCCATGTTTATCTAGACTCCAAATATAACTCGAAGTAGGAATCCTGATCAGCTTCAAGTCCTGATGATCAAACCTGATCATAGTCTGAGTAGGAATCCTGATGATCAATAAGATACTGACGCTTGATCAAATACTGATGACCATGCAATACTGATGACGTCAGCAATCCTGATCAGTTGAGTCTAGCTTCTGACGATCATTGAATTCTGATCTAACAATCTCCCCCAATCTCATACTTTGTGAAATAAAGTATAGATTCCAAATATTCAATGATGTCAAAAACATGTATCAAAATGTACGAGTATCTTCAGAAACAACTTATCTGTTTAAGCTTTGTGATAGAACAGATTCATCTTCAAGAAGTTGGATAATAAACTTTCTTCTTTTTCTTCAAGAATTTGAATCAGTCTTTCCTTAAGATTTCTGAGTTCTTCATCTTCCTCATTAATCTGGTAGATAGCTGCTCTGAGATTCTGTATGGAGTTTCTCTGTAGACTGTGCTCTTCAAGCAAAAGATAAGCAATTTCCTTCCCATCAGGATTGAGAGAAAGATGAGTCATGCCAAAATTTACTTCTTTAACAGCAGTGCCCCTTTGCATTTCCACATCCTGACCTCTTTGATTTAAGTACATGGGAGTATAATTACCATTGAAATTACTGTTTCCATCCAGTCTTCTTCTTATATTTGACAAAATCATGTCACTCCATTCTTTGTACACTTGGTTCTTCCATCTTAACAGATAGTGAACATATTTCAGTTCCTGTGTAGTTTTCATCAGCAGATCTTGAATAGATAGAATCTTCACACTACCATCTTTCATGAAGTACAGAAGCTTTTCTTTCTTTTCAAAACCATCATGACAATCTATAACTATATCAACAGCTAATAAATTGTTCAGGTTTTCAGAAGTTAAAGTACCTCCAATTTCTGTCAAGGAGTAAGGATCAACATATGACATATTCAGATATTCACCATCTCTGTGTCCAATACCTCCTCTTGAATTACTTGATAATTGCTTCAGATTTGAAAACATCTTTAACCAGAGTGTTTTTGATCTAGACATATCAGACAAATCAACAACACTTGAAGCGCTTGTAATAATTCCACCAGACTGAAAATTGATAGGTGTATCACAACTTAATGTGCTAATATGTTTCCACTTCTTGTCCTTTTCCTTTTCAAAGGCATAGCTTCTTTCCAACGAAGATTCTTGTCTGCTTGAGTTCCTCCATTTTCTTTCATTTGAAACTTTAAGCCTTTGTAGATAGAGATTGAAATCTTTATTTGTTCTTCTTGTAATATCTCTTCTTCTGGCTTCTTCTTCTTCATCTACTTCTTTGTTGTGACAATCAACAACAGTAGATAAGATTATCAAATCAACCTCTTGCAGAATTTCAGATTCGTCAGGATCTTGAATATTGTCAGGATTAGAATCTTCAATTTGATTTGTATTGCTGAGAGTTGATTTTCTTGATTTTCTTTTCAATTCTGGTTCTTCTTCAACAATTCCATCATCACCAAAAGTAGATCTGTCAGGAACTACTAGAGTTTGACTAGGTTCAGGAATTTCTTCAATTCTTAACCCTCTAGACCTTGTCTGTCTAGGTACTGTTTGAGTTGAAGAACCTCTTCTACTTCTTCTAGCACCTCTCCTACCTCTGCTTCCTCTACCTCTAGCAGGAGCAGTATAGCTTTCCATTGTCTCTCTTTGTAGTCTCAAGAATTCTTCATGTGAGAGATCTGGATATTCTTCACTTGCTGTAGAGAGTGCTTTTCTTGCATATAATTGTTGAACTCTTTTATCAGTGTGATATAGAGTAACAATTCTGCCGTCTTTTGTAGAAAACTTCTGGAATAAATTTGATGCATCTTCAGGATTATCAATAATCACATCTTCATCACCTTCAGGAATTGTAGCAAGAATTTGTCCATGACCAGGTGTCAGGATTTGATCTTCCGTCAGGATCTGAGATTGCACCAATGTTCTTACTGTCTTAACTCCAGAATCAGAAACATGAGTTGACTGCGTTGTTTGACTTTGAGAAGTTTGGATTGTCTTCATAACAACAGCATCAGAGGTTTCTCCTTGTATCGCTTTGTCACCACCATCATCTCCAGTATCATCATCATTATTTCTTAATACTAGATCAGGTGTACATTTTGTCTGAATAACCTTCTCCCCCTTTTTGACATCAGGATTTGACAATAATTGCAAAATTAAGGAAAGAGAGGCTTGAATTTCAGTTACCTTAGTATCCAGAGAATCAATTCTTTGATTGATTGAGGTTTGTTCTGAAACAACAGATTTCACTTGGGATTCCACTACCCTTAGTTGAAAAGTAGTAGGCACCTTTGTAAAATTATTAAAGATATCAGTCCTCACTTTTTCAGTTGAACCCTTGATAGAATCAATCTCACTTTTCAGGCTTTTGGATAACAGAGTAGTAGCCTTCAGATGATTCTTCAAGTCTTGATTCTCTATAGACTTCACTGCATTATAGGCATGTTCAATAGCAGAAGAAAAACTGATAGATTCATCAGAATTGTGCCATGAATTGTTCCATTCATTCTGTCTAAATGCCTCTGCAGGATCAAAGGAAGGAGTAGAAAAATCTTGTCTCTGATCTTTCCCAGTGAAAGCTTTGCCAGCCATATACGTACTTGATGAACCAAAATTAGTTCCAAGACTAATCTTGAGTGCTGTAGCAAGCTGTTCCTTCTCTTTTCTATTCTCATTATCATCATCACTATCATCATCAGAACTATCATCATCAGTATCAGGAGTAATATCAGGATCAGGAATAGCAATACCTTTCAGTTTATCCTGTGGTTCTGAGATAGGATGATCTATTGGTTTTGAACGAAGTGGCTGTATCAAAATAGGTTCATTATCAGTAGCACCACTAGCGTCAGGATGAACATCGTCAGGATTTGATATGCTTGCATCAGTATTTGCTACCAATGGTTCTTGTGGAGCTTGAGGTTCAGAAGCTTCTTCAACACTTTGAGCTAAAGGTTCTTGTGTGCTTCCCTCATTGACAATGTTCTCGACCAATCTTTCAACAGAAGCTGTAGCTTTGCCTGCATCTTCACTTTGAGAAGATGGTTCTTGTGTAGCTGGAATGTTGATGTCTTCATTCTCCCTTTGAGAAAATGGTTCTTGTGTGACCATTCCACTAGCTAAGCCTTCACCCAAACTTTGATTGAGTGGTTCTTGTGTGGCAGGATCAACAGTAGCTGCTGAATTACTCTGAAATTCAGGTTCTTGTGGGCTTGATCCTTTCAGCTTCTTCTGTCTCTGATAGACTAACTCTTCTGCATTCCTCTTTTTCTTTGATGTAGGTGTAAGACCAACCAAGGAAGCAGTTGTAGAAACCTTCTCCCAAGAATGTCCTTGAATCTGAGATGGAGAGGCTGGAGAGTCTGATATAGAGACAACTTTTGTTGCTGCATCAGGAATACTAACATCAGGATTTGATGTCTGAATATCAGTATCCTTCATTTGCACTGTCAAAGGAATATGATACCTGCTCTTTGATAATTTCCTTGTCTTTTGTGGTTTTGATGAAGGTACCACAGCTTTAGTAGCAGTATCAGCAACTTCCTTGTTCACATTCATCACAGAGGATATAGGTAAGTCATCCTCTGAATCACTTTCATCAATCAACCTTAACTTCCTTTTCACAGGAACATTCGTAACAACCTTATCAGCTTTCTTCACCAGGACCCCTTGTACACCCCCTTGTATCTTCTTTTTAGTGAGTGGTGTAGAGGAAAAATCCTTTGAACCTGATTGCCTTCCAGACACATCAGTTCTAGCTGATTTCTTTGATTTTACAACTAAAGTCTTTTGAGAGACAGTAGAGGTGGTTGTTAACTGTTTAGACTGTTTAGGTTGCATGCTTGTGTCAGGAACAAGGTGGGTTGGTCCTTGTACCATAGCATTAGAAAGTAGTCCATAACGAGTAGGCATTTTCTGGTGTAAGAAAAACCTAACCTCATCAGGAATAAAAGCATGTCCGCACAAAATATTTTGCCATATCAGGATTAAAAAATATTCAATAAGATTAAAATAAAATTTTATTTAAGAAAACAAAATTTATTTTAACAATCCTGAATAGCGTTTTGGTTTAAGAAAAATAACCAAATTAATGGTCATAGAATTAAAACACGCTTACCAGCAAACGAGACAAAAATATTTATGGAAAACCGAACCGTCTCCTTGAGATTGTAGAAATGACCTGCACCCTTAATACACATTCTCTATAAAAGAGAACTGTTAAGCATAATCATCATATATCTATTAAAACACAAACCCTCTCCAGAGAAAAACTTACAAAAACCTTTCACCTTCTTTGTTTTTCAATGGCTGCCAACAATCAAAACAACATACCTGATGAAGAACTTGATAGAATTTGGCAACAAATGGATGAGGCTCTTGCTGAGATGGAGCCACAACCAGTTCCTGACCCTCAGGAACATGAAGCTTTTATAAACGCTATGGTTGATGTGGTGTGGCACGACTTTGTGCAAGCCAATCCTGGTTGGAATCCTCTTGAGAATCTCATCTATGAAGAGGATGAAGACGATTGGGATGATGAAAAGGATGAGGATGAAGATGATGAAGAGCTCGTCCGAGAGCTTGAGAAACGTAAGAAGAGAGTCCGTGATGCTTGTATGTCATGCAAGTTGGAGGCACGGAGGCGTCCCGGTGGTCACGGTGACGATCCGCCTTCAAGTAAATCAGCTCCTCTTCTTGTCTCTTAAGGATGGAACAAGAGACCTTCCAGTTCTGAAGGACTGTGAAGCTGCTCAGGAGCATTCATGCTAATTTGCAGGGCACGTGTTCATGCTTATCTGTAAAGCACGAGTTCCTGAGTAGAAAATAGACTAGGAAAACAAATATGTAATTTCCATATTTCATGTGTAATGTATCTTCAAGTATTAATGAAATTTGTCTATTTTCTCAATTGTTTGCTTCCTGTACTTGCCTGCAAAATTTGTTAGTAACACTCAAAGTGATATAGAGATGATAAATAATAAACTCTGTTAATAATGAAATTGAAATTGATAATTAAGACTGAAAACTTAATCAAAGACTAAGTAATAATCTAATTGTCCAGAGTTTACCAGGAGTGTTGATGACAAATTAGCATAGAACCTCTGGTTTTCATACCAGCTTCAAACATCTGAGCATCAGGATTTGACCAGTGGACTTCCTGTCAGGATTGAGTCCTATCAGGATTTGATCAAAGATACATACCTTTCTGAATAACCATCAGGATTTGACAGTTATCAGGATTTCCTCTCTGTAGCTTTTCCTCAGAAATTCTCAAAATTCATCATTCCAAGTTCATTCACCAACTTATTGAAAGTAGCTTCAGGTAGTGGCTTGGTGAATATATCAGCTAGTTGTTGATCAGTAGGAACAAAGTGAAGTTCAATTGTTCCTTCCAGAACCTGTTCTCTTATAAAGTGATATCTGATACTTATGTGTTTAGTAAGAGAATGCTGAACTGGATTTCCTGTCATTGCAATAGCACTTTGGTTATCACAATAAATAGGGATTTTTGAGTATGACAGGCCATAATCTAACAACTGATTTCTCATCCACATTATCTGAGCACAACAACTTCCTGCAGCAATGTACTCAGCTTCTGCAGTTGAAGTGGAAATAGATTTCTGCTTTTTACTGAACCATGAAACTAGTCTTCCACCCAAAAACTGACAACTTCCTGAAGTACTTTTCCTGTCTATTTTGCATCCTGCAAAATCAGCATCTGAATAACCACACAACCCAAAATCTGATTCCCTTGCATACCAAAGGCCAAGTGAAGGAGTGCCTTTGAGATATCTGAAAATTCTTTTGACTGCAATCAGATGTGGTTCTCTAGGTTTTGCTAGAAATCTTGCACATAGACAGGTTGCAAACATGATATCTGGTCTACTGGCAGTGAGATACAATAAAGAGCCAATCATTCCTCTGTAGTGAGTTACATCTACCTCTTCACCTTGATCAGGATCAAGTTTGGTAGCTGTAGCTATGGGAGTTGAAGCAGGAGTACTGTCTTGCATGTTAAACCTTGTCAGTAAATTCCTTGTGTATTTAGACTGATTAATAAAAATCCCTTCATCAGTCTGTTTAACTTGAAGACCCAGAAAGTAACTCATTTCTCCCATCATGCTCATTTGATATCTTGACTGCATAAGCTTGGAAAACTTTTCACACAGCTTATTGTTTGTTGACCCAAAAATGATATCATCAACATAAATCTGAACTAACAGCAACTCCTTACCATGATTCAAATAAAATAGAGTTTTATCAATTGCACCTCTTTTGAATCCACTTTCCAGTAAGAATTGAGCTAAGGTTTCATACCATGCTCTTGGAGCTTGCTTTAGTCCATAAAGTGCCTTATCCAGTCTGTAGACATAATCTGGATATTTAGGATCAATGAAACCAGGAGGTTGTTCAACATAAACTTCTTCCTCCAGTTCACCATTTAAGAAAGCACTTTTAACATCCATCTGGAAAACCTTGAATTTCTTATGTGCTGCATAAGCAAGAAATATCCTGATGGCTTCTAGTCTTGCAACAGGAGCAAAAGTTTCATCATAGTCAATTCCCTCTTGTTGGGAATACCCCTTTGCAACTAGTCTTGCTTTGTTTCTGATTATGACACCATCAGAATCAGTCTTGTTCTTGAAAATCCACTTTGTACCAACAATTGATCTATTCTTTGGTCTTGGTACCAGTTTCCAGACTTCATTCCTTTCAAATTCATTCAGTTCTTCTTGCATTGCAGTAACCCAATCAGCATCTTTAAGTGCATCTTCAACTTTCTTAGGCTCCTCCTTGGATAGAAAGATATTATATAAACATTCATTCTAAGTTGCACTTCTTGTTTGAACACCTGCATCAGGATCTCCAATTATCAAATCAGGAGTATGATCTTTTGTCCATTTCCTTGCTGGTGTCAAATTGTTTCTTGAAGTAGATGCTCCCCCTGGATTGGTGTTCTCTTGATTGAAAGAATTTGATTGACTTGAAGCTCTCCCTGAATTATTTCTATGCCCTCCTGATGTGTTATCAGGATCTTCACTTGAATCAGTATCTGAAGAATTCTGTCCTGATGATTGAGTTGACTCTGAACTTGTAGTTGAATGTCGTTGCTCCCCCTCAACATTAGCACTACTAGTTGTATGACTGTTGTTTGCATCATCAGTATTAGCCTCATCAGTACCTGGTGAGTCATCAGGATTTGGTGACCCATCAGTATCTGATGAATGGACAGCTTCTGATTCACTTTCTTCAGGTTCCTTGGAAGCTTCATTTTCAAATAACAATCTATCATGCGAGTCTTCAATGATTCCAGTTATCTTCTTATCATCAAAAGATACATGTATTGACTCCATGACAGTTCTTGTTCTCAAATTAAAAACTCTGAAGGCTCTTGATGTAGGATAACCTATGAATATTCCTTCATCAGCCTTTGTTTCAAATTTCCCTAGCTGTTCAGGATGAGTTCTGAGAACAAAACATTTACAGCCAAACACATGCAAATGCTTCAGACTTGGTTTCTTCTCTTTGAGTGACTGATAAGGAGTGACACCATGCCTGTTTATCAATGTGAGATTTTGTGTATAGCATGCTGTGTTGACTGCTTCTGCCCAGAAATATGTAGGTAATTTAGCTTCTTCCAACATAGTTCTGCCAGCTTCAATAAGAGTTCTATTCTTCCTTTCTACTACTCCATTTTGCTGAGGTGTGCCAGGAGCAGAGAATTGTTGAATGATTCCTTTGTATTTGCAGAACTCTTCCATCTTTGAATTCTTAAATTCAGTACCATTATCACTTCTCAGAATCTTGACTTTGTACTTTGTGGTTGTCTCAATCATCCTCACATGATCCAACAGAACTTCAGGAGTTTCATCTTTTCTATGCAGAAAATACACCCAGGTGAATCTAGAATATTCATCAACAATTACAAGAGTGTACCTTTTCTTACTGATGGACATGATGTTGACTGGACCAAACAGATCAAGATGTAGCATGTGATATGGTTCTTCAATAGAGGATTCTGATTTACTCTGAAATGATGTCCTTCTTTGTTTTGCTTTTTGGCATGCATCACAGAGTCCATCAGGTATATATAAGACATTAGGTAATCCTCTTACTAACTCTTTCTTAACCAACTCATTGATGTTGCTGAAGTTGAGATGAGAAAGCTTCTTGTGCCAATTCCAACTTTCATCTACTGAAGCTTTACTGATGAAACATGTAGGGGAGCCATCAGTATCTGAGAGAATGTTGGCTTCATATATGTTACCATGCCTGTAGCCAGTTAGTGCTATCTTCCCTGTTGCTTTACTGACTACTTCACAATGTGTGGAATAGAAATTGACATGATAACCTCTGTCAGTGATTTGACTAATACTCAACAGGTTGTGTTTTAGTCCCTTCACTAGAGCTACTTTTTCAATGATGACATTTCCAATGATTATATTGCCATATCCCAAGGTTTGTCCAATGTTGCCATCTCCATAAGACACAGTTGGGCCAGCTTTTTCCTCATATTCTGATAACAGGGCTTTGTTTCCAGTCATGTGCACAGAACATCCACTATCCATGACTAACACATTTTTCTTTTTACCCTGCATCAGAATAGTAACACACTAGTTAGAACACTTAGGAACCCATACATGTTGGGTTCCTTTCTCATGCAATTTATTAATTTTAACAGCAGAAGACTTTTTGACTTTAGCAGTCCTGACAGGATTTACTCCATCAGGATTTGCTTTGTCAATATCAGTATTAACAAAAGCATGCTTCACTATGACATTTTCAGTTCTATCAGACTTTGTACTACTTTCAAACTTAGGCAATGGATCATAAAAGTTATAGTACAAATCATGATACTCTTTACATGTATAAATAGAATGCCATAGACTACCACAATGAAAACAGGAATTCTGTGGTTTGTAAAATACTGATCTATTCCTAACATCAGACTTAGGAATTTCAGCAATTTTCTTCTTACTCTTTTTACAATCAATAGCAAGATGATTAGAGTTACCACAGTTAAAACAACTCTTTCTAGGTGCATTTGGGATATACTTATAACCATTCTCTTTATTGATCCCAACTTTACCATTCCTGTTTCTCTTAACAGTAGCTTCCTTTTTCTTATCTGTAACCTCACAGATTTTATCTTTAAGCTGTTTCTGAGACAATAGACCTACATTCTTAGTAACTTTGTTCAAGACAGGTTTAGGCTTAACGATTTTAATTCCTTGAGTAGAAGAAGATCCCTTTTCAAAAGTAGAATTGGAATCCTTACCAAAAACAAAATTAACAGGAGTAATCTTAGATTTGGTTGAGTCTATAACATGTCTATAGGTCTTTGGACTAACTGTCTCATCAATGACAATTTTCTCTTTCAATTTCTTATCCTCATCTGACTTATATCCTAGACACTCTTTCCAATTCTTAGAGGTATTAATCTCATGAAATTTCCTACCAGAGTCTGTCCAGGTTCTGATTTTCTCATTAGCATATTCAAGTTCTTTTTCAAGGGAAGTACATTTAGATGTTATCTCTAAGTGCATGTGCTTAACATTATCACATTCTTTTTGTACTTCTTGCATACGAGAAAATTCAGCTTCTAATATCTCATTCCTCTTTCTAAGGTCAGACATCTCAGATAAGATTCTAGTATTCTCAGCAGTTTGACTTCTAAAGCTAATATGTAATGACTTTAGAAAACGTCTTAACTCAGAAGCATTATCAGTATCAAAATCAAAGATAGTATTTAGTACCTTATCATCAGGAGCAGCAGTTACATCAGCATTGGCCATTAACGCATAGTTGACTACCTCAGTATCAGATTCTGAGGAAGAGTCCATCCAATCCTTGCTTGATGTGATGAGTGCCTTTGTCTTGTTGCATTCAGAAGCAAAGTGACCCATACCATTACACTTGTAGCATCTAACCTTTGACTTGTCAAATTTGCTACCCTTGCTGTCCTTTTTGATATACTTGTCTTTGTCTGCTTTGAAGGTCTTTTTCTGAAAGTTGCCTTGTCTTCTATTCTTCCTGAACTTCATCCTTCTGAAGTTTCTGACAATCATAGCAACCATCTCTTCCATGTCTGTGTCAGAAGAGTCATCACCAGTATTGGCATCAGGATTGCCATCAGTATCTGATGAAGAGTCGTCAGGATCTGACTCAGCTACTCTTGCTTTCCTTCTGGAGACCTCCATAGCTTTCTCTTTTGATTTTGCTTCTACATTCAAAGCAATTGACTTTGCCTTGCTGCTTTTCTTATTCTTTCTCTGTTGAACTTCAAGATCATGAGTTCTTAGCATCCCATAGATCTCATCAAGAGACACAATGTTCAGATCATGCTGGTGTCTAATGATTGAGGTCTGAGTATCCCATTCTTCAGGTAAAGCTCTAAGAAATTTGGTGTTTGAATCTTCAGTTTCATATACTTTGTCAACTAAGGATAAGCTGTTCAATAGTGTCAGGAATCTATCATATAGATCAGTCAGGCTCTCTTCAGGTCTTGCATCGAATTGTTCATATTCTTGAATCAATAGAGCCCTTCTGTTTTTCTTAACAGATGCAGATCCCTGGCACTGAGTTTCCAAAGTATCCCAGATTTCTTTTGAAGACTTGCATGCTATCACTCTGTTTGACATAACAGCATCAAGACCATTGTGCAAGATATTCTTTATCTTTGGTTCTCTGAGTACATGAGTTTTTTCTTCTGGAGTCCATTCAGATTTAGCTTTGACCACATAATGTTCTGGTACTGTATCTGTTCGTTCTACGAACTTTGTTGGTATATATGGTCCATCACGAATCCTGTCCAGATTGTCAGGATCCATAGCCTCCAGGTACATCAGCATCTTTACCCTCCATGTGGGATATTCTGATATCTTCAAGATGGGAATCTTCATGCTTTCATACTTGGTTGTCGACATCTTTAGATCGTATCTGATTCAGAATTAAATCAGTTCGCTTTGATACCAATTGTTGCCCAGTAAATAACAATTGTAGAAGGGGGTTGAATACAATTGTATAAGATTCTCGACTTTATATAACACAAATATGAAAGATCAATAACAATAACAATAACAACTTTATTAACTTTGATATAAAACTGTTACAAACTCTCTTAAGAAATTCTGATGTTCTTAAGAGCTGCTAGCTTACAAAAACTCTCTCAAGAAATTCTGTTCTTAAGAGCTTCTCTCCGATTATGTTCTCTCTCGAATGAATAATTCTCTCTCTCTGATGAGTACATAAATCGAAACCAAAACTGTGTTTATATAGTGCACACAGCTTCTCTATCAATAACAAGATAAGTCCTAATCATAATAAAGATAGAAACATATCTTTAATCGATAGCTGCATTCTACAAACCAGGAACAAACTTCCATGTTTATCTAGACTCCAAATATAACTCGAAGTAGGAATCCTGATCAGCTTCAAGTCCTGATGATCAAACCTGATCATAGTCTGAGTAGGAATCCTGATGATCAATAAGATACTGACGCTTGATCAAATATTGATGACCATGCAATACTGATGACGTCAACAATCCTGATCAGTTGAGTCTAGCTTCTGACGATCATTGAATTCTGATCTAACATCTTTTAACAGCAGAGATCCCGAATCTTCCCCGTGAGTCTGTAAAGACTTCACCTTAGTTGACTTGTCAATAGTAATTGATTCATCGTCACCGAGTTGCCGATCTGCACCTACGTCAGACCCTTTACCCGCAGGATCCAGATATGTTCCATCTGGGGAGGTAGACAATGACCTTTTAGATTGTGCATTTAGGTCAAAGCCTTCTCTCGACGTCTGTGAAGACTCTTGGTTCAGTAAAGAACCTTCAATCAGTGAACCTAACCGTAATATGGTCGGAACACTAGTTGCTTCCGTCAATTCTTCCTTACTTGATTGAGCTATTGGTTCAGATATTGCTTTCTTTAGCTTAGCCTGATCAGCATCAGAAAAATCAATAAAGGGCGCTTTGGATGATTGAAATGAAGTTTCAACAGTTGCCTCGTTTCTCTGTTCTTCTCCTTTTAGAGTAAGGCAGAGCTGTTGTTGAATGGCGTATCTCCTTATGTGGTGCTGCTTTGGCACTATCTCCCTCTACACTCATGGATGTCTGAATATTGGGTATAGGAGGGTAAGGAGGTTCGTTTGTGGTTTCATTTGGCTCTTCCAAAGGCTCTTCGACCGTGGTTAGAGATTGTGGGTTGCAATCTCATGGTCTGGATGGCCACTGAGGGCTCTGGATCAACATCCATTTGTTGTGGTTCAGGAGCCAGTTCAGGTTCAGGAATGTTACCTTCATTTACCTGTTCCCCTGGGGGTAGAAGTGGTAGGGGCACCGTTCTTAGATATTCAAGTTTGAACAGTGGGTACCCCTGGAAGATATTCTTTCTTATCAGAGCGGTTATTGCATTGCTCTTCATCTTCATGCACTCCATGGTCTCCTCTTTGGCGAATGTCTCACGCTTATCATCTGTTAAGATATCATTGAGAATTAGCTGTAGGAACCTAGGATAGAAACAAAGCACATCATCTATGCATGTTCTTTCATCCAGTGGTCCCATGTCAGGTAATGCTTAAGGAACTCTCCCACAAAGAAGTTAGGTTGTTGACTTCTTATGAGAGTGAAGAAAGCATGTATCTCCTCAGTTGTGGGATCCGGAACATGGTTTTCTATAGAAAAAATGTAGTATTCTGTTAAAGTCATGTTCCGTCACCCTTATTGTTCTGCCCCCTGGCACAACAAAACTGAAGGATCTTACGTTATTCTCACTTGTATCCGTGGCGGTTGTGTACAACGCAGTCAATTGATCGATGCAAAGGACTACGGGAGTACTCAAAGTGAATGCCACTAACGAACGTGTGTTCAGAAACTCTGCCCATGCACGAAACTGTAAATTCGTAATGGCTTGCAAGTTTTGAAACGAGACATGATTAGTCTTGGTTACTTTTAAACCAAAACTAAAACCAATTAAATTTAATTAATTATTACTAATTAATTAAACTTGACACAAAATACCCTTAAAACAAAATTACCCCTTTTTCTTAAAAAAAAAACAACTTCGAATCACTATTATCAAGAACCCTACTTTTGGTAACACAAATAATCAGAATTATCTGAAGAAATCAATTGAAAACAATTAACTTCTAAAGAACAATAGTGAAAATAGTTTTCTTAGAAACAAGTTCTTGAGGCAGTGATGTTCTTGGTTATATGTATTCTAGTAAGCATAAACAAAAGCCCTTAGATCTGATAATAAGAAAAAAACGTAAGGGGTTGTTAAATACTTATTGAATTGACAGGGGCAATATTGTCTTTACAGTGTTCGATGTTTTTTAATAGTATGTTCGATGGTTTTCAGTTGGGGGTAAAACTGTCAACTTTACTTCGATAAATTTTGAAAAATAACGAAGAGTTTGAAAATCAGAATTTAAAAAGTTTTTCTGAAAAACTATCGAACTTGTTACCTTTTAAAGCTTGAAAAACTATCGAGGGATCCTTTGTGGAAAAACTATCGAGAATTAAAATAAAGGAAAAATTAATTCTCTCAGATAGATTTTCATTTTAATTCAAAAACCATCGAGAATTTAGATAAAGAATAATTAAATTCAATTCGATGCTTTTTCAAATTTTCCTCAAAAAGTATCGAGAAATGTTTTCAATAGTTTTTCTTTTTCCTTTTCAAAAACTATCGAAAATTTATTTCGATAGATTTATCTATGTACTTGAAAAACTATCGAATTTCCTAAATTCGATATTTTTTGCTTCTGTCTTCATTTTAAAACCTGTTCTTGTTTTAAAATTTAGACTGTTTTATTTCCTGTCAAGTTTTAATTCTAATAAATCTTTTCAAATTTACCAAAATCAATTGTCAACAGAAAATTCACAATTTTCTCAGAATAAAATCGACTAAATATCATTGAATGATATTAACCAATTAAAATCCAATAAATTATGCTGCATATTTATTTTATGTATTTTAAATTATGGAGCAAATAAGATATTGAACTGCTTCAATTTCCATAATTCAAATTTCATTAAATAAATAATAATAAATTAGTACTAAATATCTATGAGTTAGATATTAGCACTAAATTATTAAGATGAGGACTGGATGTTAAATAAATTCACAAGTCCTTAAAATATGAACAATTTTATACTTGTGAACTTATTCAAGAGTTTCTTGCAGATGAGATTTTCAAATAAGGTGCGTGTCTGCAAGTTACTCTATGAATTGAAGACATTCTCTCGAAAGAAATGATACCTGTTGTCAAGGTGCATTGTCGTGGATTGTTCCACAGAGTTGTTGGAGATAAAGTTATTTCCTGAAATAATAACAAGAAATCAATCTTCCTCCACGAAGTTGACAGCTTCTAGAGATGCTCCTCCTGTCATTCAGAGATGCTTCTCCTGTCTTTCTTACAACCTGCGTATTTTATATCTAAATAGCTAAACATGTTAACAAGTATCTTTAGGGTACCATATACTGAGATTTGGTATTCCCTTAAGATATCTCAAAATCATGTTGATAACTATAAGACTAGATTTTTGAAATCCACTTGGAACCTTGCACATTGGCAACTTGAGAATAAAATATGTGTTGTCAATTTGCAGCTAATAACTTAATGAGACGCATACCTCTCTAACTTGTCATTTCTGTCTTTTACCTGATTTGTCCTGATCAAGCTTTAGTGGCTGCTGTTGGTAGGGAGTCTTGGCATGTCTAGAATCTTCTCAATTGTGCACATTCAAAAGATTCTTGACTTACTTTTATTGCCATCACTCTTTTGGCTTACTTGTGCTCCTAAAAGAATTAATCTTCTGGCTTGCTCAAAGTAAATCAAAAAAGAATTGCAACTTTCCCAACATACTCATCTTGTACATTCTCTGCAATGACTTGGCAAATTTCTTGCACAAGTTTTCGTTAGTAGACCAACATATAATATAATCATGATATCACTGCACATATATGACATTATGTTTGTGCCTTATGACAACTCTAATAAATTCATATTCTGTAAAAGTTCAGTTAGAGTGTCATACCATGTCTTTGACGATTGCTTGAGTATTGATACCGGTTCATACCAATCTGTAATGATCTTGTGAAGAGAAGTTATACAACGTCCAATTGATCTGCAACAGCAAATGCCAGGATCTGTTGTACATTGACTTCTTCTACTATCTCACCAATCAGGAGAGCACTTGATCATATTCACCATACAGATATATCCTGATATCCTCAAGTCTCGTCACTGGTGCTTCTTGTTAGATACTGCTTCCTAATAGTAACCTAGCATCCAGTTTGGCCTTGTCCCTCATAACAATGCCAATTTCATCCAGTATTCTGGATACCCATCTTGTTCCAATAACAGATTTTCCCTTAGGCCTGGGTACCAGCTTCCAAACTTTCTGCCTTTCAGATTGATTGAGTTCATTTTGCTTTGCAATCACCCAATCTGGATCCATCAGAGCTTCTTTACCTTTCTTTGTTTCTTCTTCAGAAAGAAAACCAAGAAAATAATCATTCATACTCTATAGCTCCAGTCTTTACTCCACCACTAGGATCACTAAGAACTAGACATCATGAATGATATTGAATCTAAACCCTTTGTCTTGACAGATACGTTCTTGAAGTGTCCTCTAGATATTCATTGTGGTGTTGATCTGACTAATTGATCCTTCTTTTGCTCCCCCTAAGCTGTTGCTGGGATTTCCTGAGAATTCTCATCCTCGCTGAGTGGTTCTGTTGAAGTACTGAGCTGTGTAGTTAAACTACCATTACCACTGCTTGGATTTGAATCATCATTACCATTAATTTCACACATAACAACTGAGAGCTTGGAGTTGTTGAACATCATATTCAGACTTTCAATCACCTCTTGTTGATTAATCAAATTTACCTCGTAGGCTTTAGATTCCACTGATTAGCCGAGGAAAATATCCTTAAGAGCCTTAGCTGCCAATCTTGCCAAGATGCTTACTTGTAAAACATTTTCCTCCAAACCCCTGAAAGAAATTCAGAGTTTGCTTCTATTGGCCAATTCAGGGTCTTCCTGTATTTGTTACTGATCATGGAAATGTGATTAATCTCATCTGTGATGTCCTGTCCTTCAGATTGAACAAACAACACCAGTTTGTATTAAGAGTAGTCATCAACCATCACTGAAGTATATCTTTACTTTGTTGTAGATAAGACATTAACTAGTCCGTAGAGTTCCATACGTATCATCTGAAGCGGCTCAGTAATGCTTATCACATTATAGCTTTTCTGTGATGTTTCTTTGACTTCCCTTAATGACATGCCTCATATATTTCATCTAGCTTGAATCCCAGATGAGGCAGTCCTCTCACCAATACCATCTTTAGAAAAGAGTTCCTTGTATTGTCATTCAAGGGTGAGAGCTTCTCAACCTTCCTGCTTGAGATAAAACACTGCTCCTTCATTGAATAAAAAGATTTGTGCTTTGAATCTTCAGCAAGAGAGTTGCTTCTAATTGTTATCCTTGACTCCAATTATTAGTTGTTATCAATGATACCAATTATTGTAAACATGATGACATTCCATGTCCAACGTAGCCATGTCCCGTGATGAAAACCTTTGCTGTCATCTCCAAAGATTATTGACGGAACAGCTTTCTCAATCACATTTGATGGCAAGATCTTTCTTCGATCATATGTCTTCAGTAGTAAAGACCAAGAAAGCATATAAATCGATTAACCTGATTTGCCTGCACTCACAAATGGATTGACAGTTCTTGGTACCCAACTTATTTGCTTGGGTCCAGATGGATTAGAGATTTTGCTTTTAAAAGTGGTAACAACAGCTTCAACTTATACATGCTTATTCTTATCTCTGACTGACCTTGCAGTCGTTGCTCTAATGTAATTCTTAAACATGCTTTTTCTATGATTAATGCAAGTTCTAAGATATGCATTCATGATATTTAAATAAGCAAACATGTTAATAAGAATAAATGGCATACATTGAGCATTTTGACATTGTAGATAAGAGATGTGCAAATTAGGCATGTTATGCATTTTAGAAAATTCAGTACTTTCTACTTTAACCAATATACACAAGTGTAACAGGTAGCAAGTAGATTTACAGATATTCAATAATTTTCTAAGCACACATGGAATAAAAGAATTAACAATTAAATCACTAATTCTATCTAATCCATTCTGTTGTTGTATGGCATCTAACTTTCTCTATTACCTAAGTCAGTTTTAGATACAGCTTGGTGTTCTACAAATTCTACTGACTCTAAAGGTAATTCCTCCATCCTTCAAACTGATTATCCCTTAACAAACAATTCAGAATAAATGAGCAAATCTTGTTCTACTAGGGATACTGAAACTTAGCTTTACTAAGGTCTTATGTGCCAGAAACTTAACCCCTAAAACCAAGAGTTGTTTCTTAAGAAAGCTTCTATCTCACTTGCAAATCTTATTCTACAAATATTCATACACACATACCTAAGATCTCCTATGTACATGCTTTGAATATTGAGGATTAAATACTGCATTGGTTCAAGGAAAAGATACCTGAGATATGTGAGGTGAATCATCTTCAGAGATTGCTATGAAAGCAAGATATCCATGATCTTCTCGTCATCTGATCCATCCCAACTCTTTACTTAAGCAACATAAGTTTTGTGCTGATGCTTCTTCAACAAAGCATTCCACTTCTGTTTCAGCTATTAACTGAGTCCCTATTCTTCTTTGTTTGTTAGGCTTCTTCATTGTGTAGCACACCCTGATAGTTTCTCGTTACATAGTTCTTATCAAAGTTGAAACTATCACTCTTGTTTTTGTTACCATCTTAGTCTATAACTACCTCTTTGAACTGAATCCTGAAGAATCTTTGCTTCGTAATAAATAAGCCTGATCCATGGATGTGGCTTTTGTACTCCTTCTGAATCTGATGTGACTAAACTTCCTTGACAAGTGAAACACTGATCTTTAGTCTAGTCTCTCGAGGTTTTCTACCTGAGCTTCTTCTGATTCAGCTACTAGTAATTCTTCTATTCTGTTCTGAGGTTCCAACATTAATAAACGTTACTGAGATATTTGTTTGTCCGTTCAATTCTCTAACACCCTTTATTCCTCGCTTCATAATCTCTTTTGATTTGATTAAATCTCCTTAGAAAAAAAATATATCCGTAGAAACTTCTTCCTGAAATCAGCTTCATGGTCATCTTTTTCTTCGAAAGATAAAAATCAGTTTAACACCCGGAGGAATCTTCTTCTACAAGCCCTTAAGCACCCTCAATTTAATACTTAAGAAAAATTTAAATATTCAGAATTTTTAATTTCCCTTAAAAATAAATTAATCAAAAATAAATATTTACAAAACATTTAATTTTCAAGAATTTCGAATTTTCTTAAAAATTAAATCATGTAAATTAATATTTAAGAAAAATTAGAATTTAAGAAATTTTTTAAACAAAAATTCGAAATAAATAAATAACTCAGAAATATATTAATTCGGGGTGTTTTTGTAAAGCTAGCCAATTCAAGCACTTCGATTGTTTTTAAAACAAAAACTATCGAAGAAACTTGGCTGACCATTTTTGAAAAAAAGAAATACCACTTCGATTGTTTTTAAAAAAAAAACTATCGAAGTCATACTACTCAGGTTCAAAATTGGCCACCTAAATTGACTACAATTCACAAATTCTAAGGGGTCTCTTTAGCACACTACAAATTGCTCTGTGCCGCACCTCTAAAATAAATTCATAACATAAATTAAATTTACTTAAGTTTAAAATATAAATTTATTTAACTTGAATTTATAAAATAAATTTATTTAAATTAAGTTAATCAAATAAACTTATTAAAGTTTAAATAATGATCTCATTTAAATTAAATTTATAAGATAAATTCATTTTAACTTAAATTTATAAAATAAACTTATTAAAATATAAATTCATAAAATAAATTTATTTAGAAGTTGGCCTCCTCAGAATTCTTGTCTGACTGGTCTGAAATACCCGGATCTAATCTGTATGTCGATTAACAAGCTCTGATACCAATTGTTAGGTCCCGAAGTATCGTAGAAGTGGGGGTTGAATACGATACTCACAAATAATTCAATTTCGTTCACGGATAATTCATTCAGTTCTATAACGAAATCAAACACACCAAACCAAACCAAAAGTCGGGGAATATATCGTTTTATAAATATAAACCTCGAGGGGTGCTACAATTTCTAATCCGTAGATTAGCTTCAATGAGTTCTAGGTTATTCATAATCAATACAATGAAAGAATTCTGAGCACTATAAATTTCTATGATCTTCTCCGGCTCAAAACTCTCTCTCAGTAGTTGCTACTATGAACTAACCTTGACTGAGGAAGACACTTCCTCTCTCTGTGTAATTATAGACTTGGTTTTAGAAAAACCATCGAACCAAAAATAATGGAATATTCTTGGCCGTTGGATCTTCATCAACCTGACAACAATGTCACTTCTTCACCTGCTCCTCCAATTAGAAAACTATCGAATTGGAAATCCATCGAATGGAAAACCATCGAAAGGATTAAAAGAAACTTTCCATTCGATAGTTTTTAAAGAAAACTATCGAAAAAGAAATTCTCTTTTCCATTGAATCTAATGATTTTCTTAGAAAAGCTTTCGATGGTTTTTATTACTTTAAGAAATAAAAACCATCAACTCAATTTCTTTTGATTCCTTAGAATCACATTCGATAGTTTTTCATAAATGAAAAACCATCGAATCACATTATGTCCTTGTTCCTTTTAGAAAACCTTTCTGAGCTTCTTGGTGTTTCAGTTCTAGACTGTATCAATTTCTTCTGAGACGATAAAACAACTTGATCTTTTAGTGCCGTCACCTAGTGCAACTGGTCTGGTTCACAGATGAATAACACTTGATCAATTCTTCTTTTATGTCTTCAATTCAATGCTGCTGATAAGTCCTTTGTCGTCCTGGTTGCTTCATCACTGGAATCCTGTGGTACTGAACCCTAAATCATTCACATACTTCTGTCGTCTTGAAAGTCTTGTTTCTTTTGCTGTCACTGAGGCTTGAACATTTTCATGAACTTCTTTCCGTGACCTGTTTACGGACTTCAAGAATACATAACGTATTTTGATTTTTTGAGTTTACCTTTTCTTCTTTGATTCTGGATTCCTGTGCTTCTGTTAATATTATTGTCTGTCTTGTCCTTTGTTGAGTTATAGTTATCTCTTTTACATCTTATGTTACATTATGCTTTACAAAAGTAACTATGATAGCCCTGCAGCAAGGAACCACTGATGATCACTTCAAAAGATCATTGGCAAAACATCCACTCGAGAGCATGCTGAAGCTCCAAGATAGAGCCGAAAAATACATCAAGGCTGAAGAAAACATGAGAAAGTATGAACCCACTGCTGGTGGCAGTGGAAATTCAAAGAAAAGAAAGGAAATTCAGGAGTACGACGTCAAGGAAAAGTTTCCCAGAACGTCAAAGAATTCTGATTCTCCACCCAAGAGGAATAATTTTGGGCCAAAGTTTACGGAGTATGCAAGATTGAACACTCCCAGGAGCCAAATTCTGATGGAAATAGCAAAGGAGGAGGATCTACGATGGCCGAAGCCACTAAGGACTGATATGTCTAAACGGAATCAAAACCAATATTGTCGGTTCCATAAGGAAGTCGGTCACGACACCGACGATTGTAGAAAATTGAAAGGTGAGATCGAGTTTCTGATACGGAGAGGAAAGCTCAATAAATTCACCAAGGATGGAAATCAAGGGAGTCAAAGAGGAAACTATGAAAGGAAGGATTATGACATAAGGGACAACGATCAAGACCGAAATCCCAAGCCCCGAGGGACAGTCATCAACATGATATTCGGAGGACCAACTGCTGCTGGGTCCTCCCGAAACTCAAGAAAGGCCTATGCCCGAGAAGTAATGACTGTGGTCGGAGAAGCACCGAAACGTGCCCGAACAGAAATATCAATAGGTTTTGATGATTCTGACTTGGAGGGAGTGAAGTTTCCTCACGATGATCCCTTAGTCATCGTACCTGTGATAGGGAATTCTAAAACAAAGAGAGTTTTGGTCGACAATGGAGCTTTAGTGGACATCTTGTTCTATGATGCTTTTATCAAGATGGGCTATACTGACTCTCAGTTGACGCCCTCAAATATGCCCATATATGCAATGGAGTGGAGTCGAAGGTGGAAGGCACTATCCAACTCCCAATGACAATGGGGGCAACGGTCGAATACGTCTACTCAGATGTTGAACTTCATAGTTATAAAGGCAACTTTGACCTACAATGCAATCCTGGGAAGGACGGGTCTTCATGCATTCAAGGCCGTTGCCTCATCTTATCATCTGAAAATCAAGTTCCCAACGAGGAATGGAGTTGGTGAAGAACGGGGAGATCAAAAGATGGCTAGAAGCTGTTACGTAGCCGCGTTAAGGCCTGATGGAATCGGGGGGGGGGGCAGGTTCTCCCCATTGAAGACATGGATACTAGTGATAATGAGGACAGAAGAGGGAAACCAGTTGAGGATTTAATCCCAATTCCCTTAGTCCCTGGTGAACCGGAGAAGGTGACTTATGTTGGAGCACTATTGCCTGAACCATTGAAAAGCAAGCTCATATCTTTTCTTCAAGAGAACAATGACGTTTTTGCTAGACAGCGACCGACATGCCAGAGATTGATCTCCAGTTGATAACCCACAAATTGAATGTGGATCCTGAAAGGAAGACATTAAAACATAAGAAGAGAAATTTTGCTCCAGAGAGGCAATAGGCCATTAAACAAGAAGTAGAAAAGCTTCTGGAGGCCGGGTTCATTGAAGAGATACAATTCCCAGAATGGTTGGCTAACCCGGTGATGGTCAAAAAAGCCAATGGAAAATGGAGAATGTGTGTAGACTTCACCGATTTGAACGATACATGTCCTGTTAGGCCGAATACACAATATAATCAAGTATGTATGAGAATAACAATCAAGAACACAAGTTTGTAAATCAACAAACTGTAATTATATTAACAGCTTCTCTCTTTATGATGTTAATGAATCACAAAGAGCTTCTAGGTTACAAGAATAATATTTCAATAATCGCATCCCTTCTAGGGATAACCTATCTGTGTTTATATAGTACACAGTTACACAATCCTTATCTAATTGATACTCCTATAAATTAGCTATACAATTCATATCAATTAAGGATTGCTTCAGTCTTCTATTCCGTTTCCTTAGCTGTATCAATATATTCTGCTTCTTTCCATCTTCAGAATATATTGCTTCTAGAATCTTTATCTTTTCACCGACAGCTAAGTCAACTATCACCACGTCAGACTTTATCAAACTCTGACTGGCTTCAATGTAAACTCTTCACCCAGTCAGACTTTATCAAACTCTGACTGGCTTCTAGATAAACTCTGATATGTACCTGGTACTTAAACACTGATGAACAAACGTCAGCAATTATATCTAACAATCTCCCCCAACTTGTGCATAATAAAAAATGTACAAGTTAAACAGATAATTGATGATGTCAAAACATATAACAAATGCAGTGTTTAAAATATAGCAGAGTTTAATTTTAAAACAGAGTTTAAATTTAACTTAGAATAGAAAACATAAAAACTTACAGTCAGACTTTACTGAATTTCTTGGATATCAGGTACAGTCCTGATATAATCTGACAGTAACTTTCTCTCAGCTCGATCTAGTTCAGCAATCATATCCTTCTTCAGCTCCTTCAATTCTGGTTCATCTTCACCAATTTGATAAATGGCAGCCCTTAAAGAATAGATGCTGTTCTTGTTCATTTCATTGCCAAGTCTGATATAAAAAGCCTTATCAGACTCTAGATTGAACTCTAGAACTTTCTTATCTAGTGCAGTCCTGAATCTAGCACTATTTTTCTTCATTTCCACCAACTTTCCATGTGCATCTCTGTACTTAGGAATATATACACTGGAAACACTTCCTCCAAAAAGAACTTTTGATTTCACCATTCTATCTTTTAAAACCAGAGCAGCATTATGAGTATTTCTATTTTTGATCTTCAGGAGATATAGAACATACTCTAGCTCTTCCCATAATTTCAGACGAATATCATCTTCTCCAATTCTGTAAACTCTGCCATCAGCCATAAAGTATAATAAAAACTCCTTCTTCAAGCCTCTATGGTAAATCATCTGAACAGATTCTAGTTTATCAAGGTTTTCTTGAGTAACCCCAACACCAGGTTCTGCCAGTGATGTATGATCTAAAGGACTATTATTAACTCTTTTCTCTTGGTGGGAACCCAAACCAGATTTATCATACGATTGTTTTCCAAGTACTGTTCTGGTTTGTAGAAAGTTCACCTGGCTAGGCTTCAGAGTTTCAGGTAATGAAGATCTTTTGAAACCTTGGAGTGGTGATGATAACTGAGTTTGCACAACTTGAGCATTGTCAGAGGTTGATTTAGCTTCAAAAACTTCAACTTGAGCTTTGTCAGAGGTTGAATAATTCTTCTTTGGTAACTGTTCTTCTTCTACCAGTATACCCTTTCCTTTATCAGCATTTGTAATCACAGGCCTCCTGGTGTAATGTATACTCTGTTGAGTATTTTCTTTAATAGAAATTCCAGTTTCTTTCTTTCTAGGAGCCTTGATTTCCTTCTTCTTGTAGATTCCAGCTTCAAGATTCTTCTTGTGTTCTTCAGCAAGCATTTGCTCTTCAGCTTGGATATCTTCAATTGTAACATCTTTTCCATGTTCTGCCATAAACACCTTAGTAGCAATTTCCTCATCTGTGGTAGGCTTATCAGAGATTATCAAACTCTTGAATCTTGAACCACTGGCAGAGTTTGCATTTCCCTTTCCAGAGTTTGATCTTCTATCAGAGTTTGATCTTCTTGGAAGTAGTCTTCTATCAGAATTTAATCTTAAACTCTTTCCATCTCCTCCCTTGTTTCCACCATCATTACCATCATCCCTCCGTCTCAGAGTTTGAGTGTCTTTGCATTTGTCACTTGGTACACTCTCCCCCTTTTTGACATCATCAGAAAGTAGTACTGATGTCAACAACTCAATTGCATTAGAAATTGAAGTCAGTTGGGCAGACATAGCAGTCTGGTTGTCCTCAACGTTCCCAAGCCTCTTCTGAAGTTCATCAGAGTCCTTAGCTTGCTTCTTGAACATGGAATTGTAGTAAGCTCTATCATTTTTCAGAGTAAGATCTCTCAGACCAACTTCATTCCTCAAAGCAGTGACTTCCTTATGAGACTCATCAAATCTGTTGTGGAGAGATTTAATTTGAATCACAGTAGCCTTTAGACTTGTAAGAATATCAGGATTTGAAATTGTCTTCACAGAATCACCAAGAAAATCAGCAGCCCTCTGTGCTGAAAAGATACAATCGGCATCAGCCCATCTAGTGTAGTACATATCCTGAAAATGCTCAGCCGTAGCTCGATTGACCTCTCTTTGCTCATCAGAGTTTGCTTGACTCTCAAATAACTCCTCTTGTGAATGATCAGAACTATCATCATCATTATCATTATCTGCTGTATTCTCTGCAGGTACATTCTCAGCAGCAGTTTCAAAATTACTCTGTGCAGCTTCAACAATAACTTTCTCTGCAACAGGTTCTGGAATCTCAGAGTTTGCAACAAACTCTGTTTCAACAGGAACAGACTCTGCCATAGCTTCATCGAAATTCTCTACAGCAGCTTCAGTAGTTATCTGCTCAGCTTTATTAGTCTCAGAGTTTGTAACAAACTCTGCTTCTATGGGAACATTCTCTGTTGCATCCTTGTCAGCAACATCAGAATTTGCAGCAACAGTTTCTGTAGCATTAGCAGCTAAAGTTTGATCGACTTCCTCACCTTTCTCAAATTCAAAAGAAATTATTTCTGTGTGAGAAGCCATAGATTCTGCAATTTCAGCAGTATCGTGATCAGCTTCCAAACCCTCTGTGAAATGTTCAGAGTGTACAGAGATGTTTGCTTCAACTTCCATATGAAATCCTTGTGGCTCAAAAAACTCAGCCTCAATATTTTCTGTAGCCTCCCGAACAATAATTTCAGGAGCTTCATCTGCAATCTCAACATGTGCTCTATCCTCTGTGGACATAGTAGCTTCATTTGCAGCTTCCTCAACTACATCATCAGCCTTTGATGTAGGAGCTTCTACATCAGCACTTACCATTTCAGGCATAGATGCTGCTTCAGCAACATTTTCCTCAAAAACTCTGTCCAGATTGACAGCTTCAGCATTTACATTGGATGCACCAAAGAGATGTGCAGCCACCAATCTTCTTTTTCTCTGATGAAGAGTTTCATCATCAGTTTCACTCTCCTCATCAGCATTATCAGACTTTGCCCTGTTGGCCCTTCTTTTCTTTAACCTTTTCTTCTGAGGCATATCATCAGTATTTGATACCCCAGCTTCAGTTTCTGATGGCCTCACTCTTGCAGACTTAACAGCCCTTACCTTAGACTTCTTTGACCTCTGTGATGGAGACACAGAAGGTCCAGCTTCAACGTTTACAAGTTGTTGTTGTTGTTGTAAGTTGACCAGGAATTGTTGCACAGACTCAGGTAGCAACAAAACACCAACATCTCCTTTCTTGTTATCTTTATTGGTTAGATCAGAGAATATGCGTTTATGTAATTTAAAACAGGGAATCACATCATTCTCATCTATCTCTACGTCAGAAACACATTCAGAGAATATTAATTGACAAAATCTTGCAAAATAGACGACACCTCTGTTTTCATTCATTTTCTCACCTATATTATTTAGAACTAGCCTAGCAACATCAAAATTACCTCCATAAAGAAGAGAATACCCGATTTGCAGACTATCCGTGGGAATAGCATCCCAATTCGTGCATTTCTTGCCGAACGCCCTTGTTATGCAGTCGAAAAAGAAACTCCATTCCTTTCGCAAGAGCGGTCGCTTCAACTGACCAAGCTTTGTCAGTGACCCAGAGTATCCTATTTCCCTCATCATTCGAACTAACTCAAAATCTCCAACAGAGATTGTGAAAGCATTAAAGTCTTCAAGGCCCAGAGCATCACGAACAGTTGTAGGAGTAACTACAAACTCTTCTCCTTGAAATTCAAAGATAATAGATGGAGACCCAGACTCTCCTCCATTGTCATAAGTACCTGTCTGCCAAAAAGATCTGATTTGAGATGCAGACAGCTTCAACGGTGCTGTGAGAGCAGTTCCAACATCAGAGTTTGACAAGAAATCTTGAATCAAATGAAACGCCTCCGGTGCGTTCTCATTTGCCAAAGGAGCAGGATAGTTATTAGGAACGAATTCTAACCCAGAAGCAGTAAACATTGTAGTAGCCATTAGAAAAGTTTAGAAGAAAGATAGAGAAAAGTATCGAATGTATGCAGTGAAAGTGTTTGAGACAGTGTTTGTGAGTAAAAACTTATGAAAAGATGAAGTGTGTAAAAGAATGAACCGTTTATGTGTAGTAAGTTTAAATAATAACAGTGAAAATTAAAACCCAATCGTTTTAATCATTACTACACACATCAGGCGTCTTTGAAAAATGTGTGAGTGGGACAGATGTCAAACATGTATACGCTGACAGCTGTATGTAACAACTTCCAATACACACGCGCAGTAAAAATAGCCATAATTACCGCTTTCCACACTGTTCAAAACATTCAACCTCTCTCTCCTCTGTTTAATACAAATTTGAACCGTTTGTACTCATACTCTTTCGTATTTCTAAACAATTGTCTAATCTCAAAATTATAAAATGTCTGAAACAAAGAAATCATTTTAATCATCAGAGATTAAAACAAAATTACCTCGGCGTATTTCTCACAATACATCAGTGTTTACCATTTGTCCTTCTTTGTCAATAAACTCTTTTCTCAAACTGTACAGGTGTGAGTATTTGTGTGTGAATTAGCAGAGTTTACTGAATATGAATATTTAGACCATCTCAAAGTGCATAAAATCCACAGATTAAAGCAGTAAAAACTGATTGCCTAAACTCTCATGTATAACATAAAATCTGATTTTATATCTAAACTCTGTATACTGATATCCTTTCATTTGGATATATCTTTTATTTTTCACCCCCTTTCTATATATGTTTTCATATATATATATATATATATATATATATATATATATATATATATATATTTTTTTTTTAATTTTTCCAGTAATCAGTGGTTGGCACTAGTCACCAAAAATCAAAGATTTTAGCCCTTATTTCATACAATAAGTTCCTGGATCTTCCTAGGCACAACATGATCTCAAAGGAATTTGTGATTATTTGCAATTTATAATCAGAGTTTAGACTTTTCATCAGTTAATACAATTAATTTATGAGAGAAAATGCAAACAGCTAATACAACTTCAGTGCATAGAATCAATAAACTAAGAGATGCTATAAATATAGAGACAGTATCATGCTGTGTTAACTTACTGCACATATTTGAGATCAGAATCTAAACAACTCTTAAGGATTCACAATTACTTACTGAGAATTATGTTTCATACAAATTTCTTCATTGGTCCATATGTTTCAGACAAAATTACAATCAGAGTATAGCATTAGACTGTAACTATCAGAGTATGACCAACACTTTATGACTAACAGAGTTTAGCATCAGAGTTTACTTTCAGAGTTTATGACACTGGTACTCAGAACAGTTAATACATGCAAGGAATCATGAGCATAAAAATTAAATATGTATAGTTTTTGAGTCTAACCCGTATCTCTAGTCGAAACCAGAGATCATTCCAAGTTCATTTACCAATCTTGTAAAAGTAGCTTCACTCAAAGGTTTGGTGAAGATATCTGCAAGTTGTTGGTCTGTAGACACAAAATGAAGCTCAATATCTCCTTCTTCCACATGTTCCCTGATAAAATGATACCTTATGCTGATGTGCTTGGTCATGGAATGCTGTACTGGGTTACCTGTCATAGCAATAACACTTTGGTTATCACAGTAAATAGGTATTTTAGAGTACCTTAACCCATAATCCAGCAACTGATTCTTCATCCACAAAATCTGTGCACAACAGCTACCAGCAGCTATATACTCTGCTTCTGCTGTGGATGTGGAAATTGATTTCTGTTTCTTGCTGTACCAAGAAACCAATCTGTGACCTAAGAATTGACAGCTTCCACTTGTACTTTTTCTGTCTATCTTACAGCCTGCAAAATCTGCATCAGAGTAACCAATTAACTTAAACTCTGATTCTCTAGAATACCACAAACCCAAGGTTATGGTTCCTTTGAGATATTTGAAAATCCTTTTTACAGCTGTTAGATGAGGCTCTCTGGGATCTGCTTGAAATCTTGCACAAAAACATGTTGCATACATGATATCAGGTCTACTTGCAGTAAGATACAGTAAAGACCCTATCATTCCTCTATAGTTTGTCATATCCACTGAGGCTCCTGTGTCTTTGTCTAGCTTTGTTGCAGTAGCCATGGGAGTTGTAGCAGATGAACTATCAAACATACCAAATTTCTTGAGAAGATTTCTGGTATATTTTGCTTGATTGATAAAAATACCATCATCTGTTTGCTTGACCTGTAAGCCTAGAAAGTAACTAAGCTCTCTCATCATGCTCATTTGGTACCTGGATTGCATAAGCTTTGCAAACTTCTTACAAAGTTTGTCATTAGTAGATCCAAAGATAATATCATCTACATAAATTTGAACTAAAAGCAAATCATCACCAGAATTGAAATAAAACAAGGTTTTATCAATTGTATCTCTTGTGAACCCACTTTCTAAAAGAAATTGAGCAAGAGTTTCATACCATGCTCTTGGTGCTTGCTTTAGTCCATATAATGCCTTGTCAAGCCTGTAGACATAATCTGGATGCTTGGGATCTACAAATCCTGGTGGTTGTTCAACAAACACTTCTTCTTCAAGCTTCCCATTGAGAAAAGCACTTTTCACATCCATCTGAAAGACTTTAAACTTCTTGTGTGCAGCATAGGCCAGAAAAATTCTTATGGCCTCCAATCTTGCAACTGGAGCAAAGGTTTCATCATAGTCAATTCCTTCCTGTTGTGAATAACCTTTAGCCACAAGTCTAGCCTTGTTTCTTGTAATCACACCTTCACTGTCAGTCTTGTTTCTGAAAACCCACTTTGTACCTACAATTGATCTATTCTTTGGTCTAGGTACAAGTGTCCAGACTTCATTTCTTTCAAATTCATTTAACTCTTCTTGCATTGCTGTAATCCAATTAGCATCTTGAAGAACTTCCTCCACCTTCTTTGGTTCTGTTTGAGACAAGAAAGCATGATACAAACATTCATTATTTGTTGCACTTCTAGTTCTCACACTAGCATCAGGATCTCCAATTATGAGATCAGGTGTGTGTGCCTGTGTCCACTTTCTTGCTGTTGGTAAGTGGTTTCTTCCATCATTATTGAATCCTCCCCCTTGATCCATGCTCTCCTGATTTATAAGTTGACTTTGTGCAGCATCTGAGGCTCCCCCTGAATTGGATGGCTCAGAGTTTAAACTGTCAGAGTTTGAATAAGTTTCCTCAACTGACTCATTTTCTGTGTCTTGTTGAGCTTCTTCACGCTCCCCCTCAACTGATTCTCTATGTTGTTCAATTTGAGAATTTTCAGTTTCTCCAGTATTTACCAGTAGAGGTTCAGAGTATGCTTCGTCAGAGTTTATCAGAACCGCTTCATCAGAGTTTGTCGGTACTGCTTCATCAGAGTTTACATCATCAGAAAATAAACCTTCATTTTCAAAGCGCAGTTGATCATATTCAATTTCATCTTCAAGTCCAGTTATTTTCTTGTCATCAAATGACACATGTATGGATTCCATGATCACTTTAGTTCTCAGATTGTAAACTCTGAATGCTTTTGTTGATAATGGATAGCCAACAAAGATTCCTTCATCAGCTTTTAACTCGAACTTGGTCAACTGTTCAGGATGAGTCTTCAACACAAAGCATTTGCATCCAAATATATGAAAATATTTCAAATTTGGCTTCTTATTTTTCACCATCTCATATGGTGTTTTACCATGCTTGTTGATCAATGTTGCATTCTGAGTAAAACAAGCAGTTTGAACAGCTTCTGCCCAGAAATAGGTTGGTAACTTTGCTTCATCAAGCATTGTTCTGGCAGCTTCGATTAGAGTTCTGTTCTTTCTTTCAACTACACCATTTTGCTGTGGAGTTCCAGGTGCAGAAAATTCTTGTTTCACTCCTCTTTCTTTGCAGAAAGCTTCCATTATTGAATTTCTGAATTCAGTTCCATTATCACTCCTTATAATTTTGACTTTGTGCTGTGATCCTTTGTCCAGTAGATTTACATGATTCATCAGAGTTTGAGCAATTTCATCCTTCTTTGATAAGAAATACACCCATGTATATCTAGTATATTCATCAACAATTACTAGAGCATATTTCTTTCTGCCCATAGACATCACATTCACTGGTCCAAAGAGATCAACATGTAGAAGATGATAAGGTTCCACTACTGAAGATTCAGATTTGCTCTTGAAAGATGACTTCCTTTGCTTGGCTTTTTGACAAGAATCACATAGGCCATCTAAGCTAAGTATTGACTTGGGAAGTCCCCTTACAAGATCCTTTCTTATTAGCTCATTAATGTTGTTCAAATTGAGATGAGAGAGCTTCTTATGCCAGTTCCAACTCTCTTCATTTGACATTCTTGCAGTCAGACACACTGTTTTTCCATCAGAGTTTGTTACCAAACTTGCTTCATAAATGTTGTTGTGCCTGTGTCCAACTAGAACAACTTTTCCAGTACATTTACTGATAACTTCACAGTATTCAGTATGAAAATCTACATGGTTTCCTCTATCACAGATTTGACTCACAGATAGCAGATTATGCTTGAGTCCTGAGACTAGAGCTACATTTGTGATGATGACACTTCCAAGATTGATATTGCCATATCCCAGAGTGTGTCCTATGTTGCCATCTCCATAGGAAACCTTTGGGCCAGCCTTCTCCTCAAAGTCTGATAGCAGGGCTTTGTTTCCAGTCATATGTCCTGAGCATCCACTGTCCAAGATAAGTGTGCTCTCTTTTATACCCTGCAATCACAAACAAACACTAAGTGTTAGTTTTAAGGACCCAGACTTGCTTGGATCCTTTGTCTTTCTTAACAGTGTTAGCTTTTGTAGCGGAATCACTATCAACAGAGTTTAAACTAACATTGTCAGACTTTACACTTGCAGAGTTTGTCCTAACCCACTTCAAGTTGGGCTTTGGCTCATAATAGTTATGATAAATAGCATGATAACTCTTACAAGTATAAATAGAATGCCAAGTGCTCCCACAGTGTGTGCATAATGTCTGTGGTTTAACCCTTACATAATCATTCTTTACTCCTGATTTAGAAGATAAAGAATTAATATCTTTGTTCTTATTGCAAAATCTAGCAAGATGATTAGAACTACCACAATTATAACATGTTTTCCTTGGAGCAGCAGCAGTAGGCAAATGATTATTTCTTTTATTTATGCCTATCTTTCCATTCCTATTCTTCTTGGATCCTTTTGGTTTCATGGCAGATTTTACCTCTTTTAGCTTATGATTGAACTGTTTTCCTGTCATTAAACCAACATTAACATGTTTTTCACAGACTTTTACTGGTTTTCTAACAGCTTCTATTTCCATAAGTTTTTCTGTTATAATATTTTCCTGTCTTTCACAGGTTTCATCTGATTCCATATCAGCTTCTCTTATTACAACAGATTTTAACTTATTGGTTTCTGGAACAAATTTCACAGGTTTAAGTTGTGGTTTAACCTTAACCTTGTCTTTAAACCTAAGTTCATCATTTTCACAATAGCCTAAACCTACAGAATCTGTCTGAAACACTTGATGAGTGTCTCTTCCAGAGTTTGTCCAAGTCTTGATTATTTTTCTTTCTTTTTCTAGATCAGATTCTAGTTGCTTATATCTTTTGAGCAACTCCTGTTCAACATAAACAACATCATCTCTTTCTTTTTGAATCTGCTTCATTTTTTCAAGTTCTCCTTCAAGAAACTTGTTTCTATCTTTAAGACTAAGATTCTCAGATTTAATTCTCTCATTCTCTAAAGTCTGATCCCTATAACTAACATGTACACTTTTCAGATATACTCTTAATTCAGATATATTGTCAGTATCATAAGCATAAGTAGTTAGGGGTACCTTATTTCCAGATGATTCAGTCTCATCTTTGACAGTTGCCATAAGAGCATAATTTACTCCATCATCAGAGTCTGAAGTATCTGCCCAGTCTTTGCCTTTAGAGATGAGTGCTTTCTCAGATTTGCCTTTCTTGCACTCTGGGGCATAGTGACCCATCTCCTTACACCTGTAGCACTGGATTTCAGATTTATCCTTCTTGCCAGACTTGGTCTCCCTTCCATCAGACTTTCTAAAACTTTTCCTTTCAGAGTTTGAATCTTTCCTTGCGAATCTCTTTCCTTTCTTGAAGTTCTTGAATCCCATCTTCTTGAAGGTCTTCACCATCAATGCAGCCATTTGCATCATCTGTTCTTCATCATCCTCAGGGTCAGAAGCTTCATCAGAGTTTGAGTCATCATCAAAGTTTGATGACTCACTTTCAGATTTAATGACTAAAGCCTTTCCCTTGGCTTTCTTCCTTGATGATTCCTTCTTGATGGGCTTCTCCTCAACTTTGAGAGCAACAAATTTTGTCTTTTTACTCATTCTTCTATTTCTTTGTTCTATCTCCAGTTCATGAGTTTTCAACAACCCATAGATTTCATCAAGATCTGTATCAGCAAGTTCATAATTATCTCTTATTGTTGTTGTCTTTAGATCCCACTTTTCAGGTAGAGATAACAGAAACTTGAGATTAGACTCTTCAAGATCATATTCTTTATCAACTAGAGATAAATCATTCAGTAGTTTACAGAATCTGTCATATGTCTCAGTCAAGGTTTCATTGGCTCTTGAATCAAAGTGCTCATACTCCTGAGTTAGTATGGTCCTCCTATTCTTCTTAATAGCACCTGTTCCTTGGCATCTGACTTCTAGAGCATCCCATATTTCTTTGGCAGTCTTGCAGCCAATTACTCTGTTAGACATCACATTATCTAAGGCACTGTGTAGAAGATGTCTAACTTTTGCATCTTTTGCAATTGATGAGATGTCCTCAGGAGTCATATCTTTCTTTTCCTTTGGAACAGTCTTTTGTTCTTGACCATCAACAACAGGAGACAATTTAGTCGGCATATGAGTACCATCATATATTCTGTCAAGATATTCTGGATCTGTAGCCTCCAGAAACATGGTCATCTTCACCTTCCAAATTGGATACTCCACTGGCCTGAGAATTGGAACCCTGATTGTTTCATACCGACTCACAGAATTAGGTTTAACCTGTTCAACCTTGGGAGAAGTTTGATTTTCTTCAGACATGATTATTACTGTGTTTGAATCGAAAAACTGTATATATTAAACAGCCTTGGCTCTGATACCAATTGTTAGGCCGAATACACAATATAATCAAGTATGTATGAGAATAACAATCAAGAACACAAGTTTGTAAATCAACAAACTGTAATTATATTAACAGCTTCTCTCTTTATGATGTTAATGAATCACAAAGAGCTTCTAGGTTACAAGAATAATATTTCAATAATCGCATCCCTTCTAGGGATAACCTATCTGTGTTTATATAGTACACAGTTACACAATCCTTATCTAATTGATACTCCTATAAATTAGCTATACAATTCATATCAATTAAGGATTGCTTCAGTCTTCTATTCCGTTTCCTTAGTTGTATCAATATATTCTGCTTCTTTCCATCTTCAGAATATATTGCTTCTAGAATCTTTATCTTTGCACCGACAGCTAAGTCAACTATCACCACGTCAGACTTTATCAAACTCTGACTGGCTTCAATGTAAACTCTTCACCCAGTCAGACTTTATCAAACTCTGACTGGCTTCTAGATAAACTCTGATATGTACCTGGTACTTAAACACTGATGAACAAACGTCAGCAATTATATCTAACATGTCCTAAGGATTGTTTTCCCTTACCAAGGATTGATGCCCTAATAGATGCCACCGCTGGCCACGAGATGCTAAGTTTTATGGATGGCTTCAGTGGATATAACCAAATCAAAATGCACAAAGATGACATCTCCAAGGTATCATTCATCACTGACTTTGGTGTTTTCTGTTATCTAGTCATGGCATTTGGACTTAAGAATGCAGGGGCAACATACCAAAGATTGGTGAACAAAATTTTTGAACACCTGATTGGAAAAACCATGGAGGTCTACGTGGATGACATGTTGGTTAAAATCCTCGATAAGGCCGCTCATATAAACCATCTACGGGAAGCATTTGAATTGCTGAGGCACCACAAGATGATGTTAAATCCAGCTAAGTGTGCCTTTGGTGTAGGTTCGGGAAAGTTCTTAGGCCTGATGGTTTCCAAGAGAGGAATCGAGGCTAACACCGACAAAATCAAAGCAATTCTAGACATGGAACCACCACGGACTGTCAAGGATGTCCAAAAACTAACGGGAAGAGTGACAGCATTGGGAAGATTCATCTCCAAGTCAGGAGAGAAGTGTTTACCCTTCTTCAAAGCACTCAAGAACGTGAATTTTTTTGAATGGACAACTGAAAGCCAGGAGGCCTTGAAGAAGTACATGGCTGAGGCACCACTGTTGGCAAAACCAAAGCTATGAGAAATTCTCTATTTGTACTTGGCGGTTTCTAACACAGCCCTAGGAGCCGTTTTGGTAAAAGAAGAGTTGAAGGTTTCGAAACCCATCTACTACGTAAGTAAGATTCTACATGTGGCAGAAATAAACTACTCTACGATTGAAAAGTTTGCCCTGACCTTGATAATGGCCTCAAGAAAGCTACGCCCATACTTCCAGGCACACAAGATAGAGGTCTTGACTAATCAGCCTCTAAGAAACATCTTGCATAGCCCTCAAGTTAGTGGAAGGTTGATCAAATGGGCTATTGAATTGGGAGAATTTGACATCAAGTATAAGCCTCGAACGTCCATAAAAGCTCAAGCACTCGCCGACTTCATGGTTGAATGCACTATTGACAACCAGGAAGTCGGGGGCAGGAAGTAATAGTGGAAGATAAGAAATATGAAGATATGGTGTCCAAAGAATGTTGGGTGCTCTATTTTGATGGAGCATCAAAAACAAAATCAAGTGGAGCAGGTTTGGTGCTACAAAGTCCTGATGGATTCCTCATAGAGTACGCACTAAAACTGGACTTCCCAACGACAAACAATGAAGCTGAGTACGAAGCCCTGATAGCTGGCTTAGGGCTAGCTGGAGCCTTGAGAGTTAAAAATCTGAAAGTGTGTGGAGACTCGAGGCTAGTGGTTTCCCAAGTAAATGGGGAGTTTGAGGCCAGAGATGAAGTCATGGCCAAGTACCTAAAACTTGTCAAGGCCATCATGACTCAGTTTGATGAATGCTATTTGGAACACATTCCAAGGGAAGAGAACATGAATGCCGATGCCTTGTCTAAATTTGCCTCTTCTGAAATTGAAAACTACGCAGGAAGTGTATACTTCCAAGTCTTGAAGACCCCAAACATCAATGGAAAGTTGGTAGCACCCATTGATGTTGCTAGCTGTTGGATGGATCCCATCAAATCTCATCTGGAAACTGGGTGGTTACCCAACGACACTTCAGAAGCATGAAAGTTTATACCCTGATTGAGGGAATCCTATACAAAAAGTCTTTCATTGTTCCGTATCTGAAATGCTTAAGACCCCAAGAGGCAGAATTAGCCCTAAGGGAAGTTCATGAAGGAATTTGTGGGCAGAGCCCTTGCCCATAAAATCACTTGTCTAGGTTTCTATTGGCCAAGCATACTTGAAGATGCTAAAAGCTACGTAAAGAAATGTGAACGGTGCCAAAAGCATGCACCAGTGGTTAGGCAACCACCAGATATGATGACATCCATAAACTCACCTATCCCATTCTCCATGTGGGGTATGGATATACTTGGACCATTTCCAATGGCAAGTGCGCAAATAAAGTTCTTGATAGTGGCAATCGACTACTTCACCAAGTGGATTGAGGCTAAACCTTTAGCCAAAATAACCACCAAGCAAGTAATGCATTTCTTCTGGGAAAATGTAATATGCAGATACGGAATTCCACGAATCTTGGTCACGGATAATGGAACTCAGTTTAATAATGATGAATTCAAGAAGTATTGTGACAATAATGATATCAAGTTACGCTTCACTTCTGTCGCCCATCCTCAAGCAAATGGGCAAGCTGAGGTGGCCAATCGAATTATCCTGGATGGACTGAAGAAAAGAGTTGAACGCTCTAGAAATACACGGGTAGACGAATTGCTCCCCATACTATGGGCATATCGTACTACTTGTAAAGTCACCACTGGAGCAACCCCCTTTCTGCTGGCATATGGGGCAGAGGTAGTGGTTCCAGTGGAGATTACTCACACATCTCCAAGAATCGAAGCTTATGAGCCAGAGACAAATGAAGAAGGCATGAGGCTGGTCTTAGATCTAATTGATGAAGTTAGAGATGAGGCAAATGCTAAAGTAGTTGAACATCAAAAAGGGCATCTTTCTACTATAACCTAAGGGTTAAAGAGAGATTCTTCCGTCAAGGAGACTTAGTCCTCCGAAAGATTGAGGCATCTGGAGTTGGACAAAAAGGCAAGTTGCCCCCAAATTGGGAAGGACCATATCGCGTTAAGAACGTATTTGGTCGAGGCTCCTACAAATTAGAAACCCTGGAAGGGACCGAAGTGCCAAGAACTTGGCATGCTGCAAACTTGAAAGTCTATTATGTTTAAAGTGTGTATTGACTAGACTCACTATTAGGACAAGTAGAAATAAGGTCGACGAAACCAATCCAAGTTTTTAAACTTGAGATAGAAAGTAGAGTATTATGTAAGGGTTGAACCCATTTTCAAAGTTATATATTCTTATGTTCTTCATCATGTGTTGTGTGCATTAAATACTGATAAATATGCACAAAATGCTAACTAAACATGCAAAGTCAAGAATCAGGAAAATAATACAAGCCATGGATGGCCATGAAAGATAAATAAAACTAAACTTGCTAAGAGTTTAAGTTAAGCCCGAAGGCTGAAAATACATAAAAAGTAATACAAGCCATAGATGGCCATAAATAAGCTACAAACTACGCTTCACCCCCTTGTCACCAGCATCTGTCTCCTCCGCTGAGCTAGAGCCAGAAGAATGCTCGTTGGCATCAGGGTCATCAACAGATGTGTCACCAAAGGGGTGATGACCGTAATAGATCTAATATCCTCTCATCCTCCTCCATGTCATCTGCCCCAGCCAGGATGCACTCTAAAGGAGTAGGAGGGTGAGGAGCTGGGAAGTCAGCAAAATCAAAAACTCCAGGATGCTTGGCCAAGATAGCCTGAACAGCATCCTCCCATCTTGATGTATGCTGGACTGGGAAAAGAATCTCATCGTGCTTCTCGATCAAGTCCTTGTACTCCTGAGAGTCAAGGTACTCGTCGATGCAATCCTCCTTGCTCTTCCTCAGCTCTACAAGATCAGCCTGAGTATCAGCAAGTTCCTTCTCCCTTCTAGCTAAAGTCTCCTTTAGAGACTTCACCTCATCCTCAGACCTCTCTAGCTTGATCCTGTTGGCCTCAGAAGAGGTACACCAAGCTTTAGCTTGGAAGAGAGCCCCTTGGAAGTTGGCATTAGTCTGCCAAAAAATAAAAGTTAAAAAAGAAGAATAAAGACTTAAAAGAAAGAGAAGGGCTAAGGTAAGAAAAATACCGCAGCAATAGCTTGAGCTCCCAGATGCTCAACTCCCTCGAGGGTAGAATCTGCGATAAAGTCCTTGTAATCGCAGGGAGTGAGGGAATGATATGACCAATCCACAACATGCTTGGACACCCCCGTAATGGTGTCCCTCTTCCTGATACCCCAGTTGGGGCGCCAAACTGAAGACTTAGTAGACACATGGATGTCTGCCTCGTCCATAGGAATCTGAGAAAGGATCAGGAAACTGGGAACACTAGACTTTCCCCGTGGATCATCTCCTATCATGACCCTCTTCATCCTCGAGGTCTCATCATCCTTGGGCTCGTTGGTCTTGTTTATAAAGGCCGCAACTGCAAGTACAACCAAAAAATGGTTAACAGAAAATCACCAAAGGAAAGAAAGTAATAAAAAAAAAAGGATAAGTGAAATTACCCTTATCAGAAACAGTTGAGAGATGAACAGATTTGAGGGCGAATTCGTCCAGTAGCTCCCAAGCCACAGTAGTCCCATTATCCTTGATTAGCTAAGAGTAGGAAAAGGACTCCTCTTCATTCAAGACTATGTTGCTGGGACTACCATCTAAAACTCTCCCAAAAGACTTACGGAACAGGGTTCCCCAGTCCCCACCTTCCCAGACAAGGTACATGAACTCATTCTTCCACCTATGGTTATTATCTGGGATAGACTTTGGGTGGAAGATAAAAGGAAAGCCAACCCTATGGCTAATGTATACCCAACCCAAGTTGTTGGCAAAACTGTTCTTAAATTGGAAAATCTTTCTAAATAAGGGAACAGAAAGAAGCAATTTATTTCGAAGACATAAAACCATAAAACAGTGAATTATCCTCCAAGCATTTGGAGGTAATTGACATGGGTTTATTTGGACATCTGCCAAGAGCCTAGGTATAAACTCGTGAAAGGGAAACCTAAGGCCAGCAACTATGGAATCTTTATAGATACACAAGGCATTAGACCACTAGTGACAAGAACGGTCACCGGCACCGGCATGAACTAATTTTAAAGGGGCTTTCACCCTGTACATCTTATTATAATCTTTGATTTTATCTACATCATGAAACTTATTACTGCAATCGTATGAATCTAAAGCAGACACAGACGAGTACTCATCCCCACGTTCATTAATCATATCATGCAACGACATGTATTTAGAACGAATAGGAATGGGATACCTCGTTTGGATGCATAATTCATCTTTTGAAGACGTTGGGAAGCGCGATCAGTCATTTCTAAACCCAGAAAATGCCCAGAAATGTTTAAGTCTTCAAAGAAAATCTTCAAAGCAGAAACCCAGAATCTTCAAATCTTCAAGGGAGAAAACCCAGAATCTTCAAGAAATCTTTAAATCTTCAAGCAAAAAACCCAGAAACCGGTGAGATTAATCGGAAAACCTCGCCGGGAATCGCCTCACGACAGAACCCTAGCAGAGCTTTGTAGAGAGAATTTTGGAGAAAATTTAGCAGAGTATCTTTGAGAAAATAGAAAGTGAGAAGTGAATAAAGATAAGTGAGACTTCACACTTATATAGAACAAACAGCCGGTCAATGGGCCGGTTAAAGGAAGGGCAACCAGCATTAGCCGGTATAGCCCATAAAAGACTATAGGCCCAATTGTTTAAATTGGACCAGTTAAAGCCCTGGGCCCAACTTGAGCCCAAACAAGTATGGACCTCATGGCACAAGAGGTACAACTTGAAGAAATCCACGATTCTATGTTCGACCCCAAGCGAGATCGAAACGGCTGACTAGCATCTTGGTCGAAAGTATTCGACCAGGGACCAAAATGGATGAAAAGTTCGACCTACAAAATAGTCGAATTCCACAAATACACATCCTGGTCGAAAGTATTCGACCAGGGCCCAAAATGGAACATATGTTCGACCAGGAGCCAAAATGGCACCCAAATTCGACCAGAATCCTGGTCGAAAGGGTTCGACCAGGAGCCAAAATGGCACCCAAATTCGACTAGAATCCTAGCCGAAAGACTTCGACAAGGAGCCAAAATGGCACCCAAATTCGACCAGAATCTTGGTCGAAAGGGTTCGAACATGAGCAAAAAATGAGGCCATTTTCGACCAGAATCCTGGTCAAAATTATACTGAATTTTAAAATTTTTTGGGTTATTTTCATAAAATAAAGGAAAAAAAAATCCCAATTCCTATTCTGCAAAAATGTTGGTTAAGGACTGTATGTTCACTAAGCCAGACTAGTATGAAAGGAAACTTTGTAAGTCCCGAATAAAATAACTTCTACGATAATCCAAAAGAGATTTTCCTAGAAGTTGGGGGGGGCAAATGATATGGGCTGAAAAATAATCCTAGAAGTGCAATTAATTACGTATTAATTAGACCCGGATTGGTCCAAGAACACGGCCCAATAAGCAAGGTCCGAAACCCTAATTATTTATTAATTTCGTAATTAATAAATATGGAAAATATACAGCTCAGGAAATGAGTCCAAAATATGGTAAATTCATCAAGGAAGGATCCAGAGTCCCCAATTAAAAGAAATAATGAGTCATAGTCCTTATCAACAAGGAAAAGACTTGTCCATCAAGAAATACAATGTTTATCCATTATCAAAAAGGAGACTTATTCGCTAAGTCTCCTAAACATACTCTAAATACGAGTTTCCAGACGCCTATATAAGGACCCTGCTCCTTCACAATAGAACTACGTTTTCTGGCTTGATTCTCAGCACTGATTGAGATACGTAGGCATCTTGTGAGGACCGATTTAGTCACGAAACACAAGAGCATCCATTAAAGCTCGAAAGCTCTTTAAACCCTAGCAATTAATTTACAAGTATACTTGTTGGGATTTATGGGTGATAGCATAGGAACAACTTAACTTTGTATATACTTAATTTTTTAATTAAGTAGACCACACTGTCACAGCCAAAGTATGTTCTTGTAATCAATATGCAATGTTATTTTAATTGTGTAATTTGGAAGAAGTTCACTTTCTGTGTTCAAGCCTCAAAGAATGCATATTAGATGACAGCATGAATAAAGGTTACTGTCATAAGCATTGACAGTAAGATTACAAGAAGACAGAATGTTGCAAGTCAAGACAGCATATTCACTCTGACAGCAACATTGGCGGAAGACTACGCGACAGCAACTTTAGCCCTCGACAACAAGTTTGGAAACCTCGACAACACACTATGCGGGGGACTCCTACTGTCACCAAAAGCACATTCCTGTGACAGCAAGCTTTGCGGCAAAAGTAACTGTCTCAAGAAAGATCCTTGTTCTAGGTATCTTTCTCAGTCAAATCCCGTGACAGTTTCAATGTTCAAGAAACAAGCGTGTTGCAGTATCCCTAAGCTGCACCAAGTCTGCAAGACTACGACAGAAGCTTCAAGCACTGCAAACAAAAGCGAATCAATTCAAGAGCAAGGTCAAGTCTCTATTTGCTGAATTGTTTTATCTAGAAATAGAATGAATCTAGGTTGCTTTCTTTGTAATGTATATATGACATTGTTAGCGATTTAGGAAAGTCACATGGGTAGACACTTTGTAAGAAGCTGCCACTTGATAATGACAGCAGCTTCACAGACCCATGTTGACAGTGATAGGATTAGTTTTATACTTAGACTATTAATTCATTCTAGAAAAGTAACGAAGACAAGCAAGTGTCTTGAAGAAAAACCGAAGCTCAAGAATTCTCTCTTGAGGTTGTAGCAACACTTTGCAAAATAAATAAAACATTTATTTTGTGAATCCTGTCTTCTCGATTATACTGTTTGTGAATGCATACATATTATTGATAAAATTAAATCTTAGTTTTGGTTGTTGAAACTGAGATTGAATTTTATCAGTATTGCATTCATCCCCCCCTTCTGCAATACACGAGGACCAACAATACTTTTTAATCCACAACAATATTATATACCAAAATGCACATATAAAAAAGATTACCAAACAATTATCTGATTTTCACAACAACACTTATTTTAACAGCACAACAATTTTTAACAATAATCTCAAACAGAGCTTTAATTTCCTTTTGTCCTAACTTTCAATATTCAATCAATATAATACTTATATAAAGGAGAAGACGAGGGTTGTGAGGTAGCGCCTCTCAAATCGCTTCAATTTATTTTTCTAATTTTGTCAAAATTTTGAATTATTAATATTAATGATTCGAAAATATTTCAACTAACTTTAAAATTTTTACTAATGGAGAAAACTAAATGTACAATTTTAATATTCTTGTCTTTAAAATCTTTACTAATACGAGTGATAAGTAGATATTTATTATTAGTTTATCCCTATATTTTAAGATATTTTTGCATGAAATTGGATCTTATTTAATGTGTTTTAATGTTTTATTGTAGAATTCAAGAAAATAATTGATTGGAGCTGAAATTGGATTTTTGGGAGTTAATTCATTGAAAATTTAGATTTTTGGACAACTTTTAAAGCTTTTGCTATTTTGGCTATATCGGGAGTTCTCGTTTGAGACCCGTAAGCAATTGGAAAGCTTGGAAAAAGACCAATATTTCTATTATGGGCTCATAATTTTAGTCTGCTCTCAACTGTCCAGAAAAGCCCAGGAACAGCAGGCTTCAAATTTCCTATTTTAAATTACTTTTTATTTAGGAATTTTCTTGTAATTCTATTAAATGATTAAAAACACTTGTATACAAAAAAACATATCAGATGTAGACAACAGTTAAGAGAATAGACACGTAGAGTAGTTTTAGACACACATCAACCGAGAGAAGAACCACGGGGGACTCTTGAAGAAAACACAAGCAATGGAGATTAGAGATTGAAGATTGTAACCATATCACAACGAGTTTATTCTATCCTTCATCTTTTAAACTCATTCACTGTGTTTTACTTTGAGATGTTGAACTAATTATTATTCTAGAGCTTTAATGAATTCTTGAGTTTTTATACAAGTGTCTTTTTCTATCTCTATTTTATGTTCATTATGGTTGATTATATTGGTTTGGGTGTAATGTTTCTCAAATAGTAATTAACTTTAAGATTGATTTATTAATTTGGGTGATGCTTGGAAGAGATAGTCTGAATTTAGAACCAATCAATATAACTTGAGATTAACATATTTGTTAATTTGTGTTTAGGATAGGAATATACCTGATCACCTCGATTAGTCAAAAATGGGTTATGTGTTAATGCTTCTTATGGATTTAGATTCTACATAGGAATATGAGAATTAATCTTATAAGTTAGATTCACTTGTGATTCAGGAGGTCCTTGTGATTATTTGTCCCCAGACTAGCGACTAGAACATGAAATTAGAGATGATGAAAGATACTTGTTAGACTCAAGATGAAGTTACATACCTAGATATCTTTACTCTTGTTTTTACTCTTTGGTTGATTTGTATATTTTAGTAGTAGTTTATAATCTAATCTTAATCTTATGTCATTTAACTTGAATTAGGAGAAAGATAGTGGTTGGCATTTAACAACTTGAATTAGTTCTCGTGGAAACGAATTTTATATACTGCTTGTTCGATACGTGCACTTGCGCTAGCGTTTGTAAAATCGTTAACAAGTTTTTGGCGCCGCTGTCGGGGACTAAATTTTAAGTATTTATTTGTTAATATCATTACACTATTTAGTATTTTGAGATCAAGTTGTTTATTTGTGTAGTGTAGTGTTTTGTTAGATTGATTAGTGAATGCAACTTGAGCTTGTGAACAACTATGTGTTCTTGTTCCTATCTTGATTCATCTAATTTGTTAGAACGTTATCCCTACTTGCATCAAGTTAAAAATTGTAATTCTCGTATGCTTGATTATGTAATACAACATGAATCATCATTGCGTGAAGGCTCAATTGGTTGTCATATTATTCAAGAGTTGAAATATGGTGTGACTTACAAAGAAGGATCTGTTAGGCTCAAGACATGTCTGAATACCACTATTAACAAGCCTACACTATGTTACTATGTCACATTGCATGACCTAGTGAGTTCTATCACTGGGATATAGTATAGGTCTCTAAATGTACTTGTCTTGTTCTCATGAACATTAGCTTGATCATGTATGCTCAAAGTTATAATGAGCTTAGTAAAGTTTCTTGCATCTAGACTGTATATAGGCCATTGAATAATTGTCCTGGTAGAAGTTCAGAAGTGTTCATGCAGCAGGATAGAGATAAATAAGGCTATGAAGAAATAAGTTGCAGAAATTTGTCTAAGGCATTATATAGCAAAGTCAGAAGAAAGCTATGTCGTGAAGTCACCAATATCCATGTCGTGAAGTACTATATCGCATAGTCCATTTTGTACTATATCGAGAAGTCCTCAAGACACATGTCGTGAAGTGTTGGAGTCAGCAAAGTCAAAGAAGCCTAGATCGTGAAGTCCTCAGAAGCCCTATGTCGCATAGTCCTCAAATGACCTATGTCGCATAGTCCTCAAATGACCTATGTAGCATAGTCTTCAAATGACCTATGTCGCATAGTCTTCAAATGACCTATGTCGCATAGTCTTCAAATGACCTATGTCGCAAAGTCTTCAAAGGCTATATCGCGAAGTCCTCACAAGTGAGATCGCGAAGTCAGGAATGAAGTGGAGTTCACGATATCAACACTTAGCCGTTTACAACAAGACAAATCAAGGTACAGAATCAAGAATCAAAAGAGACAAATACTGAAGCATTTGTTCTGGCAAGGTGGTCCAAAGAACAGATGGCAAATCTACAGCTAAACTTAGAGAGAAAGATAAGAGACAAGCAGCTACAAAAACGGGAAAGACTCCGAAAAGCAGGTGGTCCTTCCTGACACAGTTGACGTCTTATGGCAGGACAAGTTGGACTTTCAGCAAGGGGTAACTGTGTAAAAATAGGTGTGTGCACTAGTTTGTATAGGGCTTATATATATCATGCACATCCTATTGTTAGCTGTAAGAGAGATACATATAGTTATTTGCTAAGCTCTTTTCTCTGTAAGCAAGCAAGTTCAAACTGTTCTTGTTTAGAAGCCAGAAATTCTATTGTGAATTTCTTGGAAAGCTTTAGTATTTAATTTGCTTATACAAAGTAGATTAAAGTGATTGTGTGTGTTATTTACTTTCTGCATATTACATATCATAATCATATACAGTCTGTTACTTAGTTTTCAAGAATCGAAAAATATATCAAACTATCCATTCACCCCCCCTCTGTCTAGTTTCTAGTAGTATTCATTTCTAACAAGTGGTATCAGAGCGAAGGCTGTTAACGTACAAACAGGAAAAGATCAAGAATGAGTTCACAGAAACTAAGCAGTATCAAGATTCCCCCCTTTAACAAGGAGCACTACAGTTTATGGAAAAAGAAGATGTTGCTTTTCATCAAAGCTTCTAACCCCATGTATTTGGATATTCTAAAGCATGGTCCCTTCATTCCAATGATCGAGATTGGTGAAACAACCAATGGCACTGAGATTGTACCAGCTAAACATGTGCCCAAAGATCCCTCAAAATACACTGATCCTGAAAAAGAAAAAGTAGCACTGGATGGACATCTTCAACTTATCATTTGTGAATCTATGGACTTCAACATGTATGGCACTGTTGCTCATTGTACTAGTGCCAAGAAGATGTGGGATCTTATAGAAGTGCTCTGTGAAGGAACTACTGAAGTAAGAAAGAACAAGAAACAGATTCTTGTTTCACAATATGAAGCCTTCATGGCTCAGCCAAAAGAGGGAATCACAGAAGTGTTTGAGAGATTCAACAAGCTGATAAACGAGCTCAAACTCTATGACAAACACTATGAAACAGAAGAGCTCAATATGAAGTTTTTACTAACTCTTCCAGATCACTTGGAACCAAGAATCTCTTCCCTTAAAGAAAGAGATCTAACAAAGATTGGTTTCGATGTGTTATATGGTGTTTTGAAGACATATGAGTTGGAGCTGTTTCAAAAGAGATCTATTCAAGCAAAGCAAGGATTAGTGGCTAATACCTCCTGTGCACTTATTGCTGACAACCTAAGTCAAAGAATGGACTCTCTTAAAATCAGTCAGGTCAAGATTGAGGAACTGGAAGTTGAAGACACTGGTGATGAGGTCCAGGTCGTCTATGATTTGCCTGAGGATGATGAGTTTTACAGCATGGAGGAACTGGACAAAATGGAAAACAAATCTTTTGCTTATATGGCTAGGAGGTATCCTAACATAAGGTTTAAAAGAAAGCAGCCATTCAGGTCCAAGTTCAATACTGGAAACACTGGTGGATCTAGTGGCTCAAACACCTTCAATAAAGGAAAAGGGATTGCTGGTGCTGCTAAGGGTGGATACAAGACAGGAAGTGTGGATAGGACTAAAATAAGATGCTATAACTGCAATGAACTTGGGCATTTTGCCACTGAGTGCAAAAAGCCTAAACAAGTCAAGAAGGACAAAGCATACTTAGAGCTTGAAGCTAAGTATGAGGCTCTACTCAAGAAACAACAGGGCAAAGCTTTTATTGCTGAGGGAAAATGCTGGGATGACTCTGATGAAGAAGAAGAACAAGAGTACTCAAACTATGCCTTGATGGCATTTTCTGATGATGGTGATTCAAGTCAGGTACCCATTCTTACTTCTCTTGATATGACTCCCCTTCAATATAAGCAAACTGTTGAAGATATGAGCACTGAGATGTTTAATATTCATACTAGCATGTTAGTAGCTAATGAAGAAATTGATAGACTAACTGCTAAGAATGTTGAGCTTACAGAAAAGAATGAGAAACTTGAGTTAATGGCTGTGAACCTGGATGGTTTGAAAAAGGAGGTTGAGTATCTTAAAAACAAAGTGATTTGTGCTGAGCAGATAGAGAAAGCCCTTAGGGAACAAATTGCTGAAACTGAACTGAAACTAAGAAGCTTCAAAAACTCCTCTGAACTTATTCAAACCTATCACAAGGAACACACTGAAGACTGCAAGGTTGGAGTTGGTTTTGACTATGATAATGACAAGAGAAGGAAGAAGGTCAAGGGCAAAGGAAAGGAAACTTTTACAAACAAAAATGCCCCAACCATACTGTCAAGTGTTGAACAGCCCATCTTCAGAAAGAGTGCTGTTGAGTTTGATGAGGAACTACTGATCATCAAGCAACAACTACTTGAAGAAGATGAGGCTGCTAAGAACACTTCTTCCTTTCCTGAACTTGTCAATCAGAAAGAGACCAAAGACAATCTTGTCAAGAGTCCCAAAGCAAAGAAAGAAGTTGTTAAGAAAAGGAAACAAAACAGAAATGGTAAAGTGGGTGTTAACAAGGGAAACAACTATGCTTATGTGCCAAATGCTCCCACGAAACAATGTCAAAAATGCCTATCTGTTAATCATTTGACTCATAAGTGTAGTAAGCCTGATATTGTTGAAGTTGACAACCTGAGTAACCATTCTGCTAGCATAAATTCTAGTCATGATTCTTTCTGTGGTAAGCCAAACTGCATGACATGCTATATGACTGTGATTGCTAACTGTTTATCTCTTAAACATAAACTTGACTCTGCACAATATGGTGAATCACACACACATATGCATTCTCATAGGACAGGGTCCCCAATCAGGGTTGAGAGGGTGAAAACTTCATGTGAGCCTGAGAGTGTAAACTCCAAAGCCAAAGAAAAAGTGAAGTCTCCTACTATGAGAAATGCAATTTATGACAGAAGAATTATTAATCAAAATGTTTCTAAATCAACTGGACCCTACCAAGTGTGGGTACCAAAAACAACTTAGTCATTCTGTGAATGCAGGGCAACAGGAATAAAAGAGTCATATGGATCTTGGACAGTGGATGCTCAAGTCACATGATTGGTGATATAGCCCTGCTATCACATTTTGAGGAAAAGGCTGGCCCATCAGTAACCTTTGGAAATGACAACATTGGTTATACAATGGGATATGGCAGTGTTAAATCTGGAAATGTCATTATTGAAGATGTAGCATTTGTTGAAGGACTGAAGCATAATCTCTTGAGTATTGGACAATTCACCAACAGAGGTTTCAAAGTGGAATTTGATGAAGACCTTTGTTCAATCTCAAAAAGGGAAAGTGGTGAAGTTGTTTTAACTGGTGTGAAGAAAGGAAGCTTGTTTGTAGCTAATCTCAAGGCTGCAGATAAGGGAGAAATCTGCTGTTTCTACACTAAAGCCACAAATGAGGAATTCTGGCTATGGCACAAGAAGCTGTCTCACTTGAATGTTCAGGCAATGAACTCTCTAACCAAGAGAGAACTTATCAGGGATTTGCCTGCCTTGGAGTTTGTGCAAGATGGAGCATGTGAAGCTTGTCAGAAAGGAAAAATTAAAAGATCCAGTCACAAGAACAAGTTGCTCAATACAAACTCAAAACCTCTGCAGCTAATTCACATGGACTTATTTGGCCCTGTGAATGTAATGTCCCTCTCCAAAAAGAAATATGCTCTAGTGATGGTAGATGACTATTCAAGATATACTTGGGTGGAATTCCTATTCTCCAAGGATGAAGCACCCCAAGTCATAATAGAGCATATCAAGAGAGTTGACAAAGAAGCACAAAGCACTGGTTCCTCTGTAGTTGCTTTGAGAAGTGATAATGGGACTGAGTTCAGAAATTCAACATTGTATGAGTTTTGCAAAGATAAAGGAATTTCTCAACAATTCTCAGCTCCTAGAACACCTCAACAAAATGGAGTAGTTGAGAGAAAGAATAGAACTCTCATTGAAGCTGCAAGGACAATGCTGCTGGATGCAAAGCTACCCACTAGCTTTTGGGCTGATGCTGTTAACACAACATGCTATGTGCAAAATAGAACATTAATCAATAAGAAGTCTGGCAAAACTCCTTACTCATTAATGACTGGAAAAAGAGCATCCTTCAAGCACCTGCATGTGTTTGGAAGCAAGTGCTTTGTGATGAAAGATACCTCTGAGCATGTTGGAAAATTTGATGCTAAAGCATTTGAAGGTATCTTCATTGGATACTCTCTGGAAAGGACAGCATACAGAGTATTTGTACCTGAGCAACACAAAGTCATGGAAAGCATGGATGTTACCTTTGATGACAAGAAAACTCCTGGACTGAAAACTAGTGATCAAGACAGTATGCCATTGAGATTTGAGAATCAAGGTTATCTTGAGGATTCTGAAAGTGAAGATGAACCCCCTGTTCAAACTATTATAGAGAATACAATCCTTGAAGTTGACAATCTTCTTCAAATACCTGTGCAAGGGTTCACAAACACAGGGGGAGAAGAAGAGAATGCACCTATCAACCAAAATGAGCTTGGAACAGATCAAGGAAATGAACAGGGGCACACAAGGAAATGGGACAGAGCCCACACTAGGGATCAAATCATTGGAGATCCTAGTGAGGGAGTTAGAACAAGAAGGGCAACATTAAATACATGTCTGTATAGCTGCTTTCTGTCACAAGAGGAACCTAAATTAATTGAAGAAACTTTGAAGAATTCTGATTGGATTGTTGCCATGCAAGAAGAGTTGAATCAATTTGAGAAAAACAAAGTATGGGAACTAGTACCTCCTCCAAAAGGAAAGAATGTTATTGACACCAAATGGGTGTTCAGAAACAAAATGGATGAAGAAGGAGTGGTAATAAGAAACAAAGCAAGACTGGTTGCCAAAGGATACTGTCAGCAGGAAGGCATTGACTATGATGAGACATTTGCACCTGTAGCTAGACTGGAAGCCATCAGAATCTTCCTGGCTTTTGCAGCTCACTCAGATTTTAAGGTGTATCAAATGGATGTGAAAAGTGCATTTCTCAATGGTGATCTTGCTGAAGAAGTTTATGTGTCTCAACCACCTGGCTTTGAAAGTGAAGACTTCCCAAACTTTGTGTATAGACTGCTCAAGGCACTCTATGGACTCAAACAGACACCAAGAGCCTGGTATGAAACTCTATCTCAATTCCTTCTTGAGCATCAATTTACCAGGGGTACAATTGACAAAACCCTATTCTTCAAGAAGCATGGAAATGATATCATTCTTGTTCAAATCTATGTGGATGATATCATCTTTGGCTCTTCAAATGAAAAACTCTGTGAAAGGTTCTCTAAGTTGATGCAAAGCAAATATGAGATGAGTATGATGGGAGAGTTAACCTACTTTCTAGGCCTGCAAGTACATCAAAGGGAGGATGGCATCTTTATAAACCAATCTAAGTATGTCAAGGATCTTTTAAAGAAATATGGTTTAGAAGAGTCATCCCCAGCTAAAACTCCTATGTCTACTGCAATCAAGCTGGATGAAGACAAGAAAGGCAAGAGAGTTGATATCAAGGTCTATAGAGGAATGGTTGGATCCTTACTCTATCTCACAGCTAGCAGGCCAGACATCATGTTTGCCACATGCCTTTGTGCAAGGTTCCAGTCTGATCCCAAGGAATCTCACATGATGGCTATCAAAAGAATCTTCAAGTATCTGAAGGGGACTCCTAATCTTGGGCTATGGTATCCAAAGGGCACTGGGTTCAACCTGGTTGGTTACACAGATTTTGATTATGCTGGATGCAGAATTGACAGGAAGAGCACCTCTGGAAGCTGTCAATTCCTAGGTCAAAGGTTAGTGTCCTGGTTTAGTAAGAAACAACAGTCCACAGCTGAGGCTGAATACATTGCTGCTGGAAGTTGCTGTGCTCAATTGCTTTGGATTAGAAATCAACTCATGGATTATGGGCTAGTGTTAGAACACATTCCACTAATGTGTGATAATACTAGTGCAATATCCATAGTTGCCAATCCTGTTAATCATTCTACTACAAAGCACATTGAGATCAGGTACCATTTCATTAGGGAACATGCTGCAAATGGTACCATAGAAGTCTCTTATGTTCCAACTGAGAAACAATTAGCTGACATATTTACTAAACCTCTGAATGAAGCAGTCTTCAACAGACTTGTGAGTGAAATTGGAATGCTTAATCCTTCATTTAGTTGCTCTAAGTAAGTATGCCAGCAAATAGTTGCAGCAGTAAATTTTCACTGTATTTAAATGCTCTATTTGTTTGGAGTGAAAATTAGCTGAGATATGATTTATAAATATTTCAGTATTTTACTGCATATTTTTCAAAATCACATCTGTTGGTAAAGTTGTGAGCTTTTGAGACATCTCGATATAGATGATTTTCAGAGTTCACGACACAGTTCAAATCAAACAGACTTATATCGCAAACTGTTGAGATTGTGAGACTTCGCGACATAGTTCATTTCATGAGTTTGCGACATAGTTCATTTTATGACTTCGTGACTTAGAATAACTATATCGACAAGTCTCCACATTTGACAGAATTTTGATTTAAATTTATTTTATTTCAAAATATGATAAAAGTCTGACAATTTGCTTGATATTCCTGAAAGAGAGCTTTAGACAGGGTATTTCTACTATATCGCAAAGTCTCCCCAATCCCTTCATCCTGAGGACTTTGCGACATAGTTCATTTCTGAGACTATGCGATATACTTTGCAAGACTTTGCGGTACAGGCCATTTTTTGACTTCGCGACATACAAATAGACTGTACAAATTCATAACTCTATATCGCAGTGTCTCTATCATATAAATACCCTTTTCTAACCGTTCACAACTTTTCATCTTGTCTATTGCTCTCAAACTCTCAAACCTAAGCACAAGTTCTCTACTCTCTCTGTCACTCTCTCTCTCGAAATGGCACCCAAATCTCAAACAGTATCATCTTCTATCCCTTTAACCATTCCCAAAGAAACCAATCTTCTCACCATTCCCTCTGAGGCTGAGGCTAACCCAAGGTACAAGTGTTTTGTCCGGTTCTTGAACACTTCCTACCTACGCCAAGCCCTAACCTTGAACCCTACCTTGTATGTCGATGTGTTGGAAGGATTCTGGAGAACGGCGTTGGTGTCAACAATGGCTAGGGAAGATGGAAGCTCATTCCAGGAGGTTAGTTGTTCAATTGGAGGCAAACACTTTCAGTTTGGTGAAAGGGAAATCAATGAAGCTTTGGGGTTCAAGGTGGAGGGTCATGACCAAGAAGCTACAGATGCTCAAATCGTAGATTTCATGACCTTCATTCGGTATGCTGAAGAGATAGATACTGGAAAGCTAAATAAGAAGTTTGTGAGAAGGGAGTGGTCATTTCTGTTTGACGCACTCCAGAAGGTGTTTCTCTGCAGGAAGACAGGATGGGACCATATCAGTCACATTGCTGTGAAGCTAGCCTACTCCTTGGCCAACAACCAGGAGATCAATGTGGGAGCCATAATTCTCAAAGAATTGGCTCAGAGGCTAGGCAGGACTGTTCGTGGTAGAGGTAATGACATCTTTTACCCTCGTTTCCTTCAAGTAATTTTAAATATTCTTGATGCAAATGTCCATGAATTGGAGGGTATAGATAAAACTAAAATGGCTTATTCCAAGTCCATGTCCAAAGTTCTATTTGGCTCATTGGACACAAGGAATCAAGTGGATGTGATTCTAAGTGTGACCAAGCATATGCAGGACACATTTGAGTCTTATCCACTTGATAAGCCTATATACCATGCACTTTCCTGGACAGGGGAGGCTGAGACTGAAGGAGCTACACAGTCTAACCCCAGCCTTCCCATCCCATCCAGCAACCCCACTGTAAACAGTACCATAGAAGTTAGGCAGCCAAGTGCATCAATCTCTCAAAAGATTGGTGTTACTAAAAAGAAGTCAAAGAAGAGAGCCCTAGCAGTGATAAATGAATCTGTAGAGATAGATAGTGAGAATCCTGAGTCACCTCTCACCAGACAAAGTAAGAAATCCAAATCCAAACCTACCACTGGATCCTCCCAACAGGATTCAGATGTGGAAAAAGGGGTACACCTGTTACTGTCCATGGCCTCTCAACAGGTCATTGGCATTGAAAAGAGCAGTCTCCCCACTGCACCCTGTACAGAGTCTGCACAGGGTCAAGAACTCACTCTTGACCCTAGGAGTGATAAGGCTGATCATACACAGAGTGGAGAGCACATCACTGATGAAACTCCTCCTATTTCTCAGGGGGAGTTGCCACAATCTAATCTAAACCCCACTTCTCTCTCAGATTCTTCCATAAAAATTTCTTCTGAACAAGAGAGTCATTCCAATGACAATCTTGCCTTTCATCAATCACAATTCTCTCCTGTGATTGAGCCAATTTCAAGTGACATGGTGCATGACACTATGCTCACCACCCAGGACCCACATCCAGTTGGTCAGGGAATGCATGCTGGGGCATATCCTAATGACACCAACAAAAACATGGAGGATTCACCAGTTTTCACTGGAGACTCTATGCCAAATTCTCCCATCCTTAGGGATGTGGAACTGTCTTCACAGACAAATAGGACTGATGTTGTAACACATCCCATTTCAATGGAGACAACATCAGACCCTACAGCCATTCCAAGGCTGGAGGAGACTCAAAATCCTACATCTCATGAAGTGCCTAGCACTAGCTCTCACTTGGCTCAGGCCACTATGTCAGAATGGCTGAAGCCTGTGCACCATGATAGGCCTTCAGGATCATCATCTGTGCCTTCCAAAATGACAGAAGAAGCCATACAAGATCTCCATGTGGCACAGATTGATGAGTTCTCAAAGATAGCTCAACATCTCCTCACCTCAAATCTCCCAAATGCTGATTATGAAGCCATTTTACTCTGCCACAAGGAGGATGTTGAAGCTCAGCAGGAGAAGATAGTGGATGCAGCTGAACCAGAGGGAAATGTGGATGCCTGGTTGGATGCTAAGCGGACTCTCAAGCTCAAGGATGCCCTAGCTTTTCTAAGAGAAGAATACCTAACTTCTCTGGGCTCCAATGCAAATGATCTCTCTCCTGCTGCCATCTATGATGCTGTTAATGATGTCTACAGGAATCAATTAAAGGCTCTGCACTATCTTGGGAAAGGGCTTCAATCAGAGATTTCCTCTATCCAGGAGGCGACAGACAGATCCCTCACTCAGCTCAGAAATTCATATCTCTCTGATTTTCCCAAGGTGGAAGGCATCCTTAAAGAAATCCAGAAGACAAACTCTACTGTAAGCATGATGGACCTCTCTCTGGCCCTGGTCACAGACAACATCAGGAAGCTGGCTACAACCCTGAAAAATCAAGTCAAGGCCAATATCAACTCCAATGCCATGCTGAATGTAATTTGGAAAAATCAATATGGTGACAAATTGGTGGATGAGGTCCCTCTGTCAAACATCTCCAAATTTGAATTTACCAAACTCAAGGATCAATCTCTCAATTCTTTCAAGTCTCAACAGCTATTCTCAAAGGTGGATGGTCTTGAAAGAGAAGTAGCCTCTCTGACAGATGAAAACAAGCAGCTTGCCAACTCTCTAAAACAGCTCAATGACAAACTGGATGCCCAAGGCAACAACACCTCCAATATCCTGCTGGTGCAACAACAGATGCTGACTTCAATGATGAAACAAATGAACCTGCCTATCCCTGGGGAAGCTCAAGTCATCTTGTCTGATCCCAAGCCTAAGGGGGAGAAACAAAAGGAGGTCATTCTGAAACAAAGAGGGGGAGTACCTGCCAAGCAGTCAAAGCATAAGGGCAAGGGCATACTCATTGAAGAAACCATAAAGCCAATCATTCTTCCCCCTGTAGAGGTCATAAGTGCAGAAGGTCAGAAGAGCACAATCTCAACCACCTACTATCCATCAATAATGCCTAAAGATATCTCAACTCCTCAACCTACTCAACCTACTCCCAATGCTAAACCTGTCAAAGCTGCAATTATCACAGAAGCCAAGCTACAGGAAGTTGCCAACTCAAACATCTATCATGATGAGGCCTTCCTGGAGTTTCTGAAAGCCATCTACAGCAGTGCTCAAGGAGATGCAAGAATGTACAGACAGAAGATCAAGGAAATCATCAAGTATTTCACAGTGGCAGTAAGGAAAATCAAGGATGTACATCTAAGAGAGATAATCATGGTGTGCAAGGACAACTTCTTGTGGCACCTAGCTTTTCAAACTCTAGAGAAACTGAGATTTACTGAGCTGTCAATCATTCTGGAGTTGATTGAAAAGCATGGGATGAACAATGAAAGTCTTTATAATGACTTGAAGATGGACCAGAATAAAAGATTGCCTGAGGTTATATCCAAGCCAAGGACAATAATTTACCAAAGCCTATCTCAAGACAGTAGTATTGACCAACTAGTAATTCCCTCAGACCTTTTAATGAAGAACAATGCAAAGATCAACCAGGTGCTGCAAATGCTGAGAGCTAAGAGAGGAGCTAGGACAGCTGAGGAACTAGAGATGATTCGAACTCTACAATCTTTTCTGATTCATGGAGTCATTCCTGAATCTGTCAAAGAAAAGAGCAAAAAGAAGGATGGGGAGGATGATGACGAGGAGAAAACCTATGAAAGGAGATCTCAGACAAGGGGAAATAAGGATGGATCTAGTGAGAGCAGCAGGAGCAGATATCCAAAGAAATCAAAAGATGCTGGTGATGACAAGAGGGACTCAAAAGGGACAAAGGAAACAACCAGGAAAACAAGAAGTGGAATTCAGCAAGTCAAGGACATTGCCAACAGTACTTTAACCACAACACAAGACTCTAAGTCTAGGGTGGGTACTGTTAGCAATGATCCTCCAAAATCATTATCCATGACTTCTGAACCTGAATTGCCACAAAAGAAAGATGAAGCCACTAAAGTAATTTCAAGAAAACACTTCCACAAAGTTACAGCTAGTGGAGTGTTACAGTGGATGAAGGGGAAAGGAATGAAGCTACTTCCAAGTGATGTGGCACTGAAGACTAATTCTCCTTGTTCCAGAAAGGTATCTCTTGTGAAGCATTTGAAGATCAAGAGTGTACCCAGAAGGATAAGGATAACAAAGAAGACTGGAAAACTCACAAATGTTATTGGCATCAATGTGCTTCCACTAGATGAGGACTATGATGAAGATGCCCTAGCATTTTTGAGGGCTCAAAGGATCTTTGAAGTCAAAGTGAAGTTGAATCATCTAGAGATCAAGTACACTGATGGAAGAGAAAGAATAATGAAGCAAGGGGGATGGCAACATTTTGACACCTATGAGCAAGAAAGAATCAATGCCTTGTTAAATTTTGAAGAAAAGGAAGAAAGGTTGTGGAAAACAGAGATTGCCAGATTCATGAAAATGCACTCTGAATATAAAGAAAATCTAAAGAAGCTGAATGAAGAAAAGAGGTGTGAGAAAGAAAAGGAGATGGCTGAGATGGAAGGAAGAGCAAAGGAGCTAAGGAAGAAAGGGCTGTGCAGGGTAAAGCAAAATCCTTATACTGTTGAGTACAAAAATCATTATGGAGGATAAGGAAGATAAGGATGGAGTTCATACATTCATATGTGGAAAGTGCTCTCAGAACAGCAGCTGAAGATCTAAAAGATTCTCCTCTCATTGAAGAACTGATTGCAAGGGATGAAATTTTACTGGCCATCTCTGAAATAAAGAAGAATGAAGAAATAAGGAAGAAGAAAGTCTATGATGATTTCTTAGAGAAACAATTGGAAACTGAAGCTATGTAGCTCAAGGAGAAATTCTGTAAGACCAAATTTCCAAGTTGTTATCAAATTCTGTTCTTAACTTTATCTTCTTTATACTTGTTCTTTTTATGTAAGTTAGGCTTGTTATCAGACATGAAATTGTGCCTAAGGATCTTACTCACAATTTGGGGGAGATTGTTAGGCTCAAGACATGTCTGAATACCACTATTAACAAGCCTACACTATGTGACTATGTCACATTGCATGACCTAGTGAGTTCTATCACTGGGATATAGTATAGGTCTCTAAATGTACTTGTCTTGTTCTCATGAACATTAGCTTGATCATGTATGCTCAAAGTTATAATGAGCTTAGTAAAGTTTCTTGCATCTAGACTGTATATAGGCCATTGAATAATTGTCCTGGTAGAAGTTCAGAAGTGTTCATGCAGCAGGATAGAGATAAATAAGGCTATGAAGAAATAAGTTGCAGAAATTTGTCTAAGGCATTATATAGCAAAGTCAGAAGAAAGCTATGTCGTGAAGTCACCAATATCCATGTCGTGAAGTACTATATCGCATAGTCCATTTTGTACTATGTCGAGAAGTCCTCAAGACACATGTCGTGAAGTGTTGGAGTCAGCAAAGTCAAAGAAGCCTAGATCGTGAAGTCCTCAGAAGCCCTATGTCGCATAGTCCTCAAATGACCTATGTCGCATAGTCCTCAAATGACCTATGTCGCATAGTCTTCAAATGACCTATGTCGCATAGTCTTCAAATGACCTATGTCGTATAGTCTTCAAATGACCTATGTCGCATAGTCTTCAAATGACCTATGTCGCAAAGTCTTCAAAGGCTATATCGCGAAGTCCTCACAAGTGAGATCGCGAAGTCAGGAATGAAGTGGAGTTCACGATATCAACACTTAGCCGTTTACAACAAGGCAAATCAAGGTACAGAATCAAGAATCAAAAGAGACAAATACTGAAGCATTTGTTCTGGCAAGGTGGTCCAAAGAACAGATGGCAAATCTACAGCTAAACTTAGAGAGAAAGATAAGAGACAAGCAGCTACAGAAACGGGAAAGACTCCGAAAAGCAGGTGGTCCTTCCTAACACAGTTGACGTCTTATGGCAGGACAAGTTGGACTTTCAGCAAGGGGTAACTGTGTAAAAATAGGTGTGTGCACTAGTTTGTATAGGGCTTATATATATCATGCACATCCTATTGTTAGCTGTAAGAGAGATACACATAGTTATTTGCTAAGCTCTTTTCTCTGTAAGCAAGCAAGTTCAAACTGTTCTTGTTTAGAAGCCAGAAATTCTATTGTGAATTTCTTGGAAAGCTGTAGTATTTAATTTGCTTATACAAAGTAGATTAAAGTGATTGTGTGTGTTATTTACTTTCTGCATATTACATATCACAATCATATACAGTATGTTACTTAGTTTTCAAGAATCGAAAAATATATCAAACTATCCATTCACCCCCCCTCTGTCTAGTTTCTAGTAGTATTCATTTCTAACAGGATCAAAAGAGTTAAATTCTAATGCAAAAAGGGATGAGAATGATGGTTATGAAATTCCAGCTTGCATTGATCCTTATGTTCTTCAAGAAAATATTTTAGTAACTGAAAATTATAGTGTCAACAATGAATTTGATGTATTAGTTGATCCTACTCTTATGTTGTGTGATATAGAAGAGAAATCGGTTGTATTAGAACCAAACTTTGATGCGGTAGCTCTAAAATCTAATGAATTTGATTTAGATCAAGTTAAAAGAGAAGAGTTGTGTTTGTCTTATATTGATCCAATTTGGGACTCATTTTTGGAACGGAAGTGCTTAAATATTTGTGATGAGTATTTTAAGTACTTCAATATGACAAAATTTCTTAAGTTTCATGTTAGTGTCTCCCACTTTTTAAATATTCTTGAATGTTTGATATATGTTAACAAAGTAAGATTAATTAAAATTGGGAGATTTGCTAATTTATTTGCTTTTTCACCTCATTCTTGAGAATATGTGTATAAATAAGTCTAGCCAAAGATAATAAAGAAGTGCGCTTCTTGAGAGGCAACCCAAGCTTTTTGTATGGTTAGTTTTTTTTTTTTACTCCCACAAGGTGCCTTGATTTTTCTTGATTAAGTGTTTCAGCTAGGCCCAAATATTTGAATTGATGTGTGGATTCAGAGAGCAAACATGCTCATATCATTTGCATGGCCATGAAAAATGACAAGGGAGAGTTGCTTGGGGAAAAAAATGAGGAATCAAGTTGCAGAAGCAAATCATGACCATGAATGAAAATTTCATGACCATGAATCGCTGGAAGAGAGTTATTCAAATAACGGTCAGAAATCATGGCCATGAAACATATTTCATGACCATGAAAATGACATAAACGGATGCAAGACTTCCAGAAATGATTCATGCCCATGAGGAAGTTTTCATGCCCATGAAAATGCACATGAGTCTTACTCTTGCGGGTTTCATGACCATGACATAATTATCATGGCCATGAAAAGTCTCTGTAATTGTAATTTCAAGTTCAAGACCTGTGTTGATAAGTCGAGTTAATCATTTTCGACTTCATAAAGAAACATCTTCCACACCAAGAACCATGACAACTAGGGGAGTTTTTCTTTCTTTCTTTTCTTTGTAGATTAGTTCTCCGTTGTGTTTTGATATTTTTAATTTTAGGAGTCTTAGTGTTTATTTTGTTTTCCCTTGGATTCATCGAGGACAATGCCTCATTTAAGTGTGGGGATGAGTTCTCGATAGTTAAAAAAAAAACTTGAATTTTTTTAAAAATCCAAATATAATTCTAGCTTTGTGACATGATAAAGATAAGATGATGAAATTTAGTTAGTTGTTTGTCAAGTAGATGATGCATTACTTGTTACAAGTTTAGCTAAGTGATCCATGCATGCTAAGTGATCTTGTGTTGTTAAAACTTTTTCTTGAGAAGTGTTATGCCATGTTCTTAAGTAATTCCTCGAATGTCTTAAGTAATTGAAAGAACATAAAATATGTGCAAGATGAGTTGATTTTCATGCTTTGAGTACAAGTAGGTGTACTTGAAAGAAATGCTTTTTTTGTGACTTGGGATTAATTATCTTTCGACACCAAGTGAGTTTTTGAGGTTATATGCATATTTTTTGCATCTTGTATTCATTTGCTTGTGTGTCCACATTGCATTTGCATTGCTAGCACTTGTCTTAGACCCTTCTTGAGATACATGACATTGAATGAATGATAACATGATAAAGACACCTAGGATTAACCTTATATTTTCCCATTTTGACATACCTTACATATATGATCCATTAGTAACCTCATTGAGCTTAATCATTTTCTTCGGTGACACACCACATTACGTACCCAGATCTATTTCTTTTGGTGGCCTTACATTAACTTGATCCCTATTTATCAAAGGCTAGTGAAATGAGGAGGGAGTAATAAGGTGTGATAAATGTGTTACTTGTAATCATATTTGTAATGTTGGAAAATGTTGAGGTTGAGGTTGATTTGGACTTGCTTAGTATGTGTGTTTGGGACTTTTAGCGGATCATTGTGATTGTATATATGTATTGTTTTGCTTGTAGCTCTCGGAAAAAAAATGATAAAAAAAGAAAAAAAAAAGCAAGGCCATAAAATAAATAAATGTCTTGAAAAAAAAAATTATTCATGTGAGAGCATTTTCTTTAGTTGTGTTCTATGATCTGTCGTCTCAAGCTAGGTAAGTTACTTGTGCTTAGACCTGGCAAAATGGGTCCGGATCCGAAGAACCGAACCGAAATTCATAGAACCGAATCCGATTTTGTATCCGAATTAGTTAAACCGATAATTATCCGAAAACCGATTTGAACCGATCCGAAAATTATCCGAACCGAAAATTTAACCGAAAATTATCCGATCCAATTATGATCCGAACCGATCATAACCGAATAATAAATTATCCGAACCGAATATGATTCGAAATACGAGATCCGATTTAAATCCGAACTAAAAAAATGGTGAATTCAGTTTTAGTTGAGTTATGATATTTACGGATTATCTATTAGGCCACTTTTAATTCAATAAATTAATCTATTTATAAGCAAAATTCTTAATTAGAATAATTTCATGTCAAAAATATCATAGATATTTAATCAATACTTTTGAAAAAAGTACTTTATTTTATATAAAAAAATAATATATTTAATAATAAGATATTTTTAAAGTATTACAAATTAAAAAAAATGAATGAGTAATGATCCGAAAAGATCCGAACCGAATTTGATCTGAACCATATTCATCCGATTTTAATCCAAATTTCATCCGATTTTAATCCGAATTAGACCCGAACCGAATCAAATCCGATCCGATCCGGACTATACCAAAAATATATCATAACCGAACATTAATCCGATCCGAGATTGATCCGATCCGAAACCGAACCGATTATCCGATTTGCCAGGTCTACTTGTGCTTAATAGTCTAAGTTTGGGGAGAACATATGGGGGAATTATGTGAAGCGCGGCTTAAATCAAATATATATAAATAAAAAACTAATAAAAAAAAACAGATACATCTAGATAAAGAATTGCGTGCTTTGTATCATTAAATGTTCATAAAATTTACATGCATGTTTGTTTGATGCACTTGTTGCATGCTATTTGTTGATATATATATTGGCTGATGAATTCCTTTACAAATAAGAACGAACATTTACATTTTTATTTGTAAATATTAGATTTTAAATTAGATAAATATATGTTGATATGCTTTGATATCCTTAGTTTATAGAATGTTGGAGGATGCTAAACTAGAATGTAGTCCTCTTTAGGATTTTTCTTCTACCAAGAACTAGCTAGAGACTACACAGAATAGAATCAAATAAGAATCAAATATATGGATCAAATTGTAGAAGTTTGTAGATATAATAGTCGCAAATAATTTTGTTAATATTTGGATAAAGAATTTAAAATCTATATACCTATTTCAATTTTCATAATAGTTTGTACAACACTGCTATCCCTAAAATAAATAAAAAAGCAATTTTAACAATTTATGTTATCTTGCCGAGACGAAATTTATGTTATTTTGCGGAGACGACACTCAAACGAACTTTCATACTCTACGAACTTTCATACTCTTCCAATTCTTTACAATGCACTTTGTATGAGTGGCAAAACTAAAGTAACTAGAATGCCCCCTCGCTTTGTTTTTACGAACCCCACGTTACATATGATATGCTGCTCCTAAAAGATTAGAAGAATGATCAGAAGTTCGAAAAACTTACTCCCTTCAGCCCCCTCAATTCTTTACTTGAGAGGACGACACGAAGATTAAGAAAAAGTATAAATTAATATGAAAAATTAAGAAAAATGAGTAAAGTGATGGGATCAGTCAATATTTAATATATAAAGTGGGTATACAATATGTATAGTGGAGAAAAGTAGTGAATGTGATTGGATTTTATATTATAAAATGTTACTATTTTTGGTATGTAAAGAAATAAGAGAGACGTAACATATATTTTACCCGGATTCGTATAATAGTATAAACCAATTTATTTTACAATAGAATAAGAATCCTAAACCAAAGTAATTGAACAAAAATAAAGTGGTTGTTCCCGATCAAGTTATAGTTGATAAATTATTTATTTTGAGAAATTATTTCATAAATGAGTGAAATCCTAAAAAAAGAAAAAATTAAACACGTAAAGAGTGACGTGATCCTTACATTCGTACAAGTATTCCGTATTTGTTATATTGACAAAATATTTTCACGGATTGAATAGTAGGAATGAGAACCCCCTTAAACAAAGATAAATATACACCGCTACACATTCAAGTTACATATTCCAGCCTACAGTTAAGTGACACGGCAACTCGTAACAATTTTTGTGTACAACTATTTGACAACAATTTAGAACGGAAAGTAGCAAACTGATATTTTTTAAATACAAGAACAAACTGATTTTTGGAGTGAGGAGTATGTGACCAAAATCTAAACACATCCCTTTACAATTTACATCTCTATCAAATAAACAATCCTAAGGTGGACTCAACTACTAGATTCTGATTTGTAGGGGCACCTTACAATCCTTAGCCCAGGGCATCCACTTGTTCTCGATTTCCATGCTACATTTTTGCCAAAACAACTAACCCTCACACACATTTCACCTTCTGTACATAATAAAAAAATTACAGATTTACAGTTTTATATCAAAATTTACCTTCAATTTGTTTGTGCTTTGTACATGATATTTTTTACTGGAGAAGTTTTATATATGCTTGGAGTTTTAACAACTCAAAAGGCAGTATAGATAGCTCGAACAAGACTCCATCTCCAGTTCATTTGAGGCTCAAAGTGAACCAAGGAATCTCCTGTGTTCTCATCTCATATCTCGTATTTTTCTTATGTATATTAACATACACATTATTTGTATATTCACTATCTGAGTCCATTATGGCAAGTTGGGTTTTCTCAGAATGTGGTTTGAAACCTTTTCCTACCATTTATACCCAACACAGAACAGGGCTTGGTTGTACTAATAAGAACAAACCAACGAAGATAAGATTTTTACGAGAAAATGTAGACTCTTGTTTGTTGAGGTCCTCTAGAGGAAGAAACTGGGGACTTCGAGTGAGTGCACCAATCACATTTGAAACTTTTAATGAAGAGGATAATGTAGGAGATAAAGTTTATGGAAGTAATGGAGTTCCAGAAGAAGATGAATTTGACCCAGGAGCCGCGCCACCATTCAACTTATCGGATATTCGAGCAGCCATTCCTAAGCATTGTTTTGTTAAGAATGCCTGGAGATCTATGAGCTATGTTGTGAGGGATATCTTTGTGGTGTTTGGTTTGGCAACTATGGCTGCTCATTTCAATAACTGGTTTGTCTGGCCACTTTATTGGTTTGCTCAGGGAACCATGTTCTGGGCTTTGTTTGTTCTTGGTCATGATTGGTAAGCAACTCTAAGTCTATAGAAGTTAATTACTTTCATGTTTGTTTGTGTTAAATGTGAACTTATCTTTTCACTTTGTTTCGTAGTGGGCATGGAAGCTTTTCAAATAATTCTAAGCTCAACAGTGTTGTTGGACACCTTTTACATTCTTCAATTCTCGTGCCTTACCATGGCTGGTCTGTGCTCTTGAAAACCAATAGGCTTGTAGGAAATTAAACATATAAATTTATAATTCTGATTATAATTGTGTTGAATGTAATAGGAGAATTAGCCATAGAACTCATCATCAGAACCATGGACACGTTGAAAATGATGAATCTTGGCATCCGGTAAAGTCACCTAAATTTTATTTGATTGATTTGGGGATAAATTTTTAAACTTTTTATAGGTAAAATTAACTAATGTACTGTTTTTAACGAAATTTTTAGGTACCAAAGAGGATTTTTAACTTAATGGACGACACAGGGAAGAGATTTAGGTTCACTTTACCATTCCCTATGCTAGCTTATCCCTTTTATCTGGTAGGGCATTCTATTAAAAACTGACTTGCCTAATGAAACCTGGACTTTGTAGATCAAATTTAATTTTTTGATAACTATGTTTGATTTACAGTGGATTCGAAGTCCAGGAAAGAAAGGATCTCATTATGACCCTAACAGTGATCTATTTTTTCCGAGTGAGAGAAAAGATGTGATCACCTCAACAGTATGTTGGACAGCAATGGCTGCTCTACTCGTAGGTTTATGTTTTGTAGCAGGACCAGTTCAAATGCTTAAACTCTATGGCATTCCCTACTGGGTCAGTTCCTATCCTTAATTCTCTAAACCTTTTGGGTTTTTTTTACCTAAAGAACATGTTTCTTCATGAAAAACAATGTCAGTAATCCTCTGATAACTAACCACCATGGTCCATGTATAGACGAAGATCATTACATAGCATAATGAGAACTCTATGATAAACACAGATTTTTGTGATGTGGCTGGATTTCGTGACCTACCTGCATCACCATGGTCATGACGACAAACTTCCATGGTATCGAGGCAAGGTATGAATAACATTTCTTAGTTGCCGTTTTGAATTTTGTGTAAGGGGAGCTTTACTCTGATAGTAGCAATGGACTACAAATTTGCAGTTTCTAAAACCGGGGGTTTATCCATGGATACTCTTTCCAAAGAACTTTACTAATAAGAGTGGGCAGTTTTTTTTAACTCGAGAACAAGAATTCATAAATGTTCTTAATATGACTGAACCAGGAATGGACTTATCTCAGAGGAGGATTGACTACACTTGATCGTGATTATGGATGGATCAATAACATCCACCATGATATAGGAACTCATGTTGTGCATCATCTCTTCCCTCAGATCCCACACTATCACTTGATAGAAGCTGTAAGCATTAACTTATAACTTGCCTCTTTTTTGTATATCCTCATGTTCTTTTATTAATAGTCATCAAAGATTCTAATATGATATTACAGACGGAAGCTGCTAAGCCGGTGTTCGGAAAATACTACCGCGAGGCGGAGAAGTCAGGGCCACTCCCATTTCACTTGTTGGGAATCCTAATAAAAAGCTTTAAACAGGATCACTACGTAAGTGATACAGGGGATGTGGTATATTATCAGGCAGATCCGAAGCTCAGTGGAATTCAAAAGTAAGAAGAAAACTTAGATCCTATGTTTATTATTATTATTATTATTATTATTATTATTATTATTATGTAAAAATGTGATATAGTAGCCAGCCTCGTAGGCTGTTGATTTTTTATAATCCATTGTTTTTTTTGACATCCGATAATATATTAATCAAATGGGACGCTACTAGACTACTCAAGTCATTAACATAATTCAGTTATCAAACAACAAACAAGCCTGCTATTTCAGGGTTTAAAATGACCTGCATAACTAGATTTGGAACAAAGTGCTGTAGGAAAGATAGTTATATCTAAAAAAGAAGAAGCAACATCAAGCTCAATTCCAATATTTAGAACAAAGTGAGACTTTAGGAAATTGGTGGTTACTGTTTTAAACTATAACTTACAGATTTCACTGCTTTGATAAAGGAAAGTATCTGTGACTTATCCTTTTGAATGCCATCTGAAGCACAAATGCCACTACTGACATCAATTCCATCTGGCTTTAGAGTTCTAAGAGCTTCATATACATTGTCCGGATATATCCCTCCTGCCAGGAGCCATCCATTTTTACTCTTTATAGAAGGTAGCTTGAATTGGGACCAATTGAACCCTTTACCACTGGTTTACATGCAAAAAGGAACTGGTGTAAGATACAAGAATAAAACAGTCAAGTCATTCCTTATAATTCAATTTCAAACATCTTAGTGGGGAGATAAACTCTGGTATGGGTCCTGCAACTGTACATGGCAACAAAAATTTATTGACCTTGCACTAATTAGTACTATGTTCGTTCAAAATATAAGGAGGACTTTTTTTATAAAAATGACTTGTATGGTTTCACAAATTTGGAATGCAATGATTAAGTTGTAAAAGATCATCACAAGTTTATTTAGTTTATAGTCATGGTGGCTGAAAGTACACAAACATATACGATGAAGCGCATGAACTGTTGTAACAAAAAGTCACTTACCTGCCACCTTTTGCACTATCCACAAGTATCCAATCAACTAAAGAACATTCTTCTTCAGTTATATGGTTTAAAAGGTTTCCATCTTCATCGGCATTAAGAACATAGATTACCCGATTTTCCTTGACCAGCACTGGAAATGCAGCCCTTGAAGCATCTCCATGAAGCTGCACGACTTGAACCAATTACCCGCTGAAGTATATGCATCAAATTGAATCCTCGTCTTTTTAGCTGATCAAATTAAATGGTTAGTTACCTGCACAAACTCAAGTTCTGCTGCATCTGAAACCCTTAATATTGTGTCAGCATTATCATCAACGAACACCCCAACAGGCTTTGCCCCATTTTCTCTAGCAACTTTTGAAATATATCTTTGGCAACAGTAACTGAAACCGAACGTTTTGAATTGGGCCAAAGAATCATTCCAATATAATCAGCACCTGCTTCTGCTGCCAAAGCAGCATCTCTAGCAGATGTAATCCCACACATTTTTACTAAAGGTCCACTATCTTCATGTTCCCCACGAGTAGCAGAAACTATTGTTGAGCAATGGGGCATATTTCTTCTTGCTATCTTCCCTGAGAATCCTCTCCTCGATAATTGTGCTTCTAGTTTTTGATTATCCTGCATAATTTTTAATACTGATACTTCATGTATCAATATTGTTATAATTGTTAGCAAACATATTGGGACAAAAATCATAAATTTTATATTACTTGTTCCATGTATCCAGGTCAAAACAAATCACTTCTAAAGTTCCAACGTAGAAAATCAATAACCATTGTATTTGGACACAGGTAGAGACATTGAACAATCCTGAATAAAAGGGAAACAAGAAGGGATGTAGGATAGTCAGCAGGCGGTGAAAAATAGTAAAACACTAAAAATGTGGCAATCAGTGGCTGAATATAAACAATGAGTTGATGAATGCTTTCGTCTAGAAAATCATAAATCTTGCTAATCACTAGGTATAATACCACTGTTGGTCCATCACGAAAAAATAAAAAATGAATACAAGATTGACATGACAAACATAACACATAAATTCAAAAAAAGTAGTAAAAAACATCAATCTCGGGCAGAGAATACTACCAAATCCAATTTTCCTCTACCACCTGCCACAATCCAGGGACCGTAGAGTAAAACACACACATCAGACAGGATACAAAAACCGTAAGACGATATTCAATTAATTGTGCAGGTCTCTCGTCAAACTATATAGAAAACTGTCTTTTTTAGTACAACTAAAAAATTTAAACCAAATCGTTCTTTACATTGTACATACTATCTAGTTTTTTTTATAACTCAATGTACTACTGCATATGACCCATAAGCCCACCTACCAATAATCTTAGGTTCGGGTTTAACGTATAGTATGTAAGTAAGATCATATGCTAGTTCAAACACGACACAAAAATAAATTACCAACTAAAAGTAAAGTAGTTGTATGTTAACAAACCAGAGGTTTCTCTTGCACAAAAATTTGTTGTTATGAGTTGAAGCTGATTCCCCATACTAAATCCTGAGATCAAGAACAAGAATAGTGTCATTGCATTTGTAATAAACATAAAACTAATAAAACAAAATAAAACCAAACAAATGTAAACTTTAACTAAAAAACAAGTCTCTTTGGGGTAATTTAACGAACAGACACACTGCAACTATTTAAATGTTTGTTTTTATATGTAGATTTGGTCGTATAAGTTTGTGTCTGAAAAAGGGAATGTAGAACCTGAGAGTGTGTGCATTTTTTGAAGCTCCCTTGCTTTCCCTCTCAACGTACAAGCTTCAAGAACTATGCCAGATTAGAGTGTCTATGTGTTTGTTCTTGTCTTAATCTGATATTTGATTGGTTGTCCACTTGGAGCCTCCGCACCCGTTAACGGTCTTCAATTCGTTAATCGGTCAATTTACTTGATAGGATTGATTACGATGCAATTTTTTTTTTTTTTTTTTTATGCAGCAATACAAATCAAAATAGTTAATTCATCCAATAAATCAATGAAATTAACGGAGTTCAATTTTTTTGATTGACAAATAAATGACTGCTGCATTATTAAAATCCGTCATTTCGTTAATCCATCTAACGAATAACTATTTTTTTGTGATAAGTGTATATGCTCTTACCATTTGCTAAATAATAAATTAGATTTTAAAACAAATTATCCAAGAATAAAGGAATGAATATCGTAGAATGTTTTTTTCTCTAAACATAGATTGTTGTTGTTTTACGGTTTACACCGCTTAAAATTCAATTTCGCCATTTAACTGTTAAATTTTGAAATAAATTATTCGAGAATAAAGAAATGAATATCGCAAAATATTTTGCTCTCTAACTTAGATTTTAGTTGTTCAGTCTACCGTCTATATATACTCCTTAAAAATTAATTTCGCCATTTAGCTTTTAATCATCAATATATATATATATATCCACACAACTAGAATAAAAACACACGGCTGAGATGTTCATTTTCAGTCTATATAATCTATATAATCTAGAGCAGTTACACACTTGAGAGGAGCAGTTGAAACACATTAACATTCATTATAATAGATTATATGTTACGAAGACAACATATACAGAATTATAACAAACTACAAAATGTAATAAAATTATACATAATCAACATTCTACAGAACATGCAATACAAAACAGGTACAAATAACATGAAAAATATTTACAGGACATAACAAAAAAAAAAGAAATAAATTACAGCATTTGTACTTGTTTTACTAAAAAAGACATAATAAATATACAGAACGTCAAAATATGATTAAAAAATAGATTCTAATTTATAAAATGATACAGAACACAACAAAAATAATACATAACACGACAAAAAAAAACTATTCCCATGTTCTGTATTTTTGTTATGTACTTTATGATTAATATGGTCCATTTTGGAGTATTATTCCCTAATTTTACGTTCATATTTTTAATATTTCTTATTCTTTTTATATACTTTTTTTATGTGTAAAATGAATAGAGGAAAAGTACACAAAAATATAGGTGAACAATACTGCATGATTAGCCCGGATAGTCAGGAAAAACGTGGTGATGAAAGATGTGGGGTATGAATCCTCTGCATCACACTCTATTTGCTATATGGAAATGCAATCTAAACCGCATGTTTGGTATTAATCTAAAGGCTGCAAATCAGTTACCAGGTTACTCATTATATTGAGTTCCTTGTTGAACCAATATATAACAACTTTGATATATAGATAGCAGAACTATAATATGTATGAATATGTAAATATGTTAATAATAAAACAAACTCAGCACATGAGTAAGAGAGGAAAATGAAGAGAAAAGTAGAATTTTTTTTGCGTACCGAACAACTGATACAAGCACTCTTTATATAGAGTGGAAATGGCTCACTATTTCAGCCATGAAAAACACACTTTAACAAAAGTCTACAAACGTGCAAACAACTTTTACAAAAGTCTAAATAATACAAACTATTTTTAAAAAAGATATCACATTATTGATGCCGGGTGCTACATGGGTGATAAGTGGATTTCATGTCTACTTAGAACGCTTAGAAACCGGCTTAAACTGATTGCAAGAACTCAAGTTTTAGGTGTTTTGATATGTTTTTGAGTGTTTATGCAGGAATGATCATTGGTAGCACGATGGTGGTGCATGGATGTAATTGATGGTGTGGTGTTATGTTGGAAAGGGCATGCAAGATTTGAGGGTTGGAGGCTTTGCGCTTTGGAGAGCATTAAAGGAAAATTTTCTGTCAGGCCAAGTGGGGCGCCCGCGCCACTAGTGGGGCGGCCGCGCCACTCACCGCGCCACTAGTGGGGCGGCCGCGCCATCCCCGCTGGCCCAATTTCTGTTTTGCTCTGATTTTGATATTAGGGCATTGACTGGTCAAACCTGAGGCATCTATCAATACTTGTGGACGTTTTAGGAGGCTACTACCCTAATTCTAATTGATTATTAAGTATCTATCGAGGAGAACAAGAGGAGGCCAAACCCTAGAAGACCTAGCTTAATTTCATCTTTGTATTCTTCTAAATTAGGCATACTTGGATTCTCTTACGTTGTTTTCTAAACCTTATGACTATTGTTACTATTGGTTTTTGATTTTCAATTCAAGACTTATTTTTAATATCATGTTTTCATTAGAACCCGCGATGATGAACGGTTCATTCATGAACTAATCGTTATCGTGGGATTCTAACGGAGTTTCTTATGGAGTTTAGTAGTTAATTGTTTTTATATATTTTGTGTGTGATGGCTAATTGATTTCCTATCATGGTTGTGCTTATTCGTTGTGGATGCGTAGCTAACATTCATGATTGTTTGTTAATCTCTATTGATTGCGAAAGTGGATTTAGAGATTTAGAACTACCCATGCTAGCATAAGTTCATGTATACTTGTCATGCATGATTCGTGGATGATTTTAACCATTTCATCTACCTTATGTAATCTGAATAGATAACTTGCTCATTAACCCACTATGTTTTCAATCTCTATAGACATATAGGGACTAAGCATATTTGGTGTCCATTTAACTTCTATCTTTATTGTGGATGTTTAAGTGGTATGGTATGCGTATACTGAAAGGTAGCGTATACTAGTTTCGTGTTATCTGATTAGTTGTCACAACCGTCATATGCAGAGATTAAGAACAAAAGACTCTAGATGAAGTAAGTAATGATGTTGGAATCCCATGTTTTATTCATATTAGTAATTCACAAGTTATTCTCTTTAGTTCATTAAAATCTTGTTAGTGTTAGTAATTTAGTTAATCAAACCAATTTTGATACTTATCTTAGCAGTGAGTAATAACCATACATTGGTGCATAAGTAATAGACTATAGCAACCTAAACCAGTCCTTGTGGGAACGAACTTGATTTATCTATATACTACTTGTGACCACGTGCGCTTGCGTGTTTTTGTGCGAACAATGGGGCCCCATCGTCACAATCAATAACGGAAATAGACAAAAAACTTTAAAAAAGCAAATTAAAGCAAACATTATTGCTGGACATGGAGGGCCATATTTTCCACCATCTTTTTCAGAAAATATTCTTTCTGATCTTCATCCTGTGACATTGATATTATCAATCCACCTTTTCTTCAAATCATTTCTAGAAATCCTCAAATTGTAAATTGAGAGAAGAGTTCTTCGCATTTTCTGAAAGTCTTCTCTAATCTCTTCAACAGATCTTTCTATAACGGAGGACCTGTTAGCTCTTCGGGGTTCTAGAGCTCGATTATATTTTTTGTAGAGATGATCCATCTCTTTATCTAGCTTATAAAGCCTTTTGTCGTAGTATTTTATACTTTTAAAATTTCCATAAAAATCAATATGATCCATGTTTGATAATGTGTATTTTATACACGTTTTTGGTCTCTCTTTCTCTTGATTTTATTTCGGTTCCATGAACATTTTACTTATATTTGTTATGTTTCCCATTTTCAGTGCCACGTGCTTATTTGTTCAAAAGATGTCTTATTGTGGGCTTGAAAGCAAAGATTATTCAAGAGGGAATTTAGAAGATGTTGGATTGCGATGCCGGGAGATTCAAATGCATGATTTTGGAGATTTTTGTCCGCACGGCCGTTCATTAGCCCGTGCGAAGTGTTCCAAGTGATGCAAAAAAATCGCACGGGCGTCCGCACGGCCGTTCATCAGACCGTGCATGGCATGCTGGAATTTTTTGGAAGCATTTTGACTATTTTGTCCTCTTGTCTATTGGATGTATTAATTGAGTAGTTGGGAACCAAACATTGCATCATCCTTTATCTCAACATTATCTCATCTTTATCTCACCAAGAGCATTCAAATAGGGTTAGAGGTAGCATTTATTACTTGTAATCTAGCATTGATTATGAGTAACTAACTTCATTTATTTGGCTCAAGATTTCATTTTAAGTAAGATATTTTCACTCTATCTTGAATACTTGTGTTGTATTGTTCATGAATTTGCTTGGAGATTTGTAAGTTGCTTCACCTTACTCTTCTTGTAATTTCAATTGCTAATTGTTTGTGCTAATCCGTAATTGTTAGTACATTCATTATAGTAGCACAAGATTTAGTGTACCTAAATCCTCAAGATTTAAGTGCAAGTACCTAGGTTGAGCTCCTCATCCTTAGATTTGTCCTAACCTCTCTTTGTTTAATTCCTTGATTTGGTTAAACTAGTATTGCTTCAATATTGGTTGCTAGTGTCAAGAGAACTAATTTATGTGCTTCACTAAATTAGTGTTTTAGAAGAGAAATAAGATTTTGTGTGCTTCACCAATTATCTTGGTTAGGTAGAGTTGGGTTTGTCTTACTTGAACTTGTTTGGTTTAAAGTACTTGATTTTCCATATTCCTTGGGTCAAATATCTCGTTATCTTGCTAATTAACTCATTGTGCCTTGTTGTGTTGGTAAAATTGGATGATTGCCATTGTCTTAGTTACGTTTCTCTAGCAATTTATTTCTTGTATGCAAGGTGTTTGATAAAATACCACAACCAACTCAAAACCCCCCCACCATTTTACTTTGTACTAGTATTGAACGCTATTCCCTTGGGTTCGATCCCTACTTGCCACATTTGCTATATTTTGTAGTTAAGTGCGAACATAGTAGAGCAATCATTATTATTATCAATTTGGCGCGTCGATGACGAGCGTGGCCAAATTTTGGCGCCGCTGCCGGGGACTTAGTTTTAGTTCAATATTAGCGCACGTATAAAATTGTGAATATTTTAGTTTCATTGTGCATATTTATTTATTTTCCTTGATTTTAGAATTTTTTGCTATGTATGACTCGATCCTCTTGTGTAGGTGATCTTGCATATTCATCTAATCCCGAGAGACTCTTGCGAAGGAATTTAAGGCAACCAAGTGTCAATATAGCTTCATCAAGTCAAACTACTTCTAGTACACCTTCGGAAGAGGAGTTGGGCGAGGGTTCTCCCCTTGACATTCACGCCATGGACAATCCTCCTCCACGCACACTCAAGGAGATTGCTTCTCCTAGTTCCGTTCAACTACCGTTATGCATTGTTTTTCCGGGAGGACAACCATTTGAGCTAAAGGGTGGTCTTATTGCTCTCCTTCCCAAGTTTGGAGGTGAATGCACGGAAGATCCGTTTAGGCATCTTCAAGAATTTGAAATGGTGTGTTCTTCAATGAGACCAAGCAATGCTACGGAAGAACAAGTAAAGTTGAAGGCATTTCCCTTCGTTTTAAGAGACAATGCCAAGGCATGGCTATTTTTCCTTCCTCCAAACTCAATCACTACATGGGAGCAAATGCGAAGTGCTTTCTTGGAGAAATTCTTCCCTACATCAAAGGCTACGGGCATCTCTAAAGATATTTGTGCCATTCGTCAATACTCTGGAGAAACATTGTATGAGTATTGGGAAAGGTTTCAAAAGCTTTGTCAAAGTTGTCCTCCACACTTGATATCGGAAGAGTTGCTTATGAAAATACACACCTAGAGGGGTAAATGGCTAATTATGACCAATTTTAATATTTACCAGAAATGGCTTACTGTTTAGATAAACTGACATTCATATCAGTAAGCTATTTTGTCCTGCAAAACCAAGTTAGTACATATGATAATGGCATGCTATTTTATATGCACTGATATTTCATATCAGTAAGCCATCTTTCCCTGCAACAACAAGTTAGGATAGAGCATATAGCTTGCTGCTTTACATCTATAAATACAAACTTCTTTGCCACTATGTGATCATCAAAATTCATAGAGTTTCAATCTCCCCCTTTTTGATGATAATATATCCATATGTGATTGAGCTAAAAGCTCCCCCTCAATTAAAGCATCAAGCAAAACAAGTTAACAAAATAACAAGCTAATATATTCAATGACAAGCAATCAGCTTGCTGTTATGTGTCATCATCAAAACCAATAGGGTTTCAATCTCCCCCTTTTTGATGATTACACACCAATATTCAAGAGCTAAAAACTCCCCCTAAATTTATGCTTCTCCTGCAAAAATATTAGCAATGTAGACAAGGAGATAAACAATATCTTGGTTTGGTGTCACATGAACATTTAACATTATCAAACCAAACAAAGTAAATGAAATAGAGAATCAATACTTTCTCCCCCTTAATCAGTAATCAATACTTCCTGCAAAACAAGATTAGATAATAAAGCATGAAATATTCATAAGCAACATTTGTATTCATCATCAAAACATCACGCCAACAATCTCCCCCTTTTTGATGATGACATACTTGAATACATCGGAGAGACTATGTTGTTCCCATAAAGCAATGATCCCCCTGATTAATATAATATCTCAACATAGAATCAGGTTAGCATAATTCATCATATGCAATACAAACGTGACTCATCCCTGCATAAAACATTAGTTTATAAATGCAAACACGTAACATTATAACCCTTTTGCAGGACAAAATAGCTTACTGATATGAATGTCAGTTTATCTAAACAGTAAGCCATTTCTGGTAAAACATTAAAATTGATCATAGTTAGCCATTTACCCCTCTAGGTGTGCATTTTCATCTTATTCATTACTTCTATGGAGGCTTGGAAATTAGTGCTAAATTGCACCTTGATGCCTCAAGTGGTGGAGTTCTTGTGGATAAAACGTCGGATGAGGCTAGGAAGTTGATAAGCAAGATTGCCGCGAATTCTCGCCAATTTGGGGATCGTCAAGACCATGCCAAGAAGCCTTCCGTGAACGAAGTGTCAACTCAAAGGTTAGAGGGCCAAATCTCGGACCTTACATCATTGGTTCGTCAATTAGCCGTTGGGAATCTCCAACAACAAAAATATTGTGGTGTTTGCAATATGACGGATCATGCTACAAATGAATGTCTCTCATTCCAACAACCCGAAGAGAAAATTAATGCTACTGGAGGCTTTTCGGGTAATCCACCTCAAAGGAAGTATGACCCCTATAGTAACACCTACAATCCCGGTTGGAGAGATCACCCAAATTTCCGATATGGAAATCCCAACACACCGAACTCTAACCAATATCAACCCCAAAATCCAAACTCTTACAACACCCAAAATCAACAAAATCTCCATCCATACCCACAAAAACACCCCAATCAAAATTTTCAAGCACTTCCACCACCACCACAATATAATCCCCAAGAACATCAAGGGTCTTCTTCATCTTCTTCGTCATCATTTGAGGAGATGATGAAGAAAATGGCGGCAAACAACCTCCAATTTCAAAACAATACTACTCAAAGCTTATCCAACTTGGAGAAGCAAATGAGCCAACTAGCCACAACCGTGAATCGGTTGCAAAGCCAAGGTTCTAGGCAACTTCCTTCTCAAGCGGAGGTGAATCCCAAAGAAAATGCTAGTGCCGTGACTTTGAGGAGTGGGAAAGAATTGAAGGATCCTGATGCTAAGGCTAAGAGTAAGATTGTGAATGGTGATGAATGTGGAAAGGTTGAAAAAGACAAAATATTGGAGGCTAATGATGAAAACCTTGAAGATGGGATGGAAATTGAGGAAGAGAAGGTTAATGAGGGTAAAAAGGCTAGTGAGCAAGAAGAAGTTCCACAAGCAAAGAAGGCAAGGTTCATTGATGATGTGGTCATTCGGCCTCCATTCCCTTCAAAATTTGCTAAGCCAAAGAAAGAAATTGTTGACAAGGAGATGCTTGAGACCTTCCGGAAAGTGGAGATCACTCTCCCGCTCCTAGATGCCATAAACCAAGTCCCGAAGTATGCAAAGTTTCTCAAAGATTTATGTACTAACAAGAGGAAATTGAGAGGTGACGAGACTATAATGGTGGATGAGAATGTCTCGGCCGTGATTCAAAGGAGGTTACCTCAAAAATGTTCGGATCCGGGCACATTTACCATTCCTTGCAAGATTGGAGGTAAATTCTTTGAAAGAGCTATGCTTGATTTAGGTGCCTCTATCAATGTGATGCCCCTCTCTATATTTCAAACTTTAAATTTGGGCACACTTGAGCATACAAATGTGATCATTCAACTTGCGGATAGATCAAATGTCTACCCCGAGGGGGTAATTGAAGATGTACTTGTTCATGTTGATCAAATGGTTTTCCCCGCCGACTTTTACATTTTGAAAATGGAAGATGGTCCACCAAACATCAAATCCGCACCAATTCTATTTGGGCGTCCATTCTTAAAAACGACGAAAACCAAGATTAATATGGATGATGGTTCTCTCACTATGGAGTTTGGCGATGAAGTTGTCAAGTTCAATATTTATGATGCCATGAAATTTCCTAGTGAGGCACACTCAATTTGCTCCATTGATGTCATTGATGAATTGGTCCAACAAGCTTTTGACATGGGAAATAAAGGAGCTCTCCAAGTGGTTCTTGAGGAATGTGCAAGTGAAGATGTTAATCCCAAATGACCTAACAGAATTGTAGAAGGGGGGGGGGGGTTGAATACAATTCTAGATATTTCGAAACTTAAAACAACTTTCAATAATAAAACTGTACTAAAATAAAAACACAAACAAATATAAAATTTCAGTTGGATGTTTTGAGGATCCAACTGAGATAATTTTTATTGCGGAAATAATCCGTGTTACAAAAAGTATCACAGCTGCTCAGTTCTTGATTGAGAGTGAGAGTGCTCTTTACAGAAGCTAATACAAACTAATTTTATCTCACTCTTCTATTTTTAAAATGAACTGCTATACTTGGTTATATAACCCAAGTTTACAATACTATTTTGGCTACTCTAAATTAATCTAGAAGTAACTTTCAGTAGCTTGCTTTTCATCCCTTTTGTTCAATGGTCCTTGGAGATCTTGGCTTTTGTCTTCATGCTTATTATGATCACTCCCAAGAACCTAATTGGAAATTGGAATGTTTCCTTATTTCCAATGACCATTTTGATGGCTTCCAATGCAAAGTACACTTCCACATCTCCTTTTGATCTGTCAGAAAACTATCACTATCACTTTGTCAACTATTTAGAAAAGTAATAATGATTCGTTGATAGCAGGGAGATGTGTTTCGTTGATAGCTTTATTCTTCATTTCGTTGATGGGTAATCTTCATTTCGTTGATGAGTAATCTTCATTCCGTTGATAGAGTAATCTTCATACCGTTGACATGTCTTCACTTAGGCAAAATTACAAGGCATAATATATTTACAATTAACCAACCTATTTTTCCTATCTAGTACTTAGTCAACATGACTTAGAAAACCTATCTAATACCTACAACCAAATGCATATCAAACTGTGAAGTATTGTACAATGCAATTGCTACATCACTCATTTCGTTGATGAGCTACCTGTCAACTAAAGCTGCAAAGCATACTATTCCGTTGACAGTTACAAAATGACTTAATACAAAATCTACTAAGTGTTTTATAATTATCATCAAGAACAACATATTCCTAACAATCTCCCCCAATTTATGACTGATAGAATAACATCCATAAATCAAGAGCCTTGATGATAACAAAAACACTCAGACATATTTCAAATGATAAAAGTAGAAATTGCATTGAGCTTCAAAATGTTTTAAGAATTTATTGAAATACAAAGTAAAAAGTCTTACAAAACAGGTGCACATAGTTGCTCCTCTAGCCTGAGCAAATTTCATCTTTTTCTCTGTGGTAGTGTTTTCTTTCCCTTCCTTGTGTTGTTCTCCTCAATTTGAGCTTGGAGCCTCCTATATAAAATCTTCTCTTCTTCATCTTGATTCCCCAACTTGGATTGCATTGATCTCAGAGTATCATTGGATGCTTTTTCCAGTTGGTCTTTTATCCTGAAGAATCTTCTACAGTTGTCTCTGTCTCTAAACTCCATCATCCAATAGGGTTGGAGATGGATCTTCTTTCCAGATTGAGGGACTTTGAGAACCCTGGGAAGTGCACCAGGCTTGTTCCAGCTTGCCTTGATTTGACAGATTTTGGAGACCACCTCAGACTTGGCAGTTTTGGTAAAGCCAAAGTCTTTCTTCAAGCATTTGAACACTGAGAGCAGTGTTTGGTAGTCTTCTCCTAAAATCCTGTAGAGAGGCCAAGTTTGTTCCCTTCCACCTTTGTAGACAAATACCAATCTCTCTGGCAGTTTATAAGAAGCTGCAATACCTCTTACTTCCACCAAGTCATCAAGATTAATATTTAGGCTAGACTCCTCCCTGATGTCAGCAATGTACATGAAGTCTTCTGGATTGGTGGGAGGTTTCTCAACCTGTTGCCTTCTCACAAATACTGGCTTAGCCTTAAAAGCCCTTTGCTTTGCTTTCTTCTTTGCATCCATTTCAAATAGAAACTTTGGGAAGTTAGCCTCATCTAGCTCAATTTACTCTTCCTTTGGCTGAATTGGCTGATCAAGAAAGTTCACTAGATGTTCAGAATCACAGGCTAACTTTTCTTTGAAGATTAGATCAGGAAAAGTTGAAGGTGCAGCTTTTGTAGAGGAATATGTTGATGTGCTTTGAGAGTCCTCTTTGTCAAGGGACAGATTCCTTTTAGCTTTCTGTTTAGGCTGCCTTGTACTTTTCTTTTTCTTCTCAGCTTCATTGGCTTTTTCCTCTTGTTGTCTTTCTTCTTCATCAAGAGATTGAGCAACTGCAAGAGCTTGCATAGCTGCTCTTTCTGACTCCTCAGCCTTAGCCTCAGCAAAATTTGGGTGACCACCCCAAATACAGATTTCTTGTCCATTTCTGTAGACAATTGCTCTCTGTTTCCTTATCTCAGGATCATTGCTCTCCTTGCATTTGATGATAAGCTGTCCTAGAACTTTGAGCTCATCTGGATAAGGTGAAGGATAAAAAGTCCTTGCAATGTTCTTGCCCTTTGGTTTAGCAGGAGATTTTGGGGATAGGCTTCTTTGAAGTGTAGCTTGTACCACATCCCTAATGCATGAAGTTTGTCCCTTTTCTTTCCTTGGACCTTGAGTAACTCCATGTAGAAGGGGCTTTACTTCATAGAAAGAATTAGTCTGTGGCTCCCATTCCGTTGACACTAAAACCATGGACTTCGTTGATGGTGTTGTAGAAGTAGCTTGATCCGTTGATGGATGTGTGTTCTTTGCAGTTTCAGCTATCTTCTTGATTCTTGCATCTATGCTAGACCATTGGTCTTTCATCTGTTCTGCAAGTTGTAGCCTCATAGATGCTTGCTGAATCAGGTCAATGCCATCAATTTTATCCTTCATTGACTCCCCCATTGATAATAGCTCATGTGGTAAGGAAATGGCTGGGACCATAACCTTTGTGATTTGAATGTCTAGCTCCTTAGATTTCTCCCCCTTTTTGTTATCATCAAGAGAGATGATAGGGAGTCCTTGAGCTGCCACTAGCTGGGCCAAGAGTTGTGTTTCCTTCTCCCGTTCCTTTTGCATTTGAGATAGAGTAGCTTCCACCTTGTCCACTCTAGAAGAAAGAGTCTTCAAGGAGGTAGCCACCTCAGGTTCCTTAGAGAAAAACCTGTTCATCTTGGACACAGTGAGAAGAGGAAGTTTTTCATCAAGCCTCCTGTCAGTAGCATCCTTTAGGTTCTGAATAGAGTCTTTGATGTCCTTAGCTTCAATCATTGTCTGCAACATCTGTAGCCTCTGAATCTCCAAAGAGTCCATGATGGCTTTGTAGAATTTCTTTTCATTGGCATTTGCAGACTCATGAGCCAGATAGGCTTCATTGTACTGCCTAGTGATTGCAGCATCCAGGTTGATTCTTCCATGCATATCCTGAGAAAGCCAGTTTGGTGTAGGGGGCACCACAGAAGTCCCAGTCTGTGAAGTGATGGCCACCTGTAGATTGTCACCAAAACTGTCATCATCATCAGAATAATCAAACTCACCACTTGCTGCAGCTCCTGGAGACAAATTGGTCAATGTATCCTTTGGTCTTTGCATAGATGCAGTTGTATGGATTAGGTTGAGTGACCTTTCTGCCTCCACATTGCCCTGTTGAGCCATAAGTTGATAGGCTGGCACAGGATGAGTAAAGGTCTCAGGATCCAGGGAAATACTATCCAGAGTTTGTTGATAATGCTCTTGGAAAGTAAGTTCCCTTTCTCCCTCATGAACCTCCATTAACTCATATGCAATGGCTGCTTCCTCCCTTATAGCTCCTGTAGTCCATTCTCTCTCTCCACTATATTCTTGCATCATGGGCTCCCCATGGCTCACACCCTCACCTTCACCTACTAAGGTGGAACCCTCAGCCTCTCCTTTTGTCTGACTGGAAGAAATAGTCAGCCTCTCACTCTCAACCTCTCCTTTTGCCTGGCTGCAAGCCAGCCTCTCAGATTCACTCCCTCGCAATCCTAGAAGTGTCTCAACTACCACTAGATCATCTGCACTAGTTGTGGGAACAACTTGATTTTTAATAAGAGGTGCAGAATGAACTATCAACGGTATGGTAGTTTGAACTGTCAACGGTGTGGATACCGTTGATGAAGTCAATAAAGTATTCTGTGAAAGTGAAATTACAGTGGAATCTGTGGTGATTGATTTTAGAGATGGGTCCACAGATCCTCTTGTAGCTTCAGAAAAAGATGATTGATGGCCCAACAAATCACTTAACAAGTGATGACCACCAATTTCAGAGTGGGGCTTCTCCAAGAAAAGAGTTGGAGAATCAGGAATAGATGAATGGATCATATCCACATCTAATGACTGAGTTGGTGAATTTTGTGGAGTTGGTTCAAGATTGATGTTTAGAGAATGGGACTGTAACCCCAGAGTAATGATAGGGGTTACATCAAACTGAATTTGAGAAGCTGGAAGTGTTGCTTCCAGTGTGTGTGCACCCTGTGTGACCTGGGATTTTTGCTTCACTCTCCTTTGGTATTGGGAAATTGTTGACTGTGGGCTTGAAGTGTCCCTTAACCTCTTGGAGTGTGCTCTTGGAGGAGAGCTTGTTTCAATAATTACATCCTTTTGGGAGGATGCAACTAGACTTGTGCTTAAATCCATATTACTCATTGTGCCTTGTTGGGAAGACACAATGGGGCTTGGCTGGGAAACACTCACCTCTCCCACCTTATTCTTAGGGTTTCTTTGATTTTCAACCCTTCCCTCGCCTCTCACAACACCAAAATCACTCCCCTTAGGCTGCGTAGTGGATTTTACAACAGGTGCCTTTTGAGAAGCACCTGAGGTTGGCTTGGAGGATTTCTTTGATTTTGGTTTTGTTGCAGGGGCAGGAGCCTGTTGGGTCACAACTACAGACTCCATAGCAACAGAGGTGGTTGAAGTAACAATTAAACTAACAGGGTTAGAAGTGGTTACCTCAATTGTGGGCAGATACACCACTGGGACATCACCATTGTGGCTGAGTCTCAGTATATCTGTCAAGACCCTCTTCTCTTGCACAAAGCAGTCAAACCTGGAAATTGGGTTAGAGATAACCAATGGTGCTGGACTAACATGGTTAGCCAACATCATCGGAAATCTAGCATAATAGATATTCTTTTTCCTATTAGCCTTATCACCCAACTTAGCAACAATTTCATACATAAGTTGGGTGCTAAAGTTATAATATCTATCAGTTAAGAGCATGGTAAATAGAATCAACATAGAGTTAGTTAATGCATCAAAGTTACTGATTTTACCAGAAAAGACCTTAATGAATGCATCAGCTAAGTAACTATATTCCCTAACCAAACCTCTCCTAATTATCTTACCCAAATTATCAGTAGGCAAAGAGTAGTTTATAGAGTTAAGCATGTTAATCATTTCAGTGTATGTAGGCAAAGCTAAGCAGTTATTTTCAGGAAGATGAAGGCATGCTTGCAATACATCAGAATTGACAATATACTCATTACCTTGAATGGTGAATTGCAAAGTGCAGTTTGCTCCACTGTACTCACAGGAGGTCCAAATCTCCTCTATGATTTCATTGTAGAGCGGAGTTGAGTGAAACATTGTGTAGCTCAATTTGCAATTCATCATGAAATCCATCATCTTGAAAAAGATTCTGTTCGGGCTTTCCTTGACAACAAAATGAATGGAGTTGTTCTTTTCGTAAATGTACCCTCCTGCTGACATGAGTTTGACTATGGGTGCCATTGTTGAGTGAAGAAAGCTCGAACTTTGATTTGCTTTGAGAGAGAAGAAGTAAGAAAGCCTTTGGAAATTTTAAGAGCAGGTAGAAAAGAATTAAAGAAAACAAAATTTCTTAAATACTCCCCCAAAATTTCTCAAAACAATTAAGTCCAATAATAAATATAAATTACTGGATTGGCTTAAAAATCTAACCGTTACTTTTAAAGTATTACCATGATTTATACTTACAGGGGTGTATGCATAGATCGTGGTAAAAGACGTGTCAATTTTCAACGGTTCAGATTACCTACGCTATATCAACGAATCAGAATTGGGCGTTTAAGGTCCCGTCTATTTCGTTGATAAAGCTGCGTTTCGTTGACATAAAAGTACTGTCAACGAAACACCCAGAAAAGTGCTAAGACTGTCAACGAAATGGTGTGTTTCGTTGACATAGTAATTTTGACTTAGACAAAAATTTCACTTTTTCCTTAGAAAATTAATTCACAGAAAAACATAGCAAATTTCTGGCTGCATTGTAACTAGAAAAAATCTCAAAAATAATTAAGAGAAATTTAGCATACCTAGCTCACTTACTAATCTTGAGAATGTTGATTCATCAAGTGGCTTGGTAAAGATATCTGCAAGTTGTTGTTCACTTGGAACAAAATGTAACTCCACAGTACCATTCATAACATGTTCTCTAATGAAATGATACTTGATGTCAATGTGCTTGGTCCTTGAATGATGCACTGGATTCTCATTAATGGCAATGGCACTAGTGTTGTCACAGAAGATAAGAATTTTCTCAACTCTTAATCCATAATCAAGTAGTTGATTTTTCATCCATAAAATCTGTGCACAACAACTTCCAGCTGCAATATACTCAGCCTCAGCTGTGGAGGTAGAAACTGAGTTTTGTTTCTTGTTGAACCATGACACAAGCTTGTTTCCTAGGAATTGACAGGTGCCAGTTGTGCTTTTCCTGTCAATTTTACATCCTGCATAATCTGCATCTGAATAACCAATTAGTTCAAAGCCAGATTCTCTAGGATACCAAATGCCAAGGTTTGGTGTTCCTTTGAGATATCTGAAAATTCTTTTAATAGCAACTAAATGGAATTCCCTAGGATCAGCCTGAAATCTAGCACATAGACATGTAGCAAACATAATATCAGGTCTACTAGCTGTTAAATATAAAAGTGAGCATACCATGCCTCTGTAACTTGAAATGTCCACAGATTTTTCCTTAGTATTCAATTCAAGTTTGGTGGCAGTAGGCATGGGAGTTTTGGAAGGAGAGCATTCCATTAAGTTAAAATTCTTTAACAAATCATGAATATATTTTGTTTGACTAATGAAAATGTCTTCATTAACTTGCTTCACTTGGAGACCAAGAAAATAAGTTAATTCTCATATCATGCTCATTTCATATTTACTTTGCATAAGCTTGACAAACTTTTGACAAAGTTTTTCATCTGTAGACCCAAAAATTATGTCATCTACATAAATTTGAACAAGTATAGTAGAGCCATTCACAATCCTATGAAAAAGAGTTTTATCTACAGTACCTCTAGTGAAGTGATTCTGAAGGAGGAACTGTGAAAGTGTGTCATACCAGGCTCTAGGTGCTTGTTTCAAACCATAAAGTGCTTTGAGGATGAAGTACACATACTCTGGAAAATCATCATCTTCAAAACCAGGAGGTTGACTCACATACACCTCCTCTTCCAATTCCCCATTCAGAAAAGCACTCTTCATATCCATTTGATAGACCTTGAAATTGGCATGGGCTGCATAGGCTAAGAAAATCCTTATTGCTTCTAGTCTTGCAACAGGAGCAAAGGTTTCATCAAAATCAATTCCCTCTTCCTGTGAATAGCCTTTTGCAACCAATCTAGCTTTGTTCCTTGTGACTATGCCATTTTCATCCATCTTGTTTCTGAACACCCATTTTGTGCCTATAACACTTCTGTCCTTAGGCTTGGGCACCAGCTTCCAAACTTTGTTTCTCTCAAATTGGTTTAGCTCCTCTTGCATAGCTAAAACCCAATCTGGATCTAGAAGTGCATCATCAACTTTCTTTGGCTCATCTTGAGACAGAAAGCTACTATATAGACATTCTTCTTGAGTTGCTCTTCTAGTTTGGATTTTTGAAGAAACATAACCTATAATGAGTTCAAAGGGATGATCTTTAGTCCATTTCCTTGAGGGAGGTAGATTAGCTCTTGAAGAAGTAGCTTCATGATCATGGTTGCCTTGATTAGATATTTGTCCTTGAGAAACTCCCCCTGAGTTTGTTGTCCCTAAATGATCACTCCTAGAAGCGTTTCTATGACTTTCAACGGAATGCCCATTTTGACTGTCAACGAAACGCTCATTCTGACTGTCAACGAATCCTTCATCATGACTGTCAACGAAATGACTATTTGGTCTGCTAGCAGCTATTCTTTTCAATCTTAATGCAGCAATTTCATCTTCACTGCTGCTTTCATCTGTGCTAGACACAACAACTTTAGGCTGTTTCTCAATAGCCTTAACATGATTCACTTGATCTCCTTCCTCATTCTCAAAAGAAAGACTTTCATGAAAACCTTCATCACAGAGACCTTGAATTTTGAGATCATCAAAAACAACATGTACAGATTCCATAACAATGTTGGTTCTGAGATTATAGACTCTGTAAGCTTTCCCTGCTGCATATCCCACAAATATTGCTTCATTTGCCTTTGCTTCAAATTTCCCCAAATGCTCAGCTTGATTTCTCAGAACAAAGCACTTGCATCCAAAGACATGAAGAAAATCCAATAGTGGCTTCTTTCTTTTGAGTAGTTGATAAGGGGTCATTCCCTTGGCTTGATTAATCAAAGAAATATTTTGAGTGAAGCAAGCCGTGTTAACTGCCTCAGCCTAGAAATAAGTTGGTAACTTTGATTCATCTAGCATTGTCCTTGCAGCTTCAATAAGTGTTCTATTTTTCCTTTCAACTACACCATTTATCTATGGTGTCCTTGCTGCTGAAAATTCATGCAAAATACCATTTTCTTCACAGAACATCTTCATAGTTGAATTCTTGAACTCTGTCCCATTGTCACTCCTTATCCTTCTTACTTTGAAATTAGGATGATTGTTTACCAGCTTGATGTGATTGATAATGATTTCACTTGCCTCATCTTTGGAGTGCAAAAAGAAGGTCCATGTAAATCTAGAAAAATCATCAACAATCACAAGACAGTATTTCTTCTTTGAGATGGGCATGACATTTACAGGGCCAAATAGATCCATATGAAGTAACTCAAGCTGATGGACAATTGATGACTCTGTCTTGCTTTTGAATGATGCCTTCTTTTGTTTCCCTTTTTGACAGGCATCACACAAACCATCCTTGGAGAATTCCACCTGTGGAATTCCTCTAGCAAGATCTTTCATCACCAAATCATTCATAACCTTAAAATTCAAATGAGACAATTTCTTGTGCCATAGCCAACTTTCATCCTTGCTTGCCTTGCTGAAAAGACAAGTGATGGTGTCTGGACTTGTGCTACTAAAGTCGGAAATGTACACATTCCCTCTTCTGAATCCAGTCATTACCACATTGTTGTTTCCTCCTTTAGAAACAACACAGGCTTCTTTAGAAAAAGTAACTAAAAATCCTTTGTCACAAAGTTGGCTGATACTAAGCAAATTGTGCTTAAGACCATCCACCAATGCAACCTCATCAATGATGACATTCTCTTTTGAAATCAAGCCATATCCCTTAGTGTAGCCTTTGCTGTCATCTCTAAAAGCAATACAAGGGCCAACTCTTTCCTGAAACTCTGTGAGAAGGGTAGAATCACCAGTCATGTGTCTTGAACAACCACTATCCAAGTACCAAAGATTCCTTTTGTCTCCCTGCACACAATAAAACCAAATCAAGTTGATTTTGGTACCCAAGTTTCCTTGGGTCCTGTTTTGTTAGCCTTTGATTTTCCTTTTATATCATTTTTCACCTTAGGCTCAGATTGATTTAAATCAACCTTTATCTTTGGTGTTGATTTCTGAGGGTTGCTCACATTTTCATTCACAACATGCATAGTTGGGGGAACAAACATGTTATTCACATTCCATGGCATTTGTGGCACATTAAACATATTCATGTATGGATTATGCACAAATGACATGCTAGCATAAGGATTCTGAAATTGTGCATATGGAGCAAACACATTAGGCATAACATGCATTGTAGGCATAGAAACATTCATTACAGGCTTAGGCATTTTTCACATTAGTGGACTTCTTAACAGATTTGCAATTAGCAGATAAATGACTAACACTTCCACAATTAACACATGTTTTTCTAGGAGCATATTTATCAGGTGTGTAATTGTTATGTTTGTTAATCCCTACTTTTCCATTCCTGTTGTTCTTTTTATTGCCCTTAACCTCAACTTGAATTTTCTCTAACTTGTCTACCAATTGCTTGTTAGACAAGTGACCTACATTTGCTCTTTCAACAGGCTTCTCAACTTTCTTTGATTTACTAGACTCACCTTGAACAAAGTTCTTGGTGACAGGACCATACTTGTTATTAAGTCTAGTGAGTTCTACTTTCTTTTTCCCTGTCAACGAAACACCCTGATCGGTTGATGGTTCATCTGTCAACGGAACCTTGCATTCCGTTGACGTATCAACCTTCAACAAATGATCATTGTTGTTTGTTGACTCTGTTTCTGATTCTAAGGTTTCACCAGCATACCCTAGCTTCTCTTTATTCTTTTTCCATGATTGCTCACAGAAAGATTCCATACCTTGAACATTAATGATGTTGGTTGCAACATTCCTGGAATCTTTCCATTTTGCAATCACACTTTGTTCCATTTCAAGTTGTGTTTTAAGAATCTCTTCCCTTTCTAACACTTTCTCAAGTTCCTTCTTAGCATCCCTACTAACACACCTCATTTTCTCAAACTCAATAAGCTGTGCTTCTAACATGGCATTTCTATCACTTAAGAGTAGTTCTATTTGGTAAGTGATTTAAGAGTAACACGCAAATTATATAGTAAAGTAGACATTTCATTAACTGCACTATTGCATTCCTCTTTAGAAAGCTCAGAAAGATTAGTAATTGTAACCTGGTTGCTAGAGGAACTTGCTTCCTGCTCATGATTGTTAGCCATTAGAGCCAAGTTGACATACTCAACATCATCATCAGAATCTTCACCATTCCCAGCCCAATCATACTCCTGAGACATGAAAGCCTTTTCTTTTTACTTGAGAAGTTCAAAGTATTTCTTTTTATAATCAACAGGCTCAAATTTCCTGTTGCCCTTCTCAACTTTGGGCTTTCTGCAGTCTCCAGCAAAGTGACCAATCATTCCACAGTTGAAACATTTAGACTTAGACTTTTCAATCCAGTTATTTTTGCTAGGTTGAAGGTCTCTCCTTGGTGGCCTTGCTTCTGAGTTTCTCTTGAATTTGAACTTAGAGAATTTCCTTGAAAGAAAGGTAATGTGTTCATCAATCTCATCTAAGTTATCCAAGTTGGCTGGTTCTTCTTCTTCTTCTGTCATCTTGCCTTTACCCTTGCTAACATCACTCCTACAACTAGCTCGACTAGTTGTGGCTTTTGCAGTTTCTTCATTGTCATCTTCCAGTTGGTTCACAGATGCAATCAATGCAATAGATCCACCTTTCTTTTGTACCTTCTCAATTTCTTCATCTTGCTCCATTTCCAGCTCATATGTCTTTAGGGTTCCATAAATCCTTTCAAGAGTGTAGTCTTTGTACTCTTGAGTGTTTCTCAGAGAAACAGTCATAGGCTTCCATTTTTTTGGAAGAGCTCTGAGAAATTTAAGGTTTGAATCCTTGGTTTGATAGATCCTCCCATACAACTTTAATCCATTCAAAAGCTTTTGAAACCTACTAAACGTGTCATTTAGGGTTTCACCAGCTTTAAAATGAAAATGCTCATATTGTTGTATAAGGAGTTGCATTTTGTTCTCCCTAACTTGCTCAGTTCCTTCACAAAGTGTTCTAACAGTGTCCCATACTTCTTTAGAGGTTGTACAGTTTATGACATTGTCAAACATCTCTTGCTCCAAACCATTAAACAGAATGTTCATGGTTCTTTTATCTTTATGGACTTCTGCAACATCTTCAATAGTCCATTCTGAGACAGGTTTTGGAATTTCTACATCAGGAGCATCATCTGGCAGTCCAACTCTAGATGCAAACTTTATGGGAACGTGTGGACCTTTCTCAATGCAGTCTACATATCTCTCATCCATAGACATGAGATGTAGATGCATCTTTACTTTCTAGTGAAAGTAATTGTCCTTATCTACAACTGGTATCTTCACACCTGCATCCTTCTTCACCATGGTTACTGTTTTGGTCTTGATCTTTAAACTTCTTGTAAGTTAGAAGCTTGCTCTAATACCAATTGTTAATCCCAAATGACCTAACAGAATTGTAGAAGGGGGGGGGGGGGTTGAATACAATTCTAGATATTTCGAAACTTAAAACAACTTTCAATAATAAAACTGTACTGAAATAAAAACACAAACAAATATAAAATTTCAGTTGGATGTTTTGAGGATCCAACTGAGATAATTTTTATTGCGGAAATAATCTGTGTTACAAAAAGTATCACAGCTGCTTAGTTCTTGATTGAGAGTGAGAGTGCTCTTTACAGAAGCTAATACAAACTAATTTTATCTCACTCTTCTATTTTTAAAATGAACTGCTACAGTTGGTTATATAACCCAAGTTTACAATGCTATTTTGGCTACTCTAAATTAATCTAGAAATAACTTTCAGTAGCTTGCTTTTCATCCCTTTTGTCCAATGGTCTTTGGAGATCTTGGCTTTTGTCTTCATGCTTATTATGATCACTCCCAAGAACCTAATTGGAAATTGGAATGTTTCCTTATTTCCAATGACCATTTTGACGGCTTCCAATGCAAAGTACACTTCCACATCTCCTTTTGATCTGTCAGAAAACTGTCACTATCACTTTGTCAACTATTCAGAAAAGTAATAATGATTCATTGATAGCAGGGAGATGTGTTTCGTTGATAGCTTTATTCTTCATTTCATTGATGGGTAATCTTCATTTCGTTGATGAGTAATCTTCATTCCGTTGATAGAGTAATCTTCATACCGTTGACATGTCTTCACTTAGGCAAAATTACAAGGCATAATATATTTACAATTAACCAACCTATTTTGCCTATCTAGTACTTAGTCAACATGACTTAGAAAACCTATCTAATACCTACAACCAAATGCATATCAAACTGTGAAGTATTGTACAATGCAATTGCTACATCACTCATTTCGTTGATGAGCTACATGTCAACTAAAGCTGCAAAGCATACTATTCCGTTGATAGTTACAAAATGACTTAATACAAAATCTACTAAGTGTTTTATAATTATCATCAAGAACAACATATTCCTAACAGAAGATGATGGATTTCCTAATTCAGAAGAAGTTAATGAGGCAATTATGGAGCTCAATGTATTGGAGCCTTTAACCCAAAGGTATGATCTTGCAAAAATTGATCTTCATTTGTCTTATTCTAATTTGCTTCCTTCTATTGAAAATCCTTCTATTTTGGAATTGAAAGTATTGCCTAACCATCTCAAGTATGCTTATCTTGGGAACAATGAGACTCTTCCCGTAATCATAGCTTCTAATTTGAGTATTGTGCAAGAAGAACGCCTTTTGCGGGTTCTTAAAGATCATAAAAGTGCTATTGGGTGGACCATTGCCGACATTAAAGGTATTAGCCCTTCCACATGCATACATCACATACTCTTTGAAGAAGGAGCTAAACCCACTAGAGACCCACAAAGAAGACTCAACCCGGCAATGATGGAAGTTGTTAAAAAGGAGATTCTCAAGCTACTAGATGTGGGAATCATTTTTCCAATCTCGGATAGCAAATGGGTGAGTCCGGTGCACTGTGTTCCTAAGAAGGCGGGTATCACTCTTGTGGAGAATCTTAAGGGGGAGCTTATGTCAACCCGAGTCCAAAATGGGTGGCGAATGTGCATAGATTATCGCAAATTGAATGCGGTAACTCGAAAAGACCATTTTCCTCTCCCTTTCATTGATCAAATGTTGGAGAGGTTGGCCGGGAAGGAATTCTATTGCTTTTTAGATGGATTTAGTGGATATCATCAAATTGTCATTGCTTCCGATGATCAAGACAAAACCACATTCACTTGTCCTTTTGGCACGTTTGAATTTCGTAAACTCTCATTTGGCTTATGTGGTGCTCCCGTAACTTTTCAAAGGTGTATGGTGAGTATTTTCTCCGATATGATAGAGAACGGAATTGAAGTCTTTATGGATGATTTCTCTATTTCGGGTGATTCTTTTGATGAATGTCTTCGAATTCTTACACATGCTTTGGATCGATGCTTGGAGACTAATCTAGTGCTCAGTTATGAAAAATGTCATTTCATGGTCCAAGAAGGAATTGTATTGGGGCACATTGTGTCTAGGAAGGGCATTGAGGTTGACAAGGCAAAAGTTGATGTTATTTCAAGTCTTCCCTACCCTTCGAATGTCAAGGATGTGCGTTCTTTTCTTGGTCATGCCGGATTTTATAGGAGGTTTATCAAGGATTTCTCCAAAGTGGCTCTTCCCTTATCATCTCTCCTACAAAAGGATGTGGATTTTAAAATTGATGAAAAATGCAAGGTGGCTTTTGACCATCTCAAGAAAGCTTTAACTTCGGCTCCCATAATTAAAGCTCCGGATTGGTCTCTTCCTTTTGAGATTATGTGTGATGCTAGCAATTATGCGGTTGGTGCGGTGCTAGGGCAAAAAGTTGACAAACGATCTCATGTGATTTATTATGCCTCACGCACACTCAACTCCGCCCAAGTAAACTACACCACCACCGAAAAAGAATTGCTTGCTATTGTCTTTGCTCTTGACAAGTTTCGTTCATATCTTCTTGGTTACAAAGTCATTGTGTACATGGATCATGCCGCCTTAAGACATCTTTTGGCGAAGAAAGAGTCAAAGCCTAGGTTGATTCGGTGGATTCTTCTCCTCCAAGAATTTGACATAGCGATCAAAGATAAAATCGGTGCCGAGAACTTAGTGGAGGACCACTTGAGTCGACTTGGGAGGGGTGAAGATGCTTTTCCTCTTCAAGAATTATTTCCGGATGAGCATTTATTCAAAATTCAAACCGAGGTGCCATGGTATGCGGACCTTGTGAACTACATAGTGTGCCAAACTTTTCCTAAGGGAACGCCTAAGTATCAAAGGGAGAAATTATGGAGTGAATCCAAGCACTACATTTGGGATGATCCTTATCTTTGGAAACATTGTGCGGATCAAGTCTTAAGAAGGTGTGTTCCCGAGTCGGAAATTGCTTCAATCCTTCAATTTTGTCATTCTTATGCTTGTGGAGGCCATTTTGGGAAAGATTGAACGGCTAGGAAGGTGCTTGAATGTGGATTTACATGGCCAACCCTTTTTCGTGACTCTCATGATTTTTGTAAGCAATGCGAACCTTGTCAAAGAACCGGCAATATAGCAAAAAGGAATGAAATGCCTCAAACTCCAATTATTGTGGTGGAAATCTTTGATGTGTGGGGTATTGATTTTATGGGGCCGTTTCCATCTTCCTCTCATGGAAATCTCTATATTCTCTTAGCTGTGGACTATGTCTCTAAGTGGGTGGAAACCAAGGCTACAAAATCGGATGATGGTAAGGCGGTTGTTGCATTTCTCAAATCTCATGTTTTCAACCAATTTGGTGTTCCTAAAGCTATCATAAGTGATCAAGGAACCCACTTTTGTAATAAATTGGTGGGAAATCTTCTTAAATCTTATGGGGTCTACCATAGAATGGCAACGACTTATCATCCTCAATCTAATGGTCAATCCGAAGTTTCTAATCAGGAGATTAAATCTATTCTTGAGAAGGTGGTGAAACCCTCAAGGAAGGATTGGTGTGTTCGTCTTGAAGATGCCTTATGGGCCTATAGGACAGCATTCAAAACTCCTATTGGCATGTCTCCTTACAAGTTGGTTTTTGGTAAATCTTGTCATCTTCCCGTTGAGTTAGAGCACAAAGCTTATTGGGCAATCAAAGCTTGTAATATGGATCTTAATGTTGTCGGTGTTCATCGGAAACTTAATTTGCTTGAATTGGAGGAAATTCGTAACAATGCCTATGAGAATTCTCAATCATATAAGGCTAGGGTAAAAGACTTCCATGACCGTTCACTAGTCCTTAAATCATTTTGTGTTGGGCAAAAGGTTCTCCTCTACAACTCTCGTCTCAAGTTAATGCCCGGAAAGCTTCTTTCTCGTTGGTTGGGCCCATTTGTTGTTGTGAAAATCTACCCCCATGGAGCGGTGGATTTGCAGAGTTTATCTACCAACAAAGAATTCAAGGTGAATGGTCACCGTCTCAAGCCTTTCTATGAAGGATTTCAAGAATCTACCGTTGATGTCATCTCATTAGCGGAACCCCTTCATGGATGAGTTCTCTCTTGTGTTCGTTTGTGTGTTGGTGTCGTGAGGCACATTCGGGAAGTCGAGCCAACGACGGTAAACAAAGGCGCTCTTTGGGAGGCAACCCAAGGTACGCATGTATTTTTATATTATACATGTGTCAAATTTTTTTCCTCACTTGCATTTATGTAGGGTGTTTTGCATATTGTGGGTTTGGGGATTGATCTAAATATTAGTGAGTGGTGGTTCTTTTTAATCTATTTTAATTCATAAGAAAAATAACCCAAAAATATATAATAATTAATTATTGTATGTTTTTGTGGTGTGACTAATGAATTTTATAATAGATTTAAATTTTTTTGTAATAATATTACCTCACTCAATAATATTTAGTATCGTTTAATTTTAATTTTAATTTTTAGAATTTTTATATTTATTTCACTCTTACCTTGATGTGTTTGTTCATGTTTTCAGGATTTAATTTTTTTTTATTTGGACATTCAAGGATTTTAAAAAAAAATATATGTTTTAAACAAAAAAATTTGGCAGAAAAAAAATTCGCACGGGCGTTCAACTGCCCGTGCAGCAGCCCGTGCATTTTTGGGAGCATTCTGTCTAACACACTCAGTTCTCCCACTTTGATGCACGGCTGTGCAACCCATTTAAAAAAAACAATTAAATAGTTAAATCCCCACCCACCCACTTACCTTTTCATGCTGGAGCTTTACCTTTATTATGCTGTGAAACTGACCCTATAAGGGCATCCCAAAAATCTTCTGGAGTAGGCTCTGGAATAGATTCTTCTGCTTGAGATTCGCCTGCTAAACAATTAAAGGCGTTAGAATCCATGGATCCCTGAGATGAATTATCTTTCATTGATTCGTCGTCTTTTGACGCTTGACTTGGAAAAGTATTAAAAAACTGATTTTTCACGTGATCAAGGATTTTGACCATAATTTGTTCTTCCGAATCGTTTGGATATTTCTTCTGAAAGTATTCTCTCATTTTCGCCATGTATTGTTGCTGAAATCCAGTTTCTTTTGATCCAGACTTTTGGTCATTATTAATGACCGTTTGAATATTATTCTGAATATCTTTAATATTTTCAGGACTCATCTTAGTCCACCATTTGAAGAAGAAATTTCTTTGCAACATTGGAATTTCCAAATTGTCTTTAGAGACAGAAATGGTCCATCTCCATATCCAGGGAATTTGGAATTTAACAAAGAAAAAGAAAGGACATTGTCCATAGATTAAATTTTCAGATGGTCTTTTTAAGACCAAAGGACTATTGTCACACCAAGGTTTGTATAAATTCATAATTTCTTCAGGAAGAATTTCCAAAGAAGGACCAAACATTGCCCACCATTTGTAAAACCAATTTGGTACTGATTTATCCAGAATTTCTGGATTTATAGTGAAGAACCAAGAATGTTTATTCTTGGGATTTTGATAATAAAAAGTTTTGGAGAAAGCCTGGATATAATCCCAATAATTGAAGTAAATATATTTACCTTCAGCCACCTTTATGGCTTTTTCCCCGTTAGGATTTATTCCTCATTCTCTTGGCAGGAGAATCTTATTAACGTGACACTTGCTGAAGCTAATAAAGCTATCAGCATTATTATTCTGAAAATGATGAGTTATTGTTACCGATTCGGTAATTGTTAGCAAAATTTCTAAATGTTGTCTGACTTTACCCTGAAGCGCTGTATAACCTCTTGTTTCAAGGCATCTTGTTTTTAAAGACCATCCAGCATTTGGATTTAATTGAAGATCTTCATCTTCTAGATACATAATATGTTCTACAACAGGATTCTCAAAGTATTCTTGCTCCTGTATGGCCTCATTGGCAACAACATCTTTAAAAGTTGGCAACTTATTAGAAGAGGAAGATGCTTCCTTTTGAGGAGGTGCAGGTAATTGCTGCAATGGTCTATTTCTACCATGATAAACTGTCCAATCCCCTATAAGAGGAACTGTGGCTTCTGGGCGAGGAAACATATTGTTACTCCCGTAGGATCCTCAGCCACGGTTATAACCCCGACCTCTTCCCCTATAAGGGGTTGTCATATTCCCTGTAAAAATTCTCGGGTCAAAAAGTCTGCAAGAGAATTATTTTCTTCTTTTATATATTGGATATCAAATTCAAAGGCAGATAATTGAGCTTTCTAATTTGCAAAAATTTGCTTTGCTACTAGATTTTTAACGTCCTTTTCAATAATTGATTTTGCCGAACTACAATCAATTCTTAGCAAAAATTTTTGATTTAGTAAATCATCTTGAAATTTAGATATACATTTTATAATTGAAAGCATTTCTTTCTTTATAGTCGAATATTTTGACTGAGTAGGATTCCATTTTCCTGAAGTAAATCTAACTAATACTTCTTTAGAATTATTTTGATTTACTTGTTTTAATATACCACCATATCCTATATTAGAGGCATCTGTTTCCACAATTTTGAAATAGCTTGGATTTGCTAGAGATAAACAAGGGAAACATTTTACCTTGGCCCTTATTATTCTAATGGCTTGAGAATGTTTCTTAGTCCATGGCTCAGGATTTTTCTTAAGCCTAGCATACAATATAGCATTATCTTTAGCTAAATTTTCATAATAATCTACAATATAATTGAGACTTCCTAGGAATCTTTGTAACTGCTTAGTATCAGTTATTATATCATGGAATTTAGAAGCGAATTCAATACTTCTATCTATAGGAATAATTTTTCCTTGATTTATTAAATGACCTAAAAAGCTAACTTGGGTTTGGACTAACTTCATCTTTGGGGCAGATATAACTAACCCATTTTGTTTTATTAAAATTTTAAATATTTTTAAATGTTTTATATGCTGATCTATTGTTTTAGAAAATACTAAAACATCATCGATATAAACAATAATAAATTCTGAGTAAGGGTTGAAAATATCATTCATTATATTCTGAAATTCAGAAGGGGCATTCTTTAAACCAAAAGGTAAAACATTCCATTCATAATGTCCAAATGGGACTGTAAAAGCAGTTTTATATCTATCAGATTCTTTTATCTGAATCTGCTAGTATCCTGATTTCATATCAAATTTTGAAAAGATTAAAGCATTGTTTAATCTATCTAATAAATCTTTTTTATTAGGAATTGGGTATCTAATCCATTTTAATACCTTATTAAGAGGTTTATAGTTAATTACTAATCTTGGGACACCTCTTTTTTTCTCAGCTGCATTATTAACATAAAATGCAATACAACTCCAGGGGGATTTAGATTTTCTAATTAATCCTTTTTCTTGGAGAGAATTTATTTCTTTCTTACAAAGCTCTAAGTATTCATGATTCATTTGAGCTGGCCTAGCTTTAGTAGGTATCGGATTTTCATTAAATTCTTCTATATAAGGTAAAGAAATAACATGTTTCTTTCTATCCCAAAAGGCATTGGGTAAGTCATTACAAATCTCAGTTTTAAATTGATTTTCTAATAATTTTACCTTATTTTGAATCTCACTCCTTTTGAGTTGTTCATTAATATTTTATATTTCAACTTCTTCTTTAAGAAAACATAATTGTTTTTCCTTATTAAGAAGAATATCTCTAACCTCATTAATTAGTCTAGTTTGAGGATCTGTTATAAACTCAAAAATTATTTTTCTACCATTTATTATAGTAGATATACCATTTTGATCAATATTAGTCATAAGCATGATCTTATGAAGAAAAGGAGTTCCTAATATAATTCTATGGGTAAGATTCTTAACCATAATAAAAGGTGTCGGAAGACAAATATCTTGATTACAGATGTATGCATCTGATAATTTATATTTTACTTGAAGTTTATCTCCTCCTGCTTGAGTCAGAGATTGAGTAGTTTTAGAAAAATACTTAGAATGAATTATTCCTTCTTGAATACAATTAAGATCTGCTCCACTATCTATAAGAGCTATTTCATTTTCTAAAATAAAATCTCTACTAATTGCTAGAGTTATTTTCACATACCATTTTTGTGATGTGACTTGGTCTAATAGATTAAGATAATCATTATTATCGGGTTTACTAGAACCAATAATCTCTTTATTATCTTCCACCTTTAAGGAAGATTTTGATTCTAACAAAGTAATTCTTTGAGATAAGTTATCATTATTATTCTTTATCTGAGAGATTTCAGTTTTTAAAAGATTAACTTCTCTTTTTAAATCATTAATAGAAATAGGCGTTTCTTTTGTATTAGATTGTTGAAATCTACTTAAAACCTCACTTAATTGGTAAGGTGCTTCCATTATTAAGGGAGATTCTCGTTTAGCATTTGAATTCTCTATAAGAGTTTCTATCATTTTACGCTTTAGATCAGGATCTGTGATGGCTTCTATTACCTTTAAAGCTTTGTCTTGATCTGCTGTTAATACATTTAATCCATTCATTTCTACAATGGATTTCCAGTAATTTATTTCATTACATTGACAATCATTGTTGTTAGGAGGCAAAGCTTCCTCTGAAGAATCCGAAGAGGTTTCATAAATTAACTCTAGATCTCCTTCGTTAGAAGATTCTGTTTCTGAGTCAGAACTATTGATCATAATTTTCTCTAACTGTGAGCGTAATTGTTCATCCTCTATCTTATTAAGAGCTTTTTTCGTCCAACACTGATTGGAATAATGGTCAATCTTACCACACTTATTGCAACTAATATCAAGTTTTCTAGCTTTTCTTTTTCCTTTATTAGGAACAAAAGGTTTTTCTTTTTGTTTATTTTTGTAATAATTTCTTTTATATCTTTTTTTATAAGGTTTTTCATAGTATTTTGTCTTATTTTTATAAGATTTATAGGGTTTATTGTTTTTATAAACAATGTTTTGGCTTTTATTTTTATCATCAGGAAATTTAGGATTTCCTAAGTCAAAAGCAAATTGTTCACAGAATTCACCAAGTTGATGTTTTTCTGAAAGCTTCTGCTTTTTATTTGATTTTAAGTTTTATGTCATTGCATAAATTTAAACCTTCATTAATACAGGTACAAATAATTTGACCATAAGTTAAATCAGAGTAATTGATATTTACTCCATCATTTTTAGGTCTTAAAGATTGTCGAACCTTTTCAGCAAAAAGATGTGGTAATCCATCTACAAATTTGGATTTCCAATAGGTAGAATTAGGTTTTGTTAGTTGATAAACCCTGGATAAGAAAGTATCCTTATACCATCTAAAATGAGTTAAAGATGGACATCTAAGGTTCTGTAGAAGTGTTTGTAATTTTTCTCCTATAGGGGCTGTGGTTCCTACAAAATGTTGTAGAATAGAGAGACACAGTGTATAAACTGCGTCTTCTTCTCCCGTAGTCCTTATTTGACTTGTACTAGGATCTCTATCCTCAATTTTAACTAATTTCTTGTGAGTTAAAATCTATGTTTTTTGGGTTTCATTAAGATAATTATCCCACCATCCTCTTAATTGTCCTACAAATCCAGTAGTTATAAAGGATGCTATAGCACTATCACTATTTCTATGTTGTTTACAAATAGTGGAATACATAATCATTCTGTGTATTACATCTATGATTTGTTTGTCATTAAGACCATCTATATTCCATTCGTAGATAGCTTTTCCATTATAGGAATTTTGAAAAGATTCAGGTTCTTCAAAAAGAAGATCCATGGGAGAAGGTCTCTTGTAGTAATATTTGTCAAGAGGTTTTGAATCATAAATATGGTTTAATTCATTATTAATATTTTGGTTGGCAAACATTTTTGCTAGTTGGTCTATATCTTCCAGATCTTCAGAGGGTTCATAACACTCTGATTGGTTAGCCGAGTCAATTTGAGATAAAACTCCTAGATGGAAATTTTTTAATTTATTCTCAAGAATTTTAATAAATTCTTCGTTATCATTTTCTATTTTAAATCCTGTAATTGGAGTTGGAGGCTGAATTAGCGGGGTTTCTGGAACTTTCGAAATTACTGGTTTTGTATGTGAGGAAGAAGAAGTCAGGTCTGACTTACTTAATTGATTAACAATAGTTTGTTGTAAAGCGATTTGCTCTTCTATTAATTTTTCAATATTTATTAATTGATCACCTAAACATACTAAAAAGGTGTTAGTATAATTTTGTGATTTTATTATCGTATTTAACTCCTTAATAGTTATTTGAGCACTTTCAAATTTTTGAAGACTTAAATAAGCAGTAGCTTCGGTGCTAGAATCCAAGCTAATTGTTTGTTCTGGAGGAAATGGTGATTTAATTATTTCTCCCCTAGTAGTCTTCCAAGATCTTTGTAAGACTAAGATTTCGTTATTCATATTATCAATATAATTGTTTACAAACCATTGAACAAATGATATATAATCTTCTGTTTTTTCTAAAGAGATATAATACTCTCTTTTAAATATTTGTAATTCTTCATCTGAGTATTTATTAAAATACCACTTTCTAAATTCTTTATGTTTTTCTTGTTGAAATTCCTTATTAAGGATTTCTCTCATAATACTTCCTGGGGATAAATCAATCATTTAAATGGAAGCTCATTTCAGATTGAGTAGGGGATTCTCTACTCTGAAACTTTTGTTTCTGATAAATTCCCTGAGGAATTTTATTTTGACTCATTCTTATTGTTTCTACAGTCTCTAGTTCTTCTCTAATTTGAGGAGTAGACGTAGAAGCTCTAGAAGTGGAGGCTCTACCTGGCTCTATTTGAGCAGTGTAGTAGTCACTTGCTGTGGAATACCTAGAAGATAACGATCTGGGTATCCTAACAATTCTTTGAGGCGTAAATTTTATTTCTACGGCGCCTTCAATAGTTTGAATTATTTGATTGTTAGGCCGAATACACAATATATAATCAATATTAATATGATAATAACACTTAAGAACACTGTTTATGAATCAACAACTGAATTATATAAAATAACTCTTCTCTTTGTGATGTTAAAGAATCACAGAGAGCTGCTAGGTTACAAGAATAATATATTCAGTATTCGCATCCCTTTTAGGGTTAACCTATCTGTGTTTATATAATACACAGTTACATAATCAATCTCTAATTGATATTCCTATAAATTAGCTATACAAATTATATCAATTTAGGATTGCTTCTGTCTTCTGTTCCGTTTCCTTAACTGTCTCAATATATCTTGCTTCTTTCCATCTTCAAGATATATTGCTTCTAGAATCTTCATATTAGCACCAACAGTTAATAAACTCTTCACCCCGTCAAACTTTATCAAACTCTGACTGGCTTCTATTAAACTCTGATGAGTACCTGGTACTTAAACACTGATGAACAAACGTCCGCAATTATATCTAACAATCTCCCCCAACTTGTGCATAATAAAGATGTACAAGTTAATAGATAATTGATGATGTCAAAACATATAACAAATGCAGTGTTTAAATATAATCAGAGTTTAACTTTAACTTAGAACAGAAAACTTTAAAAACTTACAGTCAGACTTTACTTAATCTCTTCAATATCAGGCACTGTCCTGAGATAATCGATGAGAAGTCTTCTTTCAGCCTTTTCTAGCTCATCTACCATGATTTCTTTCAGTTCCTTGAGCTCTGGATCACTTTCTCCAGTCTGGTAGATAGCTGCCCTTAGTGAATAAATGTTGTTTTTCCTCATATCATTTCCTAGCTTTATTATGAAGGATTTATCTGATTCCAGATTAAATTCCAACACTTTTATGCCAAAATCTGTTCTGAGTCTTGCACTGTTTCTTTGCATCTCAACAAGCTTTCCATTGTAATCTCTGTACCTTGGTATGTAAGAGCCAGCAGACTTTAAACCAGAAAGAATTCTAGCTTTCATCATCCTGCTTCTTAACACTTCGGCTGCTTGATGAGTTCTTTGATTTTTAACTTTCAACAGATACAGCACACATTCCAGTTCTTCTTTCATCTTTAAACCAATATCATCTTCACTAACTCTGTATACTCTGCCATCAGATTTGAAGTATAACAGAAAATCCTTCTTCAACCCTCTGTGGTATATTAACTGAACTGATTCTAGAGTATCAAGATTTTCTTGAGTTACTCCAACACCAGGTTCAGCTAAAGAAGTGTGATCCATTGGACTATTGTTCACTCTTTTATCTCTATGAGATCCAAGCCCAGATTTATCTCTTGATTCTTTTCCCATGATTGTTCTGCTTTGGAGAAGATTTATATTTGCTGGAATCAAAGAGTGTTGAACAGTGACTGGCTTGCCAAAAGTCCTTTGTAATTGTGAAGATAATTTTGTCTGTACAACTTGAGTAGTATCAGAGGTTGTCACAGCTTCTGATTTTTGAACAACTTGAGCAATGTCAGAGGTTGATTTGTTTATCCTTGATTCAACTTGAGCAACGTCAGAGGTTGAATAATTCTTCTTTGGTAACTGTCCTTCTTCTACCAGTTTACCTTTTCCTTTATCAGACTCTGCAATCATAGGTCTCCTTGTATATTGTAAACTCTGTTGAGAGCTCACATTCTCTTTAATAGAAATTCCCATTTCCTTTTTCCTAGGAGCCTTAGCCTTTTTCTTGTAAGTACCAGCTTCAATATTTTTCTGGTGTTCTTCAGCAAGAAGCTTCATCTCAATGTCCATATCTTCCATTGTAGCTTCACCACCATGTTCTTCCATGAAAAGTTTAGCAGCAATCTCTTCATCAGTAGTTGGATTTGATGAAATCACTAGACTTTTAAGTCTTGAAGAAGATTGACCACCAGAGTTTAACCTCTCAGAGTTTGTCTGTCTAGCAGAGTTTGACCTAAGTCTCCCTTGCTCTTGACTAGTCTTTGACCTTCTCTCTGCTTCCTTGCTTCCACCATCATTTGCATCATCCCTCAATCTCAAGGTTGGAGTCCTTTTGCATTTGTCTTTAGGAACTCTCTCCCCCTTTTTGACATCATCAGGAATAAGCACTGATGTCAGCAACTCCAGTGAGGCAGCAATAGAATCAAGTTGAGAAGACATAACAGTCTGATGCTCTTCCACCTTGCTTAGCCTTTGTTTTATTTCCACTTGATCTTGGATCAGAGAAGACAATCTATTTCTTTCAGTTCTCAAGGTTAACTCCTTAGCAGCAACATCATTACTCAATCCAATGACTGCTTTGTGAGTCTCATCAAAGCGATTGTGCAATGATTTGACTTGAACAATTGTAGCCTTGAAATGTGTCATTAGCTCAGGATTTGAAATCTCCTTTTGCAGATTGAGCAACAAAATCAGCAGTCCTTTGCTTGGAGAAAATACAATCTGCCCCTGACCAGTTGGCATAGTACATATCTCTATAATGAGCTTCAGTGGCAGCTATATTTTCCTTGACATGCTCAGCTGTAGGATCCCTTAGAAAAGGTATGGATTCATCAGAGTTTGAAACTTCAGCATTGATGTTAGAGTTGGCATGAAAAGAATGTTCAGAGTTTGCAGCTTCATTTTCTTCAGCAACATTTTCTGCAGTAGCCTCAGCGTTTGGCTGTGCAGCTTCAGGATTCTCAGAGTTTGGATTGACAAGAACCTCTGCTTCTACAAGAACAGACTTTTCAACAACTTCAACATGCTCAGAGTTTGTAGTGGCAAAAACCTCTGTGTCTTCAGAAACATGCTTAACTATATCCTCTGCTATAGCTTCATCTATCATTTCTACAACAGCTTCAAGAACCTGATCAACCTCTTCACCCATTTCAGGAACTTGATTATTGACAGAGAGAACCTCTGTATGAGTTGCAAGTGACTCATTTATGACTAGGGTGGGTTGATCAGCTGCCACATCCTCAGTATCACAAACACTGATACTAGGATGTGCTTCAATTTCGTCTTCAATATCCATCTCCAATATAGGTTCAAGAAAATCATCAGGAAAAACATCTTGAGCAAAATCAGCCTCTATATCAGCATTTGCCAAGTCAGGCACAAAGGCTGCTTCAATATTTTCAGCATCCTCCTGAACAAGAACTTCAGGAGCTTCAGCATTCGTAGCATCAATATTGTCAACATTGTCAGGTTCAGAAACATCCAATTCTTCAAAAAGATAGTCAGCCACTAACTTTCTTCTTTTTTGATGTGAAGTCTCATCTGCAACAACAAAAGATGGCCTATTTGCCCTTCTTTTCTTCCTTGAAGTTCCAACAGAGGTTGACACCCCAACATCAGCAGATGTTTTAGAAATCCTAGCTGGCTTAGAACCCATATGTTTAGTCCTACCACTAGATTTTGGTTGAGTTGGAAGAACAGTATTTAGAGGTTCAGGCTGTGGTTCAGATTGTGTTTGTGGTTGAGGTTCAGATTGTGTTTGTGTAGAATTGATCAAAAACTGTTGAATCAACTCAGGTAATAGGAAATCACCTACATTACCTTTCTTGACATCCTTGTTAATAAGATCAGAGAATACTCTTTTGTGCAGTTTAAAACAAGGAATAATATCATTATCATTAATATCTACCCCAGTAACACAAACAGAGAATAAAATCTGACAAAAACGAGCAAAGTAAACTACCCTCCTGTTTTCAGTCATTTTCTCACCCAAATTAGTCAAAACTAATCTTGCAAAATCAAAGTGAGTACCATAAAGTAAAGAGTACCCGATTTGCAGACTATCAGTTGGTATAGCATCCCAGTTGGTACACTTCTTTCCGAATGTTCTGGTAATGCAATCGAAGAAAAAACTCCATTCCTTTCTCAAGAACGGTCGCTTCAATTGACCAATCTTTGCTAAAGACCCAGTGTATCCAATGGCTTGCATCATTCTTTGAAGATCAGTATCACCAACAGCAATGGTGTACGCGTCAGACTCTGCAAATCCCATTGCTTCACGAACAGTTCCTGGAGTAATAACATACTCTGTCTCTTGAAACTCAAATACAATCGATGGCGTTCCAGAATCACCACCATCATCATAGACACCAGTCTCCCAGAAAGCTTTGATCTGAGATCCATAAAGCTTTCCAGGCTCCACCAAAGCACGCCCAATTTCCGATTGAGCAAGGAAATTCTGCAGTAAATGAAACGCCTCCGGTGCGTTCTCATTGCTAAGAGGTGCTGCATAGTTATTTGGGACAAAATCTAATCCAATAGAGTTAAACACAGAGGTTGCCATTAGAAAGTGTTTGAGAAAGATTATGCAGAAAAGTGTTTGTAGAATTGTGTGAGTGAAAAGAATGTGTGAAAATGATAAGTGAGTAAAAGATTGAACCGTTATGTGTATAATGAATAAGATAGAAAATTCAAAAAAAAATTTAAAATTCAAGAGTTTTGATCATTAATACACACAACTGGCTTACTCGATTTATGTGCGAGTGGAACACATGGCACACATGCAAAACCTGACAGCAAATAATTGACAGTTTCCAATGCGCATGCGCAGTAAAAACAGCAATTATTACTGCCTTTTACACTTTTCTAGGCAATTAACCTCTCTCCTCAGTTTAATACATTCTCAAACAACTGTCCAATCATACTCTTTTTAAATTTTCAAAACAAATGTCTTTTTCTCAAAATCATAATATGTCTGAAACAAACAAAATTTATTTTAATCATCAAAGATTAAAATTAAATTACCTCGGCGTAGAATACACAACTCATCAGCTTTTACCAATCCTCCTCCTTTATAAATAAACTCTTTTCACAAACTGTACAGGTGTGAGTATTTGTGTGTGAATTAGCAGAGTTTACTGAATATGAATATTTAGACCATCTCAAAGTGCATAAAATCCACAAACTAAAGCAGTAAAAACTGGTTGCCCAAACTCTCATAGAAAATAAAATCTGATTTTTATATCTAAACTCTGTATTCTGATATCCTTTCATTTGGATATATCTTTTATTTTCACCCCCTTTATATAATTTTTTTTTTCCAGTAATCAGTGGTTGGCACTAGTCACCAAAAATCAAAGATTTTAGCCCTTATTTCATACAATAAGTTCCTGGATCTTCCTAGGCACAACATGATCTCACAGGAATTTGTGCTCTTTTTGGCATCTTTTGATTTGAGGATGAAATTATTTGCAACTAATAATCAGAGTTTAGACTTTTCATCAGTTAATACAATTAATTTATGAGAGAAAACACAAACAGCTAATACAGACTCAGTGTTTAGGATCAATAAACTAAGAGATGCTATAAATATAGAGACAGTATCATGCTGTGTAAAATTTCTGCACATTTTGTAAGCAGAATTTATAATACTTAAAAGGATTCATGATGACTTACTGAAAATCATGCTTCATACAATTTTCTTCATCGGCCAATGTGTTTCAGACAATATCATAAACAGAGTTTAACATCAGACTTTATCCAACAGAGTATGACTGACACTTTATGACTAACAGAGTTTACTTATCAGAGTTTAACATACTGGTACAAATAGCAGTTAACACATGCAAAGAACCATGAGCATAAAATCAAACATGTATAGAGTTTGAATCTAACCAGTATCTCTAGTCAAAACCAGAGATCATTCCTAGTTCATTTACCAGTCTTGTAAAGGTAGCTTCACTCAAAGGTTTGGTGAAGATATCTGCAAGCTGTTGGTCTGTAGATACAAAGTGAAGCTCAATATCTCCTTCTTCCACATGTTCCCTGATAAAATGATACCTTATGCTGATGTGATTGGTCATGGAGTGCTGTACTGGATTACCTGTCATAGCAATAGCACTTTGATTATCACAGTAAATAGGTATTTTAGAGTACCTTAATCCATAGTCCAGCAATTGATTCTTCATCCATAAAATCTGTGCACAACAGCTACCAGCAGCTATATACTCTGCTTCTGCTGTGGATGTGGAAATTGATTTCTGTTTCTTGCTGTACCAAGAAACTAATCTGTCACCTAAAAATTGACAGCTTCCACTTGTGCTTTTTCTGTCTATCTTACAGCCTGCAAAGTCTGCATCAGAGTAACCAATTAAGTTAAACTCTGATTCTCTAGGATACCACAAACCAAGAGTTATGGTTCCTTTGAGATATTTGAAAATCCTTTTTACAGATGTTAGATGTGGCTCTCTGGGGTCTGCTTGAAATCTTGCACAAAGACATGTTGCATACATAATATCAGGTCTGCTTGCAGTGAGATAAAAAAGAGACCCTATCATTCCTCTATAGTTTGTCATATCTACTGAGGCTCCTGTGTCTTTGTCCAGCTTTGTTTCAGTAGCCATGGGAGTTGCAGCAGATGAACTATCAAGCATACCAAATTTCTTGAGAAGATTTCTGGTATATTTTGCTTGATTAATAAAAATCCCATCATCTGTTTGCTTGACCTGTAAGCCTAGAAAATAACTAAGCTCTCCCATCATACTCATTTGATATCTTGACTGCATAAGCTTGGCAAATTTCTTGCAGAGTTTGTCATTAGTAGACCCAAAAATTATGTCATCCACATAGATTTGTACTAACAGCAAGTCATCACCATAGTTAAAATAGAACAAGGTTTTGTCAATTGTGCCTCTAGTGAACCCACTTTCTAAAAGAAATTGAGCCAGAGTTTCATACCATGCTCTAGGTGCCTGCTTTAGTCCATATAATGCCTTATCAAGCCTGTAGACATAATCTGGATGTTTGGGATCTACAAACCCTGGTGGTTGTTCAACAAACACTTCTTCTTCAAGTTTCCCATTGAGAAAAGCACTTTTCACATCCATCTGAAAGACTTTAAACTTTTTGTGTGCAGCATAGGCCAGAAAAATCCTTATTGCCTCCAATCTTGCAACTGGAGCAAAGGTTTCATCATAGTCAATTCCTTCCTGTTGAGAATAGCCTTTTGCCACAAGTCTAGCCTTATTCCTAGTAATCACTCCATCACTGTCTGTTTTGTTTCTGAAAACCCACTTTGTACCAACAATAGATCTATTCTTTGGTCTTGGCACAAGTGTCCAAACTTCATTCCTCTCAAATTCATTTAACTCCTCTTGCATTGCTGTTATCCAGTTAGCATCTTGAAGAGCTTCTTCCACTTTCTTGGGTTCTGTTTGAGATAAGAATGCATGAAACAGACATTCATTATTTGTAGCACTTCTAGTTCTTACACTAGCTTCTGGATCTCCAATTATCAAGTCAGGTGTATGAGCTTGTGTCCACCTTCTTGCTGTTGGTAATTGGCTTCTACTAGCATTATTAGATCATCCCCCTTGATCCATGCTCTCCTGATTTTGTTCTTGACCATTTGCATTCTCTGAGGCTCCCCCTGAATTGGACTGTTCAGTATTTGAACTTTCAGAGTTTGACTAAGAGTTTCTGTTGGATTCTTCATTTGACTCTCTTTCAGAATTTGAGTCATCACTTTGAAAAGTTTCTGAAGTTTCTTCACGCTCCCCCTCAACTGGTTCTCTATTTTGTTCTGTCAGAGAAAAATCTTCAGTGTTTACCAGTAGAGGGTCAGAGTATGCTTCGACAGAGTTTGTTGGATTTGCTTTATCAGAGTTTACATCATCAGAGTTTAGATCTTCATTTTCAAAGCGAAGTTGATCATGATATTCTTCATCTTCTATTCCAGTTATTTTCTTGTCATCAAATGACACATGAATAGATTCCATGATCACTTTAGTTCTCAGATTATAGACTCTGAATGCCTTTGTTGACAATGGGTATCCAACAAAAATTCCTTCATCGGCTTTTAAGTCGAACTTGGTCAACTGTTCAGGATGAGTTTTCAACACAAAGCACTTACATCCAAAAATATGAAAATACTTCAAATTTGGCTTCTTATTTTTCAACATCTCATATGGTGTTTTCCCATGCTTGTTGATCAGTGTTGCATTTTGAGTAAAACAAGCAGTTTGAACAGCTTCTGCCCAGAAATAGGTTGGCAATTTTGCTTCAACAAGCATTGTTCTGGCAGCTTCGATTAGGGTTCTGTTCTTTCTTTCAACTACACCATTTTGCTGTGGAGTTCCAGGTGCAGAAAATTCTTGCTTCACTCCTCTTTCCTGGCAGAAAGCTTCCAATACTGAATTTCTGAATTCAGTACCATTATCACTTCTTATAATTTTCACTTTGTACTCTGATCCTTTGTCCAGTAGCTTTATATGTTCCATTAGTATTGAGGCAGTTTCATCCTTCTTTGCTAAGAAATACACCCATGTGTACCTAGTGTACTCATCAACAATGACTAGAGCATATTTCTTTCTGCCCAGAGACATTATATTTACTGGACCAAAAAGATCAACATGTAGAAGATGATAAGGTTCCACAACTGAAGATTCAGATTTACTCTTGAAAGATGACTTCCTTTGCTTGGCCTTTTGACAAGAATCACACAGGCCATCTAAGCTGAGTATTGACTTAGGAAGTCCCCTTACAAGATCTTTTCGAATCAGCTCATTTATGTTGTTCAAGTTTAGATGAGAGAGCTTCTTTTGCCATTTCCAACTCTCTTCGTTTGACATTCTTGCAGATAGACACACAGTTATTCCTTCAGAGTTTGTTACCAAACTTGCTTCATAGATATTATTGTGCCTGTGTCCAACTAGAACAACTTTCCCTGTAGATTTACTGATTACTTCACAATGTTCATTATGAAAATCTACATGGTATCCTCTGTCACAGATTTGACTCACAGAAAGCAGATTATGCTTGAGTCCTGAGACTAGAGCTACATTCTTGATGATGACACTACCAAGATTGATATTGCCATATCCCAAAGTACATCCTATGTTGCCATCTCCATAGGAAACTTTTGGGCCAGCCTTCTCCTCATAGTCTGATAGCAGGGCTTTATTTCCAGTCATATGTCCTGAGCATCCACTGTCCAAGATAAGGGTGCTCTCTTTTATGCCCTGCAATCACAAACAATCACTATGTGTTAGATTTAAGGATCCAGACTTGCTTGGATCCTTTGGCTTTCTTAACATTGTTAGCTTTTGCAGCGGTATCACTATCAACAGAGTTTAAACTAACATTGTCAGACTTTATACTTGCAGAGTTTGCTCTAACCCATTTCAAGTTGGGTTTTAGCTCATAATAGTTGTGATAGATAGCATGATAACTTTTGCAAGTATAAATGGAATGCCAAGTGCTCCCACAGTGTGTGTATAAAGTCTGTGGTCTAACCCTAACATAATCATTCTTTACTCCAGACGTGGAAGGTAAAGAGTTAATATTTTTGTTCTTCTTGCAAAACCTGGCAAGATGGTTAGTACTACCACAACTATGACATGTTTTTCTAGGAGCAGCAGAATTAGGCAGATAATCATTTCTTTTATTAATGCCTACTTTTCCATTTCTATTCTTCTTAAACATTTTCTGTTTGTTGACAGACTTTATTTCTTTGAGTTTATGTTTAAATTGTTTTTCTGTCATCAAACCAACATTAACCTGTTTGTCACAGACTTTTACTGGTTCTTTAACAGTTTCTAACCCAATCTTATTCTCTGTTATTGAACCAATATTAACATGTTTTTCACAAGTCTCAATTTGCTCCATAACAGCTTCTTTTACAACTACAAACTTTAGCTTACTGGATTCATGAACAAATTTCACAGGTTTAAGTTGTGGTTTCACTTTAACTTTATCTTTAAACCTAAGTTCATCTTCTTCACAGTAACCTAAACCTACAGTATCTGTTTGAAAAACCTGATGTGTGTCTTTTCCAGAATTGGTCCAGGTTTTAATCACTTTCCTCTCTTTTTCCAACTCAGATTCTATTTGCCTATATCTTTTAAGCAATTCCTGTTCAACATAAACAACATCATCTCTCTCCTTTTGAACTTGTTGCATGTTAACAAGTTTCTCTTCAAGAAATTTATTTCTTTCTTTAAGACCTAGATTCTCAGATTTTATTCTCTCATTCTCTAAAGTCTGATCCCTATAACTAACATGTATGCTTTTAAGATAAATTCTTAATTCAGATATATTATCAGTATCATAAGCATAAGTTGTTAAGGGTACCTTGTTTTCAGATGAGTCAGCTTCATCTCTACCAGTTGCCATGAGAGCATAATTGACTCCCTCATCTGAGTCTGAAGTGTCTGCCCAGTCCTTCCCTTTAGTGATGAGTGCTTTCTCAGATTTTCCTTTCTTGCACTCTGGAGCATAATGACCCATTTCTTTACACTTGTAGCACTGGATCTTTGACTTTTCTTTCCTTCCAGACTTGGTATCCTTTTCATCAGACTTTTTGAATTTTCTTTTATAAGAATTTGAATCTTCCCTTGAGAATCTTTTTCCTTTCTTGAAGTTCTTGAAACCCATCTTCTTGAAAGTCTTTACCATTAAAGCAGCCATTTTCATCATCTCTTCATCATCATCCTCAGAATCAGAAGCTTCATCATCAGTATTTGAGCCATCATCAGAGTTTGATGACTCACTTTCAGACTTAATGACTAAGGCCTTTCCTTTGGCTTTCTTTCTTGATGATTCCTTCTTGACAGGCTTTTCTTCAACTTTAAGAGCAACATATTTTGTCTTCTTTCCAGATCTTTTGTTTCTTTGTTCTATCTCCAATTCATGAGTTTTGAGCAACCCATAGATTTCATCAAGATCTGTTTCTGCAAGATCATAATTGTCTCGAATTGTTGTTGCCTTCAAATCCCATCTTTCAGGCAGTGATAACAGAAATTTGAGATTTGACTCTTCAAGTTCATATTCTTTATCAACCAGGGACAAATCATTCAACAATTTACAAAATCTGTCAAACTTTCATCAGATCTAGAATCAAAGTGTTCATACTCCTGTGTTAGAATAGTCTTCCTGTTCTTCTTTATAGCACTAGTTCCTTGACACCTGACTTCTAAAGCATCCCAAATTTCTTTGGCAGTCTTGCAGCCAATAACTCTGTTAGACATGACATTATCTAAGGCACTGTGGAGTAGATGTCTAACCTTTGCATCTTTTGCAATTGATGAGATGTCCTCAGGAGTTAAGTCTTTCTTCTCTTTTGGAACAGTCTTTTGTTCTTGACCAGTTATAACAGGAGACAATTTAGTTGGCATATGAGGACCATCATATGAGGCTTCCAGAAACATAGTCATCTTCACCTTCCATATTGGATATTCAACTGATCTTAGAATTGGAACCCTGATAGTCTCATATCGACTCACAGAAGTAGGTTGAACCTTCTGAACATTAGAACCTGCATTAGAACCTTCCTGAGAGTTGTCAGTCATGATTATACTTGTGTTTAGATCGATAAACTGTATATATTAAACAGCCTTGGCTCTGATACCAATTGTTAGGCCGAATACACAATATATAATCAATATTAATATGATAATAACACTTAAGAACACTGTTTATGAATCAACAACTGAATTATATAAAATAACTCTTCTCTTTGTGATGTTAAAGAATCACAGAGAGCTTCTAGGTTACAAGAATAATATATTGTGTATTCGGCCTAACATTGATCAATGTCTTTATTGACTATTGGTTCTCGTTCTACTTCATTAGGAAGAGACCAGGTTGTTGGGAAGTTAATTTCAACCCATTTTATTAACCTACTGGTTACTATGTTAGAGGTTAATAAATTAGTTTGTACTACAGTAGTAGTTCCTGGAAAGGATATTTGCCTAGCCTTAGGATTTAAAGTATTTAATACTTTATAATAAATTCTATAGCATATTGCTATGATTTCACTTCCTTGTTTAAAATTATAACCGTTTGTGTGAATTGTTAGTTGCATAGCATCTAACAAATTATCATCAGATAAAGATAAATTTAAATTTGGAGATACATCAAAATAGACGGGTCCGTGACATAAACTCGTTTCTATTAACGCAACTAGAGAGGGCTTAAAGTCTTTACATCTACCATCTCTAACATAAGCCATTATACTAGAGTTTAAACCTAACAGTGTTAATGGTTTAAAAGCAATTTGAATTAATCCAATATGGATAAAGCTATAATCTCTAAAGGGTACCAAGTCTTTCTTGGTAAGCAACCTAATTGTTTGATTTTTTTGGGATATTCTGATTGTTTGCTCTATTGTTTTTACAACAAATCTCGATTTTAAATCAAATAAACCAATATTATAAATTTTGGTTGTAGGAATTGTCCATTTATTAAGCTTATCCAAATTGTTTGGATATTCTACCAATTCGGCATTTTTAATGTTTTCATTATCTCTATCAGATATTTCCATCATAGATGAAAGTTTTAGAATGTTGTGGCTGGGTCAGATATCGAAGCGTAGTCTGAGTATGTCTATTTTATTAGAAATTTAAAAGACTTGAAAATTACAATCTTTTTGTCATCTCTGCAAATGATTTCTCATTTAACTATCGACCCTAAGGGATATATGGATTTCTCCAAAATCAGAGATAGAAAAAATGTTTTTTTAGCAAAAATCTTCTCCTTTCATATCTTTACCTTAATCTTTAAATTTTAATGTGTAGCTAATTTATTTGTTGTGGGTGGTAGGATATCAGTGGTCTGAGAAAGTCTGAGTTTAAAATGGGATAAAATTAACTTCCCAACAACCTGGTCTCTTCCTAATGAAGTACAACGAGAACCAATAGTCAATAAAGACATTGATCAAATAATTCAAACTATTGAAGGCGACGTAGAAATAAAATTTACGCCTCAAAGAATTGTTAGGATACCCAAATCGTTATCTTTTAGGTATTCCACAACAAGTGACTACTACACTACTCAAATAGAGCCAGGTAGAGCCTCCACTTCTAGAGCTTCTACGTCTACTCCTCAAATTAGAGAAGAACTAGAGACTGTAGAAACAATAAGAATGAGTCAAAATAAAATTCCTCAGGGAATTTATCAGAAACAAGAGTTTCAGAGTAGAGAATCCCCTACTCAATCTGAAATGAGCTTCCATTTAAATGATTGATTTATCCCCAGGAAGTATTATGAGAGAAATCCTTAATAAGGAATTTCAACAAGAAAAACATAAAGAATTTAGAAAGTGGTATTTTAATAAATACTCAGATGAAGAATTACAAATATTTAAAAGAGAGTATTATTTCTCTTTAGAAAAAACAGAAGAATATATATCATTTGTTCAATGGTTTGTAAACAATTATATTGATAATATGAATAACGAAATCTTAGTCTTACAAAGATCTTGGAAGACTACTAGGGGAGAAATATTTAAATCACCATTTCCTCCAGAACAAACAATTAGCTTGAATTCTAGCACTGAAGCTACTGCTTATTTAAGTCTTCAAAAATTTGAAAGTGCTCAAATAACTATTAAGGAGTTAAATACGATAATAAAATCACAAAATTATACTAACACCTTTTTAGTATGTTTAGATGATCAATTAATAAATATTGAAAAATTAATAGAAGAGCAAATCGCTTTACAACAAACTATTGTTAATCAATTAAGTAAGTCAGACCCGACTTCTTCTTCCTCACATACAAAACCAGTAATTTCGAAAGTTCCAGAAACCCCGCTAATTCAGCCTCCATCTCTAATTACAGGATTTAAAATAGAAAATGATAACGAAGAATTTATTAAAATTCTTGAGAATAAATTAAAAAAATTCCATCTAGGAGTTTTATCTCAGATTGACTCGGCTAACCAATCAGAGTGTTATGAACCCTCTGAAGATCTGGAAGATATAGACCAACTAGCAAAAATGTTTGCCAACTAAAATATTAATAATGAATTAAACCATATTTATGATTCAAAACCTCTTGACAAATATTACTACAAGAGACCTTCTCCCATGGATCTTCTTTTTGAAGAACCTGAATCTTTTCAAAATTCCTATAATGGAAAAGCTATCTACGAATGGAATATAGATGGTCTTATTGACAAACAAATCATAGATGTAATACACAGAATGATTATGTATTCCACTATTTGTAAACAACATGGAAATAGTGATAGTGTTATAGCATCCTTTATAACTACTGGATTTGTAGGACAATTAAGAGGATGGTGGGATAATTATCTTAACGAAACCCAAAAAACAGAGATTTTAACTCACAAGAAATTAGTTAAAATTGAGGATAGAGATCCTAGTACAAGTCAAATAAGGACTACGGGAGAAGAAGACGCAGTTTATAAACTGTGTCTCTCTATTCTACAACATTTTGTAGGAACCACATCCCCTATAGGAGAAAAATTACAAACACTCCTACAGAACCTTAGATGTCCATCTTTAACTCATTTTAGATGGTATAAGGATACTTTCTTATCCAGGGTTTATCAACTAACAAAACCTAATTCTACCCATTGGAAATCCAAATTTGTAGATGGATTACCACATCTTTTTGCTGAAAAGGTTCGACAATCTTTAAGAACTAAAAATGATGGAGTAAATATCAATTACTCTGATTTAACTTATGGTCAAATTATTTGTACCTGTATTAATGAAGGTTTAAATTTATGCAATGACATAAAACTTAAAAATCAACTAAAAAAGCAGAAGCTTTCAGAAAAACATCAACTTGGTGAATTCTGTGAACAATTTGCTTTTGACTTGGGAAATCCTAAATTTCCTGATGATAAAAATGAAAGGCAAAAAATTGTTTATAAAAACAATAAACCCTATAAATCTTATAAAAATAAGACAAAATACTATGAAAAAACTTATAAAAAAAGATATAAAAGAAATTATTACAAAAATAAACAAAAAGAAAATCCTTTTGTTCCTAATAAAGGAAAAAGAAAAGCTAGAAAACTTGATATTAGTTGCCATAAGTGTGGTAAGATTGGCCATTATGCCAATCAATGTTGCACGAAAAAAGCTCTTAATAAGATAGAAGATGAACAATTACGCTCACAGTTAGAGAAAATTATGATCAATAGTTCTGACTCAGAAACAGAATCTTCTAACGAAGGAGATCTAGAGTTAATTTATGAAACCTCTTCGGATTCTTCAGAGGAATCTTTGCCTCCTAACAACAATGATTGTCAATGTAATGAAATAAATTACTGGAAATCCATTGTAGAAATGAATGGATTAAATGTATTAACAGCAGATCAAGACAAAGCTTTAAAGGTAATAGAAGCCATTACAGATCCTGATCTAAAGCGTAAAATGATAGAAACTCTTATAGAGAATTCAAATGCTAAACGAGAATCTCCCTTAATAATGGAAGCACCTTACCAATTAAGTGAGGTTTTAAGTAGATTTCAACAATCTAATACAAAAGAAACACCTATTTCTATTAATGATTTAAAAAGAGAAGTTAATCTTTTAAAAACTGAAATCTCTCAGATAAAGAATAATAATGATAACTTATCTCAAAGAATTACTTTGTTAGAATCAAAATCTTCCTTAAAGGTGGAAGATAATAAAGAGATTATTGGTTCTAGTAAACCCGATAATAATGATTATCTTAATCTATTAGACCAAGTCACATCACAAAAATGGTATGTGAAAATAACTCTAGCAATTAGTAGAGATTTTATTTTAGAAAATGAAATAGCTCTTATAGATAGTGGAGCAGATCTTAATTGTATTCAAGAAGGAATAATTCCTTCTAAGTATTTTTCTAAAACTACTCAATCTCTGACTCAAGCAGGATGAGATAAACTTCAAGTAAAATATAAATTATCAGATGCATACATTTGTAATCAAGATATTTGTCTTCCGACACCTTTTATTATGGTTAAGAATCTTACCCATAGAATTATATTAGGAACTCCTTTTCTTCATAAGATCATGCCTATGACTAATATTGATCAAAATGGTATATCTACTATAATAAATGGTAGAAAAATAATTTTTGAGTTTATAACAGATCCTCAAACTAGACTAATTAATGAGGTTAGAGATATTCTTCTTAATAAGGAAAAACAATTATGTTTTCTTAAAGAAGAAGTTGAAATATAAAATATTAATGAACAACTCAAAAGGAGTGAGATTCAAAATAAGGTAAAATTATTAGAAAATCAATTTAAAACTGAGATTTGTAATGACTTACCCAATGCCTTTTGGGATAGAAAGAAACATGTTATTTCTTTACCTTATATAGAAGAATTTAATGAAAATCAGATACCTACTAAAGCTAGGCCAGCTCAAATGAATCATGAATACTTAGAGCTTTGTAAGAAAGAAATAAATTCTCTCCAAGAAAAAAGATTAATTAGAAAATCTAAATCCCCTGGAGTTGTACTACATTTTATGTTAATAATGCAGCTGAGAAAGAAAGAGGTGTCCCAAGATTAGTAATTAACTATAAACCTCTTAATAAGGTATTAAAATGGATTAGATACCAAATTCCTAATAAAAAAGATTTATTAGATAGATTAAACAATGCTTTAATCTTTTCAAAATTTGATATGAAATCAGGATACTGGCAGATTCAGATAAAAGAATCTGATAGATATAAAACTGCTTTTACAGTCCCATTTGGACATTATGAATGGAATGTTTTACCTTTTGGTTTAAAGAATGCCCCTTCTGAATTTCAGAATATAATGAATGATATTTTCAACCCTTACTCAGAATTTATTATTGTTTATATCGACGATGTTTTAGTATTTTCTAAAACAATAGATCAACATATAACACATTTAAAAATATTTAAAAATTTAATAAAACAAAATGGGTTAGTTATATCTGCCCCAAAGATGAAGTTAGTCCAAACCCAAGTTAGATTTTTAGGTAATTTAATAAATCAAGGAAAAATTATTCCTATAGATAGAAGTATTGAATTCGCTTCTAAATTCCCTGATATAATAACTGATACTAAGCAGTTACAAAGATTCCTAGGAAGTCTCAATTATATTGCAGATTATTATGAAAATTTAGCTAAAGATAATGCTATATTATATGCTAGGCTTAAGAAAAATCCTGAGCCATGGACTGAGAAACATTCTCAAGCCATTAGAATAATAAGGGCCAAGGTAAAATGTTTCCCTTGTTTATCTCTAGCAAATCCAACCTATTTCAAAATTGTGGAAACAAATGCCTCCAATATAGGATATGGTGGTATATTAAAACAAGTAAATCAAAATAATTCTAAAGAAGTATTAGTTAGATTTACTTCAGGAAAATGGAATCCTACTCAGTCAAAATATTCGACTATAAAGAAAGAAATGCTTTTAATTATAAAATGTATATCTAAATTTCAAGATGATTTACTAAATCAAATTTTTTTGCTAAGAATTGATTGTAGTTCGGCAAAATCAATTATTGAAAAGGACGTTAAAAATCTAGTAGCAAAGCAAATCTTTGAAAATTGGCAAGCTCAATTATCTGCCTTTGAATTTGATATCCAATATATAAAATGAGAAAATAATTCTCTTGCAGACTTTTTGACCCAAGAATTTTTACATGGAATATGACAACCCCTATAGGGGAAGAGGTCGGGGTTATAACCGTGGCCGAGGATCCTACGGGAGTAACAATATGTTACCTCGCCCAGAAGCCACAGTTCCTCTTATAGGGGATTGGACAGTTTATCATGGTAGAAATAGACCATTGCAGCAATTATCTGCACCTCCTCAAAAGGAAGCATCTTCCTCTTCTAATAAGTTGCCAACTTTTAAAGATGCTGTTGCTAATGAGGCCATACAGGAGCAAGAATACTTTGAGAATCTTGTTGTAGAACATATTATGTATCTAGAAGATGAAGATCTTCAATTAAATCCAAATGATGGATGGTCTTTAAAAACAAGATACCTTGAAACAAGAGGTTATGCAGCGCTTCAGGGTAAAGCCAGACAACATTTAGAAATTTTGCTAACAATTACGGAATCAGTAACAATAACTAATCATTTTCAGAATAATATTCAAACGGTCATTAATAATGACCAAAAGTCTGGATCAAAAGAAACCGGATTTCAGCAACAATACATGGCGAAAATGAGAGAATACTTTCAGAAGAAATATCCAAACGATTCGGAAGAACAAATTATGGTCAAAATCCTTGATCACATGAAAAATCAGTTTTTTAATACTTTTCCAAGTCAAGCGTCAAAAGAAGACGAATCAATGAAAGATAATTCATCTCAGGGATCCATGGATTCTAACGCCTTTAATTGTTTAGCAGGCGAATCTCAAGGAGAAGAATCTATTCCAGAGCCTACTCCAGAAGATTTGTGGGATGCCCTTATAGGGTCAGTTTCACAGCATAATAAAGGTAAAGCTCCAGCATGAACATGGATCATATTGATTTTGATGGAAATTTTAAAAGTATAAAATACTACGACAAAAGGCTTTATAAGCTAGATAAAGAGATGGATCATCTCTACAAAAAATATAACCGAGCTCTAGAACCCCGAAGAGCTAACAGGTCCTCCGTTATAGAAAGATCTGTTGAAGAGATTAGAGAAGACTTTCAGAAAATGCGAAGAACTCTTCTCTCAATTTATAATTTGAGGATTTCTAGAAATGATTTGAAGAAAAGGTGGATTGACAATATCAATGTCACAGGATGAAGATCAAAAAGAATATTTTCTGAAAAAGATGGTGGAATTTATGGCCCTCCATGTCCAGCAATAATGTTTGCTTTAATTTGCTTTTTTAAAGTTTTTTGTCTATTTCCGTTATTGATTGTGACGATGGGGCCCCATGTAGCACCTGACATCAATAATGTGATATCTTTTTTAAAAGTAGTTTGTATTATTTAGACTTTTGTAAAAGTTGTTTGCACGTCTGTAGACTTTTGTTAAAGTGTGTTTATCATGGCTGAAATAGTGAGCCATTTCCACTCTATATAAAGAGTGCTTGAATCAGTTGTTCGGTACGCAATAAAAATTCTACTTTTCTTTTCATTTTCCTCTCTTACTCATGTGCTGAGTTTGTTTTCTTATTAACATGTTGGGATTTATGGGTGATAGCATAGAAACAACTTAACCTTGTATATACTTAATTTTTAATTAAGTAGAACATACTGTCACAGCCAAAGTATGTTCTTGTAATCAGTATGCAATGTCATCTTAGTTGTGTAATTTGGAAGAAGTTCACTTGCTGTGTTCAAGCCTCAAAGAATGCATATTAGATGACAGCATGAATAAAGGTTACTGTCATAAGCATTGACAGTAAGATTACAAGAAGACAGAATGTTGCAAGTCACGACAACATATTCACTCTGACAGCAACATTGGCGGAAGACTACGCGACAGCAACTTTAGCCCTCGACAGAAAGTTTGGAAACCTCGACAGCACTCTGTGCGGGGAACTCATACTGTCACCAAAAGAACATTCATGTGACAGCAAGCTTTGCGGCAAAAGTAACTGTCTCGAGAAAGATCCTTGTTCTAGGTATCTTCTCAGTCAAATCCCGTGACATTTTCAATGTTCAAGAAACAGGCGTGTTGTAGTATCCCTAAGCTGCACCAAGTCTGCAAGACTACGACAGAAGCTTCAAGCACTACAAAACAAAAGCGAATCAATTCAAGAGCAAGGTCAAGTCTCTATTTGCTGAATTGTTTTAGCTGGAAATAGAATGAATCTAGGTTGCTTTCTTTGTAATGTATATCTGACATGTTAGCAATTTAGGAAAGTCACATGGGTAGACAGTTTGTAAGAAGCTGCCACTTGATAATGACAGCAGCTTCACAAACCCGTGTTGACAGTGATAGGATTAGTTTTATACTTAGACTATCAATTCATTCTAGGTACGAAGTGTTAACACAAGCAAGTAAGTGTCTTGAAGAAAACCGAAGCTCAAGAATTCTCTCTTGAGGTTGTAGCAACATTTTGCAAAATAAATAAAAACATTTATTTTGTGAAACTTGTCTTTTAGACCATACTGTTTGTGAATGCATACATATTACTGATAACATTAAATCTTAGTTTTGGTTGTTGAAATTGAGATTGAATTTTATCAGTATTGCATTCATCCCCCCCCCCCTCTGCAATACACGAGGACCAACAACTGGTATCAGAGCTAACAAATTAACATACATATCTGAGATCATGACGACAATGCAGAAATCAAACAGTATCAAGATCCCAGCTTTTGATAAAGAAAACTACAACATTTGGAAAAGAAAGATCTTGTTGTTTATCAAAGCTGCGAATCCAGTATACCCAAGTATTCTCGAGAATGGTCCTTTCATTCCAAGGAAGGAAATTGAAGCCACAACAGTAAATGGTGAAATCATTCCTGCACATTGGGTTCCCAAAGATCCCTCGGAAATTTTGGAACCTGAGAAGGAGAAGATGGTGCTAGATGATCACTTGCAACTCATCTTGCTCGATTCTCTCACGTTGGATAAAGCCATGTGTGGAAGTGTGATAAGCTACACATCTGCCAAGGAGATGTGGATCAGGTTAGCTTTACTATGTGAAGGAAGTGAAGAAGTTAAGGGAAACCAAAGGCAAATACTGATATCACAATATGAGACATTCATGGCCAAGCCTGGTGAAGACTTAACTTCCATGTTTGAAAGGTTCAGTAAGCTCTTAACTGAACTACAGATACATGGCAAGTACTATGACAGAAAAGAATTGAATGTCAAGTTCCTGCTTACACTGCCTGATCACCTTGAACACAAGACAACAGCCATACGAGAAGGAAGAGATCTCAACAATATAACCTTTGAGACACTTTATGGCATTCTGAAATCCTATGAACTTGAACTCTTTCAAAAGAGAGCCATGCAGAATGGAACAAGGAACAAGATGGCTAATATGTCAAGTGCCCTAGTAGCACATGTGCCAAGGATCACACAACCAAGTGAAGTACTACAAATCACAGAATCAACCCCTGCACAATCCTTGAAGATAGAAGAGGTTGTTGAAGATGATGAGAAAGTAGTACTGCAGCTCAAGGATTGGAAGATGAAGACTTTTACGCAATGGAGGAATTGGAAAGCATGGACAATCCTACTATGGCTTACATGGCCAAAAAGTTCAAGAACTTTAGGTTCAAGAAGGATAGGTCATACAAGCCCCAAGGCCAAACATCCAAGTTCAACAGAGGAAGTTCATCAAAGGCTGTTGTGGGAAGTTCAACCAAAGGAGGATACAAGACTGAATTTGTGGATAGGTCAAAATTCAAGTGTTACAACTGTGGTGAACCTGGTCATTTTGCTACTGAATGCAAAAGACCCAAACAGGTTCAGAGGTTTGAGAAAGGAACTGGTGGATACTCTAAGAAGAATCAAGGTAGAGCCTATGTGGCTGAAGGAAAGTGTTGGGATGAGACTGATGATGAAGAAGAAGAAGAAGAATATGTCAACCTAGCTCTCATGGCTAGTACTGATGAAGTAGCATCAACATCTTCAAGTCAGGTGCCTTTACTTGTCTTACTTGATATGTCCACTAATGAGTATAAAAAAACCATTGAAGACTTAAGTGCTGAAATGTTCAATGTCTATACTAGCTTATCTGCTGCTAATGAGGAAATCACTAGGCTGAGTAAGCTAAATGAAACACTAAAGTCTGAAAATGAATCTCTTGTTCTCAAAACCAGTTCACTAGACTCTTTAGATCAGGAGAATGCTAGACTTAAAAATGAATTAAAATGTGCTAAAGAGGTTGAGGAATTCCTGAGGAATGAGATTGCTGAAAATGAATTCAAGATTAAGGCTTATAAAAACTCATCAAAGATAGTTCAGGATTACAATGATAAGCATACAGAAAATCAGACAGTTGGTATAGGTTTTTCATATGGTAGAAGACCTGGAAAGGAAACTGTGATTCAAGATTGCTCTGGAAATGCTGCTGTCAAAACCACCATTCTCAAGAAGGTTAAAACTCCTATTTTCAAAGCTGCAGAAATTGAGTTTGATGAAGAAGCCATGCTCATCAAACAAGAAATTCTTGATGAGGATGAAGGTGTTGACAACACATCCAAGGATGGAAAGGATACTGTCACAATCCCCAAGACAGTAAACTTACCAAGCAATCAGACAGTAAGTTCAAAAGATGCTGTCACAGTTGGCAAGACAGTATCTTCCAAAGATGCTGTCAAGAATGTTTCCAAGACAGTAACTTCCAAACCTTCTGTCAAGACAGTTGGAATAAAAGGTACTATCAAGGAAAGTTCGACAGCAACTTCTGAACACACTGTCAAGCCAGTAACTCCCAAGTCTAAGAATAGGAATGGTAAGGTAGGTGTCAATAAAGGAAATGGATACACTAATGTTGGAGGTGCTTCTAGGAAACTATGCAATAACTGTGGATCTTCACATCATTTAACACATGTTTGTAACAAACCAATTGAGGATAAGATCAATGCTACTAAACTCAATGGTAACTTACACAGAACCCCCCTTATGCATAGAACTATGAGTGTATGTAATAACATTGAATGTATGCCATGCAAGATCTCTGCCATGAGTACATGCTTTAACTTACCTATTCTCACTACTGAAAAATGTTCATACATGCACACTGTTGAGACTTCTGAGCCTGCTGGCAACAGCAAAAAGGCTTCATCCACTAAGAAAAGGATCAAATCCAATTCTAAACCTAAGTGGGTGAAAAGAGAAGTCAAACAAGAGGTTTTTGATGATGCTTGTGATTTTATGACTGGAAGAAACTCAGGAGACACTAAAACTGCAGGACCCAACAGGGATTGGGTACCATATGCAACTTAAACACATTCTGTCTTGCAGGGCAAGAAGAAAGATCAAGTCATGTGGATCATTGACAGTGGTTGCTCAAGACACATGACAGGTGATAAAGCCCTGCTATCACACTATGTAGAGAAAGCTGGCCCAATCATAACCTTTGGAGACAACAGCAAGGGTTACACAGTGGGATATGGCTGTCTGGAAATTGGAAATGTTGTCATTGAAGACATTGCTCTTGTGGATGGATTGAAGCACAATCTACTCAGTGTCAGCCAATTCAGTGACAGGGGATTCAAGGTTGATTTTGATATGATGCTGTGTAACATCTATCACAAGAAGGATGGAAGCCTCTCTCTAAAAGGGGTTAGAAAAGGAAGCTTGTTTGTTGCTGACTTAAACTCAACAAAGAAGGATGAAGTTTACTGTTTCTACAGTAAAGCAACTGTTGGTGACGGTATGCTTTGGCATAGGAAGCTCTCACATCTCAACTTCAAAACAATGAATATTTTGATGAAGAAGGAGTTAGTGAGAGGTTTGCCCCAACATGAATTCTGTCAAGAAGGACTGTGTGAAGATTGTCAAATGGGCAAACTAAGGAGAGCTGTGCACAAGTCCAAGCAAATGAACACCAACATAGAAGCACTCAAGTTGATTCATATGGATCTTTTTGGACCAGTCAATGTACCATCTATGGCCAAAAAGAGATATGCCTTAGTAATGGTGGATGATTACTCAAGGTACACTTGGGTGAAGTTTCTTGAATCCAAAGATGAAGCTACTCAAGTGATTATTGATCAAGTCAGAGTTCTTGATAGAAATCCAAACTCAAAAGTTCAAATCTTGAGGAGTGACAATGGTACAGAATTCAGAAATGCCACACTTGGAAATTTCTGTAAAGATGAAGGAATTGTGCAACAATTCTCTGCTGCAAGGACTCCACAGCAGAATGGAGTTGTAGAAAGAAAGAACAGGACTCTCATTGAAGCAGCTAGAACTATGTTGCATGATGCCAAACTACCAACATATTTCTGGGCTGAAGCTATCAACACAGCTTGTTATACTCAAAACAGAACCATGATTAACAAAACTCATGCAAGTACACCTTACTGTCTGTTAACTGGGAAGAAACCTACTGTCAAATATTTTCATGTGTTTGGGAGAAAATGCTTTATGATGAAGGATAACCATGAGAAGAAAGGAAAATTTGACACTAAGGCATTTGAAGGACTATTCATGGGTTACAGCACAGAAAAGACTGCCTACAGAGTTTATGTTATGGAACACAGGATTATTGAAGAGAGTGTAAATGTCAAATTTGATGAAACCAAGTTTCCAGGACTGCATGAAGAAGGAAAGATGCAGACATTCAGATTTGAGAATTAAGGATACTTGGAAGCTGAGGAAATTGTTGATGAAGAACTTAGCTTCACTCAAATTGTTGAAGTTGACAAAGATACTGTCAATGCCACTACTGTCAACCAAACTCCAGCTCAGTCACAGACCATAACCTCTAACATTCATAACAGTGGTGACTCTGGAGACAATGAAGAACATGGTGAAGACAATGGGATTGGTGAGCATTCAACTCAACAAACTGAAGCAACTGTTCCTGTACAATCAAGTAGCTTGCCCAGAATCACCAAGTGGAACAAGGATCACACAAATGACCTTATCATTGGTGACCCTACTTCTGGAGTGAGGACAAAGAACAAAGTCTCTGCTGACAACATGTTTTCATGCTTCCTGTCTCAAATGGAACCCAAGACAACTGATGAAGCATTGTTGGATTCTGACTGGGTGATAGCCATGCAAGAAGAGCTAAATCAGTTTGAAAGAAACAATGTATGGAAGTTGGTTCCAAGACCTAAGGGAAAGTCAGTCATTGAGACCAAATGGGTTTTTAGAAACAAGCTTGATGAAAATGGATCAGTGACAAGAAACAAAGCAAGGCTAGTGGCTAAGGGTTACTGTCAACAGGAAGGAATAGATTATGATGAGACATTTGCACCTGTTGCAAGACTTGAAGCTATAAGAATCTTTCTAGCCTATGCTGCACACTGCAACTTCAAAGTATTTCAGATGGATGTCAAAAGTGCCTTCCTAAATGGAGAGTTGGAAGAAGAAGTGTATGTTGAACAGCCACCAGGGTTTGAGGATGCTGAAATGTATGATTTTGTATACAAACTCTACAAGGCATTTTATGGACTAAAGCCAGCACCCAGGGCTTGGTATGACACACTTTCAACTTTTCTTTTGGAAAATCAGTTTACTAGAGGAGTTGTGGACAAGACACTTTTCTACAAACACCATGGCAAGGACATCATTCTGGTACAAATCTATGTGGATGACATCATTTTTGGTTCTACAAATGAGAAGCTGTGTGAGAAGTTTTCCTCTCTCATGAGTAACAAATATGAGATGAGTATGATGGGAGAATTGTCATTCTTTCTGGGATTACAAATTCTTCAACAACCTGATGGAATCTTCATATGTCAAGCTAAATACATCAAGGAACTTCTCAAAAAGTTCAACTTGGAAGATTCATCACCTGCAAAGACACCAATGTCCACATCAACTAGTCTGGACCTTGACCCTAAAGGAAAGAAAGTTGACTCAAGCACCTATAGAGGCATGGTAGGATCTCTCCTATATCTAACTGCTAGCAGACCTGACATCATGTTTGCTACATGTCTCTGTGCAAGGTTTCAAAGTGATCCAAAGGAGTCTCACTTAGTAGCCATCAAGAGAATCTTTAGATACTTAAAAGGCACTCATAATCTAGGCCTTTAGTATCCTAAGAATACTGTATTTGATCTAATTGGTTACTCAGACTCAGACTATGCTGGATGCAAGATTGACAGAAAGAGTACTACTGGTAGCTGTCAATTTCTTGGTGTAATATTGGTCTCATGGTTTAGCAAGAAGCAGCATTCAGTTTCTACCTCAACTGCAGAAGCTGAGTATATTGCTGCAGGCAGTTGCTGTGCACAAATTCTATGGATGAAGAATCAACTTCTGGATTATGGTCTAGTGCTAAGAGACATTCCTATTTAATGTGACAACACTAGTGCCATAGCCATTTCAGACAATCCAGTTCAACACTCTAGGACAAAGCACATTGATATAAGACATCACTTTATCAGAGAGCATGTTGAACAAGGAACTGTGAAGCTGATTTATGTTCCAACTGATAAGCAACTTGCTGACATCTTCACTAAGCCATTGGATGAAGCAATCTTCAACAGGTTGGTAAGTGAATTGGAAATGTTGAATCTGGTATGTTGATTTACTCAGTTTTCTATATTTCCAAATTCTCTTTTGAAGCTCATGACAGCAACTTCAAACCTGCTGTTAAGAGAAGTTACTGTCTACTTGGTCTATGTCTGTTATGTGACAGCATGTGTTGATTTGACTTTTCATGTCAGTATTTTGTGCCAGTCTCATACTTTTAGACCGTGTATGACATTAATGTGGTTACTTGTTTAGTTTGAGAGATAAAAATCTGTTCCATTGGACTTTCACACCTTTTTGCATTAATCTGTAGGATTGAAGGAGGACACGACCATTAATTACTTTTGTGGTAGTTGTATGGGTACTCTAACTGTTGACCATTAGACTTTAATCCTTAGACGGTTTTGCCTATAAATTAACCTTAGGTTTCACCAGTCTGCTCTCAGTTTTAAAGTAATAATGGAAAACAAAGTAGGAATTGAAGTCGGGCTAAAACGGTGCGATAGTGAACCCTACAATGAAGAGATTGAGGAGCTCTTCGAGGTGCTGTTGGATGCCCTCGATGAAATAGACGAGGAAAAGGAAAAGGAGGAGGAGACAAAGGTGCAAGAAGAGGAGAAGGAACTTCAGGCACTTCTCAAGGAAGAAGGTCGCACTGAAGAAGAGATTAAGGAAGAACTTTTAGAACTAGTTGATAAAATCATAGAATAATGTACTCAATGCTTTATTTAAGTGATTTTATTAATAATAATAAAGGTTCTTGTTTTTGTGGTTTTTGAGTTTATGATTTGTCTGTGTTAATTGCATAATATCTGTGTTCAGAAGATTACATTGCTAAATCCATAATTTGTCAATTTTAGGTTAAGTTTATGAATAAAGCATTCTAATAAGTTCATGACAGAAACAATTCCCAATCGAAGTTACTGTCATTAAGAAGGATACTGTCGTGTTTTTCTTGATAGCAACCTTCTTGACAGCAGGGAAAGACTTTCTGTCAAGACTTGTAAAGGATACTGTCATTCATATGCTTAACGGTGACATCAAGTTTTTGCGCAATAGTTGCTATCGCGCAAAACCTACTGTCACCACCTCTTATTACTGACAGATTGTTTCTAGCGCACAGGTTACTGTCAACAATAGTGGACCGTTGAAATTGGATATTTATCCCACGTTGGTCAGTGAATAACGGGCAGTAACTTACGTGTTATAAGAGTGGGTTAAGACACGTTCTTTAATTCCACTTTTTGTACACAACGTTTGAGATACCTCTATTTATTCCCGAGTTACTCAGACATATCACTCTCATCGAACTCAAGGCAAAATACTTCCCTTCAAGCAAAAAGCCACTTTCTCACTTTCTTACTTTTTTCTTTTCCTGAAATCTCCATGGCCCCCAAACAGACTCTCTCTCAAACAAACTTTGCTGGCATCTTTTCCCCAAATGATGCTGGTGAAGGTTTCAAAGGACTCGTGTTTTTCTTGAACAAGTCCTATCTCGGTTCTGCCATCACCTCAACCCCCATTCTCGACTTAGACAGAATTGAGGCTTTTTGGAGAACTGCTGTTGCTCAAACTGAGGGTGAGAACCCGGGTATTCAATTCACAATCTCTGGGCAACAATACACTCTTACAGCTGAGGTCATCAACACTGCTCTTGGAATTACACTTGAAGCAGGACAACAATTTGCTGAACTTGCCAATGATGACACTCTTAAGAAGCTCTTCTTGAAGATTGGGTATGCAGGCCCTATTCTCGAAGAGGGGACTACCAAATGGTATCCGTCTGGTGAAATGGATAGGAAGCATCTGAGAAAGGAGTGGAGCATGATACTTGATGTGATGGTCAAGGTGTTCTCTACCAAGTCCACAGGCTGGAATGGAATACCCTCCTACATCAAGAAACTGACACATTCTCTTGTCCATGGATACAAGGTGAATGTTGGAGCTCTCCTCATGGCACACCTCAGGGCTGCCATAGGTAAGAAGGTATCAATCTACCCTCGCTTTCTTATGATGTGCATTAATTCATTCTGTGATTTTAATAATGATGCCCCTCGTTTAGAGGCTTGCTCAGTTTTGAAAAAGAACACACACACACACTGTTATCCTCACAGAATCTCAATGCACATATTCCACTTTGTTTCACTCAGCACACGGTTGATCAAGTGTCCAACCCTGATTTACCATTACCTTCTGGTTATGACTCTTTCACTCTTGAGAATGAAACTGAATTAGACCCAAATTCATTTAACCCACATTCAACACCATACACTCAGCCTAGGCCCTCTAGACTTTCCAAAGCCCAAAGAGAAGCCTTGCAAGAATCCAGAAAAAGGCCCTTAGAAGCTGATGTTGGTGGTAGCTCTGTTAGTCAAGAGGGAGACACTGCACCTAGTGCAGCAAATAAGGAGGCTAGTCAAACAGAACCCCCAGTGGTTCCCCCTGAGCCTAAGAAGAAGAGATTTAGGAGGACTAAAACCACTGTTAGCCAAGCTGCAGTTTCTCAACAAACTGTGGTTACTGAAAGGGATTCAAACACCTCCCTAAATGTGCCTTCTCAACAAGGTGCATCTATTGAAATTGACCTGTCTCCCAAGGCACCCTGTACAGAGTCTGCACAAACTCATGGTTCACAACCTGAGAAACTCCACTTGAAGAAACACACAGTGAGTTAGGGCACAGTGAGGATTTCTCTATTCCTTTTGATGATTCACCTGTTTCTCCTGTGAATCAGCCCCCACTCTCTGCTACACTTTCACCTTCTTCCTTCCCTACCCATTCTTTTGTTTCTTCTCCACAACCTAGAGAAGGGGACAGTCCCAACCCTTCAGGTTTTGATCATCCATCTCCAATCATGGATGAGCCCCCATCTAGTGGTCCACAAGAACCCATTTCTCAAAGTGAAATGGACACCACTCCTCCAAACACTGAGCCAGGGCAAAGTGGTAGTTTGTTAGAAACTGAAACAGCCAACACTTTGTCTGAACTCCAAGGAGCATCTTACCTTCAGGAAGATGCTGTCACAGCCTCTGTTGCTGTCAAAGACACTGACAATGTTGCTGTCCTGGACACAGCTGCTGTCATGGATGGAGAGAAATATACTGTCACTACAGAACCTACTGTCACTCCACATCCCCAAGATGTTGTCATGCCAGAACCTGTTGTCCAGACTCCAACTGACAGTAACATTCCTGCCAAAGATACTGTCTAGTCCTCTCAACCTGATTTTGATGCTGTAATCATTGAGGATGCCTCTGATGATGATCTACCTCTTGCCAAACTCTTAAAGGTACATTCTAAATCCTCTCCTTCCATGCATGTTAGTACTGCTCATACCCATGCATCTAGATTGAGTGAGGGTGTGCAAAAGAAAAGAGAGATAAAAGAAAAGAGAGGTGAGCATAAAAATGAGAGTCATCCAAATGAACTGGCAAAAGGAGAGGGACTTGAGCATGTCCAGAGAGACTTTGAGGGAGCCCACACTATTCAGGCATTAGGCCTTGAGAGTCAATATGTGAGGGGTGATGAGATCACTAAAAAACACCCTGAGAGTGTGAGAACCCCCATAGCCTCCAAGCCCCTTTCTTTTCCTTCCCCTCCAAGAAGGTTAAGGTATGGTGGCCCCTCTGCTACTTTTGGTAACAGGATTGCAGCTCTGGAAGGACAGTGTGCTACTTTGCACTCCAAGATGGACTCTCTCTCTCAACTGGTGGTTGATGGTTTTGCTGCTACTCAGATCTCTATCCAGTTCCTTACTGACCTAGTAGCTGCCAAATCAACTAAGGGGGAGAAGGTAGCAAGATCAGAATCATTGTCTATTCAGGAATCAGGTGGAACTCAGGGGGAGCCAGTAACTGTGAAGACCAAAGGGGGAGCTAAGGGGAAAGCAATGTCTAAGGGGGAGCAAGTCAAACCAAGCAGTGGACAACCAAAGGATAAAGCTGAAGAACTTGTTGAAGTTGACTTGGATGGAGAAAGGGTGTTGATGTCAAAGGCAACTCAAGATGCAATGCAAAGAAGACCTGCATCTAGACATCCAATTCTACCTCCTGTGACAATTAGAGAGCCAACTTCAGCAACTCAAGAATCTTCTCTACAAAGAAGATGGAGAGAAATGGAGGAACAGAATAAGGTTGGGAAAGGTAAAGGGAAACTGCCTGAATCCATCCATAAAGGGAATACTTGGTCCAATGGTACTGAGTATGATTAAGAAGAAGTCAATACTTTAATGGTGGATTACAGGGAGAGCACATTACACAACCATGACAGTGAATTTAGCAGTTTGGTGGAAGAAGCAATGAATGCTCCAAGCAACCGTCCAACCAACACCACAAAACTGTTAAAGGATCAAATCACCAGTGTCAGTGTAATGGTGAATGATGAGAAAAGATGGGCTGTAAGTATCTATTTCACTTCTAGCATATCTTATTTCATCACAATGCAGTTATTGCAGAGTCTGCCAGCAAAGGTGTTGTGTGCTTTGAAGGGAAAGATCAGGGCAACTCAAACACCATTCAATGAAATATTGGATATGAAAATCCAGAACCTGATCACACAAAAGCTACCTGAAGTCTACACAAATCCACCAAGTGTTTTCTACAGATCTAAAACTAAGGATGGCACAAGAAGGAACAACTTCATGAATTTGGTTAGCCCATCCAGAATGGAAACCAAGTCAATTCCGAAAGTGTTAGATGGAATACTCAGTTCAAATGCCAATCCAGGAAGAGTTTATGTTGTTCAAGAGATCTACAAAATGCTGGTGTTGAGAGACAAGGCACTGGGAGCTAGAGTGAAGGAACTAATCTCTAGAGCCAATGCCAAAAGAAATGATCAAGGTGGAAGCTGTCTCTATGACATTCCTCCTCAGGATGATGATGATGATGATGATGATGAGATTGGAGATGGTGAAGCTTCTGGAAATGCAGGTAATGCTGGTGGAAGTAATTCTGGGAATACTGGTATTCAATCTCAGAATGAAGGCAATGAAGAAACTCCTAGTCAGGAAAAGAAAGATGCTGATGCAACAGATGAAGAGGAGCCAAGAATACTGGAAGCTTTGGAGGCAAGCATTCTTAGATGTGATATTGACTGCATAAATGTAGAAAAAGATGTTGTCACCAAAGATACTGTCGACAAGAAAACTGTCATAGAAGATGCTGTCATGGAAGATGCTGTCGACAAAGATACTGTCAAGGAAGGTTCTGTTAAGGATGAAGCCAAAGCTATTGTCAAGCCCAAAAGACTGAAAGCTAAAGCAAAAGCATGGTTTTCTAGACAGAAACCTGAAGGAAAGCACAAGTACTCAGGAAAGGAAAAGGCCACTGGATTTGGCAGGAATCTTAAGAAGCCAATTCAATCAATACCTCCTAGCAGTCTTAAGATACAACAGATGCAATCTAAAGAAATCAAGAGTGTTGAGGTTAAGCTGGATGCAAATCAAGAGGCCACTGAGTACATTCTGTGGTGGGAAGAATCAAGATCTGCCAAGGTTAATAAGGACTTCTATCTGGAAGCCACATCAACCAGTGGTAGAACGACAACCATAGATAAAAGGAGAATTGACTTCTTCTACCTGGAAAGAATGGTAGAGTTGTTGGAGAGCTATGAAAATGTCCCAGAGTCTGTCATGGAACATATTCTGAAATATCAGGCTGATAGGGATGCTGAGTTCTATCAGAAATTTGGCTACAATTTTGCAGATTTTGATGATACTGATATTTTAACTGATCTACCAGCTTCTCCTATACCATATCACTGGTACTATGAGTTTGATGATTTACCCACAGAAGAAAGGCAAACCCAACCCACAGAGGAAGGGCAACCCAAGCCAAGCAAAAGACCCGACTCTTCTCAATATTCTCAATATCAGTCAGAACTTGATAAGAAGGAAGCTGAACTCCTGGAAAGATGCAAGACTGCCAACAAGGCAGAAAGTGAAGCTCCAAATTATCAAACATGTATGCTGGAAAATCCCTTAAGAATCAAGCATCTAAAAGAAGAAATCTATGTTTGCAGCTTGCACAAGCTAAAAACAACTATTCTGAAGGATTTACAGTATATGGTAGCTGGATCAATTCATCCCTTGGAGCAGATTTGTTCTGATGAGATAGAGGAAATATTGGAAAGGAGAAAAGGAGAATGTTCAAAGCTGGACAAGCAAAGGAGGATGTCTCTCAATGCTTATCCTGGAAGTAGATTCAAGCTCATTCTTGAAGAACTCCACTTCAGAAGCTATCCATATGATCTAGAGCTATGGATGAATCTCAGGGATGCTAATTCTCTTATCTCTCCTACTATCAAGAAGATCATTGAAAAAATAGAAGATGCTGCAGTCACTCCTGCTGAAATCTCTCTTGTAGAAGGTCTAAGAGGCTGCTTGGTAGAAGCTCTCAAAAGAGAGGATGTAGCAAGACAGAAGAGGAAATCTCAAGATAAGTAAAAATTCTTAATCCATTCTGATCTTGTTAGTTAAGTTGTCAGCATATATTGTAAATTTGTTGTTATTATCCATAAAAACAAATTGGGGGAGATTGTTGGGATCTATGGGTGATAGCATAGAAACAACTTAACCTTGGATATACTTAATTTTTAATTAAGTAGAACATACTGTCACAGCCAAAGTATGTTCTTGTAATCAGTATGCAATGTCATCTTAGTTGTGTAATTTGGAAGAAGTTCACTTGCTGTGTTCAAGCCTCAAAGAATGCATATTAGATGACAGCATGAATAAAGGTTACTGTCATAAGCATTGACAGTAAGATTACAAGAAGACAGAATGTTGCAAGTCACGACAGCATATTCACTCTGACAACAACATTGGCAGAAGACTACGCGACATCAACTTTAGCCCTCGACAGCAAGTTTGGAAACCTCGACAGCACTCTGTGCGGGGAACTCATACTGTCACCAAAAGAACATTCCTGTGACAGCAAGCTTTGCGGCAAAAGTAACTGTCTCGAGAAAGATCCTTGTTCTAGGTATCTTCTCAGTCAAATCCCGTGACAGTTTCAATGTTCAAGAAACAGGCGTGTTGCAGTATCCCTAAGTTGCACCAAGTCTGTAAGACTACGACAGAAGCTTCAAGCACTACAAAACAAAAGCGAATCAATTCAAGAGCAAGGTCAAGTCTCTATTTGCTGAATTGTTTTAGCTGGAAATAGAATGAATCTAGGTTGCTTTCTTTGTAATGTATATCTGACATGTTAGCAATTTAGGAAAGTCACATGGGTAGACAGTTTGTAAGAAGCTGCCACTTGATAATGACAGCAGCTTCACAAACCCGTGTTGACAGTGATAGGATTAGTTTTATACTTAGACTATCAATTCATTCTAGGTACGAAGTGGTTACACAAGCAAGTAAGTGTCTTGAAGAAAACCGAAGCTCAAGAATTCTCTCTTGAGGTTGTAGCAACACTTTGCAAAATAAATAAAAACATTTATTTTGTGAAACTTGTCTTTTAGACCATACTGTTTGTGAATGCATACATATTACTGATAACATTAAATCTTAGTTTTGGTTGTTGAAATTGAGATTGAATTTTATCAGTATTGCATTCATCCCCCCCTCCTTCTGCAATACACGAGGACCAACATAACATATGTATATATATTAACATATATATATATATATATATATATATAGCAATGACCTATATATATATATATAGTTGCACTCCAGGAAGAATACCTTATATAAAGAACAATAAAGAAAACCATCATAAACACTTTATTTTTCATAAAAATTGATTTTTTAAAATTAGAATCATAAAATTGAACAACAATTAAGCCTAACATATCGAATTTAACGTAGAATCTCATCTAAATTTAAAAATTAAACATTACATATAATCCAGTACAGAATCTTGTATATATATTTATCATAATAAAATTACATGTAATCATGTTTTATTTGATTCTAATTTTTGTTAGATTTTATTTTTATTCGTAATAAACCTTTTTTGATGAGAAAATTAGAATCAACGTGCAATTTATGTAAGATTCTATGGTGTTCTTTATTGTTCTTTATATAAGTGATTTAAAAGTGTTTATCATATAATAGACGAAACATTAAAAGTGTGATCGGTCGGTACTAAATGATTTTACTTGATTACTCTTATTTAGTTATAAATAATGACATTAATTATAAACAATTACCTTCTCAGCTAAAATAAATTAATTTTTCTATTTTTTTAAACAAAATTCCCCTTTTTTCTAAAAAAATCACGGGCAATTACCTTTTTTAAACTAAAACATGTCACTTTTTCTATTTTTCCTTACTAAAATCCCTTATTTTCCAAAAATATCACGGACAAATATTTACTTATTTGTTTTAAAACCTATTTAATACTTTTATTCACGGGCAATTACCTTTTACAACTAAAACATGTAAATTTTTTTTATTTTCCTTACTAAACCCTTATTTTTCAAAAATATCACGGTTAAATCGTTACTTATTTATTTTAAAATATTTTTTAATACTTTTAATTATTTAAAAAATTTTAACACACCAACTTATTTGTTTTAACAATATAATTAATAAAATATTAAAATATAAATAATATAAATAATAATTATTAAAAACAAGCTAGTTACTAAAACATGCCTAATTATAAGATTGCACCTCGCTGTGGACATTAAACTCAAACAACTATTTTGCAAAAAGTCGGTTACGCGGTTTTGAGAATATCATAACGAAAAAAAGAGACGACCAACGGATCATCTAGGTACACATAGTCACAGTGTTCTAAAAGTTGGTGATTAATCGGGATTATTCGTCGATTAATCGCTAGACGGCGGACCACCTAACTGATTAAGCGAAAATCAGTTAATTAATCATTTTTTTAGAAAAACGGTCAAAAATCGGCTGAATCGGTCAAAAATTAGATTAATCGGTCAAAAATCGGGCTAATTATTTAAAATAGTAAAATATAGTTAAAATTAAAAAAAAAATTAAAATTTTAAAAGGTAGAAACTTGATTAAATAATAGGAAAAATATTATTTTTGTACATATAATTATAATTTTAGATGCTAAATCATAAATTCTCTTTATTTTTCCTCTTAAATTGATCTCTAATTGAAAAGTTAAACCTTCAAAATTTTATTTATTACAATTATATAACATTTTTAACATATTTGCATAAATATATGATAATAACATATGTTTAGTTGAAATAACGAAACAATTATATATATGAATATAATTGTATATAAAAAATATTATTAAATTTATTCCGATTAATGATCCAATTAATCATTCCGATTAATCCCCGATTACCCGATTAATCCCTGGACGGTGCATTCACCGATTAACTCCGATTCCCGCTTTTTACAACACTGGGTACACACAATGACACTCATACATTTAAAAAGCATTTCTGTTTGGAAAATCTTCTCTTTTTTCTTTCAAAATTCTTGCAAGATAATAAAAAATTGACAAGTGATGTATAAAGTTTATGTTATTATTCTTAAAGCTATAACTTCAGAATACTTTTCGCGCTCATTTCTTTGTATAATTTGGTAGCAAATATCACAAACTTACCCCCACCCGTTCACATGTTATGTCTAGTTCCCACTTCGCAATCGGAGTAGGTTTCATGTACTTGCGTAGATTACATAAACATGCATGTATTCAAATCAAAGAAAGGAACTTTACTTTATTCATAACTAAACCTCCGGACTTTATAAGTAAACTCTTGATTATGTTTAAAGAGTAGTGCTAGAGGCACAAAATTTGGTACAAAAAATTATTATCAAATGATATGGCATAGGTGATGTGACAGTTTGGAATGTTTTAATTGGTGTTGTTGGTGTGAATGCAGGGGGTGCACTTATTATTATAACGAATCAGGAATTGCCATGTGTATTTGGGAAGAATTTTGGAAACAATTTTTGTGACTCTAATATTTTCCTTAAACATATATTATGTTATTCTTACAAACTAAACACAAGATCCAAATTTTTTACGAACTACGAAATTAAATTACTTAAATTTATTGACTTTTACCCTCACTAAATTAATTTGGAATATAAACATGAGCCCATATACATTCTTACCCCATGCAACAAACTCTTTTTACTTAAATATTTTTGCCAGTTGATAAAATTTGAATAACAGAATTTAGTGCTCCACTATCCTTAAATAATTTAAACAAGGGAGGCCCATATATGTCTTCTTTTGCTTTTGCATTTTACTACAACTTTTAGCGGGTGTCCTTTAGCATTTTCGTATCTCCAAGCTGTACAAGAACAACTAACAACTTTAGCATTTTAACTATACAATGAGTCGCATGTGTTCTATTATTACAGGCCTCGTATGGTGATCCATGAGTCACCCAGGACAGTGCCAGGACCATGTATATATTTTTGTGGTGTTTCTTTAAACCCCAGTCTTTTTCGTTACGTCCTACCACTTGACTTTGCATCTATTTTATCATATATTGCAAAGATCGAATAACACTTTAGTCAAAATAAGGGACATCGTTTCGGTTATAGATTTTATAGTATGTATTTACGAATTGTACAACGTGCGAAAACTTGTGTACAAGATGTCACGCCTGTGAACTATGTTGTTTATTTCCAGAGAGTGGTGCTTATATTCTAATTTTGTGTAATCCAGTGCTATCGAGAAAGATTGCAGCGATGAAAGTTAATTATATTCTTACCGGAGATGGGAGAGAATATGACTCTCATTGGACTGAAAAATTTAACTGTTTATTAATTTGTATAGAAATTTAGCTTGCTAATTTTAGTTAAGTACTAAGAAGAACTCCAACGATAGGTTTTTCAATTTGCATAGAAATTTAGCTTGCTAATTTTAGTTAAGTACTAAGAGGAACTCCAACGGGTTAGTTATACATATTAACGTAGGAATTTGTGATAAAAAAGGTTCGAGGTTAAACGCCGGAATCAAAATTTACGATGATGGTTTATTGATAGAAAAGTTGTCGGAATATGGTGGTGATTGTGTTTATTAAAAGCTGAGATCAAAGGAGTGGTAGTGGTGTCTCTGAGCTCTTAACGTTCAACCCCTTTAATGTGCCTACGTACCCTTGTATTCATAGGGATCAAGCATCACGTAATTCTTAGTGAACAAGTAACCTAAGTCTATTAGAAGTAGGTTTCTTAGCTGGCAGGCCAAAAGCCCAACCCGAGTTGGGTTAACGCTCTCGACCATGATGAACATAAGATCCAATCCCACTTAGGAGAGCCCATGCGATGACGCTTAACCCAATGATCCCAAGGCTCAACTACGTATGTGCCTTCACAGATACAACATTAGCCCTAATCATTGGAGCTAACATCAACTTCTACCAACTACCACATCAGTCATTAGTTGCAGGGACAAATCATGGCTTACTTCAAATGCACAAGCTGATCCTTACCCCCCGATAAGGATAACCCACCAGACTAAAAGACAAGTTCTTCACAGTTATCGTCACACAATGTATATTTCAATCCTTAACAAAGGTAACTTGCTAGAATACATGATCAGACCCTTTTAGTGTATAAACAAGCTTATTTACCATTTGATTGCCCAATAAGGACAACTTATTAATTAGAATACAAAATCGGGCCTTCAAACATATCAATCTTCATCTCATTACTCATAAAATGTCGTCCATAACTTGCTCGGTGTGTCAATTGCATCAAGAGATCTTCAACATGGTCCACTTTAATTAAGCATTCTTAACTAGGGCTCAAGGTTGACGCTCCAACCTTGGCAAGTCCATGGTTGACACTCCAACCTTAGCAAGCCCAAGGTGGGCGCTCCAATCTTGGCGAGCCCAAGGTGGACGCTCCAACCTTGGCAAGCCCAAAGTTGGCGCTCCAACCTTGACCATTCCATGATTGGTACTCCATCCTCGGCAAACTTGATAAAATGATATCTATTGTTATTAATGAATCCCTTTAATTAAGGATATCATAATATTAACATTAGCCTAACTATCCTCATGCTCTTAAGTTATAATTTTAGAAGCGCAGGAAAAAATGTTCTCTAGAATAATTTTCTAAGTCGTCTCTAATTATTTAAAAGTAACCTATCATTTTTTTAAAACAATTCCAATAAAGTTTAAGCATGTTTCTAAAAAGATAATATTGAAATAATGAATTGTGTTGACTTAGGACATTTTATTGTAGGTGAGCCGCACCAATTTTCTTTATATTTACATCCTACTATTATTATGTTGTAACATTATAATTTTAACTAGGTGGTTGAAGTGGAGAAATAGAGAGAATTGAATATTTTATTAATGAAAACAAGATAAGAACTGTCTTTAGTTATATATATATATATATATATAAATAAGGCATCATTAGGATATTATTGGAGTACTGACTTTTACAAATTTCCCTAAATTTTAACTTAGGATATCATACAGCTAAGAGTATCTTCAACCGTTCAAAATCCTTAGCTAAATGTGTGTGTGGCTTTTCATAAATAAATATTTTTGAGAATATGTAAAAAAAAAGCATCTCCAATGGAACATTCTGTTAACTAAAATTATAGTCAACCCCTTCATATTGACTATATTTGTCGAACCTCTAGGGACCTATAGTGAAACTCCACATCATCTATTGTCATATTAATATTATATTATATGTTTAACAACTTGAAATAATAAAAACATACCATTTTTAAAATATAACCAATCATTATAGCTAACTCCATTGAAGTAAAACATCTTAATTCAACAAATTTTACATAACCATTATTTTATATTATTTTAGTCAATTATTTTAACCAACACCATTGGAGATACTCTAATTAATTGGAGTTTTTGTTTCCTAACTTATATTTTATTATAAAATATTAAATGAACTCTCTTTTTCTCTCTCTACTGTGTAGTGTAGTTGTAATGAAGACACTACGCCATAAATGGCCTTCTGCAACCCTTGAAAACCGTTGCCGGAAGTTCAGAATTCGTTGGCATAGCCTCAAAAATCTCAAAGGCAACACTTTTTCAGTGTTAGTTTTTTGCCCGTTGCCATAGGGGTCAACGCCAACACTTTTCTACCTATGCCAACAGGTTAAAATATGTTGCCGTAGATTAGACTTTGTTCAAAAAAAATGTGGGCCCCACATGTGGGCCCCACTGTTCTGGGCCCCACATGTGGGCCCAAGATGTGGGATACACCATTAGTGGGCCCCACATGTGTACCCCTTTAGCAACACTTTTTTTGAGCAAATGGCAACACTAAATTAAACTATTACAACATTTTTTGAATAATATTTGCAACACTTTATCATAGCTACGGCAACACTTTTGTAATGGTAAATTAAAAATATATTGCAGATATATAAGCAATTCTCAGTTCCACAGTACTTCAAACATGTCTTTTAATTTCATTCTTCAACCCCAAAATAAAAATTTATAATTCAGTACAGAACTAAATACACATCATCTTTTTAGACATCAATAATAAGAAGAAAATGAATGTAAATAGGTCTTGTTGATCCATTAGCCAGGTGACAAGACAACTTCTTCTTTTATACCCTTGACATAAGTACCCTGTTGATAAAGAGCTTCCATCAGTGATATCACCACATTATTGCAAGCAAAAGGATTAAGTATTTGTCAACAGTCAACACAACTTCAAAAATTAAACTAATCGACTATTTGTTATACGGGAACTTCAGAGAATATTAAAGCAGATGCATTATTAAGAATGCCACATTAAACTTACAAATCAACTGAGTCTTGTTGCACCCTGCAAATCAACAATCCATACTACTGATGATTTGTCATACAAATTACAAAAATTACAGAGGAGTGCAATAAATATTGTTGCTAAGCTTCACTTTATAGGAACATAGGTTTTTTATGCCTGTCTATGCGGGAAATTGCAGAAAAGACAAAAAAACAATACTGGCGTGATTTGCTAATTTTATACTCACAGCTGTGCTTCTAAGATTTGGTGAGTACTGCAGCAATCTTGAAACCAGATCAACAGCTTCTGGTGGGGTGCGCTTGTGGAATATCTGCAAAGAAATATAAAAAATATAGTTAATGAACCCTGTAGAACTTAAAATGCTATGTGTATATATATCAGAATATCAGGTTGATGCTACTGCAATTACAATAGCACCAGGTTAATTCAAGTTAATAGCAACCATATGATAAAAGTAAATTATACCAGGATATTAATATCACGACTAAGTCAATACATTGAAGTAATTTTATTTTTTTTAAAGATCTGAAAATGACTTTCTTAATCGAAATAAGAAGCAGCTATATAACAGACATGAAAGCCTTAGAACATTTGTAATTGCATTTTCCAGATTGAAGAAAGCAAACTCTGTCAGATAGATGCATGACAGAGTGATAAAATCTCTCAAATTGGATTATGTTAATAAAAATCACAAATGTAGTACACTTCACCGTCAGCTTTGATGAAACAAATGGTTTTGAAGAGGTTCTATACTTCTATCTCTCAAAGATAAATAACTCACAGCAGATAATCATAATATGCAGGATGTTCTACCAGTTAATGCTTCTATAGTTACTGCCCTGTTAGCAGCTATGTCATCTATCAGTTCTTTATAATGGTAAATTGAATTCAAGATTTCTGAAGTAGCTTCTATTTTAAACACTAATTAGGAAAAATCTGACTAGCACCAAGAGGATTGAGCAGGAATTTGCTATCTGTTAACTCCTCTCTAGTTAATGGAGTAGGCTGTGGTGGATCCTTGACTTCTACCTCTGGTTGCAGGTTATGGCCACTCTGGCTACACCTTACCATTTGATTTTAGTCAGGAGTTTGTTGAAAGCCTAAAACATTAGACGTATCACTAATTCACATGAAGCTTGACCTTACGCACTAGACGTATCACTAATTTACATGAAGCTTGACCTTTCAGGTCTTTTAATAAATAGAAAGTAAAACAAATTAACAGAGGACACAACCTAGTACATTGGGCAGACATATACTAGAAGAATTATTTGGTTACATGATTATTTACTTATCGTAGCTATTTAAATGTAGAAGCTTTTCTGAAATGTGAAATGCACATTATATTAGTTTCAAAATTCTTAGGCTGCCACTTTCTCATTGCGCAACTGAGAAAAACATACAATCATACAAGTCAAGGTGGTGTTATTTATATACATGCTCACAGAACGAAAGAACAAAAAAGAAATTCAAGCTTGGATATATGTTTACACACAATCAGACGTAAATATGAATTTGTTATTCTAATGACCACCAACAGACCTCAAAATATAGAGCAGTGATACTCAAAGTTAGTGAATAACACAAACCACTCAACAGCTGATGCATGGCAGTTGCAAGATTACATTTCAATAACTAAGAATCAGAATATCAGTTACACGATGCTCCTACTTAATTTAATAATAAAGCCAAATTTACACTATGATATTCTATATTGTTGCACGAAGAAACTTATGCACTTGTAGCAGTCCATGCAATATAGTGAGCATAGACAGCTTGCATACAGGATCTTTGACAACATGACAGGTTTTTGTGCATTATTTAGTCGACTTCAGGCAAAATACATAGTTAACAGACTGTCTTAAAACATCAATAAATACAGTGTACCTTTCCCGTCCCTGCCGCATCCCGTTCTTTAAGTTTTGCTCTAATTGCTCTCTTTCTCTTTGATCACGCAATCTTTCTTCCTCTGACTGCATTTATAGTTGCAACACGATATTATCCTATATTACATAATATGATACATAATGGAGGTAATCCCCCTCAACAAGACTCTCCTGGTACAAAGCCATATCAAATAGGTAGAGCAGGACTTGAGGGAAAAGAAAACCTCATAGGAAGCCTCTATGCCAGCATATAGCTTTTGGTATTACCTGGTTCAAACGTATAATCTGATGAAACAAGAAAGATGTAAATATAAAAGAAAAACGGGTTAGCAAAACAAGAAAGAAAACTCTACAGACATTGTAATTAAGCACATTTTTTGTATGTAACAGTTCAACGATGAATACTTTGACCAAGGATAATTCTATTTACTATCTGACAAAGTTTAAATGGATAATTAACTCCATACAAGTTTAATGCAAACAAGAACTTTTACTACCAATCAGGTTGTTGAACAAAATCTTACCACTTCTGCTGGTTCAGCTAGAACATTGATAAAAAACTTGGTCTGCATTATAAATTTCTGTTAGTTTCTTCATCAGACGCTAATAGCTAATAGATACAGAATGAGACATGCACAGTTACGCACTCTATCTGCTTTGTGTTGGCACCAGACGTGCATGTCTACCCATTGGTGCTGAAGAGATGATGACAAACTGGACCTGCTGCAAGAATGAATGTATAAAAGCAAGGTTCTTAACTTGACCTTTACATTTACATTGTTGTATACATCAAATTACTGATGATCAGAAAAACAGAGTTGTATTACTTTAGTAATGCCCTTGATCATATAACTAGACTTGCATTCCTTAAATATATTGTCCTTGTCTCTTTGATCAGATAATTACGTTACTTCAATATTAATGTTGACATGATCAGCTATAATCTGTAAGTATTGGTGTGTGTGTGTGTGTGTGAACTTATAAAGTAGGATCACAACATCCAATTTTACTTGCATGCCAACTAACAGTAAACAAAACTTGCAGAAAGACTAACAACCTTTAATCGAATTCACATACTAATCATCGTGCACAAAGACTCTTAACAAATCCTATATACAAACAAACCAAGAAACTGAGAAAACAAACAAGAAAATATACATTGAAAGAAAATGTTTACAGCCAAATCAAAGCTAGACAAAAAAAGTGAAATTAACACCTTCAGTTTGTACAACTTCAATTTCAAGAGAGATGAAGTTATAATACCTTAAATTTAAATACTACAGAGGCTGACGAAGACTCGGAGTTTACAGCCGGACTCGAGAGAGTACCGATTCATCCACAAAATAACACATTCAAGAAATAGAATCAAAAACCTAAAATCACATTTAAGAAAATTTACAAAGGAGATGAAGTTAGAGATATCTAATAGATTAGGAAAAATTGAGAATAATACAAATAGCCAGCAAACCTTAACAAACCCATTTGCAATTGTCTTCAATACCATAGACGAAACACAAATCAAATCGATTAGCAACATCAGTGATGTAGTAGACTGAACAACAGAGTAGAAATTCAAATGTTAACTAGCTTGATTGAACCAAGATCCGAAAATAATCTAATCAGCCAGAGACGCCAGAAAAGTGAGAGAAGAAGGAAGTGGGAGAAGTGAGAGAAGAAAGTAATTGTTTTGTTTTGCCCCCAATTTTTCCCCCATTTACTTTTGCCCCAATTCTAACTTTTCATTTTGCCGCTCTGTTTTTTTATTTTGCCGCTCTCAGTAATTGTACTTTTCTGGTCTTTGTTTTTACAAAAATTATTACAAATTTATTTTAACTTGTTTTATTAAAGTTATTATTAAATTCAATATTTTCATTATTTTGTAATAACTCATAGTTTTTATAGATTATTATTTTCTCCAATTAAATGGATAAGATTTTAATCAAAATTGAATAATTCTTAAATATTATTTTATTTTAAATTATTTTTATTCTCAATTTATTAAAAATATTTTAATATTTATCAAATATAAATAATATTTATTGAGAGAGAGAATTTGTTTTTGTTTACAAAATTTTGGCAAGGCCGTACTTTTGTCGCTCGCTACTTTCGCCCAAATATGATACTCACATGTTTTTACTTTTTTTTTTATACTTTCTTTAACTTCTTTATTTTAAAATTATCAAAAAAAAACTACTTTCATTAAAATATCATCATTTTTATTTATAGTGCACCTGGGGCAACACTTGATCATACCTACGCTAACACCTAGTTGCCAGTGTTGTATTAGACGATATCAATATAGCTATTACAACGGTTTTATATGGCAACACCCTGCAAAACTGTTGTAGAAAGTCATCTATGGCGTAGTGAGAAAAGAATTTTTATTATGTAATATGAAATACGAAATAAGTATAAATAACATTGTTGAAGTAAATCATGATCTTTAGGTGCCGCACTCTAGTCAGTCATGATCGATTTATTTTTCGTTATTGGGAGGTTTCATGATTCGATCTTATTTTCTTTCTTCTTTTTTTAGGGCATCCGCTAGTAACAACATTATGGGGGTACTACCTGATAGGCTGAGCCCGGTCGGCCCAGTCCAACTCCCACCAAGGCAGCTATGGCCCAATAGCAGAGGCCCAACCAAGGACAAGAAAGTCCAGCACAAACCCCGAGGGGCATGTGCCCGTCACATGCCCATTTCATATAAATACTCTGTTAGGCCGAATACACAATATATAATCAATTATATGTATGAGAATAACAATAAGAACACTGTTTATGAATAATAAACTGAATGGAATTAAAAACTCCTCTCTCAGTGATGTAAAATATCACAGAGAGCTGCTAGGTTACAAGAATAATAATTCACGTATTCGCATCCCTTTTAGGGTTAACCTATCTGTGTTTATATAGTACACAGCTACATACAATCATTAATTGATATTCCTATAAATTAGCTATACAATCAGAATCAATTAAGAATTGCTTCTGTCTTCTGTTCCGTTTCCTTAGCCATCTCGATATCTCTTTGCTTCTTTCCATCTTCAAAGAATATCGCTTCTAGAATGTTCATTGAATTGCACCGACTGCTAAGCAAACTCTGACCATCAGACTTTAACAAACTCTGACTGGTCCTCCAGCTAAACTCTGATAGTTTCCTGGTACTTTAAACACTGATAAACAAACATCAGCAATTATATCTAACATACTCCACTCAAGCAACAAGTAAGGGGTTCACAAAATTTTACACACAGTAAGCTCTAACTTCTCTCTACTTTCTCTATCTAGAATTTGGTTGAAATTATTACTCTCACACCAGAGGTATCCCGGGAGATCCAATCTTTACTGGACATTCTATTTCAGGTATATTCAGACTCGTCCTCAGCCCGATCCTAACCCGAACCCGGTCCAAATCGAGGAAAAGAACCAACAGTGAGATTTAGAGACTTATCACAACCTCCCGAAAAACTACAATCTCGTCGTGAGGTTTCTCTGCTAGGGTTTCTTCTAGTTACCCATTTATAACTGCTCCATAAATTCGATCATTCTAATATCCGAAACCAGCTGTCGGATAGCCATTTGCATCATGAAAGGCATAAATTGGTTCATGGTCGCTTTTTCTTAGGAAGGTCGTCAAATCAATTTTTGATGTTCTTAAAGTGCGATGAATCTGTTTAAGGCACCCAGTGAATCCTTTAGGGATCATTATCGAATCCTGATTAGTGCATAAAACGAAACTAATTGGACGCTAGAAAAGGGCACAAAGAACATCCACATGTGTAATTGGTGAATCTTTTAAAGGGTTTCAATTAGTTGACATAGTGGAATCTCTAGTTTATTTTCTATAGCCCAGAAGCTGTATTATAGAAGATCTTTTCTTGAATATCTTTTTTGGGAACCTCTTTTTATTCTGCTCTATTTATTATATCCTCAGCTTCCATCAAGATTCTTTCTTTTCCCAACTTTTGGAACTTTCTCAATGAGGTTTTATTTAATGAGTATCTTATGCATATCACTTTTCGGGAGGTTCTTTATGTTTATCATGGAACACCAATAAGTCATGTATGCGCTTATGACAAAAGTTCAAACGACATCATCAAAAAATTACTTGCCTGAAGTGATACATCATTTTCTAGTGGGTATACATGCACTACCCCACGAGCGCCTATAAAAGACAAAATTCAAAAATATGATAACTAAGTCTAAAGCTACACAACTACAACTAATAAGCTCTCTTTTATTGGGACTATGCCTAAAAGAGGCCTACTTGAGGAGCTTCCTTCTTTAAGTTCAGTGACCATTTAGGGAGCCTATTTGGAGAATTTGAGCCACCCATTTGGCGAGTCAGCATGTCCCTTCAGTGCATGGTCCTTATGTGTTTTGTCTTCGGGGGCATGATGACCTCCCATGAAGTAAGCTTTGGAGCTTGGCTGCTCCTCTTGCTTCTTTTCTCTACAATTAGTTCTTTCAACATGACCAACCATGGTTCCTCCGCCAGGACTTTCAACATGACGCCCCTCATTTACTTCTTGGGTGTTCCCAACATCAGGATTCACATTTTTATAACATAATGGTTACCAACCTTGATCTCATTATCCTCAAACGTTTCTAATTTTTTGTGCCACAAAATAAGTTAGGTACCCACTTTTGACAAATTGCTCAATTCGGTCCTTTAGGTGGTTGCGGGTGGAAGTTTCATGTCCACAGATGTTATGAAATATACAATATTTTTCAGTATACGACCCACGTAATTGGAGTTTTCAAGGAGGCAGTTTGAAGATCCTTGTCATCTTCATTGCTTCATAAATACGATATTTAGGAACCTTTAGAGGCGTACACATAACAAATTTGTGGCTCTTACTTTTAAATGAAGCTTGACTTCCCGATCATTTGGTACTTTTTTGAGTACTCGCTGTCATAGAAATAGCTCCCTTATCTTTTCTCGGTATTCCTTGGTGAAGGACTCTTCCTATTAAGGTTCTTTTAGTGGTGCTTTCGCCCTTTATGGTAAAGGCTTGGTAACTTTTTCCCAAAATCCACCCCTTTGGTTCCATGGATTCCGAGTCTTTCATAAGTTCAGGGATCCTCTTATTGTTTCTTATATCTCCGTCACGGAGTAAAGATCAGCCAAAGTTTTCAATTTCTGTTTCCGGGGCTTTTTTAGGAAGTCAATACCATGTTTTATTTGTGCAATTAGGAAGTCTTGTAGCATTTTGTCGAGTGCCTTTTTTGACTTGTGCACTTCCTCACTGAACTGAAGGAGATATTCTTTCAGTGTCTCATCATTTCCGTGTTTAATGATCGCCAACGTGCTTTTTATCGACGCATATATTGCGAGAGTTTGAAAACGTACAACAAAAAGCTCTCTCACCTGCCGATTCTATGCATTTCGTCTAAAAATATTTAAAACACTGGTGAACATTCAACATTTACTGCAACATATTTTTTTTTACCTGACATGCTCCCATTTCTGCATTGAACTGGTATAGATTTTCCGGATCAGAGTTACCATCATATTTGAGATCGCTTGTCATGTGGAAGAATGAATCCACATGAAAACAAAAATCGGTATCAACTGTTATGATGAATCCATGTACATTTACATCGATATCAACTAACAAAAAATTAATTGTGTAATTATTTTTGATACCCAACTTGATACTCCAAATATTATGATTTTTCCAAAAACAAAAATTTTGCATGTGTCTTTTATTGGGCCGCGCAACACCCGTTAACTCCACATTAGTATGATATTGTTCGTTCTGGGCCGTAGCCAAGCCCGCACGGATTTGTTTTTTTTGCTCCTCCCAAAAGGACTCATACTAATGGAGTTGTTTTTGGTTGCTTAAATTCAAGATAATTCTTCTTTATTTTATCGATGTGAAACTTGAGTTGACACCCACTCTACATCTTTCACTTTGTGGATCATGTAAACTTAATCACCCGTACCGATTGCATAACCAATAAGAATATATCTATCACTCTCTTCTTAAAACATGAAAACAACCAGCTTTACATTATATACGCTACAGTTGCGTAAAAGATGGTATCACCTTGTTCCCGCTACTTAAATTGAATTATTCTTTTGTACGGAGTATTTACTTGGAGTTGCACAGGTTATCTATATACAGTACTTTTTTTCTGCTCATTTTAGCAAGTACACTGAGATTAGTTAGGAAACCCTAACAGGACTTGTACGTTAACCAATCAAGCAGAACCATTTTGAAAAGTGTCAGAGTTTACGTACTCCCTCTATACGCTGAGTTTTTTACATTAGGAAACGGGTTCCACACGGATTTTCAAGACTCTTATAAAATATATTTTCATAAATTATTTTAAATATTTTTTTTCTTCTGAATAAAAGTATAATGTTTAAATTTTTATCTAGAAAAAGAAAATTTTGAAAATAAATCGTAGAATTATATTTTATAGGAGACTTAAAATGTGTGTCAAGCAATGTAAAAAAACTGTAAAAAAAATGAGAGGGACAGGGGGAATATTAATTATTCATTAAAATAGATTCTAAATGTCATGTTATATGACTGATCTCATATAATTAAACGACTTTCAATTTCTAAATTTAATTGAATATTTGCCCAACTAAAACAGTCTTAGGATGTCCTTAAAATAAAATTTTAAATTTCATCATTAGAAATATAGAAAAATATCGTTTAAAAAAATATATAGAAAAATATCCCCACAAAAATTTAGAAATATGAAGGTTTATCACCCAAATTTAGATGTAAAATAAAATTCTTTGAATGTAATCGGCCACTCTAATAAGCCATGTACACCGACACTATAACATATTATTACTTACGGAAGAGTATGGTTTGTTTCTTTTTTTGAGATAAAATCGAAAATACAAAGGTATATTTTTCGATTTCTAAAAGCTGGAAATTATAATTATAGTTCAATTTTCAGAATTTTCAGTTCATTTACTATAATTGTAATTTAAGTTAAAAAATAATTAATATTATTATATCTGAAATTATGGTTAGAACAAATAAAACAAGCTACTTCTACTTAGCAAAAAAAAAACAATCTAATTCAATTTAAAAAATAAAGAAGAATTTAGAAATATAATTATAAATTACCTATATTCTTCTGAAAAAGGCACGATAGAGAAATATGATTCTACTGTAGCTTAACAAATAATGATGATTGCGTTCAATAAATAAATAAATTATTATGATTTCGATTTTCTCAGTCACTCAACTATACTGTAGATTGTTCTAAAATATGCAATTATAAAATGAATTTAACACATTCGTGTATATATGCAATTTGGTCGAGTACTTGAGGCATAGAAGAAAGTAGACTGACATGCTTAATAAATATCCTGTGTGGTAAGGGTTCTTTAGATTAGTTTAGGTGCATAAAAGTTGACCCAAATACCTGATTATGAAAAAAAATAAATTTGGTCGACTACTTTTAACAAATTTTTACACCCTAATTAACACTTTTACTTGCTATAGGAGAACCTTAATTTGGCTACGGCTTTAAGCTTAAAGTGATTTTTTTCTTTTAAGCTGAAAAATATTTATTTGTTTAATAAGTTAAAAAATAACTTAAAATTAAAAAAACAAAAAATTGGTCAGACATATTTTTTTGAATAACTTATTTTGTTTTTGTAATTTTATTTGATAAAATTTAATATTATCATTCAAATATATAATTTATCGAACCTAACTTTATTTTTATATTTTGAATAACTCATAAGTATAGGACTGTCAAAAAAATTCGAAAAATCCGATATCCGTCCGAAATATCTGTATTCGTATCCGGAATAAAGCGGATTTTATCCGTATCCGAAATAAAGATGATATTATCTGTATTCGAATTCGATAGTTGCGGATACGGATATGGATATAGGCGGCATCCGTATCCGGTAATATCCGAATCCGAAAATAAATAAATATGATAAATAAATATTATATATTATATATATATATAGTTACATATTATTTAGAAATTATTTTTTAAGTTTGCAGAATATATATATAATTTAATCATTCAACAATATATTTATATAAGTTGTACATAATTGTAAATACACACACACACACACACATATATATATATATATATATATATATATATATATATATTTGAAAAGTAAATAATACTAAAAAGTAAATTTTTGAAAAAAATAAAATAGATTTTAATAAATTTAAGTTTTCGTTTAGTTTACTTTTTTTTTTAAAAAAATTATAATTTTTTTTCAATTTTATTGAATTAAAATTTAATATAAAAACTAAAAAATTCTTACTGAAATTCGGATTCGGATAATATCCGTATCCGGATAGTATCCGGCGGATTTGGATTCAGATATTTTTATTTAAATATTTTTAGATTCGGATACGAATTCAAATTTTCGGATTCGGATTCGGATAGAGGCAGAATGTGAATTATCTGTTTGACAACTCTACTCATAAGTTCAAATTATCCAAACATATATTAACTTAAAATTTTCTCATTTAAATTATGACTTTAAACAACTTTAAGTTTAAGTCATAAGTAATAATTTTAAATTTAACTAGGCTCATAATATCTCCATCACATCCGAGCTTGAGAGAACATTTGATCACACAAAATGTATCAGCCTTTTACAAGATTTGTAGTATCCGCCGTCCAGAACTCCCTAACAACACTACTAGAAGTAATACCAAAATAGAAAATTATTATCACAATACCGTAACACTTTGAGTTTGTCTCACTAGTCCACTAATAATATATGTTTCTTTTTAGCCACGTGCTTGGATATATTTACATATTTGCTAGCTAGCTAGGACCTCATTCTTGCACTAAAATTGACTTGCATGCAAAAATATCACACCATAATTTGCACGTTTTAATAATTTTCATGTCGTATTCACTCAACAAACCCACATCTGTTGGCAATCTCGCGATCACTCACTCCTCTCTGTTCTCACACCCTTATCCTCTTTCCATCCCACCTTTAAGAATTTCACTATTTTACATATTATATATACAACAAGCAAGCATTGGATTTCATGCATCGTACCATCGTACCAACCTCAACCTAAAAAATGAGTTGTGTACGAGACTGGCCGGAGCCAATTGTCCGTGTCCAATCCTTGTCGGAAACCGGACTCGGTTCCATTCCCGAGCGTTACATAAAGCCTATATCAGATAGACCATCCTCCAATTTTTCAGTTCAGAATATACCAATAATAGATTTTTCTGGCCTTTACGGAGATGAAACTCTTCGTGCAAAAACATTGAGTGATATATCAGATGCGTGTCGTAATTGGGGATTTTTTCAAGCTGTGAATCATGGTGTTAGTCCTGAACTAATGGACCAAGCACGAAAAATATGGCGAGAATTTTTTTATCAACCCATGGAGGTGAAGCAAGGGTACGCGAATTCGCCAAAGACTTATGAAGGATATGGAAGTAGGCTAGGAGTTGAGAAAGGAGCCATTCTTGACTGGAGTGATTATTATTTTCTGCATTGTCTTCCTTGTAACTTGAAGGATCATAACAAATGGCCCGCTCAACCCTCTTCTCTCAGGTAATAATAATTAATTATAGATTTGTTATCCGTGTCACTAGCTAGTACTATATGTTATCCGCTCAACCCTCTTCTCTCAGGTAATAATATAGCTAGTACTATATGTAATCGATCAACTTTTTTAATTCAAATAATTATTACACACTTATATGTACTTTCACGTTTTAAACCCTAGATGTTCTTATTACTTGTAATAGTTAATACTAGTTTATAGTTAACTAGTAATGATGCTAGTGAGCCCTTAATAGAATAAATACATTGATCAGAATGAGAATCCTCAGATCTCATAAGTTACCTGAGTTTATGCAGGATTTCATATTAAAATATGAAGTTGTTATTGTAATTTTAAAATATTATGTATAATTACATAAAATTATCTTTAACAAATTATGCTAAAAAAAATCCTATTATTTCAGGAAATTTTCCTCAAGTCACACTTCAGGTTCTTTTTTCTCTAGATTAAATTCGAAAAATATTATTGTTTATATGATATTGCTTTAGAATATTTTGTTTTTGCTTTAAGTCATCTAAACTGCTATTTTAGCAATTACGTGAATCACAGCTCTACGTAGCTATAATTATGTCTGCTTATCCATATATAAAGTCAGAATCCACACACTTTCATGGTATATTCTTTGATTAACACACAGTACATAATCAGTCATATGATATACATGTCACGTTTAAGTGCTTTAAGTACTTAAACGCATGATGCAGGATAGATATTAGTTATGCATATATACAACATGACTAACCTAAATTTTAATCGTAGACTCGCAATCCGAATCTGGGTATTAAAATTAGTTATACTGTACATTACAAAAAATAAGATCATTTACAACAGATTTTTTTGTTGAATCCGTCGTAAATGGTCCAATTATGGCAATTTTTTTTTGTCACTTTTGACCAAGTAGAAACTTCACATTTCGTCAAAAGTTTACATTTCGTTGTTGTTACGTAACTCAGAAGTAGGCTTGTAATTCGAATCGGGCGGCTCGCGAGCCCGAACCGACTCGGCTCGTTTAGTAAGGCTCGGCTCGACTCGAACTTGTTAACGAGCCGAGCTCGAACATAAGACCGGGCTCGTTTAACTAAATGAGCCGGCTCGACTTGACTTGTAAAATTAATTAAATGAGCCGAGTTCGGGCAGAAGATTAGTCTTGTTTAAGTGTAATTTTACACGAGTCGGCTCGCCCGACTCGTTTAAATAGATTCGTTTAACTAAACGAGCCGGTTCGGCTCGACTCGCGAAATTAAACGAGGTGAGTTCGGGCAAAAGATTAGGCTCATTTAATTAAATGAACCGGCTCGGCTCGTGAAAAAAAACTCAACTCAAATTAATACCCGACTCGACTCGAATTACGGCACTACTCAGAAGGTAAGCCCCTCCTGTTTTGCATGCTAGAATTTCCTGATAGTCCTTTTTAAGTACTATTATTTATAAAGGGTTAATAATTGTAACGAATTTCTGTTTAATTTCTAAAGCATTATTGATTTTAAGGTACCGCTGACATAAGTTGATAATAATTATTGCAGGGAAGTCATAGACGAATACTCAAAACAAGTAGTGAAATTTGGTGGGGAAATGATGAAGGCTTTGTCAATTAATCTTGGACTATCCGAAGATTATCTTCAAAAGGCATTTGGCAATGAAGATATAGGAGCTTGCTTAAGGGTAAATTTTTACCCAAAATGTCCTCAACCAGACCTAACCTTAGGTCTTTCCCCACATTCTGACCCGGGAGGAATGACAATTCTCCTCCCAGACCAAAATGTGGCCGGACTTCAAGTCCGACGAAACGATGGTTGGATCACTGTCAAACCAGCAGCTCATGCGTTTATTGTCAATATTGGCGATCAAATACAGGTAAGATCAGCTTTTCTATTTTATGCACACTAAACACCCAATTGCCTGAACCAAAAGATTTTATTTGGGTCGATTTGTTAAAGAATATATCAAGCCACATGGAGGGGTCGCAAAATGCAACCTTATAGTTATATATAGTTGATTTTTTACATGTGTTCTTATTAATACCAATACATATTGTTGCTAGCTATATAACCACTTTATCATTACTTTCTTGTAGCACTATCTGATTTAATCAATCAGGCAACTGGGTACGTTAGAAAGTTTCTAAAAGAGGAACATTTTGCATATAGAATCAAAGTTGTTTCTATTTTCATTAGATATGTAAATCATTGCATAAAATTAGATATTCACACTGTATTTTGGATATCCCTAGTATCTAATTTAATTATTCAATATAAATGTTAGAATGTAATATAAGATATTGGTAAAATCTTCATCTAACCATTTTCAATTCTAGATGGACTGTTTATTTAGTATTGTATCGGAGATTGACCGGTTTTAAATGCACCATTTACATAACTATAAAAATGATATTAGTATATAGGGTCACGTTCAAATTAAAACTTTGTTCTGATTTAGAACTTAGAACTAATATAAGTTTTAGATTTATACTTAATCAATGGCTTATTTTTAAGCGCTGCAACACCATATATGTCATTCTATTGCAGGACACACATTTTTTCTTATATATTTTAAGATATAATATTCTTCTGCAGAACATCGAGTTTTCTTATAAATAAATTACATATTATATTTGCAAAATAAATTAATTTTTAGCATGATATCATATTACTCTACTATATTACTCTCATTTTTATAAAAATATAAATAAAAATTATATTTAAAAAATATAATTAATAATGAAATAGAGTAGTATGTTCTGCATAAAAACATATATAAGTTTTAAGAATTATAATTATAAGTGGTTCAATGTAAAACCTATAAAATATAAAAGTTCTTGAAGAGACTATCCATTCTAATTAATCACGTTATAATATATAGTTATGTCCAGAAGCTTCAGACGATTGTGAGTTGTGACCTCGTTGTTTAGGATATATATAACTTCAATCCATTTTCCTTCACTGGCGTGCTGTCTATATCCGAACATGATCCTATATAAGCAGATTTGTATCGATTGATTTACGTACCTGCCACATTTTGCTTTTTAATGTAGTGAACCATGCATGCTGCATGCATCTTATTTTTTATTTTTATTTCGATGTACATGCCTCAATTTATATGATATTTAGCTTTATATCCGTGTAATGCACAAAATTATTATTATTATTATTATTATAAAATATTTAATTGCTATATTAAATTATCTTATTAGTTTATCTTGTGGAAAAATTATATATTTAATTTTAATTTTTTGACAATATTTTACTATATAACTATAATTTATTGATCATGTTATGTAAGTTTTCTAATTTTGAATCGAGATACTCTAATAATTATTTATCATTTGCAACATTTTTACAAACCTACTTGTTTATGTTTTTATTTTTAGATCAAAATAAAATTATCACATTTAATACTAAAAATCTACATAGAACATTTTTCATGTGTAATCTTTTATTTATCTTGTCTTAGTATAACATAAGTAACTTTTGTCGTAGTAGGGAATCGAACCATGATCTCCCTGATAGTAATAAATATGAAATTACAATTTTAGCCAGGACGACCAAATCATGTTAAGTCTCTTATGCTAATTATATATAGAATATATATATATATATATATAGTCTAGTGATCAAATACAAACCAAAATTAAAATAAAAACTAGGAACTAATATAAGCCTTTAGATGTATTTAATCTAATGGTCCTCTACATCACACACAGTTAAAATACACCCTCACATACATAATCTCACCTAATTCCCTTCATTTTTAATTTGATTTTTACCGTGAATCGGTGAACTTTTTTTGAAATCCGACTTCACTATATTTTTCTTCATCTTCCAACGATCAATATGCATACCAGATGTGTTATATTATAGTGATTTCTGTAAGAATAAATAGTGATTTCAGCATAGATCTAGCGATTTATAAATTTAGTGATTTTGCGGTACAAAATTTGTAATTTATGTATAGATCTGGAGAAAAAAAATCACTAGATTTACACAGAAATCACTATTTATTCTTACAGGAATCACCAACATTTTAGTGATTCTCGCAAGCATAAATAGTGATTTATCGTCGAAATATATCAAATATGGTATGCAAACTGATTGTTGCGAGATAAAGAAAAAATACAGTGAAGTCAGATTTCAAAAAAAGATCACCAATTAACAGAAAAAATATAATTATGAATGAAAAAATATAATTACGAATGGAGGGGATTAGGTGAGATTGTGTATTTAATTATGTGTAGTATAGTTTTTAATTTTTATTTTAAATTGATTTCTATTTGAGTATGACTCTCTATATATATATATATATATGCTAGTGAATGGTTGTCTCTGGTTTCATATTTGTATACACACGGGACCTTAATCAAAATCAATTTATCGACGTGTATTTGAAACCCTTGTAACGGATTTTGTATATCTATAACTAAGGTCACCCCTAATTTAAGCTTCTCTGAATAAAATATTAATGGGAGGATGAGAAAATTTAGTAATTATGACTATATACAGGTATTAAGTAACGACGTATACAAAAGCGTGGAGCATAGAGTGATGGTGAATTCAAACAAAGAAAGAATATCTCTGGCTTTCTTCTACAATCCCAAGAGTGATTTGCTGATAGAGCCTGCAAAGGAGTTGGTGACACCACAGAGACCTGCAATGTACTCTCCAATGACTTTTGATGAATACAGACTTTTTATCAGGTTGAGAGGTGCAAAGGGTAAATCCCAAGTCGACTCTTTGAAATCTACTAGATGATATTCATCATGATTTGTGTGTATATAAAACATATATTTGTATCATATCAACTCTTTGGTTGATAAAATTTTCAGTCATCTGCAAAGACTATATGGTTAATACAATATATGTTCAATGTTCAAGAGTAGGGCAATATCATTTGTTGTTACAAGATTTGAGATTTGAGATTTAGTTAGAATGGTCTCACACTCTCACTCATCAGATGCAGCAAGCCACATCTTGAAAATCAGTCATATCGAAGTGTTAAGCTATAAATGAATAAAAATAAACAATCAAACATTGACCATATTAAAATTTATAATTTAAAGTAATAAATACGGTCCACTTGCTTCACATCTTAAGGACCATACTAGAGACTAGGGATCCTAAATATTAGACCTGACAATTCGTTCGTTTCGTTTCGTGTACTTTCGTGTTTCGTATATCTAAAGGGTCTACCCGAAAATGACACGAAATGAATTCGTGTACCCAAAATCTAAACACGAACACGACACGGTAAAAACACGAAACGACACGAGATTAATCGTGTAGTTTTCGTTTACACGAAACGAAACGAAACGAAACGAAACGAAACGAACCGATAACGAAACGAAATTAACACGAATCTGTGCACGAAATGCTTTAACAGTTCATGTCACCAGAATTAACAATACATTATAAATCTTCAAAGTTCAAATAAAACTACTTCAAGTCTTCAATGTTCAAACAGAAACCAGTGGCACAGTCCACATTAACTAAGAAATAAAAACACCCTAAAAAATGGATTTAAAATTTCCGGAATATTCGAAGTCGGATGCTCTTCAGACATAATAAATTAAAGAGTCCGGGACGGACTCTCGGAGGTCGGAGCCCGAAGGAAGATCTTGGAAGGTTGGAGTTGAAGGTCTTGGAAGCTGCGGCCTCCGGGGCGGCTGTTCTTCTAAGTTGTAACTTCTTCTAACCCTAAGAATTATTGAGGAATAGCCCATTTTTGTTTAATTGATTTTGACTTTTAGATTTAGTCTTCACACTTCACAGTCAGTCTAGTTCTAGTAGTCATAAAATTAAACGTATATTACATTTGTGAATATAAACTATAAAGTATGTCATAAAATTGAACATAAAGTTTTATATTATGTTAAAAAATATTACATATATATATATTAATTTATTTTATTTATTTATTTATTTCGTGTACTTCGTGTCGTGTCGTGTATTTGAAGGGTAAACCCAAACCCGACACTAAATCTCGGTCGTGTACTTTCGTGTTCGTGTACTAAAAATGGAAACCCAAACACTAATGATATGGGCTGAAATATAACCCTAGAGATAATTAATGATATATTAATTAGACCTAGTTTGGTCCAAGAATTAGGCCCGATAAAAGGCCCGAAACCCTAATTATTTATTAATTTCGTAATTAATAAATAGGAAAAATGTACAGCTTATTAAATGAGTCCAACACATATTAAACTCTTCAAGAATCAGCAATCAAGATACACAAATCAACTAGGAGTCAGCCTCCCACAAAATAGGATTCACAATCCTGATCTAAGAAGGCTACTTGGCCTCCAAGTTACCTTCTTCTACTCTAAATACAAGGCTCCTGACGCCTATATAAGGACCCCTCGTCCTTCATTCTAGAACTACGTTTTCATTTGGCTTGATTCTCAATTACGGATTGAGATACGTAGGCATCTTGTGAGGACCTGTTTAGTCACGAACCACGAGAGCAGCCATAAAGACACGATTGTCCACCATTATTCATTGAACTCAGCCGTCAACATCTAAATCTACTTTTTATTCCATAACATTTGGCGCCGTCTGTGGGAACTCTTACATCAACCATGGCTAGAACACGAAGAACAACCGCTACTGAGTCAACTGTCATCACCACTACTCCAATCACCACGGTACCAGGGTCGTTACCCCTCACTACGGAAGTGGTTTCTCAACCAGCAGGGACGACACCTCTCACCACGGAGATGGTTTCACAGCCACAAGGGACGAATCCCCAAATATCCATACCACAGAATGAGACGAACCCTCTTCAAATGGTTGTCTCACCCCTCGACCATAACCTTCCCCATGGAGCACAGATCTCCACTACTGTGCTTCCTATAAGCACAAATCCGGCTTACGGATTGCCCAACTATCCCCCTGAAACCGGAGGGAGTGGCCATGCCCCAATAAATCAAGGACCATACATTCGAGGATTGGGACCCATCCCTGAAGGAAGATACTTGGATTATTCTGGACCCTACTCTGACAACTCGTCTGATGAAGAACGAGATCGAGCACCCAGAAGAAGAAGAGCCAGCAAAGAGCCCCTTGAAAGAAGAAGTCGGGGAACAACTGCAAGGGCACCAATGACTGCCATGGATATGATAAAGGCTCATGAGGCCGAGATCCAGAAATTAAAAAGAAGCATGGAGATGGAGCAACAAAGGAGGCAGACTCAGCCTTCAAGCCAAGGGGCAGGGGAAATTCCCCTAATTGATTTAGGAACACCTTCAAGAAGGCAGGAAGGAGCTAGAAGGACAGAGACTCCCAGGTCAGATCCCCGTGTTTTAACACAGCTGGGTGACCCAGACGATCCTATTCCACCTTTTACTGAAGAGGTAATGGACGCTCATGTATCAAGGAAATTCAAGATGCCTACTATCAAGGCATATGATGGAACGGGCGATCCCGCAACCCATGTGAGAACTTTTTTGAATGCACTGTTGCTGCAACCAGTCACTGATGCTCTAAAATGTAGGGCTTTTCCACAAACCTTGGCCGGCATGGCCCAAAGGTGGTATAGCCGCTTGCCACCCAACTCTATCAGTTGTTTTAGAGAGTTGAGCACGGCCTTCATCAGTCAGTTCATAAGTGGACGGGTACATGAGAAAAGCTCTGCTTCACTCATGAACTTGACTCAAGGAAAGAATGAGACGTTGAGAGATTATCTCAAGCGCTTCACCAAGGAGACATTGAATATACCTGATCTAGACAATAAGGTAGCTATGATAGCTCTTCAACAAGGAACCACGGATGTCTTTTTTAAGATGTCGTTAGCCAAACACCCCCCCCCCCCCCCCCCCGAGAGCATGGCTGAACTCCAACAAAGGGTGGGAAAGTATATAAAAGCTGAAGAAAGCATGAAGAAAACCGATACCCTCGCAGCAGGAAGTGGAAATAATGGTGGTTGGAAGAAGCGAAAGGCGGAGCAAGAGTATGATGTCAAGGACAAATATCCTCGTATGACTAGAGACTCTGATTCAGCTCCAAAGAAGAGCGTGCCGAGCACAAAGTTTACTGAATATGCAAGATTGAATGCCCCAAGGAGTCAAATCCTTTATGACATTGAGAAAGATAGGGACTTTCGATGGCCGAAGCCACTAAGGGGAGATCCTGAAAAAAGAGATAAGAACAAGTACTGTAGGTACCATAAAGATTCAGGCCATGATACTGATGATTGCAGGCAACTCAAGGATGAGATAGAGTTTCTAATTCGAAAAGGGAAGTTGAATAAATTCACCAAGGATGAAGACAGGAACCCCCCAAGGAAGGACTATGATCGAAGGGATGGGGACCGAGATCAAGGTCGTAACCCGCCAACCCGAGGACCGGTGATCAACATGATCTCAGGAGGACCAACCGCAGCTGGAGCTACAAGAAACTCTCGGAAGGCTTATGCCCGAGAAGTAATGCATATTGTTGGAGAAGCACCCAAGCGTGCAAAAACCGAGATGACAATTGGGTTTGATGATTCTGACCTTGAAGGGGTGAAGTTTCCCCATGATGATCCTCTAGTGATAGCCCCAGTAATCGGAAACAATGAGGTAAAGCGAGTCTTGGTAGACAATGGGGCTTCTGTTGATGTCCTTTTTCATGACACATTCTTGAAGATGGGGTATAATGATTCCCAACTAATCCCCACGAACATGCCCATTTACGGGTTCAATGGGGTGGAGTCTAAAGTAGAAGGCACAATTCTGTTGCCTGTAACTATTGGTAAGGAACCAAAGGAGGTAACTCAGATGTTGAATTTTGTGGTAATTAAGGCATCTTCGACCTACAACGCCATCCTTGGAAGGACTGGCCTTCACGCTTTTAAGGCTGTGGCCTCAACTTACCACCTAAAAATCAAGTTCCCAACCAGGAATGGTGTAGGAGAAGAAAGAGGTGATCAAAAGACAGCCAGGAGCTGTTATGTAGCCGCGTTACGGCCAGACGGAGTCGGGGGGCAGGTTCTCCCAATTGAAGACTTGGACATTAGAAACGAAGAAGAAAGGAGAGGAAAGCCAGCTGAGGATCTTGTTCCCATTCCCCTCATTCCTGGAGAACTAGACAAAGTCACTTATATCGGAGCTCTACTACCTGAATCTATAAAAAGCAAGTTGACATCCTTTCTTCAAGAAAATAGTGATGTATTTGCCTGGACAGCAGCTGATATGCCAGGGATTGATCCCCAATTGATAACCCACAAATTGAACGTGGATCCTGAAAGGAAGACAGTGAAACAAAAGAAAAGAAATTTTGCCCCGGAAAGACAAGAAGCCATTAAGCAGGAGGTAGAAAAACTTTTGGAAGCAGGCTTTATTGAAGAAATTCAGTTTCCTGAATGGCTGGCTAAGCCTGTGATGGTCAAGAAGGCTAATGGAAAATGGAGAATGTGTGTGGACTTCACAGACTTGAATGATGCATGTCCTAAGGATTGCTTTCCCTTACCAAGGATTGACGCATTGATAGATGCCACTGCTGGGCACGAGATGCTAAGTTTTATGGATGGCTTCAGTGGGTACAACCAAATCAAGATGCACAAGGACGACATCCCCAAGGTATCATTCATAACCGACTTTGGTGTTTTTTGTTATTTAGTCATGGCTTTTGGACTTAAGAATGCAGGGGCAACATACCAAAGGTTGGTAAACAAGATTTTTGAACCACTGATTGGCAAAACAATGGAAGTTTACGTGGATGACATGCTAGTCAAGAGCCTCGATAAGGCAGACCATATAAAACATCTCAAGGAAGCGTTTGAAGTGCTGAGGCACCACAAAATGATGTTAAATCCAGCTAAGTGTGCCTTCGGGGTAGGCTCAGGGAAGTTTTTAGGCCTGATGGTCTCCAAAAGAGGAATCGAAGCTAATCCTGACAAGATCAAGGCAATCCTAGACATGGAACCGCCCAAGTCTGTTAAGGATGTACAGAAATTGACAGGAAGAGTTGCAGCATTGGGAAGGTTCATTTCCAAGTCAGGAGAAAAGTGCTTACCTTTCTTCAAGGCACTCAAAAATGTGAAAAATTTTGAGTGGACATCTGAAAGCCAAGGAGCCTTTGAGGCCCTGAAGAAATACATGGCTGAAGCACCACTGTTGGCAAAACCAAAGCCGGGAGAAATTCTATATATATACTTGGCTGTCTCCAACACTGCCCTTGGAGCTGTTTTGGTGAAGGAAGAAATGAAGGTTCAAAAACCCATTTACTATGTGAGTAAAATTTTGCATGGGGCAGAAATAAACTACTCTAATATAGAGAAGTTTGCCTTAGCCTTGATAATGGCCTCAAGAAAACTACGTCCCTACTTCCAGGCACACAAGATAGAGGTCTTGATTGATCAACCTCTGAGAAACATCTTGCACAGTCCTCAAGTTAGTGGAAGGCTGATCAAATGGGCTATTGAATTGGGCGAATTCGACATCAAGTATAAGCCTCGAACGGCCATAAAAGCTCAGGCACTCGCTGACTTCATGGTTGAATGTACCATTGACAACCAAGAAGTCGGGGGGCAGGAAGTATTGGTGGAAGATAGCAAAGATGAGGACATGGTGTCCAAAGAATGCTGGGTGCTCTATTTTGATGGAGCATCAAAAACAAAATCGAGTGGAGCTGGTTTAGTGCTACAAAGTCCCGATGGATTCATAATAGAGTATGCACTAAAACTTGACTTCCCAACAACAAACAATGAGGCGGAGTATGAAGCTTTGATTGCTGGCTTAGGGCTGGCTGGAGCCCTCAGGGTCAAAACTTTGAAAGTATGTGGAGATTCAAGGCTGGTGGTTTCTCAAGTAAATGGGGAGTTTGAAGCAAGAGATGAAGTCATGGCGAAGTACTTGAAACTTGTTAAGGCCATCATGACTCAGTTTGATGAATGTTATGTGGAGCATGTTCCGAGGGAGGAAAACGTGAAGGCTGATGCCTTGTCCAAGTTTGCCTCATCTGAAATTGAAAATTATGCAGGGAGTGTATACTTTCAGGTCTTGAAGACCCCGAGCATCAACGGAAAGTTGGTAGCACCCATTGGTATTACCAGCTGTTGGATAGATCCCATCAAAGCACATTTGGAAACTGGGTGGCTGCCCGACGACACTTCAGAAGCACGAAAGCTGTACGTCAGAGCATTAAGGTATGCCCTAATTGAGGGAATCCTATACAAAAAATCTTTCATCATTCCTTATCTGAAGTGTTTGAGACCCCAAGAGGCGGAGTTGGCCCTAAAAGAAGTACATGAAGGCATCTGTGGGCAACACTTGGGGGGCAGAGCCCTTGCACATAAAGTCACCCGTCTAGGCTTCTATTGGCCAAGCATGCTTGCTGATGCTAAGAGCTATGTGAGAAAATGTGAACGATGCCAGAAACATGCACCCGTGGTTAGACAACCACCTGAGATGATGACGTCCATTAACTCTCCTATCCCTTTTGCTATGTGGGGAATGGATATACTTGGGCCATTTCCAATGGCAAGTGCTCAAAGAAAATTCTTGATAGTTGCGATTGACTACTTCACTAAGTGGATTGAGGCTAAGCCATTAGCCAAGATAACCACCAAGCAAGTGATGCAATTCTTTTGGGAAAGTGTGATATGCAGGTATGGAATTCCACGAGTCCTTGTAACGGATAATGGAACTCAGTTCAACAATGATGAGTTCAAGAAATATTGCGATGAAAATGATATTAAGTTGCGCTTCACTTCTGTTGCCCATCCTCAAGCAAATGGGCAAGCCGAGGTTGCAAATCGGATAATCCTAGATGGACTGAAGAAAAGGGTTGAACGCTCCAGAAATACTTGGGTAGATGAATTGCTCCCCATTCTATGGGCGTATCGTACTACTTGCAAAGTCACTACTGGGGCAACCCCATTCCTATTAGCATATGGAGCAGAAGCAGTGGTTCCTGTAGAAATCACTCATGCATCTCCTAGAGTTGAAGCATATGAATCAGAGGCAAACGAAGAAGGTTTGAGGTTAGGATTAGATCTAATTGACGAAGTTAGAGATGAGGCAAATGCCAAGATGGTGGAACATCAGAAACGAGCATCTTTCTACTATAACCTAAGGTTTAAAGAAGGATTCTTTCGTCAAGGTGACTTGGTACTCAGAAAGATTGAAGCATCTGGAGTTGGACAAAAGGGAAAGTTAGCCCCAAACTGGGAAGGACCCTATCGGGTTAAAAATGTTTATGGACGAGGCTCATATAAGCTGGAAACTCTGGAAGGGGTTGAAGTGCCTAGAACTTGGCATGCTGCAAACTTGAAAGTTTATTATGTTTAAGGGTGTCCTAATTGGACTCACTGTTAGGACAAGTAGAAATAAGGTTGATAAAACCAATCCAAGCTTTTAGACTTGAGATAGAAGTAGTATATTATGTAAGGGTTGAACCTATTTTTCAAGTTATGAATTTATTTGGAAATATCAAGAATATTCCACATGCATTATGTATTGATGTTTATATATGATTCAAGGTACTAAGTAAGTATGCAAATGCGAGAAATTAAAAGGCAAATAAATTAAACAACTTAAAATAAAGTTTAAGTTATGCCCGAAGGCAGAATTACAGAGAATAAATATAAAGCAACTATGGCTGGGTGCCATCCCCTCCATGCTCGTCCTCGGAGCCAGACTCCTCTTCAGACTCTTCTTCCTCAGCATCCTCCTCCTCACCAGATTCCTCCTCACCAGACTCCTCCTCGCCGGAGCTGGATTCTTCTGACTCTTCACCAGGTTGGGCAGCAGGTTCAGGATTAGGAATCCTGTCATCCTCATCCATAACATCCTCTCCAGCCAAGGCCCTCTCCAACTGGTTAGGAGCATGGGGACTGGGGAAGTCTGAGATAGTGAGAGATCCAGGCATTCTCTTCGAGACCTCAGCCAAAGCCTCGTCCCATCCTTTGGTGAACTGGACAGGGAAAAGGAGATCATCATGCTGAGTAATGATATCCTGATACTCGGCAGAATCAAAATACTCATCAATGATAAGTTCTTTCCCCTTCCTAAGCTCCACCAGCTCCGTTTGAGCATCCAACAGCTCCTTATCCCTTCGATTCAAGGAAGCTTTAAGTGAACCCACCTCCAGCAGGGCTTGATCATACTTAGCCTTGTTGGCCTCAGAAGATGAACGCCAGGCTTTGGCTTGGAACAAAGCCCCTTGATAATTGGCATTGACCTACAAGCAAGTTACAAGTCAAATACTTAAACTTGAAATACATGGTTAAACTACAAAGAAAAGAAGAGAAAAATACTTACAGCAGCCATTGCTTGAGATCCAGCATACTCCACCCCTTCGATGGTGGAGTTGGAAACAAAGTCCTTGTAATCACAAGGAGTCAATGAATGGTGTGACCATTCAACAGCATGAGTAGACACCCCCACTATGGTGTCCTCTTTCCTTATCCCCCAGTTGGGGCGCCATACAGAACTCTTAGCTGAGCCCTCGACCTCATCTACCTCAGCCGCATGAGGCCTCAAAAAGGCAGGGCCTTTCTCGACCAGCCTAGGATCAGTCAAGCAAGCCCTCTTGATCCTGGCTGTCTGCCCGCCTTCTGGCTCATTCTGCTTGTTGATAAACTCAGCAGCTGCAAATAAAAGTCAAGAAAAATAATTGGTATAAGGCAATCTTAATACAACAATAAGAAAATAAGAAAAGGAATTACCCTTGTCAGAAACCCTTGAAAGTCCCAGAGACTTAAGTAGAAACTCGTCCAGGAGCTCCCAAGCCTTAGTGGCATAGTCATCCTTGGTGAGTTCAGCATAGGCAAAGGCCTCCTCCTCAGTCAGAACTATGTCACCAGGACTACCATCCGAAACTCTACTAAATGAGCTTTGGAATAAGGTGCCCCAGTCCCCTCCATCCCAAACCAAATACATAAATTCATTTCTCCACTTGGGATTGTTGTCGGGAATGGATTTTGGGTGGAAGATAGGGGGTGTTGTGGGTCGATGACTAATATATACCCAACCCAAAGTTTTGGAAGAGCTATTTTTAAATTGAAAAATCTTTCTAAAGAGAGCAACAGAAAGAGGAAAGTTGTTTTTTAAGCACAAAACGATAAAGCACATAATAAGTCTCCAAGCATTGGGAGGGAGTTGACAAGGGTTGACTCCTACATCAGCTAAAAGTTGAGGAATGAAAGGATGGAATGGGAATCGAACACCTGCGGCAATGACCCCCTTGTAAATGCAAAGAGCATCTGGGCGCCAATGGCAGGAACGATCCCCGGGACCAGCAAGGACTAGCCTATAAGGTGGCCTAATTTTGTACATATTCTTGTAGTTAGAAATTGCATCAGCATCGTTAAATCTATTACTATGGTTATATGCATCTAAATGCGACACTGAAGGATATTCATCACTACGTTCTAAAATCATATCTTGTAAAGACATAGTGGGAGAACGAATGATGATACCTCTTTTGGACGCTTGGTTCATTCTTTGAAGACGGCTAGCAGAACGATCGGCCATTCTTAAAATCTTCAACCTATGAAGATTGAAACCCAGAATCTTTTTGGAAAGGAGATCGAACCCAGAAAAATCTTCAACCTATGAAGATTGAAACCCAGAATCTTCTTGGGAAGGAGATCGAACCCAGAAAAATCTTCAACCTATGAAGATTGAAACCCAGAATCTTCTTGGGAAGGAGATTGGAACCCAGAAAATCTTCAAACTATGAAGATTGAAACCCAGAATCTTCTTGGGAGAGAGATTAAAACCCAGAAAAATAAGAGTGCTACCGCAAAAACTCGCCGGAAATCGCCTGACTACGGAGAAAGAGAAGAGAGATTTAGAAAGTAATTTTTGGAAAGATTTGAGTGGAGAGTAAGAAGTGAAACCTCACTCTTTTATAGGCAAGGTAACTGGAAACTCAACCGGTTAGGGAAGTCTAACCGGTTGTAGCCAGTCAAAGCCCACAATCACTTCTTGGGCTTCTGGAATCAAGGCCCAAAGTGTTATAATCAATAAAAGACAAGGCCCATGGCCCAAATAAATGAAAGGCTTAGAAATTAAACCTAAAAAAGGTTTGAGAACTAGGTTTAGGGCCCAATATAAAATCAAGGCCCAAAAGGTTGGAAGTTTAAAATTTCAGAAATAATTCTAAGGCAATAAAACGAGTTCAAATATACCAAAAATGGGAAATTGAGTTCGAAAATTCCTATTCGAATCCATGCTAAAAATCTTGGTCGAAATGATCGACCTTGTTCCTATTTCAAGTCGAAAAAAGCCTGCGGAATCCGGGTCGAAAAATGACCTAGAGATTCCTGATTAAAGAATCCAGGTCGAAATATCTTGTATTCCTGTTCGAAAAATCCTGTTCGAAAAATAGCTAGGATTCCTGGTCGACATAGTCGACCTCGCCATCCTTTTCTGGTCGATGTCGACCAGGACTCTTGCTCGAATTTACATTGCATCCTGGTCGAACAAACCTGTTCGAAAATGAACTAAAAAATGAGTTCGACACTTTCGACCTGAAGACAGTTCGAGGTTGAAATCGACTTCGATTCCTGGTCGAAACTACACGAGGCTGAGGTCGAAAACTTGAGCTCGAAAAAGCACTGTAATTCCTGGTCGATGATGTCGACCTCATCCCAATTTCAGGTCGAAATTCAACCTCAAGGTCCTGGTCGAAAAAGCATACAGAATCCTAGTCGAAATGTTGAAATCGAAATTACAAAAAATAAAGTTTGAAAAAAATCGAGGTCGATTTTGCATCAAGGTTTCTGGTCGAATATTCCTATTCGAAATTGAACTAGAAATCCAAGTCAAGGTAATCGACCTCGTCTCAATCCTGTTCGAAAACCTGTTCGAAATTATACAGGTTTGAGTTCGAAAATTTCAGTTCGAAAATGAACTGTAATTTCTGGTCGAACATGTCGACCTCGTCTCAATCCTGTTCGAAAACCTGTTCGAAATTATACAGGTTTGAGTTCGAAAATTTCAGTTCGAAAATGAACTGTAATTTCTGGTCGAACATGTCGACCTCGTCTCAATCCTGTTCGAAAACCTGTTCGAAATTATTCAGGTTTGAGTTCGAAAATTTCAGTTCGAAAATACACTGAAGTTTCTGGTCGAACATGTCGACCTCGTTCCTAATCCTGGTCGAAAATGACCAGGATTCCTGGTCGAAATTGGCTTAGTTTCTGGTCGAAAAAAACCCTGAAAAAATGGAAAATTCCGAAGAAAAAAAAAAATGAAATAATTTCTACAAAAATCTTGAATGATTTTTCCAGAAATTGGGGGGCAAATGATATGGGCTGAAATATAACCCTAGAGATAATTAATGATATATTAATTAGACCTAGTTTGGTCCAAGAATTAGGCCCGATAAAAGGCCCGAAACCCTAATTATTTATTAATTTCGTAATTAATAAATAGGGAAAATGTACAGCTCATTAAATGAGTCCAACACATATTAAACTCTTCAAGAATCAGCAATCAAGATACACAAATCAACTAGGAGTCAGCCTCCCACAAAATAGGATTCACAATCCTGATCTAAGAAGGCTACTTGGCCTCCAAGTTACCTTCTTCTACTCTAAATACAAGGCTCCTGACGCCTATATAAGGACCCCTCGTCCTTCATTCTAGAACTACGTTTTCATTTGGCTTGATTCTCAATTACGGATTGAGATACGTAGGCATCTTGTGAGGACCTGTTTAGTCACGAACCACGAGAGCAGCCATAAAGACACGATTGTCCACCATTATTCATTGAACTCAGCCGTCAACATCTAAATCTACTTTTTATTCCATAACAACTAAATTTTCGTGTCGTTTCGTGTCGTGTTTTCGTGTCGTGTCAAAAATTGTCGGATCTACTAAATATATACCAAATATATTTTCAAATAACATATGTTATTATTTAATTATGATGAGAAAGTCCACTTTATTACAAAGGAAAAAATTAATTATTAATTGACAACTCATGATTTGTATAAATACAAATTTTATGTTATTAATTTAAGATTCATGTAATTGTGATGAAAGAAAGTCCATTTGATTACCAAAGAAAAAATTAATTATTAATTGACAACTCATGATTTGTATAAATACAAACTTTATGTTATTAATTTAAGATTCATGGTGAAATAAGTTTATACAATTATTTAAAAATATATTAGAAAACCAAAAATTTATCCCAAAAATTATCCAAAATATTATGGTCTTCATGATTAATAATATTATGCTTCTAAAATTTCCAAGAATACGCACAGCTAACGACAAATGACAATGAAACATAACCAAGTTTCTAATATCTTGTGCTCTCCTTGATCGTTATCCTGCATGACACAAATGTTTGCTTAGATTCAAAAGATTTCTTGCGCACTTTAAAACTCACGATCAAATTATCAATTATGTGAGCTATATCCCAGTTATTATACAATTATCAATCATATTCATATATATGCATGCGATATTATACTCTAATTTCTTATACCTAATTCAAATTAATTTATAAATTAATAGAATTACTAAAATCAAAAATATCATATTAAACCAACCGTAAGTAACATGGATAAATAAATAGACAGATACCTAATTATTAAGAGGTTCAATAGTAAGATCAATAATTCCGTACTACATTTATACAAATTAATTTAATATAGAATTACACTAAAAAGAATAAATGACATTGAAAGTGACGCAAAACAATTTTGTCAAGGAAAATGAGAATGTTGCGAACTGCATGCGAACTAACGAGGAGATCTTACCTACGAAAACATGTGCTGATTTATAGACCTACGCCGACTGACTATCACAATAAAATTTGTAACAACAAAATTTTTTCTTTATAAGAAAGTACAACAACGAGGCACGTTTTATATATTTGTTTAGTTAAATAAGTGGACGGCGGGGTGAGTTGTCAATTGGAGAAAAAGAGGAAAGACAATAAGCTTAGTTCCAATTTGTGGAAGTGTAGCCAGTGCCGACTCATTTACTATGGTCTATGACTATATATTAAATCTCAATAAAAGGGTAAATGTATTATTTTAATGCTTACGAAGTTATAATTTTATTTTTATTTTTTGAAAAATAACAAAAATATAACTGTTATATTATTATGCAAAAATATATCAATATTTGTTACACTGTGTTCCATAAACTTTTTTTGGAAAGAAAAGAAAAGAAAGTGGTGGATTTAATTTTTTCAGCTTGTTCCCGAAAGATTTTTTAGGAGAGAAAAGAATTGATTTCTGAAGATTTGGGAAGAAAATCTTTATAAATTTATCTTCAAAATCTTATTTCCACTTTTGGAGTGATTTAGAGAGAAAGGAAAAAAAAATTCTATTTTCTATTTTTTTTCTTTTCTCTCATAGATTCGTGAACACAGTATTAGTGTAGAGTAGAGAATTGAACCTCTAACCTTCTTTTATGAAGTCCAAGACACAACCACTATGCTATATTGTTTTTTGAGTTTATTATAAATTTTTTATTAGATAAGTTACCTCATTTCTTCTAATTTTCTCTAATTTCCTCTAATTGCTTTATTTTAGTTATGTTGTTGATAATTCATTGTTAACGGAGGAATTTGGTGATAACAAATTTCGGGGATTGCTGGAATAACGAATTATGATGATAAGAGATTTTGGGTTTTTGGATGTTTGTGCCTGGACTTGAAAGGTGTCTCGACTTGTTATATGTGTCGGATCCTATTCCAAGATGCCTACGTACCCTGTTTATATATAGGGATCAAGCCAACGCAGTTCTGTGATAGGATAGTGTTTTTAATCCCTGTGATTGTTAAGGGATATCTTGAGATAAGTTGATTTTATATTTTTAGAGTTATATTAACGTTGTGATTCTTTCCTGATTTGAAAGAATCGTTTGGAGATATCTTCTATGATTAATATTGATTCTTTCCTCATTTCAGAGAGAGGATATTACTAACTTGGGAAATTAGGAGATAATTGAGTCAACCGAAAATATGGCGTAATAACTACCCCCAAGTTCTTCAGTGCAGCTTGATGGACTGGAGAACTAAGCGTGCTTTGATCTTCCGAATTTCCTGAGTCAATGAAACAATTAGGAGTAGAAGATTAGTGAATAATATGAAGCACATAGGTACCCGTGATTTGCTTGTAGATGCGAGGGAGACAACATGAGCATTATCCCGGAGGATCTTCTCCTTAAGAGGGAGGACACTTCTCTCCATAAGATGGAGGACTCTTCTCACCTTAAGAGGGTGGACTCTCTTCACCTTAAGAGGGTGGATTGTTTTCTCCATAAGAGGGAGGCCTCTCTTCACCTATAAGAGGGTGGACTCTTTTCTCCATAAGAGGGAGGACTCTTCTCACCTTAAGAGGGTGGACTCTCTTCACCTTAAGAGGGTGAACTCTCTTCTTGGTGAGCTTTCCGAAAGTACGGAGAAACACCCTGGAAGTACGGGTTTACCAAGGTATTCCAAGCAGTACCCTCCTCATAGAAGGGCATTCAAAAATAAATTTCAAGCAACACCTTAAATAAGGACTTTCAAAAATAATTTATAAGCAACACCTTCATTAAGAAGGGCCTTCAAAAATAATTTCTAAGCAACACCTTCATCAAAGAAAGGCCTTCAAAAATAATTCCACAAAGACAACCAAATAATCTAAGAATGTTCAATGATGATATGAATGAATGCATGATGCGAATGATGCACATGATGATTAATGAATGCATGATGCGAATGATGCAGGGCCTTCAAAACAAGATTATCCCGAAAGGCCTTCACAAGACGATCACCCCGTAGGGACTTCAAACAAGATTATCATCTTCAAAAGATGGTCTTCTAAAATATTATCCTCCTCGAAAGAGGCTCTTCAAAAATATTATCATCTTCGAAAGAGGGTCTTCAAAAATATTATCCTTCTTGGAAGAGGGTATTCAAAAATATTATCCTTCTTGGAAGATGATCTTCAAAAATATTATCCTACTCGAAATAGGGTCTTCAAAAATATTATCCTACTCGAAATAGGGTGTTCAAAAATATTATCCTCCTCGAAAGAGGGTCTTCAAAAATATTATCATTTTCAGATAAGGACTTTCCACACTTGTTTTTGTCCATGCACGAGCTAGTGAAGTAATCAAATCATGTGCATCACAATTCTTTAACATCTTCATGATTCAGATTCTGCCCAGATCTGTTTTTTACCTTTTTGGCCCTGTAAACGATATTTTTGGCCCAGATTCTGCCCTGTAAAGTTGTAGGAAACGAAAAGATCTTTCCGATGATATATGGCTCGTCAGAAACGGACTTATAACGAAACGGGAATCAAATAAAGCGTCTGTTGATTAACTTCTCAATACTGAAAAACGGGATCTGATTATGTTTTGTGATTTCGAAAATAGATCGAAACATAATCTCAGAAAACACAGAGAACGAAAGTTGTAGGAAATCACAAAAACTTTCAAGATCATAAAAAATCATCAAAATCTGACATATATTAAATTTACTACGAATTTTATAAGATAACTTATTTGTATGGGCAAAATCATAAGAAAATTTATCTTAATTTTGAATACAACCACGAACGAACGCTTCCACCGTTCTACTCCTCCATTAAAGCCGCTCCAGATCTATAATAACCCCCTTGCGTATTGTATATATTGATTGTCCTCCACAATCAAAAAATTAATGCCCTCCTTCTAGCGCCAATTGTTAACGGAGGAATTTGGTGATAACAAATTTCGGAGATTGCTGGAATAACGAATTATGATGATGGGGGATTTTGGGTTTTTGGATGTTTGGGCTGGAATTGAAAGGTGTCTCGACTTGTTATATGTGTCGGATCCTATTCCAAGATGCCTGCGTACCCTGTTTATATATATGGATCAAGCCAACGCAGTTCTGTGATAGGATAGTGTTTTTAATCCCTGTGATTGCTAAGGGATATCTTGAGATAAGTTGATTTTATTTTTTTAGAGTTATATTAACGTTGTGATTCTTTCCTAATTTGAAAGAATCGTTCGGAGATATCTTCTATGATTAATATTGATTCTTTCCTCGTTTCAGATATAGGATATTACTAACTTGGGAAATTATGAGATAATTGAGTCAACCGAAAATATGGCGTAACATTCATATATTTATATCATATTATATATCTCTATTTTACATTATTAGAATTAATTAATTATACATAAAATATAGTAACAAACTTGATCTAATATAAGAACTATTGTATATGTTATGTATCTCATTATTTGTTAAGTCTATAATTTAAAATTAAGAAAATTAGCATCAAAATTATGTAATGCTAATGCTTATACACAATGTTCGTCATATTCATTTCTTAGCAAATTTCTTTTCATAATGAACACTTCATATGTTGATATTTTTTAAAATTACCTGTCATTTTTTACTAACTTCGGTATATCTGTGACGCCCCCAAATCCGGGGTCAGGGAATTTGGTCGTCACGCTAAAATCTCAATTTAAAACAACCTGTTATATATTAAACCACTACAAATATAACATCTTCGACCCCAACTCTACCAAGAATCTTTAAAGGTCATAGTGCTAGAAACAAGAATCCAAAATTTTACAAACTTTAACTTCCTTTTTTTTACAACAATAGTCTTTGCACAAATTCTATAACACTAGTATAACTTCGAGAAGAAGTATACCAAGCCAAACTAATATATACATAATAATATTTACTAGAAATCAACCTTATACAATAACATTACACTAGATCCAAATGCTCTGCATCAACTCATCTTCCCAACGTCATCTTGACTCTTCTCGTTCCATATTTATACAATTAAATAATGTTCGTTGTACTGAAATATCAAGGGTAACAAGCAAGAGTGAGCAAAAGAAGCTCAGCAAGTATATAGTACTGCACAAGATAAAATAATGATGCAACAATATCTGAAAAGAAATCAACTCAACTGGGGTAAAATAATGGTGCAATAATAGCAATGTATGAAAATCAGCTCAACTGGCAAAATGAACAATAATTGTGTCAAACTTTAAATTAGAATTGGATTTTTAATTTGACGCAACGAGTTAAGGTGGATGATCAGTCACACTAAAACTCCGGACCATACCTTACGGTATGTCCAAATACTGAACTGGATCCAAGGCCACTTTGGCCCACATAATAATACTCATACTCTGACTGGCGTCTGCAGTCCCTAAAACATTTCATTTTAATAAAAACTTCCAATTCCAATCTAATACTCAGATTAGGTGTCGGAACAATCGACTACCTGGTTAACTCAAATTAATGTTTTCAATGGTCTGATCCAGACTATCAAACTAGATTATGTTAAAACAAGTACATATGAATTAGGTTTCCAATGATAAATGTGACGCCCTCCAAACCCGGGGTACAGATTTGAGGAGTCACCCGACCAACGGGACACAATATAATCACTAACTATAACACATGCATAATATATAAAGACAATAAATACCCCTTGACCATGACCGCTATAGATTATGGAATTGAACACAAGCTTCTACAATCTTTTATTATTACAAACCAAATTTTATCAGAGTTATTAAATCACAACTAAGTTCAGAACTAGACATCTAGTCTAATCAAAACAAGACAACAACTACCCTGCCAATGACAACCACTCGAGGTGCTCTCCTAGCTGCCGGTGAACTATCTGTCACGCTGTTCCGACTCATACTCTCGCTTTACTGGAATGGGGTTAGAAAACAACAAGCAAGAGTGAGCCAAAAGTGCTCAGCAAGCATCACAATATATATATCATCAAAATTTAAGATATGAATTTCAAGATATCTGATTCAACAATGTTTAAGCCAACACATTCTTTATATCAATATCAACTGAAGAAAAAGGAATTAGAATTGGACTTCTACATTTTATTCAAAACAAAGGTTGTGCTGCTGGCCAGCCACGCAACAACCCCGGACTAGCTCATGACAAAGTCCTCTACGGATCCAAGGCCAATCTGGGCCTAAATTACATCGACCATAAATGGCCTGACCAATAATTGGTCCATTTTAAAAACATGCCAATTCTATCACAAGGTATAAGCAATAACATGCTCGATAAGTAATGCACAACATCAAGGTATAATAATTGCAAAAGAGTTTCAACGGCTTGATATCAAAAGAAAATTAGGAATAATCATGAAATAATTCCAACGGTAATATATACTCGTTTGGGGAAAGAAATCAATAGTTAAGATCGATTATCAATGACGGTATCCAATTGTCAATGACGGAAAATCAACAATCAATAGTTGTAACAATAATCAAGTGGTGGTAATCAACCGGTAATGGTTATGAGAAATAATCAAACGATGGTATTCAACAATCAATAGTTGAAAGTAATAATCAAATGGTGGTAATCAACCGGTAATGGTTATGAGAAATAATCAAACGATGGTATTCAACAATCAATAGTTGAAAGCAATAATCAAATGGTGATAATCAACCGGTAATGGTTGTGAGAAATAATCAAAGAAGGTAATTAACAATCAAGGTGATAGAGTATATATTTATATATATTTTATATGATTTTATTCCTCATATTTATTATATTTTGCATTTAATTGGATTTTTATTTAATAAATTTTAATGTTTTATTGTAGGAAGCAAGGAAATCCTAAAATTGGAAGGATTGGAGAATAAAGAGCTTAATTTGGAGATTTATTAGAAGGAAATTCGGATTTGTTGGGCTGCCTGCACATAATTCACTGTTTGGGTCATATCTTGAGTTCTAGAAGTCAGAATTGGACGATTTAACAGCCCACGTGAAGATAATGGAAATCTCTTTCATTCTAAATTGGTCCAAGTATCAAATTACTTCAGGAACGTCTTAGATTTACTGAAGAAAAGTCAGCTTCGAATTTTCCTTGTAAAACAGAATCAGTTTAGGAAACGTATTTGTACTTTCCTCAAGGCATTAAAATATTTGAGGATATATATATATACATCAGATCTGAGAGATGGGGAGATAGACAGTGATACAGAGATACAGAGATACATAGATACAGAGATACATAGATACATACAGACATAGGGAGGGGATCTTGTACTTTTTCTTCTTGGAGAAAGATTAAAGGTTTTATTCTCTGTTCTTAATATTATCATGTGTTCTTATTATATTATGTGTTTTGTTAGTTTAATTATGAGTGAGTAGATATTTAATCTAGGGTTAAGTTGAACCCTAGTTATGATTGATGTATGATTTTCCATAACCCCCAATTTAGTTATGATGTATGCTCTTGCTTATTGAGTTGTGCTTAATTAACAATAACATGTCAGACGTGATTATGCGTATTGTTTGAACCTAATATCTATTTATCATCGAAAGTTGGACTTAGATGGTTGTGATTTATCCAATAAGGACATGAACTTCTCCATGAAAATAGGTAGAACAGATTGTTAGGAAGTTAGGATGTTGTGTTTAATGTCTCTAAATTGCATGATACCATGAAAATAGGCTTGAGTGTATTTTAGAGAAGCCATTAATACTCGAGAGAGGTTATTGGTATTTTATAGGGTGCATCTTTCCTCTTGAGTAGCATATGATTAATTGGGGTGGAAAATCATGATTGCATTAATTCATGCTAGCGGGGATACTTAATTCTAGATGTTTTAGTTAATTGATAATACAATACAATTTGCCTTAGTATAATATTAGTTTAAAAATCTCTCAACAATTTATTGTGTTACTTGCTTAGTTCAATTGAATCAAGAATAACTAGTGATTGATACGTTTGTCTCTGTGGGATCGACTCTGACTTACCCTACTACATAGTTAGACGGATTTGTTAGATATTATTATTTGATAGGCACGCGACAGCCTTGTCAAATTTTTGGCGCCGCTGCCGGGGACAAAGCGGTATTAGATTAGTTAATTTTAGAGTTTGTTTAGCTAAGTCTTTTGGTTGTGTTGCTTCGGCTATTATTCCCTTGTTATTTGATCTTTGTTTCTAGTTTTCTTGTTGCATGCACACACGAAGTTCAGGTACAGAAAATTTGATTGCTCTTGATCCTGAAATTGAAGCTACAGCAAGAAGACAAGCAGGACTACGAAGGAAAAATAAAGACAAGGAAGTTATGGGTGAGACAGTAGCTAAGGCTCTCAGGGAGAATGGTATGCCAGACGCTACAGACGTACTCTCCAGTATTGTCAGACCAACAGTCACGGCTACCCACTTTGAACTCAAGCCACAATTCATACAATTCATCTCCAATGATTCTTTCGCAGGATTGTCCACTGAAAATCTTGTTGATCATCTGTAGAGTTTTCTAGAAAAGTGTGATACTATAAAGCTGACCAATGTTAGTGATGATGCTATTAAGCTGCGCTTATTTCCATTTTCTCTCCGAGATGCAGCAAAAGATTGGTTGAAGGATGAAGGACCAAACACATTCACTACTTGGGATAGTCTAGCAATGGCGTTTCTACTTAAATTCTTCAGTCAGAAGAAGACTTCAAAGCTCATGAATGAAATATCTAACTTTCGTCAAGATGATGACGAGTCACTTCATGATGCTTGGAGAAAATTCAAACGACTTCAGAGACAATGCCCTCACCATGGAATTCCTGACTGTTTGTTGATCCAAACATTCTACAATGGGTTAACACAAGAGTTTCGAAATTTTGTTGATGCTTCTTCTGGTGGATCTATTATGAAAAAGAGTACGGAGGATGCGAAAACTTTGTTAGACGAGATGGCGTCTAATGATAATTATCCTTACAGTAACAGAAATCATCCAAAGAAGGGTGGTAAGTATGATGTTGATGCTCTAATTATGTTGAATACTACTATGCAGGCAATGGTTAAGAAGATTAAGCAATTGGATTCAAGAACTTCATCTACGGTTGCCTCATGTGAAATATGCGGTGTAGTTGGATACACTCAACATGCTTGTCAATACAATCCCTCTGGAACAACAATGGAACAAGCAAATGCCCTCTACAACCAAAATCAAAGGCCACAATATAATCCTTACTCCAACACATACAATCCAGGTTGGAGAGATCATCCTAATTTCTCCTATAGAAATAACCAGGCTCAAGCTCAACCTCCACAAAATAATTTTTCTCAGCCGCCAGGTTTTCAACCAGCTCAGCCACAAAAATCTAACTTGGAAAATCTTTTGGAAGGATTTATCTCGACACAAGCAAAGAAGAATGATTACTTTGAATCAAGTATCAATGAGATAAAGGCTCATAACAAGTTGATGGAGAATTCAATAACTCAAATTGCTAAATAGTTGAATCAACTGAACAAGTCTTCAGGCCAACTTCCTGGACAAACTGAACAACCACATAGAGCCCACGTGAATGCTATAACGTTAAGAAGTGATCAGGAATTGCAAGGGCCAGAGATGAAGATGAGTACTGATAATTTGAACGCTGAGGAAGATGCAGAGAAAACTCAATCTGAAAATGTGGTTGTGCAAGAAGCGATTGAAGAAAAGAAGAAGGAACCCACAGTTGCTCCAGTAAGACCTTACGTACCACCTGTTCCGTTTCCTCAAAGATTGGTGCAAGCTAGGCTTGGAGAGAAGTTTATGAAGTTTATGGATATCATGAAAAGGTTAGAACTTAATATTCCTTTCTTAGATGCTATCAAAGAAATGCCTTCTTATGGGAAGTTCCTTAGGGAATTATTGTCAAACAAAAGAAAAATTGAAGAAAGTTCTACTATCTCATTAATGGCAAAGTGCATTGCTATTTTGCAGAATAGTCTTCCTAAAAAGCCAACTGATCCAGGTAGCTATTCTATTCCTGTGAAACTTGGGAATTTTGAAATCAAACGAGCTCTATGTAATCTTGGGGCAAGTGTAAGTCTAATGCCCTTATCAATCTACAATAAGCTTCAGATGGGTGAACTCAAACCCACACGTATATCTCTACAATTGGCAGATAGAAGTGTGAAATTTCCACTTGGAATACTTGAAGATGTTCCTGTCATGGTAGGAAAGTTTTTTATTACATGTGATTTTGTTGTCATGGAGATGGAGGAAGATGCACAAAATTCTATCATTCTTGGGAGACCTTTCTTAGCTACAGCTGGTGCAAAAGTTGATATGATGCAACGAAAGATTTCTTTTGAAGTTGGAGATGCGAAATTGGAATTTAAATTTTCCAACTCTTTGCTTAGCCCTTCTCTGAAAAAAACTGATCTTGGAAATTGTAATGAAGCAGTTCTTATGGTTACGACCTTAGGTGGAGATAAAGATATGAATGCTGATATTTTTCTCTCTAAACCTCTTGCAATTATGTTTGGTGGATTATCTGTTGAAGATCCTGATGCTCATATTGAAAACTTTTTGAAAATTTGTGATACTATCAAGTGTGATGGAGTTTCTGATGAGGTTATTCGACTTCGATTATTCCCTTTCTCTTTAAGGGATGGAGCTAAAAATTGGTTATTTTCATTACCCTCAAATTCCATTACTACATGGGAAGACTTACTTATTAAATTTCTTTTTAAGTTTGTCTCACGAGATGAAACGACAAGGATAGTTGTTGCACTCTTAAGGTTTGCTCGAGATAGAAGAGTAATATTGTTGGATAAAGCCATGGATGAAAGTTATAAGTTTTTGGGAGAGATCATGAGAAAATATGTTGAGAAAGTGGATGTTCCACTTTCACTCCATTCACCATGTTGATTGATAATAAGGTCGAGCTAATGACCTCAAAAAAGCGCTTCTTGGGAGGCAACCCAAGATTTTGGAGGAGGAACACTGTCCCACAATTTTCAACCGGGACTTCATGCACTAGGGGAGTATTTCTAACCTTTCTTTGTATAATTTTTCACTCGTATTCTTTTTGTATTTCTTTTAGGATCTTGTTAGTTTTTTTTATATTTATATATATTGTTCATTGAGGACAATGAACCACTTAAGTGTGGGGATGAGTTCTCAATGACTAAAAAACCCAAAAAAAATTATATATTATAAAAAAAATTGAAAATTTTAAAACTTTTTGTATATAATTGCCTAGTCTCAAAAGAATGTTAGCATGGATAAGTACCCATTGTGTAGATTAATTTCGCATGATTTATTCTGAGTGTCATATTCATGAAAAATCATTTGATGCTTGATAATTCCTTGTGTGTGCTTGCGAACAATTGAAAACTTGAGATGCTTCTTAGTCAATTTTAGTGAGTTGAGCATGCTTTCACCTTGTGAGAATTTGAGCCTAATTTATGATTGATAGATTTTTTATCAATCCATCTTTTTGTTGTGTGTTGTTCATCATGATTCTTATTGCTCAACAACTTGTTTTAAACCTTTTTGAGACTACATGATATGTGTATGCATGAATATGATAAAGGCACTAGGATTAACCTCATTTACCCAAACAATACCCATATGAAAAATAATCCTTAGTGAACCCCTTGAGCTTATATCTGTTTCTTTCGTATGTCACCAATCTAAAAATTTTTAGCCTACTTATTTATTCTTGTCTTGATTTACTAGTAGAGCATATTGATTCAATTCATGGGTTGGTGAATATTTAGTGTGGGGATTTCTTTTGGTTAAAGAGTTACATTTTGGTGGGATACAATATGGTATGAAAGTTGCAAACAAGTATCAAGTACTCCTTTGAGATCAATGGGTGGCAAGTGCAATGTCATATAAAAGGGACGATCCATGTGTGCTGGTATTAAGTACATTCTTGGTGACTTTTCACTGCCCTTGGTTACTGGAAAATGACTTGACTTTTGAAAAAAGAAAAAAAAAAGAAATTATGAGCAAGAGGAAGATCAAGTAGAGTGTGTTCATTTGATTGATACAATGTGAAAGTGGGAAAGTACATGGGCTATATGTACTTGGAAGTTTAATGCTTGTGAAAGCTTGATCAACTTTTACATGATCTAAGTTTCATGTTGGGTGCTTTAATTAAAAGTGAACACTATGCTCTATCACTTATCAAGTTTAGCCACTTTTTAGCCCGTTTCTTTGATATCCTACCTCGTACCTAAGCCCCGTTACAACCTTTAACAAAGACCTTTTGATTCATGTATGCATATATACGAGGTGGTGGAGATTTGGTGGACAACCAAGCATATGGTAGCACATGAGTACATTGATTGAACTTGAGCGATACACTCATACCCATACACTTGTATGAATTGAGAGCAATGTGAGATATTTATCCATAGCATGCTTACTTATTGAATGCGACTTTGATGTTTATCTCATGACATTTTTGTCTATCTAGACATTGTGTGCATACTTGGATTATTTTGTATTAATGATGCTTAAAGTGAGAGTACTTGTACTTTCAGACACTTTCAGGTTGTTATGTGATTGAGATTTGAAATGTGTGGAGTACTATGACATGTTGCATGTTTGAGAGACTTGGTGGTTGAAAATATTTGATTTTGTGGGTATATCTTCTATAAACCCTCACGAGACAAAACTCGTCCTACTAGGGCTGCCTAGGGGTTTAACGGCTTGTTGCATATGCTCAATGCAATCGTGTCATCTACGAAAGTGGTGGCCCTGTTAGTTAGTATTATTTTTATTTCTTTATTTGCCCGAGGACGTGCAAAATTCTAAGTGTGGGGATGTTTGATAAAGTATATATTTATATATATTTTATATGATTTTATTCCTCATATTTATTCTATTTTGCATTTAATTGGATTTTTATTTAATAAATTTTAATGTTTTATTGTAGTAATCAAGGAAATCCTAAACTTGGAAGAATTGGAGAATAAAGAGCTTAATTTGGAGATTTATTAGAAGGAAATTCGGATTTGTTGGGCTGCCTGCACATAATTCACTGTTTGGGTCATATCTTGAGTTCTAGAAGTCAGAATTAGACGATTTAACAGCCCACGCGAAGATAATGGAAATCTATTTCATTCTAAAGTGGTCCAAGTATCAAATTACTTCAGGAACGGCTCAGATTTACTGAATAAAAGTCAGCTGCGAATTTTCCTTGTAAAACAGAATCAGTTTAGGAAACGTACTTGTACTTTCCTCAAGACATTAAAATATTTGAGGATATATATATATACATCAGATCTGAGAGATGGGGATATAGACAGAGATACATAGATACAGAGATACATAGATACATACAGACATAGGGAGGGGATCTTGTACTTTTTCTTCTTGGAGAAAGATTAAAGGTTTTATTCTCTGTTCTTAATATTATCATGTGTTCTTATTATATTATGTGTTTTGTTTGTTTAATTATGAGTGAGTAGATATTTAATCTAGGGTTAAGTTGAACCCTAGTTATGATTGATGTATGATTTTTCATAACCCCCAATTTAGTTATGTTGTATGCTCTTACTTATTGAGTTGTGCTTAATTAAAAATAACATGTCAGACGTGATTATGCGTATTGTTTGAACCTATTATCTATTTATCATCGAAAGTTGGACTTAGATGGTTGTGATTTATCCAATAAAGACATGAACTTCTCCATGAAAATAGGTAGAACAGATTGTTAGGAAGTTAGGATGCTGTGTTTAATGTCTCTAAATTGCATGATACCATGAAAATAGGCTTGAGTGTATTTTAGAGAAGCCATTAATACTCGAGAGAGGTTATTGGTATTTTATAGGGTGCATTTTTCCTCTTGAGTAGCGTATGATTAATTGGGGTGGAAAATCATGATTGCATTAATTCATGCTAGCGGGGATACTTAATTCTAGATGTTTTTGTTAATTGATAATACAATACAATTTGCCTTAGTATAATATTAGTTTAAAAATCTCTCAATAATTTATTGTGTTACTTGCTTAGTTCAATTGAATCAAGAATAACTAGTGATTGATACGTTTATCTCTGTGGGATCGACTCTGACTTACCCTACTACATAGTTAGAAGGATTTGTTAGATATTATTATTTGATAGGCACGCGACAGCCTTGTCACAAGGGTTGAAAACAATAATTACTGGATTGGAAATAAGGGTTTCCGATGCAGATCAAATCAAAGAATTTAGAAAATTTATAAATGGAATCAGTTGCCCAATTACGGGTCAAGGATTAACAATCTGAACTGTTCTGGAGTCTCAACATTTAAATATATATGACAATACAATTTATCACAATAACGGCACAGATACTTGCCTGGTCTATGTCGCTGCCGGTTCTACTTGTTCACTCAACTTTCCCCTTTCCCTTGCTCCGGGAACTCGATTCTATAATTTAAACCACTCATCACAGTAAGTCTAACTATCCTCATTCTAACCTCGACACATAATCAATTAATAACACACTTAAACAAATAACCGGTTACGTATCGGACGTCCGGTATGATATACGGTATTAACAACTCAAATCTTAACCCTAGTACGGGTATATACGGACTATAAACACATTACACAACTTATACGAACCATATAGCACTTATAAACATTTTTAAACACGTCACACGGAACTTATTTGAATTTCAATAAGTCACAACAAATTTTTCAATCAAAAAATCGGATTTTTAAATCCAATATAAGTATTTAAATGCAATTAAATCAATTAATAAAATTAATTGACACTCTTTAAATGCTCAAACTATTTTTAAATAATAAAACAAGCTTGAAAATAATTAAACTGAATTTTAAATTAATTAAATCTAATTAATAATTAATTTTTAAGAATTAACTGATTAAAAGAATTAATCAATTAATTAATCAATTAATTATTAATTAAAAATAATTAAAATAATTAAGTTTAATCAATTTTTGAATTTAAAATAATAAATAAAAAATTCAGAATTTTTCTGATATAAAAATATATTTTTAAAATAAAAATATGAATTTTTAAAGATTTTAAACTATTTTCGAATTAAATAAATAATTAAAATCCAAAAACAATTTTTAGAAATGGTATTAGGGTTTCAAAGATCGAAACCGGGTCAGAAAACGTGTCAACCGGGTCGGGAAAAACGGAATCGGGTCACCAAGAACAACCCACCGGATTCTGGGTTTTCCAGAATCTGGCCGGTGTCCGGCGACCGGAATCCTTCATTCCTGATCAATCACACATGAAACTAGAGGGCTTTTGCTCGCCCTTCCAAGACAAACACAACCAACACACAAACATACATGTATCATGCCGGAATCGAGCCCAAAATTTAGTCAAAGAATCCCGACGGCAACAACTCCGGCCGGAAACACGATCTACTAATTCTGTACAAGAAACTCAACGTTTAATATGTCAAAATGAAGCTTATAACTCATACAATAAAACCCCTATATCAGAATCAATGTTAGATCAACAACAAGAACGAACGAAGCAAAAGAAAAATTCGGGTCAAAACCCAAAAATTAAACCCATCAAAATTGAACTTAAACATGAAATTAAATCGTGGATTCTTGCTAATTAGAACCCTAGGAACATGTTAGAAGCAACAAATTGAACGGAGAATCAACAAAATGAAAATCCCCAAATCGGGTATAAACCCTAATTTAATTCGAATATTGAAAAATTCATAATAAATCGAAAAATTACCAGATGATGTGGTTGGAAGATTCTGAAACTAGAGATCAAGATCTTTGATTTGAGTACTTGAACTTTGATTTATGAATTCAATAACACCTTGAACGAATGGTTTGATTATTCAAGAACACGAAGAACACGTTTCGGGAATTTTTACCTTTTGATTATACGTAATGCAGATTATGAAGGCTATAAGGTACGATTCGTCTTTATATATTTTTGGAAAAATAATATCCCAAGGAACATTTTTGGATCGATATAGATCCACTGGATCGTTTAAAACCCCTAATTAGGTTAAAAACACGTTTTACGAGGAGATAATTATCTACAAGGACTGATAATTATCCAAATCAATACATATCATTATATAACTAATGCTCAAGAATACTGGGGCTATAACAAATGAAATATTGAGATAAACGATATATCCGTCCCCCTAAGCAATTAGGGTTTGGAACAATTTTTCCCTTTTCGAACAAAACGAATTATACTTGCAAGATCAAATAACTAGGGATGAAATGATACGAATAATCCTTTCGATAACGTTTCGAATACGAAAGACGAAGGAATAATAATGATGTACAAAATCTCAACGGGGGTCTTGAATTTTTAAAACGGGGCTCAAGATTGAAGAAAATTTCAAACGACGAAATATTTGAAAGGGCTTCCGACTCACCAAATAACACATAATCACTTAACACTCTCACCTTAATAATATTCAAATATCCCACAAAATATTTTATACCAAATATATCATTTATTCATTAATAAATAAATAAATAAAATCACGGATATTACATCCTTCCCCCCTTAATAGGATCCTGTCCTCAGGATCTGATCAAGGAAACAGCTAGGGATACATCTCTATCATGCCACCTTCTAGTTCTCAATTATACTCGTTTACCAAAGGATTTCCTCCACACGACTCTTTAACAATATCTCCTTGCGATACCATATTGACTCAGTCGTTCTACATACAAAGAATCTGTCGGGACCTCTACGGTTTCATATTCTATCACACATCCCCCTTACCCTTACAATCAATACTCGCATCAAACTCTCTTACTCGTAAGGCAACAATTCTCACAAAACAATTTTCCAAAACTTAGCTCACCACGAAGATTATATGAACTGGTCGCTATACGATTCTAACTTTCATTACGCAATTCAATATACGAGTAATGCTTCTAAATAAAAGACTTAGTGTACCTGGCATCACGTCGGAGTCTCTTTCTGCTTCTCCCATTGACATATTATAAGTCCTTGATAACGGCTGGATATTAACAGCTGGGGGTGCCTCTATGGCCCGGATCATGTTGTTCACGGCTGCTGGCATTCTGCAATCCTTAACCGCATGTCCTGGTTTCTGGCAACGGTGACACACAATGCCTGTAGTGCAATCCCTGGAGTAGTGACCCTTCTGGTTGCACTTAAAGCATGTGACAGTCAACCGATGGCATATTCCTGGATGTCTTTTCCCGCATGTCTTGCATTCAGATACTGGGGGTCTTGTAACTCCCTGGTAACTGTCGGCTGGTAGGCCGTTATCCTGCCCTGCACTTCCGGTATTTGGTTTCTTAAAACTTGTATCCCTACCGGGCTGAGATCCCGGCTTCTTACTTGACTGACTCTGAAAACTTCCTTGCTACTGCCCTTCTCGGGTATCCCTACTTTCCTCTTCTTATTCTCCCTCTCTTTCATGTATGAATCACTCTCTGTTTCTGCAATCATTGCTTTCTGTACCACTGCTGCATAAGTATCCAACTCCAAAATGGCTAACTTGCTACGAATCCATGACCTTAGTCCCTGTTGGAACCTTTTGGCCTTCTTCTTCTCTGTGTCCACATATGTCGGAACAAACCTTGACAACTCCGTAAACTTTGTCTCGTATTGGGGAACAGTCATGCTTCCCTACTTCAACTCTAAAAATTTCAATTCCATCCGGTCTCGCATATAATCTGGAAAATACCTTTCTAGAAACAATTCTGAAAATCTAGCCCGCGTAATCAATCCCTCGGGCTCCATAGCCCTACTTGTTTCCCACCAATAACTTGCCTCGCTCTTCAAGAAATAACTAGCATATTATGTCTTCTTATCTTCCGTCACTTCTATCAGGGTAAAAGTCTTCTCTATCTCTTTTAACCATGCCTTTGCCTCTACGGGGTCTGCGGATCCTTTAAACTCTGGAGGTTTCGCGGCCTGGAAAGATTTGAACGTTACCGCGGGTGCTGCCTATTGGTGAAGCTGCTGCTGCTGATGCTGTTGTTGCTGTTCTAAGAGCTGTTGCTGAATCACTTGCTGCGTTGTGCTAGCGCGGCCGTCTGCTGGGTAAGAGTATTCAAAAGTTGAATTACCATCGGATCTATATGTCCAGTGGGAGGTATATTCTGCTGACCTTCCTGGTCAGAGGAATCATTTGAACGGGTTTGTCGTCTAGGAGGCATATCGCTGATGAATAAACAATATTTGATTTAAGTAAACAGTTCAAGGAAATAGAAGGGAGGGTCACAATTGATATTTTGAAGGTTTACAGATCTTCTCAACGGTGTATGGGTACACTCGTTGTAAGAAATAGAATGACAATTATGATGCTGAAAATGAATGACAAGTGAATAATACCAATTCTGCAAAAGATGATTATCATATATATATGGGGTCAGTACAAGCGTAGAACGCTTCAAAAGTAAAATACGTCATAGCTGAACTACAACTGCCGATTACAATACAAAAAAAAATGTAACAAAAACCCGAGGCAATCCTATAAGCCCGGTGCACTGCTGATAGTACCATATGCATCTATATATTGTCTATCTGAAATCCATATACCATACCAAATCTGACTTCTCCTAACCCGCTCACAAATCACCTGCTCCTGTCTGCCATAACGGTAGTCCTGCAGTCTCTACAATCTCTCCCATCACGTAATCCAAAATCTCTCTCATCCCTGGTACTGTCTCTCCCTCTCGGCTAGAAGCTAAACCATGCAATCGAGTCTCAACCAATGTCCTCGTAACTCTAAGTCTCATCTGAATATCTCCTACCTGAACTCTGAGTCTGTCCCTCTCTCGGACTACCGCTGCCTCTTCCGAACGAATCCTCCTCATCTCTAATACCTGGCTACAGAAGTAATCTCTCTCCCTACTCACCATCTGATACTCATGGTGTGGAACTGGTAGATCACAAAGCTGATACCTAGGTCCAGAAACTGATGCCTGAGAAAATGCTGTTGGGGCTACTCGTCGGAGTGGAACAGGACAAGGTATCTGATCCCTCCTAACTACTGGCTGCCTCGGTTGGTTCCGTGACGGTCGTGACGGTCTCGACGATCCTGCTCTAGTATCCAGTATAGTTCTCTCCTCTGTCGGATCTTCTGATGGGTCTGACTCTGAGCTAGAGCTAGGGGCTGCAATCATAACCACATTTAATTACCACTCGCAATACTCTCAACTGACCTCCTAATATCCTTAAGTGAATTTCTAACCCTTTATGTTATCCTGGACCCTAATTCCTAACTTGTTTCAAATGTCATAACCTTTAGTCTCTGATACCAACCTGTGACGCCCTCCAAACCCGGGGTACAGATTTGAGGAGTCACCCGACCAACGGGACACAATATAATCACTAACTATAACATATGCATAATATATAAAGACAATAAATACCCCTTGACCATGACCTCTATAGATTATGGAATTGAACACAAGCTTCTACAATCTTTTATTATTACAAACCAAATTTTATCAGAGTTATTACATCACAACTAAGTTCAGAACTAGACATCTAGTCTAATCAAAAAAAGACAACAACTACCCTGCCAATGACAACCACTCGAGGTGCTCGCTGCCGGTGAACTATCTGTCACGCTGTTCCGACTCATACTCTCGCTTTACTAGAATGGGGTTAGAAAACAACAAGCAAGAGTGAGCCAAAAGTGCTCAGCAAGCATCACAATATATATATCATCAAAATTTAAGATATGAATTTCAAGATATCTGATTCAACAATGTTTAAGCCAACACATGCTTTATATCAATATCAACTAAAGAAAAATGAATTAGAATTGGACTTTTACATTTTATTCAAAACAAAGGTTGTGCTGTTGGCCAGCCACGCAACAACCCCGGACTAGCTCATGACAAAGTCCTCTACGAATCCAAGGCCAATCTGGGCCTAAATTACATCGACCATAAATGGCCTGACCAATAATTGGTCCATTTTAAAAACATGTCAATTCTATCACAAGGTATAACCAATAACATGCTCGATAAGTAATGCACAACATCAAGGTATAATAATTGCAAAAGAGCTTCAACGGCTTGATATCAAAAGAAAATTGGGAATAATCATGAAATTATTCCAACAGTAATATATACTCGTTTGGGGAAAGAAATCAATAGTTAAGATCGATTATCAATGACGGTAGCCAATTGTCAATGACGGAAAATCAACAATCAATGGGTGTAACAATAATCAAGTGGTGGTAATCAACCGGTAATGGTTATGAGAAATAATCAAACGATGGTATTCAACAATCAATAGTTGAAATCAATAATCAAATGGTGGTAATCAACCGGTAATGGTTCTGAGAAATAATCAAACGATGGTATTCAACAATCAATAGTTGAAAGCAATAATCAAATGGTGGTAATCAACCGGTAATGGTTATGAGAAATAATCAAAGAAGGTAATTAACAATCAAGGGTTGAAAACAATAATCACTGAATTGGAAATAAGAGTTTCCGATGCAGATCAAATCAAAGAATTTAGGAAATTTATAAATGGAATCAGTTGCCCAATTACGGGTCAAGGATTAACAATCTGAACTGTTCTGGAGTCTCAACATTTAAATATAGATGACAATACAATTTATCACAATAACGGCACAGATACTTGCCTGGTCTATGTCGCTGCCGGTTCTACTTGTTCACTCAACTTTCCCCTTTCCCTTGCTCCGGGAACTCGATTCTATAATTTAAACAACTCATCACAATAAGTCTAACTATCCTCATTCTAACCTCGACACATAATCAATTAATAACACACTTAAACAAATAACCGGTTACGTATCGGACGTCCGGTATGATTTACGGTATTAACAACTCAAATCTTAACCCTAGTACGGGTATATACGGACTATAAACACATTACACAAGCTTGAAAATAATTAAACAGAATTTTAAATTAATTAAATCTAATTAATAAATATTTTTTAAGAATTAACTGATTAAAAGAATTAATAAATTAATTAATAAATTAATTAATTATTAATTAAAAATAATTAAAATAATTAAGTTTAATCAATTTTCGAATTTAAAATAATAAATAAAAAAATTCAGAATTTTTCTGATATAAAAATATATTTTTAAAATAAAAATATGAATTTTTAAAGATTTTAAACTATTTTCGAATTAAATAAATAATTAAAATCCAAAAACAGTTTTCAGAAATGGAATTAGGGTTTCAAAGATCGAAACCGGGTTAGAAAACGGGTCAACCGGGTCGGGAAGAACGGAATCGGGTCACCAAGAACAACCCACCGGATTCTGGGTTTTCCAGAATCCAGCCGGTGTCCGGCGACCGGAATCCTTCATTCCTGATCAAACACACATGAAACTAGAGGGCTTTTGCTCGCCCTTCCAAGACAAACACAACCAACACACAAACATACATGTATCATGCCGGAATCAAGCCCAGAATTCGGTCAAAGAATCCCGACGGCAACAACTCCGGCCGGAAACACGATCTACTAATTATGTACAAGAAACTCAACGTTTAATATGTCAAAATGAAGCTTATAACTCATACAATAAAACCCTATATCATAATCAATGTCATATCAACAACAAGAACGAACGAAACAAAAGAAAAATTCGGGTCAAAACCCGAAAATTAAACCCATCAAAACTGAACTTAAACATTAAATTAAATCATGGATTATTGCTAATTAGAACCCTAGGAACATGTTAGAAGCAACCAATTGAACGGAGAATCAACAAAATGAAAATCCCCAAATCGGGTATAAACCCTAATTTAATTCGAATATTGAAAAATTCATAATAAATCGAAAACTTACCAGATGATGATGAGGTTGGAAGATTCTGAAACTAGAGATCAAGATCTTTTATTTGAGTACTTGAACTTTGATTTCTGAATTCAATAACACCTTGAACGAATGGTTTGATTATTCAAGAACACGAAGAACACGTTTCGGGAATTTTTACTTTTTGATTATACGTAATGCAGATTATGAAGGCTATAAGGTACGATTCGTCTTTATATATTTTTGAAAGAATAATACCCCAAGGAACATTTTTGGATCGATATAGATCCACTGGATCGTTTAAAAACCCTAATTAGGTTAAAAACACGTTTTACGATGAGATAATTATCTACAAGGACTGATAATTATCCAAATCAATACATATCATTATATAACTAATGCTCAAGAATACTGGGGCTATAACAAATGAAATATTGAGATAAACGATATATCCGCCCCCCTAAGCAATTAGGGTTTGGAACAATTTTTCTCTTTTCGAACAAAACGAATTATACTGGCAAGATCAAATAACTAGGGATGAAATGATACGAATAATCTTTTCGATAAAGTTTCGAATACGAAAGACGAAGGAATAATAATGATGTACAAAATCTCAACGGGCCCTTGAATTTTCAAAACGGGGCTCAAGATTGAAGAAAATTTCAAACGACGAAATATTTGAAAGGGCTTCCGACTCACCAAATAACACATAATCACTTAACACTCTCACCTTAATAATATTCAAATATCCCACAAAATATTTTATACCAAATATATCATTTATTCATTAATAAATAAATAAAAAATTCACGGATATTACAATAAAGAACCAGGATTAAATTTAGTAAATACAAGATACTGCAAGGTTTGAATTATGAACCGAATAAACTGTCAGGTTAGAAATAAATAGGCTGTCTCAATCACATGATAAGAATGGGCACTGGTTATGCAACAAGTATTTGAATGAAAATTGAGAACAGGAATCTTGATACGATACTCTGAACAAAAGAGTACGAGTTAGTAAACTTGCCTTTGGTCCTTAGCTATTACGTAAAGCCGAAGTAATATGATTCTCTTCTTCTTCTTTTATCTTACGGCATCATAATCCTCCATTTCACTCATTTCTTGGTATAATGCTTTTACGATCGTCACGAATCTGATCCCACGATATCGAATCCGCGCATATACCTCGACAGTCAAACATAAGACGATACTTTAATCTTCAGGTTACGATTCCTACTTACAAACTTGAAAACTTGGTTCTAACGTAATTAACAATTCTTACCCATATCTTTTTGTCAGAAGAAAACATTTGGTAGACGTTTTCCCTATGTTAAAACCTCTCACTTTAACCAATAAACCACAAACAATACTTCATCCATCCCTAACCTTCTTCATGTAACATCTTCCCGTATATAAGTCCGTTGACCTTCTCCGTCAAACTCTACAATTAATAACTAGTCGTTTAGACAAGAACATAACTCGACACTTGATCCTTGTGAAAAGAAAGGTAACACTTCTAATCGGTAAATTAAATAATCCAATGTCTATCTTAAATACTATTATAACCGATTAAGCACCAATTTAACATTTAGCGGCTCAAATAAATAATTCATGGATCACCTAACACATTCAAGGCTCGATAATAAACCACTTAATTCACGCAACACATAACAGACATTGATCAAAATTGACACACAATGATGAATTACAAGTTGACTCATCAAGATTCCCTATTGTGTGGTTTGTACCCTAACATAATTAATACATTGAAAAAAAATCAATATCTTAACACAAAACCTTTTCTAATACTATCTTTCGATTATAAAGTAAGCTATAACAATAAGGTATATAACACATAAGCATGTTTCACTTACACTAGCATATCACATCATATTACAATTAGCAATTAATCACGTAATGGTTCTGCCGGAAATTCGGCAGCACCTCCTCTATTTATGTAACAAACCACCTGTAATCTAAACTAATCAACAATCCACACCAACACTAATACCAATTTATATCAAGTGCAATCACACTCAAGTAATCATACTACTCATACAATGTTTAAGAAATTATAGAATTTTAATCATATATACGTATACAACCCACTTATCAAAATATTTGCAAGTAAACCAATTGTAATTTGAACTATGTACTATGAAAGAAAGAAATGAGAACTAGTACCATGGATGGTCTTACTCCCTGATTTTTAATAAATAGAAAATTTATCATTTTTCAGTGAAATTTTGTTGGGACATCACTAAACAGTTCATCTATGTAAAATAAATATTTCAGAAGCAAATTCCAATTTAAGGCCCCCAAACAGAGCTGGCAAACAGGGTACCAGACCCTGTTCAGAAACTCTGCGCACGACACACTAGATTGACCATAACTTTTGACTCGAACATGATTTTAATCTAATTCTTTAGCGAGTCAAAACTAGACTCTAGGGAGTATCTAAACACAAAATTTCTATTACACAAACCTAACATAGGCCAGTTAACTAGATGTTCCAAAACAGGACATCAACAAGAAAGAAAATGGAACTATGGCTACAAACATCCCTCACTCTATGATTTTTAATAAATTTAAAATATATTGTTTTTATATGAAATTTTTATGAGACACTCTTAAACATTACTCCAACATACAGTAAAAGTTTCAGAAAGAAATTACAAGTTTAAATCCCTAAAACAGGGCCTTCAAGTCAGGCACCTGAAGCTGTTCTGGAGCTCTGCACACAACTCAGAAAAATGAGCATTTCTCACCATTCATACATTCAAATGACCTGATTCTTTCGCCATCAAAAACTAGACTCTAAGGAGTACCTTATTGCTACAGAATTTTATTGCAAAATATAATTTATAGGGCAGTTAATTGTTTGCACGAAACAGGGCATTGCAGAAAATATTTTGACAACAATTTATCAATCATAAACAAGAACACTTCCAAATTCCCAATCGAAATATAAAACTTCGGTACAAACTGAAAACAACCCAAGTATACGAATTCATCATCCAAATCAGTAATCCGTCAACATATAAGCAATTTCGACTTAATCAACATCAATTAAAAACTAAAATTTAAACTAACTATACTAAAATCTCTAGAATTTGCACATATAATTTATACTCGAACTTAAATTGTAACAGCCCGACTTTTCAGACTATTAAATCTAAATACAAAACTTAAATAAAGTATTATACAATGACAATTACAGACGAAAGCGTGACAAAGTTCTATTACAAAGCTAACAATTACAAAAGCACAGCTAACGATAATCCAAAAACCAATCTATTCTGAACCTAAGATCCTCGAATCCAATGTTATCCCACTTGAGTTACACCAAACCTGAAAATTGTAAGGAATGAGCTATACAGCCCAGCAAAAAACCAATCGATCCAACTAGTCGGGCAAATAACATATATATACAAAACAGAATACAATATTCGATACGATACGATATATGAAACAAATAACTTTCGATACACATTCATATTCTTATTCGATAGATACGATACGACACCACATAACAACAATAACCTGAAACCCACAATTCATGCCACGACCACTATAACCCGGTGATAACGGACCTAAATTTTCAGAATACTGTCACTATAACCCGGTGACTCGGTCCTTATTCTTATTCGATATTTTCACAAACCATGGCACAAATCAGAATCCCAAGACTATTATTGCTTACACATAACACATGTCAAATAAACATATCACTTCAAAATATAATTTCACTTAGCCCGAGTTTATATAATCAAATATACATACTCAACAAATAATTTCAAAAACACTAGAGAGAACAATCGGAAACATACCTCAACGCGAAAAATCAAGAATCAAATCGTCCTAAGCACGTACACATTTCTGACCAGAACTGTATTTAACCTTTTTGACCCTCTAAATGATGTTTTCTTGAAAAACTTAAAGGTCGAAAGTTGTACAGAATGAAAATACCTTTCTGAAAAGATATGAGTCATCAGAATCGAACTTATAACGAATCGGGAATTAAATAAAACGTCCGCTGAATTTAAACAGAAACTGAAAAACAAGATCTGTTTGTGTTTTGTGATTTTAAGAACAGTTCAGAGAATAATCCGGAAAAACACTGTGAAATACAAGTTGTAGTAAATTGAAAGAGCTTTCCGAAAAGTCCAGAATCAACGAATTCCGACTTACGATGAATATTATACGAATTTTACAAGACTGCTGAATTGTATGTATAAAAGCCCTACGAATTTTGATAGAAAACACGAGGAAGGAGAATAAGATGTATATATAGCGTTACAAAACCCTAACTCCAAACATACAAGTTAACCGTATCCAAACTTTAGGCCCATTAGTCTAATTTAATTTTAAATCATATTCTTTTTCAAATTTTGATATAATTTTCTATTATTCTTTTATTAATATTAATCTAAAAATTACGGGATATTACATAAATCCTGCACATACCTTCATAGATTAACTTGCTAGTCAGTAACCCTATACTCAACCTCAACTCTACTTCAAATGAGCACGGAACCAGTTACGCATATATATGCTACTGTGTTTTACTTACGTACGCTAAATTAACTATGAAATCATAAACATATCCGATGAACAAATCCACCGGTAGCCCAGGGACTGTCCACACAGATTATCAACAGAGCTTTACTTACAATTAACATATAGTTACACTTATAGTCCAAGCTCGATCAACAAGCCAACCATACAATCATATAGGGTTAAATGGCTTAATCATAATTAAACTCACTCTCAACTTGCAACTGGATCATTGTACTCAAAAAGCTAGCAGTCGACTAACTGATTTAATTTAAATTTGCAATCAGATCATTACACTGAAACAAAATTGCACAGCCGTTAAATTATGTTGACTTTTAACGGAGGGACGTTAAAATTGTACACGTAGACTGTCATGTTGGTTTTTTACCCGATAACCCAACAAGCATGACCCGAACTATTAAACACTTATACACAGCAAATTAAACCCCCAAATTAGAACACATCCATATCAAGGTAACTGAAGCAACAGTTGCTGGATCTCTATCACTTGCGGCAGAATGAGAACAAATGTCTCCCAAGAATCTCTTCCTAGAAGGGCCAATCAATAGAGGAGCATGCGAAACAGCGAGACTCTTCTTGGAAATCTCTGTTCGGATAGTTGGCAACCCCATAAGTATGTCCAAATTATCTTCTTTTTTCTTTGAAAAACCAATTCCAGGGTCAATTATAATCTTCCAAGCTGGGATGCCTGACAACTCTGCATCTCGAGCACGCATACATAGCTCAGAAGCAACGTCCTTACAAACATCACCATACTGAAGATTTTCACTATTCTGCATAGTGGAGGGGTTACCCCTCATGTGCATTGCAACATAAGTAACCTTCAGTTCTACAACAACATCAAGCATCTTCGAATCTAACTGTCCACCAGAGACATCATTCACAAGATGAGCCCCTTTACTAACAGCCTCAGACGCAACCTGCGAATAGAATGTATCCACAGACATAAGTTTTCCTTCTGCCTCGGGCAATTTTAAAATAGCCTCTAAGACTGGTATTAGTCTATCATGTTCCTCTTCGGGTGAAATCCTGGATGCCATTGGACGGGTTAATTGCGCACCAATATCAATTATATCAGCCCCTTGCGAGATCATCAATCGAGCCTGTGAAACCGTATCCTCCACAGACTGATACTTTCCTCCATCGCTAAAGCTATCTGGAGTCACATTCAATATACCCATGACAGAGGTTTTCACAGACCAGTCTCATAAGCTCTTCCCAACTGGTAAAACCCTTTTCATTCCATCTTTTCCAATCAAAGATTGACCACCAAGTTTTTCCCATGATTCAAAAATTCCACCAGAATATATTGATAAGAAATGCCAGTATGCGACAATATCACTGTCTACATCAGATCCCAAATTTTCTGTAAGAGTTAATGTTAGTCGAACTCGATGAACTCATCTCTCTCAATCAATATAGGAAGGGTTGTAAATTAATTGATGAACTCGATGTATCTAATTGATTTATTAGAGTTGTATCTATATAGGGTGGTTTTGATATGGGTCGGGTATAAGATGTTTATGGAACTGGATAGTTTAGTTCGGATCAGAGATAACACGTCAGCGCGCCACATCGGCTTTCTGTTACTCCTGTTAAAAAAGTTGACGGCGGTTACCTGATTGCAAGTTTAAATTACTTAAGTTAGTTGACTGCAAGCTTTTTGAGTACAATGACCCAGTTGCAAGTTGAGAGTGAGTTTAATTATGATTAAGCCATTTAACCCCAATCATATATCCCTTGCTAATCATGATACTCCAATCCGGAACCAGAATTTACAGTAAAAAGGCAAGCCATAGCGTTCATATTTCACAAACGATTGCACATATAGCATACATAGCAAGTATAAAACACCAAGATCTACTAGAGTCATTGTAATTTTAACAATTCGAATTCTAAATTCTAACTTCAGATTATCAACTAACTGCGACAAGAAAATCGAAACAAATGCACAAATACTGAACACCATCGATTAAGCCATAGAAACACAGAATCGAGGATAAATTTTCAGCAATTAATCATCACAAACACAAACTTAAAACCCTAGAAACAAAAATCCCCAATCACCACCAAACTCTCCGAAAATCAAAACCCATCATCAATATCACCTGCTCTACAATCCTTCAACACCAAAATCATCAAAAACACACTCCAACTCACAAACCGAATTAAACATAAATATCGCCCAGGAAATTTTTGTCTCAAAACCCATCGATATATATATGTATAGATAGAGCTCGATTTATAGAACATATACATATAAAGATCACAAATTTTGGATGAATAGATTAGGTGATTGATTTTTTTTTAATATAAATGTACATAACTATATGGAGAGAGAGAGAGAGAGAGAGAGAGAGAGAGAGAGAGAGAGAGAGAGAGAGAGAGAGAGAGAGAGAGAGAGAGAGAGAGAGAGAGAGAGAGAGAGAGAGAGAGAGAGAGAGAGAGAGAGAGAGAGAGAGAGAGAGAGAGAGAGAGAGAGAGAGAGAGCTTTCCCTGATCCTTTTTAATCTATTTGGGCCTTGTACTATTTAATCTAATTGGGCCTTCTTTTAAACTAACTAGGCCAACCCAAAAATAGGTATGCTACCAATAATCCGGTTGGGCTTTAAATAAAACTAGCCTAAAAACCCGTGCGAAGCACGGGCCTGCTTATTTACTGAAATAATTTTTCGCACGAAAATGTATATATATCGAAACAATTTTGTAATTAAAATTAATTTTGAATTTATCTTATATTTGTATAAAAAAAATTTAATTTTTTTTAATATTTAATAAGATTTCACAAAATTTGGAAAAAAAATCTATAAAATAAAGATCAAATTATTATTTTCATTTGACAAAATATTAATTTAGTTTTAAATGTCATGAAATGCATTTTATCAAATTCAACAATTAAATATAATCTAAATGATTATTTTAGTATAGTTGTTTATGATATGGATGTATCTAAACTAATGTGTTTTTAACGAAATGACAATATACTTGTAAATAAAATATAAAGTTGGTCACGTACGTAAGACTACACACCGTGATCACATCTTAAAATATTTTAGTCTAAAGTCCGTATATAACATTAGTGTATGTAAATTAATATGATAACGTAACTGTGCCAAACCCAAGGCTTTGGGACTTGTTCATAGTGAGTATTATTGATATTAAGAACAAATAGAAACAATGTAAAATTTGAAACACGGTCGAACTATTGTTCTTGTTGCAATTATAATCAGGTTTACCGGAGTTTTCTATGTTGGAGAAAGTATAATTTGTAAATAGGTATTTTGCCTTAGTAGTTGTTGTTTGTTTTTCAGCGATCAATTGATTTGGTTTTTTTTATTTTTTTGCAGTCTAGAATATAAATCGTTAAATGCACACAATGTTGTTGTAATATAATCGAACACATGTGAATGAGATAGAGGATTTTAAAAAGAAGCTGAAGGTTGGTGCATCTTTGCACACTCTCACGAGACTATCTTGCGGTGTAAATTACAAAATTGTCGGTATATAACATAGGCGATGCAGTCTTAACATTGTCAGATATAAACGTAGGGCTGAGACTTATTACAAAATCTATTAATATTATTTAAAAGTCATCCATGCGGCGTCTCACTCAATTTTTTTACTTTTAAAATTTTATAAAAAATTTATACTCTAATCTTATATGTTATCTATAATCTTATTATTATGTAGAAATTATACGTTATCTATAATCTTATACTCTTTTAAAATTTTATTTTTTATATCAATCATTTAAAATAAAAGAAAGAGAATCGTAGAGTATGCTCAATCCATTAAAATATTTTTGGTAATTATATACAATGCAAAATTTTATAAATAATATAAACCAACATTTTATTTATTTAAAAATAAAAAATTATAAAAAAGAAGATGAGAGAAGAAGAGAAATTAACATTAATAAGATTTTAAAGAAAACTTAAAACAAAATGTACTATGCTACTTATGCATGAGCTTGATTAGAGAAGATTAATGGTTCAATTTACTACACTAACATAATTTTATCTACTATTTGCATAAATATAAAAGAGTTGACGTTTTTGTAATTTTTTAACATGTAGGGGCAAAATCATAAATTCAAGGTATTAAAATGACATATATCAATAATTTAAATTGATAAAACAAAATCGTAGATTATGTTCAATTGCTAAAAATATTTATTATAACTATGTATTGTGCAATATTCTAAAAATAATATAAATCAATGTTTATTAACTCAAAAAATAAAAAAATTGGAAGAAGAGGTGGTTTATCTAATAAGAGTTTGAATATAAGCTCAAAACAAAGTGTAGCACAGTTGGTTATGACATGAGTTTGACATGGTTAAGGGTTCGATTCCCATCATTAACATAATTTCACAACTTTTACATTTTCATTAAAGAATGGTATTTTTGTAATTTTAGAAAATATAAGGGTAAAATCGTAACTTCACAGCCATTAAAATGGCAAACTTTGCCCTTTGTTGGCTTTTAATATATAGAGAAAGATATACTACTTATCTTGTACTAAAATTAGTTTGCCTCTAATAAAATTTAAAAATCAAAATTATAATTATTAAATATTTATTTGTCCCAAAACAATTTATTTACTTAATTCTCGAAATAATTAAATAAATATTTTTAAGTAATTTAAAATCCTTAAACTATTCAGAAATTTTAAAATAAAAGTTTTACTGAATAATCTCACAATTCAAAATGACAAGATTTTTCCCCAAATAAATATACTGACTCGAGATACTGATTCAATCAATAATATGTTTTAAATGAACTCAATTCTCATGAACCAGAAAATAATCAAATAAAAATATTTGGAAATGCATCTGACTGGAATAAAAAAAATTTAAAAATAAATAAAATAAAATATTCCTCCTCATTCATAAAATGATTGAAAATAATCTTAAAAATACTGGGTTATTACAATATCTCTAATTTACTCATTTTTTCGTCATTTTTCACTTTTTTCACCATTTTAATCCCCCGATTGATGTCTGCATCAAAAATTTGGGCTAGGATTTAAAATGTAGAATATTACGGAGTGTATAATTACATAAAAAGTTTTCTTTTATTATAAATGACAAATACAAAAAATAAAATCTTTACACTCTCTTTGTCATGATAAATGATGAGTATGGAAAATAAATTTTATATGATTTAATTTTACATGTTACACATGAATGTAAATTAGTCCAGATCAAAAAACTATTTTTATTTTCATTTTTCTCTTTGTATATATAAATATATTATACTATTTAAAAAAAAGATCTAAATTTTATCTATAAAATCATACATAATTTATAACTGCATCAAATATGAACTATATATCATAATTTTTAAGTATATAAAATATCAAATATTTGAGTTAAATTAGAAATATTTTATTGATCAAACATTTAAATTTTGAGGGGTTTAAATGTATAATTCGACTAAAAAAGATATACATTTGAAAATGTAGAAGATACAATTGAATTGATTCCAAAAAGACGATAACTCAAAAATAGGATATATGTTTTAAATAAAAAATCAACATGGTTAATATGCGATAGATGAAAATGAGATATGATTTTTCTCGATTATAAGCATTAGAAATTTGTCTAACTATTAATGACGACCAGTTAGACTATAAATTTTAATAATAGAAATTCAAATTTTATGTAAAAAATTATTGAATGATGTTAAAGAAAGTATAAGTCTTTAATAACAATTGAATTTTATATAATATATTAAACGGATGCGTAATGTAATTTTATATAAATGAAATTCTAAATAGGGTTTGTGGGCTTCGAGGATATCATCGAATTACAACACTGAAGTTAAAACACATAAAATACAAGTAAAATTTATTTTTTGTATATGAAAAGGGTGAGTTTATTATTACAAAAATGTCATTCAATATTTGTATTGAAAAAAATGGTATACCCTCGTATAAGTCTTGAGGTCAAAATCATGGTCATTTTTCACTTTTAAATATAATCAATTATTTATATAGTTATAAATGAATTTTTAAAAATTTAGGATTTCAATTATTTATGATGATTGGGTTGAAACATTTAGTTACGTCATTATATCATGAACTCATTATATATGAAGGAAAAAAAGATGGAACCAGAAAATAGTTGTTTGGATATTATATATATACACAAGTCATTAATGTTCATTCTTACATCGATAAAAATAATCATGTGTCTTTTATCATATAGATATTAGTTGAATATTACGAAATCTAATCAAATTTACAAGTATTTGATTCATGAAAACGGTACGCAATCTTACAAAATTACTGTACAAATTTACGATAAATTACAAATATTATCATCCAATGTATTTTTAATTATAAAATTATTTCGATATATGAACAAATTCAGCGTGAAATTATTTAATTAATATGTGAACAAGTCTCAAAACCTAACCCTCTTTCTCTCTTTTTCTCCACAGCCGCCTCACTTTTCCCCTCTTTTTCTTACCTAATCGTTCGGGGCTTCCATCGGTTTTCACCGGTGGAAAGCCCCAAATCTTTTAATTTCCTTTGTTTTTGTTCTTGTTTTTCAATAATCTCCCTTCTTGGTGAGAGTTTTTCCAATTTATTTGGGTCTAGTTTATCTCTCCTTGTGAGAGTTTGGTGTGTTCTTTGTGTGTTTGGTGTGTTTTAATATCCGGGATTTCAGATCTGCAGGATTTTTTTGGTTTTGATGGATTTTTATGGTTTTGATTTTGTTATTCGCTTCTTAATTGTGAGCGGGGGTCTTGATTTAGTGATAAAGTTTTGTATGGGATTGCAGCTTTGGTCGATAGCTCAAACGATAGCTCCATCGGGGCATGATGAAGGGGGTACCAGTAATCCAACGAGGATGCACAAAGTGGGTACTTGTATTTGTATATACTTTATCTTCAAAATATCGCTTAACTGTCTCTTCATGAGAACATGCGATTGCAAATTACTGTTTGTTCGACTCGATCATTGGTGTAGATGCCGTATGGCTTTTTATTATTGAATTAACACCTTTATTTCAAAAAAAATCTCAAAACCTGATAAGGGTACGTTCGTCATTCAAAGTAGTTACATTATTCACCAACAAAATTTCTTACTATTCTGCACAACTCACACTTCTCATCTTACACTATCAAACTTACGATTATACAAATCTCACGTTAATAATTTAACCTCCTCATAAAAAAATTATTGATGTTTCTATGCAGCTTGCACGGGCTGTAACGCTAGTTCAAGATTAATTGAGGAATGAATTCTAAATTTTCTGAACTTGGAGATTTAGCGAGATAGTAGAAGTGAATAAGAGATAGTAGAAGTGAATAAGTGATAAATATAGTTTGAATTCGATTCTTATTCGAGAACAGATACTTATTTGTATAGCATATAAATTTAAATATTTAAAAAAGATGATTTAATATGTGAAAACTGCTAATTCATATCGGCTGAGATCTCATTTCAATTTCAACTTTTAGATATTTAATATCAATTTTAAATTAAACTATTAGAGAATGAGCTCTTCAACTAAAAGTAAATTTTCAAGCAAAATATTACTTTAGAATTTTAAAACCAAAAACTTTATACAAATTTAAATTTTAAACAATGGTTGTCTACCGGAATCATAAGTAAATTAATATTATTTTAAAATTTTCTGCATTTTTGGCTAAATTTTTTTTATTTTTATTGAAATTACCTAATAACTTTTTTTTTCTAAAATGTAAGCTGTGTTAATTTGGCATAATTAATTGTTTGCCATAGATTACTGCATTTTCATTCTGATCAAATTGTCGAGGGTTAGACTTTCGAGTGAGATGCACAACCTATGATTTTCTCTAGGGTTTAAATAAAGTGGTTCACGGTCGAGTACAGCCTCGGGAAGTAGAAGCAATAGATCTTCGAGAGGCACTCTCGTGAACAATGGAAAGGAGGAGGCATAAATGTATGTTCGAATGTGATGCTAAAGAAGTTGTGGATGCTATCAATACAGAGGGATGACATTCCTATTTTGATACCATTATAGATGATTGTCGAGATATTCTTAAACACTTTGATGAAGTGTTAGTAGTGTTTTGTTCTAGGTCTGCAAATACGGTATCGCATTTATTAGCGCAAGCTACGTATTCTATGTCATGCTCCAGAAGTGGTTAATTACTGCTCCAGATTTTATTTATTATAGTGTTGCTTCTGAGAAAATTTAATCAATGCAAGTACGTTTATTTCAAAAAATAAAAATAAAGTGGTAATTGCAACGAGGCCACCATGTCTGTGTGGGCATTGTGTGCTTCTGCAAAAGAAAGAAACCATACCATAGTAATTTATCGCGGTACATTAAAATTTTTTTTATTAAAATCGCAAATGTTGAAATCTTCATGTAACGGCTCAAGAGTATTACGTTGGATTACAGATCCATGGCATATGATTTGCAATGAACTGGAACCATTTCTAAAAACAAAAACATGACTGTTGCAATAGGCTCAGCCTCTGCCGTCCTCTCACTATTTGCTAGTCCGACATCAAATTCTATATCTACTTGAATACTTCAAATCTTTAATACATTATAGCCAAATACACAGCACAAGAACTTTATACTTGTAACAAAAAGAAAAAGATTTTAATAAGCCTTTTGCTTGCCTAGCTTAAAAATTGAGAACGCTTGCTGGATGCCATCTAATAATGAATAAAGTACACCTTAATAGGTCCAGCACTGTTGCAGAAAGCAGAGCCAAAACACAACCTGGGAACAAAATTCATCTTATTTCATTTTTGGTGGGTGGTGGCTGGGGGGGGAGGGGGATTTTAGGCTACAACAGAAATAAAAAGAATTCCTATTACAGATTGAATCATACGATTTTTTTTAAAGCATGACAAGGCAAGTATATGAAAGAGAAACGGATGAAAAACCAGGAAAACAAAAAAAGTAGGAAACCCTAATAGTTAGTACATGACAATACTGTCTTGCAAGACTATCGAGAACCAAATTCAAGGCTAGGAGTCTAGGCCCTCTGGCCGGCTCTTATCTAGAACTTACTGCCTCCCCTTCTTCGTACTGCAAAGGGGGCACTTATATTGCTTGATATTTTCTGCCTTGGCAGGTGTTATTTTCACACACTTCCCATGGTACCACCTCTCACAAATGTCACAGCCAATCCAAAACTCATCTGCACTGTAATTACCTCCACAGCTCCCGCAAAGTGTCTCTCCATGCTCATCATCATCAACCTCCACCTCCACATAACTCTCATCATTTAGTCGTTGATTGCTTTTTGCATGCCCATCACTTGATCTCTGAAGGTAAATGATAAGAATCATTACTCAATCAACAGGTTAGTGATATATATAACATATGCCAGAAGGCATAATCTAATTTTAGCTTGGACTATAACTATATAATTCACCTTTGTGTTAATTTTGTGTTTGCTTTCTGTATCCACAATGGGCTTTTCTTTGATTTGCTTTCTCTCTGCTACTACTTCAAAGACAGTTGGCAGATCATTTATTAAGCTGAATAGGCGTTTCCTGTTGAAGTAAATGCTCAAATCTCAGAAAAAATCTTTTTAAGATATTATTTAGCAATGCAAGTAAATACAATATTGTACATACCACGAATGTAGACTATACCAACACAACAAAGCTCATCTGAAGCATGAATAAATATTGAAGAAAATTGGTGGCGCAAGGGAAAGGAAAAAGAAGGGATATGGGGAACATGGGGAGGTAGAACCACATACATAATTTCAGTTTCCCAACAAATAGAAAGCATTAAATACACTAACCAGGTATTTAGGTTGTTCTTAGACCTCATATACAGGAAACCACAGAAGCTACTACCAAGTGACATATCTAACATAGTAATTAAATATTATTAATACAGTCCTGTATATTGCCGAAGGCTCCCATGTGATCCCTCGAGTACAAGCAGCCTTAACCCTTATTTTGCATAAGGAGGCTTTTTCAGGGGTTTGAAGGTAACCTAGCGGAGGGTTAAGTAGATAGTTGACCATCGCACCAAACACGGCCTTAATTGTTGAGTATAACTGTATTCTATAAATCCAAACGTCTTAGAGTTCCAACCTTGATAATACTATGATATGGGAGTGCGAAGTGCGTCAATAATTTGGATTGAACTATTGTAATATTATTCAGGATCAGATGTTGTATACAAACACTACAAACATTGATCATCTTGACTTTCACATTGTCAAAAACCTTTGAAACCCAAACATAAGGGCCTTCTTCCACTCTAACCTTGAAATCTACATTGCTTATAATATAGACAGATAATGCACTCAAGGTAAAACTTTGTCATCCTATTGTTAATGCATAATAAAAGGGGCAAGATTAACTTGTAAATCAAAATTATGTCTAGAAGATTGATGACCTAAGATTTACAATATATACTGAAATACTGAATGACTGACAAAAAGATGTAGTTCAACAAAAAAAGTGGTGGGAACTGAAGAGTGGGCCTAGATCTGATAATATAGATCATCAAAGGTTCAAAGCAAGAGATAGCAGGGATTTGAAGAAATTGCGCACATGCGGATCCAAGAAGGAATTAGTGCTTAAAATAAAGGAATGTACCCGGTATATTCCGCTCATCAAGCAGGGTATGGGGAGGGTAAGATAAGGGTATGGTGTATGCAGCTTTACCTCTACTCAATTGAGTAGAGAGGCTGTTGCCGTGAAAGACCCCCGGCATGCCACATAAGGATTTGAACTCGTGATCTCTTAACTGGTACCAAACAAAATCAATTCCAATTAATAGGTTGGCAATATTAGGTTCAAAGGAAAGGCTTGGTATACATGTACGAAGTAGAACTTAGAAGTGACAAAAATACTTTGACAGGTAAATAAAAAACAAGAATATAGTCATATACTATACTGAACTCGTCCCACTAATTAACACTAAAGTAAACAAGTGGTTGTGCCAAAGTAATCAGCATTGCAGAAATGAGAAGACAGAGTAGGCAGAAAAAAGAGCCACGTAGACATAATCGAAAGCACCATATTAATACCATTGTAGGTATGTAAGATTTTCTCTCTATTAGCAGCTAAAAAATCTGGAAATCTGTTTTTCCTCGTGTACACATTACCATGAAAAATTAAGGGCAAATCTTACAGATCCATCAGTAGATCATTCGGACAAAAAATTATTTAATGTATCCATTTTTTCATCTTTATAATATATAAAATAATAAGTATGACAAACTAAAAACTCCCACATGTGAACAAAAGCATCCAATATATATACATATATATCACCAAACCAACTCAGTCGATTATATTCATTTTTGACATTAATAAAAAAAAGCGAAACACCACTCTATCTCCAAAGAATGCATATAAGCTTCACCACCAAAACTTGAAGGTTCATTGAGGAGATTTAGAAAAGTAGGGACGAAAAGATTCTTTAACATACAAAATGACTTGTAGTACTACCATTTACTTTAGAAATAATCCCAAACAAAGTTCAAAGGGTAAGAGTGGGTTGAGAAGGGAGGATAATGACCTATTCCCACAGAGAATCGGTAAGAACACTCTTGAATCCGCAGATTCATGTCAAAACACACATCAGTTATATATCAATGTCTAGCTATAATGATGATTACAATTGTTTAAACAGAGACCTAAGACTAAGAGAACAAGTATAATCCTATATGATAGGAAAGTAATTAAAATTGGCAAGTACTACCTTATACCTATCAACTAATACTTTTAATATAGTGAATATTTTATTTATATAACATAAGGGATATATAAATAATCTTAATATACTTGAATAATCAAATTAGTTCAACTAATTTATCTTTACCAAAAAAAAACTAATAAGAAGTCAATTATTATGTGGCCATCATATTGGTTTTAGAAAGAGTCAAGTAGGCAGTAGACCATGTGGAATCTGCAATAAAAGGTCGTGCAATATCTTGGATAGTGATTCCAAGCCATGCTCGTATCTAATTATTATAATGACTCCACACGTTCAAAGTCACATAAGAGCATCTCCAATAGGGGTGCCAAGAGGGGTGCCAAATCCTATGTGGCATGGCACTCTTGGGTGCCTTCCTATTGGAGTTACAAGGGTGCCCAAGGAGTGCCAAGAGAAGTTGCCAACTTTTGGCACCCCCTCTAAATGAAAATGTCCAAATACTTGTACTAAAAGTATATATTGCCCATACCTATTACATTATATTTAGCTTTTAGATAATTTGTTTGGGGACCATCCAATCACCTTACATGAGGTGCCAACTGCCAACTATTGGACTTGGAGGATGCTAAATATGACATAAATGATGGGAAAAATAAAATATTTTTATTTTTGATGTGTTGGACAAATTTGGCACCCCTCAAGGGTGCCTCTATTGGAGATGCTCTAAGTGGTTTTATTTACACAATTACACCTTATGTTGACTATTGAGTATTGACTAGCCCCCTGGGATCCATTTAGAAAGCAGAAGATTCATATAACAATTCTCTTATAAGTTACAAGCAAAAACACATGATAGAGTTTAGAAGGGAGTAATGTTGTGGGTGTCAGAGTTTGAGGAAGGTAGTCATGGGTTTTCTCATGAAAGGCAACATGAGAGTGTGATGCAGTATAAGGCTGAGCCTAATGAAAATTAGGTTCAAACACTATTTCAGATTATAGAGCCTCTACTGCTGCTTAAACTTATATAGACAGATATTTTGAGACAATTCTAAAATCAATTTTATTTACTTTTTAATTTACCTTTATCTTGTCTAATTATTTTGATACGTTTTTTCATTAGTATTAAGTATTAACCTTTCATACTTTGATTTGAATTTATATTGCATTTCAGGTGCTATAATACTCTGATTGAATCATGTTGACTGAAACCCACTCAGGAATATTTATATGAAAGAATTGTCCTGGAAGTTAACGCAGACCCTTGCACCAACAACCCGTTTTCTTCATCATCCAAGCTACTTTACATGCACCATCTTTTCTCTGCTATTTAAAATGAACATGAGAGTCAAACCTAGTGGATAGTACATAGGCTGTATTATTGTTTTTATTCCTTGTAATGTTTACTTGTATAAACTGATTATATTCATTGTTTAATTACTGATTATACTAGTTACTTCTATGAATCACTGATTTCAAAATTACTTGATTCACTGATTTTTGAATTACTTACTTACCTGGTTTTATATTACTTGTACAATGATTGTTGCATATGATTTGCTATACACTTTTGTACCGGATTATGACTAATTTTGTGGCTAAGTCCAGTTGTGATTGTGTATTTCGAGGAAGATAAAGATGGAGAATAGTGAATTAGCTATGCAATTCTCTGTTATTTTGCCTTTAAATTATTCAAGACTTTAAATCTATGTGATAAATTGGGTGTTTCATCATTTATAACAATTTAGGTTTGCTATTGAATATGTCTTATTATCTATAAAATGTTTTACATTACATTTCATGTGTACATGTATATTTACTTGTCTTCGATGAATCAGCGCATTGCGCTTATGCTCCAGGAGCCCTTTGTGCATCGTTGCGCTTATCGTGTTTAATAACACTGGCTGTATTTATAGTGATGATAAACAGAATTTCCATAGCTATACCTTATTTACTAGGCAAGCAGACTTCTAATCAAATTAGTAAGGGGATAAATCGGAAACTGAATACAAGCCTACAAACAAATAATCTGCTAAGCATAAATACTTCCAATTAAAAGGTTTCAGATTCTGTAGCTTGTAACCCCCAAGGGGATGTGCAAGTCATTTAAAAAACCATTTCCGTTCATAGGTTGTTATTTTGTTAACATGTCTCACACTTATTTATAGTGGCTTCCATCACAATTTACATTACAAATTATTATAAATTAATTACTGCAGAGGCTCTCTGATGTATACTGAACGATAAATCAGTGATTGGCTTTTAGTAGCTTCTTGAACATTCAGTTATTTCTTGTTTTCAACTATAAAATCTGGGGTTAGACAAACACAGGTTATCAGTCTCTTTAAAGGTTGAAGCATCAACTTGTATAGTGGATAGAAAATTATTGGTAAAGTTGATTCTCTTACATCAAGAAACATTTCAGTGTAAAGTAATTGAAGTCAACTATGCACCTGCTCTAGTAAAGTGAGATCAATTTGAAAGAGTTTTTTCCCGAATGGTGCTTCCTAATATTTCTTCTCCAATAATATAAAACCGAACTTCCTAGACAAATATTTCAACTTGACACAGGAACACAAAAATCAAATATACATAAATACATTCTTTAAACAACAAATATCAAATGAACTTAACATAATATTTTAACAACAAACACAAAACAAAAATTCGATATCTAACCAAGTAACCAACAGAAAGAAACGACTTATACGAGATACAATATTTTAACTTGAAACACCAAAAAAGTAAAAAAGTAACATTTAACCAACATAGAGATACAATATTTCGTACAAGAGAAAAAGAGGAAATATACCTCTCATTGCGATTAAGACGAGCACCAAAATAGTAAGCAACAGAAAGTAACCAAGAATCAGTATGCACAGCGACCAACGACAACCAATCTCTCCGGTTCATCCCATCACGGGCAAAATTGATCCCTAAAGCCGGTTCAGGCAACTCGGGTGGGACTTCCTCAGCAGGCAAAGTAACTTCCCATGACTCATTAGAATGCCCATATAAACACAAATTCTCCTTCTCTAAACAACCCATTTCATATCAAACACAAACAATTATAACCCAACTCCACAAAATCGAAAAAACACACATAAAATCAAATACACATATAAACACACCTGGATCACAGAGGGAGTAAAATTCATCAACATCTGAAAACAAATGTGGGAAAAAGAGAAATACATGAATTTTTCATTACAATTTACACATAACATTAATACAAACATATAAGTGAGAGAGAGAGGGGGAGAGAGAGAGAGAGAGAGAGAGAGAGAGAGAGAGTTAGAAAGGGGGAGAGGGGGAGAGAGAGAGAGAGAGAGAGAGAGAGAGAGAGAGAGAGAGAGGTGTTACCATAGGTGAGAGCACGGACAATGGCAGTGCGGCGGCTACTATAATCTTTGAAGATCTCTTCAACAGTACGAGGGTTGGAAGCTATATCCATGTTTAGATCTGTACAAGAGTAGTTTGTTTAGACAGAGATAGAGTAAAATTATTTCACACAGTGTGCGTTTGTGTGTGTAAATGTACCAGTTAGATGAGTTGTAAAAACTTGTCTAGATGGATACACCTAATTCTGTTGGGATTGAGAAATGGGATTCGAATAGGTTCTCGGTGCTGGTGGTTAGCGCGGGTTGGATCGGTTCGGTTTTAATCGAAATCGAAACCGCATATCCTTGATTTTTAAAATTGAAAACCGAAATCGTTGGTTCGGTTTCGGTTTTAAAATGATCAGATCGGTTACAATCGGTTCGGTTTCGGTTTTAAAACCGCCTCAAATAAACATAACAAAATAAATAAAATGACTTCGAATTTTTAAGCTTGCAAAGTTACAAATTATTTTTTCGTCCAAAATAAACATACAAAGTTTTCATAATAAATTATTTAAGTCCAACATGATCCGAGAATAATGAAAATTTAACATGATCTTCAAAAATATTTTCTTTGAAATGTATATAAGACAATGTTTGAAATTCAACAATCTCGAGTTTATCTGAAGTCTTTGTATAAATAAATAATTTTTCCGGGAAATCCAAGAAAAATCGTCACATCCCAAAATAAAGCAACATATAAAACACCTAGATATAAAAATTTATTAAACTACATTTATTAATCAACTATTACAAATTAAAACTTCAAAAACAAGAACAAAATAATATAATTATTAAAAGGAATGTCAGGATCTTTATTAATCTACTTCCACTACTCATAAAAATTGGTCTGGTAGAATATATAATATATTTATTTCTTTATTTTTATTAATCGGATCGGTTCGGGTTTTTTCGGTTCGGTTTGGACCTAAAACCGAAACCGAAACCTCAAGAACGGTTCGGTTTTTTAATTTTCGGTTTCGGTTCGGTTTCAACTCGGTTTCGGTTTTTTACGGTTCGGTTTTTATCGGTTTCGGTTCAGTTTCGGTTTTAATTCGGTTTTTTGCTCACCCCTACTCAGTGGGGCGGGTTCGGGCTGGGATCATCATTCTCATACCCGTCCCATATAAAAAAAGTTTGTTCTATCCCCGTTCCATTTTTCTGTGGGAATTTATTGTTTATTTTCATCCCCGTCCCACAAGCAACTTTAAATCCCCGTCCCGCCCCGTCACATCCCGTCCCGCCCTATATAATAATTATTTTTTTAAAAATATATATATTTAAAAAATATTTATTATTATATATTTTAATATATATAATTAAAAATAAAATAAATGCATATGTAATTTAAAACACAATCTACCTTATATTAGGTACGTATTATATAAAACTACTACAAATAAGTTATAATCAATCAATACTATTATATAAAGGAGAAGACGATGGCGGTGAGGAGGCGCTCTCAGATCGCTTCGTTCTATTTTTCTAATTTTCTCAATTTTTTGAATTAATAATATTTAAAATTCGAAAAAATCTCAATTACCTTTTAAATACTTACTAATAGAGGAAACATATTATATTTTTGCATTTAAAATCCATACTAATGGAGAAAGTAAATATACAATAGATCTTTACTAATGGAGGAAACTAAATATTCGATTATAATATTCTTGCCTTCAAAATATCTCAATTATAAAAAAGTGTATTACCTTGCATTATTTTAAACTTTCCTCTATTATTATCTAAGTATTCTCATAATATTTCTTTTCAAATGAAATTAACATCTTAACATTCTCTTCTGCTAAACTTTCTTCTTTTTTTTATGTGATATAATAGAAAATACAGGAACGTTTTGATAAATAAGAAGTTAATAAATTAGATCGGTCTTGCACAAGAAATTAAGTAATTAATAATAAAAATTAGAAAAAATCTCAAGTGTCTTTTAAATATTTACTATTGGAGGAAACTAAATATACAATTTCAATATTCTTACATTTAAAATCTCTACTAATTGAGAAAATTAAATATAATATTCTTGTATTTAAAATCTCTACTAATGGAGAAAGTAAATATACAATAGATCTTTATTAATAGAGGAAACTAAATATTACAAATGGAGGAAACTAAATATTCAATTATAATATTCTTGCATTCAAATATCTAAATTAAAAAAAAAGTGTATTACTTTACATTATTTTGAACTTCCCTTTATTATTATCTAGATATTCGCATCTTAACATTCTGCTCTCCTAAACTTCCCTTTTTAATGTAATATAATAGAAAATACAAGAACATATTGGTAAATAAGAAATTAAGAAATTAGATCGGTCTTGCATAAGAAGTTAAATAATTACTTGGTAAATAATTAATTACCTTTAATATTTTCATACAAACAGCTAATTAATAGTATAAATATACACCTAAACTCTGTTAATTATCTGCTGCAATTTTTGTTGTCAACATTGTTCTTCTTTACTTTTTTGTTTGTTCATGTTAAAAGTGTGTATATGAGTACATGAGTATGAGACTTTTTCCTTTATCTTATTTATCTTATTACGTTTGTTTGTATCCTAATGCATGATCATATTAAAATCTTTGACAAGACATGTTATTTGCTATTAGTGTTGATTGAGTTAAGACATGGATCAATAAAGAGGGGATTCATCATTTAATCAGTTAAAATAATAGGCTGAGCAAGGTGATTTTTATGTACATTCAGTTGTGAATTGATTTATATGTTTATGTGTGTACGTTATTAGTTTTGAATTTATAGTTAAAAGTTGATACACCTGTATACAACGTAACTCGAAAGTGGAGAATTCATCGTGTCTTCAAAAACATAGGGGTTTACTCAAATACAAACCACTCTTAGACTACAAACTACAAACTAAATAATATTTTTTTCAAATTGCGTCAAAACATAGCACATATGGTATGCAAATTGATCGTTGGGAGATGGAGAAAAATACGGCGAAGTCGGATTTCAAAAAAAGCTCTCCGATTGACGGGAAAAGTCAAATTAAAAATGGAGGGGAATAGGTGTGATTGTGTGTGGGAGAGTGTATTTTAGTTGTATGTTGTGCATATAGGGGGCCAATCGATTATATTAATCTAAGGGTTTAGATTGGTTCTTAGTTTGTATTTTAAAAAAGGTTTGTATTTGATCACTAGCCTATATATATATTCCGACGATAAATCACTATTTATGCTTGCGAGAATCACTAAAATGTTGGTGATTCTGTAAGAATAAATAGTGACTTCTGCGTAAATGTAGTGATTTTTTCTCCATATCTATACGTAAATTACAGATTTTGTACCGTAAAATCACTAAATTTATACGAATAAATAACTAGATCTATGCTGAAATCACTATTTATTCTTACAGAAATCACTAAAATTATTTAGTTTGTAGTTTGTAGTCTAAGAGTGGTTTGTATTGGAGTAAACCCCTATATATATATATATATGTTTGTATTTTGTTCAACTAGAAACTAAAATTAAAATAGAAACTAAAAACTAATCTAAGCCCTTGGATTAATCTAATCTAATGGCCCTCTACTGCACCATACACAGTTAAAATACACCCTCACATACACAATCTCACCTAATTCCCTTCATTTTTAATTTGATTTTTCCCGTGAATCGGTGAACTTTTTTTGAAATCCGACTTCACTATATTTTTCTCCATCTTCCAACGATCAATATGCATACAATATGTGCTATATTACGGAGTACTAAAATTTTAGTGGTTTCTGTAATAATAAATAGTGATTTCAGCATAGATCTAACGATTTATTTTTATATACGTATAAATTTAGTGATTTTGCAGTACAAAATTTGTAATTTACGTATAGGTCTGGAGAAAAAATCACAACATTTACGCAGAAATCACTATTTATTCTTACATGAATCACCAACATTTTAGTGATTCTCGCAAGCATAAATAGTGATTTATCGTCGAAATATATCAAATATGGTATGCAAACTAATTGCTGCGAGATGAAAAAAAATACAGTGAAATCAGATTTCAAAAAAAGATCACCAATTAACAGAAAAAATATAATTACGAATGGAGGGGATTAGGTGGGGTTGTATGTGAGAGGGTGTATTTAATTGTGTGTGGTGCAGTTTCTAGGTTTTAATTAGTACAAGTTTCTAGTTGAATAGGACCCTATATATATAATTCAAAACAAAACTTAATTTTATATTAAAAATATTATTTTATTTAAAAACGTATTTTGTAGAATATTTTTTGAGAAAATTTAGAGATATTATTATAAAGCCGCTGCGAAGCGCAGCTTAGTAAACTAGTTTATTAGTATATATTACAAACATATGATATTATATGATAAAAAATAGATTATATTATATTAATATATATATATATATATTTAATTCAATGCGGGCCAGGTTTTCCCCTCGAAGATTGTACAAATATCAAACATGTCCCATATTTAAACGGGGTAAATATTTATTTCCCGTCATTGTTTCATTCCCCATTTAAATTTAAACGGGTGGGATAACCCCATTTGAGACGGGTTAGGGACGTGTTCCCCATTTTCCCCGCCTCATTGATAAGCCTTGATTCGAACTAGACCTACTAGTGTAGTAGATTATAACAAAGTGAATTTTATTTTATTTTTTTAAATTATAAGTGGATCTTTAAATAAAGCCTTAGAGGTGTGGAAGAGACCATCAAAAAGAAAAGAAAACGACTTTTGATTTTTTTATATATTTTTTTCTAAAGTTATATTTATTAATTCAAAATTGGGATGATTATTTCGTCCTTAAATTAATTTAAGGGTAGACAAAAGAGAAACTTCAGTTAATTAGTTAAAAAACTGATTTAAATTTAAAAAAATTGCTAGAGATCCCAAAACATATCTCAAATTCATTTTTAATTGATAACATTATTTATAAAAATATGAAGTCCGCTCGCATATATATGAATTTATAAATTAAAACTTGTCATGCATCAGCCATACAAATACCGGACATGGAATTGTCTAGCATTACTCTAAATTTAATCATTCAACCAAACGTACCCTGTATTAGGGTGCGGGGAGAGACGACATAAGCACTGAAGCACATTTATCTTCGCTTACTTAAATTACCCTTCACTAGCTCAAAATAATGAAGAGGCCGTTTCCTTTAAATTAATCATTTTGATTCTGATTAGTCGTTAAAAGGAATTTCATCGATTAAGTTCGATTTTCAGAAAACCCCCTGCATTTTTCTTTATGCAGATACATTGCACTTGTGAGAAGAAAACGTAAATATATACATTTTTAATATTTATTTAATATATTAGTTATAAGAAATCCCAAAGAGACAGCAAGTGAAGCTTGATGAAGAACATGAAATCTAAACCATATTTTAACCTGATATTTATACAAATAATATTAGGAAACTATGTTATGCTACAAACAACAGCATACAGCTAACAATTTAAAACTACACTAATAGATAATAGATACACAACCTCCTATAGCAATCTAAGGATATACAATCCAACAAAAGTGGTTGCTACATACTACTGCTGCACATGCAACTAATTACAACCAAAAAACTTTAGATTAGTTCATAATAATTGTGGCTGGCAAAAGAGCGCCCTGAGCTTGTTCTTGAACTTCGCAAGGAATAACTTTCACAACGGATCGAGAATTCAGATTGTACCTCTTTCGTGCTTCTACAAATGCCTGGCCAAGAACCTGGTTGATCCAATCATCAACTTTGCTGCTGTCTGATAGATATACAGTTGCAAGAATCTGTTCAACAACTTGAGAATCAACTTCTAGTGAACCCTCTGATCCGACAATTTTATGGAAGCACTGGGTGATGACCTTCAGTTTTTCGTCTGCAAGTGCATTAAAATCGAAAGGCTTGAATATGACTGTTTCATCTCCGAGGGTCAGAAAATTATCCAACCACGCGTTAAAGTTTTCAGAAAATGGTTCACGATCAAAGTTCTCCACGTCTGTCATTTCACTTTCTTCAGCTGGGAGATTCAAGTCTAAGGAGATCTTTGTTGCAGTGTGGGGTCGCTTCACTACTTCCGTGGCTTTATATTGTCGAATGTTTCCATCATTGCCAACTAGCTTCCTTTTATTTAAGAAAACTGGTATTGATTCATCCTTTCTTGTTTTATTCAACACCCTTGTATTTTGGCTTATGACATTGTCCCCAAGATCAAATCCAATAAGTATCTGAATTGGTCTTCCCTTGGTAGCAACAACATTTTCCTCTGAATAACTAAAAGTTTCTTCTGTAGAGGAGGCAATTTTTTTCCCTTCCATAGACCGTGAGGTAGTGACAAAGACTGCATTACTTGTGCTAACTTCTCTTCCATGAGAGTCCAATAGTCTCCCACTCTTCAGAGCATATAACAAGCTACTCTGAACCTGTGGATCACTTCTATCGATATTTTCAAGATATACAACAGACAAGGGTTTTCTCCTTAGTTGATCAGCAATGTAATCCACCATAGTCTTTCCTCTAGACTTCATATCACAGTTATTCTTATCTTGCCAACCAATCATAGAGTTTACATAATTGATGCCGTCTTTGAAAGAGAGATCTACACATATAAAGCTTTCTGTTCCTCCATATAAAATTTCAGCAAGAGCAATTGCAGTTTTCTTCTGGCAAATCCCATCAGATCCTAGGAAATTAAACCACATATCTCCTCGGCTTGTCCCCTTCCGCTTTCCGTTTCCCGATTTGCAACGAGCTAGAGTTTGACTAATAACAGCCACTGCATCTTCCTGACGACCAATTTTACTGAAAAGAGATGTGTAAAGATACTTATAATCTTTCTGATCATATTGCTCACATAAATCAGAACTGGGGATAAATGAAATGGTGGATGCATTATTTTTGGTACTTGCAGCGAGCACGTCACTGATTTCAGGTAAACAACCAGAAGAATCCTGCATAAGATCTTTATCACTTTGATGAGGAGATGTCTCTATCACCCTGCTAGCACTCAATTTATTTCTCAAGCCAATATCTGTAGTCACTGAAGTTACTGAGGTCGGGGATGTCAAACCTTCAACTACATTAGAACTGGACCAACTCTTAAGAGGAGTTCTGAGGGCACATTGTTCATCTGATTCTGCTGTTTCTCGGAATCTCATATTCACGGGTTTCGGAATTACAATCACCTGTGCGCTTGCTTCTGCAGTAGCGTTTAGCTCGACATCTGTTAATCTGCTTGATTCTACAACTTTGCATCCAGTTACAGTTGAAGATGCATTTGCATGGTGGCTGGAAACGTTGTCCTTCCCGTCCTGAACAACCTGAAAGCCCATGATAGTTGGAACTTGAGAATATGCACGATAGGTTTCTGGCTTGGCCAAGAATGGTGCAAAATGAAGACGCTGGCATATACTGTCCCATTTCTTCTGTAACCGGACAACTTTTGCACTCAGTACCATGCTATCATTGGCCTGCACTGAAGGGATGGAATTAGTATTCACGTGAAAATGTGTCTATATATTTAGGCGTGTGTTTGAATACAACTAATTTAATGTACAAACTATAAACCAGGTTAATGGCATTTGTATTCATAGTAAATCGGATAATGGTGTATAATGAGTATAGAATATGTTTGGATTCTATTGTAAATTGCAGTTGTATATTTAGCGATCTTGTGCGGTTATGTCCTGAATCTCAGATTTGTAGAGTATTTAGTTTAAGATGTTTGTAGTAGATAGATACGACTTGTTTTAGTGAGCCAGCAGAAAGTTTTCTTTAGATCAGATATATCCCCAAGTAATGCCTTATATCTTGTGGCTCCGGATAGTTATGTTGAAAACTATGCATCTTACCAGAGCCAGAAATTTTGAAATGTACATTGCAATGTAACAGAATACTACCATGTACGATACTACTTGTCACTAGCGTAATTTTATTTGAAGACTCTTTAGGATTAGCTTTAGAGATAATTTTTCCTGTAAATAGACTTTTATTACAAGGTACAAACTACAAAGACCCTACAGACGATTTTACTTCTGAAAGAAGCGACAGATGGACCACAAGGCTTGTTTGTTGGCTGACTATATATAGGCTAATAATTACGTTGTATGCATGAAACTAAATTTATTTCAGAAGAACCAGAATGGTAATCTATGGCATGGTTATTTTCTTCTCCCGCTTTAAGATGAGCCACAATTTTGGTTAAACAATTAACAATCTACATAATTATTTTTGTAAAGCTCCTATCAACGAGTTCAAGCAGAAGCAAAAATCTCTAGTCCAGAAAGACAGACTAGATCACAAATCAAACATAAGTTTACATTATAACAGACCTTATCATCAGATGCTCTAGTTGTGTTGAGCTCAGGCCTTTCCAGCCAGGAGGGCAAACTAGATGGGAATTGATATGCCACTGAAGCTGTATATCCTCCATTTGAAAGAGCAGTCACTTCTTGTTCACACTTCTCATTACAGAGGTGGCAGCGGGGCACACAGTTAGTTGATCCGCCTAATGGATATTTCACATCCGAAGGTGTAGGAAAGAACCCGCCAAGTGGTACAAAGGATTCCGTTAAACTATTAATATACAAGAATTAAAAAATCATTTCCAATATACAAAATAATATCACAGTACATAAATACAGGAAGATAGTAATAGTAAATATGATACTGTCAATACTTCGATAATTCAGATATTAGACAAAAAAAAAAAATGCATACTGTTCATATTGGATAGAATAACAGAACTTATTCTATAACAGGCGCACTAATATCCCAACAGAATAAATTCTTCCTTTCAAGATTATTACGGTTCAAGAAACAGCTCTTGGCTTTGCCCTGCTTTTTATTTCACATGTTAGGACTACCAAAGTTATTTGGATAAATATGAATATAGGAGGAACATTTTAGCTTAATCATAAGATATAAGACTTTACCATTGCGTAGGCTAACCCAAATAGAGGTTCTTAAATACTAAAATTATGACCTTGCATCGATAGAAATCAGCAGACTAGAATGAAAACTAAAAGATAAGGACAATTTGTGTGAAAAGAAAAGATCGGTACTGCCGCGCATAAACGCATTATCCTATCAAATGAAATAGTTAATACAGTAATTCTAGATAAGAGATCGGAGTAGCATATCACATACCATACAAAAGCCATACAAAAATAAGTTAATGTTCAATTTTAGCTTTACTTACTATATGTTTAGTCCCATGGCTTCCTAACATGCTTACACATTTGCGAAAGTGACAAAAGAACATGCTTCTATAATTGTTTATTATTAAATCATGAAGAGACAAAAAAATATTATTCATAACTTTTACAACTAACTCTTACCTTGATCTAGGGTAAGCTTCTTCCCTGGAAGATTTTGGGGAAGTCATCGGTAAAACCTGGAGGTCCCAATCCTTCTCAATAGATGGAAATCCTTTTACAAATTTCATATACATCTCATACTCTGAAGCAACTCCTATAAGCCACACCCTACCCCGATAAACCTCCAATAATCTTGACAATTCACGAACAACAAAAGTTAAAGTCTCAACACACACTCCGCCTTCACCAACAAACCCCTTCAAGTCCCCGAAATTTATAACAACACCAGGTCCAATACTATCCTCCACTAATCTCCCCACCTCATTAAACCTCAATTTCACACTCTCCAAATCCCAACTACCAACCTCATTCTCAATCGAAATCACACTCAACCCACACAACTCAACCGGAAACTCACCACTCAATCTTCTTCCCTCCACTCTACCCAAAAACTTCTTCAAAACATCACGTGCATAACCCCCAACAAGCACCGGATTCCTACACTTCTCCCTCACAAGAATCTCACTAATCCTCTTAACCTCACCCTCACCACAATCATCAACCATCCCAAACCCCGAAAACGGAAAACTAAAACCCCTCAACCCAACATCAAATCCATCATTATAATCACACAAAAACACAGGATTCCCTCTCTTATACCTAAAAAACTGATTACTAACCGGTCGTAAAATCGCTAACTTAACATCATAATTCCTAAACCCTGCCTCCCCAAAAACCCTACTAACAATCGGATCATCTAAAATCGAAACAATCAAATTCTTCAACTCAACTTTCACATTACTAACCAAAGATTGAGACTGTGATTGTTGCTGATACACAAAGAAATTCTCAGGCTGTCTTCTCTGATTAGCCTGAGACCTCTTAATAGCTGCCATAAGTGAATTTGACACTGGTGGGTCCCCCTCAACATCTTTTTGAGTTGGGAGTCTATCAAGTGACACACTTAAGCAAATCTCAAGGGCTTTAAATTGCATACGAGATGTGTATGTATTTGTGCGTGTTCGTGTACAAGCATCACGTAAAGATGAAGAGGGTAGTGATAAAAGTGCTGACACTGTGTGAAGCGACGTCGTTTGTGTGTGTTTCCGGCGGCGTGCGACGGCGACGGCGGCGTCTAGAGTTGAAATTGATTCTTGAGTTAAGCATTGCCGGGCTGTACTCACCGGCGTTGGCATAATTTAAAAAAAAACACAATCTTTATGTAAATTTAACCAAAAGGGCAGCTATAAAAAACACAATCTTTATAAAAATTCAAGAGAAGGGTTGCTATAAAATCACAATCTTTATATAAAATCAATATGATAGTGCTATAAAAACACAATCTTTATACATAATCAAGAAAAGGGTGTTATAAAAATACAATCTTTATATAATTCAAGCAAAGGGGTGCTATAAAAATACAAACTTTATGCTTAATCAAGAAAAGAGTGTCAAAAAACTACAATCTTTATCTAATTCAAGAAAAGGGGTGCTATAAAAATATAATCTTTATATATGATCAAGAAAAGGGTATTATAAAGTTACAATCTTTATATATAATCAAGAAAAGGGTGTGATAAAAATGCAATCTTTATATGTAATCAAGAAAAGGGTGATAAAAATTCAATCTTTAATATATGTGTGTATATAATACGGAGAGATGGAGCAAGGGGGAGGAATAAAATAATGAAAATTTGAGGGTGTGTGTATGTATATAATATATAGGGAAGGAGGAGGAGGATGCTAAATGTGTCCATTAAGGAGCTTTTTTGAGGAATTGAAAGTGGGGGCCAAAATGGAAGTAAGTGGGAGCTTGTTGCTGGTGCTCTTCATACAGTCATGCTGTTTGATGTTGATGGTGCGTGTGTATGTGTATGTGTATGTGTATATGTGGGGACTATTTGATGAATGGGGGAAAGAAGATCTTCATCTCTGATCAAAGATTCTTGTTTCTAGTTAGATATTTTGTTTCCGAACCTTTCAGTTGAATGGTTTAGCTACCGGTAAGTCGGTATGTTTGAAAGTTATGTTTAAATTTCAAAAAATTAGAGAATTGATTATTTTCATATTACAATATATTTGAAGAGAAATTATCAAATATATTGTTTTTGGGGTTTTTTTCAAAAATACTAAATTTTAGGAACTATTTTGCAAAAATATTTTTTTTTTTGCAAAATATTGATTTTTTGAAAATATTTACAAAATACGATCTTCAATTTTCGCAACCATATTTGTAAGTGACATCGACCAAAATCAATCACAAATGCAATTTACAAAAATTTAATAATTGGAATCAATTTTGGTTGCACAATAAGTTGCTTAGCAAGTTGCACTGATTAAATAAAATGCAACCTCAAATACAACCAAAATCAATTTCAATTATTTTTTCAGAAAAACATAAAATCGATTGTATTTGGTTGTTTTGATTCGGACCGTGTTTTTGCCAATATTTTCAAAAAATAATAAAATTACAAAAAAAAAACTTTAAAAAACAAGAGAAATTATCAAAAATACTATTTTTTCTAAAAACAATTTGCAATTTTACCATTTTTTGAAAATATTTGCAAAACTACGGTCTCCAACCAGATGCACCCTAAAAATATTTGCAAAAATACGGTGCAACCAGATGCAACCATTTTTTAATATCAAAATCACAAATTTAATATATTGAATACTTGTGTTATATATTAATTTTCATATTAACATACTTTTTTTTAATGGGTCGCTCTCTCGTTAAAAAAATACAAAAATATACCAAAAACAGATACCAAAACTTTTAATGTTTCGTCTTTTACCGTATAGATAGATAGATAGTATAGATTGATTGATTTTATATATTTTTTTCTTAAATAGTTAATATTTAAAATTTTACAAAAATATTATAGGGTCACTGTGAATCGCGACTTAGTCGACTAGTATATATACAAGGGGGGATACGCGGGAGGTTAGGTGGCGCATCTAAGATCATCTCAATCTATTTTTTTAATTTTCTAGAATTTTTGAATTTTAAATACTAATAAATCAAAAGATATCTTTTAACATATTAGAAGTAGAATAGGTGTTCGAATTTATTGAGGATAATAGTTCGAATTTATAGGGAAGACGTATAATTAAAAGTTCTATATGAAGTAGAATATGTGTTCGAATTTATAGATGAGAAGATTTCGAATATATAAGAAATACTTGCAATTAAAAGTTATATTTGAAAATTAAAAGTAGAATAGGTATTCGAATTTATAGAGGAGAAGAGTTCGAATTTATAAGAACTTTATATGTTACACATATAATTAAAAGTTATATGAGAAATAGAATAGGTTTTCGAATTTATAGAGTAGAAGAATTCGAATTTATAAGAATTACATGTTAAAAAAAAGGTTCTACTGAAAGTAGAATAGGTGTTTGTAAGTATAATTAAAAGTTCTATTAGAGTAGAATAGGTGTTTGTAAGTAATTAAAAGTTCTATTAGAAGTAAAATAGGAGTGTGATTTTATATATGTATTTTTTCTACGAGAGAGCGGCTCGTTATAAAGGAGTATGTTAACAAGAAAATTAATATATAAGTGTTAGGTCCTAAAGTATCGTAGAAGGGGGGTTGAATACGATACTCACTAATTCATCGAAAAATTCTTTCGAATCTTTTGCGGATAAATAAATTAGTATACTCTCAGTGGGTACGTGTTCAAGTGAAACGAATAGCAATTTGATTTCTTCGGATAGATCTATGTAGGTTCTCGAAATCAAATCAACCAAGCCAAACACAAGCAATTCGGGGAATATATTGTTTTATAAATATAAACCTCGAAGGGTGCTACAAATTCTAATCCGTAGGATTAGCGGCAAATAGTTCAAGCTCACTTAATACAAACACGGATTAGAGTTTAAGGCTGTCTACGAATTTATAAATATTCCAGCTCTTAAACTCTTCTCCGGCTATCTCTCTCTGTCAAAACGATGAACTCTAAAATATGAACTACTGAAGAAGATGAACTTCTTCTGTCTATTTGTAGACTTTTCAAAACCAATCTTCCGATAGATTTTGCTTCGACCAATCAGAATGCAGCAGGTGTCCAATCTACTTTTTAGAATAATTAAAAACTATCGAAGGCTTTGTTTTAAAACAAAAACCATCGAAAGTTTTGTTTTAAAACAAAAACTATCGAAAGTTTTGTTTTAAAACAAAAACTATCGAAAGAGTATTCACCTGGCCAATTTGAAAAACCAAAGGGGCTTATTTCGTCCTTTTGTGTAATTCGTCCTGTAGTCTGACAGCTCCTTAAAAATGCTTTTCGACCCGCACAGCTTCTAATCTTAATAAATAATTAATTAATTTAATCCAGAAAATATATAAATAAATATCTAATAATATGTAGATATTTATAAATATAATTTTCTAATTAAATAAAATATTTAATTATTTATTTAAATCCTTATAGTCCAAGCTGCGGTCTGTGAGTGTCTGGAACTGGACTCCTTTTGCTTAGCAAACCATATATCAATTCCAACCGGGGTTCCATCTTTCCAAATATCTCAACCTGCATTTCTTTCGAGTTTATTATTTTCATAACTTTGGCTCAGTGGGCTCCTGTAGCTGTTTGGACGTATCCTGTTCTGACCTGTTTTCTCCTATAAATTCCTTAGAACTTTTGGGGAGAACCAAGTCTGACTGTATCAATTTCTTCTGTAGAATAGATATGTAGATCATGCTCGTATGTGTTGACGCCTCGTGCAACGGTCTGGTTCACAGACGACTAACAGTGATTCAAACCTTCACATCTTCATTTCAATACAATTGACAAGTCGCTGCATTCTTGATTGCTTCAAACACTAACTGTCAATAAACACGTGTACCTTCACTGGAATCCTTATTGGTATTCAGACAACGTCTTCATATCTTCTTTTAAACCTTTGTCCTTTACCCTGTATTCATTGCTTTCGGATTCCTATGCTTCCTACACTGTCTATGTCACAATCAATGCTAATAAACTGAAATCTTCTAGTGGCACTGTATACTGAATCTTCAATACTTTTGAAACCCTGAATGTCTTCAACCCTTATTCTTCACTGAGGCATGAACATGATAATGAACTTCTTTCAGTGACCCTTAACTAGACTTCAGAATTACTTCTTGTATCTTGATTCCTTGTATTTGCCCTATCTTCATTTCTTCCTGATTTCTGTGTAGTCGTAGTATTATTTACCTGTCCTGTTCTAGTGTTGAGTTATCATCGATACATTGAGTTCCTGTACACACTGCCTTGGTATCTCACCAACAATAAGACAAGTATTCAATGTATAAAATTTATGGTTTTGATCTTAACAAGGAAAGTGTGTTTAACAGGAACGACTTATTAGTGAGAAATGAGTGATTGTTGTAATTTTATAGATAGAATTTTTAAAAAAAAATTATAATGTCACCGCGAAGCGTAGCTTTGTCAATTTGTAGGTTAGACATATAATTAAAAGTTCTATCGATAGAATGAGTTTTCGAATTTATAGAGTAGAAGAGTTCGAATTTATAAGAAATACATATAAAACAGTTTTATCAAAAGTTAAATAGGTGTTTACAAGGCATATATAAATAAAAGTTCTATTTGAAGTAAAATAGGAATGCGAATTTATATAAATTGCTTTTCATTTATATAATTTGCTTTTCATACATATTAAAAAATGTTCTACCAAAAGTATAATAGGTGTTCATAAGGCATATATTATTAAAAGTTATATTGAAATTAAAATAGGAGTGCGAATTTATATAAATATTTTTTCAACGAAAGAGCGACTCATTAGAAAGAAGTATATTAACATGAAAATTAATATGTAAAACAAAATAAGTATTCAATGTTAAAAATTTGGGATTTCGATCTTAACAAAGAAAATGTGTTTAACGGGAGGACGATTTATTAGAGGAAAATGAGTAATTGTTGTAATTTTATAGATAAAGCTTTTTTAAAAAATATAACGCCGCTGCGAAGCGCGACTTTGTCAACTAGTTTTTATATAATACAAAAAGTAAAAAAAAAATGATATGTACAAGTAGATATTTATATGGGTAATAAATAATAATGTGTGGAAAAATTTACTAGTCATCTCAGCAGCCCTTTGCCTCAAAATCCCTCTTCTACACATCCTAAATTTTGTTCTTTTGATCGATGATAAGTTTTATATTTATTGTTTCATCTTGATTTTATTTGTCTTTTAATAAATTTTGTTCTTTTGATTGGTGATAAGTTTGGTGAATTTTCTCTACCCATAAATTAGATTTTGTTCTCTCACAATGATTTATTTAAGTTAATTTATATTTGCTTTCATATCGTATTGATTCATCGATTTTGAATGGTATGAAATTATAGTTATAGTCTATTGTTCGAATACGTATTGACAAATTATATATACATGTAAATTCTAAAATTGGATATTCAAAAAAGGTTACATATTTCAAGTGAAAGATGTTTCACATATTATCAATAATTGTAGTTTTGACAAAAGAAATCCCGATTTGATGTATTTTACAACATGTTTATTCAATTTTAATTATTTATATATACTAGCTTAAAACTCGTGTGATCCATGGAGGAAGGACGCGTCCTGAAAAACCAGGAAGCCGTATATCGGAGTATCTTCGGAGTACGCGCCCTGAAGAAAGGACACACTTGAGAGACGACAAGGGGGCTCAAGTATTGGAGCTTGTCTGATCATTACTTATCTTCATTATAGTTGTTTGTAGACATTTTTCCATTGGACGCGTTCTCGGGGAGTAACGATCATTGGGACCTTTGACATGCTGAGAGGGCATCTTTGAAGCAGAGAACGCGTCCTTTCGGGTTGGGACGTATAGCTTGATAATTCTTGAGATATTCTTCCAAGTAGGAATTTTCCACCTGTCAAAAAACTCAATAATCGAAAATTTCAAAAAGTACCCGGAGGACGCGTCCTGGAGAAGAGGTTGTGTTCCATCATCGAATTCTCCCAACAGTTGTTGGAAGTCATCTGACCCTCGAGCATCACTCTTAGGGCGCGCCCTAAGGGTTCTTGGGAATTTTCCTTCACAATCTTCTTCCTGCAATAATTCAAGGAACAGATAACAGGAACCACAACAAAGCAAGTTCGGTGTTACCTTGAGGGCATGTCAAGAAGATGATGACGTGCTCCCGATAATTGCGCCTTCTTTTTAGGATCTTGCTCGGAATCACCCCCCCCCAGTATACATGGAAACTGCTACCTTCAGATATGAATCGCCTTGATATCTTCTTCTCTAGATCTTCTTCGAACTCCCAGTCAGGAATCATCGTCTTGAAATCACCATCTTTGGATCTTCCTCCTTGCCGCCACAATGAAGTCGTAGCCATGGCCATCCTTTGAATCGTGGCAGACCTTCTTCAAATAACTTTCATCATGATGAGATATCTCTTCCTCCTGAGATTATGATCTTGATCAACACCCCTCCTTCTAGTGCCAATTTGTTAACGGAGGAATTTGGTATTAACAAAGTTTGAGGTTTATCGCCAGAATCAAGATCTATGACGGTGGTTCTTCGCCGGAAAGTCGCCAGAGTGTGGTGGTTGTGATGAATTGGGGGCTGAGATTGTAAGGGTTTCTTGGTGGTGGCTCGCTGAGCTCTTCTCTTCCAACCCCTTACAATATGCCTACGTACCCCGTATTTATAGGGGATCAAGCCCTACGTAGTTCTTTGGGAGCAAGTAACCTATATGGGCTGGTTTCTGATTTCCGAGGCCCACTAGGATACCTGATCCATCTTCTGGAATTGGTCTTCGACTCGCTTTAGGAATGTCCAACGATGAGGCCTAGTCACAAAGGCCCAAGGCTACAGTCTAGGGACTTCACGGATATGGCATCGACCCAACTTAGGAGCCGACACTAACCGCTACCAGCTATCTCCCTGACCAAAGTAGTTGCAGGTATAGCCATGACTTACCCCAAATGTCAGACGCATCCTTGTCCCCCGAATGAGAAGCATCCACCAGATTGCAGGACAAGTGATCCCAAGCATTTGGGTGCAAAGTGCAGGATTACTCCAAAGTTCCCCAATGAGGACGCGCCCATTGAGTACAGGAACAGAGCTCCCAAAGCACACACCAAGGTTCACCCCACATCCCCAATGAGGACGCACCCATTGAATACAGGAGGAGGCCTTCAATCATCAGGCATACCCCTGGAGGCCTTCAACCACATACATCCCCTTCCTAGGGCACATCCTAGGAGGGAATTCTTCAATCATCAGGCAAACCCCTGGAGGCTTTCAATAATGGACATCTCTCCCTTAGGGCTCATCCTAAGGGAGAAGTCTTCAATATCTTGCCAGTATCAAGCCAAGGGATTCGTCCTTCACCACCAAGTTGCTACTTCAAACCAAGAGGGTGCGCTCTCAAGGGGTCGACGACCTAAAAGAGAGTGCACTTACCCCTCTGAGGGCAAGCCCTAAGTCTTCCATATGATAATCCCATGTTAGTATAGCTGTTATTCTCTGTCAAGTCATCCATTCATGTCAAGTTGTCGGTCCACGCCAAGAGGACGCATCCTCAAGGGTTGGACGGCCAGAGGGCGCGCCCTCACCCCTATGAGGACAAGCCTTGAGCCTCCGTTGTACTAGTTCAATCCCTAATTGCACCTTGGATATCCCCAATTGATTATTACTTGACCTGAATCTTCCTTAAAAACCTGATACCGAATTTTGGCTATAACAACTACCCCCCAATTCCATGTGAAATCAGAGATGAAGCATGGAATTTTTAATCTCCAAAGTGCCAAAATCTCTTTGTAACATTTTCTTCTTCAAGAAGTGTCCTCGGGCTTCTTCCTTCTTTTATGCTGTAAAGAGGGCGCATCCTTCCCGATGACGCCTCCTTTAATTCTTCCATCATATATTTTTGATAATTTTAATGTTTAGAGAGGGATACCACCTGCACACTACACCTCTTAGCTTACATGAGCTAACTCGGCGTAAGAAACAAGAGATATTGCGCACATATATAAACCTCTCTCATGGCTCGTCCTCAAGTAAAATATTCATTTATCGAGAGGACGGGCCGTCTTCTATCATAATAATATTTTCTCTCTAGCTAACATGTGAACTTATGTTCCCACGTGTATCTTCAAGTCTTCTTAAAGTATCATAAGAGAAAGCCTCTTGTTGATATGATGAGAGAAGTAGAGGAGTTATCTCCTTTTGTCTGTCTACTTTTTAGTATGAGGAGATGAGTCCTCTCTTGTCACATAAGTCTTTCTCTTTTTTAGTATAGGAGAGGAGTCATCTCCTATCGCATGTTCCTCCTTTTTAATATGAGGAGAGGAGTCTTCTCTTCTTGTCTGGTTTCTTACTAATATGATGGGAGAAGGCCTTTATACGAATACGATGAGAAGAGTCCTCTCTATTAATATGAGTGGAGGAGTCATCTCTGCTGATATGAGGGGAGGAGTCCACTCTGCTGATATGAGGAGAGGAGTCCTCTCTGCTGATATGAGGTGGATGAGTCCTCTCTATTGATATGAGAAGAGGAGTCCACTCTGCTGATATGAGGAGAGGATTCCTCTCTGCTGATATGAGGTGGAGGAGTCCTCTCTACTGATATGAGGAGAGGAGTCCTCTCTGCTGATATGAGGTGGAGGAGTCCTCTCTGCTGATATGAGGTGGAGGAGTCCTCTTTGCTGATATGAGGTGGAGGAGTCCACTCTCCTGATATGAGGAGAGGAGTCATCTCCTCCTTCCTGACTCTTGCGTAGGGCAGTCTATATGGACAAGGGCAATGTCGAAGTCCCTTCTAATCTTCTAATCCATTTTATAATAGCATTATCTTGTGGAGGGGCTCACTCATGACCTTGGGGCCGTATCCTGCTGGTCAGGGGGCGCATCTGAAGGTCCATGGGGGCCTCTACTCCAAATATTCTTCTTCTTATTGAAACCTGAGGGTTGTACAATCATGTTTAAAGTCGAAGCCTTAACATATGAGGTCGATACCATTATGACGCGCCTTGAAGGGCATATATTCTATTATTGAGGATATGACGATGCGTTCTCTGAAGATAAAAGTCTTTTCTTTTCGGAGGGGCTCACTCATGTCCATGGGGCCTCGACCTGTAAGCAGGGGGCACTCACTGTGGACCAGGGGGCCTCTCTCCTATATAATCCATTGAATTATCACGTGAAGGGGCTCACTCATATCCATGGGGCCTCGACCTGTAATCAGGGGGCTCTCACTATGGAATACGGGGCCTCTGCTTCCAATAGCTCCCTTTCCTCTGAAATTCAAGTAATGAATTCTTCACGCGGAGGGGCTCGCTCATGTCCATGGGGCCTCAACCTGTAATTCTTTCAAGAATCAGGGGGCGCACGCTGTGGATCACGGGGCCGCTCTCCGATATTATAAATTGATTTGTCACATGAGGGGGATCACTCATGCCCATGGGGCCTTAACCTGTAACCAGGGGGCACTCTCTTTGGATCATGGGGCCGCTCTCCCATATCATCTATTGAACTGTCACGTGATGGGGCCCGCTTATGTCCATGGGGCCTCGACCTGTAATCAGGAGGCACTCACTATGGATCATGGGGACACTCTCTCATACTATCAATTAAATTGTTATATGAGGGGGCTCACTCATGTCTATGGGGCCTCAACCTGTAACCAGGGGGCACTCTCTTTGGATCATGGGGCCTCGCCTCCCTATTATCTTCCTCTAAAAATCGTTGGAGTTCATGTTAAGCAGTAGTTCTTTTTCCTGAGGGCACGCCATGGAGGAAGGACGCGTCCTGAAAAACTAGGAAGCCGTATATCGGAGTATCTTCGGAGTACGCGCCCTGAAGAAATGACACACTTGAGAGACGACAAGGGGGCTCAAGTATTGGAGCTTGTCTGATCATTACTTATATTCATTATAGTTGTTTGTAGACATTTTTCCATTGGACGCGTCCTCGGGGAGTAACGATCATTGGGACCTTTGACATGCTGAGAGGGCATCTTTGAAGCAGAGAACGCATCCTTTCGGGTTGGGACGTATAGCTTGATAATTCTTGAGATATTCTTCCAAGTAGGAATTTTCCACCTGTCAAAAAACTCAATAATCGAAAATTTCAAAAAGTACCTGGAGGACGCGTCCTGGAGAAGAGGTCGTGTTCCATCATCGAATTCTCCCAACAGTTGTTGGAAGTCATCTGACCCTCGAGCATCACTCTTAGGGCGCGCCCTAAGGGTTCTTGGGAATTTTCCTTCACAATCTTCTTCTTGTAATAATTCAAGGAACAGATAACAGGAACCACAACAAAGCAAGTTAGGTGTTACCTTGAGGGCGTGTCAAGAAGATGATGACGTGCTCCCGATAATTGTGCCTTCTTTTTAGGATCTTGCTCGGAATCACCCCCCAGTATACATGGAAACTACTGCCTTCAGATATGAATCGCCTGGATATCTTCTTCTCTAGATCTTCTTCGAACTCCCAGTCAGGAATCATCGTCTTGAAATCACCATCTTTGGATCTTCCTCCTTGCCGCCACAATGAAGTCGTAGCCATGGCCATCCTTTGAATCGTGGCAGACCTTCTTCAAATAACTTTCATCATGATGAGATATCTCTTCCTCTTGAGATTATGATCTTGATCAGCACCCCACCTTCTAGTGCCAATTTGTTAACGGAGGAATTTGGTATTAACAAAGTTTGAGGCTTATCGCCGGAATCAAAATCTATGATGGTGGTTCTTCGCCGGAAAGTCGCCAGAGTGTGGTGGTTGTGATGAATTGGGGGCTGAGATTGTAAGGGTTTCTTGGTGGTGGCTCGTTGAGCTCTTCTCTTCCAACCCCTTACAATGTGCCTACGTACCCCGTATTTATAGGGGATCAAGCCCTACGTAGTTCTTGGGGAGCAAGTAACCTATATGGGCTGGTTTCTGATTTCTGAGGCCCACTAGGATACCTGATCCATCTTCTGGAATTGGTCTTCGACTCGTTTTAGGAATGTCCAACGATGAGGCCTAGTCACAAAGGCCCAAGGCTCAACTACAGTCTAGGGACTTCACGGATATGGCATCGACCCAACTTAGGAGCCGACACTAACCGCTACCAGCTATCTCCCTGACCAAAGTAGTTGCAGGTATAGCCATGACTTACCCCAAATGTCAGACGCATCCTTGTCCCCCGAATGAGAAGTATCCACCAGATTGCAGGACAAGTGATCCCAATCATTTGGGTGCAAAGTGCAGGATTACTCCAAAGTTCCCCAATGAGGACGCGCCCATTGAGTACAGGAACAGAGCTCCCAAAGCACACACCAAGGTTCACCCCACATCCCCAATAAGGACGCACCCATTGAATACAGGAGGAGGCCTTCAATCATCAGGCATACCCCTGGAGGCCTTCAACCACATACATCCCCTTCCTAGGGCACATCCTAGGAGGGAATTCTTCAATCATCAGGCAAACCCCTGGAGGCTTTCAATAATGGACATCCCTCCCTTAGGGCTCATCCTAAGGGAGAAGTCTTCAATATCTTGCCAGTATCAAGCCAAGGGAGTCGTCCTTCACCACCAAGTAGCTACTTCAAACCAAGAGGGCGCGCTCTCAAGGGGTCGACGGCCTAAAAGAGCGTGCACTTACCCCTCTGAGGGCAAGCCCTAAGTCTTCCATATGATAATCCCATGTCAGTATAGCTGTTATTCTCTGTCAAGTCATCCATTCATGTCAAGTTGTCAGTCCACACCAAGAGGACGCGTCCTCAAGGGTTGGACGGCTAGAGGGCGCGCCCTCACCCCTATGAGGACAAGCCCTGAGCCTCCGTTGTACTAGTTCAATCCCTAATTGCACCTTGGATATCCCCAATTGATTATTACTTGACCTGAATCTTCCTAAAAAACCCGATAACGAATTTTGGCTATAACAATTTTGATATAGAATGGAGAGATTAAAACTCTGCTATTTTCGAAAGTTTTAAAATCAATATACTTATATAAAGGAGAAGATGGAGGCGGTGAGGTGACGCCTCTAGAATCGCTCCGTTCTATTTTTTTAATTTTCTCAAATTTTCACATTTTTTAATTTTAATAATTACAACTTCCTTTATTATTTTCGATTTTGTAGGAAGAAAATTGAAAATTACACTTTTATTATTTTCAAACTTGATAGAACTTTCTTTTATTATTTTCAAACTTGATAGAACTTTCTTTGATTTAGAAAATTACAACTTCCTTATTATTTTCAAATTTGTACGACTTGATAGAATTTTCTTTGATTTAGAAAATTACAACTTCCTTATTATTTTCGAATTTGTAGGTTTGATAGAACTTTCTTTTATTATTTTCAAACTTGATAGAACTTTCTTTGATTTAGAAAATTACAATTTCCTTATTATTTTCGAATTTGTAGGACTTGATAAAACTTTCTTTGATTTAAAAAATTACAACTTCCTTATTATTTTCGAATTTGTAGGACTTGATAGAAATTTCTTTGATTTAGAAAATTACAACTTCCTTATTATTTTCGAATTTGTAGGTTTGATAGAACTTTCTTTTATTATTTTCAAACTTGATAGTACTTTCTTTGATTTAGAAAATTACAACTTCCTTATTATTTTCGAATTTGTAGGCTTGATAGAACTTTCTTTAATTATTTTCAAACTTGATAGAACTTTCTTTGATTTAGAAAATTACAACTTCCTTATTATTTTCAAATTTGTATGACTTGATAGAACTTTTTTTTATTTAAAAAATTACAACTTCCTTATTATTTTCGAATTTGTAGGCTCTTATGTTAATAATTGCAATTTTCTTTTTTATTCTTTTCAATCTTAATATAACTTTCTTTTATTATTTTCAAACTTGATAGAACTTTCTTTGATTTAGAAAATTACAACTTCCTTATTATTTTCGAATTTTTAGGATATTATGTTAATAATTGTAATTTTCTCTTTTATTATTTTCAATCTTGATAGAACTTTCTTTTATTATTTTCAAACTTGATAAAAGTTTCTTTTATTATTTTCAAACTTGATAGAACTTTCTTTTATTATTTTCAAACTTTATAGAACTTTTATTTTATAATACTTCTTGACTTTTAAACATAATGGATTTTCATGTTATTCACCTTACAAACGCCTATAAATTAAAGGTCATTCATAACAAAAAATCTACACCAGAATTTTTTTACATAGCTTCAAATTTTTACAACCATATTTCCGATCAATACAACTATGGCCTACACCATGTTGAATGCTTTGAACGACAACAACTATACCTGGATGATAAGAGTACGAGTGTGTAGAATGTGGGAATCTGTCAATCCAAATGCTGAAGAACTGATCAGTCTTGACATGATTTTGATCGATGAAAAGGTTAATAAATCAATATACTTATAACTTATTAGTTTGTCAAATTGTATGATGTTATTAACTTTTCTAAGATATGTTGTATGACAGAAAAATTTGATCTATGCTACGATCCCGAAGATTCTGGTCTCTCGGTTCAAAAATCTTTTTAGAGAAAGGCTCCGTATACAACATCAAAAATCTGAAAGTTATTTCAAGTACAGGGAAATTTAGACCACTATCACATGGGTCTAAATTGCTCTCCATACGCATAATGTTGCCTAAGATATTGGAAGAAGGCATCGTCAACATATCACTGCATGGATTTCAGTTCATATGTCCGGATATGATTGATGCACGTATTAATGACACCAACATACTCTCAGGTTTTTGATGCAGTAATATATTAGAGTAATATATAAGTAATACTATTATATAAGTTATAATTCAAACTATCATGTTGTAATATTATTTTTTCTATGTTGATTTAGATGTTGTAGGTTGTTTGACCTACTTTGGTGGCATTGAAATTGTCAAAGGCGGTTGGAAAAAATAGATCTCAAAATTGTCACAAATTAGTAAGTTATGCATTATATTAATTTTAATATAAATGTTAATTGTTTTTTATTGTTCTTGTAATTTTATATTACTTCTTTGGTTACCCCAATTGATTTGTTTTACCTTTTTAATTTCTTCTAATTTTTTTCTTAAACAGCTCCATCACCACTACCATATCTTTGTGGGAAAAGTTGGCCGAGATGTTGATACAAATTTATTCAAGGAGGATGGTGGACCCTATATAATAATTATCATATCTACCCAGATTAAGAAATTTAAAAGTAATTATCTTTATTAATGTTTTTATAGTATATAGTTTTAGAAATTGCACATATATAAATCTATCTTATCTCGATTGAACGAATATCATTAGATATTATACAAATATTTGTTTCATTGATATTATTGATTTAATTCTTATATTAGTTTTTTAACCATTTATTTACTCTTATATATATGCGGATACAATTAGCTTTTCTACCACAAAAAATAGTAAAATTTATACAAATCTGGATACACCGTATGTGTCATCCCTGAGAAAATAGTAATATTATATGTTTATATTGATTTTTATCAATACAATTTTTTTAATATATATATGGCAATGGTATCAGTCCAAGAAAATAAAAAATCAAACTCTATAAACAAAAGGAATATGTAAATAATTTATAATATTACTTACCCAAATGCAAATTTTACAGAATATATTTTATTTGATATTTTATATAATTTTATAGATATTTATTTCACAATTTTTATTCAAATATTCTTTTTCTTAATAAATATATTCTAATGCCGCTGCGAATCGCGGCTCAATAACCTATTATAAATATATAATAAGACATCTCAAAATTGAAATGGCTAAGAATCTAAAGGTAGTATTTGATGTTTTCGTTCATGAATTCAACAAATAACACTTTGCAATTAAGATACATCTTTAAAATTTTGAAATAGTTTTTTTAATTAATTTATTTTAACTAAAATATATATAATTTTGAAATAGATATACATTCACGTTTTTTATTAGGTTGAAAAAAATTATACATACTTTATTCATTTCTCTCACATTTTTTATGAGGTACCGAGTTAGTTATTTTGACTAGCGGATTCAACTTTTAGCTCGAATTGAGTTAGTTATTTTGACTAACGGATTCAATTGACTATTTTATATAAAATTGTTTGATAATTAGTTGTTTGGGTTAGTTTTTTGTATATTAACTAAACACATCATTATCCTCTAATTAAAAATTTTCTCTAAGTAATTTTTTGAAAATTAAAAAGTCCAAAAAATTATTTCAATTCGCTAACTATCCAATACTAAAATTAGAGGTTTCATGCGTCAAATCCTTTTTCTCAAACTTCTAATTTTCAAACATCTTTGTAATAAATTTTAATTTTTATTCTATAATAAAGATAAAGAACAAAATATAACAAACTACGGGACTTTGAAAAATATGCGTGGTACTCATTGAAGCGCGAGCATTACTGCATTAGTGTCATGTTCATGTATTAACGAAGAATAATGCTAGAGTTTCAAATTGGATCCGATACCACATATCATGTTCTGGTTGGTTACAACTCAATTAATAATAGTGGACCCCCTTGTATTCACATTAACTTCCCTAATAAAATTATCCCAAACTTCCACATCACCGATGCCACATTATTTGGTACCAAAATTTGGTACCGAATTCGATACCTCTAGCTAGGGCTGTCAATGGATCGGATCTGGATCGGATCGGCCTTGATCCATATCCTGATCCATTTAATTTTACCGGATTCGGATTCGGATCGGATCATAGCCGGATTTTTTATAGCTCGATCCATATCCGGATCCGTTAGGATCACGGTTAACGGATCGGATCTCCGATCCGTTAATATTTTAAAAACATATTTTACTTAAATTCAAATTCAAACATTACTAAACATTTCACAAAGTTGAAATGCAAATTTAACACCAATATTAATTTACAGATTACAAAATAAATTAAAACCTAATTACAATCCGAAAACTAAAACACAAATTTTGAATGTCCAACTATCCTAAATACACTTGTTTGCCATACAACCATTGTAAGTTTGTAACCATTCAGCAACAAATCTGAAGCTAGTTTATGTGCCTTATATTTCATTGTCTTTTATGTCAATTTTATAAATAAAAGAGAGGTCCAGTTTATACAAGTAAAAGAGAATTGTTTTGACTTAATTGATAAAAATATATTATATATTTAATATATAACATATAATATATAATATATAAATTAAATATATATTATATATAAAATAATCGGATCGGATCTTTAACAGATCGGATCATGTTAAATCCATATCCGATACTAATCGGATCGGATCGTTACCGGATCGGATTTATTTTGTAATGATCCATATCCGCTCCATTAGCCTTCGGATCGGATCGGATTTCCGATCCATTAACAGCCCTACCTCTAGCATTACTCATTAACAAAACCCTATGTTTGATCTATGTATATAATTTTCATGTCAAAAAAAATCAATGTATATACTTTTCCATATATCTTTTCATTATTTTCTTTACAAAAGGAAAAATTAAGTTTTCTGTGTTTTGTCACAGTTATATTTTAGAAAAAAAAAGAGAAATTATCAAAAATACTACTTTTTTAAGTTTTTTTGCAATTTTACCATCTTCTGGAAATATTTACAAAAATATTAACTTTTTGAAAATATTTGCAAAAATACGGTCTGCAACTACTTTCAACCATCTGCAACTGCAACCAAAATCAAACACAGATACAACCAAAAATACGATCTACAACCAACACAAACAGATGCAACTTTTTAAAAAATGATTGAAAACAGCTGAGAATTTAAAAAAATTGTTAGTAAGATGTTTGATAAGTTTGTGGTCTTGATTAAGCCGTTCTCCTAAGTTTCAGTAGTTAACTTTTGGGTTCAATGTTGGGTTTTAGAAATATTAAGAATGAACAATAATTCGTATACGGACTTAGGGTTTAGGGTTGTTTACAAGCCTAGACTTAAATCATATATGGTTGAAAATAGTTGCAAACCGTATTTTTTGTAAATATTTTTAAAAAGTTGGTATTTCTGCAAATATTTTGGTATTTTCGCAAAAAAAATAAAAAAAAACACGTATTTTTTTGCAAAAAAGTTTTTGAGTTGGATATTTATGAAAAAAGCCCAAAAAAATGAGATACTCTTTCAAATAAAATTTGAAAAAGTGTGTTCGTTGTAAATATTGTTCCCCATATTAAATATCTTTTTTTTTTAGTTTTATCTACAAAATACTACATATTTTCTATCGACACACATGAGATACTCTTTACAAAAAGAAACTGTTTTACGATTTTCCTATGCAAATACATGTAGAATGTAATTCCAAAGTTACAATATATAGTTGACAGCCTCTTAAACGAGAACCGTTGAATATGAAGATGACAGTCATATTTCTGTAATGGCAATAGAAAGAAAGCATGCATATTTGCTTATGATCAGTGTCATCTCACTCATATATAATGGAGTCCCTTTCCCTTTCTTTTCTTTTTCTCCTTTTGGTTCCTTTTCACCAAAAGCTACATGTTAGGCCCTCCCTACATTCAAAGGCCAAGAACCAACCATCACACACACGCAGAGAAATGTGTGTGATTTTGATCTGCTTCTTTGTTTGTTTTCAGCTCCTTTCTTTACCCTTTCAGACCTTTCTCCATCTCTTTTTTTTTCTACACAAACCAAACACCTCTTTTCGTAACCCAAACATCTTTCCAACCTTATTGGACTATGCCCCCATCCCTTTAACCTTAATTCTCATGTGCAGGGTGTTTTATTATATAAATTATAATTCTCATGGGCAAACCGTTGCTGGTATATAAGGGAGCCAAGATATATACATATAGTGAAAAGTTTTTGCGGTATGTGTTTCTCTAGCAAATGCTAGTTATAAGTTATAACTGATCGCCCTCTAACCAGAAACACATACATGCACACGGTACACTCTAAGAAAACAAAACTTTTCTTTATGTGTTTTACTAACCCTCATGTGCTTGAACTTAAACTTCGTATATATTACGAAGAAGAAACAGAGTAGATAGTTGGTATTATAAATGATTTGATACATTATTATTATATTCACTTGACAAAGAAGAAAGGTTTAGTTCGATCAATTCCAACTTCACGAAGACAGAAAGGTTAAAAATCAGAGTGGAGTCTTCAATTATGTTGATACTACTATAATAATTGAAAGAAGAACGAATGCTATTCTGTTACTGGGGTACCAAAGTCAAGCTTTTTCCTTCCAAAAGCAATGGTTAGTAATTGTTTAGTACAAAGTTAGATCCTCCCTTCTTAATACTTTGATACTCTTGTTGGTGCTTGGAATCAACCTAAAATTAAATATGTGATGAAAAATTACTTGTTTAATTTCTTTCATGGTATTAAAATCTGAGTCATTTTTTAAGTTTTAAAACAAAAATAAAATCTCAGTCGTTTTCACATAAACTGTTGTGTGTCTACTGAAATTCCCAAGTATGAGCACACATGTGGCCCCAAAGACACTGATTAGGAAAAGGAGGAATCTTTGAGTGGAGGATCGAGTTATCCATTTGCAATGACAATCTCTTCAGGATTAAGTCACCAGGGGCTGCTGGTGCAGGATGGGGGTCAAAACAACTTTTGATTTTCAAATTTCATTATAGTCGTGTTAAAATGGACTTTTGAGTTAGAGGGCGATAATAATTTAATCTGTATTGTAACTAAATATATATATATGTATATAGATAATAAACTGTATAAAAGAGACTCATGAATTCAATACGTTGGATTGATTTTATTCAACAGCAAGCAAAAACAATATAAAATCTGAGTACAGTACTAAAACGGAAAGAGCTAAAAAACTACTAAACCAACTAAGACATAAACAAACTCCACTACTACCACCACGTTTGTAGCTTGACTGAGACCAATTCAAACAGCTAACAGAACATCTAGTCAGCTTCAGACAAGAACACAACTGCTACAAATAAGAATACGAAATATGTTTGAGATTATAAATGCAACAAATCCTCCCTTAATCTCAAACATTGCCAGACAGCTTCTTGATGCCCAGAAAGTCACGCATCTGTTCAAACTTGACAGTCGCCAATGCCTTCGTCAAACAATCAGCTCGCTGTTTATTACTACTCACATGTTTCACAATAATGTCACCACGTTCAACACATTCTCGTATGAAATGGTATCGAACGTCTATATGTTTACTCCTTCCATGAAAAACCGGATTTTTCGCCAAGTCAATCGCTGATTTGTTGTCAATATATAATGTGACTGGACCCACATCTCTAGCAGTGATTTGATTCAGAACATTACGTAACCAGATGCCTTGACAAGCCGCCGCTGTTGCCGCCATGAACTCAGCCTCGCACGAGGACAAAGCCACACATCTTTGTTTCTGTGACACCCATGAGATCAGATTTTCGTTAAGATAATATGCCATGCCACCGGTACTTCTTCTGTCATCAATGTTGCCTCCCATATCACTGTCAGAGAAACCAATGATGAAATTATTACCGCTGCTACTTGTGTAAACCAAGCCAAATTGTATAGTCCCTTTAATGTATCTCATAATCCTTTTAGCAGCATTCAAGTGAAGCGTAGTTGGTCGTTCCATATAGCGACTTATGATACCCACAGAATAAGCTATATCAGGACGAGTATTCACCAGGTAACGAAGTCCCCCAACCAAACTTTTGAACATAGTTGTATCGACAGCCTTTCCCTGCTCATCTCTGGATATATATTCTTTAGGATCCATAGGAAATTTAGTAGGATTACAACCTCCCATACCAGCCTTCTCGAGAATATTTGTGGCATAACCCGACTGTTTTAATTTAATACAGTGCTCGCCTTGTTCCACTTCTATACCAAGATAGTAACTCAGTTTGCCAAGATCTGTCATTTCGAATTTTTCCCCCATCTGTTTCTTGAATTCTCCAATTGACTCGACTCTTGCCCTTGTGATCAAGATGTCATCCACGTAAACAGCAATTATCAAGCATTGATCTCCTTCACCCTTAGTGTATACAGCATTTTCATAAGGACAGCGTTTGAAACCAAGATCTGTCAAACATTGATTCAGCTTGGCGTACCACGCCCGGGGAGCCTGGCGTAATCCGTACAATGCCTTCCTTAATTTGTACACCAAGTGTTCTTTCCCTTCCCTTTCATATCCATCAGGTTGAGCAACAAAAACATTCTCTTTTACTTCACCGTTCAGAAACGCCGTCTTAACATCCATGTGATGTACCTGCCATTTATTTTTCGCTGCCAAAGCCAGTAACAATCTCACCGTCTCAAGTCGTGTAACAGGAGCATACACCTCATCAAAGTCTATTCCATGTTCCTGCGTGTACCCCTTTGCCACTAGACGAGCCTTGTACTTGACAATATTTCCCTCAGCGTCTTTCTTTAACTTAAAAATCCACTTTAACCCAATCACTTTTTCTCTAGGTGGCAATTCAGTAAGGCTCCAAGTGTTATTTTTTTCGATGGACTCCAATTCTGCAGTCATGGCTCTCTTCCAATTTCGATCTTTTGAGGCTTCACGAAAGTTTGCTGGTTCTTCTACTCCCATCAAATGCAACTCCTCTTCAGTAATCACTTCTTCCGTATCATTATAAACATCACGAAGAAATCTGATCTTCTTAGGTTCCCCACTGTCATCGTAATCTTCTGGATTCAATCTTGACTCTGTGGTGTTGGTCTGAGACGTATCAGACGTCTGTTCTTCACCCTCAGATACTGCAGGATTATCAACATGTGAGTCACTGTCTTTCTGGTGCATCGTCGGTTCCAGAACATCAAAAAATATGTCACCACTAACATCACTTTCACCTAGATTCTCCCATGGCCATGGCTTGGCCTCTTCAAACACAACATCTTTGCTGACACAAACATGTCGTTCAACTGGATTGTAAAGCCTATATGCCCTAGACCCCGGTTCCTTTCCCAAGTTAACAACACAAACACTTCTGTCATCCAACTTCTTTACCTTTTGACTCGGTATCTTCATGTGAGCCTTGCAACCGAATACTCTAATGTGACTTATATCAGGTTTTATTCCAGACCAAGCTTCATATGGAGTCAATCCCGTCAAAGCTCGAGTTGGAAGTCGATTTAGAACATAGATGGTGTGTCTTACTGCTTCTCCCCATAGCATTGCAGGCAAGTTCATTTCTTTCAAGTAACTCCTAGCCATCTCCATCATCGTTCGATTCCTTCTTTCAACTACCCCGTTTTGCTGCGGAGTGTACGGCGCTGTGTATTGTCGAGCAATTCCAACTTGTTCACAATATTCCTTGAACTCCTTAGACATAAACTCACCTCCTCGATCGGTTCTGAAAGTTTTGATTCTTCTTTCATCTCCATCTTCTACTAAGGCTCGAAATTTCTTGAAAGCAGCAAAAGCTTCTCCCTTCGACTTTAACAAGTATGCCCACATAACTCGACTGAAGTCATCCACCAACAAGAAAACATACCTATTCCCAGATGCAGTCACAGGATTGATTGGCCCACAAAGATCTCCGTGCACAAGTTTTAGACGCTTATTAGCACTGAAACTCGCAGAAGTAGGAGTAGATTTGCGGGTTTGCTTTGACATGAGGCAACCTGTGCACACTTCTCTTGGTTGTGCCACTCGAGGCAAACCCTTTACCATATTCTCTTTAAACATCAGTGACAATGCCTGGTAATTAACATGACCCAAGCGTGTGTGCCACAATTTTGAAATACAATCCAGTTTAGACAACATACATTCAGAATGTCCAGTTTCTATTATCACTTTATATAGACAATTCTGAGATCTCTTGATTTTCATCAACAACTTTCCTTCCCTTTCATACACCCACATATATTCACCCCTGATTACTACTTTATTTCCATCTTCACTTAGTTGACCAATACTAATGATATTATTACGAAGATCAGGGATAAAGTATACCTCGTTTAACATACGTTCTTTCCCATCTCTGCACTTTAGCACGACTGAGCCTCTTCCCTTGATCTCCACCGTAGACCCATCTCCAAATCTGACACGACCTGTGATCCCTTCATCGAGGAAACTGAACTTCGATTTCTGACCTGACATGTGGTTGCTAGCACCATTGTCGAGGTACCATATGTTAGAATCAGACTGTACACCCTGTTTGTCCAACAACAGTCGTGGCCTCACATCTGTCTCATCTAGAAGCATCAGATTTTTTTCATTCTTTTCACATTTAGCCATCAGCAAAGCAGGCTCATCATCTATCATTTCTGTAATATTAGCCTCCTGTCTTCGATCTCTATTTCGTTTGGGTTTACGGCACTCAGTTGTATAGTGTCCGTACAAATTGCAATTGAAGCATTTAACCCTGCTTTTGTCATATGGAACTCTCACCTTAGGGGTTGAGGAATTCCCCTCTCCGTTTCCTTGACTACGCCTCAACCATTCTTCGCGTGTGAACAACAGCTTCTCCTCTTTGCCATCTCTTTTTCGCCATTCTTCATCAGTCAACATGAGCTGGCCTTCGTGCACTTCACTCTTACCCTTAGTCCTTTCATCATGAGCCTTCAATGCCCCCATGGCTTCTTCCACCGACATGGTTTCAAGATCACTGAATTGCTCAATTGTGGATGTGATCTATAGAAATCTCGTGGGTACTGCTCTCAGCATCTTTTTCACCACATAGGATTCTTGCATTGTTTCACCCAAAACTCGTATATTAGTTACGAGTCCATTCAATTTCATATAGAAATCATCCAGGGGTTCAGATTCCCTCATGCCCAAGGCTTCAAACTCAGCCTTCAAAGTTTGAATTCGCGTCTTCTTCACCTTATCTGCACCTTGACAAAGTGTTTTGATCGCCTCCCAAGTTTCCTTGGCCGTCTTTCTATCAGCAACTGAAAGTAACATGTCTTCAGCTATCCCTTGATAGATCATTGCTAATGCGACTTTGTCTGTCTTTTCTTCAACCACAACTTTCTCACTACTGGGTTCGATTGCAGTCCACACTCCATGAGCTTGCATGACAACCTTCATCTTCAAGGACCACGCAGTATAATTGCTCTTCACCAACAATGGGTAACTTAACCCAAAGGATCCACTTTTTGTCTTACTCGTATCCACAACTGACGCCATTGAATCACCACGAAAGTCTCCGTGATCTTACTGCTCTGATACCAGAATATTGTAACTAAATATATATATATATATTATATATATATATATATATAATAAACTGTATAAAAGAGACTCAAGAATTCAATACGTTGGATTGATTTTATTCAACAGCAAGCAAAAACAATATAAAGTCTGAGTACAGTACTAAAACGGAAAGAGCTAAAAACCAGGAACTACTAAACCAACTAAGACCTAAACAAACTCCACTACTACCACCACGTTTGTAGCTTGACTGAGACCAATTCAAACAGCTAACATAACATTTAGTCAGCTTCAGACAAGAACACAACTGCTACAAATAAGAATACGAAATATGTTTGAGATTATAAATGCAACAATCTGACCATAGCGCGATCTTTTTAAAATTCTAGTTTATGAGATCCGACGACATATTATGAAGGTATCTCTAGCTATATGAAGTTAATCTCTATTCAAAAACTAGGGTTGATGCATAGTAAACACTTCTCTCTCGATCATATTAATTTCATAATAAATAATCTGTGAATTTTACGAGCAAAACCAATGTAGGGATAACTAACATAATCTTGTGTGATTCTTTGTGGAAGTCCTTTGAATTCTCAACACTTTTTACACGGAAAGACACTTTCTATAGTCTCCATCTATTTGAAAGAAAAGAAGGTTCATTGTATTATTGAGTTGTAAAACAAATTATGCACATTAATGTTGAGAGAGAGAGAGAGAGAGAGAGAGAGAGAGAGAGAGAGAGAGAGAGAGAGAGAGAGAGAGAGAGAGAGAGAGAGAGAGAGAGAGAGAGAGAGAGAGAGAGAGAGAGAGAGAGAGAGAGAGAGAGAGAGAGAGATTTGTGGCCTTCAAATGTATAAATCATTGAGGTAAAGATGGAAAATGCAAGAAGAAAAAGATAAAAACTGAAAAAAGAAGTAGGGGTGTTGGGGGACCAAAAAAATGCTGACTTGCTGTTTGAATGATTCCCACTAAAAAAAATACGTACCAAGTAGGAATATTGTGTATAATAATGCAGCATATATTCAAGAATGCTTTCACTTTGAAGTTGAAAACTCATTTGCATCACTCAAATATACTAAGCTAGCTAGCTAGGCTACTATATACATACACACACTCTTTTCATCCAAAGTGTAATGCGATTTGACTTCATTATCGTTCAGTATCTGGCGCCATGATCTTCCATATATCTTTTAACTTCCTTTATGCGCATACCCTTTTCTTAATTTCAATCAACTCACGTTTCATGTTCCCAAAAAGTTGATTAGGCATGCTTAACCTAAGTAACTTATTATCTGCGATGTTCCTGACTTATTAAGTGAAAATGCGTTTTCAGAATCTAAGGTACTAGAAGTATGAATGTGGCTACGAATCTAAGGTACTAAAATGCGTTCTGCAGACGTGGAAGAGAAATTTCAGTTGTTGATGCTAATGTAGAGGTCCATTCTATTTATTATTTTTACCACCAATAATAACAAGATAAACAAGATTTGAAAAATATTTTCAAAAGTTTTTTGGGTTTTCTAGTTTTTTTTATTAGAAATTTATATTTTTTTCGAAAAGTTAATTAACGGAAATGAAAATTTCAAATTTTAATTTCTTTCACGTTAGAACGTCCATAGAAGTTGTTGACCTAAGTTCTTAAGAAGTGAGGGATGTGGATTCAATTGACTATTTTATATAAAATTGTTTGATAATTAGTTGTTTGAGTTAGTTTTTTGTATATTAACTAAACACATCATTATCCTCTAATTAAAAATTTTCTCTAAGTAATTTTATTAGTTTTCTAGTTAGTAATTTTCTCTAAGTAGTTTTTTGGGTTTTCTAGTTTTTTTTATTAGAAATTTATATTTTTTTCGAAAAGTTAATTAACGGAAATGAAAATTTCAAATTTTAATTTCTTTCACGTTAGAACCATAGAAGTTGCTGACCTAAGTTCTTAAGAAGTGAGGGATGTGGATACGTATCTAGTGATTGAGATTGGAGATGCATAGCATTAGTGAACCAACAAATTCAACAAGACGATGATCTCTATTAATTTGTTCACTTAATTTATGGGTGAGATATTATACATGATCGAGTGGTAATGACACTTTATATAAAAAATAATAAAAAATTATGTCACTTTATTTTTTACAAAAAAGATTTGTTAAGATTAGAATTATTAAATTTAATAACGATCAAACCTAATATATGAAATTTAAGCATATAATTTCATCTAAATTTAAAAATCAAACATCGCACATAATTATATATGTATTTGTGACAATGAAATCATGTGTGATTATGTTTGATCTTAATTTTTTGTTAAATTTTATTTTTATTCATAAAATAACTTTTTGTTATTCTTTATAAAGGTGTTTTTCATTAAGTAATAACCTATTTAAATAGGTAGTGGACAAGTGAACATATTCAAAACAGCTTTCAAATCTCAACTGAAAGTTGGGTTAGGGCACATATATTAGTGACGATCCTGGCTTTGTGGGCATAATGGGTGATCCGATAGGACTTCACTAGGTCATTTCCATTTTTACAGATTACCACAATCTTGTAGAATAAATACTTCTGCAAACCTCTGTTCAAGTCAATTTTAATTTCAAAGATATTAATATTGTTTATAGGAAAATAACTTGGTTTTCAAAGATACATGTTCATAAAAAATTCGTGAAAAACGTGTTAGAAGAATCTTTTTTCTCTCCTTTATTGTGAGAGTGTCATGTTCTCTTCGTTCATTCTCTAATTATTGAGGGTGAATCGTGAGAGTTTTCTATGGATCGTTATAATGATTTGAATGATCAGTTCGCTGGACTAGATATTGAGGTAGAGGAGAATTCTGCGGTTGTGGTTGATGGGGAAGGAGATGTTGAAAGCAACAAATATGACTTGTGTATGGTGGGTAGGTTTTTAACGGGGAAAAGCATTAATGTCAACGCTATGAGAACAAAGATGGCAGATGTGTGGAGGCCGGCGATGGGAGTGAATATTAAGGAACTGGAGACAGGGATCTTCTTATTTCAGTTTTACCACAAAGAAGACAAGAATTGGGTGCTGAAGGGGGGTCCGTGGTCGTTTGACAACGCGATGCTTGTCACTGCAGAAATTCCAGAAGGGGAGGAACCTTTAAATGTTCCTTTGTGGCATGTGTGTATTTGGGTGCAGATTTTTGATCTCCCGTCTGGTTTCATGTCAGAGGCGGTGGGGAAGTTGTTGGGAGATTTCTTTGGCGAATTTATGGAATATGATAGTAAGAACAACTCAAGCCTGTGGAGAGAGTTTATGCGTATAAGGGTCAAGCTGGATGTCAGGAAGCCTCTCAAACGTAAAAAGAAGATAACGAGGAGAAATGGAACGGAGGTTATGGTGTCGTGCAAGTACGAGAGGTTAGGGGAATTCTGTTTTACATGTGGAATGGTAACCCACACAGAGAGATACTGCAGGAAATTTCTCTCTAGAACAAATGAGGAGGGTGTTAAGGAGTGGGGGAGTTGGCTTAGAGCTCCGTCCAGGAGGGCTGGTGGTCCGGCGAGAAGTCGTTATTTACGGGAGGAGGACGATGTAGAGTGGGAGGCGCGTCAAGGACGGTACAATTCAGGCCCGAAATCAGGGGACGGTAATTATTTGAAAATAACTAATCGCATGATTGTAGGGGATGCAGTGAGGCAGGAGATACGAAATCATGGGGATCATGCTAATCCCTTAAGTTTAGCAACAATAAATATAAATATGGAAGGTAGGAAGGAAGGTTTAAATGTGGATGTCAGGGGGGGAGATTTGAATTCAAATATTGAAGATGGGCTGGATAATGAGGAAATGACTGGGCTTTTAATTGCGGATAGAAAACGAATGCGTAGTGGGCCGGATAAATACGATTTGATGGATACACCAGGAGGCCTTGTTACAGTGTCTGTCTCAGCTCTGAATAGTAACTCTAAGGATGTTGTGCTTTCTGAAATGGATTGCTCAACGTCGAATAATTCTCAACTGGCTAAGCTTGCTCAGCAAGCTAGCCGGACGTCATGAATGCTGTAAGTTGGAACTGCAGGGGTTTGGGAAACCCTCGTGCAGTTCGTGCTTTGAGGGACGTTATTAAGTCTCTTAGACCCAACATTTTGTTTTTGATGGAAACTTTGTCGAGAACGGATAGAATAAAGTATCTATGTAGTAAGCTAGGTTTTGATAATTATTGGGCTGTGGATTGTGTTGGTAGAAGTGGTGGAGTTGCTATGTTATGGAAGAATAATGTGAAATGTAATGTGGTTGGATTTGGTTGTAATTACATAGATATGCAGGTGCAGAATGCTAGTAGTGTCATGTGGCGGTTGACTGGGTTCTATGGTTTTCCGGAGCGAACTCGTAGAGGGGAATCTTGGGAGCTTTTAAAATCGTTAGCAAATAGGTCTTCATTACCTTGGGTGGTGTTGGGCGATTTCAATGACATGATCAGTATAAATGACAAAAAAGGGACGCATGCTCATCCTCAGGTGCTGTTAGACGGCTTCAAACAGACAATCGAGGAATGTAGGTTGATTGAGCTGGATCTTATGGGAGGAAAATACACGTGGGAGAAGAGTCGTGGCAAAGCAGAATGGGTAAGGGAAAGATTAGACAGGGTTTTTGCTACAGCGTCTTGGTGGAGTTTATTTCCATTATGTAAGTTAAGTGTGCATCATTGTGTGTACTCTGATCATGAACCTATCCAGCTGGATTGTTATAGTACAGAGCTTTCGAGGAGGAAATTCAGGTTTAGGTTTGAAAATATTTGGCTTAAGGAAGAAAGTTTTCATGAGGATGTCTCATTTCATTGGAGAAGTCTGAATCCGAGCCATTTTCTTTCAAAACTGGTAGAGATTTCATCGTTTATGGAGAAATGGGGAAAAAGATTTTTCAATAAGTTCCGTGAGAAAATCAGAAAACAGAAGGAGCTGGTGTCATTATTTGAGGATTGTGCAGACGATTTTAGTACTAGCAGATATTTTGAAGAAAAGAAATCTCTTGAAGATTTGTTGTTGAGTGAGGAGCAGTATTGGCAGCAACGGGCCAAATCATTTTGGCTCCAAGATGGTGACTCGAATTCTAAATTTTTCCATGCGTATGCTACGGGTAGGAGGAAGAAAAATCAGATTGATATGCTTAAAGATGAGAACGGGGTGGAGGTTAATAAGCATGAGGATATGTGTGAGGTTATAAGACGGTATTTTGTTAAGGTTTTTGAAGATGGAGGTAGAGCTGATAATGTTAATATGGAGCTGTATGAAAGGGTCATAACGGATGATCAGAATAGGAATCTCACAGGGGAGCTTACGATGGAGGAATTATCGACTGCCATAAAGCAGATGCATCCTGATAAGAGTGCTGGCCCAGATGGTTTAAATCCGGCTTTTTATCAGCATTTCTGGCATTTGTTTGGTAAGGACATTTTTCTATGTTGTAAGCAGTGGTTGGAGGATTTAGCTTTTCCCCTTGACTTCAATAATACTGATATAGTGCTTATACCAAAGAAAGACAATGCTAATGAGATGAAAGATTTACGCCCGATAGCACTCTGTAATGTGCTGTATAAGGTGTTAGCTAAGGTTCTAGCAAATAGACTGAAAGTTATTTTGCCTGATATTATCTCGGACAGTCAGTCGGCCTTTGTCCCAGGTAGAAGTATTACGGATAATGTGATGTTGGCCTTCGAGGTACTGCACTATATGAAACAGAAGAAGAAAGGTGGGGAGGGAGAGATGGCTTTGAAATTAGATGTAAGTAAAGCTTACGACAGGGTGGATTGGTGTTTTTTGATGCATCAGTTAAAGCAGGTGGGGTTTGATGACAAGTGGATTGCTTGGATTCGTTTGTGTATCACGACAGTGACTTACTCTGTTAATTTTAATGGTACTCAGATTGGACCTATCAAACCATCAAGAGGTCTCCGACAAGGAGATCCTCTATCACCGTATTTGTTCTTATTTTGTGTGGAAGGCCTGTCTCGTATGCTTAAGAATGCAGCTGATGAAGGAAGGATTCAGGGGTGTAAAGTATGTATTCAAGCTCCGGCAGTTACTCATCTGCTCTTCGCAGATGATAGTTTTCTGTTCTGTAAAGCTAAAGTGGAGGAGGTGATGAAAGTAAGGGAGATTTTGCATAAGTACGAGCTTCATTCTGGCCAAGCAATTAATCTACAAAAATCGGGGATTTATTTTAGCTCGAATGTGAGGCTGGATAAGCAAGAGGATTTGAAGAATTTGCTGGGTGTTCACAACGATTTGAGTACGGGGAGGTATCTGGGACTCCCTTCGCTAATTGGGAGATCAAAGAAAATGGCATTCAATTATTTGAAGGATCGTCTTTGGAGCAAGATTCAGGGTTGGAGTGCTAAGTGTCTCTCAAAGGCTGGGAAGGCTGTCTTGCTTCGTTCAGTTGCACAAGCAGTTCCCTCATATGCCATGTCGTGTTTCTTGCTACCTAAATCTTTATGCACTGAGCTTGAAAGGATGATGAATAGTTATTGGTGGGGTTCGCAAGATAGTAATAGGAAGGGGATTAAATGGGTTTCTTGGATGAATATGAGTATGGCTAAGGAAGTGGGGGGTTTAGCTTTTCGTGATTTGCAGGGCTTTAATTTGGCATTACTTGGGAAACAATGCTGGAATCTTATGGCTAATCCAAACTCGTTAGTAGCAAGGGTGTTCAAGGCTAGATACTATCCAGGCTCGAGTTTATTTGGTGCTGCTAGGGGTGGAGGTGTGAGCTATGTCTGGTCTGGAATCTGGCAAGCTAAAGAGCATTTAAAGCTGGGTTTTAGGTGGGTTGTGGGCGATGGTAGGTCTATTAATGCTAGCACTGATCCGTGGATTCGTGGTAAAGTGGGTTTCAGAGTTGATGAGCACAGTTCGAGTCTAGTGAGTGGTTTGAAGGTAAGTGAGTTACTTGTTCCTGGTAGCAATAGGTGGGATACTGATAAGGTGCACAATTTGTTCTCAAATCGTGATGCTAATTGCATTTTAGCAATACCTGTCCCAAGGAATCAGATTCAAGATCGACTTGTCTGGTGTCACTCGTTAGATGGTAAATACAGTGCTAAATCTGGCTATAAATTCTGGCAACAGAATTACAGTGATTGTAAACGCTTAGAGGTAAGCAAGGGCTGGGGAAGATTGTGGAGGGTACAAGTCCCTCAAAAGGTCAAAATCTTTTTGTGGCGAATTTGTAGGAATAATGTTCCTGTGCGTAGTAGGTTGAAGGATAAAGGAGTTAACATTGCTGGTGGCTGTCCGTTGTGTGATAGTGATGAAGAGCTGTTGAAGCATGTTTTTCTTGATTGTAGGTACGCAAAGGGTTGCTGGAATGAGCTTGGTTTCTGCTTTGACACATCCCAATTTAATTCGTGTTCAGAATGGCTATTACACTTACTGGAATTTCAGTCGATTGATAGGTTGGCTCAGATAGCGACGGTCTTGTGGGGAATTTGGTCGGCAAGGAATCTTAAGGTGTGGCAAAACAAGACTTTGACGACACAATTGGCAATGCAGAGTAGTATTTTACAAGTTAAACAGTGGAGAGATAGCCAGGTTCTGAAAGCCTTCAAGGCTCATAGGGGTATGCAGGATAAAAGAAGGGTTGTCACTAAATGGCAGGCTCCTAGAGAGGGTCGATTGAAGATTAACGTTGATGCTCATGTGGTTGCAGGATGTCCGTGGTTCTCGTGTGGACTTGTCCTCAGGAATTCTGCAGGGGAATTTATCAGAGCTAGGACGCACAAATTCAGTGGTGCTGTTCCGGTTATTGAAGCAGAAGTGACAGGTGTCTGTGAAGCTATTGAATGGGTCGAGTCTTTAGGGTTGCAGAATGTAGATATTGAGTGTGACTCGCAAGTTGCAGTGCATGCCATTAACAATGCTGTGGAAAATCTCCTGGAGGTTGGCCTGATTATGCAAGCTTGTAGTCGAGTTCTTAAGGTTCGAAGAGATATTGTGATTTCTTTTGTAAAAAAGCAAGCGAACAAGGTAGCTCACTTAGTTGCTAGAGTACCCTGTGACGCGAATTGCTTTTTTGATTTATTGACTCCTCCACGGTCTGTGTTGGAGCCCCTTGAAATTGATTGTTTGATGGAGTAATACAAAACCAGTTTCAAAAAAAAAAAAATTCGTGAAAAGGTTTTTGTTGGAAAAACTTTCGCAAAACATTTCTTGAAAAAATAAATCTCCGGAATGTTCTCACGAGAAAAAGGTTTTCGAAAATTATACAGGAAAAAATTTCTCTAAAAAAATTCCTTGAATATATTTCTCGAGAAAAAATTCTAATATTTTGCTTGTTGTTACGAAAAATATGAAAAAATGTTCATCTTTAAAATATTTTCCCGCTTTGAAAAGAGGAAATCATTTTTCAAAAATTCACCACTTTTCTTAAAGAACTTCTTCTCCTTGGAAAATATTTCTAAAGACCAAATAAACATAGAAAATTCAAGATAATACTTTCCAAAAATCCAAAAACAGCCGCATAAAAACATTTTCCTCTGAATATTGTCCAGAATTCAAATAAATGCCGAAAATACAAAAAATATTTTTCAGCAAACAAACTGAGCTTAAAGAATTATACTTAGTTAATTTTTGAATGATAACAAAAATTAAAAAAGCATAGATTTTAAAGTAAAAGACAAAGTTTGGGATTTTAATAATTTCATTCGTTGTAATCTTATAAATGATTATATATTTTCAAGGTTGTAAAAGTTTCAATTCGATTTTATTCCTAAAAAATGAGTGCTCGAAAATCGGGAGAATACTTGGAATGAGTACTCAGACAACTAATCAAATATTATACATTTTCATAAATTTTATTAAAAATATTAAATACACATGTCATAATTTAGGAATATTTCTAATAATGTACTAATAACAGTATTGTCCAAATATTAATGTTATTTATTTGATACAACAAAAAACAAGCTACAATGATCCAAATACATGCATTTTGCAATAATACTTAAATAATAAAAAAATTAAATAGTTAAAATCACATTTAACCCCTAGTAACCTGAATATTGATAGAATTAGATAAAAAAAAATGAAATTTTGATATAAATGGATACCATTTGAATAGAATCATGTCGTGAAAATGAGTACTCGCCTGACTCCATAATTTTTAGAAGATAATTTTTAGAAGATATTTTATTGTATATATCTCAGTCTCACTCTCACTCAGTCACTCGCAACATTCAATTAAAATTTGAGTTTTCTTTAATAAAAATTTCTCCGACACAACTGGAAGGAACAGAATTACCAAAATTATTTTTAGGTAGGATAGTGGAATCCACCAATGACCATACAACACAACTTGGAGAAGAATCTTGTATGAGGATCTTCTTTTTCCATATTTGGTACCCTCTATGTGGTTGTTTGCATCCACTAAAAGTACACTATACACCCACAAGCCTGTTCACCAAACAAGGTGGGGTGAGGGTGTGGCTAGTGGTGTTGGCTGTGGTTTTCTGGCAGGAGATGGCTTATAAGTTAAACCTAGAAGCAGTGAAGGAGGTAGGGCTGCACACGGGTTGGGTTGGCCGGGTTATAGGCATTTAGTGACCCAACCCAATTAAATCGGGTTTAGAAAATTATAACCCATTAAGCCTAAAAAATTATACAACCCAACCCTATTAATGGTATGATGGGTTGGGTTGGGTCGGGTTGGGTTGGGTTGGGTTACACAAGAAAAATACTCTTGTTATTTCAAATAAAATTTATAAAGTTCAAAATCAAGAAGCCAGCAAATAAGTCTTAATTTAAAATATTACAATCATCCAAAATATTACAGTCATCCATAGTTTAAACTCCACAAAAGTCTTGACTGAAACATGCGAGAAAATAATTTAAGTAATAATTCATTCTCGCTTCAATTAAAAACATAAAACTGTCGAACAATCAATCATCAATATTGATGGTCTTCCCACTTGGTTCTGCACATTCCTTCATTCTCCCCAGATTACCTACAAAATTCAGTAATAAAGGCTGAATAAGCTTGACAAATAAATAATAAAACATGGTTTGAAAAATGTATGGAATACAAAACTAAATCACTGAAAGTCTGGAAGAGCAGATAAAATGAGACTATTAACATTTTTTACCTTCTTCATGTTCAAGAAACTCATAAGAATAAGATTCATCCAAGTACGTATCAGATTTTATGCCATCATGCCTCCCCTTCAACGAACTTTGGGTACATACAAGAGCCTCCAACATTTTCGGGCTTAAAGAACTCCTAAATGGATCCAATATGCGACCACTCGTACTAAATGCAGATTCCGAAGCAACAGTGGATACTGGAATAACAAGTATATCTTTAGCAATCATAGACAGCGTCTTATACCTGCTAGCATTGTCCTTCCACCAAAGTAGTATATCGAACTGAGCGATCATTGGGTTGAGGGGTTCTTCAGCCAAGTAGATATCAACGTCATTCTTCTTCTCTGTTGTCTCCAGTTGTTGTTGCTGCATATAGTTCTCCAATAATCTTCTTTGACGCTTTTCTTTGTTGATGGTCTTTGATGCAGAATCACATGTACCATCCTGTTACAATACATAAGCATATGACTTGTGAATATCCTGTTAAGGACTGAACTTGTAATTCAGATTTTTACATTAAGGACATGACACCAGTTCTGATTTTGACATATGCACCAGTTCTGATTTCTGAGCATATAATAACTGTTCAAACTGTTCTGAACTTTTCTGGTTTTTCTTAGAACCAAGCACGCTTTCAAATTACTATTTCAGCAGAATAGATGTTACATCTAATTACTTCGTCTTGTTATAAATCAATTTATATATGTTATGGTAATTATAACTTTTTTTAGTTATGATTCAGGTAATTTCTTGTATTATAGAGGTCATTTTCATCCAGAAGAGAATATGAAACCAACTCTAGGAGTCTTAGCTTCTCCAGTATGGGGGATTACTGTCCTGACTCTTTATAGAAGATGAATGAAGAAGAAACTTCATCATATTTAGAGGAGAAACTTGCAATGCACATACACAACGTGTCTATAAAATCATGAAGTACTAAATTAGAAAAGAAACTAAGAAAGAAATCTAATTTAGAGGCGTTCTCAGTTTTCAATTTCTGGCGTACAGAATAGATTACACCAGAATAGCTAAAAGTACAGAATTACAAGCACCAGAATAGATTACACCAGAATAGCTAAAAGTACAGAATAGTCAGTACAGATCCTGCTCTTATAAATGAAAATTGTATCATAACAATATAACAGTACTGACTAAACATTAAACATTTAAAGTAGGCAAGGAACAGATCGGTAAAAATAATCACTGCATATTGTAGTCCTGATCTGTGTTCCATACTGCAACAAAATTTCATTGTACTAAATTTCTTGTCATGGCATGGTTTGTTAAGCATTAAAAACATAGAATGGACAGAGAATCTACTGCAACAAAAAACTCAGTCAAAGGAAGAAAATCAAATAGACCTAACATAAGTTTACAATAGTCATAAGTTTACAATAGTCATAGTTTACATTGTTGGTCTTATATTAGAAACATGGCACTAGAAATTCCAGTGAATGTAACAGGCAGCAAATGTAAATTCCAGTGAATGTAACAGGCACCAGTAAGTTTATGCAGAAAAATGCTATAGCAGTAGCAGGCTATGAGCATGCAAATTTCACCACAGTTGCTGGCTTGCTGCTGCTATAGTTTAATTTCACCAATTAAAGTGACAACAAGAGGTTAAATATGCTAACCTTAGTAAAGACAACATCTAACTTTGTTAAACGTGGCAACCAATAAGCTCCCCTCTCCATCAATTCCACGTTTAAAGCTAAGAACCTTCTGCTTCTTATCAGCCACGTTATTTGGATACTTCTTACACTTCTTCAAATGACCCCACAAGCTACTTGTCCCAACTCTTGTACTATGACAAGCATAATCCGCGCCACAATACTTACATGTGCACCTAGGATCATTCGGATTTCCACCCTTAATTTTGACAAAATTATCCCACACATCAGAAGTTCTGGTTGGTTTTTTTTTGGTATTTAGTAGGTCATCATCATCTTTCTCCTTTTTAGGAGATTTAAGTTCAACAGGTTCAGGGTTTAGGGTTGGGGTAGGATTTGTGTCTATAGGATCAGGGGTTGGATTTGTGTCTATAGGATCAGGGGTTGGATTTGTGTCTATAGGGGTTGGGGTTTGGGGTTGATCAATTGGAGAGAAAAATGCTTTCATTTTTTTGAGCCTAGAAACACAAAAACTAAAATATAGAACATAAATATCACAATTCATAATATAAACCTTTAAATTTACAATTTATCTGTATAAAAATCACAATTTACAACTATATGAATCACATATGAATCACACGACATAACTATAGTCTATACACATAACTATATAAGACTGAATCTTAAAAAAATGACATAACTATACATATATTCTTGCTTAACCAATCACATACATGTCAAAATCGCACAACTATACATACAAATCAAGATTAACCGAAGATTGACTGAATAAAATCAAGACATAATCACACAACTATTAAATAACCGAATAAAAGGTAAAGAGATAAACTTACAAATATTAACCGAAGATTGATTGAAGATTGAGTGTAGATTGAGCGTAGATTGACCGAAGATTGATTGAAGATTGAGTGAAGATTGAGCCGCGTAGAGGTCGAATATGAGAGAAAATAGGTTAAGTTTAGCGTGGCTGCTAAATTTTTAGGGTTATAAAAAATGATATGCGTTGGACTATTAGTAATATATCAACAGGCCTGGTTGTAAAACTATAAATGGATTGGGCCTATATAATTGGACCGGGTTGGGTTGGTTTAGGGTTTTAAATACTTAAACTCTGACCCAACCCAATATATCCGGCCCAACGAAAAATCAACCCAATTAGACTTCGGGTTCAAATGGGTCGGTTTGGTCGGCCCAAACAAGGGGTGGGTTGGGTCGGTTCTTTCGGGTTGGATAACCCATGAGCAGCCCTAGAAGGAGGTGTGATGAGAGCTGAGCAAATTATAGGTTATGTACAAAATTAAATTGAAATTAAGTAATGAAAAATTACCCAACGAAAAAAAACTATTAATTTGATATTAATAATTAAGACACTACACCAAAAATTGGCTTTTCCTACCAACTATTTCCTACCGAAGCATTTCCTACCGAGTATTTCCTACCAATTTTCAAGTCAAAGGGTCATTTCCTACCGTCCTCGTATACGGTAGGAAATGACCCATGTGGGACCCAGCCATTTCCTACCGTCGACGGTCACCTATTTCATACCGCCGATAATTGGTAGGAAATGTTGTGCTCATTTCCTACCAAGGTTGGTAGGAAATAGGTGTTGTGGGTCCCATTAGCCACGTTAGTTGTTGTCTTTTAACCCATTTCATGCCGCCTTCGAAGCGGTAGGAAATGAGTCATCTATTCAGCACACCAAAGACAGCGTGTCGTCCTCTGATTCGTTGACATGTCACGTGGTCATTTCTTACCACTTATCAGTAGGAAATGAGCTGTAACGAAAAGTTGAATCTTATCTACATTTACATTGCCTTCTGATCTAAAACCTACCGCCATACATCATTTCCTACCGCCGAACGTTTACAAATTAATTATTTAATAATTACAAAAATAAAAAAAATTATTTTCATATCGTAAATACATCTTGGAATTCCATTTTCGTATAAAATTATAATGTATGCAAAAAATTAAACTCTTTTAACTTCATTTTCCATGAATTTATAATGAAAATATTTATTTTTTATAAATTTAGAGTACATATATGGTTAAATAAATCTTGGATAACATTTTCAACAAGAAACATGTTTGGTAGAGTGGCTAGAGTACTGTTAGCTTTTGTTGAGTAGGTCTAAGGTTCGATTCCATGAGGAATTGAATTTATTTTTTAGCAAATTTCAAAAATGACGCCCAAATTTCTCAAAATTTTCAAAAATGGCGCCCAAAATTTCATGAAAATTTCAAAAATGGCGCATAAACTCATTTCATACTGCATGGTGGTAGGATATATTAACACTATTTCCTACCGTTCTGAACAATTCCTACCGCATTCTATTTATTAATTAATTTTAATATAAAATTTAGAATTTAGGGGTTAGCTAGGGTTAGACAAATGTTTTTCAAAAAAAATAATTTCGATGATCCAACCGTACGTATATCAATATCACTAAAATTACATCATGTATGCAAAGAATAAATTTTTTTTAGTCCATTTGCAATGATTTTATAATGATAAAAGGTTTTCTACTAAATAATTAATTGTTACAAAATAAATTCTAAGTTTTTAAATTTGTTTGTTAAACATATTGTATATTATTGCATGAAGTTACAAAAACAAAATGACATTTACAATTTTTTTTTTTTAAAAAAATATTCTCATTCTTCAATAATTGAACATCCAGGGTTGTAGTTTAGGGTTAAGATTTACGGGTAACTCTAGGGTTGGACCTCATTTTTTTTAAAAAAATATTTGGAACGATCCAACCGTACAGATCTCAAAATCACTACAAATTACTCGCGTGTACCAAAAATTGTGATTTTTCAAATTGATTTGATCTGATTTTATAAGGAATCACCGCAAATTAGTCACATTTTACTAATAGTTTGTATTGGTTCATTTTTTAAAAATAATTTTTAATGATCCAACCATACAAATCTCAGTATCACTATGAATAAATCATGTATGCCAAAAATTATAATTTTTAAAGGTTATTTGTAACGACTTTTTAATGAAAAAGTATAATATAATGTGGTATTGTCATAAAATTTGGAATGACCATACAACACAAGAAACACCTTGGCATAGTGGTTGGGATGTTGTGTGAATTCGCTGTGCACCGAGGTTCGATTCATTGTGAAATTAACATTTTTTCAGCAAACAAGTACCAAAACCAAAACCTACCGCATGTTGGTAGGAAATGGGTATAATTTCACAAAAAATTCAAAACAAGGCGCCCAAACATGAAAAATTAAAAATTCCGCCCAAATCCAAAAATTCAAAAAATTCGCCCAAACTCAAAACCTACTGCATGTCGGTAGGAAATGGTCCATAATTTCGCCCAAACTCAAAACCTACCGCATGCCGGTAGGAAATGGTCCATAATTTCACAAAAAATTCAAAAGTGCGCCCAAACTAGAAATTCAAATTTTTTCCCCAAAATTATAAACTACTTCTCCACTTTCACTTTCACTTTCATTTTATCTTGTTAGGCTGAATACACAATATATAATCAATATATGTATGAGAAGAACAATTAAGAACACTGTTTATGATCAATAAACTGAATTATATAAATAACTCTTCTCTCAGTGATGTAAAATATCATAGAGAGCTGCTAGGTTACAAGAATAATGTATTCAGTATTCGCATCCCTTTTAGGGTTAACCTATCTGTGTTTATATAGTACACAGCTACATAATCAATCTCTAATTGATATCCTATAAATCAGCTATACAATTTATATCAATCTAGGATTGCTTCTGTCTTCTGTCCCGTTTATTTAGCTATCTCAATATATTCTGCTTCTTTCCATCTTCAGAATATATTGCTTCTAGAATCTTCATGTTAGCACCGACAGCTAAAATAAACTCTCATCCCGTCAGACTTTAAATAAACTCTGGCTGGCTTCAAGTAAACTCTGATGAGTACCTGTTTCTTAAACACTGATAAAACAATCATTAGCAATTATATCTAACAATCTCCCCCAACTTGTGCATAATAAAGATGTACAAGTTAATAGATAATTGATGATGTCAAAACATATAACAAATGCAGTGTTTAAATATAATCAGAGTTTAACTTTAACTTAGAACAGAAAACTTTAAAAACTTACAGTCAGACTTTACTTAATCTCTTCAATACCAGGCACTGTCCTGAGATAATCGATGAGAAGCCTCATTTCAGCTTTTTCCAGCTCATCTACCATGATCCCTTTCAATTCTTTAAGCTCTGGATCACTTTCTCCAGTCTGGTATATAGCAGCTCTTAAAGAATAAATGATGTTCTTCCTCATTTCATTCCCTAGCCGAATATAGTAAGATTTGTCAGACTCTAAGTTAAACTCCAAGACTTTTATTCCCAGTGCTGTCTTGAACTTGGCACTGTTTCTCTTCATCTCAACAATCTTTCCATAAGCATCTCTGTACTTAGGAATATATGCACTTGAAACACCTCCTCCAAGCATAGCTTTTGTTTTCAGCATCCTTTCTCTTAGAACTAGAGCAGCATTGTGAGTACTTCTATTTTTGATTTTGAGAAGATATAGAACATACTCAAGCTCTTCCCATAGCTTTATTTGAACATCAGCTTCTCCTATTATGTATACTCTTCCATCAGACATAAAGTATAACAGAAACTCTTTCTTTAACCCTTTGTGGTAAATCATCTGAACAGACACTAGTTTGTCAAGATTTTCTTGAGTAACCCCAACACCAGGTTCTGCCAGTGATGTTTGATCTAGAGGTCTGTTATTTATCCTTTTCTCTCTATGTGAACCCAAACCAGACTTATCATAAGATTCTTTTCCAAGTACTGTTCTGGTTTGAAGAAAATTCACAGATTCTGGCTTCAGAGTTTCAGGCAGTATAGGTCTTTTGAATCCTTGGAGTTGTGTAGATAATTGAGTTTGCACAACTTGAGCAACGTCAGAGGTTGTCACAACTTTAGAAGAATCATCAACTTGAGCTTTGTCAGTGGTTGATTGATTTAGAACAGATTCAACTTGAGCTATGTCAGAGGTTGAATAATTTTTCTTTGTTACTATATCTTCTATCAGCTTCCCTTTGCCCTTACCAGAAATAATATATGTTGGCCTTCTTGAATATTGCATGCTCTGTTGAGAGTTTTCCTTGATAGAGATACCTAGTTCTTTCTTTCTTGGAACTTTTACAGCTTTCTTCTTGTAATTTCCAGAAGCAACTTTCTTTCTATGTTCTTCAGATAGCATCTTCATTTCTGCTTCCAAATCCTCAACTGTCACTTCACCATCATGCTCATCTAAAAACAGCTTGGCTGCAATCTCTTCATCAGTTATTGGATTAGCTGAAATCACTAGACTCTTAAGTCTTGAAGAAGATTGAGCATGAGTACCAGAACCAGTAGCACCAGAGTTTATCATTTCAGAGTTTGTCTGTCTAACAGAGTTTGACCTAAGTCTCCCTTGCTCTTGAGAAGATTTTGACCTTTGCTCTGCTCCTCTGCTTCCACCATCATTTGCATCATCCCTCAGTCTTAAGGTTGGAGTCCTTTTGCATTTGTCTTTAGAAACTCTCTCCCCCTTTTTGACATCATCAGGAATAAGCACTGATGTCAGCAACTCCAGTGAGGCAGCAATAGAATCTATCTTAGTAGATAGTTCAGCCTGATTGCTCTCAACATTTGTTAGCCTCTGCTTGATGGTTTCTTGATCCTTGATCAAAGATGAAAACTGAGCTCTGTCTTTCTTCAAAGCTAATTCTTTAAGAGCTATATCATTACTTAATCCAAGAACTACCTTGTGAGTCTCATCAAAGCGATTGTGCAATGATTTGACTTGAACAATGGTAGCCTTAAAATGTGATAAAAGCTCAGAATTTGTGATCTCCTTAGCAGATTGAGCAATAAAATCAGCAGTCCTTTGCTTGAAGAAAATACAATCTGCCCCTGACCAGTTAGCATAGTACATATCTCGATAATGTGCTTCAGTGGCATTGACATTTTCCTTGACATGCTCAGCTGTAGGATCCCTTAGAAAAGGTATGGATTCATCAGAGTTTGAAAGTTCAAGATTGATATTAGAGTTGGCATGAAGAGAATGTTCAGAGTTTGCAGCATCAACATTAGCTTCAGTATTTAACTGTGCAGTTTCTTCAACATTTTCTGCAACAGCTTCAACAAACTCTTCATCTATATTGTTGCCTTTTATCTTTACAATTTCAGGAATCTCAGAGTTTACAAGAACCTCTGTTTCTACAGGAATAGACTCTGCAACAATGTCATTCAGTTTCTCTGCTTCATCCAATTTATTGACAGCAGCTGCAATTACCTGATCAACCTCCTCACCCATTTCAGGAATTGAATTATTGACAGAGAGAATCTCTGTATGAGTTGCAAGAGACTCATCTAGAATTTGGGTGGGTTGATCAGCTGCCACATCCTCAGTATCACAAACACTGATACTAGGATGTGCTTCAACTTCAAAATCAACAAATAGAGCATCTTGCTCAAGCAAATCAGCCTCTTTATCAGCTTGTGCCATATCAGGCTCAGTAGCTGCTGCATCATCTTCAGTAGCCTCCTGAACAATAACTTCAGGAGCTTCAGTGTTTAGAAAAACCCTGTCCTCATTAGCAGAATTTGCAGTAGGCTCCTCAACAACAACTTCAGGAGCTTCATCATGGACAGCTTCAGTCTCTAACTCTTCAAAAAGATAGTTAGCTACTAGCCTCCTTCTTCTGTGTTGTAGAGTTTCAGAGTCATCTTCATCAGTAGACCTTGGTCTCTTTGCCCTGCGCTTTGTAGATGTACCAACAGAGTGTGGCACAGAAGATTTTGAAATTCCAACTTCAGTAGCTGGCTTAATAATCCTTGCTGGCTTAGAAGCCCTATGTTTAATTCTGCCACCAGTACGAATAGGATGAATTGGAGAGGCATCAGTATTTACTGGTTCTGGCTGTTGTTCTGCTTGGATAGAAGCATCCAAAAACTGTTGTACTAAAGCAGGTAACAACAAATCACCCACATTTCCTTTTTTTACATCCTTATTTATAAGATCAGAAAATATACGTTTGTGCAATTTAAAATAAGGAATCACATCTTCATCAGAAATTTCCACCCCAGCAACACAAGCAGTAAATAAAAGTTGACAAAATCTAGAAAAGTAAACTACTCTCCTATTTTCAGTCATCTTTTCACCCAAATTGTTAAGAACTAGTCTACCATAATCAAAATGAGTACCATAGATCAGAGAATACCCAATTTGTAGACTTTCAGTAGGTATGGCATCCCAGTTTGTGCACTTCTTACCGAACGTTCTAGTGATGCAGTCGAAGAAAAAACTCCACTCTTTCCTCAAGAACGGTCGCTTCAGTTGACCAATCTTTGTCAAAGATCCACCATAGCCGATTTCCCTCATCATCCTCATCAATTCAGCCTCACCAACATCAATAGTGTAAGCATTATGTTCAGGAAATCTCATAGCTGCACGAACTGTACCAGGAGTAATAACATACTCTGCTTCTTCATACTCAAAAACAATAGATGGAGTACCAGCATCTCCACCATCATCATAAAGACCAGTTTCCCAGAAGCTTTTGATTTGAACTGCAGACAGCTTCCCTGGTTCGACAAGAGCACGCCCAATAGGAGATTGAGCAAGAAAACTTTGTAACAAATGAAACGCCTCTGGTGCATTGGCAGTGTTTAGTGGTGCTGCATAATTGTTTGGAACAAACTCCAACCCAGAAGAAACAAAAGTTGTAGTTGCCATTAGTAAGATTTGAAAGAATAACAGATAATCAGGTGCAAAAGCTCGAAAGAGTTTGAAGGTAGAAAAGTGTTTGTGAATATGTGTGTGTGACAATAGATGTGAGTTGGAGTAAGATGTGAAAGGTTTAGACGTATGTGTGTGTATTGTTTAAATATGAAATTCAAAATTAAAAACTGAACAGTTTTTAATCATGAATACACAACTGTCTTACTCCGTTAATTGTGTGAGTGGGACACGTGGCACACATGTAATGACTGACAGCAGTAATTGGCAGTTTCCAATGCGCATGCGCAGTAAAAACAGCAATAATTACCGCCTTTTACACTTTTCTAGACTCTCAACCTCTCTCCTCTGTTTAATACATTCTCGAACAACTGTCCAATCATACTCTTTTTGAATTTTCAAAACAAATGTCTTTTCTCAAAATCATAATATGCCTGAAACAAACAAAATTTATTTTAATCATCAGAGATTAAAATTAAATTACCTCGGCGTAGAGTACACAGTTCATCAGTGTTTACCAGTCCTCCTTCTTTATAAATAAACTCTTTTCACAAACTGTACAGGTGTGAGTATTTTTTTTTTGTGTGAATAGCAGAGTTTACTGAATATACATATTTAGATCATCTCAAAGTGCATAAAATCCACAAAATAAATCAGTAAAAACTGATTGCTCAAACTCTCATGTATAAAGTAAAATCTGATATTTATCCAAACTCTGTCTTCTTATATCCTTTCATTTGGATATTTCTATTATTTTCACTCCCTTTATATATATATATATATATATATATATTTATTATAATTTTTCCAGTAATCAGTGGTTGGCACTAGTCACCAAAAATCAAAGATTTTAGCCCTTATTTCATACAATAAGTTCCTGGATCGTCCTAGGCCCAACATGATCTCAAAGGAATTTGTGCACTTTTTTGGCATCTTTTGATTGGAGGGTGAAATATTTGCAACTAATTATCAGAGTTTAGACTTTTCATCAGTGAATACAATTAATTTATGAGAGAAAGTGCAAACAGCTAATACAGACTCAGTGTATAGAATCAATAAACTAAGAGATGCTATAAATATAGAGACAGTATCATGCTGTGTAAACTTTCTGCACATTTTGAAATCAGAATTTATATTACTTAGAAGGATTCATGATTACTTACTGAAAATCATGCTTCATACAAATTTCTTCATCGGTCTATGTGTTTCAGACAAAAATCACAATCAGAGTTTAACATCAGACTTTAACCGACAGAGTATGACTGACACTATATTACTAACAGAGTTTACTATCAGAGTTTAACATACTGGTACAAATAATAGTTAACACATGCAAAGAACCATGAGCATAAAATCTATCATGTATAGAGTTTGAATCTAACCGGTATCTCTAGTCAAAACCAGAGACCATTCCAAGTTCATTTACCAGCCTTGTAAAGGTAGCTTCACTCAAAGGTTTGGTGAAGATATCTGCAAGCTGTTGGTCTGTAGACACAAAATGAAGCTCAATATCTCCTTCTTCCACATGTTCCCTGATAAAATGATACCTTATGCTGATGTGCTTGGTCATGGAGTGCTGTACTGGATTACCTGTCATAGCAATAGCACTTTGATTATCACAGTAAATAGGTATTTTAGAGTACCTTAATCCATAATCCAGCAATTGATTCTTCATCCATAAAATCTGTGCACAACAGCTACCAGCAGCTATATACTCTGCTTCTGCTGTGGATGTGGAAATTGATTTCTGTTTCTTGCTGTACCAAGAAACTAATCTGTCACCAAGAAATTGACAGCTTCCACTTGTGCTTTTTCTGTCTATCTTACAGCCTGCAAAATCTGCATCAGAGTAACCAATTAATTTAAACTCTGATTCTCTAGGGTACCACAAACCAAGGGTTATGGTTCCTTTGAGATATTTGAAAATCCTCTTTACAGCTGTTAGATGTGGCTCTCTGGGGTCTGCTTGAAATCTTGCACAAAGACATGTTGCATACATGATATCAGGTCTACTTGCTGTCAGATAAAGAAGAGACCCTATCATCCCTCTGTAGTTTGTCATATCTACTGAGGCTCCTGTGTCTTTGTCTAGCTTTGTTGCAGTAGCCATGGGAGTTGTAGCAGATGAACTATCAAGCATACCAAATTTCTTGAGAAGATTTCTGGTATATTTTGCTTGATTGATAAAAATCCCATCATCTGTTTGCTTGACCTGTAAGCCTAGAAAATAATTAAGCTCTCCCATCATACTCATTTGATATCTTGACTGCATAAGCTTGGCAAATTTCTTACAGAGTTTGTCATTAGTAGACCCAAAAATTATGTCATCCACATAGATTTGAACTAACAGCAAATCATCACCAAAATTAAAATAGAACAAGGGTTTGTCAATTGTACCTCTAGTGAACCCACTTTCTAAAAGAAATTGAGCCAGAGTTTCATACCATGCTCTAGGTGCCTGCTTTAGTCCATATAATGCCTTATCAAGTCTGTAGACATAATCTGGATGTTTGGGATCTACAAACCCTGGTGGTTGTTCAACAAACACTTCTTCTTCAAGTTTCCCATTGAGAAAAGCACTTTTCACATCCATCTGAAAGACTTTAAACTTCTTGTGAGCAGCATAGGCCAGAAAAATCCTTATTGCCTCCAATCTTGCAACTGGAGCAAAGGTTTCATCATAGTCAATTCCTTCCTGCTGTGAATAGCCTTTAGCCACAAGTCTAGCTTTATTCCTTGTAATCACTCCATCACTGTCTGTTTTGTTTCTGAAAACCCACTTTGTACCAACAATAGATCTGTTTTTTGGTCTTGGTACAAGTGTCCAGACTTCATTCCTCTCAAATTCATTTAACTCCTCTTGCATTGTTGTTATCCAGTTGGCATCTTGAAGAGCTTCTTCCACTTTCTTGGGCTCTGTTTGAGATAAGAATGCATGAAACAGACATTCATTATTTGTAGCACTTCTAGTTCTTACACTAGCTTCTGGATCTCCAATTATCAAGTCAGGTGTATGGGATTGTGTCCACCTTCTTGCTGTTGGTAATTGGCTTCTATTATCATTATTAGATCCTCCCCCTTGATCCATGCTCTCCTGATTTTCTTCTTGACTATTTGCATTCTCTGAGGCTCCCCCTGAATTGGACTGTTCAGAATTTGAACTTTCAGAGTTTCTGTTTGATTCTTCATTTGACCCTCTTTCAGAATTTGAGTCATTACTTTGAGAAGTTTCTGAAGTTTCTTCACGCTCCCCCTCAACTGGTTCTCTATTTTGTTCTGTCAGAGAAAATTCGTCAGTGTTTACCAGTAGAGGATCAGAGTATGCTTCGTCAGAGTTTGTTGGATTTGCTGCATCAAAGTTTACATCATCAGAGTATAGATCTTCATTTTCAAAGCGAAGTTGATCATGATATTCTTCATCTTCTATTCCAGTTATTTTCTTGTCATCAAATGACACATGTATAGATTCCATGATCACTTTAGTTCTCAGATTGTAGACTCTGAATGCTTTAGTTGATAGTGGGTATCCAACAAAAATTCCTTCATCAGCTTTTAAGTCAAACTTGGTCAATTGTTCAGGATGAGTTTTCAACACAAAACACTTGCATCCAAAAATATGAAAATATTTCAAATTTGGCTTCTTATTTTTCATCATCTCATATGGTGTTTTCCCATGCTTGTTGATCAGTGTAGCATTTTGAGTAAAACAAGTTGTTTGAACAGCTTCTGCCCAGAAATAAGTTGGCAATTTTGCTTCATCAAGCATTGTTCTGGCAGCTTCGATTAGGGTTCTGTTCTTTCTTTCAACTACACCGTTTTGCTGTGGAGTTCCAGGTGCAGAAAATTCTTGCTTCACTCCTCTTTCCTTGCAGAAAGCTTCCATTTCAGAATTTCTGAATTCAGTACCATTATCACTTCTTAGAATTTTCACTTTGTACTGTGATCCTTTTTCCAATAGCTTCACATGATCCATCAAAGTTAGGGCAGTTTCATCCTTCTTTGCTAAGAAGTACACCCAGGTGTATCTGGTGTACTCATCAACAATGACTAAAGCATATTTCTTTCTGCCCATTGACATTATATTCACTGGACCAAAGAGATCAATATGTAAAAGATGATAAGAATCCACAACTGAAGATTCAGATTTACTCTTGAAAGATGACTTCCTTTGCTTGGCCTTTTGACAAGAATCACACAGACCATCTAAGCTGAGTATTGACTTTGGAAGTCCCCTTACAAGATCTTTTCGAATCAGCTCATTGATGTTGTTCAAGTTTAGGTGAGAGAGCTTCTTATGCCATTTCCAACTCTCTTCACTAGACATTCTTGCTGATAGACACACAGTTTTTCCTTCAGAGTTTGTTACCAAACTTGCTTCATAGATGTTATTGTGCCTGTGTCCAACTAGAACAACTTTCCCTGTAGATTTGTTGATAACTTCACAATGTTCAGTATGAAAATCTACATGGTATCCTCTGTCACAGATTTGACTCACAGAAAACAGATCATGCTTGAGTCCTGAGACAAGAGCTACATTTGTAATGATGACACTTCCAAGATTGATATTGCCATATCCCAGAGTATGTCCTATGTTGCCATCTCCATAGGAAACTTTTGGGCCAGCTTTTTCCTCAAAGTCTGATAACAGGGCTTTATTTCCAGTCATATGTCCTGAGCATCCACTGTCCAAGATAATAGTGCTCTCTTTTATGCCCTGCAATCACAAACAATCACTGAGTGTTAGATTTAAGGATCCAGACTTGCTTGGATCCTTTGGCTTTCTTAACATTGTTAGCTTTTGCAGCGGAATCACTATCAACAGAGTTTAAACTAACATTGTCAGACTTTACACTTGCAGAGTTTGCTCTAACCCATTTTAAGTTGGGTTTTAGCTCATAATAGTTGTGATAAATAGCATGATAACTCTTACAAGTATAAATGGAATGCCAAGTGCTCCCACAGTGTGTGCATAAAGTCTGTGGTCTAACTCTAACATAATCATTCTTTACTCTAGGTTTTGAGGATAAAGAATTTATATCTTTGTTCTTCTTGCAAAAACTAGCAAGATGGTTAGTACTTCCACAGTTATAACAAGTTTTTCTTGGAGCATCAGTAGTAGGCAAATGATTATTCCTTTTATCTATGCCTATCTTTCCATTCATGTTCTTCTTGAACCCTTTCTGTTTCATGACAGACTTTACTTCTTTGAGCTTATGATTGAATTGTTTTTCTGTCATTAAACCAACATTAACCTATTTATCACAGATTTTTACTGGTTCTTTAACAACTTCTATCACAACTACAGACTTTAGCTTACTGGATTCAGGAACAAATTTCACAGGTTTAAGTTGTGGTTTTACTTTAACTTTATCTTTAAACCTAAGTTCATCTTCCTCACAGTAACCTAAACCTACAGTATCTGTCTGAAAAACCTGATGTGTGTCTTTTCCAGAATTGGTCCAAGTTTTAATGACTTTCCTCTCTTTTTCCAACTTAGATTCTATTTCCCTATATCTTTTAAGCAACTCCTGTTCAACATAAACAACATCATCTCTCTCTCCTTTTGAACTTGTTGCATGTTAACAAGTTTCTCTTCAAGAAATTTATTCCTCTCTTTAAGACCTAGATTCTCAGATTTGATTCTTTCATTTTCTAAAGTCTGATCCCTATAACTAACATGTATGCTTTTAAGATAAATTCTTAATTCAGATATATTATCAGTATCATAAGCATAAGTTGTTAGGGGTACCTTGTTTCTAGATGACTCAGCTTCATCTTTAACAGTTGCCATGAGAGCATAATTGACTCCCTCATCTGAGTCTGAAGTGTCTGCCCAGTCCTTGCCTTTAGTGATGAGTGCTTTCTCAGATTTTCCTTTCTTGCATTCTGGAGCATAATGACCCATCTCTTTACACTTGTAGCACTGGATCTCAGACTTGTCTTTCTTTCCAGACTTGGTATATTTTCCATCAGACTTTCTGAAATTTCTCTTATCAGAATTTGAATCTTTCCTTGAGAATCTCTTTCCTTTCTTGAAGTTCTTGAATCCCATCTTCTTGAAGGTCTTCACCATTAAAGCAGCCATTCTCATCATCTCTTCTTCATCATCCTCAGAATCAGAAGCTTCATCATCAATGTTTGAGCCATCATCAGAGTTTGATGACTCACTGTCAGATTTAATGACTAAAGCCTTTCCTTTGGTTTTCTTTCTTGATGATTCCTTCTTGACAGGCTTTTCTTCAACTTTAAGAGCAACAGATTTTGTCTTCTTTCCAGATCTTTTGTTTCTCTGTTCTATTTCAAGTTCATGAGTTTTAAGCAACCCATAGATTTCATCAAGATCTGTATCTGCAAGATCATAATTGTCTCTGATTTTTGTTGCCTTTAAATCCCATCTTTCAGGTAGGGATAGAAGAAACTTGAGATTTGACTCTTCAAGTTCATATTCTTTATCAACCAGAGACAAATCATTCAACAATTTACAAAATCTGTCATATGTATCTGTCAAACTTTCATCAGATCTAGAGTCAAAGTGTTCATACTCCTGTGTTAGAATAGTCTTCCTGTTTTTCTTTATAGCACTTGTTCCTTGACACCTGACTTCCAAAGCATCCCAAATCTCTTTGGCAGTCTTGCAGCCAATCACTCTGTTAGACATGCATTATCTAAGGCACTGTGTAGTAGATGTCTAACCTTTGCATCCTTTGCAATTGATGAGATATCTTCAGGAGTCAAATCTTTCTTCTCTTTTGGAACAGTCTTTTGTTCTTGCCCAGTAATAACAGGAGACAATTTAGTTGGCATATGAGGACCATCATTGATTCTATCAAGGTATTCTGGATATGTGGCTTCCAGAAACATGGTCATCTTCACCTTCCATATTGGATATTCACTTGGTCTGAGAATTGGAACCCTTATAGTCTCATATCGACTCACAGAAGTAGGTTGAACCTTCTGAACATTAGAACCTGCATTAGAACCTTCCTGAGAGTTGTCAGTCATGATTATACTTGTGTTTGGATCGATAAACTGTATATACTAATCAGCCTTGGCTCTGATACCAATTGTTAGGCCGAATACACAATATATAATCAATATATGTATGAGAAGAACAATTAAGAACACTGTTTATGATCAATAAACTGAATTATATAAATAACTCTTCTCTCAGTGATGTAAAATATCACAGAGAGCTGCTAGGTTACAAGAATAATGTATTCAGTATTCGCATCCCTTTTAGGGTTAACCTATCTGTGTTTATATAGTACACAGCTACATAATCAATCTCTAATTGATATCCTATAAATCAGCTATACAATTTATATCAATGTAGGATTGCTTCTGTCTTCTGTCCCGTTTATTTAGCTATCTCAATATATTCTGCTTCTTTCCATCTTCAGAATATATTGCTTCTAGAATCTTCATGTTAGCACCGACAGCTAAAATAAACTCTCATCCCGTCAGACTTTAAATAAACTCTGACTGGCTTCAAGTAAACTCTGATGAGTACCTGTTTCTTAAACACTGATAAAACAATCATTAGCAATTATATCTAACATATCTCTATCTATTCATCTACTTCACCAATATAAATCTCTTCATCTCCTTCACTTTAATCATCTCAATTTCCTCCTTCATCTCATATAAATCTCTTCATCTATTTCATTTCACATAAATCTCTTCATCTTATTCACTTTAATCATCTCAATTTCCTCCTTCATTTCAATCATTTGGGTATAATTTTTTTTTATCTTTTATATATATATATGTACTTCATTTACATATAATATGTGTGCATTTGTGTTTTGTTTTCTAATTAGTTCTTTGTTACATATCCTTACACTAAGTTGAAATTTTGTGTATTGATTGTTCTTTGTTTGTTAACTGGTTCCACTTATTATGTAAATTGTTAGGATTTGAAGGCAAAAGAAATGGAGAAAACGAGATTGAAAGCAAGTGATGGCATTTTAAAGGATGAAGGAGTAATAGATCGGTTAAGTTTTAATTTTTTTCTTTTTTGTTGTAATGGTTATAATTACAGTATATTCGAACAAATATGTATTATAGTTGTGTTGAACACATATGTATTTGTTGTAATGGGATTATATATTATGGTGTGATAAGGGGGAACTTAATGTAATGATCTTTTGATGTAATGGATGGTTATTTTTTTATTGAGTGTTTTTGCTATAAATATAATTGTGTGTTCTTTGTATTAGATTTGTTTTGCAAGTATGATTTGTATCATTAGGAGGGGAAACAATAAATTGAAAAAAAAATAAAAAAAAAGCCTAGTAATTCTTACCGTCTTCAACTCATTTCCTACTGTCCTTACCATTCGAAATCCAATATTTCCTACCAATTTTGGGGCATTTCCTACCGTTTGGTAAGGACGGTAGGAAATGGTCGGTAGGAAATGGCATTCTACATGCATTCTGAAATAATTCCTAACAATGTACTCAGGGATGCTCGGTAGGAAATGGGTGGGCAGAATTTTCACAAATTCCACGTGGCATGCCACGTGGTAGCTGACTTGGATGGGTCCCACCCACGTGGCATCTGACATTTCAACTGACATGGATGGGTCCCATGTCACGTCAGCATCCATGTTGGCACATGGGTCCCTGCCATGTGGCAGTCCAAGTCAACAGGTGGGGTCCCCATTGACCAAGTCAATAGCATTTCCCACCAATGACATTTCCGACTTACGCAATTCCTACCAACGCGGGTCGATAGGAAATGACCCATTTCCTACCGATTTCGGGCCTTTTCCTACCGATTCGACGGTAGGAAAAGCCCGTTTTTGGTGTAGTGAGAGTTGAATTTTGTTGGTATCATTTTAAAATTAAATATTTATATTATTAATTTTAAATATATAAACAAAAGCCTATGATATCTGTTATGGAATAAAAACTAGGGTGTATTTAATACATATATTTATTGCTAGGGTTTGGGAGCTTCGAGCTTTAATGATTGCTCTTGTTGTCGGGGACTAATTCGGTCCTAACAAGATGCCTACGTATCTCTAGTGTTTAGAGAATCAAGCTAATAAAACGTAGTTCTTGGTGTTGCCCTCGGGGCTATAGTGGCAGGGACACACCAAGGACGTAGTGACTTATATGTCCTTATTCGAGGATGAAGTCTAAAACATAGTTCTGAGATGAGGGGTCAGACTCTTTATATAGGCGTTTAGAAGCCTAGTAGATAAGTATTGATTTCCTTGAAGGATAAATCTTATCCTTGACGGTGGATAAGTATTATCACTTCCTTGAAGGATAAGTCTTATCCTTGACGGTGGATAAGTATTGTCACTTCCTTGAAGGATAAGTCTTATCCTTGATGGTAGATAAGGATTAATTCTAGATCCTTCCTTGTAGGAGTTGTTTCCATATCATAATAGACTTGTATTGAAACACACCCAATTGTATTAGAATAAGCCTGTATTGGACGTCTCCTAATACAGGTTGTACTTCTAGCCCAAATATTAATTACGAAATTAATATTTAATTAGAGTTTCAGGCCTTATTAATGGGCCTTATTTATGGACCAACTAGGTTTAATTAATGCAATATTAATTATGTCTTTAGGGTTATTTTTAACCCATATCATTTGCCCCCAACTTCTATGATAATGCACAAGGATTTCATAGAATTTATACCGGTCTTTTTCGAGACTTGGGGTCTTTTTATCCCTTACATGGGACTTACTACCTTTTTTTGGGGATTTTAATATACACTAGTGTTTCACGAGTATCGTCTTGGTGTAAAGTGTGGAGCGACCTACACATTTACGACGATTTTGCCTTATTCAAGGCTAACTTGACATTTGCATAAGCCTTTTATGTCTTATACCGTCTTGGTTTGGCTTCAAGCCTTTCATTGAGCATATCGAATGATGGGGGTTGGACTAAATGTCTTAGGTTTATGGGGTTTCAACCCTTCACCCTTACGAGTTCTTATTGATGGCTCCACTCGTAGTGATTCATTCTCAAGTCTATCATATCAAACTTCTCCTGATCTTGAAATTTTCGCTAATTAACAATAGGCATCTTAGGCTTTCTTTTGTATGTTTATTAGCAACATTCACCATTCGGGGTTCGTTGTATTCAACTCTATTTGTGCAGTTGACATGCATATTTTGTATGCTTTCATTTGCATTCATTTGTAGTTTATCTTGGCAAAGCTTTGAGGATGTTTCTATCAATCAAAACGGGCTCAACCCTTCATCTGCTTTCTAGGGAGCTCACGATTTCATCGAACCTTATTTCTACTTGTCTTACTAGCGGATCCTTTTAGGATGCACTAAACATAATATACTTTTAAGTTTGAGGCATGCCAAGTCCTTGGCACCTCATGCCCTTCGAGGGTTTCTAGATTATACGAGCCTCGTCCAAACACATTCTTGACTTTGTAGGGCCCTTCCTCATTAGGGGCTAATTTTCCTTTCTGTCCAACCCCAGATGCTTTAATCTTTCTGAGAACCAAGTCTCCTTGACGAAAGAACCTTTTTTTAACCCTCAGATTGTATTAGAAAGATGCTCGCTTCTAATGTTCTACGATCTTGGCATTTGCCTCATCTCTGACTTCATCAATTAGATCAATAGCCAACCTCATACCTTCTTCGTTCGATTCAGGCTCAAAGGCCCCTACTCTTGGGGAGGTATGAGTAATCTCTACTGGCACCACGGCTTCTACCCCATAGGCTAACAGGAATGGAGTTGCATCAGTAGTAACCTTGCAAGTGGTACGATATGCCCAAAATATAGGGAACAACTTGTCCACCCAAGTGTTCCTTGAGCGTTCAACTCTCTTCTTGAGTCCATCTAGGATGATTCGATTGGCCACCTCGGCTTGTCCGTTTGCTTGAGGATGAGCAACTGATGTGAATCACAACTCAATGTTGTTCTCCTCACAGTACTTTTTGAAATTTTCATTGTCAAACTGCTTCCCATTGTCCGTGACCAGGATTCGTGGGATTCTATATCGGCACATTACACTTTTTCATAAGAATCGTGTTAATTCATTTATGCTTATATTGGCCGAAGGTTCCACCTAGTGAAGTAGTCAATTGCTACTATCAAGAACTTCATTTGGCCATTTGTCACCGGGAGTGGACCAAGTATATCCATTCCCCATATAGCAAAAGGGATGGGGGAGTTTATGGATGTAACCATCTCTAGTGGTTGTCTCACAACGGACGCATGCATTTGACATTTGTCACACTTCTTCACATAGATTCTTGGCATCAGCCAGCGTATCAGCCATTAGATCAGGCCAATAGAATCCTAAGCGGTTCATCTTGAAGGGTCTTGCCCCCCAAGGGTCGCCCATGGATTTTCTCATGAACTTCATTTGGGGCTAACTCAGCCTCTTAGGGGCCTCAGGCACTTCAAATAAGGGATAACAAAATACTTTTTGCATACGATCCCCTCAATCAAGGGGTACCTCAATGCTCTTACTGTCAACTTTTGTGCCTCCAAGGCATTATTCGGTAACCAACCGGTCTCCAGATGAGCTTTAATGGGTTCTATCCAATAACCACCAATGTCAATAGGTGTTATCAGTTTCCCATTGATGCTTGGGGTCTTCAAGACTTGGAAGTACATGCTTCCAGCATAATTTTCTATTTTAGAAGAAGCAAACTTAGACAAGACATCAGCCTTCATATTTTCCTCCCTATGAATGTGCTCCACATAGCATTCATCAAACTGAGTCATGATGGCTTTCAAAAGATTTAAATATCTGGACATGGTTTCATCTTTGGCCTCGAATTCTCCATTTACTTGGGAGACTACCAACCTTGAATCTCCACATACTTTGAGAGTCTTGACTCTCAAGGCCCCAGCCAAGCTAAGCCGGTTATCAGGGCTTCATATTCAGCTTCATTGTTTGTCGTTGGAAAATCCAACGTTAGTGCATACTCAATGAGGAATCTGTCGGGACTTTGTAGCACCAAACCTGCTCCACTTGATTTTGTTTTTGATGCCCCATCAAAATAGAGCACCAAATACTCTTTGAATACCATCTCTTCATCTTGTTTCTCGGTCTCTTTTCCCTCTAAGGGTACTATCTCCTACCCCCGGACTTCTTGGTTGTGGATGGTACATTCAATCATGAAGTAAGCAAGTTCTTGTGCTTTAATGGTCGTTCGAGGGTTGTACTTGATGTCAAATTCTCCTAACTCAATCGCCCACTTGATCAACCTCTCACTGAGCTTTGGGCTGTGTAGGATGTTTCTTAATGGTTGATCAGTGAGGACTTCAATCTTGTGTGCCTGGAAGTACGGGCGTAGCTTTCTTGAAGCCATGATCAGAGCCAACGGAAACCTTTCTATTAGTGAGTAGTTTACTTCTGCTCCATGCAATATCTTGCTCACGTAGTAGATGGGTTTCTGAACCTTTGACTCTTCATTAACCAAAATAGCTCCCAAGGCGGTGTTTGAAACAACCAAGTATAGATAGAGTTTTTCTCCGGGTTTTGGTTTTGCCAACAATGGTGCTTCAGTCATGTATTTTTTCAAGGCCTCAAAGGCTTCTTGGCTTTCTGCTGTCCATTCAAAAAATTTCATGTTCTTCAATGTTTTGAAGAAAGGTAAACACTTTTCCCCAGACTTGGAGATGAATTTTCCCAATGCTGCCACTCTCCCAGTGCGTTTATGAACATCTTTAATAGAGTGTGATGGTTCCATATCCACAATTGCTTTAATTTTGTTAGGGTTGGCTTCAATTCCTCGTTTAGAGACCATCAAACCCAAAAACTTGCCTGACCCTACGCCAAAGGCGCACTTGGCAGGATTCAACATCATTTTATGGTGCATCAGCACTTCAAATGCCTCTCGGAGGTGCTCTATGTGATCGGCCTTATCAAGGCTTTTGACTAACATGTCATCCACGTAAACCTCTTTGGTCTTACCAATGAGATGTTTGAAAATTTTGTTCACTAACCTTTGGTATGTGGCACCTGCATTCTTGAGTCCAAATGCCATAACTAAGTAGCAGTAAACACTAAAATCGGTAATGAATGATACCTTGCAAATGTCATCCTTATGCATATTGATTTGGTTGTATCCGTTGAAGCCATCCATGAAGCTTAGCATTTTGTGCCCTGCAGTGGCGTCTATTAAAGTGTCGATCCTTGGTAGGGGAAAACAGTCCTTAGGACATGCATCGTTAAGTCCGTAAAGTCTACGCACATTCTCCACTTTCCATTGGCTTTCTTGACCATTACCGGGTTATCCAACCATTCAGGGAATTAAATCTATTCAATGAATCCTGCTTCTAAGAGCTTATCTATCTCTTGCTTTATGGCCTCTTGCCTTTCTGCAGCAAAGTTCCAAATCTTTTGCTTCATTGTCTTCCTTTCGGGATCTACGTTCAACTTGTGAGTTATCAATTGAGGATCAATCCCTGGCATATCAGCTGTTGTTCAAGCAAAAACATCTTCATTCTCTTGGAGGAAAGATATAATCTTGCCCTTCCAGGGTTCAGGCAACAGTGCTCCAATGTTAGTGACTTTATCTGGTTCTCCTAGAACTAAGGGGATAGGGATCAAATCCTCAGTTGGCTTTCCCCTAATATCTTCATCATTCCTTGAATCCATGTCCTCAATTGGGAGAACCTGCCCCCCGACTCCATCAGGTCTTAGTGCGGCTACATAGCAACTTATAGCCATTTTCTGATCTCCTCGCTCTTAACCAATCCCGTTCCTTGTAAGAAGCTTTATTTTCAAGTGGTATGTTGAGGCAACATCCTTAAAATCATGAAGGCCAATTGTCATAGGGAGTTGGATTGTACCTTCTACCTTCGATTCCACTCCATTGAATCCATATATGTGCATATTCGAGGGTGTCAACTGAGAGTCAGTATAGCCCATCTTGATAAAAGCATCATGGAACAAGATGTCTACTGAAGCTTCATTATCAACCAGAACTCTCTTCGTCTCAGAATTGGCTATCACAGGTACGATGACTAGGGGATCATCATGGGGAAATTTCACTCCCTCTAAGTCAGAATCATGAAAACCTATTGCTATTTCCGTTCTGGCACGCTTCGGTGCTTCTCCTACCACGGTCATTACTTCTCGGGCATAAGCCTTTCTTGAGTTTTGGGAGGTCCCAGCAGCAGTTGGCCCTCCAAAAATCATATTGATGATAGGTCCTCGGGGTTTTGGGTTGCGATCTTGATCGTTATCCCTTTTGTCGTAATCCTTCCTTTCATAGTTTCTTCTTTGATTTCCTTGACTCTCATCCTGAGTGAACTTATTAAGCTTTACTCTTCGAATCAAAAACTCAATTTCATCTTTCAGTTGTCTGCAATCATCCGTGTCATGACCAACTTCTTTGTGGAAATGACAGAATTGATTCTGGTTCCTTTTAGACAAGTCAGTCCTGAGTGGCTTCGGCCATCGGAGATCTTCTTCCTTTGCTATTTCCATCAGAATTTAGCTTCTAGGAGTATTCAATCTTGCATACTCCGTGAACCTTGGTCCAAAATTGTTCTTTTTCGGTAGAGAATCAGAATCCTTCGATGTTCTAGGATACTTTTCCTTAACATCATATTCTTGGATCTCCTTTCTTTTCTTTGAGTTCCCGCTTCCACCAGCAGCAGGTTCATACTTCCTCATACTTTCTTCAGCTTTGATGTACTTTCCGGCTCTATCTTGGAGTTTCAACATGCTTTCGGGTGGATGCTTTGTCAAGGACCTCTTGAAGTGATCATCAGTGGTTCCTTGTTGCAGGGCTATCATAGCTACTTTGTCCTCCAAGTCTGGGACTTTCAGAGCCTCCCTAGTGAATCGATTTATATAGTCTCTCAAAGCTTCATTCCTTCCTTGTTGGATTCCCATGAGAGATGCAGAACTCTTCTCATGCACCCTTCCACTAACAAATTGGTTGATGAATGCCTTGCTCAACTCCTTAAAAGATCCAATAGAATTGGGAGGTAGACGGTTGTACCAACGCTGAGCCATGCCCGCCAGGGTTTGTGGAAACACTCTGCACTTGACAGCATCATTGGTCGGCTGTAACAGCAGTGCATTAGAGAAGGTTCTCACGTGATTCGCAGGGTCTCCTGTTCCATCATAAGCTTTGATCATTGGCATCTTAAATTTTCTAGATATGTTAACTTTCATGATATCCTGAGTAAAAGGTGGTGTAGGATCATCAGGATCTCCTAGGGGTAAAAAAAACATTAGGATCACCCCTTGGGGCTTCAGCCCTCTTGGTTCTTATCGGTGCCGGATCCAAATTGATCACCGGGACTCTTCCAGTTGCTTGGATTTGTGCTTTTGCAGCCTCCTCTTCTGCCAGTAGTTTCTTGAGTCTTGCAGTCTCTGCCTCATGGGCCACAATCCTTTCCTTAGTGATTTGGGGTTGTTCCCGATTCGTTTGGGAAGAACGTCTTCTTCTTGGGGCAACATCTCTCTCTTCTCCAGTTGAGTAATTATCATCCTCGGTATAGGGTCCCGAGTAGTCTTGGATCAAGGGGGTCTGTCGGGTTTTAGTTTGTTGATTTTGGGGTCCCAGACCTTGAATGTAAGGAGGCACATATGATTCATGATATAGTGGATTGTGACCACTACTCCTAACGGGGGGTCGTGGAGGCATTCCATAAGGTGGCATACCCAAAGTTTGATTCGTGTATTGGGGAAGATCAGTAGTATGAAGTTGAAGGCCTCGGGGTGCATTCAAAATCACTTGAGAGGATGTGATTGGTTGATGATGAGTCATCTCTTGAGTTTGGGGGTTGGCTCCATGAACCACCATCTGCATGGGATTCGTCCCTTCAACTGAGATTAGGATCTCTAGTCCTTGAGTAGTGGTGAGGGGGATATTCGTCTCTTGAGTACCAGTAGTTGGCGGTGGTTGACTTCCTGCCGTTTGAACACTAGAAGTCGATGGTGGATCACGTGAAGTTCTTCGTGTGTTTGCCATGGTTGATGTTCTTTTCCCACAGACGGCACCAAATGTTATGGAATCAAAACTAGGGTGTATTTAATACATATATTTATTGCCAGGGTTTGGGAGCTTCGAGCTTTAATGACTGCTCTTGTTGTCGGTGACTAACTCGGTCCTAACAAGATGCCTATGTATCTCTAGTGTTTAGAGAATCAAGCCAATAAAACGTAGTTCTTGGTGTTGCCCTCGGGGCTATAATAGCAGGGGCACACCAAGGGTATAGTGACTTATATGTCCTTATTCGAGGATGAAGTCTAAAACGTAGTTCTGAGATGAGGGGTCAGACCCTTTATATAGGCGTTTAGAAACCTAGTAGATAAGTATTGATTTCCTTGAAGGATAAATCTTATCCTTGACGGTGGATAATTATTATCACTTCCTTGAAGGATAAGTCTTATCATTGACGGTGGATAAGTATTATCACTTTATTGAAGGATAAGTCTTATCTTTGACGGTGGATAAGGATTAATTTTAGATCCTTCCTTGTAGGAGTTATTTTCACTTGTATTGAAACAAGCCCAATTGTATTAGAATAAGCCTGGACGTCTCCTAATACAGGTTGTACTTCTAACCCAAATATTAATTACGAAATTAATATTTAATTAGAGTTTCGGGCCTTATTAATGGGTCTTATTTATGGACAAGCTAGGTTTAATTAATACAATATTAATTATGTCTTTAGGGTTATTTTTAACCCATATCAATATCTTAATGACTACACATGATTTTAATATTATTTATTTTAATTAAAAATGAACTACTCTCAAAACAAAATATTATAAATGTATGATACTTAATATTTGACTACAAACGAGTATTTACATCAAATTTTAAATTAAATTATAATTAATTTTATAATGTAATATTATAATTTTTCTATATCATTATAAAAGTATAGGAAAATTAAACAAATTGAATAATACATGTCAATCTCACCTATGATAAACTAATATAATTAGCAGATGTTTTGTAGAATTTATAGAACCTTATTTACAGTAAAATCTCTATAAATAAATATTGTCCACAAATTATAACGAATTCTATTAATTTAATAAAATTATTAAATAATTACAATTAAATTTATATTTTCACAATAATATTGAGATCAACAATATATATTTAAAATATCAATTTATCGTATTTTCAAGTTTTAATTTAACAAGATTTTAGTAGATATTTAACCTAACCTTTTCAAACCATATCCATGGCCCATGGCTTTTGGTATAGATTTTATACTATTATCACGAGTAGTGATACTTTCATTTTAGCTAAATGATTACTGAACTTTTAAAATGTAAATATGAAAAAGTAATTTCTTAACAAACATGTTAAAGGGCCCAAATATATACACTCTTACAATGTAACAGCAACAAAGCCCAAAGCATAAAGCATATGAAAAAAACCAATGCAACTACTGAGTTTATAATCTTGCATCCCCATATACTATCATTGCAAAATGTTCATTTCTTTTTCCCTCAGAATTTATACAAAATTTCTGATTTGCATTCCTAAATCCTACTAAACAAACACAAGATAAAATTCTTGGATGATTACATTAGATTTGGATTTATAAGAAACCATTACTTCAAAAGAATAATAAAAAAGGGAAATTATTAATAGTACTCCTCTCGTATTGGCTTTTATGAATGGTATCACTTCGTACTTTTGACTTACAAACGGTACCATTGTGCAAATGATTGGATTTTAAACAAACCACTCCATCCATTGAACGTTAATTAAACGTTTGATTATCCCGTATTTTCTCTTTAAAAAAAACAAAATACACTTTAAATACATGTTTTAGTAGATAAACGTTAAATAAATATTTCCCAATACATTATTAACGGGTCATTCGGGTATTAGGGGTTTGAGGGTTTTGAGAGGGGAAAACAGAATCGATAATTGACGATGGAGCAAGAAGGGATCATCTTTGCGGATTGTTGTGCTTCATTAAAGGTATATAATTTCAATAGTGAATTTCGACTTCAAGCACTGTTGTGATGCATGTATATATACAGTATATATATATATATATGTATATACTATGTTGTTTGGATTTTGTGTGTGAATTAGTTCCATATTTTTGCAGAAATGGGTGATAATAGTAAGATTTTAAGATTTGATTGGAGGGGTAAGGAGGTTGATATTAAGGTTGATGTTGATAAGAGTAATTTGTTAGATATTGTTATTGATTATGAAGACGAAGCGAAGAAGAGCTAGGTAAAAAGATGGATTTTCACTTTCCGACTTTTGGTTACGTGTATGAAATGGAGCAGCATAAGTTGATAGAAGATAGTGATCTAATGAAAATGTTTGATAGATTGTCGAATAAAGAAGTGATAACTATATGGGTTGGGACTGTTGTTAAACCTAATGAATTGTACAAGTTGGTGTTGAACTTTAAGAGGAGGGTTGAAGCTGCCAAAAAAGGGAAGGAGGTTGCAAGTGAAGAAGGGAATGAGGGTGATGAGATGGTTGTAGGTGAAGAAGGGAATGGGGGTAATGAGATGACAGGTGAAGAAGGGAATGTCTCTGACTTGGATGAAACTGAGCTTGCTAAAACCAGGGGAAAGAAAGGCAAAAAACCAACCAAAAAGGCAGCCAAAAAACCACCAAAAAAAACTCATTCAAAAACCAGCTCATTCAAAAGCAACATACCACCACTCATTTCACCACAAATAGCTTTCAAATCCTTAACTGTTAGGAGGAGTCATAGGTTTTCTCCTGTTCCAAACACTTCTCAGAATGACTCAACCATTATTACTTCCTCAATTTCAGACCAGGGTTTATTCCGAAGGAAAATTCCTAGGACCACAGCCAAAAGGAAGGGATTGTTGTACAGTTCTTCTCAGAATGTCACAGAGAATGTAGAAACAGATGAGGGAGAAAGGGAGTATGCAGAAACACAGAAGGGGAAAAGAAAGGTTGAAGAGCTTGGGAAACCAAATGACAGAAAAAAAAATGTGAAAAGAAAGGTGGATTTTGATGATAGTGAAAGTGAAGATGTGCTTGATGATGTGCTTCTTGATGAAGATGGTGAGTATTATCAAATGCCCAAAGTAAAAGACATGTGGAAGGCTGACAAGTGGCATGACTTCATAGATCAGGATGATGATGATGAGTATTATCAAAAAGGTTGTACAAAAATGGAGAGATGTATGACAGCAAAGAATTTGGGAAGATAGAACTAAGGGCTTGGATGATATTTATGGATAAGCAACACTTCAAAAGTGTTTTGAGAGATTATTGTATTCAAGAAGGCTTTGTTATAACAGTGATGGTTGCTGATAATAAAAGATACAGGTGCACTTGCTCTGCAGAGGTGTGTAATTGGAGGCTACATGCTAGTAGGCTATCTGATGGAGTAACTTGGGCCATAAAAAATTGAGCCAAACAAGCATACTTGCAGGGGTTTGGAAACATATAATCCAGTCTGCAATGTCAAGTGGGCAGGAGCCAAACTTATAGAGGACATCAGAGCAAATCCTGACATTCCAGGCAAGGCTTTAAATGAGTTGCTATTTCAGAGGTATCACTACTAGAATTAATGGAATAGCCATCACACTTTTAACATCGGTAGAAAAAACCACCGATGTTAATGATAACTTTAACATCAGTTTTTAAAAAAGCGATGTTAATTACTTTCTCAGACATCAGATCCTAAAAAACGACCGATGTCTTTTTTATTTTTTAAGAAAATCAAAAACACGCGGCTTAGTTTCCCCCTTTGAAATAAAACATAATTCCCCCGCTCCAGGATTTTTTAGCCGCCCTCTCCCCAAATATTATTTCCCCCCCAAATTAATTTACCTCTCTCTCACAACCTAACCCGTCTCTCCTTTCTCTCCCTCCCCTCTACTCTCTCTTCTCACATCTCTCTCGCTCTACTCTCTCTCATACATCTTAAAACCCTAAATCAAAACCCGAACATATCTTCTCATATCTCTCGCAAATTGGTGGAAAAGCTAAAGAACCCTAAATCAGTGGAAGCTCAAGAACCCTAAATCGGCGTAGGAGAAGCTCAAGAACCCTAAATCGGTGAAGGAGAAGCTCAAATCAATCATTCTCTCCAATTACTAGCTCGAATTTGTAAGTGGGTTTTCAATTTTTTGTTCAAATTTCAGTTTTTATGTTTTAATTAGGTTTTCTTTTTATAGATTGGGTGGATTCTTGAGTTGGTCATCTGCAAAGTAAGTTATATATATTATATGTAAACACACACTGTCGCTCTCTGTTTATACATGATAAATGTTTGTATAATATACTATATGTATATTAAGTTTTTATGTTTGTATATCATATCTTGTTGGGTCCTATTTTTTAATTGGGATTCTTGGTTTCTGGATTTTGGTGTGTTTTCGATAGGTTTATATTATTGACTTGATATCTAATGTGACAGGTGGGTTTTCCTTATGGTTTTGTATGAACAGTATTTTGATCTGACTGAAGATCAGGTGCTTGCTAGTCAGAAATATCTCAAGGCATGTTGAAGTTGATCAAAGTGCACCTTGGTTGAAGGATTACACGGTATTTTTTTAGTTCTCTTGTTATATGTTCACAATTTTGGGGTAAAATGTGGTGTTGCATCAAGATATCTTTTGTTTTAGCTGTTCAATTGAAATTTGTATCTCCTTAAGTGATCAAATAGAATTAAGTTGCATCTCCTTTTGATTGAACTTATGCATCTCTGTCGACTCTGAAATTGCATCATCTCTTTGTTGCTTTCATCGGCACGCACAAACTCTAACCTTTCATTTTAGTCATCTCTCTTAACTTGCTGTGGTTTTAACTTTTAACAATGTTCATAAACCCACAAAATGCTTCTCTTGAGATATTGTTTCCTTCTATTGCCAGCACTGGTACTCTTTTCTAATTTTTGTGTGTGTTTGTTTTACCATTTTGGCTGAACTTGTTCAGATGAACATAACATTATGGCTTTAGTAAACCCAAATTCAGTGCTTAATATTCTTCTCCTTTATTAGTGGACTAAACTGTACATAACCATCAGCTCTTTCCCCTTTGTTAACTGAGGCTTCAATGTGGTGAAACAAAATCGAAACCATCCAGGTTCAATACAGTGACAAGAGGAACCAGGAGTTACATTAATCTTTGAAACATTTAACAACTTGTCCCAAAGCTCAAGCTCTCCTTTCTCATTATATGAGTTGATAAACTTTCTCATATCAGCCCAGCAGTAGAAGCCTCCACTTTTCATGCACTCAATTCCCAACTGCTTCAACCCAGCCACAAATTCAGTGTGCATCCTTTTGAGCCTACCTCTATATGTCTCCATGAACATCTGAACAAATCTTTGATTCGAGAGCATGTAGACAAGTAACTTATGAGTTGGAACTGAAATAGACGAGAATGTTGATAGTTTCTCAGCTGCAGCCAAAACAATGTCGTTATATGTATAAACAGCTCCCACACTGAAACCAGTAAGTGAAAGGTCTCCTGAAAGATTATAAACTATATGCACTCTGTTGCGGTCAAAATCTCTGCAATCAATGACGTCTACCATACTGACAAACTGGTCATCACCGTGACTGGATCCTGCTAACATTTCAATGGATATGACATGAATGTTCTTTTCAGTAGCGAAGTCCAGTAGGTTTTTTATTGTTTCCCTGCTAAGCAAAATGCCTACTGGATTTGATGGGTTCGAAATTATAACTCCACGAACTTTAAGACCACGTTTCTTTGCCAATTTTGGACGATGTTGCCTTCTCATTTGAGAATGATCCTGATGTCTTGATTGCAAAATTTGTAAGCACATATTTTATGCATAGAGTCCATCTGCTTTGTTTACAGTCGATCGCCTAAATTAGTGTTCATCCAATCATCCAATCATCCCTTCTTGACATGTAATTCTTGCTTGCCTCTGTAGGACGCTACAACAAATGATGTCCCAGGCGACACTTTTGATGTTCAGGGCTTCCCCACTTTGTACTTCAGGTCAGCACCTTATTAGATGGTACACAAATTTCATGAATAATTAATCTCAAATTTATGTTTGAAAGTCTATTTTAGAATGTAAAGCACAAGCCTGCAAAAGGCTTGGCAAGTAACTGTTTCTAAATCATTACTGGCTGTAGAACAATGACACAAACACTTGACTATACTAAAGTTATAAGTTGTGCATTAAACTTTTTATTTGACAAATCTTTTTTTTTTTAATGTAAGCACAGATCTGCATAAGTCTTAGCATGGACCTGGGTGCAGATCTTTGCTGGTCATGGCATATTGACACGTGACAAAACCGAGGCACTGAAAGCCTTTTATTGTAATATTAAAACTACTCAATTATCATTTAATAAGCCACTCAATTATGAAATAAGAATGGAGTAATAGACTGGCCTCAAGATAGATAGCATTTTGCCTACCCAAAAACAGAAACATATTGAAAGCAGTTGGCTTGCAGGTAATGACAAATGCAATAACGAAAATTAATCTACCTGTAGATTGTATTAGGCGATTTTGTCATGTTTGTAACACATGTTGTATAAATCCAGAATTGCACAATTGCATGGTGCCTGAAATTTTATGTATTTTATGCATTTATCATAATCCATAACACTGAAACTCTTGTTTTACTCTTGTTTTAGTGTTGACTGGTGAACTACTTATTTGGATCAAAGAAGCAGAAGAAGCTGTGGCAACTACCTAGGTATGTCATTTTAAACTCTGACTACTTTGGAATACTTGGGAAATATAGTTGGATGAATGTTATGCTAACTTTTCCTTCATTTTTACATTTTGTTGTAGATGATCAGCATGAATAAGATGTCTTGCACAAAGAACTTTGTTGTGGTGCATTTGGAGACGAGCGGCTATATTGAAAATCTTATGTAGAAGTACTAGTACTTTTTGCCTTTTTAATTTTGTCATGGAACAAGTGATTTTGTCGAATAGTTTGTTTTGACTAGCAATAGCAATTAGAACATTATGTTTTTTGGTTTTGTTATTGTTGTATACTGAAATCATGTAGATTGGTTTGGTAATGATATTCTGAGATTTGATTTTCTTTTGTGATCATTTCAACTTCTTGTTTTTGGTATGTGTGTTTTGGTATTTTTTGGTGTATATGATTACGGTTAATTATAAATATATACATTAGTTTATAAGAACTAAAAAGAATGTCCGAATAGGCTATTTTAACATCGCTTACAGAAAAGAAACTGATGTATATAGGACATTTTAACATCGCTTACAGAAAATAAACTGATGTATATAGGACATTTTAACATCGCTTAAAGAAAAGAAATTGATGTATATATGACATTTTAAATCAGTTAAAGGTACTAGACATCGGCTGGCAACTGATGTAAAGAAACTTTCAAATCAGTTATTAGCTGATGTCTGGGAGCATCTAAGACATCGGTCACTTACCAAAAACCGATGTTTTACATGCTCTTTGACATCAGTTTTTAACCGATGTAAAAACACATGACTTTTCTCTACACCGACAAAGACATCGGTTGAAAAGTTCCCAGACATCGGTTTTTAACTGATGTCTATTGACGTTTTTCTAGTAGTGTATGGTGTTTACTTGAAACAAGCTTCTCTTTATTTGTGCAAGAGGCATGTCATTGAAATGTTGTTTGGGGGGCATGATGAGTCATATGCTCTATTGCCTGCATATGCCATGGTAATTTCTGAAACTAATCCAGATTCAAAGGCATTTTGTTCCCATGTAGAATCTGAAAGCATTCCTAGGACTCTACTTTTTAGTTCATTCTTTGTATCTTTTGCTGTTATGTGGAAGGGATTCCTGGGGGAGCAAGCATAAATTTGACCCTAATGTCTGAAATGCTTCAAATACTTCAAATTTTGTGGAGAGTTTCAACTCTACTTTGGGAATTGATAGGTGCAGGCATGTCTTGACTTTACTTGAAGGTACAATACAACTATTTTAAAGCATGTCTTATATTACATTCCATCTTACTGACTCTAGTTCCTTCTTATTGATAGGAATAAGAAGAGTGTGTATGGTGAGGATGGCAACTAGGTATGCAGCAGCACTCAATTGGAAAGATGATGATGTGTGCCCCAAAATTGTTAAGCTGGTGAAAACAGTAAGCAAGGATATAATAAGTTGCAAGGCATTCATGTATAAACCAGGGGAATATGAGATACATGAAGGTAAATCTCAATTCCCTTTGTCATTGAATAACAAGATATGTTCTTATGGAGCTTGGCAGATTTCAGGGGTTCCTTGTAGGCATGCTATTAGGGCTATGATTCATGCCAAAATAGATCCTCTTAAGGTAGTTAGTTCATGGTACATGGTTAGAACATACAAACAGACCTATGGGTTTAGCATTTCCCCTGTTCCTGACAAAGACCAAAGGCCAGTTTATGAAAACTTACTTGCTTTAAGTCCACCAACCATGAAAAGAGGGGTTGGAAGACCTTGTAGAAATAGGAGGAGAGAAGAGGGAGAGGAACAAAAGGGAAAAAGGTCCAAGACGGTTAAGTGCACAAAATGTAGTGCATATGAACACAATTCGAGGACTTGTAAGGGTGGGTTAACCGAGAAACAAAAGAAAGAGATGAAGGATAGTGGGAAGACTATTGTCATTAGAAATGCTAGAGTGAGGGACCAATCTTATGCAGCCAAGGCAGAGGCAACAAAGACAACAAAGACAGCAAAACAACAGAGGCAGCAAGCACCATCTACTCAGTCATCCCAGGCCAACAGCTCACATTTCCCAGATTCTCAGTCTCACCAGCAAAAATAGACTTGTTTTGTTTTTAATTCAGTCTTAATGACATTTTCATCTCATTTTGTGGTTTAGGTCATGTTTCAGACTATGCTAAATGTTCTCGGATAAGTTATTTTGTGCAGACATGTAATGACTCTGTTTTTGGTATTGTCATAGTGTGGCAGCAGTTATAAACCCGGGAAATTTGAAGTTTTATTCAGTATGCATGTCTTTTTTTAATGATTTAACGTTTATTTAACGTTTTGGTTGACAGAATGCTATTTTTAATGGATAGATAAATACACAGTGGTGCCGTTTGTAAGTCAAAAATACGAAATGATATCATTCATAAAAGCCAATACGAGAGGGGTACTATTAATAATTTCCCTAAAAAAAACATTTCATCATATATGTGCATATTGGACTAGCATTGTGTGACTAACGTTCACCACCCACACAAATTTTAAATTTTTAAACAATAAATTTAATTTCTACTTACTTAGCAATGCTGGAAACCTGAAAAGCTGCAATATCTATTTTTCATTTTCTGTCACCTTACAGCCAACTATACAGAAAGAAGCACAGAAAATCCTATGATGTCTATGAAAATGGTGTCATCAGAAAACTATGGTTTTATACAAACTGAAACCGCATAAGAAGCCTTACAGATCTATATTTCTCACCCTTCTTGTCATAGAGAGGGACTGCTCGAATCCCAGGTCTCAACTCTGAGACAGGCAAACATGTCTGCCCACCGAAATCGTCCCTATCCGAAATATCATATTCTCGTACTTCAATCCGAAGCAATGCCAGCTCCGGGACTCTCAATGGAAACATAAACTCTTCATCCCAACTAGGTGTCCAATCATCCTCAATAATCTTCGTTCTAGTCTTTGCAAAGTCTGCCGGTGCTCCAACAATATACATCTGACACTTAAAATATGTCAGCAAGGTTTCATTATGTCTTTTGTTAAATTAATAGACTACTTTACTTTACTTTGTTTTAGCCTGCCAGTGAGGTACTCATATAAACTCGTCTTAACAGCAAAGACAGCACAAGGGAACATTGTGTTTTTCATCAGCTAGCAAGTAAAATGGTTGTTCATGTAATTCACTCCAACTAACCTTTGTGTAAAAATCTGGCGGCGAGTAAGTATCAAAATGTGTGTGGCTAAAATCTAAACGCCATCCATCCCCCATGTATACTTTCACCTGTTAATTGAATGTTTATTCCAAGCTAATGTCATAAAAGAGATTCCTGTAACATGCAATAATTTGCTCTCATTTTTTCCCAGTTAGTTCAAATTTCTACTCACCTTTAATGTTTTCTTCTCTGGCAATGTTGCTCTGGGATCAAATACTTCATGCGGAGCTTTCTTCATAAGAATCTCAGGTTTCTTAATGTAGCCACAACCACCATTGCCTCTAAACATTCCATGCATTAACCACAGTGATTTTCCATAACCCTGTCACAAAGAAACAGATATTTAGGGGAGGATCTGAACCCCCCACTTTAAAAAAAAATAGTGCTATGGATAGCGAGAGATGTTTTTCAAACTATTGACATGCCAACTCAAGGTACACTTATTAGACTAGCTCTATGTCTTAACAAAGCAATTACGAAAAGATTTGTAACATAAAATATAGATTGATACTATTGTAAACATTAATAAAGTAGTAATATTTTAAGAAAATTATACTTTAAAATTGTATTTAGCAAAAAAAAACAATTTAAAAATAAAAACCTGACCTAGGGCTATAAAAAGCATTTAAGTAAAGACTTGTTGGTAATTCATGACCAGAGCAAATGACTGGCACCAGAGCTAACCTGCATATTAAAGGCAACCATCTGCGCTCCAACCATCCATCCCTGAAGTGGTTCAAAATTTGAGGAGTTTACCCGTGTTCCTTTTGGATATACTCTCACTAAATTCTTCTGCGTGAACCTAAAGGAATGGTTAGATCCAGCTACAAAAGAAGTATCAATATATGAAAATAAAAAATATCTGTTTGTTTACTTAAGAATCTGTCATAAAACTTCAGCTATTACCTTACAATATCAGTTCCGTAAGATTCAGCTGCCCTTTCAAGTTCTTGTTCACTCAAACTAAGACGCCTAACTTTATCAGCTTCTACTAGAAATGTCTTCCTTAATCCATCCTTCGGTTTCTCAGCGTGAATTGCAATCAAACTCTTATATACTGATTCTTTAGCCTGAATCTTGTTGACATCCTCATCTTCATTAGCTTCTTCCTTACCTTCCTTCTACGCAAAAGCAAAGTTGAAACAGAGTGAGATCTCACAACAAAAACAGAAGATGGGATACTCTAAATTTTTTAGCTCACCCATTCATAAGTATCAAGAAGTGACCCAAGACGCTTGTGTTCAGTAGTTCCAGTCTTAGATCTATTGGTGGAGACATCAAGATCTTCAGCATCCTTATCAATATCCATGAGTAAGTTAAATTAAACAAGACCTAAACATACATGTGAAGGATGCAGCAAACTACATTTTGCAACTCACCTTGACATTGTTAGTTTGTAATGCCAACAGACGCTTGTATTCTGGTGTTCCAAGCGGGCTAGATTTGCTATTTTCTGAATTGAGATCTGCAGCGCTTTCATCAGATATCTTAACCTGGGCAGAATTTTGGATATCTAAACTGGGGTCTTTGCCAAGCTCATCAGGTGGAACAAACTGGTTAAGGTTACAGCTTTCTAGGCTAGGGTCTTTAGAAAATTTATCAAGTGTCTCAAGCTGATTGGAATGCTGGTTGTCTATACTTTCAAGTTCATCAGTTTCCCTAAGCTGTGTGGATAAGTGAGTGTTCATACTAGAGGGTGCAGCATGTTCATCAGAGTCTTTAATTTGGCTAAGTAAGTGAGTGTCTAAAGTGGAGAGTCCAGCATGTTCATCAGTTTCCCCAAGCTGGCTAGACAAGTCAGTGTCTGTACTGCAATCTTCAGCAACATCATTAGGTGGTTCAACCTAGCATGTATATTATAGAAGATATTAAAACTCCGTCATATGTGTATAAATTCCAAGTGGTGTTGAAGAATAATAGTAGATCACCTTAAGATCAGCTGATTGCATAGCATACAAGCGCTTAAACCCTGGCCCATGTTCTTTGGAAGATTTGTGGCTGTCTGAACCATGCTCTTCATCATCCATTTCACAGTTACTTGTCTAAACATAAGAAAATTCAAAGATTGTCAGTCCTTCGAATATAAACTGTGACAAAATGTTTGTATGCATGCATGAACTGTGGCCATCTGCTTAATTATGACTTTACAACCTGGCCTCTCCTGTTATTGTTTACATCATCATCTCCATCCTGATCGGTGTGGTTCTGAAGGTTCTACAATCAATAAGCAAGACTGAGATTAACAAGCCTTCAAATTAAGTTGCAAAGAAACAACTGTAAAGTTATAATACCCCTTGATCAGTTTCTGCTTCAGCTGTGAGCGCTGGTGTCTCCTTTCCCAACAAATCCTCTCCAGATATCAATTTTGTTTTCAGCACGTTCTTTACCTTCTCTTTCTTAAATTCAAGGGATTCTTTGGCTGAATCAAGGTATTCTTTAGGTGGTTTGGTTGAAAGAACTATCTGATGTTTTAGTGCTCTAGGTGAAGGAAATTCATCATAGACCCCTGGTTCAGGGTAATATAGAAGTTCTCCAAAAATTTCAATTGCCATCTGGCAGCCGATAAATTTTAATCATAAGCAAAAAATTAGAATCAATACAAGTGCTCAAGAAGGTATATTGACTTAAATTAAGAAAGCTAACCTCTGCAACCTTTTCCCGAAGGCTTGGTGTTAGGTGGTCCTCTAAAGTTACTATGACAGGGTAAGAAGATTTAACAAATGCATGCTGCTTGATGGACTTAAAGCATTTGTCGAGCCTCACAGGAGTAGTCAGAGTCCTGGAGTTCATAAGTTTTTCAGTTAATTCATACACAAACCATACAAAGACAATAATGAACTGGAAATTGAAACTTTCTACAGATTGATTACGAACTCCATAAAAAATGAAACTTTAAACCAGAAAATTGCAGAAAAAGAAAATTAATGAGAAAAGTAGGCTTTTACAGAAGAAAAGATAAGTTAGCAAAACCTCTTTACATGTACAGAAAAAATTAGCCAGGCTGCTTCAACAAGTAAACAAGTATGCCACTTAAAATTATTAGCAAACAAAAACCCTCCTGGTAGTGTCTCACAAGTAGAATGTGTTCGAACACAGAGCAAATTTAACACATTAGGTCAAATGCAGAGGGAAAAAGTACTGACCACTATTCTCTTTAGGAATTATTTAGTAGGAGTATATAAAACTTTTATATGCATTTTTTCACTGTAATTTCTTCAGCTATACACACCTTGGTAAAGCTTAAACCCAATAAAACAGCTTCCTAAAGGGGTAGGGGTTGTTCGTCACAATTTCATCACCTAAATAATAAGCAAAACTTTATGCTTAAGGACGAGATCTTACCTTCCATGAAGAACATGAACTTCATCCTTTGCTGAATTTGGCCATAAATCAAGTTCTATTCCCCTAACACCTCTTTCCAGAGCATTGATAATAGGGATATCACTACAATCACTGCTCAACTGGTTCCCTGTTAGGTAAGAGTTGTGACCTGTATATATGAAATAATGTTGCAACGGAGCAGTCATGTTATGGTGTACCTGAAACCAATCACCCTGTTGTAAGGAAGGTAGGGTATTGTTCTATAGGCATTATTTTAAAGGCATACAGAGTTTGAATGCCTTTTAGTCCATACCCATCAAGCAGCAGTAAAATTGATATAAAATGTACTAATAAATGTAAACTTAGGGGGGAGAAAAAAGAGAAAGAACTCCGGTCGTTATTTAGAGGGCATGTGAATTTCATTTTCTTAAGCAGAAGTCCTTGAACTCCAGTGACCATTATTCGATTTTATAGCAGAGACTCAAACTTTCGGAATCTTGTTACCAAGGAAAGAGGGGGAGACAGATAGTAAACATTGGCAATGCAAGTTATCTAACTTACTCATCTAAGCTAATGAATTCATGAGCAAAACAAAATCAGTAAAAATGTATATAGCTAGCTACAAACAGCAAGAAGAAATTTAGAAGTTAGAACCTCTAAATTTATCGGGGGATTAAGATCATCCTGGAAGAGAAAAAAGTAGAAATCGTCTAACATTAAATTATTTCGAGTGTACTTAGTTAAGTGATGCCTCCGCTGTAAAACCTGGTGCAATAAATCCTGTGTCATCGACAATGTATACCCCGTATCACCCTGAAAATCGACAAGAAAGCGCAGAAGCTGATCAGCAGACATTTGGGATTTATCTTCGGTGTAAGCAGAGAAAGCTTCTGTAACATCAAGAGGTGGTCCATTGTCGTTCATTTTAAACTTGCGATTAAAGCATCCAAACATCTTGTAATAATTGTAGCTACCCATCTTGGCGGATGATCCCTAACCCTTAAAACTTCCTAGCCTTCTCTACATATATATACACTCACATATGTGGGTAGATCGCCGAAAAATATACTTTCAAGGATATGATTTTATGTACAATTATGTATATAAATTGAATGATTCCCAGTTTATTCTTTTGATCAGGGAATATATGATCCTTTGAAAATATATTAATTTTTTTTTAACAGGAAATGTATGATCCTTCAAAAATATATGAACAATTTATACAACTTGCCCGTATTTTCATATATGGATAGAGATTTGAATATTATAGGATGATTTGATATGAACAAAAAGAATTGGTATGAATCCGGCTCTGGGAACTGGGGGGAGAGAGAGAGAGAGAGAGAGAGAGAGAGAGAGAGAGAGAGAGAGAGACTCCGTTTATGCTGGATCATTACATACTGTACAACACATACGTGTGTCTTTTTTATGTCTTTCTCGTACTGAAACAATAAACGTGATTGACTTTCTAGTTTCTAATGCCTCTGCTCATTATTTCCCGCCAATATCGCTTAGTTTTATGAATTTATTTATTTTTCTATCATTTCGGGCTCTTGATCAAGGAAACAAATCTAATATTTTTTTCCTTTGGCCCTTGTATTCTAACATATCTTTGGTGGTAACAAATACTATCGAGTCCGCCTAAAAAATTTTATTTGTCTTTTATGTTGATTATTCCATAAAACACTAGCAATAAATTTATTTTACTAAGATAATATAAGAAATAATTAAAAAATAATTTAAAAAAAAAAGGACAAATGTATACTCGCACACCGGAATATTTTGTAGTACATTGTCTCTAAGAGCATCTACAATGCAAGGTCATTTGGTGTCTCGATCCACACAAAATAACTTGGGCAGCTGATTTTCTAGGCTTAAAAGGTGATGATCAGTTCTTTTCAAAACACATTTGCTACTGATGTGGCATAAAATGAACCCCAACAAAAATGGTAATCGGGACGAAGCATTGTGGATGCTCTAAGACCATCACTCCTCTTCGCATTGGCATTGCAACCAACTAAAACCAAATTCAAAAGGGTCATCGAAAGGCATTTCGACCAAATGGGGCTTGGGAGCTCACTGGAGCTATGATATGTGCTAATGAAAATGAGAACTTCGCAAACTTCGTACACTTCTTGAATACTATCTCCACTTATATAACGTGTAAGAACCAAGAACATAAAGATGTGCAAGTTTCGCAAGTTGATTCATTTTGCCAGTGTCTACCCCTTCATTGAGTTGGTTAACAAGCCACTCAATGTGTTGAGTTTGCATTCTGCGATTTGAATTTAAATTTCTGTAATTAACCATGACACACACAAGTAGAGTTTCATTTCACTCTACATAAAAGAAGCCAAGATATATCTGACCACTGGCCTTTACTTGATCCATGGGTTGTCAATCTGATCTGTTGCACTGTGTTTCACCTGGTTTTAGTATTAGCCTTTATGTTTCCTTGCATCACTTAAAAGAACAAAAGAAAAAACCATTCCACCAAAATATTCATCCGGTACTCAGTCAGTCATCAGGTTCATTCAGTTTACCATTTTACAAATTTGCAACTGCGACTTAAATAAAAATATGCATGAAATTACAAGTTCTACTTGTTACATGATAAACCTCGGGGGTAACAGGCCCTTTTACATATTAACATGAAAAGTAATGGTCTCCACCAAACAATATTTCATCTCCTACAGCTGCCAACAGAACCTTAAAAATATGGCAATTTTAAATACGGAAATTGTGACCCAGCACCGTCAAGGAACCAGTTGATGTTTTAAATAATAGTTGGGAATATAATTATTTTACAAGAAGAATTAAAGAATTAATTTAGATGGAACTTTTGCAAAAGTTCCTCGACATCAGTATTACAACAAACATGGTAGCCACTAGGCAACTTGGCATCCCAACAAGTCAAATAACGAAATTAGGATGCAATTTGCCTATCGAAATGCAGGCATGTTGTTACTGCAATTTAAAGAGTTTAGATAGACGCAGGAATATAACATTCCCAATGGTTAAACAGTACAAGTGTAAATAATTTGATCTCAACACCCAAGCTATCATAACAGACGATAATGACTGCAGAAAGATTTACGAATAATAAATATGTGCATCACACTAACAGTACAGAAGAATACCAACCTAATTACACGGCCAACCAGAGTGGTAAACTAGCATATCAATCTAAGTTGTGCGCTCCAAATATCCACGTAAAACATCTTTCTGCCTAAGCCTTGATTCAACTGAAAATAAGGCCAGCTATAATAATTTGTTAATTTTCTTATATACAAAAGTAATGTTAGTAATATCGAAGGTAATTTTAAAACTAATCTGGTCTTGCTGACCGGCACTGCTGAGTAATCACAAAACAACCTCTAACCGCAGAGATGACTCTATGCCCGTAACGGCCCTAAAAAGGGAACATAAACTCGATATTTTGCCAGAAAACATGTTACCTATCCTTCCTCAGTAAAGTATAATCCCATGGTACAATCATTCATTGATATCACTAAAGTTAGTATTCTCACACTAGAAGAGAACATAAACCATTATCTTTATCTCATCGCCGTATTAAGAAGTAATACAGTATTTATCTTCCTTCTCCTAGAATGCTAGAAAGTATGTCCCTCGGACGCCCTACTATATTAATCAACGTAGCCATTCATCTGAGCACAATTAAAAAAAATGCTAGGGCTACCAAATTGGAACCAAAATGTCCCCCCCCCCCCCCACCAATGCCACATGGCAGATCCTGATTGGTTATAGTAATATTAAATAAATTGGACCCATGCATTCACATAAATAGGATCAATCCAAAAAAAAAAAATTACTGTCAATGCCACATCATTTGTGAACAATTTTTCTCACCCAATTTTCTACCTATAGGCTATAGCGCTACTTAAAAAACTCGTCCCTTGAGCAATCATTTCAAGACAACAGCAAAACACACACACACACACACAAATTAAAGGGCAGTCAGCATAAACATCGAAAAAAAAATAACAAAGAATAATATAATAAGACAACGGGCATCAAACTTGATACCATAGCATGTCATTAAACAAGCCTCTGAAAGTGATCTAGTACTAAAACTGATCCAAGCCTCTTAACTTTCCCGCTTCACAAATGATGCCAGTTCACATTACTCAATAGTTAAAAAAGATGCAAGAGAGCTTTGGAAATGGATTTTTAAAAAAAATACTCTCTATGTGAGTGGACCAATTTCACCTCTTTTGAACACATTTGTACGCCATCAGATCAACAATTATAGCATATGAAAGAAAGTAATGGAATGGTACAAAAGTAAATATTTGTATTCCAATCCATTTCAGTACTATCATGCTCCAATTGCTTAATAAAATGGAATGGCGCAGAAATAGGAACTCTGTAAACAAAATCAAAGGTGGGATAAGTTCTAGGGAGGAAAAGGGAAGAAAGTTGAGGGAAAAATTTTATGTTGCAGTTGTAAAGGGAATGAGTAGAAAGTAGGAGCGATCATGCATCCCTATATTGGTGGGATAGAAATCTAGTTCATAATTTTCTGAATGAAACAGAGGAAGGAGTAAAAATATGAATATTCACCCATAAAATAGTACAGATTTCATTTCTCCCGATTTATTTCCGTTCAACCAAGCGGAGCATTGGTTATGATTACAGATCTATTGTCGAGATAGAGAGTGAACACTTCTTAATTCTTCTGATTCCTCCCACTTTTAAATATGTTTGAAAACCTAAGTATTGGATAAACTAATTTGATCTACAACGAAAGAAGCTTGGTTACTATCATCCAGGTGCCTAAGATAGTCACCTTGATATCATGATTTTTGTTACTTTGTGTGTTTGTGTGCCTAAGATCAAATTAGTCAATGGAAATAAAAGATTTATAAATATGTGTGTGTGTTTGTGTGCCTACGGTGATATAAATTAGTCAATGGAATAAGATTCCATCCAGGTGACTATCTTAGGCACACAAACACACAAAGTAACAAAAATCATGATATCAAAGAGCAACTTGAGGATAAAACTGATAAAAAGGGTGCAGGACTTTTTCTACCACAAAAACATCGAACCTAGTCTAAAATACCAAAATTCAAAGTTTCGGGCCTCAATACCACGCGAGATATGCAATTGGGACTTTTGTATTGCCCGATGGAGATGATACTCATCTTTTAAGAAGTACTTGGGAGTCCCACATCTCGCATATCTTCAAAATAATTTCACCCTTTATTGTTAGGATTATAGGATCTAATCAAGCCCTCCTCGAGACACCTTAAGATTTGGTTACCACTAATATGGTGTCAGAGTTATGCTGATTATTGCCTCAAAGATGGGCTCCTAGTGAGATCTACTCTTCGACCAGGAATTAAGTCCTGACCCGAAGGTTTTAGAAGAGTTGGTAACATTTCCTATAGCCGCGTTTATGACATTTAATGTTTATTTAGCAACATGATGTTTCTTGGTTACTAAAGTAGCATTGTTCATAACTATTTCGTATAGATATTTATGTAAAAGAATTATCTTAATGTTATTAATAATGGTCAAACTAGAAAATTTACATAGCACAATAAGGTAAATGATGGTATTCTTCTTCAGTGTCTTATAAAACCCATCCTACTTAATAAAATAGCACAATCAAGTCATCATACTTCGTGAAATGATGTACAACGTGTTCCACGATAACAAAAGCAACAACCCATCCTGCTTTATAAAACCACTAGCACTACTTAATATAAATCACTAAAGCCCCTATTACTTGGTACCACGCCTCAATAAAACCACTATGAAACCACCAGTCCTCAAAACCACCAAGTTAGCCCATCACTCGACACCTCATTCACAAGCTGGTGCAGAAATCACCCTCTTGAACCCACCACCAACTGAAATCTTCACAAATTCAGCCACACAGATCTACAACTGCAACTTCTGATCAACATTTCCTCTATGTTTTCTTATACTGTACTCAATAGATTCTTTTACTACGAACTCCTTAAGTGTACCCTCAATCTTCTCCATGGCTTGTATCTTAAGCACTGATTGAAAGAGTAATACACAAAATACTCAGCCCTTGACCAACAAGGGTTGTTTGCGTGCACACTTTAAAAAGGGTTGTTTACTAATTTCTTTTATGCCGTATGTGACCCATGTTGTTGGTGCAAGATTGAGCGTGAATTTTGTGTATTACTATTTCGAGAAATAGAAATTTGAGACACATTGCAAGGAGAAAATTGTGAAAACTGTAAAGGAGCTGTCTGAGCTAAGCTGCCACAAGGCCAAAGGCTCGACTGAGGAGTTTTAAAAAAGTATGAAAAGAATGATTGATCAGATATTATAGCCATTGAAGATCTCTGTGGGTGAATCTATGAAGCGATGGGTTGTTGGTGAGTACAAGGAGGCGATGGCACCGGCGAGTGAACGAGTGATAAGTCAACTCGATATTGGTTTTGAGTTCTCGTGGTTTGGTTTTTAAGATATCCTAGTGGCTTTCTTGGGACATGATAACAATTAACAGTAGTCATAGTGCTTAATTTTAAGTAATAGTGATGGTTTTATTTAGCTTACTGATTGGTTATTGTTTTGTGTTATCACGGATGTGCAAGACTACATTCCAAAGAGGATGATGACTTGATTGTACTTTATGCCGAAGAAATACTATTGTTGACCTTATTTTGCTACATAGACTTCCTAGTGTGTCCAATATTGAGAGCATCAAGATGAACCTTTAACATTAATATGTATAAGAAATAGTTGTTGTTGAAGATGTCAATAGTAAACCATTCCTAATACTACTTCAATAATCAAAAAGCATCCTATTGCAAAATAAACATCTAGCTTGGTACTTTAGAAATACGCAAAAGGAAATGTGGGGACTTGGAATTAGATAATCTATCACATATCACACAACATAATTTAAACTAACAACAACGACATTAACTCGAACAATTCACATATCACAAAAATCAAAATAACTAACACACACAACATAATCCAATCCACATACTAAACAAAATCACCTCACTAAGTCACTCCTCAGCATCATTTCCACCTCCATTCCCATCCTGACCACTCCTCAACACACTCGAAAAACTCGAAGACAACTCGGAATAAAGCCCCTTGACTTTACTAATATTCCCATTAATCTCCTGAATCAAACCCACGTTCTTGACCATATTATCATGAATCTTGGACTGATGATTCTCATTAACTTGTTGAATTAGTACGCGGTTTCGATCAAGAACTGACTGGACTTCACGGAAGCTGTCAGTGAAGGTTCTCCAGACCTCGCCGGAAGTTGGGTCGGCGGCGGTGGTGCGGCGGGGACGTTTGTTGGGGTTGGTGATTAGGGTTTGAGGAGTGAGGTGGGATGAAGAGAAGTCATGATCCATGCTAGATTCAGCTGGGGATTGTGAGTTTTGAGGAGATGTCATTCATTCATGTGCAAACTAATGTTTGTTTGTTTTGTTTTAAGAAGTGTTTGGGTTTGTTTTGTGTGTGTGTGTGTTGTAATTCACTTTGATTGTTTCATTTTACTCTCTTTGCTTTGTGTTCTGTCTTAATTTACTGTGCATGTGTTGTGGAGTCAGGAAATACTGTGTAGTTTGGAAAACACGCGCCGCTTTCAGGACAAATTGAAATTGTTGATTCATTTTCATTTTTTAATGCAAATGTAAAGTGGGGAATGATTTTTCACAATTTCTAATAATTTGCAAATTTTAATATTAGGATCAATTATATTACTAATAATTTTAAAAATTTATTGTTTTGATCTCGTTCTATACGTGTTATTTCCTAGTTATCTAGTTATGTAACACTCTCATCGTCTCATGTCTCAAAATTATTGTACACTTTCAGCTAATAAAATTTGTTAATATAATTTTTTAATAATTATTAATTTATTAAATATGATTGAATAAACGATGAAAATTTGATTAGCGACAAAATGAATTAACATTTTTTTAATAAAATTTTCACTTAATAAGTAATACAATTATACAGTATGAGCCTGAGGCTATATGAGCTAAGGTAGTCAGGACAGGGACGGCTTTGTTGTGCGCGTGGGAGATGATTAAGGAGTGAGAATAAATATTCACAGTCCGTAGCAAATATATCTTCTGCTATAACAAGGTGCTACATACTTATTCAAATACTTTTCATATTAGCCCAAAAACAAAAACAATTACCGTCTGTTTATAGCAGGAGAACTACTCCCCTTAAATTTTTTACACATGTTTTAAGATTATAAAAAGGTTGATTAACTTATTATTTTTCTAAAAGAAAATTCTAAATTAATATCTGCGGTTTAAATTTTATTTAAAGAAAGAAAAAAAAAAAAAGAAAAAATACTCTTGTAAAACTATGTTTATCCAACTACAAAATGGACATATACTCTGGAGCGTTTAATAGACTCTAGTTAGTCGATGTCCATACTGATTAAATCACATATCTGCATAAATTTCTCAGTCTTCCGCTATCTCGGATTTATAAGCCATTTATTCCTGCATTAAAATTTCTCTGCTGTTTAGTCCCACTTGATTTCTCCATAAAAAGTCCAGTCGGAAGTATCTAGAGTGCAGCGACAAGGTTGCAAGGTGAGTCCTCCGCAAATTCTGTTGGCATGGATTTCCAGTACAGTGAAGGGATCCAGTCAGCTTCCTTCAGCACCTTTAATATCTCTTGTGCGACTATCTTGCTACCCTCAGCCGATAAGTGAACCCCATCCCTGAAAAAGTAAAAACTATTCATTGAAGTGCACTCGTACTTATCAGTAATCTCTCTAAAGAGTTTCAAATAATATAAAACCGTAATACCAGAATTTGCTTCGCCCATGATTGGCCGAGGGATAATTTTAGCAATTGCTCATTAAGTGTGATTTACAAACATCAAGGTTCAGGTAATGTAGGCATTTTGAGGATGTGGCCATAATTAAAAAGAAAGATAATAAGATGCTCGAGCATGGACATCCATGCTATAAGGCCGATATTTCACAACTTCACATATTTGAAACAAGAAAGAAGTTGGTTGGCAACCTATATGAGGTGCAAAACTCACAAGACTACGACAACTTTATGTCAAAGTTCTAACACGTCGATTTGTGTAGACTTTCAAGGGCATACACAAAAGTACATATATGTAAGCAAAATATGTTCACTATGTCTTTGACCGATATTGGAAAAAAAAAACTACTACAGAATGGCATTCATCTATATGAAAATGCTTGTTTGCAGCATAAAGCAGATGAACTAAACTCGATAAAAAGTAGCTCAGAGTCTCCTACTAAGTTTCATTTTGGCTTACAAGAGAAGGAAATTGCATATAACTGCAAATGTTCACTGAACAAGTACATACATGGAATCAAAAAGTTACTATTAATGAACAAAAATATAATAACAAGAAACTTACGTAAAACAAGTAGTCAGCCAATCATCTTTTTCCTGAATTGCAGTCCAAAGATCAACGACTTTTACTCCCACCTCGTGGCACAACTCTATACAAGCTTCTGAATATACTCTGCACATCTCATTTGTTCGAACCATCTCACTCACTACTGTACTGAATTCAATAAAAAAATTTAATACACAATATTTGCAACAAAAAAATATATGGGGTCATATATGAGCGATATTACCTCTTCTTTTTATGTCGTTGGACCTCGTTGACAGGTGGAGAACTCAAAAAAATTATGCGAGTTGTGTCTGAAAGGTTCTGATCAGTCAGAAGTAATGTTAGAATACAAACCACTATAAGGTCTAATTTTAAAATAGACCTGTCACTTCAGGATAAGTTTACGTCTTCATATAAAATCTGCACACATACATTTTCACCACATGCCATTTCAATCACATGCATTAATTTTCATGAAGACTTTAATTATTATTATTTTTATATAATTAAAACTGTACAAGGTCATTCCAGTATTCACAGTGTTACCTTAGATTTTTCCATCCAAGTAAAAAACTTCGACTGTTTTACATCTCTATATTAACATATGCTCGTTTTTCATTGTATGTAAATTACTCAATCAAGTATGCAGTTATCAGGTGAGCCTCCAATATGTTGACACTATTGCTATTTGCTAAGAAGATGAATAAATGCAGATGCGCTTCTGTAAATATGTTCAGACAGCCTGGCCAACAATTTTGTTTTGAGTGTTGGCATAAACCTTTTCCATCATATCACATAGCAACTTTCTTTTGGTCTTCTAAAGAAAAGATCACCTAAAAGAAAATTACACTTGATTAGATACCTTCAGATGATTTGCAATTTTCCTCATGTTCTCAATATATTCAGGAAGTGGTACATGAGGTCCAAGACCGGACGAGTGAGGCCCCATTGAATCATTACCACCGAAGTAGACAATCACCAAGGAAGGCTGTGTGGCAGCATCCTAAATGAAGCAGCAACTTGATATAAAAAAATCCCCTAACGTAAATAATTAGATGAATTTATATATTAAATATATGTCTCAAGTAATATATTACACGCAATTTTCAGATGCAGATACAATAAACATGGAGAGTCACAAAACCAGGTGGGAATTAACTAGGAATTTAAAAACTTTACCCCCATCCCAACTGACAAGTTACAAATACAACCAGTTAAAAGATCTTCCGGAATGGGAGAGTAGCAACCACTAGAACCCCATTTGTAAGTTGTAATATTTAGAATCTCATCCAGAGGCATACATGTTCACATTCAAATTTACTGCAAGGGCAAATTAATCACCTTGGGAAATAATTGATCAAGCACTTGGATAGCACGTCTAGAGTTCCAACCGTAGTATCCTCGCAGTATTATGTCTGCCTACAACACACATGAAAAATATAACAACAGCTAAAAAAGTCTGAGGATATTATGCAAAAGATACTTTCGGTCACGTGTCAATTTTAGTGTAGTGAAATATTTTCCTGCTAACCACGGAATCACTACATGCATTATATATATGAAATGAAATGGGCACCCTATAGGATAGTATATCGAGACACTTCTAACAACGGAACTCATAACATTGCAGCTATAGATTTGTGTCAATAAATTATAAATCTAATATCCAGAAGGATATAAGTTATGAACAATCAAGAAAAATAAGGTGCTTGGTACGTCAACATAGCAAAGGAACTAAGTTGACGTGAAACTACTTTAAAATGTAAGGATGTATACCATATCTTGTTTGAGAAATAATCCTAAAGATGATATCATAGCTTGTGGAAAGAATCACGGAAATTTAATCCTCTGATAATTAAAGAGAAATTTAACAGGTTATTGCAACTAGTTATGTGTCTATGACCAAAGAAAGCTTCTATCAATAATGCTGAGACATTGCAGAAAGAAATAGAGAGTAGAAAGGCTAGAAAGAGGTCCTCTGTACTAGAGATTAAGAAATTCAACTGTTCATATCTCTCGATCTTATAAAAAATTATCAGATACATTGCGCTAAAAAACCAGTTCTTCATTATTATTAAGTTAAAAAAATAATTTTTATATTATCTTCGGTCTTCAAACATTCCCTTTCTTATTAATACAAAAACACCATAAACTTGTCCCGTAAAATGAGGAATTTTGCAGAGCCAAACTCAAAATGAATCTGCCATTTAACCCTAAGAACCTATTACAACATTCAAATATACACAACTAAATTACATTAATTATGCTCTTAGTTTTTTATGTCTCTACACTGGAGTGTTACTCATCTATGTAATATGAGATTACGGGTCCCCTTTCGATAGAACTGGGAACCGTGAAAACAATTGTTCTGCACATCAAAATTTGCAAGAAAATTATATAAAAAGTGCATAACATGTGCACAAACTATACACACATGAATGTGATTATTCCAACTACATCTGAGTATAGACAATCTTTCTTTTTGCTGAACCAAGTTGTAGCATTTTATCATACAAACATAAACATGAGATTAGAGGGTTAGTAAAGGTGCCATCTTTATCAAGAACATAAAATTTCAAAATTAAAAAAAAATTAACCTTTAAAGAAAATTAAAAAAAGAGAAGGGGGGGGGGGGGGTAGTATACTTTACGAGAGTAGAAGTGGGAAAGAATGGAACCCCAACCGCCATGGCTGTAGCTGAGCTGAACAATGGAGGATCCGAATAGCACTATCTGAGGTCTGTTTGGACCCACCATCTCTCTCTCTCTCTCTCTCTGTGTACCTGTTTCACCTTTTTATTTTATTTTTATATTCTGGAATATAAGTGAAGAAACCATTTTAACCTCCTTTTTTCCTCCTATAAACAAGAATAATGAAAATTAATTATATTTGAAGGGTAAAAGGGATCTAAAATTATTTTTAGGAAATTTTTCTAAAGTTAATTATTATAAATTATATTATTTAGTTTTAACAATAAAATTTAACATTAAATTTTGATTTTAATTATGCTTAACATCACCTTGGTACTTGTAATTGTGTTTAAAATGTAGGGTCATGTTCCTTTTAGAACCTTTAACCTAATAACTCTTAGAACTCTATCTTATATTTTAAAATAATATATATTTATCATATGTAATTCATGAATAAAGTTGTCCAAAAACACAAAATACATAATTTAGAGTTAATTAATATTTGATTAATGATAATAATCATACATTGATATCGATCACAAAATTCTCTATCATCATCATAAAATTTCCCTAATTATTTATATCAATTTTTGTGAAAATATTCAAGTTATGGTATAAACACAATATCAGATAACAGTGTTTAGCAGCTGAACATTTAAATACAAGTAAGTTCAGTTGCAGAACTTTAAAATTTATGTGTTTGATTTCAAATTCGATTGCATGACTTTTATGTTCACCGGTAGAACACGAAAGCTATGGTATGAAAATAATGTGAATAACATTGTTCAACGGCTGAACATTTTAAAAATAATCAAGTTCACTTGTAGAACTTCGTGGAAAAAAGTAAGTTCAGTTGCAGAATTTGAAGTTCATATGCGTAACTTTTAAAATTCAGTTGCAGAATACTGTATTTATACTATGAAATAAAATAGTATATTAAAAATAATATAAGATATTTAATTAATTAATACTTTTGTAAAAGTACATTATTTTATAGTATTTAATTAATAATTTTGTAAAAATACATTATTTTATATTAAAAATAATATAAGATATTTTTTAAAGTCTTTCAAATTAAAAAAAAAATGAACGAGTTATGATTTGAAAATTCATATGCGTAACTTTTAAAATTCAGTTGCAGAACATTGTATTTATACTATGAAATAAAATAGTATATTAAAAATAATATAAGATATTTAATTAATTAATACTTTTGTAAAAGTACATTATTTTATAGTATTTAATTAATAATTTTGTAAAAATACATTATTTTATATTAAAAATAATATAAGATATTTTTTAAAGTCTTTCAAATTAAAAAAAAAATGAACGAGTTATGATTTGAAAATACCCAAATTGAATTTGATCCAAACCAAATTCATCTGATTTTAATCCATTTTTTTTATTTTAATTCAAATTAGACCTGAACCGAATCGGATCTGATCTTATGAGAACTATACTCAAATATATCATAATCGAAAGTTGCTCCCATCCGAGATTGATCTGATTCGAAACCGAACCGACTATACGAATTGCCCGGTCTATATATGATACTTATGGATGAAAATTTCACCCGATCCGATGAATCGATGAATACCCGACTCGATTGGGTCTAACCGAACCCGAAATTTTGGATCTGGCACCGGGTTTAGGATATATTTTTAAATCCGAATAAATTTTGGATCGAATTTGGGTTTTGTCATAACCGAACCGAACCCGAAAATAAAATTGAACCCGTACCAAACCCGGATCTTATCTGAAATCTAATATGTATCAATTTTGAAAATAAAAGAACTTTCTACTAAATTGAAAATAATAAAGGAAGTTGTAAATTTTCAATTTACTTCCTACAAAATCGAAAATAATAAAGGAGTTCTATCAATTCCCTTCCTACAAAATTGAAAATAATAAAGGAAGTTGTAAATTTTCAATTTCCTTCCTACAAAATCGAAAATAATAAAGGAAGTTATAATTATTAATATTAAATGTTTGCTCTACTAGTAAGTATTTAAAAGGTAATTGAGATTTTTTTCGAATTTTTAATATTATTAATTCAAAAAATTGAGAAAATTAGAAAAATAGAACGAAGCAATCTGAGAGCGCCACCTCACCGCCCACGTCTTCTCCTTTATATAATAGTATTGATGATTGATTGATATTGATATATGATTTAGATTGCGTATTTATTAAATTTTCCTTAAAATTTAATTAGATAGATTATTATAATTGATAAATAATTATACAAATAAATCGAGACCTGATTAAATCCCGAATCAAATCAAAATTTGATAGGTCTGTTCCGAATTTAAACATTCGGGTATTAATCGAGTCTGGGTCCAAATCCGGATCCAACTTATATATTTGAATCCGGATCCGAATGTCATAAATTCTGAATCGACCAACCGTTTGCCATCCCTCATGATACCCAATTGGTAAACGAGTACATTGATTTATCTTTTTCCTTAAAAAACTTCTAATAATATACAATCCTCAAATGAATAATTCAGGTATGAAATACATATCTGACAAATCATGATTTTATGAAAAAAAAATTATTTATTTTGGAAAGCTTAATTATTAGCGGTGTATCTTGTGTAAGATTGGGATACATACCTAGTCGTGTATAAATTAGCAAATATTTTTTAGAACGGTAATTTTTGTCAATTACATGAAAATATGATGAATATATATCTGTTGTTCCAAGTAAAAAGATAATTTTTTTTTTTGCCACAAATAAAATCAGCTTTCATTAATTCTTTAAATCATTCAACAGTACATTCTGAAATTCCGAATGAACATCTCCCACTCTCCAAACACGATCAGATATTGAACAGCTATATCTCGCCAAGTAGTGAGATACTCTATTCGCTGAACGTTTTACAAATCTAAACAAGACATTTTGATCTTTTAAACCTTCTAGTAGCACTCTACAATCCTCAATCACTCTCCCTAAATAAGAGAGGCTTGTTATCGACGATCGAATGGCCTGGACAAGGACAACCTGCAGACAATCAGTCTCTACATCAACATTGTGATACCCCGTGTCCTTAATCCAGCCCAACACTTCTCTTACTCCAATTGCTTCAGCTAGTTCAGGCGCTATTCTTCCTTGCAAACACTTCGATCTGGCCTCCAGCAGCTGGCCATTGTTGTTCCTAACGACAAAAGCGTGACTATAACAGTTTTCATGCTCAAAAACAGCAGCGTCAGAATTAATCTTAACTCTATCATCCCGTGGTAACTGCCAGTGTTCATGACCGTCGTCCTGAGACATGTACCCCAGAAAATGGTCGAAAGTTTTATCTTGAACACTCCTCCATTGGTTAAGAACCGTTTTAGCTGACTCTACTACTTCAAACACTTCTAAACTGTGCTGGTTCCACACTAAATCGTTTCGACTCTTCCACAGCATCCAACATAACATAATAGCTTTCTGAGTCTCTTCTTTTCTGTACTGCTTGAAGATCACCTGTAACCATTCTCTGAAAGAATGACCTGTGTTGACAGCTCGTTGTAAACCAGAAGCTTCCCAGCAAGCACCAGCAAAAGTGCAGTCCACCAGAATATGCAATATAGTCTCTACTTCATTTTGACAAACTGGACAGCAAATATTAATATCCACTCTTTTCCTTCTGAGATTATCTTTTGTTGGCAAAGTACCAGTAATAGCTCTCCAAGCAAAATGTTTCACTTTGGGAGGTATTTTTAAATTCCACAATTGCATCCAAAAACCGGAATTATCATCATTCTGATTGCTTTCCTTCTCGTCACAAATACAGCCATAAGCACTCTTAACTGTATAATTACCCAATTTCTCGAACTTCCAGTACCACGTATCATTATCTGCCTTGTTCACTGGAATTGACAAAATCAAATTCGCATCTCTTTCCTTCCTCAAAAATGTCCTTCACTAAATCATGATCCCACTGATTCTCTGTCATACTCATCAATGCTGATACTGTCGCATTATGCAATGAATCACTTGAGGTGTGAACATATGGGTCTGCAGAATCTGGGAGCCAAGGATCATTAAGCACTGAAACATTTTCACCACATCCAATTCGACGAACCACGCCCTTCTTCATTAGAGACTGTGCCTCCATAATGCTTCTCCAAACATAACTCGGGTTCCCCCCTATCTTAGCATTAATAAAGGATCCGTCTGGGAAATATCGTGCTTTAAACACTTTACTTACTAGCATATCAGGATGAGTGAGTAACCTCCATGCCTGTTTGCCAAGCAAAGCCACATTAAAATCTCTTATGCTTCTAAACCCAAGACCACCTGCACTCTTTTTCTTGCACATATTCTCCCAACTCAGCCAATGTATTGCCATGTTCTTCTTTTGGTTGGATCTCCACCAAAACCTGCACATAATACGTTCAATTTCCTAGCATAGGTCAATAGGTAAAAGGAAAACACTCATTGTATAATTAGGAAGTGATTGAGCCACTGTTTTGAGCATAATTTCCTTTCCTCCCTTCGACAACACTTGCTTATCCCAGCCTTCAATTCTTTCTTGCAGCTTGCTCTTTAAAAAACCAAACACAACAGTTTTCTTCCTGTGTATCATACTCGGAAGCCCAAGATATAAACTATGATCCCCTACTTCCTGAAAATGAAGCTGTCGCATCAAACTCTCCTTAATCTCCACATTAGTATTCCTACTGAAAATGACTGAAGACTTATTCACATTAATTTGTTGCCCTAAAGCCTTCTCAAATATCTCCAGCATCAATAAAACCTGCTCAGCACTTCGTGATGTAGCTTTACAGAAGATAAAGCTATCATCTGCAAAGAACATGTGCGAAATTGTTGGAGCACTACGAGCTACTCTTATCCCCTGAATCAGCTGTCTTCTTTCATACTCATGAATCAACGCAGTTAAACCTTCAATGCATATTAGAAAGAGATACGAAGATAACGGATCACCTTGGCGTATACCTCTTTGTGGGGTTATAGAGCCAAAGACACGACCTGCATGAGTAATTTGATAATTCGCTGACACAACACAAGACATCAACAGCTCGACTATTTTCTTCTCAAAACCCATCTTGATTAGAACTGCTTTCCTTTTCATAAAATGCATCACCTCGTGAGCTACCAAAATGTTATCCGTGATTAAACGACCCGGAACAAAAGCACTTTGTGTACCCGATATAACAGAACCCAGGACTTGCTTCAACCTATTTGCTAATACTTTCGAGATGATTTTATAAACAACGTTACATAGAGAAATAGGTCGTAAGTCAAGCATGGTTTGAGGAGTTTTGTTCTTCGGAATTAACACAATGTTAGTACTTGTCAACTGATTGGACAACATACCATCTGCAAAGAATTGTTTGACCACCTGAATTATATCACCTCCAACGATATTCCAAAACTTTTGATAAAAGCCCGGGCTCATCCCATCTGGCCCCGGGGATTTGTCGGGGTGCATATGAAATAAAGCTTCTTTAACTTCAATATCTTCTATAGGAGCCATCAGCTTGTCATTTTGATCTTGAGTGACCCTTTCTGAGATGCACCTCGTAACCTCACTCCACTCTGTGTTTGAGGCCGTAAACAGCAGCGTAAAATAACCAACCATTGTTTCCTCCAAACCTTCCCCCCACCCAACTTTAACTCCAGAACTGTTGATCAAAGATGATATATGATTCACCCTTCTTCTGTTCTTTGTGGCTTTATGAAAATACTTATTGTTTTGATCACCTTCTCGAAGCCATAACTGCTTTGATCTCTGGCGCCAGAATACTTCTTGTTGAGCATACACCTCTGCTAACTTAGCTTTTTCCGTTCGGACCATATCAATCGAATTTGCGTCCCTACGACCTTTTAAAGTCTTCAAAATGTGTTTGCTATGATTGATCCTCTTCCTGAAACTTCCAGTAATTTCATTACCCCAGACTGAGAGCACTTCTGAGCATCGAAAAATTTTGTCGAACAAAGAAACCTCTGCATCAACATTCCATGCTTCTTCAACTATTTGTTTACACATAGGCTCTCTTAGCCAAGCATTTTCAAACCTAAATCTTTTCACAAGTTGAACTCGAACATTCTCACAAGGATCCAGCATAATCGGACAATGATCCGAGGTTGTAACCTCTAAGTTTGTGAGCTTTGCATCCTTAAAAAGACTTAGAAATGCATCTGTAACCAAAGCTCTATCTAAACGTACTTCAATCCAGCTATCTGTACCATACCCTTTCTCCCACGTAAACGGATAGCCAACTAAGTTCATATCCACCAAAGCGCAATCCTCAACAACCTCCCTGAAGCCTTGTACCAACCAACCTGGATAAGGTCTGCCTCCCCTTTTGTCCTCCTGAGCTAAAACATTGTTCATATCTCCTATCAAAGCCCAAGGAATAGTATTTCCTTCTGCTAATCTACGAATTAACTCCCATGTCTCCCTCCTCTTCGATCTGTTGGGTTCTCCATACACCCCTGTTAGCCTATATTTATAGCCTTCCCTACTATTAATAGTAAGGTCGATATGATTCCTGCTATAAGACTTAAGGCTCACTTCATCATTGTGTCTTCATAAAAATGCAATGCCCCCACTATGGCCTTGTGACTCCACAGTAAACGCTCCCTCAAAATTCAATGAATTTCTTACTAACTCCACTCTACTTTTATTGCATAGAATCTCACTTAGAAAAATAAAATTGGGTTTCTTTTGGAATGATAAATCCTTAAGGAATTGAAAAGCCCATGGGGTCCCAAGCCCATGGCAATTCCAGCTTATGACACTCATAATCCTAGGCGAGCACCCTTTAGAGCACTCGCCTCTTTTCCGTTTTTTGAATCATTTGTTTTTTCTGGGCCGTTTTCAACATTCATATTATCCTCCTCATCTGAACCCATCACAATTTCTGTATTCAGGCCCAACTCCGCATTCAAGCCCACTCCACTGTCTGTCCTTCTTTTTTTCGTTTCTATCATTCTGTTATATCCCTTGATTTCAGCTTCCGTATCATTCTCCTCCCTTATCCCTGGATTCACGTCATTAGATACATTTTGAATTATTTTCCCTCCAACTCTAGCTGAACTTGTACCTACTACCTGATTATGTGGAGAAAAAATCGGATCTTGATTGTTCTTTCCATTGCCAGGATTCCATCCTCCACCTCCATCCCCTGTTTTCCAGTCATCTCCTTCAATACCACTGCGAAGCCATTTAGTACCTATCTGCTTAATCTGGCGCTTTAATGGTGCACGCATCCATGCCCCGTAAGGTTTAACAATTTCGTTTGCAGGAGTATCGAACAGACGAGAACAAAACTTCTCAGAATGTCCTAGTAAACCACATATAAAACAGAAAGTAGGAACATTCTCGTACTTAAACGTTATCCAAAACCAATCATCGCCAGTCTTTCTCACCTTCATTCTTCGTTTCAAAGGTTTGCATATATCAATGGTTACTCGAACTCGCATATAATCTCGCCAAACATTCATGAAATTTGTTGAGCATGACTCTACGTAGCTGCCAATGTAGTTACCTACCTCCTTAACGATCTTCTCTGTCATAAAACCTGGCTTAAGATCATGTATTTGCACCCACAAATCCATCGAATTGTCCCCTTCCTTCAATCGTGCCATTACCAATGCTCTTCTATTGAACGACCAAGGACTACCATCAAGAACTCTTTTCACATCCAATTCATGATAGAACTGAAAGAGATATAAATTATTCTCCAACTCCTTTATGTAAACACCTTTCCCAGGTTTCCACAGGGATGCCAACGTTTGTTGTAGCGCCTGAAAATCTGCATTGCCATCTGTTATGAAACGAGCCACCACACATAGTTTAGCATTAAAGCCAGCGAAAGCACCATTATTAACTTCTTCCACCTCTATAGCCAAGCCTCCCTCCTCCTCGTCTTCTAACGTGATATTGTTCATAGCATCTATGATGTTAGATGTCATTGCAGATTATGAAATGAAAGAAATGATAAGAAAAAACTGACTAACAGACTAATAACAAAACATATCAGACCATGTCAATAGACAAGACTAGATGGATTATATTATATATGGCAATTTTTATTTTTTTTATTATGTTGTGTTTATGTTGGATTCGTCTGCATTTGAATATAGTCGACCTCTACTGTCAGTAAAAAGATAATTTTAAGATAACGTTATATTGTTTGCACAGTGTACTTAAAATGTGATAGGTATATAAAGAATCTCTATTAGAACTTTCTGAAATCCTAAATTAAAATATACATGAATATTTAATTTACATTTATTGATAATAAAAATGATTAAAAAAACTTTGATATTTGAATTTGCCTTTTCATGTCAATTCCGTCATACTTGAAATGAATTGTGTAGCAAAACAGTATATAAGAAACATTTGCGTCAAAATATTTTAAGTTTCGACTGATTAACCTGTTGTACACAATTTCACAATTGCAAATAATCCGGAAATATGTAATGATTAAAATTATTTTCGAATTTTACCATTTTATGTCTTTGATATTCATTTGAAGGTCATCTTCTCCAAATTTCCCCACAATTTGATTCTTACAAGCATCAATGTCTCAGAGATATTTTACTTTCTTAATTGGCAACGTGCATAGCATGTTAACTTCAGTATCAGATTTTGTTACTATGCTACCTCGACCTCAACTTGTAGTAACATTGTATTTGCAAAGGACCAGTAACCAACTATCAAATGGGGGAAAATAACTTATTTTCAGTTTTTTCATGGTATTCTTGAATCTTCATAAATATACTCCTCATGTGCGGTGTAGAGTGCACCTGCTTACAAATGCAAGATATATATATGCATAAAACAAGAATATACCGAAGTTCCCAAACCATTGCAGAAACATTGCTGCCATAGAAGGCATGTCGATTGTTCACAACACAGACTCCCAAAACTTTGCTGAACCTACACTCAAGTTCACAATTCCAACACTGTATCAAAGAATAAGTATGAAGAGAGAAATGTTCACTCAACATCAATTCGCATCCCCCAGGTCACTTGTTACTGAGGCTGATATAATGTGCAACAGCCACTCTCACCCTAGAGACAAAACCATTTCCTGGGAAAGTTTTTCACCAACAGCCTTCTTGTACTTGCGCAACATTGTCTCCAGGTTACTCCTCTGGTTTGGGGCCAAAGCTTGTTCTATGTCCTTCAAAAACAGGTGACACACGTTAAGACTTGGTATCCTGATACATATACTACATCAAAGTAAAGCATACTTGATAAAATGCAACTAAATTGCCCTATAAATATAATGTGGGTGTTTCAACATTTAATTTATCTAAACAGATGATGCAACCGGCCTGGGATAAATATTCATTCTTAGAGAAACGCTTACATTAAGAGTTCCCAGGTATCACTGAGAAACAATTTTTCATTAAGTAATCAAAGATTACGAAATAAGGTACATATGCAATATGCTTAAAAAGGTCTCTGATAAATGGATTCTTATGACTGGATACAATTGAGAAAACATATTTGATTTGACAAAAATATAGGTTGTGCAAAAGTTATGCAAGTACCAACAAAAGTTTGTGCATACATCTAGCATATCATATAACTAACGTGCTGGTGGAATTGAACTACATGAGAGAAGAACCTCTTGGTGAGAGAAAAAGCCAATCAATTTTATTTTTCCCTTACCAGTCAAGTGGTAAGGTAGGGCGCTATTCAATGATGAAAACGCACCCAGTCAAGTGGGAAGGTAGTTCAGCTAGCAGGAGCAAAGGACTGAAAATATTGAAGAAAGCAGATTTTAATTTGTGTGCTATTATGTTTTAACAGCTAGCATGCCCTATTTATGCTGACCAAATTATCAAGAATCAGCAATCTCTTTGCTTAAATATTCCCCTACCCAACCAGACAATCTTGTAGTTAATAAAAAACTTGAAGAAAGTAAATGAATACTAAACTCTACAATGCTAAATACTCTCTTTGTGCTCCTACCTTTCTTTTATCTCAAGAAACTGCCTAGGAATTCAATATGAGCCTAGGAGAGTCTCAAAGGAAAAAGAGAAAACTGCAAATTTAGCAAGTAGCAAGCACCAAACACTGAATACCTAAGGCTACGCCTTCGAGTTAGAACAGAGTGGTTAACATACCCAAGAACCGAGTCACGTACCTTGTATCTCAGACGAGATCCTTTCAACCCAATTATTACATTACCAACACTTGCATCTTCAAATTCAGGTAAAGTCAAAACACTAGTCTCTGGGTCAGATTCATCATCGGAATCTTCAGAATCAACTTCAGACATTTCTTCATCCTCATCAAAAGGAACATCGTTGGATTCCTCTTGAAAGGAATAATCATGCTGCGGCTCTAATTGACTTGCACCCAACTCGGGAGTTGATTCTACTGTTTGCAAATTGTGTAAATCAGATAAGATCACATATCGTTTTCTATCAAGCAACGGCTTTGCAGTCTCAAAGGGAAACCACCTGAGAAAAATGAGGTTATTGTCAAAAAAAAGTCAATTTACCTACTCAGTGCGACACTCATCAAACAGAAATATAGCAATTATAACAGTAAGAATATTACCAAGTAAAGACTACAATGTTTGAATAAGAATCAAGTGATAAATTAACCAAGTAAGATATTTTGTTGCCAAGACACAAATTTCCCCACAAAAGTATATAAACTCCCAAGACAGAGAGGTAGGTAAATAACTTACTTCATTATTTATATATTATTATTTAGATTATGGATATTTGTATTACCAATCAGATATATTCTACAATATAATAAATGGTAGTACTTATCTATTAGGAATAATATGGTAATAGTAATTAATTCGTAATCCAGATGAATTTGTTTCTTAATATCCAAGATACGGTTTTACACCAATGTAAGGAGATGTATTCATCGTACTGCTATGTAGATTTGAATTATAAACTAATATAAAATTTTCTGTATTCTCTTGGTGAGGAATAGTCTATTCTTAGCTATCAATCTGGGAAGCGTTCCCGAACCCCCAACTCTAGTGTCCTAAATCAACTTTGATGAACATTATTTCAACATAAGTATTCATTAGTTACAAGATTAGAGAATATACAAATTTCTTTTGAGATTGCAGGTCTTTGAGTTGTGTAAATTGTGAAGAAAAAGATACATACTGGTAACGAAGGGGGCAGAGAAGCTCAGATGGACGATAAGCTGCTTTATATCTCATCTTGTTACAGGAATGGATATAGTAACCCATGTAGTAATACTGAAGACTCGGACAATGGGCTTGATTCTCCCTGACACAACCAATTTCTTGGAGGGCCGAGTACTTTCCCAACGATAAAAAGGCAAAGTCCGGATCCCAAAAGAGATATTTGCTCGATAAGCATTTAGGGAGGATATCAATAACCCCTACAGCAACTAATCGGCCATCAATAATATATTGCTGATGAAAAGAACCAAAGCCACAGCGAGGAACAGTGTTGTCACCATTTGATGGAATATATACCAACGGGGAATCAACCAGAAATCTCCTGTAAGAACTTTCTGAGACATGATCCGGTGCATCATTGTGCACATTAATCTGGTATTTCCTGTACAAGTCATATTCTTTAGGATCAAAACTAGATCTTTTCAATATAATCTCAAGCTTCTTTCTTTTACCCGGTGTACCCCCAGAACCCTTCTTCATTGAAATTCCTATATCTTTACTTTCACCTCGGGACTCTTTATGGACCTTAGCTATTTCCGCAACTTCATCTGAACGAGCTTGTTTTGTGGTAGCATAGAAATTAATGTGCCCATTGCAAGCTCTAACTGACAAACCAGATGTATCACACAGATTTTCCAAGTAAATTACCAGTTTTTCAGCAATTGCTTGCAGAGTAAGCTCTGGTTCTGTCAAGTGTTCATTCTCTTCCTTGCCACCTCCAGATCCTTTCATATCAGGTCTTTTATCCCTTCGCACTAGAGCAGCTTTAATCTGGAAAGAAATGTTGCTAGAGAATAGAAGATCTTCTGATCCTTCAACAAGTAACTTTTTTTTACCTTGTGAAACTTTTTTGACAGAAGGTTTGGGCAACACAGTATCTCGAGGAAACTCCCCACGTTCAATGCATGCATGTGCAGCACAAACAATCTGATCAGACAAATAACTTAAAAGTTGTACATCTTTGTTTTTCTCTTCGGTGTTTAACTTTAGGGGTTTCCCTACTGCTGAAGCAATTGTAGAGCTATGGATAACGCTGCTCAAGTTCTTTGAAGTACATGGGTTATCCAAGCTCTTTTGTGATTCTTTCACCTCCAATGTGCCATCTAGGAATCTGCAAGTAATGCAATACCATTGTCACTTGTCAGTACATTGCTGAACTTCACCTAGAAACTTCTAAGGAAAAGATCTAATATTATTGTTTACATATTTAAGATTTTTTATAAAACACAAGGAAAACATAGTCTACAAACAGTGACAAGCATGCTGAAACAACACAAGTTTTAATGCATCTATTAAGGAGAAAACTTCCAAAGTGATGGGATACCTCATTACTGAATGTAACCTTTCTCATCCTCTTAAAAAATTGTGCCCAGGATGTTCCCAGATTGACATTAAAAAACCATAACATTAAAAGGACAGATATCGAAGGAAAGTGTTAAGGGAGGCCCTAAATGGATCATATATTATTCAATGGTCCCCTCACTCGTACGAGTGGACAAACAGACAACATAATAAACCACTAAACAGACAACACACAAGTATATATAAATAATGGGGGTGGGAGGGTTCGAACCTGTGACCTCCCCCTCCGAGTTAGGGTACCAAGTTAAGTAACCAGCTCATTTAAAACATTTAAGTGTTAGAGGGAGGCCTTAAAAGAATCATATTTTATTCAACAGAAAGGATGTATATTATGTAGCACCTTAAAGATACCTTTGCATTCGTTTAGAGACTCTTTGTTGTTCTTTAGAAGGAACAAAATCACTAGCCTTTAAACGGATAGTATACTGAGGGCAGCAAGTCTTGTCCATCTCAGGTTTGTAAATATAGCAGCCAGATCTCCTCCAACCTCTGTCAAGAAGATCTACAAATAGATAGAGGCATCAAGTAAGTTCAAGTTGAGATGCTTATTTCAAATTCACCCAAATGGGAAGTTAATTGAGTTGAGACATAGAGAGTAATAAAGAATCCATTAAAAGGTTGTTTTCTGGTTATGGTCAATCAAAGAAGTGTAAATACTCACGCATTCATGCTTTTACTCAGGCTTGCATCCTTGACCTCTAATTACTAAAAGGAGGCTAGGCCTTGCATACATCCATTATTAAGTTGCAGCGGAGATATTTAACACCTCGACTCATTTAAGAAGTTTAATAAGGAACGGAAAAATGAATCACCTTAGCAGTAGAAAACCAACTTCCGCAGCACAGATAATTATTTGTATCAATAAATAAGTTCCAAACTGTAATATAACTACCTTCTCCCAAAGGTTAGGTAATACGACTAAAAAAAAGACCTTTAATAGACCGTAATTTAGCAAGTGACTTCTGACTTGTGACTAATTTCAGGATACAGTGAATGCTTAAGTATTAGCGTTATCACCTTGGTTCTTGTTAGGATAAATCATTCAAATGTGTTAATTTACCCATGCTGAATGATGGCATGTGTAGCTTAGACCCATAAACAAATTGATTGAATTAATATCTCAGGCCCAAAAGTAGAAACTTGTAGTTAGCAACTGCGTAAAATTATTACTTCTTCAATGCAGAAAATATGGTATTTCTTTCGCCGCCTGAATTTAAAAATTTGTCAAGGCAAATGAAGATAATTGAAAATGTATAAAATTCAAAAATAACAGTACATAATATTGAAATGCATCGAGATCATCGAGATGAAATGGATTTACACATCCAGGTATCTGCAGTCTACATCCAAAGACTTGACACATCCTAGTTTCGGATTAAAAAATATCCATTCTGGGCACTAGTAGAATTAATAGTAAAATTTTGGTTCAAGTCATCGTTACAGACGCATGGTATCCATGTAATTAAAAATGAGTCTACTATACTTAGAGAGAACATAGTAGAAAATATATAAACTATGTGGAATTGATAACAAATCAGTTATCCAATACACCTATCTTATATAGAAGCATAAAACTATCATCCTCAAACAATTAAACAATATGGACTCATTAATACACTAATAGTCCCTTGTCCATTGAATGTGTATACGTGTCCCAGTGTGAGAAAGGATATTCAGATGGCCGTACCAAACAAAGCAAAGCATGCCATATGAAGGATCATAAGAAAAACATGTGCAAGATTTACCACCTTGATAGTCATCAACTGTCAAACTGTTCGCCCACAACCCTGTATAACAAGAAATCAGAATATCAGTGATATCATTTCAGATAAAGGTTTTCTCTAAGCACATATGCATTTAGGCTGTGATTCACTAAAATATTTACCAAACATAGTTATAGAATTTTAGGCACTGTTGGCGAATCATTTTTCCTTTTCTCTTCTTTCAAATAAAAGTCTAGAGCATTTAAGATTTCTCCAGGTTTGGATACCAAATCAGATTTTTCTTACATCATCGAGTTTCACGCAGACACACACACACACATCCATTTCCCAAAAGAACGGCATTGCTTATCATTGATTCACAACTACTGTAAAACATCAATAAATTAATATCACAGAGACCACGGAATTTGATGATTAAGATAGGTTATTAATTAATCAAGTTAAAATATACACCACATCAATTATAATTGGGAGTTGGACCAAAAAATAAACTACTTTATCAAGGTTAGAAACCAAACAAGTTCTAATATATCGTCATTTTTACTGTAGTATAACCTAAGTAAACAATTATGAATTCGGAAAACGTAAACCGAACACACAGTTCAGCCAAACTGGTTAACACAAAACCGAAACCCATAACAAAGCTCACAATCAAGCAATTAAAAACTACACCTACTTACAAATCAAACAACTGGAAACTATATAATTAAAAGCGACAGACAAAATCAAATTAGAATTGACAATGGTAAAACCCAACTAAACATTCATCAAATTTAAAACAAAAAAGGAACACTAAAATAAAGTCAAAAATAGCTAACAAAATCGAAAACTATTAAAATCCTAACAATGAAAAAAATTAACCTACTTACCTTTCATGGAAACTACAATAAAAACCGAGAGACGAAATCAAATTAGAAAATTCACTATTGTAAAACTCAAGTAAACATTCATTAATTTTAAAACGTAAACCGATCAGACATAAACAGTCAAACTAGCTAACAAAATCGAAAACTACAACAAACAAAAACTATACCCACTTACAAATCACGGAACTATAACCAAAACAGCGAGACGAAATCAAATTAAAAAGTTCACTACTGTAAAACTCAATTAAACATTCATCAATTTTAAAATGTAAACCGCACACACAACACAGTCAATCTAGCTAACGAAACCAGAAACTGTAACAAACCTAACAATCAAACAATTAAAAACTACATCTACTAAAATCGAAACCGAGAAACAAAAATCATCTCATAATTCACGAAATAAGAGAGAGAGGATCAACCATAAGTGATACTAGTATGAGCAGAAGATTTGCAATAACCGCAAGAGCTACGACGACGACCGACATGAACAACCTCTGTTTGACCTCTGTTATTTCCACTTGCACTTCCACCGCTACTGCTTGCTCGATTCCTCATCATCTTCCTTGTTTGTTGTTTCAATTATTCAATTTCTCTGGATTTTTGGGTTAAAAATGGTCTCGATTGACCTGATTTAGGGCATACTGATTGAATATCGTGCCAAGGTACATACAGGATTTGTATTACAGTTGTGGTGCTTTTACAATTACAAAAATGCAAGTGCGCAGACTTGTAACGCAGCTGATAGGATCAGTCAGTCACCTTTGATTAAAACAAATTATTTTCTCACGACCAATTATATTTTGGACCAATTTTTTAACTTTGTTAGAACAACTCTTGTAGTTTCTTTTAAAGCCTACTTCATATACCTGTATTTTGTCCGTCAGATTATTTGAAACTAGCATGATCGCCCGTACAAATCACGGGCATCATTTAAATTCATAAAATGTTGTTGTTTTGATTTTATTATATAGACGATTTATAATTTTTGAAATACTATACGTCGTTAATGTGGTATTTTTTATGGACATTGGCAATAACTCAAATTTCTTACTTGAATTTCATATATAATCCTAACAATAGAATCACATCTAGCCATTTAAAAAAATAAATTGGAATGATTAAAAAATATGTAATTTAAAAGTCTAATCATGAGTCAGTAGATTCACGTGTTTATATATAAAGAAGTGCTAAATAAGATAATTTACATAAATAAGAAGCGAAAACTAATTATGGTCACACATTCAAATCTAATTTACATCTCAACCATCACCCATATTCACTCTTATGCCCCTTCCATTATCGGCGACCTTACACACCATCACTTACTTTACACCGCTGTTATCACCATCTCATTCCATTTGTCATCATCATTCATGATACACACACACACACATATATATATATATATATATATAAAATGTGTATGAGTGGGCGAGAGAGAGAAATTGTGTGTATAATAAACCATAATCACTCTACAATCTTTTGTTGTCACCAAATCGACCACCACTCCGAAAGTAACTTATGAACATGTTTGTCGCAAATTCCAGTCTCATTCCTGACCACACCTCCAATAATTCATTCATCCTTCTCTCAACATATCTAAGTTTACCGATCGATGTCATTTTCACTCACTCTACTACCGTCAACACTATTACCAACAACTTCGAACATTTACACAATTCCAAATTTGGAATATTCTTATTATTTGCGTTCAAATTTTTTAGTGATTTAAGTTTAAATTTTGATAATTTTAGTTGAATTTCTAGTGACTTGCTTTGATGATGGTAATTTTGGTTGTGTAAGTGGTGGTGTTCACGTGGTTAGTGGTGGTGGTGTGGTAGTGGTCATGTAACAGTGATTTAATATTCTTCTAGTTCATATTAAAATTAGCTAAAATTTTGGTTTGTATTCATGTTCATTGTGATATATCATCTACTAAGTAGCATACTTGAATAATACAATGAGACGTTTTAAATTATTTTTAATATAGTATCCATATTCTATTTTTTAATAAATATTTTTGAACTAATTATGTGTTTTATCTAAATATTCATCTAATAACTAATATGAATTCCAAATCTCATCTACAATAATTTTTTGCCCCTTAAATTATCTTTTTATAGACTATAAAAATATTTTTCCTAATAGCAGTGAGAGTGAGGGTGTAATCGAGTCGAACACTGCCGGACTCGAGTTCAAACTCGATAAAAAAATTATGTCAAGCTTGAACTCGAGCTCAAGTTTAATTGGTCCTCCAATTTTTACATTGAATATAATTCATTTTTTAATATTAATATGATGGAAGTGTGAATTAGTAAATTACTAAATAGTCTGGAAATGACTTGTTGGCCTATAATATATATATGTAATATATATGAAAATAAAAATGTAAAACATTATAACAATGAGTTATTGGTTTATGTAGTTAAGAGCATCTCCAACCTTACTTATCATCTACAACCGGCAACTAAACAGTGTGATTTATAGCCAACCTCTGTGAATATGGTCACTCCAACCACTAACTGTTGTTGTTCAAAATTATAGCCATCAAGATATGGTTGACCATATTTGGCCAAGTCTTACAGATATGTAGAGACTTTCTCTACCTACTTTTTCTCTCCCTTGCTTTTTTCTTTCTTTTTCTTTTCAGCTGCAGCTTTGATTTGCACTGACCGAAATTTTCAATATCTTTTTTAATATTATTTTTTTGTGAAATTAAAAATTATGGAGGCAACACAAAAAATTAGCTAGTGTTAGTATTAAAAATAATGCTAGAGGTATTAAATTGGATATAAAAATAGATATAAAATGGCATGTTTCATTATTAGATTATTTATAAATAAATGTATAATGTCATTTACATCATTTTCACAAATTAAAATATTTTAAATTGACATATTAGCAACTCCACATTATCTTGTACCCAATTTCGGCACCTCTAGCATTGATATTAATATATATAAATTATTTTTCAATGAAAAAGTATTGTTTAAAATTATAAATATACTATTTTCAAAATATATCCAACCATTATAATCAACTCACTGGAGTACAATGTCTTACAGATTCAGTAAATTTTACCCAAATATTACTTTATATTATTTTAGCCAACCATTTTAGCTAACTCTATTGGAGATGCTCCAATGATTCATAAAATGGTTCTCAAAATTTCTTTGGTGTAGGAGATGTGAATATAATTTATTTTTTTAATATTAATATGATGAAAGAGCGAATTAGTAAATTACTAAATACTCTTAAAAGGGCTTGTTGGCCTTTAATATATGTAATATAATATAATATATACCGGATGGATGGATGAGTTTTAAAATAAAGTTTAAATAACATACACATATTAACAATTATTTAAGTATGGGGTAAATGAGCTTCAAAATTTTATCAAAATGGGCTATAAATTATTTTTGAATGAAAAAGTATTGTTTAAAATTATAAATATACTATTTTCAAAATATATCCAACCATTATAATCAACCCACTGGACTGGAGTACAACGCCTTACAGATTCAGTAAATTTTACCCAAATATTACTTTATATTATTGTAGTCAACCACTTTAGCTAACTCCATTGGAGATGCTCCAATGATTCATAAAATGGTTCTCAAAATTTCTTTAGTGTAGGAGATGTGAATATAATTCATTTTTTAATATTAATATGATGAAAGAGCGAATTAGTACATTACTAAATAGTGTTAAAAGGGTTTGTTGGCCTTTAATATATGTAATATAATATAATATATACTGGATGGATGGATGAGTTTTAAAATAAAGTTTAAATTAACATACACATATTAAGAGTTATTTCAGTATGGGGTAAATCAGCTTCAAAATTTTATCAAATGGGTTCCTATCATGATGGTTGAGGTGGTAACATAAAATACATTTGCATCCAAAGGTCATGGGTTCAATTCTTGTTAATAACAATATTTTTAATATATTTATACATTATATGGGTATATAAGTAATTTAATAAATGGCATAGAAAGCCATGTTGGCCCATAATAAGTACATTACTAATTAGTCTTAAAAGAGCTTGTTGGCCTTTAACATATGTAATATAATATATACCGGATGGATGGATGAGTTTTAAAATAAAGTTTAAATAACATACACATATTAAGAGTTATTTAAGTATGGGGTAAATGAGCTTCAAAATTTTATCAAATGGGCTCCTAGCATGATGGTTGAGGTGGTAACATAAAATACCTTTGCATCCAAAGGTCATGGGTTCAATTATTGCTAGTAACAACATTTTTAATATATTTATACATTATAGGGGTATATAAGTAATTTAATAAATGGCATAGAAAACCATGTTGGCCCATAATATAGATAATAGATATTAAATTTGATAAATTATTACTTACTATACTGGATATTCAGAATTTTTACATAATGCGTGTTTTCGTCCAATATATCTAACTTTGTCTGTTTGAATGAGGGTAAAATAGTCTTTTCAATAATACAGCAACTCTGCCATTTCCATTAGAAATAGGACTAGTTGAAAGGCTTCGGAGTCATTACACATATTACAACTTCTCATATCTTAATTATAATAGATGAAACACAAAACTTACCACTTAATGATGGTGTTTTTTTCTCCAGAAAATCAACAACCAGATCAGAAACATGACATACAAACACTTTCCACCTATTCTTGCAACAATTAAAACACCTTGAGATATAAGTGACTTATCCCCCGATAAACTTACTCGAACAAGTCTTCCATGTACCTGGATAATAACAGACTAATGAATCCTATGTAGCGATGGGTAGTTTCATAGTTTGTATGTCCTTAGTACACAGAAAGAACGTGTTTAAGAGAATAAGGATAGAAAGAAACATACTCACTGTTACATTTGTGTGTACACTAGTAATTGAATCATCATAAGATGATAATGACACAGTGTTTTGCACATTTATGATAAAGATCAAAGGAAAGGAACAAATATCAAAGGAAAATTGTTGGGTATTAATAATTACAATAGTTTGTACTCATTATATGTAGTAAATTCCTTCTACCGAGAGCTTTTTGTGTTAAACCCAGTTACGCATATTGTCGAACAGTTGGTGGGCATGATGGATATGATCAATATTTTAATAATTGGCTGAAATCTTGGCCAAAAGATGGTTTCCGAGCATCGAAAAATGATGTGCCGGTGAGCAATGACGAACAGAGGTCGACGAATTGAAATTTAGTGGCCAAATCCATGGCTAATAGATAGATACATGTATGAAATATGAATGTTGTATCTATATCTCTAATATATTTATAAATGTTTTATTTTAATTTTTCTTTATCTAAAAATTAATTGATGTTAATTGAATGACTATTTTACCCTTCCCAAACAAACGGAGTTATTGAAATTTAACGTAAACATTCATTGTGTAAAAATTCTAAATGTTGAGTATAGAAAGTGATAGTTTATGAAATTCAGTATCTCAAGTGGTTTGCCAGACAAACTGCAAGTACACGAATTACACTTTACTCTTTTTTTTTTAACTTGTGAAATATAAAAAAGACAGTAATTTTTTTCCCTCCAACAGATTACGAGATCTTCCGGCCTTTACATAACTAAACTGCTAATTTAGTTAGATTTCGTATCCGGTCTATCCAGGTTCATAATTTCAAAAAAAAAATTCTTCTCTTTACTTTATTTTAAAAGTTGTTAGCTACTATTAGTTAATATTCTATTATAAAAATTAATATCATCATTGTTCATTCTAATGGACTTCTGTTTATTTTATTTCATTTTTATATTTTTAATAATTCATAAGTTATACCTACAACAAAATTACCCAAACATATCAATCAAAAAAAATATTACCCAAACAGGCATTGACTCAAAAAATTTCCATTTCACTTATCACTTTAAACATTTTTAAGTCATAGTTAATTATTTTAAATTTAGCTAAACGAGTTTTTAATCAAAATCAAAATTTTGGATTGAAAGTTTTTATTAGAATTCGCCGCTATAGTCATACTCCAGTGAGAAACACAAGTATTATGAGATACGAGATCTAATGTTATCCGCTCATTTTAAATTTCATCTAAATCTCCCATCATTTATTAATCTCATCCAAATCTTCACCTTCCATCGTCCCCTCCTTCCTACATCATCTTTGACCATCAGTCCACTTCAGGTCACCACTTTTGATCATCATATCCGACAGTCACACCTATAAATCAGCAACATTGTCATCACTTCCTGTTATTACATCCGACCACCAACTTCGACCACACCTATAAATCACCAACATCGGACCGAAATTACCAAATATAAATAGAATTACCACGTCAAACAAAAACCACCATAATGACTGATTATCTATTTCTTCACCACCAATGTCACCCCACACCACCACCGCAAATCATTACTATTTGTGAAAGTCATTATCTACATACTCACCAAACTAAGCAAAAAGAATTAACACGATTTAGTAAAGAATCACCAATATTTAAATAAAATCACCAATTAGGGACTTTTTAAATTCGATCTAGAAATAAATCAAAATCACCGAAATTTGTTATGAAACAACAAATTATTTATAGTAAAATAAAGTTATTGATCCAAAAAATATAAAAATTATGATTTTAAATTAGAAAAAACAAGAAATTTCATGGAAAAAATACAATACCAATTAAAATAATAGATATTAATATTACTAAAATAAGTATCGTCGATTTAATATGTTTGTAGAGAATATATTTTACAATTTTTTGAGAAAAATTACAAATAACTAAATTAAATATTACAAGATTTATTATTAATATATATAGGGTCGCGCTCCATTGAGAACCCTCCTCATTGTGAGATATGAGATCTAATCCTGACCATTCATTTATAAAATCTATATTTATCTCTCACCATTCATTAATTTTATTAATATTTTAATATTCCACCTCCCTCACCCATCCACCACCTCCAGTCACCAGCGACCACTAGGGCTGTTCAAGAACATGGTTGTTCGTGAACAAGCTCGAGCTCGGCTCGTTAAGAGCTTGACTCGGCTCGGTTCGCTTAAAACTCGAGCTCGAGCTCGAACACAAAAAAAATGTTCTTTAAGAAAACGAGCTCGAGCCGAGCTATTAGTGAGCTCGACTCGAGCTCGTTCGGCTCGATAAAGCTCGAAAAATGAAATATATTCGGTATATTTTTATAATATTTGTTGTATTTCTAACATTTTAAATTAAAAATTGTAAGTTTTAATGAGCTCGGCTTGGCTCGTTTTTGTTCGATAAAAACTCGTGTTCGGCTTGTTAGTTAACGAGCTCGAGCTCGAGCTCGAGTTCGAACACGAATTTTGTGCGATAAGAAAGCTCGGCTCGGCTCGTTATAAAAAAACGTAAAGCTCAGCTCGTTTACATCAAAACTCGGCTCGGTTCGGTTCGTGAACAACCCTAGCGACCACCAACTCCAGTCATCGGCGACTACCAACTCCGGCGACTAACAATAATCACCACCGTCAAACAAAAATCACCACCATATCCGATCAGTAACTCTGGCCACCACCCACCTCCGGCCATCTAAAAATCACCACATTTAATAAAAATCACCACATCACAATCACATTCAACTACCATCTCCAATCATCGTCTAAAAATTCATCCAACATGATATCAAAATCACTTGACTTAAACATAAATTAACAAAAATCAATCTCAAAATCACCACAATCCCTCATAAATCACCAATATTTAAACGACAATACAACAACACCAGTTACAATACATCATTAATCACCGAAATTATCGCCACATCGCCACCACAACCACATCACTAGTACTACCCCTTATAAAATCACCAAAATATAACGAAAATCATTAATTTTTGAGCAACTATACTGCTATTATCAAATTTGAACACAACTTACCAAAATTTCAATACAAATCACCGAATTTTGAACGAAAATCACTAAAAATTTCAGATCTAAGAACAATCAAATCACGTAAATCGATGGGACTAGAGGCTGAGAAAGGAGAGAAAATGGAAGGGTAAAGATTGGGGAGAAGTTAAGGATCGTGTTAGATCAGGATTCAATGATCGTCAGGATCTGGACTACTGATCAGGATTGTTGATGTCATCAATATTGCACGAGCGTCAGTATCGGGATTGCTATCAGGATTATCATCAGGACTGGAAGCTGATCAGGATTGTTACTTCAAGATAACTACCGAGTTCAGAAAAATAAGGAAAGCAGATTTGTCAGCTCTTTATTTATAGTAATGTAGCTGTCGGTTAGGATATGTATCAATATAGTTTGTAATTAATTTGGTCTTATCTTGTAATCGATATAGCAGATGTGTGTACTATATAAACACAGTTTAGGTTTTGATTTAATATCAATCGCATACACGAGTATCATTGTACCTAGCAGCTTTCAAGAACATAAGAATTTCTTGAGAGAGTTTTGTAACAGTTTTATATCAGAATTAATAAAGCTGTTATTATTCATATGTGTGTTTATTAAAGTCGAGAATCTTAATTGTTAATTACTGGGTAACAATTGGTACCAGAGCAACCTGATTTAATTTGAATCAGAAATGATCAAAGATGTCTACATTCAAATATGAAAGTATCAAAATTCCCATGCTGAAGAAATCTGAATATCCTATGTTAGATCAGAATTCAATGATCGTCAGAAGCTAGACTCAACTGATCAGGATTGCTGACGTCATCAGTATTGCATGGTCATCAGTATTTGATCAAGCGTCAGTATCTTATTGATCATCAGGATTCCTACTCAGACTATGATCAGGATTGATCATCAGAACTTGAAGCTGATCAGGATTCCTACTTCGAGTTATATTTGGAGTCTAGATAAACATGGAAGTTTATTCTATTTGTTCCTGGTTTGTAGAATGTAGCTATCGATTAAGGATAGGTTTCTATCTTTGTTATTGATTAGGACTTATCTTGTTATTGATAGAGAAGCTGTGTGTACTATATAAACACAGTCTTGGTTTCGATTTATGTATTCATTCGAGAGAGAACATAATCGAATAGAAGCTCTCGAGAACATAGAATTTCTTGAGAGAGTTTTTGTAAACTAGCAGCTCTCAAGAACATCAGAATTTCTTGAGAGAGTTTGTAACAGTTTTATATCAGATTTAATAAAGCTGTTATCTTTCTTTTCATATTTGTGATATATACATTAAGAAGTCGATTATCTTACTCTATTGTATTCAACCCCCCTTCTATAATAGATTATTACTGGGCAACAATTGGTATCAGAGCAAACTGATTTAATTCTGAATCAGATACGATCTAAAGATGTCGACAACCAAGTATGAAAGCATGAAGATTCCCATCTTAAAGATATCAGAATATCCTACATGGAGGGTAAAGATGCTGATGTACCTGGAGGCTATGGATCCTGACTACTTGGACAGGATTCGTGATAGACCATATATACCAACAAAGTTCGTAGAACGAACAGATACAGTACCAGAACATTATGTGGTCAAAGCTAAAGCTGAATGGACTCCAGAAGAAAAAGCTCATGTACTCAGGGAACCAAAGATAAAGAATATCTTGCATAATAGCCTTGATGTTGTCATGTCAAACAGAGTGATTGCATGCAAGTCTTCAAAAGAAATCTGGGATACTTTGGAAACTCAGTGCCAGGGATCTGCATCTGTCAAGAAAAACAGAAGGGCTCTTTTGATTCAAGAATATGAACAATTCGATGCAAGACCTGAAGAGAGCCTGACTGATCTATATGATAGATTTCTGACACTATTGAACAGTTTATCCTTAGTTGACAAAGTATATGAAACTGAAGATTCAAACACCAAATTTCTTAGAGCTTTACCTGAAGAATGGGATACTCAGACCTCAATCATTAGACACCAGTATGATCTGAACATTGTGTCTCTTGATGAGATCTATGGGATGCTAAGAACTCATGATCTTGAAGTTCAACAGAGGAAGAACAAGAAAAGCAGCAAGGCAAAGTCAATTGCTTTGAATGTAGAAGCTAAATCAAAAGGAAAAGCTATGGAGGTCTCTAGAAGTAAATCAAGAGTAGCTGAGTCAGATCCTGACGACTCTTCATCAGATACTGATGGCAATCCTGATGCCAATACTGGTGATGATTCTTCTGACTCAGACATGGAAGAGATGGTTGCTATGATTGTCAGAAACTTCAGAAGGATGAAGTTCAGGAAGAATAGAAGACAAGGCAACTTTCAGAAAAAGACCTTCAAAGCAGACAAAGACAAGTATATCAAAAAGGACAGCAAGGGTAGCAAATTTGACAAATCAAAGGTTAGATGCTACAAGTGTAATGGAATGGGTCACTTTGCTTCTGAATGCAACAAGACAAAGGCACTCATCACATCAAGCAAGGATTGGATGGACTCTTCCTCAGAATCTGATACTGAGGTAGTCAACTATGCATTAATGGCCAATGCTGATGTAACTGCTGCTCCTGATGATAAGGTACTAAATACTATCTTTGATTTTGATACTGATAATGCTTCTGAGTTAAGACGTTTTCTAAAGTCATTACATATTAGCTTTAGAAGTCAAACTGCTGAGAATACTAGAATCTTATCTGAGATGTCTGACCTTAGAAAGAGGAATGAGATATTAGAAACTGAATTTTCTCGTATTCAAGAAGTACAAAAAGAATGTGATAATGCTAAACACATGCACTTAGAGATGACATCTAAATGTACTTCCCTTGAAAAAGAACTTGAATATGCTAATGAGAAAATCAGAACCTGGACAGACTCTGGTAGGAAATTTCATGAGATTAATACCTCTAAGAATTGGAAAGAGTGTCTAGGATATAAGTCAGATGAAGATAAGAAATTAGCAGAGAAAATTGTCATTGATGAGACAGTCAGTCCAAAGACCTATAGACATGTTATAGACTCAACCAAATCTAAGATTACTCCTGTTAATTTTGTTTTTGGTAAGGATTCCAATTCTACTTTTGAAAAGGGATCATCTTCTACTCAAGGAATTAAAATTATAAAGTCTAAACTTGTCATGAACAAAGTCACTAAGAATCTAGGTCTATTGTCTCAGAAACAGCTTAAAGATAAAATCTGTGAGGTTACAGATAAGAAAAAGGAAGCTACTGTTAAGAGAAACAGGAATGGTAAAATTGGGATCAATAAAGAAAATGGTTATAAATATATCCCAAATGCACCTAGAAAGTGTTGTTTTAACTGTGGTAACTCTAATCATCTTGCTATTGATTGTAAGAAGAGTAAGAAGAAGATTACTGATATTCCTAAGTCTGATGTTAGGAATAGATCAGTACTCTATAAACCGCAGAAGTCCTGTTTTCATTGTGGTAGTCTATGGCATTCTATTTATACATGTAAAGAGTATCATGATTTGTACTATAACTTTTATGATCCATTGCCTAAGTTTGAAAGTAGTACAAAGTCTGATAGAACTGAAAATGTCATAGTGAAGCATGCTTTTGTTAATACTGATGCTGACAAAGCAAATCCTGATGGAGTAAATCCTGTCAGGACTGCTAAAGTCAGAAAGTCTTCTGCTGCTAAAATTAATAAATTGCATGAGAAAGGAACCCAACATGTATGGGTTCCTAAGTGTTCTAACTAGTGTGTTTCTATTCTGATGCAGGGTAAAAAGAAAAATGTGTTAGTCATGGATAGTGGATGTTCTGTGCACATGACTGGAAACAAAGCCCTGTTATCAGAATATGAGGAAAAAGCTGGCCCAACTGTGTCTTATGGAGATGGCAACATTGGACAAACCTTGGGATATGGCAATATAATCATTGGAAATGTCATCATTGAAAAAGTAGCTCTAGTGAAGGGACTAAAACACAACTTGTTGAGTATTAGTCAAATCACTGACAGAGGTTATCATGTCAATTTCTATTCCACACATTGTGAAGTAGTCAGTAAAGCAACAGGGAAGATAGCACTAACTGGCTACAGGCATGGTAACATATATGAAGCCAATATTCTCTCAGATACTGATGGCTCCCCTACATGTTTCATCAGTAAAGCTTCAGTAGATGAAAGTTGGAATTGGCACAAGAAGCTTTCTCATCTCAACTTCAGCAACATCAATGAGTTGGTTAAGAAAGAGTTAGTAAGAGGATTACCTAATGTCTTATATACACCTGATGGACTCTGTGATGCATGCCAAAAAGCAAAACAAAGAAGGACATCATTCCAGAGTAAATCAGTATCCTCGATTGAAGAACCATATCACATGCTACATCTTGATCTGTTTGGTCCAGTCAACATCATGTCCATCAGTAAGAAAAGGTACACTCTTGTAATTGTTGATGAATATTCTAGATTCACCTGGGTGTATTTTCTGCACAGAAAAGATGAAACTCCTGAAGTTCTGTTGGATCATGTGAGGATGATTGAGACAACCACAAAGTACAAAGTCAAGATTCTGAGAAGTGATAATGGTACTGAATTTAAGAATTCAAAGATGGAAGAGTTCTGCAAATACAAAGGAATCATTCAACAATTCTCTGCTCCTGGCACACCTCAGCAAAATGGAGTAGTAGAAAGGAAGAATAGAACTCTTATTGAAGCTGGCAGAACTATGTTGGAAGAAGCTAAATTACCTACATATTTCTGGGCAGAAGCAGTCAACACAGCATGCTATACACAAAATCTCACATTGATAAACAGGCATGGTGTCACTCCTTATCAGTCACTCAAGGAGAAGAAACCAAGTCTGAAGCATTTGCATGTGTTTGGCTGTAAATGTTTTGTTCTCAGAACTCATCCTGAACAGCTAGGGAAATTTGAAACAAAGGCTGATGAAGGAATATTCATAGGTTATCCTACATCAAGAGCCTTCAGAGTTTTTAATTTGAGAACAAGAACTGTCATGGAGTCAATTCATGTATCTTTTGATGATAAGAAGATAACTGGAATCATTGAAGACTCGCATGATAGATTGTTATTTGAAAATGAAGCTTCCAAGGAACCTGAAGAAATTGAATCAGATCCTGTCAATTCATCAGATACTGATGGGTCACCAAATCCTGATGACTCACCAGGTACTGATGGTGCTAATACTGATGATGCAAACAACAGTGATACAACTAGTAGTGCTAATGTTGAGGGGGAGCAACGGCATTCAACTACAAGTTCAGAGTCAACTCAATCATCAGGACAGAATTCTTCAGATACTGATTCAAGTGAAGATCCTGATAACACATCAGGAGGGCATAGCAATAATTCAGGGAGAGCTTCAAATCAATCAAATTCTTTCAATCAAGATAACACCAATCCAGGGGGAGCATCTACTTCAAGAAACAATTTGACACCAGCAAGGAAATGGACAAAAGATCATACTCCTGATTTGATAATTGGAGATCCTGATGCAGGTGTTCAAACAAGAAGTGCAACTCAGAATGAATGTTTATATAATAACTTTCTATCCAAGGAGGAGCCTAAGAAAGTTGAAGATGCACTTAAAGATGCCGATTGGGTTACTGCAATGCAAGAAGAACTGAATGAATTTGAAAGGAATGAAGTCTGGAAACTGGTACCAAGACCAAAGAATAGATCAATTGTTGGTACAAAGTGGATTTTCAAGAACAAGACTGATTCTGATGGAGTCATTATCAGAAATAAAGCTAGACTAGTTGCAAAGGGGTATTCCCAACAAGAGGGAATTGACTATGATGAAACTTTTGCTCATGTTGCAAGACTAGAAGCCATCAGGATATTTCTTGCTTATGCAGCACATAAGAAATTCAAGGTTTTCCAGATGGATGTTAAAAGTGCTTTCTTAAATGGTGAACTGGAGGAAGAAGTTTATGTTGAACAACCTCCTAGTTTCATTGATCCTACATATCCAGATCATGTCTACAGACTGGATAAGGCACTTTATGGACTAAAGCAAGCTCCAAGAGCATGGTATGAAACCTTAGCTCAATTCTTACTGGAAAGTGGATTCAAAAGAGGTGCAATTGATAAAACTCTATTTTATTTGAATCATGGTAAGGAGTTGCTGTTAGTTCAGATTTATGTTGATGATATCATTTTTGGGTCAACAAACAATAAGCTGTGTGAAAAGTTTTCCAAGCTTATGCAGTCAAGATATCAAATGAGCATGATGGGAGAAATGAGTTACTTTCTGGGTCTTCAAGTTAAACAGACTGATGAAGGGATTTTTATTAATCAGTCTAAATACACAAGGAATTTACTGACAAGGTTTAACATGCAAGACAGTACTCCTGCTTCAACTCCCATAGCTACAGCTACCAAACTTGATCCTGATCAAGGTGAAGAGGTAGATGTAACTCACTACAGAGGAATGATTGGCTCTTTATTGTATCTCACTGCCAGTAGACCAGATATCATGTTTGCAACCTGTCTATGTGCAAGATTTCAAGCAAAACCTAGAGAACCACATCTGATTGCAGTCAAAAGAATTTTCAGATATCTCAAAGGCACTCCTTCACTTGGCCTTTGGTATGCAAGGGAATCAGATTTTGGGTTGTGTGGTTATTCAGATGCTGATTTTGCAGGATGCAAAATAGACAGGAAAAGTACTTCAGGAAGTTGTCAGTTTTTGGGTGGAAGACTAGTTTCATGGTTCAGTAAAAAGCAGAAATCTATTTCCACTTCAACTGCAGAAGCTGAGTACATTGCTGCAGGAAGTTGTTGTGCTCAGATAATGTGGATGAGAAATCAGTTGTTAGATTATGGCCTGTCATACTCAAAAATCCCTATTTATTGTGATAACCAGAGTGCTATTGCAATGACAGGAAATCCAGTTCAGCATTCTCTTACTAAACACATAAGTATCAGATATCACTTTATAAGAGAACAGGTTCTGGAAGGAACAATTGAACTTCACTTTGTTCCTACTGATCAACAACTAGCTGATATATTCACCAAGCCACTGCCTGAAGCTACTTTCAATAAGTTGGTGAATGAACTTGGAATGATGAATTTTGAGAATTTCTGAGGAAAAGCTACAGAGAGGAAATCCTGATAACTGTCAAATCCTGATGGTTATTCAGAAAGGTATGTATCTTTGATCAAATCCTGATAGGACTCAATCCTGACAGGAAATCAATTGGTCAGATCCTGATGCTCAGATATTGAAGCTGGTATGAAAACCAGAGGTTCTATGCTAATTTGTCATCAACACTCCTGGTAAACTCTGGACAATTAGATTATTACTTAGTCTTTGATTAAGTTTTCAGTCTTAATTATCAATTTCAATTTCATTATTATCAGAGTTTATTATTTATCATCTCTATATCACTATGAGTGTTACTAACAAATTTTGCAGGCAAGAACAGGAAGAAAACAATTGAGAAAATAGACAAATTTCATTAATACTTGAAGATACATTACACATGAAATATGGAAATTACATATTTGTTTTCCTAGTCTATTTTCTACTCAGGAACTCGTGCTTTACAGATAAGCATGAACACGTGCCCTGCAAATTAGCATGAATGCTCCTGAGCAGCTTCACAGTCCATCAGGATTGGAAGATTTCTATGTCCTTAAAGGACAAGAAGAGGAACTGATGCACTTGAAGGCGGATCGTCATCGTGATCACCGGGATGCTTCCTTGCCTCCACCGTGCATGATGCACTTGCATCAAGCACTTTCCTTCTTCTCCTCTCTCGCTCTTCAACGAGATCCTCATCCTCTTCATCATCCTCATCGTCTTCATCCTCTTCATAGATGAGATTCTGAAGAGGATTCCAGTCAGGATTGGCTTGCACAAAGTCGTGCCACACCACATCAACCATAGCGTTTATAAACGCTTCATATTCCTGAGGGTCAGGAACTGGTTGTGGCTCCATATCAGCAAGAGCCTCCTCCATCTCCTGCCAAATCAAGTCAAGCTCTTCATCAGGTATGTTGTTTTGATTATTGGCAGCCATTGAAAAATGAATAAGGTGGAAAGTTTTTGGTAAGTTTTTATTATTTGGAGAGGGTTTTTGTTAGATAGATGTTGTTATGATTAACAGTTCTCTTTTATAGAGAATGTATTTTAAGAATGCAGGTCATTTTTACAATCTCAAGGAGACGGTTCGGTTTTCCATAAATATTTTTGCCTCGTTTGCTGGTAAGCGTGTTTTAATTCTATGACCATTAATTTGGTTATTTTTCTTAAACCAAAACGTTATTCAGGATTGTTAAAATAAATTTTGTTTTCTTAAATAAAATTTTATTTTAATCTTATTGAATATTTTTTTTAATCCTGATATGGCAAAATATTTTGTGCGGAAATGCTTTTATTCCTGATGAGGTTAGGTTTTTCTTACATCAGAAAATGCCTACTCGTTATGGACTACTTTCTAATGCTATGGGGCAAGGCCCAACCCACCTTGTTCCTGACACAAGCATGCAACCTAAACAGTCTAAACAGTTACCAACCACCTCTACTGTCTCTCAAAAGCCTTTAGTTGTAAAATCAAAGAAATCAGCTAGAACTGATGTGTCTGGAAGGCAATCAGGTTCAAAGGATTTTTCCTCTACACCACTCACTAAAAAGAAGATACAAGGGGGTGTACAAGGGGTCCTGGTGAAGAAAGCTGATAAGGTTGTTAAGAATGTTCCTGTGAAAAGGAAGTTAAGGTTGATTGATGAAAGTGATTCAGAGGATGACTTACCTATATCCTCTGTGATGAATGTGAACAAGGAAGTTGCTGATACTGCTACTAAAGCTGTGGTACCTTTATCAAAACCACAAAAGACAAGGAAATTATCAAAGAGCATGTATCATATTCCTTTGACAGTGCAAATGAAGGATACTGATATTCAGACATCAAATCCTGATGAGTCATCTACTCCTGATGCTCTAGCAAATCCTGATGTTAGTATTCCTGATGCAACAACAAAAGTTGTCTCTCTATCAGACTCTCCAGCCTCTCCATCTCAGATTAGAGAAATTTCTTGGGAGAAGGTTTCTACAACTGCTTCCTTGGTTGGTCTTACACCTACATCAAAGAAAAAGAGGAATGCAGAAGAGTTAGTCTATCAGAGACAGAAGAAGCTGAAAGGATCAAGCCCACAAGAACCTGAATTTCAGAGTAATTCAGCAGCTACTGTTGATCCTGCCACACAAGAACCACTCAATCAAAGTTTGGGTGAAGGCTTAGCTAGTGGAATGGTCACACAAGAACCATTTTCTCAAAGGGAGAATGAAGACATCAACATTCCAGCTACACAAGAACCATCTTCTCAAAGTGAAGATGCAGGCAAAGCTACAGCTTCTGTTGAAAGATTGGTCGCGAACATTGTCAATGAGGGAAACACACAAGAACCTTTAACTCAAAGTGTTGAAGAAGCTTCTGAACCTCAAGCTCCACAAGAACCATTGGTAGCAAATACTGATGCACGCATATCAAATCCTGACGATGTTCATCCTGACGCTAGTGGTGCTCCTGATAATGAACCTATTTTGATACAGCCACTTCGTTCAAGACCAATGGATCATCCTATCTCAGAACCACAGGATAAACTGAAAGGTATTGTTATTCCTGATCCTGCTATTACTCCTGATACTGATGATGATAATTCTGATGATGATAGTGATGATGATAATGAGAATCGAAAAGAGAAGGAACAGCTTGCTACAGCACTCAAAATTAGTCTTGGAACTAATTTTGGTTCATCCAGTACATATATGGCTAGCAATGCTTCCACTGGGAAAGATCAGAGACAAGATTTTTCTATTCCTTCCTTTGATCCTGCAGAGGCATTTAGACAGAATGAATGGAACAATTCATGGCACCAATCTGATGAATCTATCAGTTTTTCTTCTGCTATTGAACATGCCTATAATGCAGTGAAATCTATAGAGAATCAAGACTTGAAGAATCATCTGAAGGCTACTATTCTGTTATCCAAAAGCCTGAAAAGTGAGATTGATTCTATCAAGGGTTCAACTGAAAAAGTGAGGACTGATATCTTTAATAATTTTACAAAGATGCCTACTACTTTACAACTAAAGGTAGTGGAATCCCAAGTGAAATCTGTTGTTTCAGAACAAACCTCAATCAATCAAAGAATTGATTCTCTGGATACTAAGGTAACTGAAATTCAAGCCTCTCTTTCCTTAATTTTGCAATTATTGTCAAATCCTGATGACAAAAAGGGGGAGAAGGTTATTCAGACAAAATGTACACCTGATCTAGTATTAAGAAATAATGATGATGATACTGGAGATGATGGTGGTAACAAAGTGATACAAGGAGAAACCTCTGATGCTGTTGTTATGAAGACAATCCAAAATTCTCAAAGTCAAACAACGCAGTCAACTCATGTTTCTGATTCTGGAGTTAAGACAGTAAGAACATTGGTGCAATCTCAGATCCTGACGGAAGATCAAATCCTGACACCTGGTCATGGACACATTCTTGCTACAATTCCTGAAGGTGATGAAGATGTAATTATTGATAATCCTGAAGATGCATCAAATTTATTCCAGAAGTTTTCTACAAAAGACGGCAGAATTGTTACTCTATATCACACTGATAAAAGAGTTCAACAATTATATGCAAGAAAAGCACTCTCTACAGCAAGTGAAGAATATCCAGATCTCTCACATGAAGAATTCTTGAGACTACAAAGAGAGACAATGGAAAACTATACTGCTCCTGCTAGAGGTAGAGGAAGCAGAAGTAGGAGAGGTGCTAGAAGAAGTAAAAGAGGTTCTTCAACTCAAACAGTACCTAGACAGACAAGGTCTAGAGGGTTAAGAATTGAAGAAATTCCTGAACCTATTCAAACTCTAGTAGTTCCTGACAGATCTACTTTTGGTGATGATGGAATTGTTGAAGAAGAACCTGAATTGAGAAGAAAATCAAGTAAATCAACTCTCAGCAATACAAATCAAATTGAAGATTCTAATCCTGACAATATTCAAGATCCTGACGAATCTGAAATTCTGCAAGAGGTTGATTTGATAATCTTATCTACTGTTGTTGATTGTCACAACAAAGAAGTAGATGAAGAAGAAGAAGCCAGAAGAAGAGATATTACAAAAAGAACATATGAAGATTTCAATCTCTATCTACAAAGGCTTAAAGTTTCAAATGAAAGACAATGGAGAAATCCAAGCAGACAAGAATCTTTACTTGAAAGAAGCTACACTCATGAAAAGGAGAAAGACAAGAAGTGGGAACACATAAGTACACTGAAGTGTGATACACCTATCAATTTTCAGACTGGTGGAATTATTACAAGTGCTTCAAGTGTTGTTGATTTGTCTGATATGGCTAGATCAAAAACACTCTGGTTAAAGATGTTTTCGAATCTGAAGCAAATGTCAAGTTACACAAGAGGAGGTATTGGACACAGGGATGCTGAATTTCTAAACATGACTTATGTTGATCCTTACTCCTTAACTGAAATTGGAGGTACTTTAACTTCTGAAAACCTGAACAATTTATTAGCTGTTGATATAGTTATAGATTGTCATGATGGTTTTGAAAAGAAAGAAAAGCTTCTGTACTTCATGAAAGATGGTAGTGTGAAGATTCTATCTATTCAAGATCTGCTGATGAAAACTACACAGGAACTGAAATATGTTCACTATCTGTTAAGATGGAAGAACCAAGTGTACAAAGTATGGACTAACATGATTTTGTCAACTATAAGAAGAAGACTGGATGGAAACAGTAATTTCGATGGTAATTATATTCCCATGTACTTAAATCAAAGAGGTCAGGATGTGGAAATGCAAAGAGGTACTGCTGTTAAAGAAGTAACTTTTGGTATGACCCAACTTACTCTCAATCCTGATGGGAAGGAAATTGCTTATCTTTTGCTTGAAGAGCACAGTCTACAGAAAAGCTCCATACAGAATCTCAGAGCAGCTATCTACCAGATTAATGAGGAAGATGAAGAACTCAGAAATCTTAAGGAAAGACTGATTCAAATTCTTGAAGAAAAAGAAGAAAGTTTATTATCCAACTTCTTGAAGATGAATCTGTTCTATCAAAAAGCTTAAACAGATAAGTTGTTTCTGAAGATACTCGTACATTTTGATACATGTTTTTGACATCATTGAATATTTGGAATCTATACTTTATTTCACAAAGTATGAGATTGGGGGAGATTGTTAGATCAGAATTCAATGATCGTCAGAAGCTAGACTCAACTGATCAGGATTGCTGACGTCATCAGTATTGCATGGTCATCAGTATTTGATCAAGCGTCAGTATCTTATTGATCATCAGGATTCCTACTCAGACTATGATCAGGATTGATCATCAGAACTTGAAGCTGATCAGGATTCCTACTTCGAGTTATATTTGGAGTCTAGATAAACATGGAAGTTTATTCTATTTGTTCCTGGTTTGTAGAATGTAGCTATCGATTAAGGATAGGTTTCTATCTTTGTTATTGATTAGGACTTATCTTGTTATTGATAGAGAAGCTGTGTGTACTATATAAACACAGTCTTGGTTTCGATTTATGTATTCATTCGAGAGAGAACATAATCGAATAGAAGCTCTCGAGAACATAGAATTTCTTGAGAGAGTTTTTGTAAACTAGCAGCTCTCAAGAACATCAGAATTTCTTGAGAGAGTTTGTAACAGTTTTATATCAGATTTAATAAAGCTGTTATCTTTCTTTTCATATTTGTGATACATACATTAAGAAGTCGATTATCTTACTCTATTGTATTCAACCCCCCTTCTACAATAGATTATTACTGGGCAACATCCTACATGGAAGGTAAAGATGCTAATGTACCTGTAAGCAACAGATCCTGAGTGTTTAGACATGATCAATGATGGACCATATATCCCTACGAGACTTGTTGGTCAGACAGATACAGTACCTGAACACTACGTGGTCAAGGTAAAAAGTGAGTGGACTCCAGAAGAGAAGGCTCATGTTCTCAGGGATGCAAAGGTAAAGAATATTCTGCACAACAGTCTTGATGCTATCATGTCAAACATGGTGATTGCATGCAAGTCAGCAAAGGAAATTTGGGACACCTTGGAAACTCAATGCCAGGGATCTGCATCTATCAAGAAGAACATGAGGGCTTTACTCATTCAAGAGTATGAACAATTTGATGTTAGACCTGATGAAAGCCTTACTGAAATGTATGATAGATTTCTGACTCTACTGAATAATCTATCTCTAGTTGGCAAAGAGTATTTAACTGAAGATTCAAACACCAAGTTTCTGAGAGCTTTACCTGAAGAACGAGATTCTCAAACTTCAATCATTAGGCACCAGTATGATCTAAACACCATGTCTCTTGATGAGGTTTATGGAATGCTAAGAACCTATGACCTTGATGTTCAACAAAGGAAGAACAAGAAGAGAAACAAGGAAAAATCTGTAGCCTTGAATGTTGAGGCAAAATCAAAAGGAAAAGCTGTAGAGGTCCCTAGAAGAAAATCTAGAATGGTGGAGTCAGATCCTGATGACTCGTCATCAGATACTAATGGCAATCCTGATGCCAATACTGATGATGACTCTACTGACTGTGACATGTAGGAGATGGTTGTTATGATAGTCAAGGGCTTCAAGAAGATGAAGTTCAGGAAGGCTAGAAGACAAGGCAACTTCTAGAAAAAGACCTTCAATGCTGAGAAAGACAAGTACAACAAAAAGGACAACAAGAGTGGCAAATTTGACAAGTCAAAGGTTAGATGCTACAAGTGTAATGGAATGGGGCACTTTGCAACTGAGTGCAAGAAGGCTAAAGCACTCATCACTTAAAGCAAGGATTGGATGGATTCTTCCTCAGATTCTGACACTGAGGTAGTCAACTATGCCCTAATGGCCAATACTGATGAGACTGTTGTTCCTGATGAAAAGGTACCAAGTACTGTTTTTGATTTTGATACAAATAATGTCTCTGAGTTAAGATGTTTTCTAAAGTCATTGCATATTAGCTTAAGAAGTCAGTCTGCTGAAAATGCTAGGATCTTATCTGAGATGTCTGAACTTAGGAAAAGAAATGAGCATCTAGAAGTTGAATGTTCTTTCATGCAAGAGGTATAAAAAGAGTGTAATAATGCTAAACACATGAAACTAGAGATGCAATTTAAATGTACAGTTCTTGAAAAAGAACTTGAGTATGCTAATGAGAAAATCAGAACCTGGACAGATTCTGGAAGGAAATTTCATGAAATCAATACTTCTAAGAATTGGAAAGAATGTCTACGGTACAAGTCAGATGAAGATAAGAAATTGAAAAAGAAAGTTGTTATATATGAGACAGTCAGTCCAAAGACCTACAGACATGTAATAGACAGAACCAAATTTAAGATTAAACCTGTTGATTTTGTATTTGGTAAAGATCCTAATTCAACTTTTCAAAAGGGATCTACCTCTGCTGAACCAGTCTCAAAATCTAAGTCTAAACCTGTCAAGAAAAATGTAGGTTTATTGTCTCAGAAACAACTCAAGGATAAAGTATGTGAATAGACATGGAAACAAAAGTCACCAACTATCAAAAGAAACAGGAATGGTAAAGTTGGGATTAATAAAGAGAATAATTATAAGTTTATCCCAAATGCACCAAGGAAGTGTTGTTTTACATGTGATAACTCTAATCATCTTGTTATTGATTGCAGGAAGAGTAAATAGAAGGTTACTGAAATTCCTAGATATGATGTTAGGAATAGACTAGTACTTTATAAACCACAGAAGTCTTGTTTCTATTGTGGCAGTAAATGGCATTCTATTTATACTTGTGAAGAATACCATAATTTGTACCATAACCTTAATGATCTTTTACCTAAGTTTAATAAAAGTGCAAATTCTGGTAAATCTAAGAATGTCAATGTGAAGCATGCATCTTTTAATACTGATACTGACAAAGCAAATCTTGATGAATTCCATCATGTCAGAACTGCTAAAGTCAAAAAGTCTTCTGCTGCTAAATTTAGTAAAATGCATGGAATGAGAGCCCAACAAGTGTGGGTTCTTAAATATTCTGACTAGTTTATTTTTGTCTGATTGCAGGGTAAAAAGACAAATGTGTTAGTCATGGATAGTGGATGTTCTGTTCACATGACTGGAAACAAAGCCCTGCTATCAGAATTTGAGGAAAAGGTTGGCCCAACTGTGTCTTATAGAGATGGCAACATTGGACAAACCTTGGGATATGGCAATATAATCATTGGAAATGTCATCATTGAAAAAGTAGCTCTTGTGAAGGGACTAAAACACAACCTGTTGAGTATTAGTCAAATCATAGACATAGGTTATCATGTCAACTTCTATTCCACACATTGTGAAGTAGTCAGCAAATCAACAGGAGAGATTGCACTTACTGGCTACATGCATGGTAACATTTATGAAGCCAACATTTAATCAAATACTGATGGCTCCTCTACTTGTCTAATCAGTAAAGCATCAGTAGATGAAAGTTGGAACTGGCACAATAAGCTTTCTCATCTCAACTTCAGCAATATCAATGAGTTGGTTAAGAAAGATTTGGTTAGAGGATTACCTAAAGCTTTGTATACTCCTGATGGACTCTGTGATGCTTGTTAGAAGGCTAAACAGAGAAGGACATCATTCAAGAGTAAATCTGAATCCTCTATTGGAGAACCATTTCACATGCTACATCTTGACCTATTTGGACCAGTCAATATAATGTCCATCAGTAAGAAAAGGTACACTCTTGTAATTAATGTTGATGAATACTCTAGATTCACCTGGGTGTATTTTCTGCATAGAAAAGATGAGACTCCAGAAATACTGTTGGACCATGTGAGAATGATTGAGACAAGCACAAAGTATAAAGTTAAGATTCTGAGAAGTGATAATGGTACTGAATTCAAGAAATTCAAAAATGAAAGAGTTCTGCAGATACAAAGGAATCATACAACAATTCTCTGCTCCTGGCACACCCCAGCAAAATGGAGTAGTTGAAAGAAAGAATAGAACTCTTATTGAAGCTGGCAGAACTATGTTGGAAGAAGCAAAATTACCTACATATTTCTAGGCAGAAGTAGTCAATACCGCATGCTATACTCAAAACCTCACGCTGATAAACAAACATGGTGTAACTCCATATCAAATGCTCAAGGAGAAGAAACCTAGTCTAAAGCATCTGCATGTGTTTGGTTGTAAATGTTTTGTTCTCAGAACTCATCCTGAACAGCTAGGGAAATTTGAAACCAAGGCTGATGAGGGAATTTTTTATTGGTTATCCAGCCTCTAGAGCTTTTAGAGTTTTCAACTTGAGAATAAGGACTGTCATGGAGTCAATACATGTATCTTTTGATGATAAGAAGATAACTGGAATTACTGAAGACTCTCATGATAGGTTAATCTTTTCAAATGAAGCTTCCAAAGATCCTGAAGAACAAGAATCAGATACTGACACTTCATCAGATACTGATGGGTCACCAAATCCTGGTGACACACCAAATCCTGATGAAGCACCAAATACTGATGATACTACTGACAGTGCAAATGTTGAGGGGGAGCAACAACAAACTGTTACTGATACTGATACTACTCAATCATAAGGAGGGGATTCTTCAGATACTTATTCAAGTGATAATCCTGATAACCCATCAGGAGGAGACAACAACAATTCAGGGGGAGCTTCTACTGATTCAAACTCTTTTAATCAAGACAACACTAATCCATGGGGTGCATCTACATCAAGAAATAATTTACCACCAGCAAGGAAATGAACCAGAAGTCATACTCCTGATTTGATAATTGGGGATCCTGATGCAGGTGTTAAAACAAGAACTGCAACTCAAAATGAGTGTCTCTATCATAACTTTCAATCCAAGGAGGAACCTAAGAAAGTTGAAGATGCACTTAAGGATGCTGATTGGGTTACTGCTATGCAAGAAAAGTTGAATGAGTTTGAAAGAAATGAAGTCGGGAAACTAGTGCCAAGACCAAAGAACAGGTCAATTGTTGGTACAAAGTGGATATTCAAAAACAAGACAGATTCAGATGGAGTAATTATCAGGAATAAAGCAAGGCTAGTTGCAAAGGGGTATTCTCAACAAGAAGGAATTGACTATGATGAAACTTTTGCTCTTGTTGCAAGGCTAGAAGCCATCAGAATCTTTCTGGCATATGCAGCCCACAAGAAATTCAAGGTTTTCCAGATGGATGTGAAAAGTGCTTTCTTAAATGGAGAACTGGAGGAAGAAGTTTATGTTGAACAACCTCCTGGTTTCATTGATCCAAAATATCCAAATCATGTCTACAGATTGGATAAAGCACTTTATGGACTAAAGCAAGCTCCAAGAGCATGGTTTGAAACTTTAGCTCAATTCTTACTGGAAAGTGAATTCAAAAGAGGTACTATTGATAAAACTCTGTTTTATTTGAATCATGGTAAGGATTTGCTTTTAGTTCAGATTTATGTTGATGATATCATTTTTGGGTCAACAAACAATAAGCTATGTGAGAAGTTTTCAAAGCTTATGCAGTCAAGATATCAAATGAGCATGATGGGGGAAATGAGTTACTTTCTTGGTCTTCAAGTTAAACAGACTGATGAAGGCATTTTTATCAATCAGTCAAAGTATACAAGGAATTTATTGAAAAGGTTTAACATGCAAGATAATGCTACTGCAAGTACTCTCATAGCTACAGCCACCTGTCATTGAGAGTAATATTGTTTTAACAAAATATAATTTGATTTCTAATTTTCAAATTACTCTCTCACTGCATCAATTTTTCATCTTCATCTTCTCTCTCTATGCTTACGAACCCTAATATCTAAATCTCAATTCTCAATTTTCTACACTTTTATAATGGCATCTTCATCATTCATGGACAAACAAACAGTGATTAGTGGTGTTACTTTTGCCACTAATAATTTTGTTGCGGTTTTAGACCATCAGGAATTGCCCACTGAGTTTCATATTATCCAGGATTTCTTAACTTCAAGTCCATTGAAGTATGCTCTAACAGAACCCGCTGGTGTATCTTTTAAGTCAATGATGCAGGTATGGAACACGGTTGTGTTTGGTAAAGGACCATCAGGAACAATACTGATGAATTTTGAATTCAATGGTGTTACATATCATGTTACCCCTACTGTTGTAGAAGAGGCACTTTATTTTCCAATTCTGGGTGCCAATGTTCCTGATACTGTGACAGACTCAACTCTCTTTGAGTTTGTTACCAAATTGGGCTACAATGGCGAGGTCAAGAGGTATGGAAACCTCTTCAGGACAAAGCTTAAAAGGGAGTGGAATTTCTTCTTTGATACAATCAGCAGATGCTTCCTGAACAAGACATCGAATTTTGATGCTCTACCATCAGGATCTCTAAAGATTGGATACTCTCTTATCTACTCTCAAGTTTTTGATTATGGGTCATTTGTGTTGAAAGCTTTAAGTAATAGAAAAGCAGATAAGTTAGGTTATGTCTGTTTTATTAGATTTTTTCAATTAATATTCTGTCACTTGTGTCCTGATGTGATTTTTGAAGAGGATGTAATTCTACCTATCTGTAGAATTACTGAGAATAATTTGAAGTCCTTAGTCAACAGTGATAAGGCAAATGGTTTACTAGGCAATGCCTACATTCCTGATGAGGTCAGGCTTTTCTTGAAAGAGAAAATGCCTACTCAATATGGATCAGTTTCTGATGCTATGGGACAAGGTCAATCACACCTTGTTCATGACCCAAGCATCCAACCCAAACACTCTAAACAATCTACAGCCACCTCTAATGTCTATCAAAAGACTTTAGTTGTAAAACCAAAGAAATCAGCTAGATCTGATGTGTCTGGAAGACAATCAGGATCAAAGGATTTCTCTTCTACAGCAATCACTAAACAGAAGAAACAAGGGGGTGTACAAGAGGTCCTGGTCAAAAAGGCTGATAAGGGTGAGGAGGTTGCTGTTAAGAGAAAATTGATTCTGGGTGGTGATTCTGATTCTGAGGATGATATGGTACTTTCCTCTAAGTTCAAGATTCAAAATGAAGTTGCTGATACTGCTATTGAAGCTGTGGCACCATCTGCAAAGCCACAGAAGAAAAGGAAGTTAATAAAAAGTAGGTATCATATTCCTTTGAAGAAGCAGGATACTGATGTTCAGGCCACTTCAAATCCTGATGAGTCATCAAATCCTGATGCTCAAGCTCATCCTGACGTTGGTATTCCTGATGAAGAAAACAAGACTGTCTTAATCTCAGACTCTCCAGCCTCTCCATCTCCAAGGATTGTTGAAATTTCATGGCAAAAGGTTGCTGAGACTGCTTCCAAGCTTGGGTTTACACCTTCATTACAAAAGAAAAGGAAGGCAGCTGAGATAGTTTTCAAGAGACAGGAGAAACTGAAGGGATCTAGCCCACAAGAACCTGAACCTCAAAGTGGTTCAGCAGCTACTGAAGATCCTGCCACACAAGAACCACTTACTCAAAGTGTGAGTGAAGGCATAGCTGAAGGAATGGTCCCACAAGAACCATTTTCTCAAAGGGAGAATGCAGACACTCACATTCCTGTCCCACAAGAACCATCCTCTCAAAGTGAGGATGCAGGCAAATCAGCTACAGTTTCTAAGGAATTTCCTGACAATGCTCAAGGGATTTCTGGTATTCCTGAAATGGAAGCTTTGGTCGAGAACACTATCACTGAGGGAAGCACACAAAAACCTTTAACTCAAAGTTTTGAAGCAGCTTCTAAACCTCAAGCTACACAAGAACCATTGGTATCAAATACTGATGCAAGCATATTAAATCCTGACAGTGTTGCTCCTGACGCAAGTGGTGCTCCTGATGCTGAGCCAATCCTGATACAACCACTTAGCTCAAGGCCAATGAAAGACCATATCTCAGATCATCAGTGTTATTCCCAGAACAACGCAACCTAAATTGTAGAAGGGGGGGGGGGTTGAATACATTCTAGTTAATTTTACAAAACTTTTTCAAACTTTTTACAGTATGAACATATGTGCTTGTAAATTAACTAAAAATTGAGTCAAGCCTTGAACATAAATGAATTCTTCGAGTTAAAAAGAAATGCATGAGACAAGCAAACTTTTTAAACTTTTCAGGTGGGTTTCTCGGAAAAAGCCCACATGAGGTGTATATTGAAGAATTCTCTGGTTTTGTTTTTCAACAAACTCCAGCTGCTTACACAGATGATGAAAGAGAGCCTAAGTATTTTACATTCAGCTTTGTGCTCTCTTCACATGCATTTATATGCTACTCCACACAGTCTTATATACATCGACTGTGTGTTACAATAAAAACCTATAACATAATAAAATATTACATTTTTGGTTATGCTTGATCACATGTTCGTCTCAGAAACTATCCTATTCGGGAAATGCCTTGGCTGGCATCACAGATAAACTTGTATAATCCCAAATGGTGCTTTCTGATTGAGTGTGCTGCTCTCTTCAAAAATTACTAAGTCCATGCAATTGACCTAGCTTCCAAGCCCATGTGACATCTGCATGAAAGAGACCTTTCCTTGGTTACTCGACTGTCAAGTCACTATCAGCTGAGATTAGTGAACCTTTAGTATTGCAAATAGGTCTTCATGTTTGTCAAGCTTTTCCTTTGTGTCCAGTTAGAAGGTAAACTTCTAGGTAGTTGCCTTAACTCTTATTTATCCATCGAGACATAAAAGACAATAGATGGCTTCACATTTCATTTGTAAGAATTTGAGCCTTCGAATATTTATAATTTGACTCCCTATTCCATACATCTTTTGCGTCGTTATCCAACATCTTAAGTCACGGGTGTGTAATGATGATCTCTGAGACTGTCTTTCATTCAACCTGTTAAATAAAGAAACCTACAAAAGATTCCGTTACATAGATTTGTTTTTCATGTTAAATGAGATGAACATCAGTAGGCGTATTAACTCCTTATCCGTAGATTACCATTCTACGTCAATTATCCATAGAAAGGCAATATCAGAATATCCGTAGAAGTAATATTCCATAACTGTATCCATAGAAGGGACATGACATTCTTGGCTGCATCCATAGATAGACCATAACCTCCTTAACTACATCCATAGATAAAACATGACATCCTCAGTTGTATCTGTAGATCAAATTCCTTCAGCTTTTATCCGTAGATATGATGTCCCCAGCTTTTATCCGTAGATGAGATAAGATGTTCTCAGCTTCTATCCGTTGATGAGATAAGATGTCCTCAGCTTCTATCCGTTGATGACATTTGATGTTTTTAGCTCGTATCCATAGATGAAATAAGATTTTCATAGCTTTATCCGTAGAACGGATATACTTAGCTTCATCCTTAGATAAAACATCTTGTCATCTTTATTGATTCACCATTACTGAGTTGTTTGGGCAGGTTTACCACTGAAACACTTGGTGCTTGATTAAACGTCTATTGGCTTGCTTCTGAATTGCTTCCTAACTTGATGACAGAATATCTTCCATTCATTTGATGTGGCTTTTAGACCTTGTATAGATAAAATGCCTTCTAGTTAGCTTCCTGATTTATCAGCTTCTGTGAACTAGCTTTCTGACAAACAGCTTCGGTATCAAGATCAAATTCTTGTCTTGAGCATTTTGTTATCATCATTCCAAATGTGTCAACCCTAACAATCAGGATAAGCTCAAAGGTGTTATTCTTCTTGATCCTACTGATAATGATGATTCTGATGATAATGCTAGTGATTATGATGATGAGAAGGATCAGCTTGCCACTGCAATCAAATCTAGTCTTGGAACTACTTATGGTTCTTCAAGCACTTTCATGGCTGGCAAGGCTACTTCTAGAAAAGCTACTGCTCAATACTTTTCTGGTCCTTTTGCAATAGATGCTTCCGAATTATTAAGAAGGCATGAATGGGATAATGATTGGTACAAGTCTGATGACTCTGTCAGCTACCCATGTGCTCTATTACATGCTTCTTATGCAGCAAGTTTGATTCAAAATGAAGATATAAGGAATCACCTGAAGGCTACAACTCTGTTAAACAAGAGTCTCGAGGATGAGATTGATTCTGTGAAGGCTGCAAATACTTTGGTGAGGACTGATATCTCTCAAAGTTTGGCAAAGGAACCTACTGCTCTTCAACTTAGAGTTGTGGATTCTCATGTCAAAAATCTTATCACTGCACAGTCTTCAATAAACAACAAAATTGATTCTTTGGATTCCAAGGTAACTGATATTCAAGCCTCTCTCTCTTTGATTTTAAATTTGTTATCAAATCCTGATGCCAAAAAGGAGGAGAAGGTGAGTCAGACAAAATGTACACATGATCTAGTATTGAGAAGAAATAATGATGATGATCATACTGGGAATGATGGTGATGAAATGGTAAGAAAATGAGAAACCTCTGATGTTGCTATGGTAAAGTGTACAAGACAAACTACACAAAGTCAATCCATGCAGTCAACTCATGTTTCTGATTCTGGAGTTAGAACAGTAAGGACCTTAGTGAAATCTCAGATCCTGACGGAAGAGCAAATCCTGACGCCTGGTCATGGAACTTTATCTACTATTCCTGAAGGTGATGAAGATGTGCTTATTAAAAATCCTGAGGATGCTGCTAATCTATTCCAGAAGTTCAAAACAAGAGATGGTGATGTTGTTACTCTTTATCATACTGATAAGAGAGTTCAACGCAAGAAAGGCTCTCTCTACTGCTACTGAAGAATATCTTGATCTCTCACAAGAAGAATTTATGATTCAACAGAGAGAAATCATGGAAAGTTTTAATAATCCTGCTCTTGTTAGAGGAAGAGGAGGCAGAGGTAGTAGGGGTGCTAGAAGAGGTAGAAGATCATCAACTCAAACTATGCCTAGACAGACAAGGTCTATAGGATTAAGAATTGAAGAAATTCCTGTTGATACTCAAACTCCAATAGTTCATGATACTCAAATTATCAGAACTACCATTCATGATGAAGGAGTAGGTGAAGAATATGAACCTCAGATTATTTTGAGAAGAAGATCAATACAATCAACTCTTATCAGTAATACAACTCAAATTGAAGATTCTAATCCTGACATTGTTCAAGATCCTGATGAATCTGAAATTCTACAAGCGATTGATTTGTTAATTCTATTAACTGTGGTTGATTCTCATAATCTTGAAGTTGATGAAGAAGAAGAAGCTAGAAGAAGAGAGATCAAAAGAACGACTGATAGAGATTTTAATCTTTATAAGCAAAGGCTGATCAAATCAAGCAAGTTGTTGTGGATAAATGGAAGAAGACAACAACATCAGCTAGAGAAGAGTTATGTTCTTGAAAAGGAGAAGGATAAGAAGTGGAAGCACATTGACACTATAAGGTGTGATAGACCTATCATATTTTAGTCAGGTGGTATCATAACAAATGTTTCTAGTGTTACAGACTTTTTTGGTTTATCTAGACCTAAAGCATTGTGGTTAGAAATGTTTTCAAGATTAAATCAAATGCCACACAATTCAAGAGGAGATATAGGTCACAGAGATGCTGAATTTCTGAACATACCACATGTTGATCCTCACTCACTGACTGAAATTGGAGGTAATCTAACTTCTGAACACCTGAACAATTTACAAGTTGTGGATATAGTTTTAGATTGTCATGATGGTGCTGAAAAGAAAGAGAAGCTTCTTTACTTCATGAAGGATGGAAGTGTAAAGAAGATATCCATTCAGGAGCTGCTGGTTAAAACAACAAAGGAACTGAACTATGTTCACTATCTACTCAAATGGAAGAATGAAGTGTGCAAGGAATGGTCTGATATGATTCTGTCAACCATAAGGAAAAGATTTGATGAAGGAAGGAATTATAATGGTGATTATACTCCCATGTACTTAAATCTGAGAGATCAAGAAGTTGAAATGCAAAAAAGCAGTGTTGTTAAAGAAATGTCTTTTGGTATGAAATAATTGACTCTTAATCCTGATGGGAAGAAATTGCTTATCTTCTGGTTGAAGAATACAATCTACAAAGAAGTTTTATACAGAATCTCAGAGCAGCTATCTACCAGATCGATGAGGAAGATGAAGAGCTCAGAAATCTAAAAGACAGACTGATTCAAATTCTTGAATACAAAGAAGAAAAGTTATTATCAGACTTCTTGAAGATAAATATGTTCTATCAAAGAATCTAAAAAGATAAGTTGTCGCTGTTATTTCTTGTACATTTTGTAAATATGTTTTTGGCATCATTGAATCTAGGAATCTATACTTTATTTTACAAAGTATGAGATTGGGGGAAATTGTTAGATCAAGATTCAATGATCGTCAGGATCTGGACTACTGATCAGGATTGCTGACGTCATCAGTATTGCACGAGCGTCAGTATCAGGATTGCTATCAGGACTGGATCAGGATTATCATCAAAACTGGAAGATGATCAGGATTGTTCCTTCAAGATAACTATCGAGTTCAGCAAAATAAGGAAAGAAGATTTGTCGGTTCTTTATTTATAGTAATGTAGCTGTCGGTTAGGATATATATCAATATAGTTTGTAATTGATTTGGTCTTATCTTGTAATCGATAGAGCAGCTGTGTGTACTATATAAACACAGTTTAGGTTTTGATTTAATATCAATCGCATACACGAGTATCATTGTACCTAGCAGCTTTCAAGAACATAAGAATTTCTTGAGAGAGTTTTGTAATAGTTTTATATCAGAATTGTTAGAGATGAATATCACTAGAAAACTAGACAGAGGGGGGGGGGGGTGAATGGATAGTTTGAATGTTTTTCGTTTTCTTGAAACTTAAAAGCTGTGTTAGATTGTGTAGTATAAAAATGCGGAAATAAAATAAACAGAACACACACAATCACTTTAATCTACTTTGTATTAAGTAAATCAAATACTACAGCTTCCAAAATTTCACAAGTGAAATTCTGGCTTCTAAACAAGAACAGTGTTTTCTTGTTTTCTTACAGAGAAAAGAGTGCTTGAATAATTCTATGTGTATCTCTCTTACAGCTAACTATAGGGCGTGGACTCTATATATAATACCTATACAAACTGGTGCACACTCCTATTTACACAACTACCCCTAACTGTAACTCCAACTTGTTTTTCCATAAGAGGTTAACTGTGTCAGGAAGGACCACTTGCTTTCTGTTATCCTTTCCCGTATCTGTAGTTGCTTGTCTCTATTCTTTCTCTCCAAGTTTTGGTTATAGATTTGCCATCTGTCTTTGGACCACCTAACCATAACAGATGCTTCAGTATTTGTCTCCTTGAACTTTGATTCTGTACCTTGATTTGTCTTGTTGTAAAACGTCTAAGTGTTGAGATCGTGAACTCCAGCATACTCCTTATCACGTGACTTGTCGACATAGAGCATTTGTGACTTTGCTATATGAGGACTTTGTTATATGAGTATTTTGGGAGTATGCGATATGGCATATTTCTGACTTCACGATATAGCCTTTGAGGACTTCACGATCTAGTACATTTCAGACTTTGTGATCTCAACACTTCACGACATGTGCCTTGAGGACTTCACGACATAGTTCATTTTGGACTATGCGATCTCAGTACTTCACGACATGGATTTTGGGGACTTCACGATATAGCTTATTCTGACATCACGATATAGGGACTTAGACAAATTTCTGCAACTTATTTCTTCAAGGCCTTATTCACATCCCGTTGCATGAACAATTTGAACTTCTACCAGGACAATTATTTCATGGCCTATGTACATTCTAGATGCAAGAAACTTACTAAGCTCATTATAAACTTGAGCAAACAGAATAAAGCTAAGTACATGAAAACAAGACAAGTACTATAGAGACCTATACTATATCCCAGTGATAAACTTCACTAGGTCATGTAGAGTGACATAGTCACAAGGTGTAGGCTTGTTAATAGTGGTATTCAGACATGCCTTGAGCCTAACAAGAATTATTAAAGCTGTTATTATTCATATTTGTGTTTATTAAAGTCGAGAATCTTATACAATTGTATTCAACCCCCTTCTATAATTGTTAATTACTGGGCAACAGATCGTTTTGGTAGAAAAATCGAAGTGAACGGAAGAGTGGGGTGGGAGTTTGGCTCTTCGCCGAAAAATTGCACCATCACCACGAGGGTGGTGGTAAGGGGCTGCCATGGACGTGGGAGAGAGAAAAGGGGGGGGGGGAGTGTGTGTGTGTGGCGGTGGTGTGTGATGGTGGTGGTGGCAGCGGCGGTGGCAGTTGTGGTGTTATTGGTGGGTGGAGGCAGATGGTAGTGGTTTTGGTAGGTGGAGGGTGTAGGCAAGTGGTGGTGGTGGTGTAGTGGGTGGTAGTGATGGGTAGAGAGATAATGGGGTTAGATGAGAGAAATGAAAGATTAAAAAATAAAATTCGAAATATTAATTGTGTGGCTAGGATTTGATTTAGATATAAAAAATGTGTGGATGAGATTAGATCTTAGTTCTCACAATTAGTGGAGTTCTCACATGAGCACAAGCCTATATATATATATATAAAGTATCCGTGCATCGCACATGTACAAAGCTAGTATAAATAAATTTAGTGATTCTCTCGCTAAGTGAGTTTTGTGTTATAAATATAGTATATACTTTTTTAGTCCCATTTTAACTATTTTTAGCTTATTAACACGTATATTAAAATGTTTTAGAAAACTCACGTTTATATATAAGTGTTATGTCTTATATTTATTTGAGTTAAGTACACTTTGTGTACCTAAACTTTTGCTATCAGATCGCTTGCAATACCCATATTCAGAAACTCTCACTTACAATACTACATTTTCAAAAAATTTAAAAACTGTGTACTACCAACAACCGTGGCTAACTCCGTTAGTCTAGTATAAGGGCATTTCTATCTATATGGTACTAAAACAACTAAATGCTTATCAAAATAATATATATACATACAATACACACAATAATAAAAACATAACTAAAAACAACATTTATAATTATTAAAATAAACCCCATTTGAATTCAGCCACATCAATATAAACCCACCTGGGCAACACATCACTACAACACCTTGATCGTGTATTGAACCACATCAACAACTTCCACAAATATTGCATCTGCTACGTAGCTGGCCACAAATGTGTTGTATGTGATTGCATCTGGAGTAACTCCAGATTTCTTCCTCCTCATGCCAATGCTGCTAAGTAAGTATTATAGGTGGAAAGGTCAGGAGTGACAATATTCAGATCCTCCTTAACAAGCTCGCCTCTGTCAGTTTAGAGGGTCTAAACCATCAGCAAAAGCTTGCTTTCTGGATTATCAAAAACTGTCGTAATCATCTTTCATACATACCAATTTCCCAATCGACATTCAAAATCACATTATACGTAATTTTTGGTCCTTGAGTATTGCAGAAGGGGGGTTGAATGCAATACTGATAAATTTCAATATCTGTTTCAACAACTAAAACTAAGATTAATGTTTATCAATAGAAGAAATGCAAACACAAGTAGATTACTCACAAAATAAATGTTTTATTTATTTTGCAAAGTGTTGCTACAACCTTGAGAACAAAATGGGTTTTTCTCAAGCTTCGATTCTTTTAAAAGATACACAACATAGAATGATAGATAGTCTAAGTATACTACTCATATCTCTATCATCACGGGTTTGTGGAGTTGTTGTCATTTTCTTGTGGCAGCTCCTTACAATTTGCCTACCCTTGTGTCTTACCCAAATTGCTATACAAACAGAGTTATCATTACAGAAAAAGCAATCTAGATACATTCTATATTTAGCTAACAAAATTCCAGTAGATGTTGATTTGTCATACTTTTGAATTGGTGAACTTTGTCTTGTGATCCCTTAAGCTTCTGTCGTAGTCTTTGCAGACCTGATGCAGTGTTGGGATACTGCATCACGCCTGTTTCTTGAACATCCAAACTGTCACATGTTTGACTGGGTAGATCCCCAATTCAAAGTTTATCCCTTTGAGACAGTATCCTGCATTCCAAGCTTGCTGTCACAAGAATGCGCTTTTGGTGACAGTATGAAATCCCCGCAATAGATGTTGTCAGGAGTTCCAAACTTGCTGTCAGGAGAATAGAGAGTTGCTGTCTCAAGGCTTCCGCCAATGCTGCTGTCAGAGTGAATATGTTGTCATGACTTACAACATGCTGTCTTCTTGTAACCTTATTGTCAGTGCTATGACAGTAAAAATTATTCTTGTTGTCATCCTGATGTATTCTTTGAGGCTTGAACAACTGAATGAACTTCTTCCAAGAATTACAAACAGTTTTATTACAGCAAATTAAATGGCTACAAGAACATACTCTGGTTGTGACAGTATGTTCTACTTAATGAAATTAAGTATTGCTAAACACAAAGTTAAGTTGTCTTCTAAGCTATCACCCATAAATCCTAACACTCTCCCCCAATTTGTTTTTTATGGACAATAACTACAAATTTACAAACTATACATACTGACAACTTAACTAACAAAGATCAAAATGACTACAAACATATGTGCTCCTGAATAATTGAGCAAGTATGTAATATTTACCTAGTTTGAACTTAAGATCTTCTTTTCTGCCTGCCTTCTTCCTCTCTTCTGAGAGCTTCTGCTCCACATCTTTTGAGACCTTCTACCAGAGATATTTCCATTAGGGAAATTGCATCATCCTCAATTTCATCAATGTACTTTTGAGCTACTTTGGAGCTGACCTGTTTAGCATCCTGGAGATCCATCCATTGCTCTTGACCAAAGATGTAGGTTCTGAATTTTAAGATGTCTTGATCAAGTTTAAATCTCCTGCCAGGAAATGCATTGAGAGTTGTCCTTCTTGCCTTGTCCAGCTTTGAATCTTCCCCTTTTCTTCTATGAATAATTTCTTCAAGTTCAAAAGAACACAGTAGCTCTAGATGGTTAGTTGATCCAACCACTGAATAGTTTAACTCTTTCAGTACACTGGTTCTGAACTTGTGGAAACTATCCAAGTAAATTTCTTCCATTCCATGCTTGATCCTCAAAGAGTTTTCTAACACACAAGGTTGAAAGTTAGGTTCTTTACTCCTTTCCTTGTTCATTTTCTGGTATTTGCTTAAGAGTTCAGCTTCCATTTCCTCAACAGTCTCATCATGAGCAGCTTTAGTTGATTTCTCTTGACTAGGCATGGATTACACTTCTTCTTCAGGGAAATCATCATCATATTCAATTATTTCTTCATCAGAGTACTCCAATAGGTTAGCAATGTCAACATCATCATGCAATTCCACATTCCCATGCTTCTGATAAAATTCTTCATCTCTTTCAGATTTGTATATCAGAACATGTTCCATGACTTTATCAAGTACATTGTCATAACCTTGCATTAGATTTACCATTCTCTCTAAGATGAAATAATCAATTCTCCTTGTGACTATCTCCTATCTAAGTGAGAGATTTTCTGTTACCACATGTGAAACCAGCTCCATAGTAAAGTCCTTTTGAACCTTTACTGACCTTGATTTATCATACCAAAGGACATACATGCTGGCCTCACTGTTATCATCCAACTTCACTTCAACATTTTTTTATTTCTAGAGCATCTTTCTTCAGCATGTCAAAACTGTTGTAGAGTTTTGATTGGATTGGTTTCTTCAAATTCCTGCCAAGTCCTGTAGCTTTCTCTTTTCCTGAGTACTTTGTTTTTCCTTTCTTTGCTTTAGGAGTCTTCTCATCTTCATTTTTCTGTCTATAGAACCAAGCTCTAGCTAAGGATTTTGTCCTTTTAGGCTTGACTACTTTCTTGGTTTCATTCTTGACAACATCTTCCATGACAGTGTCAGCATCTTCCTCGACAGTGTCTTCCATGGCAGTGTCTTTTCTGACCGCATCTGTCATGACAGTATCTTTTTCAGCATCGATACTGTCAATTGCACACCTTAGGATGTTTACCTTCAAAGCTTCAAGTGTTTCAAATTCCTTGTGACGCCCTCCAAACCCGAGGCACAGGTCTGGGGAGTCACTCGGCCAACGAAACACAATATACCTGGATATAACACATGCATAATATAATAATAACATAAAACACCCCTCAACCAAGACCACATCCAGATTATGGCATTGAACAAGCTTCTAAGTTATTACAAACCAGTTTTTTTTCCAGAGTTATTAATATTACACAACTTAAAGTTCAAAGCTAGACGTCTAGTCTAACTAACAAAATAGACAACTACCCTGCCGATGACAACCACTCGAGGTGGTCTCCTAGCTGCTGGAGAACTATCGCTCGCATTGTGTCTGCTCATATTCTCGCTTCACTGGAATAGGGTTAAAACAAACAAGTATGAGCCAAAAGTGCTCAGCAAACATAATATATTTCAATCATAGTTCCATAATGAAAGGAAGATCACAATTATCTGAATCAACAAGGTTTAAGCCAAACATATGCTTTTTAACAATCTCAATGAGAGAAAAAGGGATTAGAATTGGACTTCTACATTTTTCAAATCAAAAGGCTGAGCTGCTGATCAGTAACGCATCAACCCCGGACTTGCTTATAGCAAAGTCCTCCACTAGGATCCATGGCCATCTTGGCCTTAAATTATTCAGACCATTATTGGTCCTATTTTAAAAAAACATGTCCATTCTATCATAGAGTATAAGCAATAACATGCATCACAAGATAAGTACACAATGACAAGGTATAATAGTTGTAGAAGAGCTTCAACTACTCAATATCAAATGAAATCCGAGAAATAGATTCGAAACGGTTTCAACGGTAGATAAATACACAATGAAAGGTATAATAGTTGCAAAAGAGCTTCAACTATTCAATATCAAATGAAATCCGAGAAATAGATTCGGAACGGTTTCAACGGTAGATAAATACACAATGAAAGGTATAATAGTTGCAAAAGAGCTTCAACTATTCAATGTCAAATGAAATCCGAGAAATAGATTCGGAACGGTTTTAACGGTAGATAAATACACAATGAAAGGTATAATAGTTGCAAAAGAGCTTCAACTATTCAATATCAAATGAAATCCGAGAAATAGATTCGGTAAGGTTTCAACGGTAGATAAATACACAATGAAAGGTATAATAGTTGCAAAAGAGCTTCAACTATTCAATGTCAAATAAAATCCGAGAAATAGATTCGAAACGGTTTCAACGGTAGATAAATACACAATGAAAGGTATAATAGTTGCAAAAGAGCTTCAACTATTCAATATCAAATGAAATCCGAGAAATAGATTCGGAACGGTTTCAACGGTAGATAAATAGACAATGAATGGTATAATAGTTGCAAAAGAGCTTCAACTATTCAATGTCAAATGAAATCCGAGAAATTGATTCAGAACGATTTCAACGTTCTCAATTAAGAAAGTCAATAATGGTTATCGTCAATATAAACTGAATTGAAGGTGAAGGTTTCTGATATTCAACATGATTGTAGATTAATCAAAGAGTTAGGAATATTCAAGGAAATAGCATCAGTTGCTCAAGTACGGAGTAAAGATTGAATAATCTGAATTGTTCTGGGGGTAACATGCATAATCATTGGAAACAATATCAATTTAATCAACAAGTAATCGCACAGATACTTCACTACAAGAAAAACTGAAACAGACAACACTTATCAGACAACGGTCGGCAGTAAAAGCATTGTTTGAAATTTTCACACAACGGTTTTTGTTTTTGCAAAATCTGTCTGTTGTCTGAAAGAACTTCCACAACGGTTTCTAAAACCATTGTCTATTAGAAGGAGTAAAGCAGAGGCTTTACACAACGGAATTATAAAACCGTTGTCTGAAGAAAGGTCAGACAAGTGTTTCATAAACCGTTGTTAAAAACAAACAAGTGTTTTTTTTTGTTACTTAAATGGATGTCACACAACAGTTTGAATAAACACTTGTCTGATTCTAACAACGGTTTACAAAACCATTGTCTGAAGAAACTTCAGACAATGGTTTTGTAAACCGTTGTTAGAATCAGACAAGTGTTTTACTTGTCAGACAATGGTTTCTACAACAACCGTTGTTGTTCACGCGTTTCAGACAACGTTTTCTAAGACCAAAACCGTTGTCTGTAGGGAATCAGACAACGGACGCGTCCGTTGTCTGAGCTGCGTAACAGACGGCATCTCAATAGACAACGGTTTTCTAGGGCATCAGACAACGGGCAAAAAGCCTTGTCTGATTCAATTATTCTTGTAGTGCTTGCCTGGTCTACGTAGCTGACTTCGATCTATCTCGTTTACTCTACCTTCTCCTTTTCCTTGCTTCGGGAACTCGATTCTATAATAAACAGCTCATAATAATAAGTCTAACTATCCTCGTTCTACCTTCGACATAAACTCATAACCATTTTTAAGTCTAAACAAGTAATCGGGTATTTAATCACATTTATCGGACGCTCGTTCTATTTTACGAAAATAAAAACACAGACACTAGCCCTTATACAAAGCATTTACGGACAATAAAACACATTATTCAACTCATATAAACCATATAGCACTTATAAACATTTTTAAAACAATATTCGAGGCTCATTTGAATTTAAGTAAGTCACAAATAATTTTTAAATTGAAAATCGGATTATTAATCCCAATATAAGTATTTAAAAACAATTAAATCAATTAATATAAAATTAATTGACACTTTCCAAACACTCAAACTATTTTTAAATAATTAAATCAAGCTAGAAAATAATTAAACTTAATTTAAATTAATTAAATCTAATTAATAAGAATGAACTGATTAATAAACCAAATCAATTAATCAAATAAATTAATTATTAATCAAAAATAATTAAAATAATTAAATTTAATCAGTTTTCAAATTTAAATAAACAAATATAATTTTTCAGAATTTTCTGAATTTAAAAATGTAATTTTAAAATAAAAATATGATTTTTATAAATATTTAAACTATTTTCGAATTATTTTTAAAAATAAAATCCAAAAACATTTTTCTGAAAATGAATCAGGGTTTTGAAGATTGAAACCGGGTCAGAAAACGGGTCAACGGGTCGGGTCACGGGTCGCCAAGAACAATCCGGGTCGCGAAGAACTTGCTGGAAAATTCCTAGAATCCGGTGACCTGCCTAGAATCCGGCGACTCAAAAACGTACTAAAAATTGGGACTTTTTATATCAAAACACTCCTTATTAACTCAGCAACACATTCCGATCAAAAACAAACCAAAAACATAGCCGAAAATTCAATCCCGACCAAATTCCGGTGAGCTCAACAAATTTTTCCGATCTATCTTATTTCTACATGAAACTCTACGTTCTTTATGTTAAAATGAAGCTAAGAACACATACAACAAAAGCCCTCTATCAAAAACAATGTCAGATCATTCATATGAACGAACTATTAAAAAGAAAAATCGGGCAAAAACCCTAAAATCGAATTTCTCAAAATTGAACATAAACATGAAATTAAAGCATGAATTCCTACTCATTAGAACCCTAGGAACATGTTAGAAGCAATCAATTGAACGAAGAATCAACAGAATGAAAATCCCCAATTCGAACAAGAACCCTAATTTAATTCGAATATTGAAAAATTCATAATAAATCGAAAAATTACCAGATGATGATATGGTGTGAAGATTCTGAAACTAGAGATCAAGAGATTTTATTTGAGTACTTGAACTTGAGATTTGGATTTCGATAACACCTTCAAAATTGATTTTGATTTTCGAGAACACGAAGAACACGGTTCGGGAATTTTATATTTTTGTATATTTTTAATACAGATTATATGAAGGATAATGTACGATTCGTCTTTTTATACTTAGTGGAAAATAATACCCCAAACGACATTTTTGGATCAATATCGATCCACTGGATCGCTTTAAACCTTTAATAAAGTAAAGTTCACGTTTTACAAGGTGATAACTATCCATAAGGACTGATAGTTATCCATATCAATACATATCATTTATATAACGAATGCTCAAGAATACTGGGGCTATAACAGATGTATTATTGATATGAACGATATATCAATCGCCCTAAACAATTAGGGTTCAGAATAATTTTTCTCTCTTTAAATAAAACAAATACTATTGATAGTATCGGGTAATAAGGAATATAATGATACGAAGAAATCTTTCAATAATGATTCGGATACGAAAGATGAAAAAATAATAATGATGTACAAAATTTCAACGGGGCCCTTGAATTTTCAAAACGGGGCTCACAACCGAAGATATTTCTAAATGAAAAGATATTCGAAAGGGGCTTTCGACACATCAATTAACATACTATTACTCAATAACCTTAACCATTACGACTCCAAATACTCCACATAATTTATTTTACACATAAAATATAATTTATATTATTAATAAACTTCACGGATATTACATTCCTCCTCTTCTGTAGCACCAGCATTTTTCGTGTCTTGTACATGAGCTTCTTCTTTGCTTTCTTCCTGGGCTGGATTGACAGTATTTTCAGTAGATGTTCCACCAGCATTCCTTGCCACACCAGATCCTCCACTTCCATCCAACTCATCATCATCATTAATATAGTTACAAATGCACATCTTTCACCTTGATCTGTTCTTCTGGCATTGGCTTTAGAGATTAACTCCTTCACTTTAGAGATGTACTTCCCGTCTCTCCTTGCTAGTAGTTTGTGAATAGCTTTGACAACTTGAACTCTCTCCTTGTTGATTTTTGAGTTGAGAATCATATTTAGCACTTTCATAACTGACCTTGTATCCATTTTTGATGTGCCCTTTAGATTTAGATATTTAAACTTCTTGACATTGTTTTTTGTGACCATTTCATAGCAGACACAAAATGGATTAAGGTACACCTCTGGAATTTTCTCTGAGATTAGGTTCAGGATTTGCACCTGTAAGATCTCATTGAAGGTTGAGTAGTTTGCTGTAATCTTGGCTCTCATCACACTCATCACCCTTGTCTGAAGGTTCTGTAACAACTGCATGGTTATGAACACTGAGATTCCTGTGTCCAAGTACACATCAATGGCCCATCTTATTTCCTCATTGATCTTCACACATACACTCACAATCTTGCTCATCGGTAATGTTGAGATTTGAGTTAGAGTTGAATTTGGCCTTCTTATTATCTCCTCAACTATCCTGATGAATTGTTCATCTTTATTGTGCAGTGTGTTCTCCTTGTAATCCACCATCAAGGTATTTGCCTCTTCCTGATCAATTTCAGCTCCCCTAGTCCACATAGTTGGTAGATTGCAGTATTCAGGTAGTTTCCCTTTGCCTTTCCCCAACTTATTCTGCTCCTCCTTTTCTCTCCACATTTTTTGTAATGCAGTTTCCTGAGGTTGTGGAGTTGTCTCTCTTATTGATACAGGAGGAAGTATTGGTCTCTTAAATTTTGATCTTCCTTGCATTTCCTCCAATACTTCTTTAGACATTAATACTTTCTCCCCATCAATTTCATATTCAAATAGGTTTCCAGCTCCACTTGCCTGTTGATCTTCCAATTGTTCCCCCAGTTTTCCTGACTCCCCCTGAGATACAGGCACTTCTTTGGTTAAATTACCTTGATCTTGAAAAGATTCTGATCTTACCTCTTTCTCCCCCTTAGGTAAGTTAGCAGCATCAAAATTTGCAGATAAGAGCTGAAGTGACGGTTGAATACTAGCAAATCCAGAGGCCACCATGGTAGACAGGCTGTCAAGCTTAGTTTCCATGGATAGACATCCGTTCTCCAGGACTTCTAATCTTAGAGAAGTTTGAGTAGAGGGGCCACCAGTTCTCAACCTTCTTGGAGGGGAAGGAAAAGACTGGGGCTTGGAGGCTGAGGGGGTTCTAACACTCTCATGGTTTTTCTGAGTGATCTCATCACTCCTCACAGTTGAACTCTTAAGGCCTAGTGCCTGAATAGTGTGGGCTCCCTCAATTGCACTATGGACATGCTCAAGTCCTTCTCCTGTTGCCAGCTCATTTGGATGCCTCTCATTTTGAAGCTCACCTCTCTTTTCTTTTATCTCTCTTTTCTTTTGCACTCCCTCACTCAACCTAGATGCATGTGTATGAGCAGTACTTACATGCATTTCAAAAAAGGGTTTAGAATGTACCTTGATAAGCTGAGAGAGTGGTATATCATCATCAGAGACATCCTCAATGAGAACATCATCATAATTAGGCTACGCAGGAGGGACAACAACTTTACCAGGAATGTTACTGTCAGCTGTAGGGGTGACAGTAGGTTGCACTGCATCTTGGACATCAGGTTTGGTTGGGACATCAACTTTGACTGCATCCTTGACAGCAGGTTGATCTGTGACAACAACATTTACAGTGTCTTTGACAGCAACTGAGGCTGTGACAGCATCTTCCTGAAGGTAAGATGCTCCTTGGAGGTTGAACAAGGCACTGGCTGTTTCACTTTCTAGCAGAGTTGTACCTTGTTCTTGCTCAGTGTTTGAAGGAGTGGTTTCCATCTCACTTTGAGAAATGGGTTCTTGTGGACCACTGGATGGGGGCTCATCCAAGATAGAAGATGGATGATCAAAACCTGAAGGGTTAGGACTGTCCCCTTCTCTATGTTGTGGAAAAGAAACAAATGAATGAGTAGGGAAGGAAGAAGGTGAAGGCGGAGAAGAGAATATTGGCTGCTCCACAGAGGGAATTTGTGAAGCATCAATTGGTGAAGTGAAATCCTCACTGTGTCCTGACTCCATGTGTGTTTCTGCAAGTGGAGGCTCCTCATGAGGTGAAACATGAGGGTGTGCAGACTCTGTACAGGGTGCCTTGGGAGACATGCCAATTTCAATAGATGTCCCATGTTGAGAAGGAACATCTATGGAGGTGTTTGATGCCCTATTCTCCTCTATAGTCTTTTGGGAGACTGCAGGGTGGCTGACAGTGGCTTTGGCCCTTTTAGCTCTCTTCTTTTTAGACTCAAGAGGAACCACTGTGGGTTCTGTTTGACTACCTTCCTTATTTGCTGCATTAGGTGCAGGAACTCCCTCATGTCTCTCAGTACTACCACCAACATCAGTTTCTAGGGGGTCTTTTTCTGGATTCTTGCAAGGCTTGTCTCTGTACTTTGGGAAGTCTAGAGAACCTAGGCTGAGTGTATGGTGTAGAATGTGGGTTAGCTGAATTTGGGTCAGCTGAATTTGGGTCTAATCCAGCCTCATCCTCGAGAGAGAAGGTTTCATACCCAGAGGGCAATGGAAAATCAAGGTTAGACACTTGATCAACCATATGTTTGGTGAAGCAAAGTGGAATGTGTGCATTTAAATTCTGTGAAGTGAGAGTTGTGTGTGTGTTTCTTTTCAGAACATTGCAAACCTCTGTGCGAGGAGCATCTTCATCAACATCACAAAGAGAATTAATACACATCATTAGAAAGCGAGGATAGAGATTTACCTTCTTACCTATGTCATCCTTGAGATGTGTCATGAGTAGCTTTCCAACATCCACCTTGTACCTATAGACACGAGAGTGTGTGAGCTTCTTGATGTAGGTGGGAATCCCGTTCCAACCGGTGGTCTTTGTAGAGAACACTTTCACCATGGCATCAAGAATCATGCTCCATTCCTTCCTGAGATACTTCCTGTCCATTTCGCTAGATGGGTACCACTTAGTTGTACCCTCTTCGAGAATGGGTCCCGAATACCCAATTTTCAAGAAGAGCTTATTTAAGGTAACATCATCTGCAAGCTCTGTAAAGGTTTTCCTTGGTGCAAGCACAATCCCTAAAGCTGCATTGATGCCTTGAATAATGAGAGTGTAACTGTTCTATTTGATTTTGAATTTAATGGCGGCATTGTCACCATCTCCCTGAGCAACAACAGACTCCCAGAAGTTTTCAATCCTTTCTAGGTCTAGAACATGAGTTGAAGTAGTAGCATACCCAAGATAGGACTTATTCAAGAAAGAAACAAGTCCTTTGAAATCCTCACAAGCATCATTTGGAGAATACATGCCAGCAAAGTTAGTCTGAGAAATTGATTGTTTAGGAGCCATTGTTGGTAGGAAAGAAGAAAGAAAATGAGTTGAGTGAGTAGAGATAGAAGTAGAGAAGAAAGTTGTTTTGCTTTTTGGTTGTTCTGTGTCAGTTTTGATGTTGTCTGATTAACTGTTGTATAAAGAGAGTAGCTCAAGCGTTACGCTGAAAAATGGGTTAATTGGAATCGTGCTTTTACCCAGTAACTCCACCACGTGGGTTACTCCCTTTATTTTCTGTCAACGTGGAGGTTAAATTGACAATTGTAACGGTCCACTACTGTTGACAGTAACATGTGCGCTGAAACAAATTGTCAGTGACATGTGGTGTGATGACAGTAGGTTTATCTTGACAGTAGCCTTGTCGCGAAAAACTTATTGTCATCGTTAAGTACCTTAATGACAATATCTTTTAAAACTCTTGATAGAATGTTATTCACTGATGTCAAGAGACTAACTGTCATGAAGTTCTGTGACATTTACCTTTCTTGATGACAGTAACCTTTACGAAAAACAATAACTGTCAAGGGTTTTAACCGATCTTTTCATTAATTTACTTAACTCAGGAATCACCATTCACACATATTCATCTCAATTAATAACTTGTAAACATGCACAGTAGAGTAATCAGACAATAAACACAGATACATATCACATAAGCAAGAAACATGAAACAGAATATGATCAGTTTTATTAATAAAATCATCTTAACAATGGAGAATTACAAATTATGATTTAATGATTTTATCAGCTAGTCCTAAAACTTCTGAACGAGCTTCTTCTTCAGTGCTTCCTTCCTGCTTGAGGAGCACTCGAAGTTCTTCCTCTTGAACTTGCCACTTTGCCTCTTCAGTGGCCTTAGCAGTTTCCTCTTTCTCTTCTTCCTCCTCTATGATGTCATCCAACTGATCGAACAGTGTTTCCACAACTTCTTTGTATGTAGAATCACACTGAATCTTGGGCCTGTACTCGATTCCTACTTTATTTTCCATTTTACCTTTTTCTGATTGTGAAAACTAATATGACATAGGGTTCATTTTATAGGCATATTAGGTAAATAGTAAGGTAAACAGTCAATAGTTTGGAATACCCATACAACTACCACGGATAACAATTAAGAGTTATGTCATCCACTAATCCAACAATTAACACACATACAGCCAATCAATGCAAATCATTTGACCAATTTCTCAAACGTTGAGGTTATCCAAGTTAATGACACACAAAGTCTAACTATCAACAATACGACTATCACTTAATTCATGTTTAGCAAAGTCATAGCAAACATGCTGTCGAAAATAAATAGAGAATGTGTGGACAATAACTTCTTATGACAGTGACTTAGAAGCTACTGTCACAAGCTGCATTTAGAATTTGAAAATGTAAAAACCAGTAAGTTAACATACCAGATTAAGCATTCCTAATTCACTTACCAACCTGTTAAAGGTGACTTCATCCAGTGGTTTAGTAAAGATGTTTGCAAGTTGCTTTTCTGTTGGGACATAGATCAGCTTCACAGTTCCTCTTTCAACATGCTCTCTTATGAAATGATGTCTGATATCAATGTGCTTTGTCCTAGAGTGTTGAACAGGATTGTCTGAGATAGCTATGGCACTAGTGTTGTCACAGTAGATAGGAATGTTGTTCAACACTAGACCATAATCCAAAAGCTGATTCTTCATCCACAGAATTTGTGCACAGCAACTTCCAGCTGTAATGTATTCAGCTTTTGCAGTTGATGTAGAGATTGAATGTTGCTTCTTGATAAACCATGATACCAATCTTCCACCAAGAAATTGACATCTACCTGTTGTGCTTTTTCTATCAATTCTACATCCAGCATAATCTGAGTCAAAGTACCCAACTAGCTCAAATCCAGTATTTTAGGATACCAAAGGCCTAGGTTAGGAGTCCCCATTAGATACCTAAAAATCTTCTTGATAGCAACTAAGTGTGACTTCTTTGGATCAGCTTGAAATCTTGCACAGAGAGATGTAGAAAACATTATGTCAGGTTTACTTGCAGTTAAATAGAGGAGTGACGAGTGATCCTACCATGCCTCTGTAAGCACTAGAGTCCACTTTCTTTCCCTTGGGGTCAAGATCCAGATTAGTTGATGTAGAGATGGGAGTCTTGGCAAGTGATGAATCTTCTAAGTTGAACTTTTTGAGTAGTTCTTTGACATATTTGGCTTGATATATGAAGATTCCATCACTTTGCTGAAGAACTTGTAGACCAAGGAAGAATGATAGTTCTCCCATCATGCTCATCTCATACTTGTTTCTCATTAGAGAAGAAAACTTTTCACACAACTTCTCATTTGAAGATCCAAAAATAATGTCATCAACATAGATCTGTACCAGAATGATGTCCTTGCCATGATGCTTGTAGAACAGAGTTTTATCTACCACACCTCTTGTAAACTGATTTTCCAGTAGAAAGGTGGAGAGTGTATCATACCAAGCTCTGGGAGCTTGTTTCAATCCATAAAGTGCTTTGAACAGTTTGTAAACAAAGTTGTACATTTCAGCATCTTCAAATCCATGTGGCTGTTCAACATACACCTCTTCCTCCAACTCTCCATTTAGAAAGGCACTCTTGACATCCATTTGGAACACTTTGAAGTTACAGTGTGCAGCAAAGGCTAGAAAGATCCTTATAGCTTCAAGTCTGGCAACATGTGCAAATGTTTCATCATAATCAATTCCTTCCTGTTGACAGTAACCTTTTGCAACTAGCCTTGCTTTGTTTCCTGTCACCATTCCACTCTTATCCAATTTGTTTCTGAATACCCACTTTGTCTCAATTACTGATTTTCCTTTGGGTTTTGGAACCAACTTCCATACATTGTTTCTTTCAAACTGGTTAAGTTCTTCTTGCATAGCAATCACCCAATCAGAATCCAACAATGCTTCATCAATTTTCTTTGGTTCCATTTGAGACAGAAAGCATGAAAACATGTTGTCAGCAGAGACATTATTCCTTGTCCTTACCCCAGAGGAAGGATTTCCAATGATTAGATCATTAGTGTGATCTTTGTTCCATTTTGTGGCTCTGGGCAAACTTCTTTGTTGATCTGGTGGACTAGCTCCAATTTGAGGAGATGAATCTTCACCAGTGCAGTTGTCTCCACCCTGCTCTTCATTATCTCCAGAACCACCATCAATTTGCAAATTGGTTGAGATGGTTTGTGACTGAGCTGGAGTTTGATCAACATCATTAACATTGACAACATCTTTCTCAATATCAATAGTTTGAGTAAGACTGGGTTCTTCATCAACAATTTATTCTTCTTCCAAGTATCCTTGATTTTCAAATCTAAGGGTCTGCATTTGACCATCTTCATGTACCCCTGGAAACTTGGTTTCATCAAATGTGACATTCACAATTTCTTCAATTATTTTGTGTTCTATGACATAGACTCTGTAAGTAGTCCTTTCTATCCCATATCCCATGAAAATGCCTTCATAAGATTTGGCATCAAACTTTCCTTTCTTTTCATGGTTGTCCTTCATCATGAAACACTTATTTCCAAACACATGAAAATATTTGACAGTAGGGTTCTTCTCAGTCAACCGATGGTAGGGAGTGCTTTCATGAGTCTTGTTGATTATGGTTCTATTATGTGTGTAGCAGGCTGTGTTAATGGCTTCTGCCCAGAAGTATGTTGGTAATTTTGCATCATGCAACATAGTTCTAGCAGCTTCAATGAGGGTCATGTTCTTCCTTTCCACAACTCCATTTTGCTGTGGTGTTCTTGCAGCAGAGAATTGTTGAACAATGCCTTCATCCTTGCAGAAATTTCCAAGTAAGGCATTTATGAACTCAGTACCATTATCACTTCTCAAGTTTTGGACTTTGGCATTTGGAGTTCTGTCAAGAACTCTTATGTGATCAATGATTACCTGAGCATCTTCATCTTTTGACTCTAGAAACTTCACCCAAGTGTATCTAGAGTAATCATCCACCATTACCAATGCATATATTTTCTTGGCTAGGGATAGAACATTGACTGGGACAAAGAGGTCCATATGAATTAGCTTGAGTGGTTCAGTGTTGGTGTTAACTTGGTTTGACTTGTGCACAGATCTTCTCAGTTTTCCCATTTGACAATCCTTACACAGTCCCTCTTGGCAGAATTCCTGTTGAGGCAGTCCTCTCACCAGCTCCTTCTTCATTAGCATATTCATTGTCTTGAAGTTAAGATGGGAGAGTTTCCTGTGCCAAAGCATGCTGTCACCAACAATGGCTTTACTGTAGAAGTAGTAAATTTTATCCTTCTTTGTTGGGCTTAGGTCAGCAACAAACAGACTCCCTTTCCTTACTCCTTTTTAAGAGAAAGGCTTCTATCCTTCTTGTGATAGATATTGCACACCATCATATCAAAGTTAACCTTGAATCCTCTGTCACTGAATTGGCTGACACTAAGTAGGTTGTGCATTAATCCATCAACAAGAGCAATGTCATTTATGACAACATTCCCAATTTCCAAACAACCATATCCCACTGTATAACCTTTGCTGTTGTCTCCAAAGGTTATGATTGGGCCAGCTTTCTCCACAAAATGTGATAGTAGGGCTTTATCACCAGTCATGTGTCTTGAGCAACCACTGTCAATGATCCACACAACCTGTTTCTTTTTCTTGCCCTACAAAACAAATTGTTTTTAGGTTGCTTTTGGTACCTAATCCTTGTTGGGTCCTGCAAACTTAGTAACACCCGAGTTTCCATCATTTTCAACATCAATATCAACATCAGAAATTTTCTGTCTGACTTCTTTTACCACCCACTCAGGTTTAGAATAAGACTTAGTCTTCTTCTTAGTGGGTGTTGCCTTTTTACTGACATTGGCAGGCTCAGAAGTCTTAACATCTTGCAAGTAAGAGCATTTCTCAATAGACAGAATAGGCAAGTTGAAGCATGTACTCATAGCAGTAATTTTACAGGGCATGCAATCAGTGTTGTTACAGACATCCATGGTTCTATGCATAATGGGGGTTCTGTGTAAGTTACCCTTGACCTCAGTCACATTGACTTTAGACTCAGTTGGTTTCTTACAAACATTTGTTAGATGATGTGAGGAGCCACAATTATTGCATAGTTTCCTAGGTGCATTCTTGACATAAGCATAGCCATTACCCTTGTTAATTCCTACTTTGTCATTCCTGTTCTTAGACTTGAAAACCTCTGTGTTGACAGCATGTTCTGAAGTTGCTGTCGAGTCATTCTTGACAATACCTTTTACACCTACTGTCTTGACAGCAGGTTTGGAAGTTACTGTCTTGGATACTCGTTTGACAGTATCTTTAGAAGTTTCTGTCTTGTCATTGATGGCAGCAACTTTAGAACATTTTGTCAGATTATTAGGCAAAGTTATTGTCTTGGGGATTGTGACAATATCTTTTCCTTCAACAATTGTGCTGTCAACACCTTCATCGTCATCAAGGAGCTGTTGCTTGATGAGCATGGTTTCCTCATCAAAGTCAACTTCAGCAATCTTGAATTTTGGTGTTTGAACCTTTTTTAGGATTTGGGGTTTGACAGCAACAACAGTTGAACAATCAAGAAGCACAGATTCCTTTTCAGGTCTTTTTCCATAATCAAAACCTACTCCTACTTTCTAATTCTCAGTGTTCTTTTCATTAAGGTCCTGAAGCAACATAGATGAGTTCCTGAAAGCCTTAAGTTTGAATTCATTCTCAGAGATCTCATTTCTCAGGAACTCTTCTATCTCCTTATTTTTAAGTCTTGCATTTTCCTGAGCTAAGGAGTCCAATGGACTGGTCTTAAGTAAAAACAATTCATTTTCAGAGGCGAGTGTTTTATTTAACTTAGTTAACCTAGCTATTTCTTCATTAATAGTAGTTAAACTAGTATGGATATTAAACATCTTTGTACTCAATTCCTCAAGAGTTTGCTTATATTCATTGTTAGACATATCAAGCAAGACAAGAGATGGTACCTGATTTGAGGAGCTTGATGAGTCATCATCAGATTTAGCCATGAGGGCTAAGTTCACATATTCTTCTTCCTCTTCCTCATCAGACTCATCCCAACATCTACCTTCAGCCACATAGGCTCTTCCTTGTCCCCTCTTGAATTGTCCACTTGACCCTCTGTCCATTTTCTGATTTTGCTTTGGCCTTCTGCATTCTGTGGCAAAATGAGCAAGTTCATTACAGTTGTAGCATCTGAATTTAGACCTATCCACCATTCCTGTTTTGTATCCTCCTCTTGTAGCACTACCAGCAGTCTTAGAGGAATTCCCTTTGCTGAACCTTGATGTTTGACCCTGAGGCTTGTATGGTTTGTTTCTTTTGAATCTTATATTTTTGAATTTCTTTACCATATAAGCCATGGTTGGATTATCCATCTTTTCCATCTCTTCTATAGAATATAAGTCCTCATCTTCAACATCATCAAGTTGCAACACTACTTTCTCCTCATCATCCACCACATTTTCAATCTTTAAGGATGACACTTGAGTTGGTTGAATGATTTGTACTGCTTCACTTGGCAGGGTAACGTTTGGCTCATGTGCTACAAGGGCACCAGACATATTGACCATCTTTCCTTTCAATCCACTTTGTATGACTCTTTTCTGAAAGAGTTCTAGCTCATATGACTTAAGCACACCATACAATGTTTCAAGAGAAACACTTTTCAGATCTTTTCCTTCTCTGATTGCAGTAATTCTGTGCTCAAGATGCTCACGAAGAGTGAGTAAGAACTTAACATTGAGTTCTTTCTTCTCATAGAACTTGCCATGAATCTGGAGTTCAGTGAGAAGTTTGCTAAATCTTTCAAACATTGGTGTTAGTTCTTCACCAGGTTTTGCCATGAAGGCTTCATATTGAGAGACAAGAATTTGTCTTTGGTTTTCTCTTACCTCTTTACTTCCTTCGCATAGTAGCTCGATTTTGTTCCAAATTTCCTTGGCTGATGTACATCCAATGACATTCCCACACATGGCTTTATCCAAAGTGAGAGAATCAAACATAATGAGTTGCAAGTAGTCATCCAGAAATGTCTTTTCTTTTTCTTGTTCTAAAAACTCAGATGGCTTCTTGGCAACCCAATGTGCTAGAATAACAACACCATCCACCGTCGAGGCTGCAATCTCTTTCTAGGGAATAAATGGACCATTCTCGAGGATTCCCATGTATAGTGGATTCGCAACTTTGATAAACAACAAGATTTTTCTTTTCCAAACATTGTAGTTCTTTTTATCAAAAGCTGGGATCTTGATACTACTTGACTTCTGTATACTCGTCATGATCTCAGATTTGTTTGTCAATCTGTTGCTCTGATACCAGTTGTTGGTCCTTGAGTATTGCAGAAAGGGGGTTAAATGCAATACTGATAAATTTCAATCTCTGTTTCAACAACTAAAACTAAGATTAATGTTTATCAGTAGAAGAAATGCAAACACAAGTAGATTACTCACAAAATAAATGTTTTATTTATTTTGCAAAGTGTTGCTACAACCTTGAGAAAAAATGGGTTTTTTCTCAAGCTTCGATTCTTTTAAAAGATACACAACATAGAATGAGAGATAGTCTAAGTATACTACTCCTATCTCTATCATCACAGATTTGTGTAGCTGCTGTCATTTTCTTGTGGCAGCTCCTTACGATTTGCCTACCCGTGTGTCTTACCCAAATTGCTATACAAACAGAGTTATCATTACAGAAAAAACAATCTAGATACATTCTATATTTAGCTAACACAATTCCAGTAGATGTTGATTTGTCATACTCTTGAATTGGTGAGCTTTAATTGTCTTGTGATCCCTTAAGCTTCTATCGTAGTCTTTGCAGACCTGATGCAGTGTTGGGATACTGCATCACGCCTGTTTCTTGAACATCCAAACTGTCACATGTTTGACTGGGTAGATCCCCAATTCAAAGTTTATCCCTTTGAGACAATATCCTGCATTCCAAGCTTGTTGTCACAAGAATGCGCTTTTGGTGACAATATGAAATCCCCGCAATAGATGCTGTCAGGAGATCCAAACTTGCTGTCAGGAGAATAGAGAGTTGTTGTCTCAAGCCTTCCGCCAATGTTGCTGTCAGAGTGAATATGCTGTCATGACTTGTAACATGCTGTCTTCTTGTAATCTTACTGTCAGTGCTATGATAGTAACAATTATTCTTGCTGTCATCGTGATGTATTCCTCGAGGCTTGAACAAGTGAATGAACTTCTTCCAAGAATTACAAACAATTTTATTACAACAAATTAAATGGCTACAAGAACATACTCTGGCTGTGACATTATGTTCTACTTAATGAAATTAAGTATTGCTAAACACAAAGTTAAGTTGTCTTCTAAGCTATCACCCATAAATCCTAACAGTAATCAAAGTAGGTTTACAACCCTCTTCCTCCATTTTTTTGAAAACCAATATAACTTCTTAATACCTCCCGTTACTAGCACACACAATTATCAAAAAAGTCTACACATAAATATCAATACCAACAAAACCATCTTTATAAAACTTATGTAACAAATTCGAAGTAGTCATCGAAACCTGACCATCTCTACCAATCATACTAATCATCACAACAACAATATTCTCACAAATTCTTACAATAATTGAAAGTTTCGTCTTTGCAGCATTCACCATTGCCCAATCTTTAATCGATTCTTGAAGTTAATTTCAAGATTTGAGAATAGAAAATATGAACCTTGCACAATTGGGGTTCATTGTGCTCAAATGGGGGAAGTCGGGTGGAATATACCCGTTGTACCATGAAAGTCCTTGAATAAACTAACAGAGTTAGCCATAATTGACAGCAATACACATTTTCTAATTATTTTGGAAGTCCAATACTGCAAGTGGGAGTTTTTGAATGTGAGTATCTCAAATGGTATGACAGCCAAAATGTAAGTACACGAAGTGCACTTTATTCTATTTATTTCAATTGTAAGTTTAGAGTTTAAATTATAATCTAACTTAAAAATATAATTTTTTTGTTAATTGTCTTTTTTTTTTCACCTTTATATTCATTTTTAAAAAATCAAAAAAATTAAATAACAATCAAAATGAGACGAACTTTGTAATATTTATCTTAAATAATTCAAATTTAAATACATGCTTCATTCAAGTTTATCATCAACAACACCTTCATAAAAATACAAAAGTCAAACGTTAGTCGCTACATCACATGTACAGAAACATCCAACCAAAATGAAATTTCTTTACCCAAAAATAACCCAAAAATACATCATTAATTACCATTAATGCCACTCTCCCCCTCTTCTTCCCATCTTCAAAAACTCTCTCTCTACACTTCCTTCATAACACATTCTCTCTCTACATCTTTATTTATTAAACTCTTTTGTTTCTGCAACTTAAGACATTCCATCCATAACCATTCTCTATCCAAAATATAGACACAAAAAATCAAAATATATATTATATTTTATGTTTATTTATGACCCTTTAATTTTATCCCATCACTATCTAGATTATATCTGTATTTATGAAGTTTAAGCACTTTCTGATCCGTACAAAAATTTGAAAAACAAAAAAAATACAATCTTTTTTCTGGGTATTAATCTTAGCTCAATTTTAGATCTGGGTATTAATTTGTTTTAATTAATTTGAGAGTTTAAAGTTTTGATTTTGATTGAAAAGCTAGGGTTTTGTTTTGTTTTTGCAGTGGTGAAGTTGAGATTAAGTGAGTTTTTGTGTTACAGATTGAAACTTTAGCAATGAATAGGAGTTTTATAGCTCCAGAGAGAGGAATGCAAGGTGGGGTTTTGAAGAGGGAGCAAATGAGGGCTTCTGTGATGAAGGAGAAGGAAGATGAGCTTGCTTTGTTTCTCGAGATGCGGAGGCGTGAGAAGGAGAGGAATAGTTTGCTTGTGCAGAATGTGGATGAGTTTGATGCTCCTTTAGGTATGATTGATTGCATCTTTTGTGTTTGAAATTGTCGTAAAGTTTCGATTTTTATGGATTTTCATTGTTTGATGTGTTTTCGGGAATTTTTACGTTGATGAATTTGATGCTCGTAGGGGATGATTGATTGCTGTTTTGAGATGGTTTGTGTTTGAGATTGTGGTAAAGTTTAGATTTATATGGATTGTCATTGTTTGAGATTGTGGTGAAGTTTAGAGTTTTATGGATTGTCATTGTTTGATATGTTTTGGTGATTTCTCACGTAGATCAATGATACCATTGATTGCAGTTTTGATATTGCGGTAAAGTTTAGATTTTAATGAATTGTCATTGTTTGATATGTTTTCGTGATTTTTTATGCGTATGAGTTTGATGCTCCTTTAGGTATTGCTTTCATTTTTTGAATGTTTTGTGTTTGAAATTGTGGTAAAGTTTAGATTTTAATGTGTTGTCATTGTTTAAAATGTTTTCGCGGTTTTGACGTAGATGATTTTGATGCTCGCTGGGTATGATTGATTACGTTTTTGAAATGTTTTGTGTTTGAGATTGTGTTAAAGTTTAGATTTATATAGTTTATCGTTGTTTAATGTCTGTTTGATATTTGAATTTTAGCGCGAAAGTTATGGAATTAAATGGAAATTGACAAATTGTGGTTGAAGAAATCTGGAGATTCGATGACGTTTTTACTTTTTTGGAATTTGTAGTTTAAATAGTAGAATACTTGAGCTGAATTCTATTTGGGGAAGGTATGTGTTTTTTTAGTTGAATGTTATCTGTTGGGAATCGAGGTTGAATATCATTAAAGTTAATAGTTGTCGTTTTGCTTATTGTCGTTATGTTTGTGTCATCTGTGTTTTCATTGTTGAATTTGGATAACATCTAAGTTTTAAAATTAATTTGCAGGATTAACAACAGGAAGTTCTCCTATATTTAATATTGAATCAACAACACCCGCACCAGCAAGAAAGACTGCTGCCGACGAGTTTTTGAATTCCGACAATGATAAGAATGATTATGACTGGTAAGTTTTGGAAATATTTTAGACTAAATCTTAAGGTCGGGTGGGTATGAATCTTAAAATATATCCACTTACTAGATTTTTTTAAAAATATGTTGCTCTAGTTAATTATCGAACTTTTCTTTTCCCTTTTTGTGATGGTATTCCAATATATCCTTTGAAGATATGTTTCAAATAAAATGTTACAAGTTCATGTCTTTAGATAATGTATATTGAACTGTAAATATATACTCCCTCCTAGCTAACTGGATTAGTGGGCTAGAATTAGCGATATTTAGACTTTCCAAGGACATTTATGGTATTGTTTTCATAGCAACATTTGTCATATAAACTGACTCTACGGGACAATTATGTCATAACTCGTGATATTTTTTTTTTTGCTAATTATAACTCGTGATATTTAAGTTGGGCATCCTCATATTTTCCTTATGAATGAGAGTAGAGTTGAAAATGGCGAATGAAACACACAATGCAATATAAAGACTGTAAAAGAAATGTTAAGGCTTTTTTCCCAGTACCAGTCCATGGAAGAAATTTAAATGCTCAAACACGTCTAGAGAAGAGGAGAGGGTTATCCACTAGGCTACAACGCCAGGGTAGATTATTTTTTTGAATATCTCTATTTGATCCGAGACTGGTAATTACTGAGATGTTTTGTATTTTTAGGCTTCTGACTCCTCCTGGCACTCCACTCTTTCCTTCACTGGAGATGGAATCAGCGAGGACCGCAGGGAATCAAAATGGAAGTCCTAAAGCTCGACCAACTGCTTTGAAGTCTAGAGTAAGCACAATCCTTGTTCCTAATTCAAGTTATTGCATGATTTCATAATCAGTATGGGATGCTTGGAATTGATGATAGTGTAAGTAATTGGATATTATTGCACTGGTTAACATTATTAAAGCTTTGTTGCCTATTAGAAATGTATGTGATGGTTAACACTGACATGATGCTTGATTCTTTCTTTGCAATCTAAGTGTAGAGTATGTGATGAGGAGTTGAGGACCATTGCAATCTAAATTCTACTATACATTTCTGTAGATTTCTTTAATCCAACTAAAGCATGTTACTGCCAACCAATGTTTAAACCTCCCATAAGCTGAACTACACTCATAATCTTTTCCTCAAATTTTATTGTTTACTTTGCTTCTAGCTAGCAAATTCTGAGCTGGAGCCTACTACAAGGAACAACCTTGCATCTAGTGCAGGAGTCAGAAGGCCCTCTTCTTCAAGCGGCCCAGGATCAAGACCTGCTACACCAACTGGACGTCCTACTTTGACCTCGGCTTCTAAACCAACATTGGCTTCAGGCTCTAAACCCTCATCCATTACTGCATCCAAACCATCTGTCACCATGACATCTCGACCTATGAGGTCTTCAACACCTACTCGTGCGACCTTGCCTTCGACTAAGCCCACAGTCCCTGCAAGATCTTCAACACCTACATCGAGGTCTACTGCAAGATCCTCTACACCTACAGCTACTGTAAGATCCTCTGCACCTGCAGCTACTGGAAGATCCTCTTCATCTGCAGCTACTGCAAGATCCTCTACACCTGCAGCTACTGCAAGATCCTCTACACCTGCAGCTACTGCAAGATCCTCTACTCCTACATCAAGGTCTACTGCAAGATCCTCTACTCCTACATCGAGGTCCACTGCAAGATCCTCAACACCAACTAGACCTTCTGCACCTGCAACAAAGCCTACATCCAGGGCAGCAACACCAACTCGTAGACCAAATACTCTGTCAGCCTCATCAAATACATCTGTTCCCTCAGTAAAATCTCCTTCAGTTGCGAAAGCAGCTCCTAATGTGACAAGAAATCCAGCACCTCCACGACCTAGCTCCCCTACAGTGAGACCAAGACCGTGGAACCCAGAGGAGATGCCGGGTTTCTCTAATGAAGTGCCACCTAATTTACGTACTTCACTTTCTGACCGGCCTCCTTCAGCTACCAGGGGAAGGCCTGGAGCGCCTAGTGTTCGATCATCTTCAATTGATCCTGCTCCCAATGGAAGGATTAGACGTCAGTCATGTTCGCCGTCAAGAGGACGCCCTCCAAATGGAATGAATTATAACATTGGAAGCTCTGTTCCTGCTCTAAATCGTGCATATGCTAAAGCTAATGACAATGTGAGTCCTGTTATGTACGGAACGAAGATGGTTGAGAGGGTTATAAATATGCGTAAACTTGTGCCACCAAAGCAGGATGACAAACATTCACCTCGTAGTAACTTATCTGGCAAATCTTCGTCTCCTGACAGCTCAGGATTTGGAAGAAATTTTTCTAGATCGTCGATGGACATGGCTATAAGGCATATGGTACATTTCTTAATCTACCCTGCTTTTCTTTTTAGATCTGTCTGAATTTTTTTCCTTCTTTCTTATGATTGAAAATTAACCTGGTGCAATTACTCGATAACGATTTATGTATTGATCCTCTGTGGAGCAGGATATAAGGCGGAACATTCCTGGAAATCTCCGACCATTGATGACAAACATTCCTGCTTCCTCCATGTATAGTGTAAGATCAGGGCCTGGACCAAGAAGCAGGACAGTTAGTGTTTCAGACTCTCCTCTTGCAACAAGCAGCAATGCCAGCTCTGAAGTGAGCATCAATAACAATGCTCTCTGTGTGGATACAAGTGAGTTTGATGACGATTTTAACAGTGAAAGGGGTGTCCCATCCCCTGCCAGTGTCAGGGGCAGGTGATAATAATGTTAAGTTAGAAACTAGTTCTGTTATCCATTTCTAGTTAGTGTTAATTATCTATTGGCATTAGTGGAGTTACTAGTAACGGCTTTAAAGAACTGAGAGAACAGGTGGCTTGTGTTTTTACATGATTTTATGTAAAGTTAGATCTGACTTATTAGCTCCTTCTGTAGCATTAGCAATATGAGAAACATATCAAACCATCATCTTTCTGTCTGTAACTCTATCTGTCCCCTTGGGGGATTCAGATCAATGTTTAAATATCAGTCTGACATAAATCTCATGTTTTTTCTTTGGTTTATGCCAAGTGTTTGTTTCTATATTATTTAAGATCAAAAAATTGGAGTCTTATAAGTAATTGTCTTTTTCACCCAGTTATGAACATCGATAACCTACTTCAACCTAGTTTCCATTAATAAAAATACAATTCAAGCACTATATTCGTCTACAGGCCTTCTCTGTAGGAAGAGCTGATTCCATAACTTGGGATAAAAAGGCAAACCAGTAATTCATTTCTCTTTGTCAAGTTTAGCTGGTGCTCATTGCTCAAAGTTTGACAAGTGGAAAGATCAAACTACGGGAATCATAGAAAATTGAAGTTTGAGCAGCAGAGGCTACATTCCAAAGAAACATGTAAACACATTTCTTGGCACCCTTGAAAGATCTTTCAATTCAGAAAAACATAAGATGACAAAGCTGAATTCCTTATTCTGCATGGCCAACTGCTCCTTCACTTATTGCAGGTTATGCAGTGTATCAGGCACTTCTAATCCAGAACTTCCAGATGTCAGAACATTGAGAGTAGAGAATATGTTAGCACAAATAATGACTTAATTGCACTTGATTTGCAAGAAACTGCAAAGTTACCAACATATATTCTGAAATGCATTCTGGATGGATGGAGAATTTTTTGTTTTCTCATCGATCATATCTCATTTTAAAGAATTTATTGTTTTCTCCAAGTATCTTCCTCAGAGCAAGAATGCTCAAACATAACCTAGTGCAGAATCATATTACAAATATACTTGCGCATTACTTGAAAAACATTTTTTGCCATGACTAACTGTTGGGCCGCGCAACACCCGTTAACTCCACATTAGTATGATATTGTCCGCTCTTTGCCGTGCCCGCACGAATTTGTTTTTGTACTCCTCCCAAAAGACCTCATATTAATGGAGTTGTTTTTGACCACTTATATTCAAGCTCTACGCTAACAACTGTCATTAGTTGGACCAAACAAAATCATCAATTACTCATTCCTGCGTCCTTATCATTTTCTGAACCAGGTTATTCTCATGGTTTCTTTCTTGATTCAATATCTTCTAATCATCCAATATCCGTACGTATTTCTCACATGTATATTTTTCATTTGTCACATGTACTCATATGTAGATGACCAACGCTACCTGTTTGATAAAATGCTCAAAAGAGTTAGTATTGTTTTAATTATTTTCTTTTTCTGTTCGCAGACTATATGTTTGGAATATAGGCTATGCAAAGTTAGTAAATAAAGGGATTGTTCAGAGAAGCTTTCACATTGCAATACATGCATTGCCATTTGCAGGTAAAATCGTGTTTTCGCTCTCTTTCTATGTGTCCATTTATATGGAGACTATACCAAGCCTCAAAATATACTCAAGTGTTCAGTGAAACACATGAAAATTTAGATGAATCTTCAAATGCAGTATTGTAATTTTCAGGGTGGCCAAATTTCATCCTGAATATATATTTAACATACATTTATAGGCATTAGCAAGCTTTTCAGGTCCCTAAAAACTGCAGTTCATCTTTTAATGAAATTATCATACATAATGCAAATTAACATTGGCGACTAAAGTCTATAATTTCATATCGTCTTTGTAAAGGTGAGGTGGTGCACAGTTAATTAACCTAGAAGCTGTTCCTAATGGATTCCAGCTCACGTAATACAACATGCATGTCTGGTCGATCCTTTGGCGATGGCTTGGAGCATGCTAAACCAATATTGAACACTCTAGTCAGGCGTTTTTCTACTTGTTGGCTATCCGTTTCAGATGTCATCACCTCCATGAGTGGGTCAGCAATTTCAATTACATTGTCAGGCAAGGCCATCCAAACAAAGTTGTGAAGGTTAAGACCTCTCCGAAACATACGGTTAGTGGGCTTTTTACTTGTCAGCATCTCCAGTAATAAAACCCCAAAGCTGTATATGTCTCCCTTGGTTGTCATCTTGCATCCTAGACCATACTCTAATAACCAAAAAAAAAAAAAGAATCAAAAGCATTAGCTATAAATTGCAAAATACAGTACAATTTATCAAGACAAAAGGGTAGCTTTAGGGGCATTCCCGCAATCTTGCAGTGACTCTCACTCTCCAAGCTTACTGCCACTACATTGACAAATACACATACAACTATATAAATATATTAACTATTATTTTAGTCAATTTAGGCTATTATTGACTTGGTAGCTCTGGAATAGATGCACGATGGATGTAGTGAAAGCTTACTTAAGAGTATCTACCACATAAATTTAGTTAAAAACAATAACCATAGTATGAAGAGGCATTGTGTAGGGACCTGTTTTGGTCTCCGCTATATCATATATAATATTGTTTTATTTATACATATACAGGCTTCCACAACATAATATAATCAATCAGAAATCTTTTATTGATAAACACACACACACACGCCGACAAGGTGATATTTGAGATATCACCCACTCTCCACTAGGTGATATCCAAGAGATCATCACTCTCCACACACACTCTGGTACCTAATTCATACCTACCCCAACATGCAAGCATTTTCCTATTTATACCCATATAAGAAATTGTTATCCCAGCATATCCTCCTTTCAGATCCGTAACTGACACGATGCTCAATTAACTCTACCCAGTTCTCCAGCATATCCTTTATTTAGAATCTTTAATCACTAACACTAATTATGTTTGACTTCAATAATGTAAAGGCCTAACATTATTGGCGCCCAAACTCGAACCTTAACCTCAAGGTTCAAATGAAGAAATTGTTTCTTCACTTTTCTTTTTGATCAAGGGCTCCTAGTGTTCCACTCTTCAATCTCAAGGTAGGTCCAGTGAAGGGGCATGTTAAAATATCAAGAAGTTAATGACATAAGGAAGATGTTGTCATTGCAATGACATCATAACTACATTAGCAAGTGTAGCCACTAAGTAACTTTTGTAGCAAGCTATGAGAAGAAGCTAAAGTTTATCTATACAAAATGGCTCAGTCTTTCCTTCTAGTAATAACATAATATATTAGAAAATGCAACAGAATTAGTAGCAAGTACACACACTTCACTAAACCAACTCTTGTGTTCAACATCTCTTCTTTTTCTATCAATATTCTGCCCTATATATGTATAAATCATGACCCTAATGACCCTAATGCATAATATATAGTGTTATGCTTATAATTCGGCGCACAATGTTATCAGAAAGAGGCCGAAGTTGGGCCCACGCCATAGTTTGCCATTCTACCGAGGTAGGTATGATGGAGTTCTTGGGGACATTATAGAGTGGACACAACATGTCAGATTTGATGATGTGGTGGATTGGCACATGATTCGGGCACAATTGGCGGGACATGCTCTAGTCTCCTTGGTGTGTTTTGATGTTGTTGAGTAGCAACAGCGGAACATGGTATTGAGACAGTTTGGTTGTCGTCCTCGACTTCCACAACCTTACCTCAAAAACATCTTCAATCAACATGTTATAAATACAATCATCGAAGTCCATTTTGAAGTCCAAAAATGTAGAACAATATTCTCAGGAAATTTGTTACTAATGTGCCATAAACACAGCAAATGAGTTGAGATAGAGTTAAGGAGTTCTCATGTAATATTCCCCTAGCCATGGCATAATCTTGATTTGTAATTATAACCAAAAGATATTTGTTGCCCACAGATTCCAACCAAGTACTTGGAAACCACTGAAAAGTGGTTCTATTCTCATCCCGGGCAAAACAATATATTATCGATTAATAATGACAGTTCACTATAGCTAAAGTCATAACACAAATGACATGGCATATCTATTCATTTAATATGTTGTGTCAAAAGCAACAATATCACCAAAATTTTGGTTATCAAACAACAAAGGTCAACCCATCCAAGACATTTCATATGTCGTTCCTCGTTCACTTGCTATGTAATAAAAAATTTATAACCGCTATTTGCGTTTAACCTATATAACTAGTCCAAACATGCTTGAGCATCACTAATTTCTAAATTTTTCTTCCTCTAATCATGTAACACATTCCTAACACGTTTACTCCTAAATATTACATTTTCAGTACCACTACTTAAGTTACTAAAAGCACTCATTACTTGAATAGCTGCAATCATGGATTTATAAGGATTTTAAATTTTAATCCTTGCAACGACATTCACGTGTTATTCTCGTTGCATTAAATGATAGAGTTTTATATAAAATCCTTGCAACGAAATTCACATGTCTTTCCTGTTGCATCAAATTCATCTTGATAGGAGTCACGACTCCATGATTGTGTTTCAATTCATGGCTACTTCCAAAAAAATTAAACTTTTGTGGTAAAAAAACGCACATATTTACTTTGCCATCACTTCGAGGAGGGCCATCTCCATGGTGTTTGACCTTTACTAGTATCCTCAAAACTCTGCTCATCACAAACACCACTGCTTTCACATATATTTGTTGGGTAGTGTCAACTCAAGTACCACATCAAGGATTAAGCAGTAAATTGATCTGAACTATATGGTATCTCTACTTATATCCGGCTCGAAAATACGATATATGTCTCGTATTCATTTTATAAATGATTCAAATCTAGCAGAAAAATTAAACCCGAGTAAAATATGATCCCGAATATGAGCACTAATATATCCGCTCATATTAGGTCTCTTATAATTTTTTATAAAATGATTTTACCCAGAAATGATCTATGATCGGGTATTCGGCTCAAATTCGAATATGAATTAGATTTTCATCCCATTACATTTCTAAGTATATAGTCATTTTATAAATTCTTGATAATTTTTATAAGTTTAAATTGTCACAAAATACGATGTATCCACCCTTATAATAAATCAATTATCATCATATATACTTAATACCTCATATTTTTTTTAATTCTTGATTATTATGTTTTATAATATTAGATTTATTTTAGAATAAATGATTTATATAGTTTTAATAAAAATATATTTATGATGGATCATACCGACTCATATTTGGTTTGGATCTGGACTTCAATACCCGGGATCAGTTAATATCCGAATAAAATGATATTGGACCCAAATCTGGACACTACAAAAATAAAATGATTCGAGATTTGAGCAAAGGGGTGTCCAGTTCTACCCGTCTCATTTTACGCCCCTAATCAAAGAGACGAGAGATAATACAAGATTTTACGCCCCTAATCAAAGAGACGAGAGATAATTCTCTTGTATATAAAAGAGTCAATAAACTCCATTAGCATGAGGACTTTTGGTAGTTGCCCAAAAACAAATTTGTGCAGGTTCAACACTGGAGTTAAGGTGTGCTTTGCAAGACAACAAGTGGTATTAGAGTTATGATAATAACGATTAGTAATGATCTCAAGATGGGCTCCTAGATGGGCCTAAGAAGATGCAAGTGGACTACCCCAGGATGGGCTTAAGAGGGAGGCAGATGGGCCTAAGGGGAGTCAGAGAGCCAGGTGGACTTCCAGTCTCGATCAAGGGGAGCTAGATCACACAAAAGAAGGCAGATTCGACAAGTGTTGAGCTCAATTTGTGAAGGGGAAATTGATAGGAGTTGTCCCACATCCTTTGTGGGAGGGGCAAATAGTGAGTTAATGAGCAGTTAGTTAACTCCATTAATATGATGCCTTTTGGGATGTGCCCAAAACAAATCCGTGCGGGCTCACCCAGAACGGACAATATCATACTATTGTGAAGTTAAGGCGTTCTTAGCAAGCCCAATCAGTGGTATCAAAGCCAAAGATTCGGAGATGGATCCTGGGTACTATGGACTGGAGTTGTATGATGTGGGAGGCCCCTCGGTGTGTGATGGCGAATTGTTGGGGTACCTTGTGTCGAAAGTCTTCCTTAAGGTGTTTAGGCAGCGTGTTTGCGGGAATAACAACGGTACAATATGTAGAAAAATTTATCACAAGTGATAAGACCACAAGATTTGTGGTTCTTGGTTTGAAGGGAGGATTGTTGGGTACTGTCAACCTAAGTACTACATCGAGGAGAAAAGAGACAATAATATTTTTGCGTAAAAGTCTACAAACAAACATACAAGCATAGAAGTTATCAATTTTAGCATGTTTTTTTGGGATTTTAAAGGAGAATTTATTTTATAAAGCATAGACCCTAAAAAAAATAATCCACCTATTTCAAATTACTACACTTTGATTCAAAGAAGGAACGTCAACGTCATCACTAAATCTATCATCCCTATTTTCAAACAAATCTTCATCATCAAATTCATCAACAATAGCAACGCTCTCTTTAACAACTTAATTATTATTTTCAAATAGGTCTTTTAATTTATCATCATCATCAACACACTAGATGATTAATGGTTTTATCATCTAAATCTTCATCCATATCTAAATCTTGAACATGTATTTGATGTTGTAAATTACATTTTTTTTATCATTTTGATTTTTAGAACAAAAAACCTATCAAATATTTTACTGGCCATCATAAAGAAGAATTAAAGAAAGAAATATTACCAACAACTTTAATATCTTTTTAAAATTTTGTGCTCCAAAATCATCTAAAAACATCACCAAGCATGCATTTATTGAGTAAGTTGGGAAATTGGGTGTGGATCTAGGTTAATATGGGTTATGTGGAGTAGCCCGTAAGCGTCGTAAACTGCTTACCATGGCTATTAAGTGTGGTAATGGGCATATTTGTTTTTTAATTTAGGTCACCCGTTGCTCTATTACACGGCTTCAAAATGGTTTGTTGGATAAATGATCTCTAACATTGATTGATAAGGACCACGATCCATTAGAATATATCTAAGAGATTGGATATGATTGATAGGCATTCTTAAACTCACGAACGTAACTATTTAGATTTTCTGGACTTCAAGTTGGGTGGTGGATGTTAAATTATCAATCATGCATGGTACCAAAGGTTTTCTTTTCATACCCCATGACTTGGAAAAGTTTGACATATGAAAATGTATCATAGTTCAGGTATAACCCAAGGCCTTGAATCTGATTCATGTATCTCCAATATTCTATAATATATTAATTTGGACATTGAGGTTGGATAATGGATATTGCCTATAGACTCTCAACGATCCACTTCTTAATCCCGAAAAATGGGTTTTAAGGGAGTGGAATTGTTAAAAGTATAAGATCCATTTAATTGTTTCTCTTAATATCCTATGATTTTGACTTTTGGGAGAGTTGGTCGTTAAACGATAGCTTCATTTATTTTATAGGCTGTAGCATAAAAAGGTGAAAGATGCCAAAGTAGAATAAATTCATTAGAGAAATATCACTCTAAAATGGATAAAGTTTATTCTACATATGCGTTGCTCTATATCATGTCTGGGTATATATCAAAATACAGTTTCTAAAGAAGGAACGTAACAATGAGTAGTTCATAGATTTCAAAGGGTGAAAATTACCTAAAGTGCGTGAAACGGTAACAGGGATAGTAATATACATGTACATAATAAAACCAAAAAGTAATTTAATATATTTATTTTGTAATTACTTTAAATAAAAAGGGGCTTCACGATAGTTTAGACCACGATCCAGATGTATTAGTAAACTAGTTAGTGATGTGAGTTCATTGCAATGACTGTCCACTACCGTGAGAACACAAAAAGGTGTTTGTAGTAAGGAGTACCTATGAAGTTATCATAGATGAGTTCAAAATTATGAGCGGAGTATGAACAAGTTAAAGGGAGCAGAGGAGTCTAGATATGCAGTGATAATGTAAGCAATAAAGCCCAAGGATGAAAATCTTGAAGTAATGAGAACTTTGAAAGGGAAGGAGCAGTGTGGTGATAAAAAAAAGTTCAAATTGTTTATTTAGAGTAGTTCTGGATTAATTTAAGATATAATATAGTATATTCTTGATTCAAGCTACGAGAGAAGGGGGTACTCTGACTTTAAGTGGGAAAGATTGAAAGACGAATATCGACGTCCCCCTCACTGGAAATCCCGTTTATTTGGGAAAAGGGAAGGATTGAAAGGTGAATTTCAACATCCCCTCACTCGAAATGTAGTGTCCCTATTTTATATGAATATATAAATTAAGAACACCTTTGCTAAATGAATTTGACGGAATATTTTAATTACCAGTAATTTGAGTTGACCACTAATGTAGGTAAAAAGCACGGGTCTGCACAACTTTCCTAGGTTACTAGAAGATATTGCCCGTTGTTTATTAATTGATTTAATAACATACCAGATTTCCAATATAAATTATTATTGATAAAAGTAATATATATGAATTATTATCTTGTTAATTTGGGAAGAGGAGAGGGGCATATTTGTGTGGAACTCTCTTGATTCTCTGATGATGTGGCTACTAACTCACCCAATTTAATCATTAGTTTAATATTTGATAGTTAATATACGAAAATAATGGTAGGAGGCAGTGGCCACTGGTATATAAAGAGGCTTTTGTATAGGCTATTTCAATTTGGAGGTTAGAGTCTGTGGGACATTAACAAGGTCATCAGGTAACTTTATCTCTCCTCTTCTTCGTTTAACTTATTTCTTTAATCTTATTTGTTAAATTATAATTAAGACGTAATTCTTTTATTAAGTCCTTATTAAATAAAATATTGTAGGACTTTGTATTAAGAGCAAGGATGGAGTGTTGCTTGAAACTTTGAACTGGTGAGTAATTAATATTTTATTTGATAATTAATTTAAGTTCTAATAAATATGTGATTATTATGTATACTTATTATAATACTTGGCCTAAGCATGTTAATTAGTATGTGCAATCATTGTTTAAAGTTATCATGGTACACCCAGAATGCAATAATGTTCGTACATCTGTTATACCCGGAAATAGGTAAGGTTAAGTTATTTGACGTAATTAATTTAATTGACACAAGATCAAGACAATGAACACACCAATACGTGCTTAATATTGTGTAAAGTATATTTTGTATGTGTAATGGGCCCTGACTAATGGCGGTTCATCTCCACCGAATTGGCGGCGGGCCATGTCGGCAATAGGAATGAAGCTTGCGGTCCACCTCATCTCGACAGAATCAGGATTTGGTTTTGGCAGGGAATGAGTGCTGATCGTGTGTTGTACTGCAACATGACTTTGTCGAGGTGATAACGTAAAGGATGACGAGCATATTTTAAGGAGATAAGGAAGAGTGACTTGTGTCACTAGCATGTTTAGATTTTATTCAAAAATCATATCATGTGCAATATTTTTTAAAACACATGCATTTGCTTGGATAAGACTTTTTATGTACTTTTAATTTATAATCTCACTCAACCTTTTAATGTTGACCGATTATTTTAAGCTTTAAAATATCAGGTGAACCGGATTTTGTGGACCCTCGTATTAGTGGTACAGAAGTGCAGCTAGAGCCTTTTAGAAAACCAGAAGGCTTGTTCACTTATATTTTGTTAAGCTATGTGTTATGTAACCTTTGACTAGACCGTAATGACTCAAAAGTTGTAATAATAATACGCTAACTTTTGGGTTGTAAATATGTCTTTAGTTGGGTGTGTCTGCGGTGGCGCGCTAACCCGACTTCAAGGTGGCCTGGGTTGGGGCGTTATAGAGTGATATCAGAGCTATAGGTTACCTATGACCAACATAAGACCCTTGGATGTTGGATTAGTTATAAAAGTATCTTAACTAATTATTAGTTACTAACAATTATTGTCCTTATTATGTAGGTATGGTCAAGGACTCCAGGAGTAGTACTAAGGACTCTGGGAGTAGTACTAGCTATCCAGCTAACCCCTATACAAACAATTAAGGCTATTGAAATTTAGTATCGTAGAGAAGCAAGAATTTATAAGAAAGAAGCAAGACGGGTTATCGAAGCGCTTAAGGCTAAACCTAATGAAATGGAACGGGACAAGCGCAAAGAGCTGTGGTATATTTATAGGAGATTTTGTGAGGAAGGTCCGACAAAAACAAAAGAGTTTGTGAATGAATTGCTTGGGATTCCGTACCCGCCACCTCGGAGGACTAGCCTTAAGCTTCATATCGCACGTAAAAGAGTTATTAGTGTTACTGGAACCCCTCCAAATAACTAAGGGTTGTTGGATGTTGAACTATGTAAATATTAGTGTGCACTAGTAATCAGCTGTAGCTTGTACTAGGCTACTCTAGCTTGTACTTTTGACTTGTACCTTAGATGTTGTTCAACCCACGTTGTAACCATGGAAGGATTAATTTACCTATAAAAGACATCTTTTGAATGAGAACTAGTGTATTTTAATGTTTTGATTTTTGTGTGGTAACTGCTGACCTTTGCTTTGTTGTATATCTGGATTAACGTTTATATGTTATGATTAATAAGTCGTATGTATATGGATGTAAAAGACAATGGTTGACACGAATCAAGGAATTAGTATTGGATGTAACAAAGATGTATGGGCTGCCTTGAATTGTATTCCATGCATAATGGAACAACAGATACAAGCGAATGCAAGATATGGAGAAGTGATAAATGAGATACCACTTCCAAATCCACAAAACGAATTTGATATGATATTGGATAGATTATTGAAAATAGGACCACCGTCTTTTCGGGGACAACCTGATGCAGATGTGGCTGAAAGATGGACAATGCAAATGGAAAAGATATTTGAAACCTTAAGATGTAGTGATACCGATATAGTTACATTGGATGTATTCAACCTTGAAGACGAGGCTGAGTATTGGTGGAGGATGGTTAAGAGGAAATGGGACAGAAGAACAAGGAAGACATGAGATGTGACTTCTTGGAGGATTTAATGCAAAGTACATTCCTGAGTGGGTCAAAGATTAAAAAGAAGCCGGATTCTTGGATTTGGAACAAAAGAATTTAATGGTGTCGCAATATGAGTCAAAGTTCATTAAGTTGTCGAGGTTCGCTCCATATCTAATCAAGGGAGAGGCTAGAAAATCAAAAAGGTATGCTTCAATTACTACAGACGTTATTGGAGGCATGCTTCGATTACTATAGACGTCATTGGAGGCATGCTTCGATTACTTCACCTCGATATTAAAGCTCTAATAGACCTTGGAGCATCCCACTCTTACACTGCACAACATTTGAATTGTAAAGTGTACGTGACTCCAAACACCTTCACCCTATGCATTAGAAGTTAACTCCCCGTCAGGCGAAAGTTGGTTAGTGCAAGAAGTGTATAGAGACTATCCTATAATGGTAGAAAGTGAAATATTGCTAGCTGATTTAGTTCCCCTGCCATTAAGTGACATTAAAGTGATATTAGGAATGGACTGGTTAACTAAAGATTATGCCACAATAGATTGTTTGGAAAAATTGATACTTTAGAATTCCACAGCGAGAAGAATTCAAATTTGTTGGAGAAAAACCTTTCTTTCCAGTGGGTTTAATTTATGTTGCCAAAGCAACAAAACTTTTGAAAAAGGGAGTATTTCATATATTGCCCGCATAATTGAAAATAAGAGACCTGAGGTAACAATTGAAGATATTTCTGTTGTCAAGGATTGCAAAGAAGTATTGAAGAATTAAGATCTTTACCTCCAAAAAGAGATATTGAGTTTTGTATAGATTTTGTCCCAGGAACTGCATCGATTTCTAAAACGCCTTATAGTAAGACACCAGCTAAGTTGACAGAATTAAGGATCCAATTAGATGATTTACTGGATAGGGGACTAATTCAACCTAGTGTCTCCACCTTGGGGAGCACCTGTGTCGTTTGTTAAGAAAAAAGAATGATATCTACGCTTATCTATTGACTAGCATGAACTTAATCGTGTCACTATAAAGAATAAGTATCCCTTACCTGGGGTGTAATCGAGCCGAGCCGAGTCGAACACTGGCAGACTCGAGTTCGAGCTCGACTAAAAGGTTCGGGCTCAAGCTCGGGCTCGAGTTCGACCGAGCCTTAAATTTCAAGTTCGAAGCTCGGCTCGTAAAAAGTTCGATATGTTCGAGTTTGGCTCGAAAGCTCGAATCGACTTCACCAAATATTGACAAAAGCTCGAATATGATCGGGTCGGCTCGAGTTTGACTCAATTATATATAAAAATTATATCTAGATACTAAATATTTATATAAATATATATTATAATATATAAAAATTAAAAATGATAGAGGCTCGATTAGGCTCGCGAGCCTTACGAGCCGAGTAATTTGAAGATCGAGCTCGGCTCGGTTGAATATTCGAATAGATCGAGCTCGGATCGATTATTACTGAGTCGAATTCGAATATTTTATGAGCCGAGCTCGAGTAGCTCACGAACTGTTTGACTCGTTTACACCCCTACCTCATATTCATATTGATGTTATATTCGATTAATTGAGTTAGGATAAAATCTTTTCTAAACTGGATTTGAGTATTGGTTACCATCAGTTGCGTGTGAGAGAGGAAGATGCGCAGAAAACCGCGTTTAGTAGCCGATATGGACATTTTGAATTTTGAGTAATGCCTTTTGGTGTGACTAATGCACCAGCTGCTTTTATGGACTTGATGAATAAAGTGTTTAAATTATTTTTGGATAAGTTTGTAGTTGTTTTCATTGATGATATACTAATCTATGCTAAAGACGAAGTTGAGCATGAACAATATTTGAGAATGGTGTTGGAGAAAGATTATATGCTAAATTAGTATGTGAGTTTTGGGTGAGGAGGGTGGCGTTCCTCTGATACCTTGTTAAGTTACCAGTTCTCCTAATAACTTAACGTATAGTGGATTCAGCCATGAGCTTAATAAAATTTCATGTTTTTGCCTCTCTCATCTCATATTCTATTCATATTTTGAAGATAATAAGTATACCTGGTATGCACATTCTATTCTAAACTAGAACAAGTCAAATCTTACATTTAGCCCCAGAAGAATTCATGTATTTCTTATTCAATTCAAAGTTTTATAGTTACTTTACCTGGCGCTATATATCCGGTGGTTCCTCGTATGCCAGTTGAGCTGCTACATTGGTTCATATTTGGGGATTCAGGAAGAGAAATTGCCAATCCAAAATCTGCAATACGTGCAAACATGTTTTTATCTATCAAAATGTTGCCTGGTTTTAGATCACAATGAATTATGCAATTCTTGCATTGGCGATGAAGATAATCGAGAGCACATGCTACATCAATTGCTATATTTATTCTCGCAAGAAGGCTCAACATTCGAGGTGTGATGGGGCCATCCTGGTATGTTTTTTTTGTTGGATACAGCCACATCTCTAAACTCCCATGATCCATGAACTCAAAAAGAATAGCTCGAAAATCGCGACCTTCCTGATCTACACTTATGCATGTAGTTATGATCTTTACAAGATTTTTGTGGTCAATCTCTTTTAAGGTTTGATACTCGGTGTTGAAACTTCTCACTGCACCTCTTTGCTGTAGGTTGAATACTTTAATTGCAACAGCTGTTCCAGTTTCAGCTTCTATCCCACTATGCGTTACGAGGAGACGATTTTTTTTTGGATGAAATATTCCTTTATAAACAGAGCCAAAACCACCTGCACCGACTAAGTTGGTTGAGGAGAATCCATTAGTTGCTTTATGGAGATCCTTGTATGACACTGTTACTGCATTTGAAGTTATCTCAAGGGAAGGATTGATAAACTGTCTTGCTGTGTCTATAATCCAGTCAGCTCTACCTAAATATTCCTCTCCAGGACTTCCAGAGGGCACTTGTGGAAGTTCCATCCTGCACCATTTAGTAAAAATAATCAAAGGTATGATTGTTAACTATTTATGCATTTAAACTATGGAAAACTATACCTGTTCCATAATAGATTTTTCTTGTATCTTTGAGCCATCAAAACTGCATCTTGAAAAATTCTTTCAGCATACTCTTCGGTACCAACCCTACTGGCCTGAAGCAAAAATTTAATTTTTTTTAATGCATAAAAACCAATAATATTATAATAAACATTAGTCTTCAAAATCTGGGGTGTTGTGCAGTTAAACAACCTCAAAGATGTTAGTGATTTACATTTAGGACAGTACTTATCGTTCAAATGCTAAAAATCCAAGATTTTCAGAAATAAAAGAAAAAAAGAATGTAGTTTGTGACCTTAAAGACGCTTCTAATAGTTTCCAGCACACTTAAGATATCTCTAATATCTGGTCGAAACTGTGGCAACTTCTGGGCACATCTCAAACCAGTGTTTAAAAGCATAACCAGACAAGCCTTCGCCTTTTCTGCATCATATCTATTAAGTTCATGTAGATTGAATGAGTCGATAGTATCATTTACTCTGTCAGACAAGGCGTTGGAAACAAAGTTCTGAAGCTTAAATGATCCATGAAACATAGGGTCAGTAATCTTCTTCCCCGTCAGCATCTCCAGTAATATTATCCCGTAGCTGTAGACATCCCCCTTAGTTGACACCATGCTTCCTTGGTAGTACTCTTGTGTATTAAATATCAGAGGGATGACAGTTAGAATTTTCCAGCAAGCCTTTGAATAATTTATGAAAATATTAGTTTCTTAAGAGATCAGTAATCCTGTAGCCTACTGTTTCCATTTAGTTTAATTAGTTTGGATCAGATTGCAGTGCTCTTATTGGCCCCAGAAAGTTACCGACTTGTTAAAATACACCTACGTGGACAACTTCCGCCAGTTTGGGAGATGGGATAGCCTCTTAAAGTTATTATCACCACTTGGAAAAAGATGCAAGAAAAAGAATTAGAGGACATTTACGATGTTTGTGGCAATAAAGAGGTTAAGTAAAACTTTAAAAATAACTAGGTATTACCAAATTAAATGTTCAAGACTACACAGGAAAGCAGAAAACTCCAGGTCATATTAAACGTTGATTGTTAAGACGGCAAAATCATTATTATACCTGACATTAAGGTGTTCTATCCCAACTTGGAAGTGCTTCTGACAAAATCTTACATATTTATTCAAGATCTACACAATATGATATTTATATGTATGAAGTGAAACCTGTGAAGTTTTTTACCTGGAGGTGCATATCCAAGGGTTCCTACGAATCCATTAAAACTGCTTTGACTTGTACTGCCCAATTCTGTAAGAAACTTGGCCATTCTAAAATTTGATACACGGGCGCTCATGTCTGTATCTAGCAAAATATTGCTTAGTTTTAAATTACAATGTATCAAGGGGTTGTCCACTTGATTATGAATATAATCAAGTGCATTAGCCACATCAATAGCTATGTTTATTCTGGTATCAAGGTTCAGAATCTGTGGCATGCTGAGCTCATTATGAGATGATTCAATTGTTAATTGCTTCCACCTATCTAAGCTCCCGTGCTCCATGAATTCGTAGACAATAGCTGTGAATTTTTTATTGCTCTCTTCGGGGCTTCTGCATGTACTTTTAATCTTAATAATGTTTTTGTGGCGAATATTTCGCAGGGCTTCACACTCAGTGATAAAACAGTTGGATGCTTGACTCTTGAATACTTTAACTGCAAGATCTGTTTCACCGTTTGCTGGACTAAAAAATCTCCCTTTGTACAATAATCCAAAATTACCCTCGCTGAGTAAGTTTTTCCGTGAGAATCCATCAGTTGCTTGATAGAGTAGCTCGTAGGAAAATTTGACGGGTGATGTGTATATATTTGATTCGGAAAAGCTCACTGTCTTTCCTCTTTTTCTTCTAAACCATATATAGAAACCAATGGCGAGAAGAACTTGTATTGAACCTATCAAAATCAAAACTTGTACCCAAGTCATTTTGTGTTTATGTGATCCATGACCATTGCATCTTGGTAACTGTAGTTCAGGTATGCCTCCACAGAGCCCATTATTACCTACTATTGAAAATGCATTTGCATTTGCGAATACTCCTTTCGTACGGACCTCACCTTCGAGATCATTCCAGCTTAGATTTAAATATTTCAAGGATAGGGTTTCAAAGAAATCAGGGATTTCTCCAGATAACTTATTACGAGAAATATCAAAATTTCGCATACCTCTTAACTTTTTCATTGAATTTGAGATGTTACCCTGAATGAAGTTCCCTTGCATGTATAGTGATTCGAGGGCAATGCAGTCACCAAGCTGTGTTGGCATCAAACCAGAAAGCTCATTTTCCGAGACGTCCAATTCTACTAAGGTTTTCAAAGCACCAATACCTGCTGGTAGTGATCCAACCAAATGGTTTTGAGAAAGATTTAACTTGACAGCAAAAGGCGAAATATCAAAGAGTTTGTTGGGTATAGTTCCACTGAGGTTATTTTGAGACAACTCCAAGAGGACCAACATTGGACAATGTCCAAGACTAGGAGGAATGGTTCCGTTCAATTCATTATTTTCTAAATGCATCTCGTCCAGCATAGATAGGTTCCCTATGGAAGTAGGAATGTTCCCCGAAAGTCTGTTGTTAGAAAGGAGAACTCGTTGCAACTTCCCGAGTTTGACAATTTCGGAGGGAATAATGCCTGTGAACTGGTTACCTTTTAATGATAAAAAGATCAAGTTGATAAATTTACTTATCTCTGAAGGGATGCTTCCAGAAATCTGATTATCTGCTAAGCTTATCATTGTTAGCTCATTTGATAGATTAGCAACAGAAGGGGGCAATGATCCTTGAAAATTATTGCCCCCTAGTTCCAATATTTTTATGCTGCTGCAATTGGTCAACGAGTCAAGAAAACTCAAGTCACTTTGTTCCCCAAGTCCTAAATTGTTACTTTCCAGACCTAATTTTTGAAGATACAGCAACCTTCCAAAATCTACAGATATGGGGCCGCTAAAATGGTTGAACTGCAAATCAATAACTTGAAGTTTGGAAGCATTAGAAAGTGATACTGGAATGCTTCCAGTGAATCTGTTATTTGAGAGCTGAATCTTTTGGAGATTGGGAAGAGTCAACCCAAAGTCTGATGGTATACTTCCTTGAAGTTGATTATCGGCCAAATTGAAGACATTTAGTAACGAGAGATTGAAAACAGAAGCGGGGATCATACCAGAGAGTTTATTGGAAAAAAGTTCGAGAGTGACTAACCTGTCAACTCGTCCCAAGGTATCTGGTATGTTTCCTTCCAAAGCATTTAGTCCTAAGTTTAGAACTTTTAGCATAAAAAGGCGGTCTACTTCTCGTGGAATCACGCCTTGAAGACTGTTGTTGTAGAGAATGATCTCACTCAGAAAACTCATGTTTCCGATTTCAGGAGACATAGAACCCACCAAACCTTTAGACGAAATGTTTATGCTGGTAACTGTTTTTTTCAGTTTGCTGCATCTAATGCCTTCCCACTGGCAGAAATGGAGAGACATATTCCATGAGCTAAGAGCTCCTTGAGGATCATGAATAATCTTTGCTTTGAAGGCCAACAATGCTTGTTGATCTCTTTCATTTCCACTTAGTGTAGCATTACAATTCGAGATGGTAAGAGCGAGGCAGACGAGGAACAAAGATAGTAAGTATGTCCGGTATTTGTCTCCTCTCATTTTGAAAGTTTTGCTTCTGTATGTTTGCTTTGTCACCTTCTAGCCCTTGTGTGGATTGATATGCTAATAATGAGTGCTGAGGACTACCGTAGATTAATTTGATTTTGGAATGCACTCTCTTGGAATCACCTTGGCTACCAGGGAAGTGGCAGTCGTCTGGAAATTTCCGAGGACTGCAATCCAGTATTAAATATTTGATAGATACACTTAAGGTCATTGTCGAGTTGACATTCACTTCCAAGTGTTCACATTGTTTGTACAATTAATTGTCTGGTTCTAGTTTATCAACACAATTTTTATCAATTTGTTTTTTTATCAAGATACTGTCGGCAACTTACACAAAATGTAAATAAATAAATTAATATGCCGAGCCTCCAAATATACATAACTGTTCAGTTCAGTAAAAGTATTGAACTTTTAGTTGTAAATCTTCAAATGCTTGCTTATGTAGCATCTTACATTGTTAGCTAAACTTCGTATCATGCTTGAAGGCGAGGTAGCAAACAGTTAATTAGTAGCCCAGAAGTTGTTCCTAATAGACTCCAGCTCGCGTAATACGGCACGCATGTCTGGTCGATCCTTTGATGATGGATTGGAGCATGCTAAACCTACCTTGAACATTCTAGTCAGGCATTCCTCTACTTGTTTGCCGTTCCCTTCATTTACAGAAGTCGTTGCCTTCATAAGTGGGTCAGTAATTTCAATTACATGGTCAGGCAAGGACATCCAAACAAAGCTGTGAAGGTTAAGACCTCCCTGAAACATACGATGAGTAGGCTTTTTACTTGTCAGCATCTCCAGTAATAGAATCCCAAAGCTGTATATGTCTCCCTTGGTTGTCATCTTGCATCCTAGACCATACTCTGATAATGATAACCAAGAAAATTGATAATAATAATATAATGAATTTGCCAAAATTGATATGATTGTGTGACAAAACTAAAAATGGTTTCTATAGGGACGCCACTTCGTACCTTCAGAAATCCCATTTAATTTAAGTCAGTCTTGATAATTTATTGTAATATTATTTCTTAAATCTGTCCTGCAGCAATACCCAAATTAGTGCAAAGTTTGATAGGAACTATACCTGGAGCTATATCCTACAGTTCCTCGTATTCCAGTTAAGCAGCTGTTTTTGTTCGAACTCGGAAATTCAGAAAGAGAAGTGGCCAACCCAAAATCTGCAATACGAGCGACCATGTTTTCGTCTAGCAAGATGTTGCTTGGTTTAAGATCACAATGAATAATGCAATTCTCACATTGATGATGAAGATAACTGAGTGCACATGCTACATCAGTTGCTATATTTATTCTGGTATGAAGGCTCAGTGATCTAGGTTCAATGGGCCTGTCATGGTATGCTTTATTTGTTGGATGCAGCCACATCGGTAATCTCCCATGATCCATGAACTCATAAACAATAGCTCGAAAATCGTGGCCCTCCTGATCCACATCAGTGCATGTAGTTATAATCTTCACAAGATTTGGGTGGTGAGTGTTTCTCAAAGTTTCGTACTCGGTTTTGAAACTTTTTGCTGCACCTCTACGCTGAAGGTTGAATACTTTGATTGCAACTGTGGTTCCAGTCTCATCTTCTATCCCACTATCCCGTAAGAGGAGGCGACCATGTTCTTGATGAAATGTTCCTCTGTAAACAGAGCCATAACCACCTGCACCGACTAAGTGGGTTATGCACAATCCATTAGTTGCCTTGTGGAGATCCATGTATGACACTGTTACTGATGCTAACATCGATGTTGTACTTGAATCTGGAGCCATCTTTTTTGTCCTACATTATTTGGAAATAGATAAAGATATGATATTTAAATTATATGCATGGAAGCTATTTTAAAGCATGGAAGCTCTTAAAAATGTTATCCGTACAATAGAAACTTCATGTTTCCTTGAGCCGTCAAGACTGCAGTCAGGGAACTTTTCTTTGCATAGGTTTCAGTACTACCTGCGTTGATCTGTGAAAAAACAGTTAGTCGTAAACTTACAGTTAGTCTTAACAGTTAGTAACTTCATATCATTGGTTTGTGTGGCGCATTTAATTTAATTAACCTGGAAGTTGTTCCTAATGGATTTCAGGTCATGTAACACGGCACGCATGTCCGGACGATCCTTTGGTGATGGATTGGAGCATGCTAAACCAACTTGGAACATTCTAGTCAGGCATTCCTCTACTCGTTTGCCATCCCCTTCTTTTACAGATGTCATGAGCGGGTCTGTAATGTCGATTACATCATTAGGCAAGGCCAGCGAAACAAAGTTGTGAAGATTAATTCCTCCACGAAAACTAAGGTGAGTAGGCTTCTTCCCAGTGAGCATCTCCAATAACAGAATCCCATAGCTGTATGTATCTCCCTTGGTTGTCATCTGGCATCCTAGACCATACTCTATTAACCCAGAAATATAAAAATGAAATCCTTTAGGCATAGATATAGTACAATTAATCTATCCCTCAGTCATGCAATAACTCATACCCGGAGTGTTTAATATTATTAAAAGTGACTATTTTTGAAATGTATAGAAATGAGAGGGACATCACAAAATGAAAAGTGTATAGAAATGACTGAAACGAAGGGAGTAGTGATATATGCGCACCTTTCTTCATCTTTTTTCACTTTTAACCTTGGTCACGTAACATGATTTGATTACGTTACTTGCTTTAATTCATTTTATACTTTACACAATACTGATTCATACATATAATTTTACACGTTGTAAACACGTGAAACAATTTTACACGGTTTTACTAATTTGGTTAAAGTTACTTTGGGCATATAATTTTATAGGGTGTGCAACAATCAATTTAGGGGTATATATATAGGGAGGTCTCGAGTTCAATTGCCGTATCTCCAGTATTCCATTAAAAAAATAATTTGTCTAGTAAGGTTGAGTCTGAATAGTATAAAACTATGACATAAATCATTCTGAAATAGAGAAAGATAACTTATCAAAGAAAAATAAATAGATAAAGATAATTCTAAATGTACACTGCCCCGTTATCAGGTGAGGTTCATATCAGAGCTTTGATCGGCAATCTACCGATAAAGGTGTTTACAAGAGCGGTGGAATAAAGAAGCTATAATCGTGTACAATCTTAATATAATATTTTTTCTTATTATTAAGAAAGATTTTAGTATGCTTGGTTAGAACATTGTATGCTAAACTAGAACAAGTCAAGTCTTAAGTTAAGCCTAAGAAGATTTCATTTATTTCGAATTTAATGCAGTTTCATATTAACTTTACCTGGAGCTATATATCCCGTGGTTCCTCGCATTCCAATTAACCTGCTGCTTTGGTTGAAGTTTAGGGAATCCGGAAGAGAAATTGCTGATCCAAAATCTGCAATGTGTGCAACCATGTTTTTGTCGAGCAAAATGTTGCCTGGTTTTAGATCACAATGAATAGTGCAATATATGCCTTGATGGAGATAATTGAGTGCACAAGCTACATCAATTACTATATTTATTCTAGCATGAAGGCTCAATGTTTGACGTTTGATAAGCCCATCACAGAGTTTTTTCTGTGTTGGATGCAGCCACATCTCTAAACTCCCATGATCCATGAACTCATAAACAATAGCTCGAAAATCGTGACCCTCCTGATCCACACTTGTGCATGTAGTTATCATCTTTATAAGATTTGGGTGGTGAATGTTTCTTAAGATTTTATACTCGGTGTTGAAACGTCTCACTGCACCTCTACGCTGAAGATCAAATACCTTTATTGCAATAGCTGTTCCAATTGTATCTTCCATTCCACTAATCCTTAAGAGAGGACTAAAATATTTTTCAGTACATATTCCTTTATAAACAGAACCAAAACCACCCGCACCGACTATGTTGGTTGAGGAGAATCCATTAGTTGCTTTATGGAGATCCATGTATGACAGTGTGACTGAATATGGATCCATGTAGATTGTCCTAACTTTTTTCAGCATGGTTAAGGTATCATTAATGCATGGCCGAAACTGAGACACCTCCATGGCACATTTCGTGCCAATGTCAAAAAGCATACTCAGACAGTTTTCAATGTCTGCTGCATTACCTCTATCAAGTTCATGTAAATTAACCGGGTCAATAATATTCCTTATGCTGTCGGGCAAGGCATTGGAGACAAAGTTCTGAAGCTTGAAAGTTTCATCAAACATGAAGTCAGTAGTCTTCTTTCCCGTCAGCATCTCCAGTAATATTATTCCGTAGCTGTAGACATCCCCCTTTGTTGACACTATGCTTCCCTGATAATACTCTTGTGCAGCAAATATCACAGCGATGAGAGTTAAAATATTTCAGTAAGCATTTGAATAAATCACAAGAGAAGTAGTTTCTTTACTTCACTAATCATGTAGACTCCTGTTTTCATTTAGTTTTATCTTGTATCAAATCATATTTCAATGCTCTCTTATCTTCCCTTCAAACTAATTCAGACTTGTTAAATGCACATGCAAGGACAAATTCATATATAGAGGACATTATTGTCATATTGGTGGCAATGAAGAGGCTGAAGTACAGAACTATTATAATTAACAAATTGCATGTTGTCATACAAAAAAAAGTGCAGAAAACAATCCACATTAACATGCCTCACATTAACACATTCTGTCTTAACTTGGGGGTGGCTCGGCCCAAATCATGTTATAGTGAGGAAAAAACTACAGAATATAAATATTTCATGTATGAAGTGTATTATATGGTTTTATACCTGGAGGCATATATCCAAAACAATCCTCGCTGACCAAGTTGGTCGGTGAGAACCCATTGGTTGCTGTTATATCATAAATTTATACGGGAAAATAGGGTTTGACTATCTAAAGATGGTCAGACGGTTAAAAGAGCTGGATGATGGAAATACTATGAACTCATGAAAAATAGGGAATGACCAAGGTGGGACATCAAGGCCAACTTGGAGCGCCAACTTGGAGCGCCAAGATGGAACATGAAAGGAGTAGGGAAAATGTGCAAGGAAAAGATAGGCGCGCCAGAAGACCATGAAACATTGAGTTGGAGCACCAACTTGGAGGTGACACGAATGGTGAACATGATATCGACTAGGAATCCAGGTGTGATTAAGCTTGTCTATGCACTCAAAGGGTTTTTTGTTCCTGTATTCAGACAAGTTGTCCTTGTTTGGGGAGTAAGATGTACTCGGTGTGACGATAACTTTGGAGAACTTACCCTGTAGTCTGGTGGGTTATCCTCATCGGGGGGTAAGGATCAGCTTGTGCATTTGGAGTAAGTCGTGACTTTTCCCTGCAACTAATGACTGGTGTGGTAGTTGGTAGCGGTTGATAGCTCCAATAGTTAGGGCTAATGTTGTATCCGTGAAGGCACGGTCGTGGTTGAGCCTTGGGGTCATCGGCTAGGCTTCATCGTATGGGCTCTCCTTAGTGGGCTTGGATATGCATTTTATGACTAGTTAAGAGTTCTAGTCCGACATGGACTATGCTTGACACTTATCTTAAAGGAGACCTATCTCTAGTAGACTTAGGACCCTTATAGTCTGGCCAAGGAGTTCTATCTCTAGTGGACTTAGTATCCTTGTTCTATTAGAACTACGTAAAGCTTGATCCCTATAAATATAGGGTACGTAGGCACATTAAAGGGGTTGGACGTTGAGAGCTCAGAGAGACCACCATAACTCCTTTGATCTCAGCTTCTTAAAAACATAATTACCACCACTCTCCGGCGATTATTCCGTCATAGAACCACCATCATAGATCTTAGTTTTGGCTTATAACCTCAAATTTTGTTATCACAAATTCCTCCGTTAACAAATTGGCGCTAGAAGGAGGGGCTGAATAAGATCATCATCTAGGAGGAAAGATGTCTCAGAATCATGACGAAAGCGCTCATGAAGAAGGAAGTTTCTACACGGAAGGTTATGGAGAAGACGAACCCTATGTTCCGGTAACTCCAATAGACCCGGCCCATGCTACTGGAAGTCGACCTCCGGTGTTGATAAGTAACACGGATCTTATGGATGAGCTCCACCGTATGGGTGCAACTGTGAGGAGTTTTGATGCTAGGTTGAAGGCGGTCGAATATCGGAGGGCTCGACATGGTTCATATGGCCGTGGAGGGCGACGCATGGAAGTAGAACCCGCTGGACGTACTACGGCTGCTGGAGGGGGGAAGGGCGCAAATTATCCTGGTGTCGGGAGGCGACCACCTATCACCCCACGAAGGTTAGACTTTGGAGAGACTGAGCCAATTGTGGAATTTCCGGAGGATAGTCAGATGATACCTGAAACCCTCGAATCACCACGAGCTCCCCCGGTGTTGGATGCTAATGGACGTCCGAGTAGCTCACGTGGCAATCAACTTAATACTGGGCAAAGGTTATCAGCTATGATGGACCTCATGGGGGTGAAGCTGACTTGTGAGGAAATAAAAGAACTACTTTTGGAAAAAGAGAAGGAGCAAGGTAGGGGCCAAACTAATGTTTCCGAGCCGGATGGAAGGAGGGAGATACCTGTAGGAGGGCAAATTGTACGTGGAGGATATCATGGTCGAGGTTCTCGGGGAGGGGGCAACCGAGGACGAGGGCGTGAGAATTCAGGAAGACAGACTGACAAGTTTCTGTCAAAAGAACCCATCATTGTCCCAGTACCTTCACATAGTGTAACTAGTGAAGCGAGGAAAAATCAAAGCCAGAATCATCAAGACGCTTTGGAAGTTCCAAATCTAACGCTGCCACCAGTAAGTCAACCTATCCCAGGTAATACTCAAACTCCTCTATTGCATAATAATCAAACTATTGCTATGCCTGCCCCCCCACAAGTTTCTGTGCAACTCACACCTCCTATCATGACACAAACACCCCCGATCGTGAGTATACCATCTTCTGTGCTGGTAAGCTTTGGCACGCCTACTCCACCCGTGGCGAGCACCTTCCTGGGAGGAGGGCTGTCCGGTGGTATTCAGAATGTTCCAGGGCTAGGTGATGTCAATGTTGGAGATATAAGGAAGCTGTTAGCACACCTGGAGGGTGAAGCTGGTTCTTTTTCCACAAAAGTAACATCTCCATTCTCTGTTGCTGTGAAGGATGCTCTATTACCAATGGGATATCGAAACACGACAGCCGACCTTCGTTTTCATGGAAATTCTGACCCGAAGGAATTTTTGGGGCGCTTCAATATTGAGATGGATGTATATCAGGTTCCAAGCTTGGCCAGGTGTCGTCTGCTAGCTGCGACTTTCAGAGATAGTGCTCAACAATGGTTTCAGAAGTTGGGAAGTGAGGTGATAACCTCTTGGGAACAAATGCAGGCGATGTTTTTGACGCAGTTCCAAGCAGCCGTCAAGTATTCTCCTCCAGTTACCTCCTTGGCAAACATTAAGCAGCGAGAGGGAGAAACCTTGAATGCATATTTTAAGAGGTTTAGTGCAGAAGCGGCAGGAGTTAGAGGGGCAACAGATGAGACTTTAAAGAATTTCTTAATTGCTGGCTTGAGAGTGGGAACTGACTTCTGGAAACATCTACAAGGCAAGGATCCGGCTATATTGGCAGAATTATTTTCTCAGGCAGAGTCATATAAGAGGGTAGAACAGTCATTGGCCGACAACAAAAAAGGAGAGGTATATGGAACTAATAAGGGCAGAAACAAAAGGAAAGATCGATCGCCAAGTCCAGACTACAGAGCACGAGGACGAAGCCCGAACCGGATAAATATCACTAATGAGAAGAGAGGACGGGAACCCTTCCTAGGTCAAGACAGGAGGCCAGGTTCTTATACGCCGCTTGCTGCGTCTATTGAACACATATATGAAGTGACCAAGGACAGGGTGATATACAGGAAGCCAATACCTTTGAATTTTTTCCAAAGCAAGGACAAAGGTAGATATTGTGAGCATCATCAATCTACCGGTCATAACACCCATGAATGTAGACAGCTCAAGGATGAAATCGAACTCTTAATCAAAGATGGGTACTTAACGGAGTGGGTAAAAAAGTACCGGGCTGATCATCCCATGGAAAGAAGGGGTATAGGTCGTACTTCGGCCGACGATGACAAGGAAAGGCAAGAGGGGTCAAAATTTGTTAGAGAAGGAAGTATCCGCACCATAGTAGGAGGACCACACATTGCAGGTGATAGCAATAAGGCGATGGAAAGATATGCAAGGGAGGCCAAAACCGCCCCTATGACGAATGTGAATCGGTTGGATCAGCGTCCGCCTAAGCTGTTTCGGGGAGAGGCGGCAGATATAACGTTCTATGAGGAAGATGCAAGATGGGTTCATCATCCCCATAATGATGCGTTGGTGGTCACGGTGGGGATTGGAAATCAGAATGTACATCGGGTGTTCATAGACAATGGAAGTTCAGTTAACATCCTATATTATGACACGTATAAGAAGATGGGTCTACCAGACAAGGACATGAAAATTGAGAATATTTATATTTATGGTTTTGGGGGAGAATCTATCAGAGTAAAGGGGACTATCCGGTTGCCCGTGACATTGGGGAGTGGGGTCCTCTCTGCTACCCAGATTGCGGATTTCATGGTAATTGATCAAGACTCATCTCATAACGCATTGGTTGGAAGACCATTGTTGAAGGAAATGCGGGTAGTTACCTCAATCTATCATTTATCCATGAAGTTTCCAACCCCGAGAGGGATTGGGTGTGTTCGGGGAAGTCAATACGATTCTAGGGAATGTTACAACAAGTCGGTAAAAGGATTTCGAAAAAAATAATAAAACAGGGGTGAATGAGGTGCAAGTAGAAGCAGAAAGGGTGGTTAATGTCGTGTACACAGTTCAGTTTCCAGAGAACACGGACGATGAAAAAGGCGAGGAAGAAGGTGAGGAAGGGATGAAAGAAGAACGGATGAACGCTCCAACTATGGGGATACCAAGGATTGGCGCTCCAACTGGCCCTTTCTCTACTGTTGGCGCTCCAAGTTGCCCTTTCTCTGCTGTTGACGCGCCAGGTTGGCAGAGTGCGCAGGGGGGAACATCTCGAAGTTTGTCACAATTTCTGCTATCCTATGGGTCTGGTACAGAGGCAGAGGAAGAAACCTGGAGGGTGGACGATTCAAGGGAAATTCGTAAGGTCAGGAGATTAGATGGTGAAAGAACATTGGTTGTAGGGACACGACCAATTGTAGAGTTGGGGGAGACAGATTCCTCCATAGGGAATGAGAACCATGAGGGAAATAAACTCGAAAAAAATAACGACGTCGACCTCGATCCCCGAATGCCATTACCGGTAGCTAATACTGGATCAACGGAGGAAGTGATAACAATCAAGGTGGATGCTCGTTACCCGGAACGGGAGTTGAAGATTGGATCACATTTGAATCCAGAGTTAGCCGAACAACTCATCTCGTTTTTGAAGGCAAACTTGGATGTTTTTGCTTGGAGTCATGCTGATATGGTGGGAATTGATCCAAATGTGATGTGTCATCGTTTGAATATAGATCCATCAAAAAAAGGAACTCGGCAGAAAAGAAGACCGGTGAGCGGAGAACGTGCTGTGGCTTTACAGGAAGAGGTAGATAGATTATTGGAGGTCGGGTTAATAAAGGAGTCTTTCTATCCAACGTGGTTAGCAAATCCTGTGCTGGTAAAGAAACCAAATGGGAAGTGGAGGACGTGCGTTGATTTTACTGATTTAAATAAGGCATGTCCAAAGGATAGCTTTCCATTGCCAAGGATAGATCAGTTGGTGGATGCGACTGCGGGACATGCACTGTTGAGCTTCATGGACGCCTACTCTGGATATAACCAAATCCCTATGTACGGGCCGGATCAAGAGCATACATCTTTCATCACTGATAGGGGACTTTATTGTTATATTGGGATGTCTTTTGGCCTAATCAACGCCGGAGCGACATATCAGAGGTTGGTCAATATGATGTTTAAAGATCAAATTGGGAAAACAATGGAAGTATATGTCGATGATATGTTGGTGAAGTCTAGGGAAGCTGTGGAACATGTCACACACTTGAAGGAGATGTTCGGCATACTGCGGAGGTATCGAATGAAGTTGAACCCTCAAAAGTGCGTGTTTGGTGTCGAGTCAGGAAATTTTTTGGGTTTTATAGTCAATCATCGGGGTATAGAGGCGAATCCAGCAAAAATCAGGGCCCTTTTAGACATGAAATCTCCAACATGTGTGAAGCAGGTACAAAGTTTAACGGGTAGGATTGCAGCTTTAAATAGATTCGTCTCAAGGTCGTCAGATAAATGTCAGGAGTTTTTCAGAGCCATTAAAAAGGTGGGAAAGGATTTTTTGTGGACAATAGAATGTGAGCGGGCATTTCAGAAGATCAAAGAGCATTTGGGGTCACCTCCTATGCTTGCGAAGCCAAGCGAAGGTGAGGTGTTAATCGTGTACTTGGCTGTTTCGGGGTACTCTGTTAGTGCGGTATTAGTCAAGGAAGAAGGGGTAGATCAATCTCCCGTATATTATGTGAGTAAGAGGTTACACGACGCTGAAACCCGTTACACGAACATGGAAAAGTTGGTATATGCTCTTATCTTGGCTTCTCGAAAGTTACGTCCGTACTTTCAGGCTCATAGGATGGAAATTAGGACTTCTTTCCCGCTTCGGCAAATTATGCATAAGCCAGAGGTAACAGGCCGGATGATGAAGTGGGCTGTAGAACTGGGGCAGTTTGATTTGGATTACAAACCAAGGACATCTATCAAGGGTCAAGTGCTGGCAGATTTCATACTTGAGTTTTCTCCTGAGCTTGAAGGAGGTGCAATGGCAATGGTTCCTTTTCAACCTTTGCCACAGTCGGACGTCGCAGAACCTGAGGAATCTGGAGGATGGTGGACTCTGAGTGTAGATGGAGCGGTCAATAATGAGGGTGCCGGTGCAGGCATAGTCTTAATAAGTCCTGAGGGACATATGCTTATGAGTGCTATCAATTTTGCATTTCGGGCAACAAACAATGATGCGGAGTATGAGGTATTTCTTGGAGGTTTGAGGCTTGCTTTAGAAATGAGGGTTGAAAATTTGTTGATACGTAGTGACTCTATGATTGTAGTGTATCAAGTGAATGGGGGTTTTCAAGCCCGAGGTCCGAGGACAGAGTTGTACATGAGGAGTGTTTTGCATCTTATGTCTAGGTTCACTGAAGTAAAGCTGGTAAAAATCCCACGGGGAGAAAATGAGCAAGCTGATGCATTGGCAAAATGGGGGTCGCAAAAGGATATGAGTTTGTTGGGCGTCATCCCTTTGGAAGTGTTACAGGAGCCTAGTGTTAGGGAAGTTGATGTGATGCAGGTAGAGGAGGATGAGCAGGTGACATGGATGACACCCATATGGAGGTACATCAAGGAGGGTTGGTTGCCAGAAAATATAATAGGGGCAAGAAAACTCAGGTATAAGGCAGCGAGGTATGTGAAGTACGATGGGGTGTTATATAAAAGGGGTTTTAACCAACCACTGCTGAAATGTATTGATGGTGCGGAATGCGACTACATCCTTAGGGAAGTTCATGAAGGAATTTGTGGCAATCACTCGGGGGGTGGATCTTTGGCATTGAAAATTTTGAAGCAGGGATATTATTGGCCTACCATGAAGAAGGATGCTTATGAATTTTCTCGGGCATGTGACAAGTGTCAGAAATTTGCTAACTATACTCACAGCCCTGCTGTATCTCTAACACCTTTAATGAGTCCATGGCCATTTGCTATGTGGGGAATTGATTTGATTGGAGAACTCCCGACAGCTAAGGGGGGAGTGAAGTATGCGGTGGTAGCTGTGGATTATTTTACCAAGTGGGCGGAAGCTGCCCCATTGGCTACCATAACAGCAAAGAAACTAAGGGATTTTGTTTTTAACTCTATTGTGTGCAGGTTTGGAGTTCCTTACAAGTTGATCTCTGACAATGGGAAGCAATTTGATAGCAAGGAGTTAAGGGGTCTCTGTGAGGAGTTGCACATCAAGAAAGATTTTGCAGCGGTATATCACCCACAAAGCAATGGACAGACAGAGGCGGTGAATAAAATTATAAAGCACACCTTGAAGACGAAGCTGGAGAACAGAAAGGGGAGCTGGCCAGAGGAGTTGCCCATGGTGCTTTGGTCTTATAATACAACTCCAAGAACGACAACAGGAGAATCTCCGTTCATGCTTGCTTATGGTTCTGAGGCTATGGTTCCGGTGGAAATAGGTGCAGGATCATTCAGACGAGATAATTTTGATGCGGAAGCAAATCAGGTTAATCAAAGGTTGTCTCTCGACCTGTTGGAAGAAGAGAGGGAGAATTCACAAGTCAAGCTTGCAGCTTACCAGCGACGGGCGGCAAGGTTCTACAATGGGAAGGTAAAGGCTCGTTCATTCAAGGTTGGTGATCTGGTTCTCAGAAAAGTAATGCCAAATACCAAAGTTGCAGCTCATGGGGTATTTGGAGCAAATTGGGAAGGTCCCTACAAGGTCAGAGTCATCTTATGGGGAGGAGCTTATTATCTTTCAGATTTGGACGACAAACCAATCCCAAAAGCTTGGAATGTCATTCATTTAAAGAAGTACTATCAATAAAGAGAGCTTTTAAGCCTCATGCAGTTATTAAAACTAGCAACAAGTAAATTTGCTCCTAGTCTTGGGGGGTAGTGATTAACACGCCTCTTTGAGCTAGTGATTGCCCTTTTCTTTATTTTTTTTTTGTTGTTCCTGTTTTGGCTATCAGCCTTTATACCGGCAATGCCGAGGACAATTTATTGTTGGTACTCATCGTGCTATAAGCCGTGGGGGTTTTATTTTCAAGATTATAAAATCTTTCAGTTTTCCTGGATATATTTATTTGTTTATGATTGTTTTGTAATAATTTTGAAGGAATATTGCCGCGCCACCATTATTGGCGCGCCAAGTATGCAGTTTTGCTATCATGCATAAATGTGAAGATTCGTAACAAAGAAATAATAGTGTTACCTATCAAAAGAGCAAAGCAAGTTAGGGATACAACTTTGCAAAGTCAAAAGACTTGCGGATAAAAAGTTTGAAATGTTTATGGTAAATTGAAAAATTAAGCAGCTTGATCTCCAGGATGGTCGGATGGTGGCACGTCTGTGGAGGTGTGTTCAACGTTATCCTCAGGAGCACTTTTTTCAGGTTGGCGCGCCACGTCCTCTGTGGAAAGAACTTCCTCAAGGGCTATTCTTTTTTCAGCAATGGCTTGGGCTTCCTTCTGAGAGAGGTCAGCCAAGAAATCAGCCATTCCCGCGCCAAACTTGGGACGCCAGTCATAATTAGGCTCTCCAGCAAGGAAAGTGATGCAGTAGGCTTTGATTCCTTCATCAAAGGATTCCTTGGATAATTTCTCCTTTTCAGCAGCCCAGCCAGAATCTTTTTCCTCTTCAAGTTCATCTAATTTCAACTCAAGATCAGTAGTCTTTTCCTCGAGGGTTTGTATAAAGGCATCTTTTTCCTTCGCCAGTTCAACTTGGCGCGCCAACTGGGTTTCTAAAGTGGAGATAGATGAGATTGCAGCTTTCTTTTCTGTTTCAGACTTATTTAGCTTAGAGTTAAGGGACTTCACATCTGCTTTGAGTTTCCCAACCTCAGCTTCCAGTTCCTTCATACGTTTAACGTTTTCTTCTTTATTCTTTTCACACTCGGAGTTGAACATGAATAGGTCAAGAGATGCGCGGGTGGCAATTTTTTGTTTATCACTGTCCGACCTGGCCATCCACCTTTTATATTCATTTTCAGAGATAAGAGAATCCCCAAGGTGGCCAAAAGCATTAAACACTCTTAGGGAAGAGCAATTTGGCGCGGCAATACTGGTGGGCGCGCCAGCTTCATCAGTTTGAGCATCCACCCCGCTTTTTCCAGTTTTGCCTATGTTTTGCTTCTTGGGAGGAGGTTGAACATCCTGGTTTGAATCCTGATTTTTGTTTTTCTTGGCCGCATGCTTCTTTGTAGAGACATGAATGGTAACTGTGGAACCTCTTTGTTGAGAAGCAGAAGAATTTCTTGGCGCGCCAAAAAGGTTGGGAACCCCAGTCATATCTGTGACAAGAAAAGTCAATATAGAGACAAAAGAAAAAGTGCTATAAAATTTCCATTTATTTAACTTAGAAGTAAAATTTGCATTGTTAAGTCATTCAACGAATATGCATGTGTTAAGCAATTAGTAATGGCGCGCCAATATTATTAAGACCTTACCTTCGTCTTCACTGTCTGAGATTACTTGTTTCCTTTTGTATTTTTTGGTTTTTCCCTGTTGAGGAGAATCAGGATGACCAGCTAGGGTGGGAATAAACCCATATTTTTTCAAGTTATCAAAGGTAACCAAAGCATTAAGTTTTTTGCCCGATTCTAATAAGGCAAGGATCTTAGAGCATTGAGTTGAAAACGGGGCCACCAGTGAAGGTTTTGGGTGCTTTACTGAAAAAAGAAATCATAAGATAAGCATACTATGATATTAAAAGAAGGAAATAAAGGTTGGAGCGCCAACTTTGTTTGGCGCGTCAATAAAGTTTACTTACCACCAATTTTAAATTCAATTGGTTGTCTAATAGTGTTATAAAGGTAGAAGAATCTTTCTTTCCAGTCCTTTATATTACTGACTTTGCCATCATTTATGCCTTTGCCCATATGGTCCCTCCAAGGTACTAAGAAGTAATAACCGGGAATGTTGGATTGGAGGCTAAAAAACCAACTTAACTCCAACATGGTTGGATCTGGGTATTTAAGTTCTTTATACATTATAAAAAGTCCCAGGGCCATCCTGTAGCTATTAGGAGATAATTGAATAGGAGCTATTTGGTACCAATCAACAATTTGACGCAGCCAAGGATGGAGTGGCGCGCCAACCCCAAGGGGAATGTGTCTATATGTAACTACAGCTCTTGGAACTCTGATATTATCAATATCAAATCTATGGGGACGCATGTCAGGATGAGGTTTTGCATAACTTCCTTCTTGAGAGTAAAAATGCATGATCTTTTTTATGTCTCTCTCAGGAATTGTGGAAGACATGTTCACACAAGCAAAGGTTCCAGCATTTTTTCTAGCCACATCCATCTCTCTTTTAGATAAGGGACCATGCTGGGACCAATCAATGTCTATATCTTGTGGTTTCAATGGAAATGGTAATGTTTCTTCAGGAGAGGATTCAAGAGAGGTGAATTCGTCATCCTCTTGAGTACCTTCAGTAGTTGGCGCGCCACGATTGGTACTTTCAGTTTTTTCGGAATCCACCAAATCTTCAACAGCAGAAGGGTTAGCTTGAAGCTCTTCGAATAATTCATCTTCATAATCACTCTCCTCTACAAAATTTTTCTTTCATTTTCTACGTTGGCGCACCGGTATGGGGTTTGTGGACGAAGGTTCTGCCCAAGTCTCAAATTCAGAATCGTAATCCATTGGGCGAAGAATGGGTGATTGGTTTGTAACGTTTTCAGTAGAAGATTCAGGGGTCTGGTTGAGGCTAGAAGACGAGGACATAGTAAAAAAGGATGGGTTATCTTTGTATAATGATAGTAGGCGCGCCAAATCAGAGGGTTTGGTATTAGAATATTGATATGAAGGGTAATGAAAGGGTGTTGAAGAGAGACCAACTCTCCTGTTGAAGTCTTTGAAGGGGTGAAACGGAGAGGAGGAGGACGCGTTTCCTTTTTCAGCCAGCTGCAAGCCAAGAAGAAAAGAAGGTGAGCAGGGAAGCACGTCTGTCTTATCGAGGGATGCCGCGCCAACGAGGTTTTCTTAACATTTTTTGTAAAAAAAGATTGACCTATAGGTATTATGTGCCTCTAAAGGTTTGCCGCGCCATGATGCTTGGCGCGCCATCAAACCAAGATCAATGGCGCGTCAATAAACTTATTGCTGGTTATCCATTAGAAACATGTTTTTTAAGAAGGTGTGACATATAAACAGATTAAAACAGATATACATACAATTACATACAGTTGGATTTATGAGGAACACGAAAAGTGTAAAAAACTTAAAACACCTGGATCTAACAGAATATACGGTGAAAATCTGTAAAAAAGGATTCAAAACGTACCTTGAATGATGAAGATTAATGGGTCACAGTTGATTTGATGAATGGTAACGATTTGAGGCTGTTTTGATCGAAGAGGCGATTAGGGTTTTCTGAGAGCGTTCTTGAGGAGAGAGAAATAGCGAATGAGGAAGAAAAGGGGGGAAAAGCCGGGTTTAAATACCCCTGGAGCACACCGTATAAATATACGGTCAGGTGTGTATGTATTTTAAACGAATAAATCATTGGCGCGCTAAGAAGCCATCGTTGTATATTTTAAAGGATCATTGGCGCGCCAAAGGATTACAAAGTGTGTGCATAAATTTTTTTAATTCTAGTCTTTTTGCATTTCAATACAATAAAGACTTGGGGGGTAGTTGTTATATCATAAATTTATACGGGAAAATAGGGTTTGACTATCTAAAGATGGTCAGACGGTTAAAAGAGCTGGATGATGGAAATACTATGAACTCATGAAAAATAGGGAATGACCAAGGTGGGACATCAAGGCCAACTTGGAGCGCCAACTTGGAGCGCCAAGATGGAACATGAAAGGAGTAGGGAAAATGTGCAAGGAAAAGATAGGCGCGCCAGAAGACCATGAAACATTGAGTTGGAGCGCCAACTTGGAGGTGACACGAATGGTGAACATGATATCGACTAGGAATCCAGGTGTGATTAAGCTTGTCTATGCACTCAAAGGGTTTTTTGTTCCTGTATTCAGACAAGTTGTCCTTGTTTGGGGAGTAAGATGTACCCGGTGTGACGATAACTTTGGAGAACTTACCCTGTAGTCTGGTGGGTTATCCTCATCGGGGGGTAAGGATCAGCTTGTGCATTTGGAGTAAGTCGTGACTTTTCCCTGCAACTAATGACTGGTGTGGTAGTTGGTAGCGGTTGATGTTAGCTCCAATAGTTATGGCTAATGTTGTATCCGTGAAGGCACGGTCGTGGTTGAGCCTTGGGGTCATCGGCTAGGCTTCATCGTATGGGCTCTCCTTAGTGGGCTTGGATATGCATTTTATGACTAGTTAAGAGTTCTAGTCCGACATGGACTATGCTTGACACTTATCTTAAAGGAGACCTATCTCTAGTAGACTTAGGACCCTTGTAGTCCGGCCAAGGAGTTCTATCTCTAGTGGACTTAGTATCCTTGTTCTATTAGAACTACGTAAAGCTTGATCCCTATAAATATAGGGTACGTAGGCACATTAAAGGGGTTGGACGTTGAGAGCTCAGAGAGACCACCATAACTCCTTTGATCTCAGCTTCTTAAAAACATAATTACCACCACTCTCCGGCGATTATTCCGTCATAGAACCACCATCATAGATCTTAGTTTTGGCTTATAACCTCAAATTTTGTTATCACAAATTCCTCCGTTAACAGTTGCTTGATGCAATTGTTGGTATGACAATCTGATGAATGAGACTGATGGCTGCCTATTTGGTTCTGCACGAGACTCTTTTTTTGTTCTTTTAAGCCAAGAAAGACAGCCATAAGCAAGAAGACCTTGTATATAACCTATCAAGATGAAAAGCTGTTCTGAAGAAATATAGTGTTTATTTGATCTATCACTACGGCATCTTGGTAGCTGTAGTTCAGGTATGCCTCCACAGAGCCCTTTATTACCTACCATTGAAAATGCACTTGCATTTGCGAATACTCCTTTCATACGTACCTCTCCCTTGAGATTATTCCAGCTTACATTTAAATATTTCAAGGATAAGGTCTCAAAGAAATCAGGGATTTTCCCAAATAACTTGTTACGAGAAAGATCAAAATTTTGCATACCTCTTAGCTTTTCCATTGATTGTGGGATGTTACCCTGAATGAAGTTTCCTTGCATGTATAGTGAGTCGAGGGCAATGCAGTCACCAAGCTGTGTTGGAATCAAACCAGAAAGCTCATTTTCCGAGACATCCAATACAACTAAGGTTTTCAAAGCACCAATACCTGCTGGTAGTGATCCAACCAAGTGGTTTTGAGAAAGATTTAACTTGACAGCAAAAGGCAAAATATCAAAGAGTTTGTTGGGTATAGTTCCACTAAGGTTATTTTGAGACAACTCCAAGAGGACCAACATTGGACAATGTCCAAGACTAGGAGGAATGGTTCCGTTCAATTCATTGTTTTCTAAATGCATCTCGTCCAGCATAGATAGGTTTCCTATGGAAGTAGGAATGTTCCCCGAAAGTCTGTTGTTAGAAAGGAGAACTCGTTGCAACTTCCCGAGTTTGGCAATTTCGGAGGGAATAATGCCTGTGAACTGGTTACCTTCTAGTGATAAAAAGATCAAGTTGATAAATTTACTTATCTCTGAAGGGATGCTTCCAGAAATCTGGTTATCTGCTAAGCTTATCATTGTTAGCTCATTTAGAAACAAGCTCATTGTTGATAAATTTACTTATTTGATAGATTAGCAACAGAACGAGGCAATGATCCTTGAAAATTATTGCTTCCTAGTTTCAATATTTTTATGCTGCTGCAATTGATCAACGAGTCAAGAATATTCAAGTCACTTTGTTCCCCAAGTCCTAAATTGTTACTTTCCAGACCTAATTTTTGAAGATATAGCAACCTTCCAAAATCTACAGATATGGGGCCGCTAAAATGGTTGAACTGCAAATCAATAACTTGAAGTTTGGAAGCATTAGAAAGTGATACTGGAATGCTTCCAGTGAATCTGTTATTTGAGAGCTGAATCTTTTGGAGATTGGGAAGAGTCAACCCAAAATCTGATGGTATACTTCCTTGAAGTTGATTATCAGCCAAATTGAAGACATTTAGTAACGAGAGATTGAAAACAGAAGCAGGGATCATACCAGAGAGTTTATTGGAAAAAAGTTGGAGAACGACCAACTTATCAATTTGTCCAAGGGTTTCTGGTATGCTTCCTTCCAAAGCATTTTGTCCTAGGTTTAGAAGTTTGAGCCTAAAAAGGCGGTCTACTTGTCGAGGAATCATGCCATGAAGATTGTTGTCGTAGAGAATGATCTCACTCAGAAAACTCATGTTTCCTATGTGGGGAGATAAAGTACCTACCAGATGTTGAGATGAAAGGTTTAAGCTGGTGACTCTTTTGTGCAGTCTGCCGCATGTAATGCCGTACCAGTGGCACACATGGATTGAATTATTCCATGAGTCAAGAACACCAAGGGGATCATCCACAATTTGGTATTTGAAGGACAACAATGCTTGTAGATCTGTTTCGTTTCCACTAAAGGCAACAGTAGATTCGGGGATGATTAGAGCAAGGGAGATGAGGAACAAAGATAAAAAGTGTTTCTTAATTCCTATTGCTCTCATGTTTGGATGTTTGCGATAAGATTTACATTAGCAAGCAGGGATGGCCGAGTAAAACTTACTCGCAAGGGAAATGGCAGTCAACTCACTCAACTGGAAATTTCCTCGCAACAAAGAATAAACCACATTGCAGGTAGAAAAATGCAATATTCTGGAATGTGCATATCATATATACTAGAAGATAACCCGTGCGAAGCACGGGCCAGTGATTATTTTTTGAAGGGAAAATGAATTTTTTATCACCGAACTTTATATACTTTTAGAAACCAATCGCTGAACTATAAACTTTTAAAAACCAACCACTGAACTATAAATTTATTTGTTTATATCACTAACGTTACTCTCGAATTTCAAAATTAGCATTCCGTTAAATGATTGGTTTCTAATTTTGAAATTCGAGAGTAACGTTAGTGATATAAACAAATAAGTTTATAGTTAAGTGGTTGGTTTCTAAAGTTTATAATTCAGTGGTTGGTTTCTAAAAGTATATAAAGTTCAATGATAAAAAAATTCATTTTCCTTTTTTGGAAATTTATTTTATTTATAGTATTTTTTTACTGAATTTTATAAATATTTTACTCATGAAAATATTATTATTATTCAGTTAATTGTAAAAAATTTATATGTTATCCATTTACAACACAACGAAATCTCAATGAACTGTGGAGCAGGGATAAGATCTAGAAGATTTCCATCCGGTTGATTTTTTTAATTTCTAGAAATAGCTTTTTATTTATATAGAAAACGTAATTAAAATCAAATTAATTTTAAAACTGAAACATCAACTTGTATATAGATCCAAAAGATTCTCATTCAATTGATTTTTTTTTTCATAAACAATCTTCTCTTATATAAAAACGTAAGAGGTCATTACTTGAATTGAAAAATTATATAAAAAAAAAACAAAAAAAACTTCGTCACCAATACATGTGTCATATATTTTTTGAGATGTTTCTCATTATGTTTATTCTACTGCTCAATAGTTTAAGAATCTCTGTTTGACGATATATTTCTCTTCCGACAGATCTTTACAATTCCAATTTTGAAGGCGTAACTGTAAGGGATAATTATAAGGGGACTAAGAAATCGGTCAAATACAGTGTAAACTATGTATATATAATTAAAATTTTGTATATTAACATGGGCTAAAATTTAGAAGATTGGCATCCAGTTGAGTTTCTTTATTTCTAGAAACAACTTTTTTATTTATACATAAAACACAAGAGATCATTATCTGAATCGAATAATTCTAAAAATTAAGAAAAAAAGAAACTTTTGATAGTAATACCTGTGACATAATTTTTTTGAGAATTTAATCATTACGTTCATCTCACTGCTCAATAGGTTTCAGGATCTCTTGTTTGACGATATCTTTTTTTTTTGTATGCATACTTGTCTTCCAATTATAAAGGCATATCTAGAAGGAAAAAATATAAGGGACTAAGAAATTAGCTCAATATCGTATAAAGTACGGATGATTTAAATATTTTAAGCCTATTCATGAATTAACTAATCGTACATGATATATATAGTTAAATTCATTTGGGAATATTTACATATAATAAGGCTAGTCATGAATAAAGAATAAATATAACATGACAAATATAATTGTATTCAATTTATGCACTTGTGATTGGTGATGTAAATATTCGAACATTTTCTATGAAATTGATTCGCATGCAGATGGGAACAACTTGGCATGCTGAAAAGTGAATTTACTTCTACACAACTTGTATTAACAAAAACTTGGCATGCTAAAAAGTAAATTTACCTGTCCACAACTTGTATTCGATTAGTAATTTTTTTTTGTACTTTGGTGATGGACAATGATCACTTCATTGGTAATGACGACCTACAATCATATTCGTTGGCGTTTCATATTTTAAGTTCAATTTACCAAGACACTAAGATTATAAAAAAATTAGAACTACAATAAAAATACAAATTTCAGATGGCCTAAACTACAAATTACACGTACTATAGTTTGCTTATATTGTGATCTTATTGTAACTCCTCCAGCATTGGATAATATCTATTACATGATATAATATAATAATATAATATATTTTGGTACAATAGTAATATAATTTAATAACAATATAATATATTCGTACAATGACAATATAATTTATTGTAGATTTAAATTAGATTATTATTATTATTATTATTATTATTAAAAATAACATAGAATTTTACGTGAAATAAGAGTTTATGGTACAATAACAATATAATCTATTTTAGATTAGAAATTTTTTTTTAATTTCAAAACAACATAGAATTAATATTTTTTGAAAAAAATTAGAATTTTACATGAAGTAGGAGTTTAGAGTACAATAATAATATAATCTATGAAGTAGGAGATTATATATTTTTTTTAATTTAAAAACAACATAATAATATATAATATATGAGTCGGACATTGAAGTAGCAAGTGTGTAGTAAATTTATACCTCAAAAAAAACTTGATACGAATGTTTAAATTTTATGTCTTAACTATCCATTGTATGCGATCATAGATAATATTGACATATGTATATCAGTGTTATGACAATGACAAAGAAGTGACAAAGAAGAAAGGTAACATTTTATCATGCAGATTTTTAATTGCTTGTATGTGCAAGACGAAAAGTCAAAAATAAAATATTATTTTTTGTAAGACGAAAAAGTCAAAATAATAATAAAATTGTTGGTGAAAGTAGAGTATTGAACAAAACAAAAATAATTTAAAAACAACATAAAGTTATACTAAGTGAAATAGGAGTTTAGGATATAATAATTCTACTACGTGAAATAGGAGTTTAGGGTATAATATAATTTATTTTAAATTAGATAATTATTTTAAAAAAACAAAATTAGGGGTGAAACCAAAAAAAAAGATGGAACCAAAAAAAGTGCGAACCAAATTTGATACGATGATAAAAGGGGGTTTCACTTATTAATAAAGGTTATAGATATCAAAATAAAATCATCTAGCACCTGAAACGCTTCACACCAAAATTATTAAGACACATTTAGGGAGTAAAAATAAAATAATATAAAAAAATTCTATCTAAAAAAATAATGAAAAAAATAAATAAAAATAAAATAAAAATAAAATCTAATTAAATAACTAGTTCTACAATGACTTTGGGTTGCCTTCCAAGAAGCGCTATTTTAGGGTCATTAGCTTGACTTCGAGCCTCGGAATCACTCCGATGAATGCGGAATAAAGTAAACAACAAATATATATAAACACATAAATCAACATAAACATAAACAATTAAAACAAACATCAATAGTGAAATCATGAAAAAGAGAGATACTTAAGATGAAGAAATAGAAAAGATAGAATAACCGAAAAAAATGAGGTACTGAATTCATATACGTTTGATATAAGATTTTGTAATTAAGAAATATAATCATTTGAATTTAAAAATAGATAACACCATTCATGTCATGATTTGTGGGATTGTTAAAATTTTTGAATTAGGAGTTTCATTGTGAGTGTATATTAGCAAGATTTATGGGATTATGTTGAATGAGTATAGCCTTTACGTTAAAACAATCAAATCACAACTGGATCCTTAATTAACGCATATTACAATTAAAAATAGCGTATATTGGGAAGCCGAGTTACATGTGGAAAGTCCGTTAACCCGCTTAGACATGGAAATCATAAAATAGCATACCATATATGCATATTCAAATCTTAAAAATCCCACAATTTTAGCTAATTTTCAAATCAAATTGATTACATGAATATGCTGATTATCACACGGGTCTTGTCATTGATCTTATCCTTTTCAAAATTCAAATCCATGATTTTTCGTCATCTTCTTTTTTTATTTACTCTCTAAGAATATTTATTGAATCTCAATTCTCTTCCTCTTTACCGTGTTTTTACTTTTATTTTACGGAACAATTCATGTTTTGTGTATGTATATCATGTTTATATATGTTTATATATGTGTTATATTTATTGTGAAAGTATAAGTATATAGAGTGACCTGATTAACAAATATACACGTTATATTAAAACACAATACCTTCCGTAAATAAAAGTAAAAATGAGATAAAAGAGACGAAGAAAGAGAAAAGAGAGAATTGCCGAAAAAAAATGAGATATTGAATTCATGTACGTTTGATATAAGATTTGGTAATCAACAAATATAATCATCTGAATGTTGAAAATAGATAACACCATTCCTGGCATGATTTGTGGGAGAAATATAATCATTTAAAATCTGAAAATAGATAACACCATTCATGGCATGATTTGTGGGATTGTTAAAAATTTTGAATTGAGAATTTAATTTTGTGTGTGTGTATATCGCAAGATTTGTGGGATTATGTTGTTGAATGAGTATAGCCTGTATGTTAAAACAATCGGGTCACAACTGGATCCTTAATTAACCCATATTACAATGAAAAATAACATATATTAGGAAGCTGGGTTACATGTGGATAGTCCGTTAACCCGTTTAGACATGTGAATTTACCAAAACAACCTTATTTTAGGGACAAAAGTGGAATTTCCACTATACTCTTCACTAGCAGGAATTTATCTTTCAAGCAAATTTTATACAATGTTTATGTTGTACTAATAAAAAATAAATACATTTCAATTACAGGAACACTAAGGAGTGATATTCATCCGGCCGAATTTCCTTTTTTCTGGTGGTTTTGAAATTTGCTTTAAAGCTTTGCAGAATAAAAGCACTAATTGTTTAGTGTGATTAGGTTCATTTCTGGACCGTCTTATGTTTTTTACTAAATAAGATTTATTGACATGTGAAGGATTACAAAGAACATTACTTATTTATCTATTTCAGATCTATTGCTTTTTCATTTTACGATTTTTTTTTTAATTTTATATATATGCACTGATGTGTTTATTAAAAGTTAGTAGTTGATTTTGCAATGCACTTGATAACATCTATTATACATCTATTATAATTCATAACAATAAAATTATCTTGACGAAAATTACAAATAATTTTATATCATTCAATATAATTCACCCGTGTGCGAAGCACGGGCAAATTCCCTAGTTAAGCTCCAAAAGCTGCTATTTTCCTTCAAATTCTTCCAAGTTAAGAATTCTTTAATTACTATAATAAAACATTAAAATCTATTAAATAAAAATCCAAATCAATGCAAAACACAATAAATATGAGGATACAGTCATCTAATATATATATATATATATATATATATATATATATATACTCTATCAATAATATACAATTAAAATGGGTTATCAAGTTCCCCCATATCAAAACAAAGCTCGTCCTCGAGAATAAAGAAATACCTATACTCACTGTTGTAGGAATCACGGGTACTTTTGTCTCCTAAGGGTTTACTAAAGATATACCCATAAAATCTTTAATTACATTAACTAGTTTCATGCACCTACATGAATGCAACTATTCTATATGATGATGTAAAAGATCCCTTACTGCCGATTTTTTGTCAAGTCATCAATAATGCCTCTGATTGTGCTTTTAACATGACATTTATCAGGCTAACACTACCACAAACTACAGCTAGCGTACACGAGTAAAGTGTGAACATTCTTAGGAACGCATTTTAGAAAACTGGGGAAGATGCCACTAGCTAGATGTCGCCCTCTTTGGTTAAGCAAAAGTTACCAAGATACACCACTAATACAAGTGTGTACTAAGCATACATAATTCATGGCAATTTGTGATCATGGCAAGACTCGTGTCGTGTTTTATGTGCACAAGATTCATCACCGGCTAATAACTTGAACTACCAACAGGCTAAGTATCTTCATATGCAATGCAACTAAATAGAATGCATTATTAGAACAAAACAAGATACTATTATAGAAAGAACTACATGATTTTAACACTACATGCAAACTACATGACATGATTTTTATTTTTTTTTTATTTTTTTTTGACGAGATTGAAGCTAATCACAATTGAATCTCCCATATCAAAAATCTACATTGTCCTCAATGTAAAAGAAAATAATACACAAAAGAGATAAAGGTGTACCATTCTTTCACCATGGCGGATAAGGAGATAACTCAGAGGTCGCTAACAATCCTGTTTCACAAAAGGAGAACAATACAAACCATACAAAGTATACATGTCTCCCCCATATCATGACTTAGCACATGACTAAGTCGAGAAGACTCAATTCCAACCCAACCCTACGCACTGTTGAATGGATCACCAAGATCCACCCACTCCACATCCTCTAATTATGGATACTCTAGAAAAGGTTTGAGCCTATGACCATTGACTTTGAAAACAAGGTCATTTTTGGGATCTTGAATATCCACGGTTCCATGGGGATATACTTTGTGACAAATTAAGGACCATCCATCTAGATCTTAGTTTGCCAGGAAAAAGGTGTAAACGTGAATTGTAGAGAAGAACATTTTCACCCACGATGAAAGTTTTGGATCGCAGTTTCTTGTCATGAAACTTTTTGGTACGATCCTTAAAGATACGCGAACTTTCGTAAGCATCATTTCTAAGTTTCTCTAACTCACTCAGATGGAGCATTCTTTGGGCTTTGACTTTATCTAAGTCAAAATTCATTTCCTTAATGACCCAAAGTGTCTGATGCTCTAACTCGACTGGCAAATGACATCCCTTCCCATACACCATGTGATAAGGTGACATCCCTGAGTTATTCTTAAAGGCAGTTTTGTACGCCTATAAGGCGTCAGGTAATCGTTTAGACCAATCCTTCCTATTAGGACTAACAGTTTTCTCAAGAATAATCTTAATTTGACGGTTAGACACCTCGACTTGGCCACTAGTTTTTGGATGATATGTGGTGGCCATGGGATGCTTCACTCCATATTTGAGAAGGAGGGAAGCAAAATGTCTATTATCAAAGTGAGTACCCCTATCACTAATGATTGCACGAGGGGTCCCAAAGCGACTAAAGATATTATCTTTGAGAAAACTGACCACAACTTTGTGGTCATTTGTGCGTGAAGGGATTGCCTCAATCCACTTCGAAACATAGTCAACTGCTAGAAGGATACACACATAACCAAACGACGATGAGAAGGGACCCATAAAATCTATACCCCAAATATCAAAGATGTCCACTACAAGAATGCTATTGAGTGGCATCTCATCTCTCTAGGAGATCTTGCCAACATGTTGGCATCTCACACAACTCTTACAAAAGGTATTGACATCTTTGTGAAGGGTTGGCCAATAAAAACCGCTTTCAAGGACTTTGGATGCGGTCTTTTGAGAACTAAAATGGCCACCACAAGCCATGTCATGACAAAAAAAGAGAGTACTCTTATGTTCATGTTCGGGGACGCAACGACGAATGATTTGGTCTGGACAATACTTAAAGAGGCAAGGATCATCCCAAAAGTAATAATGGACACGGGAGAAGAACACATCTTTCTCCGCTTTGGTCCAATGATTAGGAATCTCTTTGGTGACAAGGTAGTTCACTATGTCAGCAAACCAAGGTTCATGGAACGAAATGGCTAGGAGTTGTTCGTCGGGAAATGACTCATTTATAGGGTTGTCATCAAATGGAGCATTAGATACTCGTGAGAGATGATCAACTACAATATTCTCGGACCCTTTTTTGTCCTTAATCTCTACATCAAATTCTTGAAGTAAAAAAATCCAACGAATGAGACACGCGTTGGTGTCTTTCTTGGACATCAAATAGCGCAAGGCAGCTTGGTCGGTGTAAATAGTCACATGTGAACCAACCAAGTAAGAGCTAAACTTCTCTAGTGCATAGACCACAGGTAAAAACTTTTTTTCAGTGACTGTGTAATTTTGTTGGGCATCATTAAAAGTGCGACTAGCATAGTAAATCACTCTTGGAAATTTATCTATTCGTTGTCCTAAGACAACTCATATGGCTATGTCAGAAGCGTCACACATGAGTTCGAAAAGAAGTGACCAATCAGGAGGGTGCATGATAGGGGCAGAAGTGAGGAGACTCTTTAGCTTTTCAAAAGCAAGGATGCAATACGAGTCAAAAGCAAATGGTGCATCCTTTTCAAGAAGTTTTGTGAGAGGTCTAGAGATATCACTAAAGTTTTGGATGAATCGCCGATAAAAACCAGCGTGTCCTAAGAACAAGCGCACCTCTTTAACGAATTTAGGGATGGGAAGGTTGATAATTGTAACAACCCCAGATCCGGGGTCGGGGATCTAGGTTGTCATGCTCTCCTTTTTTCCAACTTAAACACTTGATAATTGAATCATAATAATAAATCAACACACACTGTGACCCCACAAGATATATACTCACACCAGTTATAGTCTCAGAAACGAAGTTACATAAATAGCAATCATATGATCCATAATGTAAAGTTATTACAACCCAAAAGTAATTACACTAGAAAACTACTACCAATATGATTTATACTTGAAACCAAAAAGGCGGCACAAACGTTTGTTCTTGTTCATTAATATACATAAGTCATACTTATAAATAAACCGGAGCAGCAAGAGTTGCACTCCGAACCAACTCAGCCTTCCTACCTGCGGTGCTACAACAACAACTCTACGGAACGTCCGCACGTCCCTGACGCGCTTCCGAGCGGCGAGGTAAGTCCTGGCCATCTACCTTAGCTGTTGTGTTGTGATATATATAAAAGAAGCAAGAGTGAGCACTATAGCTCAACAATAATATAAAGCAGTTTAAATAAACTCTGTAAGCTTTTTATATCATTAGAAAGATTTGAAATCTCATTCGTATGCAGAATGATGTTTTAAAACAATCTTTTCGTCAAAACATTACCATACAGTTCAAGTACTTTATGAGGTATAATACTTGTTAAAATATTAATAACAATATCTGTAATCGGTATCTGACCAAAGTTACAAAGTATTACTGAATTCCAACTGGAAAAGGGGAAACTATACAGGGACACGCATTTCGGTATACGATGATCAGTCGTATAACCGCTTAAATTTTCTACTAGTAGATGGATAATCTCGAAGGTCATTACCCTTAGCCGCATATGGGCTTTTAGATTGGACCGGTGTCAACCTAGCCTCTTACGTACTCATGGCGACATCAAGGCCATATCTAGCTAGACCGCGCTTTGCTTGGCCACTTCCGCTAGCTGATGTCTTTACCACTGGACCGGTGTCAACCCATCCTCTTACGTATACATGGCGACATCAAGGCCATACTTAGATGAACCGTGTGTTACTCGTCCACTTACACTATCCATTTTCTGGTTCCCCGTAGAATCCTATCTATAACTGGAACAGATGTTACTCCAAGTTCCCCAAACATATGCTTGTTGATAGGTTTTTATAAACAATATCCATACTTCCGGAATACTATTGGAAGTAGGTTACAATGTGGGTTGACCGTTGTCAACTGACCTCGATTATCGAGTATAATTCTTTGAAATTACGACCTGGGAGTTCATTGAAAAAATATCTTTAGTTCTGATAAGTCAGAACCCAAAACATAATTGCTTTCGATGAAAGAGGCAAGTGAAATCATCTGTTCACTTCCTGGATTTGATTCCCAATTTTTAATAAGTCAAAGGACATTTATTCGCTTTCGAAAGAATTTATTAAATTCAAAATAAAATATTTGGGAACCCCTACTGATATGGGTTAAAAATAACCCTAAAGACATAATTAATATTGCATTAATTAAACCTAGCTGGTCCATAAATAAGGCCCATTAATAAGGCCCGAAACTCTAATTAAATATTAATTTCGTAATTAATATTTGGGCTAGAAGTACAACATGTATTAGGAGACGTCCAATACAGGCTTGTTCTAATACAAGTGGGCTTCTTTTAATACAAGTCCGTTATGATATGGAAACAACTCCTATAAGGAAGGATCTAGAATTAAACCTTATCCACCGTCAAGAATAAGACTTATCCTTTAAGGAAGTGATAATACTTATCCACCGTCAAAGATAAGACTTACCCTTAAAGGAAGTGATAATACTTATCCACCGTCAAGGATAAGATTTATCCTTCAAGGAAGTGATAATACTTATCCACCGTCAAGGATAAGATTTATCCTTCAAGGAAATCAATACTTATCCAATAGGCTTCTAAACGCCTATATAAAGGGTCTGACCCCTCATCTCAGAACTACGTTTTGGACACAACTCTATACGTCATCTACAACGTTTTAGACTTCATCCTCGAATAAGGACATACAAGTCACTACGTCCTTGGTGTTCCCCTGCCGCCATAGCCCCGAGGGCAACACCAAGAACTACGTTTTTTGGCTTGATTCTCAGCAATAGTTGAGATACGTAGGCATCTTGTGAGGACCGATTTAGTCACGAAACACGAGAACAACCATTAAAGCTCGAAACCTCTTAAACCCTGGCAGCAAATTTGCAAGTACGTTTTTTATTCCACAACATTTGGCGCCGTCTGTGGGAAGACAACATCAACCATGGCAAACACGCGAAGAACGGCTCGAGAAACTTAAACTTCTGAAGGACTTCCTCTCACCTCTGAAGCAGGTACTCAAGGAAGCCAACCACTGCCAACTACTGGCACTCAAGGGGCAAATATCCCCCTCACCACTACCCAAGGACCAGAAATCCCGATTTCGGTTGAAGGGACAAATCCCCTGCAAATGGTCGTTCATGGACCTAATCCATAAGAGGCTACTCTCCAGCAACCAATCACAACCTCCCCACTGCTCGTGAATGCACCACGTGGCCTTCAACTTCACACCATGGATCTCCCCAATACGCAACTCAAACTCTAGGGATGCCAACTTACGGTATGCCGCCTCGACCCACGGTGGGCAGCAGTGGTATCAATCCAAACTACCATGAAGCATATGCCCCCCTTATATTCAAGGTCTGGGACCTCAAAATCAACAAACCCAAACTCGACAGACCCCCTTGATTCAAGACTACTCAGGTCCCTACACTGAGGATGAGAATGATTCAACTGGAGAAGAGAGGGATCTTGCCCCAAGAAGAAGACGTTCTTCCCAAATGAATCGAGAACAACCCCAAACCACTAAGGAAAGGATTGCGGCCCATGAGGCAGAGACTGCAAGACTCAAGAAACTACTGGCAGAAGAGGAGGCTGCAAAAGCACAAAGCCAAGCAACTGGAAGAGTCCCGGTGATCAATTTAGATCCGGCACGGAGAAGAACCAAGAGGGCTGAAGCCCCAAGGGGTGATCCTAATGTTTTGTTACTCCTAGGAGATCCTAATGATCCTACACCACCTTTCACTCAGGACATCATGAAAACTAATATATCTAGAAAATTCAAGATGCCAACGATCAAAGTTTGTGATGGAACAGGAGATCCCGCGAATCACGTGAGAACTTTCTCTAATGCACTACTATTGCAGCCAACCAATAATGCGGTTAAGTGCAGAGCGTTTCCACAAACCCTAGCGGGCATGGCTCAACGTTGGTACAACCTTTTACCTCCCAATTCTATTGAATCCTTTAAGGAGCTAAACAAGGCGTTTATCAACCAATTTGTTAGTGGGAGGGTGCATGAGAAGAGTTCTGCATCGCTCATGGGAATCCAACAAGGAAGGAATGAAGTTTTGAGAGACTATATAAATCGATTCACTAGGGAGGCTCTGAAAGTCCCGGACTTGGAGGACAAAGTAGCTATGATAGCCCTGCAATAAGGAACCACTGATGATCACTTCAAGAGATCCTTGGCAAAGCATCCACCCGAAAGCATGTTGAAGCTCCAAGATAGAGCCGGAAAGTACATTAAGGCTGAAGAAAGCATGAGGAAATATGAACCCACTGTTGAGGGAAGTGAAAACGGAAAAAAGAGAAAGGAGACTCAATAGTATGACGCTGGGGACAAATATCCCAGGACATCGAAGGATTCTGACTCTCCTCCTAAAAAGAACAACTTTGGACCCAGGTTCAATGAGTATGTAAGGTTGAACACCTCAAGAAGTCAAATTCTGATAGATATTGAGAAGGAAGAAGATCTTCGATGGCCAAAGCCACTAAGATCTGACTTGGAGAAACGAAACAACAATCAATTCTGCCGTTTCTATAAAGAAGTTGGTCATGACACCGACGATTGTAGACAATTGAGAGATGAGATCGAGTTCTTAATCCGAAGGGGAAAACTGGATAAGTTCACCAAGGATAGGAATCGAGGAAACCAAAGAGGAAACTATGAGAAGAAAGACTATGACAGAAAGGATAATGATCAAGATAGTAATCCTAGACCCCGAGGTCCAGTTATCAACATGATATTTGGAGGACCGACTGCGGCTGGCTCTTCCAGGAATTCACGAAAAACTTATGCTAGAGAGGTAATGATTGTTGTTGGAGAAGCACCGAAGCGTGCCAAAACAGAAGTTACCTAGAAGGGGTAAAATTTCCTCATGATGACCCATTGGTCATCACACCTATGATAGGTGATTCTGAAACCAAGAGAGTTCTGGTTGACAATGGAGCTTATGTGGATATCTTATTCCACGATGCTTTTATCAAGATATGATATACTTATTTCACGATGCTTTTATCAAGATGGGATATACAGACTCACAGTTGACACCCTCAAACATGCCTATCTACGGATTCAATGGAGTCGAATCAAAGGTTGAAGGCACAATCTAGCTCCCCATGACTATAGGGCAAGGCTCGAAGACAACGACTAAAATGCTGAACTTCTTGGTTATAAAAGCAACCTCTACTTATAATGCAATCCTTGGAAGGATTGGCCTTCATGCTTTAAGGTTGTTGCCACAACATACCACTTGAAAATAAAGTTCTCTACAAGGAACGAGGTTGGTGAAGAGCGAGGAGATCAGAAAATGGCTAGAAGTTTCTATGTAGCCGCACTAAGACCTGATGGAGTCAGGGGCAGGTTCTCCCAATTGAGGACATGGATTCAAGGGATGATGAAGATAGAAGGGGAAAGCTAACTGAGGATTTGATCCATATCCCCTTAGTTCCAGGAGAACCAGATAAAGTCACTTACATTGGAGCACTGTTACCTACACCCTGGAAGGGCAAGATTATATCTTTCCTCCAAGAGAATGAAGATGTTTTTTCTTGGACAGCAGCTGATATGCCAGGGATTGATCCCCAATTGATAACTCACAAGTTGAACGTAGATCCCGAAAGGAAGACAGTAAAGCAAAAGAAGAGAAACTTTGCTCCAGAAAGGCAAGATGTCATAAAGCAAGAGGTAGATAAGCTCTTAGAAGCAGGATTCATTGAAGAGATTCAATTCCCTGAATGGTTGGCTAACCTGGTAATGGTCAAGAAAGTCAATGAAAAGTGGAAAATGTGCGTAGACTTTACGGACTTGAACGATGCATGTCCTAAGGACTGTTTTCCCCTACCAAAGATCGACACTTTAATAGATGCCACTGCAGGGCACGAAATGTTAAGCTTCATTGATGGCTTCAGCGGATACAACCAAATCAAGATGCATAAGGATGACATTTGCAAGATATCATTCATTACTGATTTTGGTGTTTACTGCTACTTAGTTATGGCCTTTGGACTCAAGAATGCAGGTGCCACATACCAAAGGTTAGTGAACAAAATTTTCAAACATCTCATTGGCAAGATCATGGAGGTTTACGTGGATGACATGTTAGTCAAAAACCTCGATAAGGCCGATCACATAGAGCACCTCCGAGAGGCATTTGAAGTGCTGAGACACCATAAAATGATGTTGAATCATGCCAAGTGCACCTTTGACGTAGGGTCAGGCAAGTTTTTGGGTCTGATGGTCTCTAAACGAGGAATTGAAGCCAACCCTGACAAAATTAAATCAATTGTGGATATGGAACCACCACACTCTGTTAAAGATGTTCAGAAACTCACTGGGAGAGTGGCAGCATTGGGAAGGTTCATCTCCAAGTCAGGGGAAAAGTGTCTACCCTTCTTCAAAGCATTGAAGAACATGAAAATTTTTGAGTGGACAGCAGAAATCCAAGAAGCCTTTGAGGCCTTGAAAAAATACATGACTGAAGCACCATTGTTGTAAAAACCAAAACCTGGAGAAACGCACTATCTATACTTGGAGTTTCAAACACCGCCTTAGGAGCTGTTTTGGTGAAGGAAAAATCAAAGGTTCAGAAACCCATCTATTATGTGAGCAAAATTCTGCATAGAGCAGAAATAAACTACTCTCTGATAGAAAAGTTTGCTTTAGCCTTGATCATGGCCTCAAGAAAATTACGCCCGTACTTTCAGGCGCATAAGATAGAAGTCTTGACTAACCAACCATTAAGAAACATCCTGCATAGTCCTAAGGTCAGCGGAAGACTGATCAAATGGGCGATTGAGTTGGGAGAGTTCGACATCAAGTATAAGCCTCGAACGGCCATTAAAGCGCAGGCACTTGTTGACTTCATGGTTGAATGTACCATCGATAACCAAGAAGTCGGGGGGCAGGAAGTAGTACCCTTGGAGGGCAAAGAAGTTGAAAAACAAGATGAAGAGATGGTATTTAAGGAATACTGGGTGCTCTATTTTGATGGGGCATCAAAAACAAAATCAAGCGGAGCAGGTTTAGTGCTACAAAGTCCCGATGGATTTCTCATTGAGTATGCACTAAAGTTGGACTTTCTGACAACAAACAATGAAGCTGAGTATGAAGCCCTGATAGCCGGCTTAGGTTTGGCTGGGGCCTTAAGAGTTAATACTCTCAAAGTCTGCGGCAACTCGAGATTGGTAGTCTGACAAGTAAATGGAGAATTTGAGGCTAAGGATGAAACCATGGTCAAATATCTGAAGCTTGTGAAAGCCATCATGACCCAGTTTGATGAATGTTATATGGAACACATCCCTAGAGAAGAAAACGTGAAGGCCGATGCCCTGTCAAAATTTGCTTCTTCTGAGATAGAGAACTATGCCGGAAGTGTATACTTCCAAGTCTTGAATACCCGAGCATCAATGGAAAACTAATAGCACCTATTGACATAGGTGGCTGTTGAATAGACCTCATTAAGGCTCATCTTGAAACCGGTTGGTTACCAAATAATGCCTTGGAGGCACGAAAGTTGACAGTGAGAGCATTGAGGTACGCCTTGATCGAAGGGATCTTATACCAAAAGTCTTTTGTCATTCCTTACTTGATAATGCGAAAGATTATGCGAAGAAGTGTGAATGGTGTCAAAAGCATGCACTTGTGGTTAGGCAACCGCCCGAGATGTTAACATCAGTTAACTCACCAATCTTGTTTGCCATGTGGGGCATGGACATACTTGGGTTATTTCCAGTGGCAAGTGCACAAATGAAGTTCTTGATAGTGGCAATTGACTACTTCACTAAGTGGATTGAGGCTAAACCTCTAGCCAAGATAACCACCAAACAAGTATTGCAATTTATATGGGAAAGTGTAATGTGTCGATATGGAATCCCACGAATCCTGGTAACGGACAATGTGAACCAGTTTGACAATGAAGATTTCAAAAAGTACTGTGAGGAGAACAACATTGAGTTGTGATTCACATCAGTTGCTCATCCTCAAGAAAACAGACAAGCCGAGGTGGCCAACCGAATCATCCTAGATGGAATCAAGAAGAGAGTTGAACGCTCAAGGAACACTTGGGTGGACGAGTTGCTCCCTATACTTTGGGCATATTGTTCGCACAAAATCACGCAAGCGCACGCGGTCAACAAGTAATATATGAAAGTAGAGTTCGTTCCCACAGAGACTGCTTTGGTTGCTATAGTTATGCACTTATGCAACAATGTATGGCTATTGTTCAATGCTAAGACAAGTATCAAAGTTGTGTTTTGATTAACTAAATTAACTAATCGACTTAACAAGATTATAATTAACTACAGAGATTGCTGATTATTTACTTATGAGAATAAACATGGGATCCTAACTTCATTAAATACTTCATCTAGAGTCTTTTGTCTTTAATCAATGTATGTGACAGTTATGATAAGTAATCGGACAACACGAAATCAGTACACGCTACCTTTCAGTATACGTATACCAAACCACTCAAACATCCACAAAATAGATAGAAGTTAAGCAGACACCAATTATGCTTAGACCCTATATGTCTATAAGATTTGAAAGCATAACGGTTTAACGAGAAAGTTATCCATTCAGATTACATAGGGCAGGTAAGATGGTTAAAATCACCTACGAATCATGCATGACAAACATACATAAACCTATGCTATCATGGCAAGTTCTAAACCTCTATATCCACTTTCGCAATCAATAGAGATTAACAAACAACTTAGATGTTAGCTACGCATCCAAGAAGAATAAGAAAAACCAAACTAGGATATCAATTAGCCATCACACACACATTTTTAAAACAATTAACTACTAAAATCCATAAATAAATCCGTTAGAATCCCACGACAACGATTAGTTCATAATCGAACCGTTCATCATCGTGGGTTCTGATGAAAACATGATAATAATAAGTCTAGAATACTGAATAAAAGTGCTAGGGTTTATGAAAGAACAAACGAGAATCCAAAGTATCACCTAATTAGAAGAATACAAAGATAAGTTGAAAACTAGATCTTCGTAATCAGCCGTCTTCTTGTTCTCCTCACTGGTGGATGGATATGTATGTATGTATGTCAATATATATCAATATATCTCTCTGAAATCGTCCACCAATGGTTTATATAGGCCTTTCTGTTGACTGGTCTTCGCTGGTTTCCATAATCAGAATTGAATTCAACAAATTTTCAGCATTTGGCAAGCGCGGGCGCGCTTGGTAGGGCGTGGGCGCGCTATGAACAGTACTTTCAGGCGCGGGCGCGCTATGAACAGTGCGCACGCGTTATGAATAGTGCCATGAACAGTGCTATGAACAGTGCTATGAACAGTGCCATGAACAGTGCTATGAACAGTGCTACTATTCATAATTCAGCAACTATTTTCTTTCCGTTTTTTTGCGCTTCCAACTCCCTTACCGCATGGACTTCTCTTCTTGAGCACATATCCACCATATATACATGAATCCTCGCATTTCTGCATCCATCTGTAGCTCTGCACATTCTAGCTAAAAACACAATAAACACACCAAATACTTGAGTGTGAGCGATCAATTTAAGCCGATACGAAGCGTTCCAAGTAGATATAAAATCCACTTATCACACCCCCAAACTTAAACTGATGCTTGTCCTCAAGCATAAACAGACTCTATATATATAATTCAATGCATGAATGCAACTAATATGCTAATGCAAACGATCCCCTCAGACTAACCATAACCAATCAACGAGCCAACATCTCAAAGAATGCAATCTTCCAAACAGAACTCGACCAATTTCTCGTATACTAACAATACAAACACAGAAACGTGCGTGTGTGAAATGCTCATCAATATACTCTCAAACTAAATCAAGACCATATCCTATTCTTCACCAAAACAACCACAAGCTTATAAACAGAATGAACTCTAGACACAAGAAACCACTTAAAGACACCTCAAAATCTGCTTGAGCTAGACATGAATTCATGCTTTATTACAACACACATGCTTATTTGACCGTGCAATGGTTGAGACCCCAAAAGGCTTATACAATAATACCCATGTAGCGAGCGTTAGGTTAGTGGATCCCAGACCGGAAAAATCTTAGGTCACTAGGCACAAAGTCCCCTAGAACTTAATTGCTCGAGTATTAAAGAACTCATCCTGATCAATTCTGCATAAAACAACTAAAACAACTCTCTTTTTTTTCTTTCTTTTTTTTTCAAACACAATTTCGGAATGAGTGCATTTTACTTTTTCTCATCCCACCCTAGACTACTCATTTTTTACAATGAGCGGCTACTAGCCATTTGACGCCTAGCCTTTATTAACAACTAGCATGAAATCCCTGTTTTCCCCCAAACTTAGACCTAAGTGCTTCTTCAATTTCAAGAGAATAGAAGAACATTCTAAATATAAGCAAGTGATTAAATTCTAACATCCAAACAAAACATGGTCTGATCAAATCTAAAAGCAACCAATGAGACTTATGTAATTAATTTGTTTCTGGCATGCAAGTTAATTCCCAGGAACTTAAATCAACCCTCTATTCATCACTACCACACTCCCATCAACATCAACTCATCAACGGAAATAGTCAATTCCTAAAGGATCATGAAATATGCATGTTATGCAAATGCAACTAAATGAACTCACATAATAAATACAAACACTAATGCAAACAGAATGCTCTATATGACATAAACATGCAAAGATATGAATGAATTAACTAAAAATGCAATATGAATCCTCTATGACACACACACTAATCTTCCCTAATTACCACCCCCAAACTTAAAATATTCAATGTCCTCATTGAAGGTAATAACAAGGAAAGATGCAGAGAATACCTAATCATCAGCAGGACCACCCTCCTCGGGTGGTGTATCCGGTGGTGGATAAACAGAATCCACTCCAAAAGTAGGCCAAGTGATGTCAACTCCAGTAGCTCTGAAAGCAGTACCCAAAGGACCTATCAACTTCACTCTGAATCCTAGATGGATCCTAGGGGGAAACAACACAAACTTTTTTTTTTGCTTCTGTGAACAGTAACCCGGCGCGGGCGCGCTCCTGGAAGGCGCGGGCGCGCTCTGCTACTGTTCATGATTTTTTTTTTACACAGAATCCTAATACTGCATATTCACGTGGGTTTCCTCCCACGAAGCGCTCGTTTTACGTCAATAGCTTGACGTGATTCCATTTTCATCCAATCGCAAGAACGGTGAACGTCGACTCACGGTTCACCGTATTACCAACGTCATGCTTCAGCCACTGACCATTAACCTTGAACGCTTCGTCCGGAAACTTATGGAAAATTTCTACTGCAACATGCGGAAATGCTGATTTAACCGTGAAAGGCACCGACCACCTCGACTTACGCCTTCCTGGAAAAAATATGAAGCGAGACTTGAAACGCAGAACTAGCTGACAAGGCACAAATGAATGTTTCACCACCCCTCTTTCATGTCAGTCCTTAACCTTCTCCTTATATAGCCTGTTGCTCTCGTAGACTTTACCATACCTCAATTGATCCTGCAGTGGTTGGAGTTCAAGTGTAGGAGCTTCTTCAATAGATGGTTTGAGTCGCTCCTGAGAATTGTTCAGCTCTGCTAATCCAAGAGATTCGAATGGCACATCAATTTTTCTTTTCCACGGAGGTGCATTCAACAACTGAAGTTGCTCTGCTCTTTCTTCGTCTTCGATATCAAAATCCCCTATCAAGACTCTCTCCACTGTATCTGACTTCAGCGGTTGTTCAATCTCTGTATTGACGACAGAATCGACCATCTCCAATTTAAAGCACTCTTCTTCCTCAGTTGGAAATTTCATTGCCTTGAACACGTTAAAAGTGACCTTCTGATTTTGAACCCTCATTGTAAGCTCTCCTTTCTGCACATCGATCAAAGTTCGGCCTGTAGCTAAGAACGGTCTTCGCAAGATAATCAGAATCTTCTTGTCTTCCTCAAAGTCCAGAACAACAAAATCAGCAGGAAAGATAAGCTTATCCACTCTAACCAAAACATCCTCCACTATGCCCCTTGGATATGTGATCGACCGATCAGCCAGCTGTAACGACATGTTTGTAGGTTTAGGCTCAGGCAGCCCAAGTTGCATGAAGACAGACAACGGCATCAGATTAATACTAGCTCCCAAGTCACACAAGCACTTGTTGAAAGATAGATTGCCGATAGTGCACGGTATGGTGAAACTCCCTGGGTCCTTGAGTTTAGGAGGTAACTTCTGCTGAAGAATAGCACTGCATTCTTCTGTCAAAGCAACGATTTCCAACTCCTCGAGTTTCAACTTCCGAGATAGAATACCCTTCATGAACTTTGCGTAGCTCGGCATTTGTTCTAAAGCTTCCGCAAAAGGTATGTTGATATGCAACTTCTTGAAAACCTCCAGAAACTTAGTAAACTGCTTGTCCATCTTCTGCTTTTGAAGACGTTTAGGGAATGGCGGAGGAGGATAGACCTCCTTGATCTCTGTATTCTACTTCAGAACAGATTTCTCAGTCGAATTGTCACTCTTTTCCGCTTCATTTCCCCCCAAACTTGATTTTTCCACTTTTTCTTCACTTTCTGGTAGAACCTCAGGCGCGGGCGCGCTCCCTAGGGCGCGGGCGCGCTCACCTTCTGTTGGAAATCCTGAAATTTTTCCGTTTTCTGCTTTTTCTGATTTCTGGTCACTCGTAACCTTTCCAGATCACAAGGTAACTGCTTTTACATGTTCCTTGACCTCTCTTTTGCCAGGATTAGCTTCCGTATCACTAGGGAGAGTTCCCTGTGGTCTATTCAACAAGGCATTGGTAATCTGACCTATTTGATTCTCTAGAGTCTTGATTGAAATAGCTTGGCTCTTGCACATTAACCTCAATTCCTCCAATTCAGACTTTTCATTAGTTGACTGACCAACGTTGCCTTAAGATGGTTGTTGAAAACCTGGTGGTTGATACGGTTGCCTTGGAGCATACTGCTGCTGAAAACCAGAAGAGTTAAATGGTTTAGCTCCAAATTGTTGACCTTGATACTGCTGATACGGCTGCTGTGGTTGTTGCTGGCCACCTTGATTGTTACTCCAACCGAAATTCGGATGGTTCCTGTTATTCGGATGATAGGCATTAGGCACTGGCTGCTGTGGTCTCTGGAAATTGCTCACAAACTGCGCCGATTCATTAGATATCGCACATTGAGTCGTGTCGTGTGCACCTGCACATAGCTCACAAACACTAGCCACCTGCTGAACTCCATAGTTAGTCAAAGAATCAATCTTCATAGACAAAGCCTTTAACTGAGCTGTTATTGCCGTAGCTGCATCCACTTCCAGAATTCCTGCTACCTTGCCTTGTGACAACCTCTGAGTTGGATTCTGGTACTCATTAGCAGTCATCATCTCGATTAGTTCATAAGCTTCCTCGTAGCTTTTAGCCCAAAGAGCTCCACCTGATGCCGCATCAAGCATTGGTCGTGATTGACCTCCCAGACCATTATAGAAACAATTGATCACCATCCAATCAGGCATTCCATGATGAGGACACTTCCTAAGCATCTCCTTGTAACGCTCCCAAGCTTCACATAAAGTTTCTCCAGACTGCTGTGCAAACTGAGTAAGAGAATTCCTGATTGCAGCTGTTTTAGCCATAGGGAAGAATTTGGTGAGAAACTTCTGAGCAAGATCCTCCCATGTAGTAATAGAACCTGCTGGTAGAGAGTGCAACCAACCCTTAGCCTTATCCCTCAGAGAAAATGGGAAAAGTCTCAATTTCACAGCATCTTCTGACACTCCGTTGAACTTGAAGGTGTCGCAAATCTCGATGAAATCCCTAATATGCATATTAGGATCTTCCGTCGGAGCACCCCCAAACTGAACTGAATTCTGCACCATCTGAATAGTGTCAGGCTTGATTTCAAAAGTATTAGCTGCAATGGCTGGCCTGACAATGCTAGATTGAATGTCATTGATCTTAGGCTGAGAATAATCCTTCAAAGGCTTCGTTTCTGCTACTGGTTCTCCCATAACTAGATTCAATTCAAGTTCTTCTTTCCGAGATTGAGAATGTGTTCGCATACACGCTCACTAGAGTACCTGAAACTCACCAAACAAAGTAAAATTGATGAAAGAATAATTCGAGTCAGTGAAATTTAACGACCACTGATGACAAGCACATAAACTATATAAATAACACCGAGTCCCCAGCAGCGGCGCCAAAAACTTGTTCGCACAAAATCACGCAAGCGTACGCGGTCAACAAGTAATATATGAAAGTAGAGTTCGTTCCCACAGAGACTGCTTTGGTTACTATAGTTATGCACTTATGCAACAATGTATGGCTATTGTTCAATGCTAAGACAAGTATCAAAGTTGTGTTTTGATTAACTAAATTAACTAATCGACTTAACAAGATTATAATTAACTAAAGAGATTGCCGATTATTTACTTATGAGAATAAACATGGGATCCTAACTTCATTAAATACTTCATCTAGAGTCTTTTGTCTATAATCAATGTATGTGACGGTTATGATAACTAATCGGACAACACGAAATCAGTACACGCTACCTTTCAGTATACGTATACCAAACCACTCAAACATCCACAAAATAGATAGAAGTTAAGCAGACACCAATTATGCTTAGACCCTATATGTCTATAAGATTTGAAAGCATAACGGTTTAACGAGCAAGTTATCCATTCAGATTAAATAGGGCAGGTAAGATGGTTAAAATCACCTACGAATCATGCATGACAAACATACATAAACCTATGCTATCATGGCAAGTTCTAAACCTCTATATCCACTTTCGCAATCAATAGAGATTAACAAACAACTTAGATGTTAGCTACGCATCCAAGAAGAATAAGCAAAACCAAACTAGGATATCAATTAGCCACCACACACACATCTTTAAAACAATTAACTACTAAAATCCATAAATAAACCCGTTAGAATCTCACGACAACGATTAGTTCATAATCGAACCGTTCATCATCGTGGGTTCTGATGAAAACATGATAATAATAAGTCTAGAATACTGAATAAAAGTGCTAGGGTTTTCGAAAGAACAAACGAGAATCCAAAGTATCGCCTAATTAGAAGAATACAAAGATGAGTTGAAAACTAGATCTTCGTAATCAGCCGTCTTCTTGTTCTCCTCACCGGTGGATGGATATGTATGTATGTATGTCAATATATATCAATATATCTCTCTGAAATCGTCCACCAATGGTTTATATAGGCCTTTCTGTTGACTAGTGTTCGCTGGTTTCCATATCAGAATTGAATTCAGCAAATTTTCAGCATTTGGCAAGCGGGCGCGCTTGGTAGGGCGTGGGCGCGCTATGAACAGTACTTTCAGGCGCGGGCGCGATATGTATAGTGCGCGCGCGTTATGAACAGTGCCATGAACAGTGTTACTATTCATAATTCAGCAAACTATTTTCTTTCCGTTTCTTTGCGCTTCCAACTCCCTTACCGCATGGACTTCTCTTCTTGAGCACATATCCACCATATATACATGAATCCTCGCATTTCTGCATCCATCTGTAGCTCTGCACATTCTAGCTAAAAACACATTAAACACACCAAATACTTGAGTGTGAGCGATCAATTTAAGCCGATACGAAACGTTCCAAGTAGATATAAAATCCACTTATCACATATCGTACCACTTGCAAGGTTACTACTGAAGCAACTCCATTCCTGTTAGCCTATGGGGCAGAAGCTGATGTGCTAAAAATAAACATTTAAATATCGCAAGTGCACGATCATCGTTTTAATATTTATGATTCGATCCACAGAGACTATTTTATTTTTCGCAACTCCTTAATTTCTAATTTAGGCGAACTAGACAATAAATTTTGAAAAGAGTTTTTGGATTTATCTAACAAGTAATAAAAATGAACTATTTAAATTTGAAACGAGAAAAATATTTATGCTAGATAACCCAATATTTAAACTACAAAACTAAGCCGGGCATTAACGAAGTCTAATAAATTGATACATGAAGCTTGGCTATATTAAAGGGAAAAGAAAAAAAAATGCATCAGACTGACAAAACTATAGCTAAACGGGTCAGAGACATACCAACTATAAAGTGACAAGAATTGAATTTGAGTTTGGGCCTAAACTAGATTAGCCCATTAAAACTAAATAACATGATGAACTATTCTACCAGGGGCATTAAAAACTAATTATGATTAAGTAATGCTAAGGTAATGATGAGAGTAATAATGATGTTAATAGTAAAATGATGATTAGTTAAAGATTTAATGGCTAAGAATTAAGACAATAAATGAACAACAATTAACACCTAAATTGTCTATACTAATTAACGTGCTAAACATTCAAAGTAACAAAAACAAGAAAATGGGCTCTAAATTGAAATGGGCATGAGAGGAAACAAACAAGGCTGGAACAGAAAACAAAAAACAGAAATGATCAACAAAAACAGAAAACAGACATGCGCGTATAAATTAACTGGCGGGTGAAATGTAAACCGCGCGTGATCCACACGCACTGGCTAAAATCAGAAAAATAATACAACGGCGCGAGTAGGGGTGGAACAGAAACCAAGAAAAATATTTCTGGGCAGCAACAGAGTGTTGAAGAAAACCGAGTGCAAATATAACGAGACCACTAATTAATTTTAAAAACTAAATCTACTCGACTATAAATAAAACGGAGAAAAACAAACCCCAACATAAATTAATTTTATGCAAGAATCTTGGCCGGAAGGTTCAAATCTTGCCGGAAAATTAACTTTACCGAAAAATTCAAGCTCACCGGAAAAATGTAGAACACCCAACAAGCTATCTAAAATTAAATCTAAACATTAAGGACCCAAACTTTAACACTAACAAAACCAACTCAAACTCTAAATTAACAAACCAACTACAAAATCACACCAACTTCAACAAGAAAAGTAAATCTAAATCTTGAAACATTAAACCCACTTCAAAATTAAATAAAAAGGGCTCCTTTATACCTCAAGTGGTAGCACAAAGGCTATTTGACCCACTATATTGGATTTATAAAAGTTCATAGCCAAGAAATGAAAAGAACAAGACGGAGAATTAAAGTAAATGCTTGATTTAACATTAATATGAAAGAGAGTTTACAAAATTTAAGCTACTACAATGAAAGAGAAAACTAGATCTAGGAAAATAAAAGAGAGGCTAACTAAAAATTTAGGCTAGGCTAAAACTAGGGTTATTTACAAAGGGGAAGGAGGGGGGTATTTATAGGGGAAAATTAGGGTTTTGAGGAATAGTTGGGTTAATCTTGGCCCTTCATCTTGATTTTTAAACAACCAACTCATTACTTTGTCTTTTTCTTCTTTTCTTGAATTCTTCTTTTCCATTTTTGCCCTTCCTTGTCCCTTTTTCTTCTTTTTTTCTTTTTTTCTTTATTTTTCCAAATATCTACAAAATATGAAAAACAACTAATTAATTTATTTAAAAATACGAAAACTAACAATAAAATAGGTACAAGAGAATGCAAAAATATGCACTAATCAGAAGCCGTGGTGCCAGTGGAGATTACTCATACCTCCCCAAGAGTAGGGGCCTTTGAGCCTAAATCGAACAAAGAAGGTATGAGGTTGGCTCTTGATCTAATTGATGAAGTCAGAGATGAGGCAAATACCAAGATCGTGGAACATCAGAAGCGAGCATCTTTCTACTACAACCTGAGGGTTAAAGAAAGGTTCTTTCATCAAGGAGACTTGGTTCTCAGAAAGATTGAAGCATCCGGGGTTGGATAGAAAGGAAAATTAGCCCCTAATTAGGAAGGGCCCTACAAAGTCAAGAATGTGTTTGGACGAGGCTCGTATAGGCTAGAAATCCTCGAAGGGCATGAGGTGCCAAAGACTTGGCATGCCTCAAACTTAAAAGTTTATTATGTTTAGTGCACCCTAAAAGGATCCGCTAGTAGGACAAGTAGAAATAAGGTTCGATGAAATCATGAGGTTCCTGGAAAGCAGATGAAGGGTTGAACCCGTTTTGATTGGTAGAAACATCCTCAAAGCATTTCCAAGACAAACTACAAATGAATGCAAAGGAAATCATACAAAATATGCATGTCAACTGCACAAATAGAGCTGAATACAACGAACCCCGAAGGGTGAATGTTGCTAATAAACATACAAAAGAAAGCCTAAGATACTTATTGTTAATTAGCGAAAATTTCAAGCTCAAGAAAATATTGATATGATAGACTTGAGAAAGAATCACTACGAGTGGAGCCATCAATAAGAACTCGTAAGGGTGAAGGGTTGAAACCCAAGAAACCTAAGACATTCAGTCCAAACCCCATCATTCGATATGCTCAATGAAAGGCTTGAAGCCAAAACAAGACGGTATAAGATATAAAAGGCTTATGCAAATGTCAAGTTAGCCTCGAATAAGGCAAAATCGTCACAAATGTGTAGGTCGCTCCACACTTTACACCAAGACGATACTCGTGAAACACTAGTATATATTAAAATCCCTAAAAAAAGGGTAGTAAGTCCCATGTAAGGGATAAAAAGACCCCAAGTCTCGAAAAAGACCGGTATAACTTCTATGAAATCCTAGTGCATTATCATAGAAGTTGGGGGGCAAATGATATGGGTTAAAAATAACCCTAAATACATAATTAATATTGCATTAATTAAACCTAGCTGGTCCATAAATAAGGCCCATTAATAAGGCCCGAAACTCTAATTAAATATTAATTTCGTAATTAATATTTGGGCTAGAAGTACAACCTGTATTAGTAGACGTCCGATACAGGCTTGTTCTAATACAAGTGGGCTTCTTCCAATACACGTCCGTTATGATATGGAAACAACTCCTACAAGGAAGGATCTAGAATTAATCATTATCCACCGTCAAGGATAAGACTTATCCTTCAAGGAAGTGATAATACTTATACACCGTCAAAGATAAGACTTATCCTTCAAGGAAGTGATAATACTTATCCACCGTCAAGGATAAGATTTATCCACTACGCCATAAGTGCTCATATGCAATGCTTTTCTAATGTTGCTGTAGACCAAAAAAGCGTTGCCTTAAGCCCGTTTTCCAGTAATGCAACACCAAACAGGCGTTGCATCCGCGGGCGTGGCCTTTGCTATGTAACGCAACGCTTTTTGCCATCTTCTGCAACACAAAGAAAGTATTGCATTATACACATAGTGCAACACCACAAGCAAGTAAATGCAACATCAAAAAGCGTTGCCTCATATTTGACACACATCAGCAAGAGCCCTATTTCCAGGTCATATCAGCAATGGGACCCACGTGCCACATCAACAGTGAGACCCACATACCATAATGCAACACATTGAAGTGGCTTGTAAAACACTAATATTTTTTAATTCAATATTAACAAAAAGTCAAATGCAAAGCTTTAAATAAATATTTTGTATTATTTGTTACATGTATGAATTTCATCCAAATATCCTTCATCCCATCAAAAATTACAAGGCATCCAAAAACATACTAAACTACATTTACAAATTATGATTAAAAAGATCTAATTTGTGCACTAGTATTTTCATTAATAAGCTTTGCATCTTCATCAGATAATCTGCCTTTTCCAGATTCATTATTACATTGATATTGTTAGTCAGATCAACGCAGCTTTGGCGATTTGAGAGAACCTTCGATCCTTAGTTGCTTTGAAGAAAACCGGGTCAACAAAAAATCCTGGAAACCATAAAAAAACCATAGATCAGAAGCTGTTTCAACACAAGTGATTATGTCTTGATAAGAAATTTAAAAATTTGCACATCATTTACATTTTAATAAAAAGTAACATAAATCAGAGGAGGAGCCGGGATTCATACCAAAGACCAAAGCGAAAAAATAACAGAAGATAAAAATCAGCCCTCACTAGTGACAAACCGACAATCTTCACTATTTTGGGAATGATGGTAAAAATTTGACCTAATTCCCATGTAATTCCCAACACTGCTCATTTTCAACTGCTTCTTTCCAGTCTTCCCAGAGGAACCATCTTCATCTGTTGCATCTGGTTCTCTACAAACATCAAAAAATACGATAAATTAGTAAATTTACCTTTTAGTAAGATGGAAAATAAAAAATAGGACTTACGAGCGGCAAGCAGCAACTGTTGATTCCACCTTTGGTCTGCTAATATATGCTTCATTGTGGATAATCTACAATATATTAAAATAAAATGAAGCAGATCAAGACTTAAATAACACATGTAGCATCACATTACTTAATTTTCATAACACCGTAGTCAGCTAGATACAAAGAGCAGGGGAGACCAAATCTCCATCACCAACAACTAACACAGAAGAATTCAACAAATTTGCATGTCCTGTATCAACAAAATAATCAAATATATCATTATCTCTAATTTTATCATATTACACACATAATTAGAATTTAAAGAAAATAATATGAAAATAATATGTAAGTAACCTTGAACAGGAAAGGAAGGGAGCAAGAAGTGGTCGCTGTAATATATATCACTAAAGTGAAAAAGAACATATCAACCAAATCCCATATCAATCAAATACAAAACTCTAATGTATACCCTAATCAGCCAAATACAAAACCCTAAATCGAAATCCCTAAATTAAAACCCAATTCAGTTAGATATTGAATACCTAATTGAAAGCCCAACAGTGGAAGCCTTAAAATGAAATCCCCTAATTCAATCAGCTGTAAAATCAAAAAATTAAAAATGAATCGAGAGTAGAAAATCATAGGAAAGAAAATGAGTTTTTAATTACCAATCGAAGCTGGTAATTCTACTTCGATTTTGTTGACAGGGCGGAGCGTGTTTGTCTGTGAGAGAGATATCGAAAAAGAGAGAGAGAATGAGAAGATGAGGAGTGTTTTTCTTCCATTTGAAACCGAGGGAGTGCTTTTGGGGGGAGGGGGGGATTATTTCCTTTGAGGGGGGAAAATCTATCCACCCAAAATTTTCCCCTCAAAACTATCCGCCCAAAATTTTCACCTCTCAATATGAATTTTGTATTTTTGTTGTGTGCGATTTTCTTTTCTTTTTTTGAAAAGTGTAACTTTTATCAAATTTAAAATTTTAAAACTTTAAATAAAATAAATAAATGATAGATAGATATTTATATAATAGTTCTGATATTATTTTTAATTCCCAAAATTTTCACCTCTCAATATGAACTTTGTTGTGTGCGATTTTCTTTTCTTTTTTTGAAAAGTGTAACTTTTTTCAAATTTAAAAATTTAAAACTTTAAAACGTTAAATAAAATAAATAAATGATAGATATATATTTATATAATAGTTCTCATATTATTTTTAATTAATAATATATTATATATTAAATTTAAAGTAAGAAATAGATAAAAAAAATTAAATAGCATTATATAATTTTGACAAAATGTTTAATTTTCATAATTATGAAAATAATATAGTCGAATGCAACGCTTTCAAATGGTGTTGCACGTCACAACACTAGCATTCACTCTGCAACGGTACATTCACATCTAATGCAATGCTTATTGAGTAGTGTTGCAGAAGACCAAAACTAAGCATAGCTTTTGCAACGCTTTGCTTGCAACCCTCACAAAAAGCATTGCATATGAGCACTTATGGCGTAGTGATCCTTCAAGGAAATCAATACTTATCCACTAGGTTTCTAAACGCCTATATAAAGGGTCTGACCCCTCATCTCAGAACTACGTTTTGGACACAACTCCATCCGTCATCTACAACATTTTAGACTTCATCCTCGAATAAGGACATACAAGTCACTACGTCCTTGGTGTGCCCCTGCCACCATAGCCCCGAGGGCAACACCAAGAACTACGTTTTTTGCCTTGATTCTCAGCAATAGTTGAGATACATAGGCATCTTGTGAGGACCGATTTAGTCACGAAACACGAGAACAACCATTAAAGCTCGAAATCTCTTAAACCCTAGCAGTAAATTTGCATGTACGTTTTTTATTCCACAACACCTACTATATTCAAATAAATTTTCTGAAGGTTAGAAAATATTTTAAATAACTATTGGAACCTTAAATAATATTTAAATAAGGTTCTATGATTTTTAAATCATATTTGGAATAATTAATAAATATTCAAGTAATAAATATTGAATCATTATTCAATTAAATCCCTTTTTAAATAAATATTCAAAATAATATTAACTTAATCAAATAAATATTCAAACAATATTTTAATAATATTATTTAAATATAACTCACCTTAAATATCCAAGATATTATTTTTGGACTATTTAAATAAAAAATTGAAATATAATTGTCCCTGGAACCTCTAGCTTTTTATGACAGTAATTCAAAACAAAATAATATTCTAACTCCCGGTCTAAGTTTGAAAATACTATTCAAGTACTCTACGCTTAGAGCCTCTATACACCTTGGTTTATATCTAATATACTCATAGCATATAAACCGCTAACTATTACGAAAGATTTAAATCAGCATATAAATCAGTTCGTAAAACATTTAAAACATTTAAACAGTTTATATCACAATCACAACAATTTAAATATCACGGCATCTATATAAGATGTAGGGTTTGGAAACTTGCCTGAAACTCCTGAATTAGTGGTAGTGGGGGCTCGGGAGTATGCTCGACGATCTATAATAAGATATACAAATTCCGATCAGTCCCCTAGAACCATATAATGTGCTATAAAACCTAAGCACCAACGTAACTCTTAACAGAAATTAAATGTCTTGTTCTTGGTTAATTATAACCTCATGATAGACGTTAAATACTTAAGTCAAAAGTTTGGTTGATAATCCATTCACGAAATCAAAGTACTTTAACGTTTCTAAGTCCATGGTTTTAACTATCCCCTTAAGGGTTTTTCACTTGCGCAACTTTGGTTCCCGCATTTTTATAAAATCGGAAAATTATCTTTTTAACACGAAACCTTCTCGGTTACCTTGCTAACTGTCCATAATAGTTTTCACCTTAGTTTCATGGTCTATATCCATTTTTAAGGGGATTGACCATAGGTTCAAAGTTCACATAATGGACAACTTGTTTTCCCGAAACTACTTTTACTAAAACGGGTGTTTCTCCTAAACCGTAAATTGGATCGATGCGATTCTTTCGCCAAAACAAACTACAAGACAAGATATATACTAACATGGGCAGTTGATATCTTTGTCATGTAATTTTGGAACCCGAGGCTACTGTCCAAACATGGTTAAGTAAATTTTGACATTACAACGGCATATATCTAACGTTTCCCAAATTTATACTATTCCAAGCAATCATTCAACACAACCCAATCATTAATACTTCATATACATCATCTAAACTAACTCATGATCTTTAATCAACAAGTCAAAACCAACATCTACAAGATCATCCATCAAAACAATCACTAAACATCCACCAAAACGAAAGATTCAATCTTTCATTCAACTAACACAAACTAATACCAAACCAATCATAATAATCAAAGTATAACTAAAGGTTTGAGATGTTTATACCTTCCTTGATTCTTGGTATATACTAACAATATCTTAACTATCCTTGTTTGAGCTTTATACAACCTTTGTTTGCTTAAACTTCAAGAACAAAATCAAGAACACCATAAATTACTATTCAAACACTATTCATGCTCATCTTACAATCAAGTTTTGAACATGATATCATCCATGGATGAAGCTAGGATTTAGAGGATACCTTAATTAAGAAATGTAGGAACTTTTTAATCCATCCTTGCAATTTTTGGTGGAGGGTAGCTTATAGAAAAAATTTCTAATCTTTGTCAGAAAAAAATGGGCCGAATATGATGAAGAAATGGGGGGGGGGGGGGGGGAAGAGCTTGCTTGGTTACTTGCTTTATTTTCCATTCTTTTTTTCTAATAAATATCAATTAACACACTTAATATCTTGTGGTTAAAATGCTATTAAGTCACCCAAGGACACTTGTCAAGCAATGGGTGATGCCTTGATCAAAAATGGTGACAAGGTGGTGATGCCTTGAACTAAAATGGTGACAAGGTGGTGATTCATCACCTTGTCATCACTAAACCACTTCTCTTTTCTTGTTTGGTTTCACATGGATGCTCTTATATGTTGCACTTGATGATCTTGCATGGTACTAATACTTTTGTTAGTGTTTAATCCATAATTCGTTACGTTTTCGGTTTGTCGCTTAATCTCGCTATAAGTTCGAGTGATTTCGAAAACGTTTTGTTGCACTAATGCTAGTGGATATCCTCTTGATCCTTTGTTGCCTTGGTTTAATATTTGATCAAATAATAAATCCTCGATTGTCCGATGAATAGTGGAATAAAATTACAGTGGGAATCTTCGAATTCTGATCGCGTTTACATTCACTCATTCCCCTTACACATCACTAATATAACTTCGAAACATCCATTCCTTGTCTCGTATATAAGGTGGTCTGAAAATTTTCTTAGACAGCAAAATTCACTATTCATCAAAGTTTTAAAATATTACAAAATTTAGGGTTATTACAACAATGATATCAACATTAGCTCTATCAACTTGAATGCCATTTTGGGAAACTATATGGCCTAAAACAATACCTTGTTTCACCATGAAGTGACATTTCTCCCAATTAAGGACAAGACACTTGTCCTTACATCTAAGGAGAACCTTCTCCAGGTTTCTAAGACAGTGCTCAAAGGAGGATCTATGAATGGAGAAATCATCCATAAAGACTTCAAGGAAGTCTTCGACCATGTCAGAGAAAATACTCAACATACACCTTTGGAAACAACTAGGTGCATTACACAACTCAAAAGACAAACGACGAAAGGCAAAGGTTCCAAAAGGGCATAAGAATATGGTTTTCTCTTGATCCTCGGGGGCAATATAAATTTGGTTATACCCCGTGTACCCATCTAGGAAACAATAATACATGTGCCCAGCTAACCGTTCGAGCATTTGGTCTTTGAAAGGTAGTGGAAAATGATCTTTCCTAGTAACCTCGTTGAGTTTACGGTAATCAATACAAACACGCCATCCAGATTGGATACGTGAAGGTATCAACTCATTGCTCTCATTTTTCACTACAGTGACACCAGATTTCTTAGGCACCACGTGGATTGGACTAACCCAAGGACTATCAGAGATGGGGTATATAATGCCATGATCTAACCACTTTATTATTTCTTTGTGTACAGCCTCTTTCGTTATGGGATTGAGGCGTCGCTGAAAATCTCTCTTAGGTGTAGAATTCTCCTCAAGATGAATATGGTGTTGTACAACAATGGGACTTATACCCTTGATGTCAGCCATAGACCAACCTACAGCTTCTTTGTGTTGTTTAAGCAGATTGACTAGTTGGGTTTCTTGGTCAAGAGTTAAGTCGCTAGCAGCAATGACAGACAAAGTGTCATTTTCACCTAAGAATGCATACTTAAGAGTATAAGGAAGTGGTTTTAAATCAAGCTTAGGAGCTTCAATGATGGACGGTTTTGCAACAGTCCTAGGCTCGAAATAGATTTTCTCGGGTTTAGTTTCCTATTTTGCACTAATTGCATTGAGTTCTTCAAACATGTCTTTAGAAGACATGTCCTTAAACAGCTCTTCAAGTGCCTCATCACTCTCATATTCCTCTAAAATCTCTTCAACGAGAGTCCCAATCGCACAAACCTCACGTGTATCTTCCTCTAATGACTCTAAGTGCTGATTTGTGAAATTGAAGATGTTTAAATCAACAGACATATTTCCAAAGGACATTTTCATGGAACCATTGCGACAATTAATGATCGTATTAGAAGTAGCGAGGAATAGGCGACCAAGGATGACAGGAATTTGTCCTTTGGCGTTAGAGACGGGTTGGGTCTCAAGCACGATGAAATCAACAGGGAAGTAGAATTTGCCAACTTTGATGATCACATCCTCAATGATACCTTGCGATACCTTGACAGAGCGGTCTGCCAGTTGAAGAATGACACGAGTGGGTTTAAGATCACCTAACCCTAGTTGACGGTAGATAACAAGAGGTAAAAGGTTAACACTCGAACCTAGGTCAAGAAGATATTTCTCAACAAGAGTGTTACCAAATAGTGCAAGAGATGGTGGGACAACCAGGATCTTTGTACTTGATCAGGAAGTTGTTATTAGAGAGAATCGAGCTCACATGATCATCAAGAAAAGCCTTTTTTGGAACATTGGTGGACCTTTTTTTAGTGCACAAGTCCTTGAAAACTTAGCATATGACGGGACTTGTGCGATTGCATCTAAAAGATGAATTTTCACTTTCACTTGTGAGAAAAGATTTAGAATCTTCTCTAGATGAGGTGACTTTTTGGAAACAAGTCTGTTTGGAAAATGGGTTTTGGGTGTGAGAGCAACTCCAACCCCGTTCTTTATATAGGTTATCTAAAATAATGTATAATAATGATTCTTTAAATTATAGATAACCAAAAAGGCGTGTGAGTCCAACGGAATTCTTCATATTGGTTATCTATAATTCAAAATCAATATTTAATCAATTTTGTTTTACTTTACTTTTCATTCAAATTCCAACGGCTATAATTTTAACATTTATAATTACAACGGCTATAATTTTAACTGCTATAATTCCAACAGCTATAATTCCAACGGCTATATTTCCAACGGCTATAATTTTAACGACTATATTTTCAACAACCATATTTTCATACCATATATATATATATATATATGACTACTTGGTAAATTTATAGATAAGATTCAATCCAAATTTATAATTCTTGTAAAACACAATGTCAAATATTATTCGATTAATGCATGAAATGATGAGGGCGGAAGAAGAAGAAGCTGAACAAATGCTAACAATGACTACTGCTGTTCAACAATACCGACAACTTCACAATGAAAGTTCAGCCTCACAATATGGTGGTTCGATACTAAATCATCGTGTGATCAATCGAAATAGAGAAGAAGGTCATGCTCGACTTTATCGTGATTATTTTTCGGATAATCCTACATATCCGGAAACAATGTTTCGTAGAAGATTTAGGATGCGTCGACCACTATTCTTGAGGATTGAAGGAGCAATTACAGCTCATGATAATTATTTCATTCAAAAAATTGATGTTGTGGGAGTCCGTGGGTTATCATCCTTACAAAAAACTACAGCAGCCCTTAGAATGCTTGCTTATGGAACGGCTGCAGATTCTGTTGATGAATACATTAGGATCGGAGAAAGTACAACTATCAAGAGCCTTAAAAGATTTGTGAAAGCAGTTGTTGAAGTATTCGGTCCTGAATATTTGAGACGACCAAATATGGAAGATACAACGAGATTGTTGGCAATTGCGGAACAACGTGGCTTTCCAGGTATGTTGGGAAGCATTGATTGTATGCATTAGAAGTGGAAAAATTGTCCAACTGCATGGCAAGGAACTTATACAGGTCATGTTCATGAACCTACTATTATTTTAGAAGCAATAGCTTCATATGATCTTTGGATTTGGCATTCTTTCTTTGGATTACCTGGATCTTTAAATGATATCAATGTGTTAGATCGATCTAATGTTTTTAATGAATTAGCAGAAGGTCGTGGACCTGAAGTTAATTTTAGTATCAATGGGCATGAATACAAGATGGGATATTATCTCGCAGATGGTATATATCCTTCTTGGCCAACCTTTGTTAAAACTATTTCAGCTCCTCAAGGTAACAAAAGAAAGTATTTTGCTGCTGCACAAGAGGTGGTTAGGAAAGATGTGGAGCGAGCATTTGGAGTGTTGCAATCTAGATTTGCAATAATACGCGGACCTTCACAGTTTTGGGATGTAGACACAATGAAATATATAATGACATCTTGTGTAATTTTACACAACATGATTGTTGAAGACGAAAGGGAATTGAATATGCTGGATTTCAATTATGACACGGATACTGACACACCAACTATCTCAATGAATATTGGTCGTACAAGGGACATCAGAGAATTTATTCAAGTACATCGACAAATTCGAGACAAACAAGCTCATATCCAGTTGCAAAATGATTTAGTTGAGCATCTTTGGCAATTCCATGGTGGTGATATGTAATAATGTTGTAGTTTTATTATATTTTTCTTTGTGCTACAATAAAACTAAGCCAATTTCTTTAAGATATTTGCTTTGAGAGAATTATAGTAAGTAGCAAGATGAGGTTCCATGTTAATAGTGTCTTTCTCCATGATGGAAGCCTCGTATAATTGTCTCTCTCGCTCTTCTTTTGCTCTTTTCCATTCATGTCTTTCCTCTTCCATTTTGACAACCTTGTCAAATGCCTCCATTCTTTGTTGTGCGGTGCTTGTTAGATTTTCTTTCATTTCCGTGAGCAAAACTTTGAATGCATCTTCTTTGCTTTCCAAGTTTAATTTTTTTAATCTCTTTGCCGCCTTTCTACCAAGTGGTCTCTCGGTCATGTCATCAGAAAACTGCTGCAGAAAAGTTCTGAAAACTGCTCCAGAAAAGTGCAGAAAATTGCTAAAAACTGCTCCAGAAAAGTGCAGAAAATTGCTAAAAACTGCTCCAAAAAGTGCAGAAAATTGCTAAAAACTGCTCCAGATTTTTGCAGAAAAATGCTGCAAAAAATTGATAAAAACTGCTCCACAATTCTGCAATAAACTGCTGCAGAAAACTGCTAAAAATTGATAAAAACTGCTCCACAATTCTGCAATAAACTGCTGCAGAAAACTGCTAAAAATTGATAACAACTGCTCCACAATTCTGCAGAAAAATGTTGCAGAAACTTTCATAAAAATGCAGCAGAAATTTTCATTTGAATAAGTAAACATACTTTGTCTTCTTCGCTAACTCCACTTTGATTTCTTCCTTCAATTTGAATGTGAAATCCTTGAAACTTGCTCACACAAAGTTGTATCGACGACCAACGATTACATAGGGAGCTTGGAGTCCGTTCACTTGGGAACGTCTTGTACTCGTTGTAGTAGCTTGTTATTCTAGACCAATATGTTTGTTGTGTTTGATTGTTGCCTTGAATCGGGTCTAAACTCACATTTTTCCAAGCCGATATAAGTAGTATATCTTCTTGAATTGTGAAATTTTTTGACTGACCCTTTTTGGATTTGCTAGTCAAGTCTTGTGGTTGTGATGATAAAGGCGTTTGCGAGTTCATTTCTTCATTATCGTTATATACGCCATCATTTAGTAATTGAACAAAAGATGGATCCATCCCTACAACCTAACCAACTTGTTTAGTACAATATATGTTTTCATTCTAAACATAAACACTACTAAAACCCACAAAATAATCATTTCACTAGATAATAACAACACCCGTATATTCATTTTACTACATTGAATGATTCAAAAAGAATAAAAGAATCACAAACACATAGCAAGTAATCAAAACTAAACAACTAGTACGACTACTCATTAAATCAAACATGTGGTGGGCAACATAAGTAAATAAACATCAAAATCACCAACAAATTTCTCTAAAGCAACACAAATCATTATCAAGATACATAGATTCATAAAACTTAATCTATCCTCTAATTCAATTTGTAAAAACTAAACATACCTTCCGTCGGATTTAGTGAGCCACGGGAGAAAAAAAATTGATTTGACAATTAATCTATAGCTCCTCTAGATATCTTGATGAGAACTGAAAAAAGAAAAGTGGGAAGTGGGAAGAGGTGCAAAAATGCGGGAGATGAAAGAGCAATTGACGCGGGAGATGAAACAGCAAGTGAAAGTCTGGGCGGGAGTCTATGTGGAGGATTATAAAGGATGGGTTTCCACTAGCAAATATGGATAAACCATATACAGTTTTGTATATTTATTCACAACAGGGGAGCTGCGTTGGAGACCATTTTTGTGTTCTATTTTGTATAATTATAGTGCCACATCAGTTTTTACATAAGGGGAATGAAAGGTTGGAGATGCTCTGAAACGAGGGTCAACACCCTTCCCTATCCAAACTTAAGTTGGGGGGGGGGCAACAAATTTTTTACAAAGGCCCTCTCTGGTCAACAAGGTCCTCTCGGATCGACTTGTCCCCTCGTATAAAAAGCTCTTACTTAAGTCTTTGAACCTATCCAAACTTAAGTAGGGGAAAAAAAATTTAGAAAGGCCCCCGGGTCAACAAGGTCCTCTCGGATCATCTTGTTCTCTCGGACAAAGCTCCTACTTAAGTCCTTGGACCTATCCAAACTTAAGTGGGGGGCAACAAATTTTTTACAAAGGCCCTCTCTGAACAACAAGGTCCTCTCGTATCGACTTGTCCTCTCAGACAAAGCTCCTACTTAGGTCTTTAAACCTATCCAAACTTAAGTAAGGGGAAACAATTTTTTTAGAAAGGCCCCCGGGTCAACAAGGTCCTCTCGGATCATCTTGTTCTCTCGGACAAAACTCCTACTTAAGTCCTTGGACCTATCCAAACTTAAGCGGGGGCTACAAATGTTTTTTACAAAGGCCCTCCCGAGTCAACAAGGTCCTCACGGATCGACTCGTCCTCTCGGACTAAACTTCTACTTAAGTCCTTGGACCTATCCAAACTTAAGTGGAGGGAAACAAATTTTTTACAAGTTCCATTCGGATCAACAAAGTCCCCTCGGATCGACTCGTTCTCTCGGAAAACTCTTACTTAAGTCCTTAGACCTATTCAAACTTAAGTGGGGCATCAAACTTTTTACCAAAGCACCTTCGGCTAAACAAGATCCTCTAAAATTTACTTGCATTGTTCTCTAAAACAAATCCTACACAAGTCCCTGGACCTATTCAAACTTGAGTAGGGGCAACAAACTTTTTACTAAGTACTTATGGCAAATGATAGTTTGTTCTCTCAAACAAAAATACTACCCAAATCCTACATAAATCTTTTACTACTCCCCCATCCCTCTAAAGAGAAATGAGGGAGTGTGAGGGCAGATGATAGTATGTGATTTGTAAAAGGCCAATTCACAAATTAAAACCAAGTCCAAGTCCAGAACAAGGCGTGTAAGTTCTACAATGCCTTCAAGGTCCGCAAAGCCTGCAAGGTCCACATTGTCTGCAAGGTTCACAATGCCTGCAAGGTCCAACAATGTCTGCAAGGTCCACAATGCATGCAAGGTCCACATTGCCTAGCAGTTTGATAAATCCCACAAAGGTACGTGCAGGGTTAACAATGTCTACAAGGTCCAACAATGCATGCAAGGTTCACATTACTTGCAAGGTCCGCATTGTCTACAAGGACCACATTGCCTGCAAGCTTCACAAAGCCCATAAGGGTTGGACATGACATGTTGTACAATGGTCAAGGTATGTGCAAGACAAAGCCAACGTGTGACAAGCTCAAGTTATAAAAAAAACCTATAATGTCCACAATGCCTACATGGTCCGCAAAACCTGCAAGGTCCACCAAGCCCACAAGGATTGGACATGACACGTAGCACAACAGACAAGTACACACAAGACAAAGCTAACAACGACAAGGCACTGACACCTGCAGCAAAGTTGGAACAAGTACATGGTCACAGGACAAAACGCAACTAACACAAGGTTGACATTGACCCCGACCAAGATCCTAATTTGTAGTTCTTGTCCCCCACGTGGACACTCAGTCATGTGCATCGCACATGACATGAGCATATATATATATATATATATATATATATATATATATATATATATATATATATATATATATCCCAGTCACTTCAATGCAGGGGGTTCACAATATTCATTACACTCTCACTACATTCAATTTCTGATAGGTTTTACTCTACATTCTCTCTACTTTCTCTCTCTAGAAATTAATACACATTTATATACTTGTATTATGATTTCCGTCCACCCGGATACTTATTCTCACGCCGGAGGTGCTTATGGGGTCATAACACCCCGTGGGAATTTTTCCTTTCAGGGAGCTTGGAGGTGATTCCGGCAAAGCTCAATAAAGTCTGACAAGCTCAACAAGCCCGACAGGCTCGACAGGACCAACAAGGTGCAACAAGCCAAACAAGTTCGACAAAGCCCAACAAGCCAAACAAGCATTTATTCCAGCACAACACCAAGGAAGTAGAGCCCGATGGTAGAACGACTTATTAGTAAGTGAAATCATCTTTGGTTTCATATTACTTAACAAGTTGCATCAGTTAAATTAAATGCAACCAGAAGATATTCCAATTATTTTCCAGAAAAAATGAATAAAAAATTGCATTTTATTGCAAAAAGTATTTTTTCAAATATTTTCAGAAAATGTTAAATTCGCTAAAAAAAACTTTAATAAAAGTAACATTTTTGATAAGATTCCATTTTTATATTAATTTAGTTCTTAATTTTTTAATATTAATTACTCATTTTGTCCCACCTATTTCTTTACAGTTTTTTTTACTGTTTGACACACATTTTAAGGTGTATATAAAATATAGTTTCATAATTTATTTTAAAATTTTTCTTTTTTTGAACAAAAATTTAAACATTATATTTTTTTTTAGAAGAAAAAAAATTAAAATAATTTATAAAATTATACTTTATAGAAGTTTTAAAATGCATGTCAAACCCTCCGTCCCAAATATAAAGAACCCGGACGGACGGAGGGAGTAGCTCATATATGAAAAATATATGAATGTGCCAAGCCTCCAAATATACTTCATAATTTCTATCATGATAATTTTGCACTCACTTTTTTAATTTTTTGATTTTTTTTCCAAACTCTAGTGTTTTCAGTTAATATAACTCATTTCATTCCATTTTATTCTTAGATATTTTATTATTAATGGACTACAATAATAGAATTGTAAATCAATTATTGACAAGCTTACAAATCTGGTTGTTTGTTTGTCAAGATCATTGTTGAATGGCCTACATGGATTTTTCCTCGGTCTTTCATCTGTAAAGTGTAGACCTGGCAATTCGTTCGTGTCGTGTACTTTCGTGTCGTGTACTTTCGTGTTTCGTGTACCTAAATGCTAAACCCAAAACCACCCATTTAGGGTTCGTGTAATTTCGTGTTCGTGTACTTTCGTTTCGTGTACTTTTCGTGTTGTGTTTTCGTGTAATTCTAATTAATAATAAAAATAAAAATAAATAAGTAAATGTATTAAAATGTTAAAATTTTCGGTAATATTTTTACAAATATGTATTAAAAATATATATTTACATAAGATTTACAAATAATATTATAAATTTATGTATAATCACATAAATAAATGTTAATTATCTAATAAAAATATAAAAATATCTAATATAAATATTTATTTATAAATATTAATTTATTTATTTCGTGTACTTCGTGTCGTGTCGTGTACTTGAAGGGTAAACACAAACCCGACACTAAATCTCGATCGTGTACTTTCGTGTTCGTGTACTTTCGTTTCGTGTACTAAAAATGCAAACCCAAACACTAAATTTTCGTGTCGTTTCGTGTCGTGTTTTCGTGTCGTGTCGAAAATTGCCGGGTCTAGTAAAGTGTAACAAGAGGAGGCCGTGGAGTTGGACATGCACTTTCAAACGTTAACGTCGTTTGTACAATAAATTATACTAGCTTTATACACGTGCAATGCACGGACATTTAATAAATTATTTTATTTTAATGTTTTTATAATTTTTTTATTTATTAATATCTTTGTGTATTTTCATAAAAATATAAATTCCTTGAGTTAATAATATGTTTTTCATATGTATATATTATTTCGGTTTATATTGTACTTCTTGAAATGATAAAAATTACGAATTTTTTATATATACAAATTCACTAAAAGAATGATTATTTATATGTCTATTCATTGTTTTTATAAATTCAATTTTAATAAATTTTAGTGTAAATATTTAAAATATTAAAATTATACTACTTCTATTATTCTTTACTTTTATAGAAATATTACTTTTTCTCTAAATTAGAGTATTATTAATAACTCTAATTGTGTAATTGTTTTATAGTAGAGAGTTTTTAGCTATGTAAGATCCGCTGACGACCAGACCAAACTATACCATTTAAGTGATTTACACTAATTATATACTCCCTCCGTTCCTTTTTATTAGTCTTTCTAGTAGTTTTTGCACAGACCAAGAATATGTATTTAATACACTACAATATCATTAACTTAGTTATAATTTTACTTATATAACCTTACCAAGTGATGCTATGATAATAAAGATTGCAAGGCTGAGTATTAATGCAGGGACATTCAGTGGAATATTGATCATTAATTGTGCTTTGGAACCACAAAACGACTAACAAATTGGAATTTTAATCAAAACTTAAAACGACTATTAATAAGGAACGGAGGGAGTATAAAGATATAATGGTCGTAGTTTTTTGTACATTAATCAATCCTAATTTTCAAAAGGGTTAAATATCAAATTGGTCACTGAAGTGGAGGCCATATATCAATTTATTCATCAATTTTAACGGGGTCTCAATTAAATCACTTAAGTTATAATAAATATCAAACAGATACCTCTAAATACGTGATCAAGAAGTAAAATAATTTTTTATTGGGTTCTATACAGTTTTCATCAATGCCATCATAACCAAATGAAAAGTTATGTATTCTAGTATTTTAGATAATATATTCAGATTTTTAAAATTTTATTTAAATTTTATTTTTGATTTTATAGTTATTTTCTTTGATTTAATTAAAAATAAATTTTAAATAAATTTTAAAAAATCTAAATATATTATCTAAAATACTAGAGTTCATGAATTTTCATTTGGTTATAATGGCATTGAAGAAAAATGTATAGAACTGAACAAAAATTTATTTTACTTCTCGATCACACATTTAGAGGTATCTGTTTGATATTTATTATTACTTAAATGATTGAAATGAGACCCCGTTAAAATTGATGAAGAAATCCAAGTAAGTAATTGAAACAAAGTTAGATTATAAGCCGTGCGTGGTGTTGTTTTCATTTCATGTACTGTGTGTATTTGTAGTATACTTTTATTCTTCATGTAAAATTGAAATAGAGGAAAGCATTCCGGAAAATATATATGTTAAATTGTTTGTTTTATGCTTTAAAGTGTAAAATTACTAAAATTGTCAGGGTTTCTTAGTTGGAAATATCAAAACTCAATTTTTTTTGACAATATAATATCGGCAACTTGTACAAGATGTAAATTTGTTATTTTATGTTGCCTTTTCTTTTATGTATTTATTTAATTTTAAACATAGTTTCTTTAAAAAATAATTTTAGAAAAATTCATTTTCTACCATACATCCGTGGTACAAATTTGTAATTGAATTTCGCGTATTCTACTTCTAGCATAGCTAGGGCTTAGCAGAACTGAATCAGAACCGAAAAATCGAACTGAATAGTATAATTTCGGTTAGGTTCGGTTCTAATTTTCTGAAAATTCGCTATTTTCGGTCCGGACCGAATAAACTGAAATAAATATCGGTTCGGTTCGGTTCTTTCAAAAAAAATCGGTCCGGACCGAATAGACCAATTTTTTTTTATTTTATATTTATATAATTTTTATAGATATAATATATTAATTTTATATGTATGTATGTATTTAAAATTTTGCCTGGCTTATTTTTGCTTCGAGATTTGAAGTTTGAACTATTATATTTACATTTCATACTTGTATTTCATTAACTAATATTTTTATTTTTAGAAAAATCATATTTTTTGGCTTTTTTGAAATAAAAATTTTTTATTTGAAAAAATTTCGGTTCTTTTATGATAGAACCGAACCGAATAACATTATTTCGGTTCGGTTCTGTTCTGGTCCAAAATACAATTTCTGTTCGGTTCGGAAAAAAATGATAATTCGATTTTCGGTCTATTCGATCCGGTTCTGAACCGAACCGACCGATTGTTCAGCCCTAAGCATAGTACATGCCGTACATGCCTGCTAAATATTTTTATATATGTTGAATTCTTTTTATATTTTATCCAACATACATAAATATTTTTGTGATATGTAATTTTTTTTTCAATTTCTCACATGCATTATATATGCAGAAAATTACCAGTCCACCTGTTTGATATATTGCTCAGAAGAGTTGGCATTGTTGTTAAATCCTATACAATTATATCGTTTTCTGTTCGGCGTTCGCAGTCTACATATATGGGGATATAGCTACAAGAAGTTGATAAATTGTTTGCCAGGAAGTAGAAGAGTTGCTCAGAGTAGCTTAAACATTGCTATACATGCACTATATAACAGGTTTGCAGGTCCGTAAAAACTGCAATCTATACTTTTATGAGAATATTGCGTAGTGCAAATCAACACTGAGGGACTAAACTTCAAATCATTCTTTAGGGTGAGGTAGCACACATTTAATTAAGCTACAAGTTGTTTCTAATAGATTCCAGCTCACATAACACGGCACGCATGTCTGGCCGATCCTTTTGTAATGGCTTGGAGCATGCTAAACCAATATTGAACATTCTAGTCAAGTATTCCTCTACTCGTTTGGCATCCCCTTCATTTACAGATGTCATCACCTTCATGAGTGGGTCAGTAATGTTAATTACATCATTAGGCAAGGCTAGGGAAACAAAGTTGTGAAGGTTTAGACCTCCACGAAACATGCGATGAGTAGGCCTTATTCCTGTTAGCATCTCCAACAATAGAATCCCAAAGCTGTATGTGTCTCCCTTGGTTGTCATCTTGCATCCTAGACCATACTCTAAAAAGAAATGAAAAATTAAAGCTTTAGCCATATATGGCATGATTGATCACAATTTTATCAAGTGAAAATGGAAGCTTAATGGGCAGTACTCCCTCACTCATGCAACAACTCTCACAATATCGGATGCTTACTCCTACTACTTTAACATGTATGCATACAATTATGTACATATTTACACCATTATTTTGGTTAAACTGTAGCTTCTGGAAAAATCCAATAATCCTGGTACAAATTTATGCTGCACAAAGATGCAATTCTCTCATTTATCCAAATCAGAAAAGCAACAATAAAAATCAATCAGCCAAATATCAAGGCAAACAGTCAGAATATATATATCCCGATGGACCAGAGCTAATTAGATAGACATTCCTAAAAATCACGAATGTGTCAATTATACAAGGTATCACAACCTTCTCTTACCACCTTAAGGTGTATGATAGTTATCTACTTAGGTATTAGAGATCAAGTATACTGAAAGGTCTTGAGTTTGATCCTATTATCTCCAATTTTAATAACATTTTGACCCTCAAAATTTTTTCAAAAATACACAGTAGTCCTCAAAATAAAAAAAAGTACTTCCACACTCTTAATGTTTGGCATTTGTACATCCTGACCCTTTTTCATATTTTTCTTCCAATTTTATCCTCATAATTTCAATTTTGACCCTCAAAGTTTGCATAAAAGTACTAATCAGCCCTCAAAATATGGTGCACTTGTACATCTTGACCCTTATATTGAGTTGTTTTCATTATCCTTCCAACATTCGATTTGCTGATCTTTTGGATGAATATTAGCTAGTAAATATAGAAAAGTATTTATGGATGGGATATGGATCAGTAACTAGAAAATAATATCTAGGAGCACCACTAGCAACAATCAGAAGTTAATGAAGATATTTTCAAAGCTCATTCTGCACTTGCAACTAATGTTAACCAATTCGAAGTCTTACACCAGAAGGGATCCTAGACACTGACATCTCATTACAGGTGCAAGTAGAGAAAAAACAACATTGAATTAAGATCTTAATCACATAAAATAAAGTTGGGGTAAAATAGGAAAAAAAATTCTGAAATATAATTTTAAGGATCCGGATGTACAATGGCCAAACTTCAAGGGTTTGGAAGTATGTTTTTTTTTTAATTTTAAGGGCCGATGTATATTTTCTTGAAAGATTTGAGAGTTGAAAGGTTAATAATCCTAAAATATAATAATAATTTAAATACAAAGATTGCCCAAAAGATGGATCCTAAATCATCCCTTCCTCGGTCCCAATAAATGGGGGTTTCCAAAGAGTAGAATTGTGAAAGTAAATGATCCATCTAGTATAGTAGTTTTTAAATACAAGCTATGAGGGGATACTCTTGCACTTTCTCAACAGGTGTTTACAAGAGGGAAGGATGAGAAGGCTGTATTTGTGCAGTGAATTTGTCTCTTTTCTGGCTCTCTAATTCTATCTTGTTTCTGTTAAATAAGAATTATGGTAAGCGCATTCTATGCTAAACAAGAACGACTAGTCTTACATTTATTCACATAAGAATTCGTATTTTTCTAATTTAGTGCCAGGTTCTGTAGTAACTTTACCTGGAGCTATATATCCGGTGGTTCCTCGTAATCCAGTTGAGCTGTTGCTTTGATTTGGATTTAGGGACACAGGAAGGGAAGTTGCCAGCCCAAAATCTGCAATACGCGCTACCATGTTTTTGTCTAGCAAGATGTTGCTTGGCTTTATATCACAGTGAATTATGCAATTCTCGCATTGATGATGAAGATAACTGAGTCCACAGGCTACATCAGTGGCTACATTCATTCTGGCATGGAGGCTCAGTGTTTGAGGTTTGATGGGCCCATCCTGGCACGTTTTATTAGTTGGATGCAGCCACATCTCCAAACTCCCATGATCCATGAACTCATAAAGAATAGCTCGAAAATTCCGACCCTCCTGATCAACAGTTGTGCATGTAGTTATAAGCTTTACAAGATTTCTGTGGTGAATGTTTCTTAAGGTTTTGTACTCTGTGTTGAAACTACTTTCTGCACCTCTACGCTGAAGGTTGAATACTTTGATTGCAACAGCTGTTCCGATGCCATCTTCTATCCCACTATTCCTTAAGAGAAGACGGACAGATGCTTGGTGAAATGTTCCTTTATAAACAGAGCCAAAACCACCTGCCCCAACTAAGTTGGTTAAGGACAACCCATTAGTTGCTTTATGAAGATCCATGTATGACACAGTGACTGATGGCAACATCATAATTGATGCTGAAATTGGAGTCATCTTTTCTGACCTACACCATTTGGGAAAATAACATATGAAGGTATGATAAATAGTTCTACATACATGTAAACTATGGAAAATTGTACCCGTACATTAGTAGAGATTTCACATTATTTTGAGTCTTCAGGACTGCAGCATGGCCTCTTTTTCTAGCATATGCCCTAGTCCTACCTGTATTGCCCTGAAAAAAAGGCATTTAGTCTTACACTTTTAGCAAAGGGAAAACAGTATATGCAATAGTGAAAATCAGTCTTTATGATGTGTGATGCAGTTAGACAACCTCAAAGATTATAGGTATTTAAAACTGGGTGACTACTGATCGTCTTGGTCTGAATTTGAGGTAAGGGGTAAGGAATAGTTAAAAGCAAAATTATGTTAACCGTAAGCGAGGAATTATGCAAGTATCACTAACTACCCATATACGGAAAAAAAAAAGAGTAAAAATCCATGATGTAGAAGGAATAAAATAAATAAGAGCATAGTTAGGAACCTTGAAGATGATCCTAACTTTTTCCAGGACGCTTAAGGTATCACTAATGTCTGGTCGAAACTGTGGACATTCCAGGGCACATTCCAAACCAATGTTGAAAAGCATACTCAGACAATCATCCGTCTTTGCTGTATCATGTCTAGTAAGTTCGTGTAGATTCACTGGGTCAATAATTTCCTTTACACCGTCACACAAGGCACTGGAAACAAAGTTCTGAAGGGTAAAACCTTCATGAAACATTGGGTCAGTTGTCTTCTTTCCTGTCAGCATCTCCAGTAAAAATATTCCGTAGCTGTAGACATCCCCTTTTGTTGACAATGACACCATGCCTCCCAGACCATACTCTTACTCATTAAATATCAGAGGGATGATAGTTAGGATTTCCCAGGAAAAAGATGTATAAATCAGAAAAGTAGTTTCTTTAAAGATCACTAATCATGTACATTGATGTTGCCATTCAGTTATATTTGTGTCTTAAATTAGGATGTAGTGCTCTATTATTTCCTAACGTGGGGGTGGCTTTAATCTTACAAGTTTCCGCCAAGAAAAGCTACAATACAGAATATTATGTATGAAAGTGGAGTTATAGATTTTTACCTGGAGGCACATATCCAGTCATTTCTAGTAATCCATCTATACTGCTAAAGCTTGTGCCGCTGAATTCAAACTTTGCCAATCCAAAATTTGATACATGCGCTCTCATGTCTGTATCTAGCAAAATATTGCTTGGTTTTAGATTACAATATACCAAGGGATTTGTCAATTGATTATGAAGATAATCAAGTGCACTAGCCACATCAATCGCTATGTTCATTTTGATACCAAGGTTCAATATCTGAGGCATGTAGAGTTTATCATAAGATATTTTGCTTGTTGACTGCTGCCATTTCTCTATGCTCCCATTCTCCATGAATCTGTAAACAATAGCTTTGAATTCATTGTTCTTTTCTTTGATACTGGCGCACATGCTTAAGATCTTAACAATGTTTTTGTGGCGAATATTTCGCAGTGCTTCACACTCATTGATGAAACGGTTCACTGCTGCTTTATTCTGTGTGTTGAATACTTTAATTGCAATATCTGCCTTGTGATATTGTTTACCGAGTTTTCCTTTGTACACTAACCCAGAATCACCCCTGCTGATTATGTTGGTCCATAAGAATCCATTAGTTGCTTCACGGAGTTGACTGTATGACAATCTGATGGGTGATATTGATATATCTGATTCTGGATGTGGCTTCTTTATTCGGCTAAGATACAAAAGGAAACCGATAGTAAGAATAACTATTATAGAGCCTATGAAGATTACAACTCGTACCCAAGACATCTTGTGGTTATGTGATCTGTCACTACTGCATCTTGCTAGTTGTAATTCAAGTATGCCTCCACAGAGTCGTTTGTTACCTGCTACTGAAAATGCACTTGCATTTGCAAATAGTCCTTTTGTATGTACCTCTCCCTCGAGATTATTCCAGCTTAGATTTAAATATATCAAGGATAGGGTTTCAAAGAAAATTGGGATTTCCCCAGATAAGTTATTACGAGAAAGATCAACGTATTGCATACCTCTTAACTTTTTCATTGACTGGGAGATGTCACCCTGAATGAAGTTTCCTTGCATGTATAGTGAACCGAGGGTAATGCATCCATCTAGCGTGTCTGGAATCAAACCAGAAAACTCATTTTCTGAGACATCTAATGCAACCAAGGTTTTCAAAGCTCCAATATCTGCTGGTAGTGATCCAACCAAATGGTTTCGAGAAAGATTTAATTTGACAGAAAAAGGGGAAATATCAAAGAATTTATTGGGTAGAGTTCCACTTAGGTGATTTTGAGACAAATCCAAGAGAACCAACATCGGACAATTTCCAAAACTAGGGGGAATTGTTCCGTGTAATTCATTATCTTCGAAATGAATTTCGTCCAACAAAGATAGGTTCCCTATAGATGCAGGAATGTTCCCTGAAAGTCTGTTGTTAGAAAGAAGAACTCGTTGCAACTTCCCGAGCCTAACGATTTCGGGGGGAATAATGCCCGTGAACTTGTTACGTTCTAAAGATAAAAAAATCAAGTTGATATATTTACTTATTTCAGAAGGGATGCTTCCAGAAATCTGATTATCTGCTAAGCTTATGATTGTTAGCTCACTTGATAGATTAGCAATAGAACGGGGCAGTGATCCTTGAAAATTATTGGTTCCTAGTTCCAATATACGTAAGCTGCTGCAATTGGTCAGTGTATCAAGAAAAATCAAGTGACCCTGTTCTCCATATCCTAGATTATTATTTGACAGGCGTAATATTTGAAGATACAGCAACCTTCCGAAATCTACAGATATAGGGCCACTTAAATTGTTTGACTGGAAATCAATAGCTTGAAGTTTGGAAGCATTAGAAAGTGATACAGGAATGCTTCCAGTGAAGTTGTTGTATGATAACTGAAACTTTTGCAGATTGGGAAGAGTCGATCCAATTTCTGACGGAAGGCTTCCTCGAAGTTGATTACTGGACAAATTAAGGGCAGTCAATAATGAAAGATTGAAAACCGAAGTAGGGATCAAACCGGAGAGTTTATTTAAAGAGATATCAACAATGACTAAGCTATTAATTTGTCCTAAGGTATCTGGTATGTTTCCTTCCAGATAGTTGTTGTAGAGAATGATCTCACTCAGAAAACTCATGTTTCCTATGTGGGGAGATAAAGTACCTACCAGATGTTGAGATGAAAGGTTTAAGCTGGTGACTCTTTTGTGCAGTCTGCCGCATGTAATGCCGTACCAGAGGCACACATGGATTGAATTATTCCATGAGTCAAGAACACCAAGGGGATCATCCACAATATTGGCTTTGAAGGCCAACAGCGCTAGTCGATCCGTTTCGTTTCCACTTGAGGCAGCAGTAGATGTGGGGATGATTAGAGCAAGGGAGATGAGGAACAAAGATAGTATGTGTACCAAGTATTTTGTAATTCCTACTGCTCTCATCTTTGGATATTTTCTTTTGTGACTGTCTAGCCCTTGCATTTGCTATGCTTCTGTAGATTTGCATAGACTTTATTAGATTCACATTAACAAGCAGGCATAGCTGAGTGAAACTTACTCCCAAGGGGAATGGTAGTCAACTCATGAGTTGACCTAACTGGAAATATCCATGCACACTCATCCATTGTCTTCTCTCAAAAACTAGTGAGCGTGTGAGACCTACCCACATCATCTTCATATCCACTTACTAGACATTTTTCAAGACAATTAGATTTATACAAAATGTAAAGTTGGTCCTCTTATTTTTATAATTTGTTATTCTATGTTGCTTTCCTTTTATGTATATATTTCTTTAATTTTGAACGTAGTTTATTTTTAAAAATAATTTTAAAAATTCATTTTCTTCCATACACACGTGGAAGTACAAATTTGTAATTGGAATTTGCGTATTCTAGCATAGTATATGTAGAAAATTACCAGTCCACCTGTTTGATATATGCTCAGAAGGGTTGGCATTGTTGTCAGGGGCGGACTCACATATGGGTTGGGGTGGGCCATAGTCCGGGTAAATTTTTGATTTTTTAAAAAATTACTGTTAATAAGCTATGTTAAATTCAGAAGGGTTGGCATTGTTGTTAAATCCTATATAATTATATCGTTTTCTGTTTGTTGTTTGCAGTCTACATTTAAGGGGATATTGCTACAAGAAGTTGATAAATTGTTTGCCAGGAAGTAGAAGAGTTGCTCAGAGTAGCTTAAACATTGCTATACATGCACTTCAATTGCAGGTAAAACGAGTCTCTGCTCTTTTGTGTATGGAAAATTTATGAAAATTCCAAGCCTCCAAATATACTTAACTGTTCGGTTCAGTAATAACAATGAATTTTTAGTTGTAAATCTTTAAATGTGTGCTTATGTAGCATCTTTCATTATTGGCTAAACTTCAAATCATTTTATAAGGTGAGGTAGCACACGTTTTTATTAAGCTAGGAAGTTGTTTCTAATGGATTCCAACTCGCCTAATACTGCACGTATGTCTGGTCGATCCTTTGATGATGGATTGGAGCATGCTAAACCTACATTGAACATTCTAGTCAGGCATTCCTCTACTTGTTTGTCATTCCCTTCATTAACAGAAGTCATTGTCTTCATGAGTGGGTCAGTAATATGAATTACATTGTCAGGCAAGGACATCCAAACAAAGTTGTGAAGGTTAAGACCTCCCCGAAACATGCGATGAGTAGGCATTTTACTTGTCAGCATCTCCAGTAATAGAATCCCAAAGCTGTATATGTCTCCCTTGGTTGTCATCTTGCATCCTAGACCATACTCTAATACCCAAGAAAATTAAAAGATTAAAAAGCTTAAACCATAAATTGCAATACAGAGTATAATTCATTTACAGAGTACAATTTATTAATAGGAAATGAAAGCTTTAGGCTCACTCCCTCAGTAGTACATGTTAAGTAATCATCTCATCTAAAATTTTAAGGTATTAGAGGAAGGCTTACCTGGATCTTATATTTTAACAGTACAAGCCTCTCAAATCTTTGCCCTAATTCCCTAAAGGACGGCCTCTAGACGGGAGCCGCTTTGTACCTTTAGAGATGCCATTCACTCGTAGAAGATTGATTTTTACTTGAAATCAAATCAAATCAGGGTTCACGAAAATGAATTAAGCAAGGCTCCAAGGGCTTTACCAATAATTCATGCTGCTGTATTAAAATCAAGTTTTACAAAAATAATGGTTTGTGAAACAGGAAAAGAGGCTTGAGATAAGCTAAAAGAACAACTTCAGTGGTAGTTGCTTTCTTGTTTGCTAGCTTAGGTGGTTGTTGCCAACTGATTGCCCAAGTATCGGGGACCAGCAGTGGTAGTCCCCGCTAATTTAATGTTCCTGGTGCCAAGCACAAGTAACATACAACCAATGAAGTTCTTAAGCAACCGATAGTATTGCTTGAGCAGTGGAGGAATTAATATGATTGTGCAAAAACTAAAAATGTTATATCATATTTCATTTAAGCAACCTTCTAGGCCCTCTCATACTAAATTTTAGTACCGTAGTTTGCTAAAGCGGTCCAGGTTTCTATAGGGATGCCACTTCGTACCTTCAGAAATCCCATTTAATTTAAGTCAGTCTTGATATTTTATTGTATTATTAGTTCTTAAGTTTGCCCTGCAGAAATACCCAAATTAGTGACAAGTTAGGAACTATACCTGGAGCTATATACCCTGCAGTTCCTCGTATTCCAGTTGAGCTGCTGTTTTTGTTTAAACTCGGAAATTCAGAAAGAGAAGTTGCCAACCCAAAATCTGCAATACGAGCAACCATGTTTTTGTCTAGCAAGATGTTGCTTGGTTTTAGATCACAATGAATTATGCAATTCTCGCATTGATGATGAAGATAATTGAGTGCACGTGCTACGTCAGTTGCTATATTTATTCTGGCATGAAGGCTCAGTGATCTAAGTTCAATGGGCCTGTCATGGTATGCTTTATTTGTTGGATACAGCCACATCGCTAAACTCCCATGATCCATGAACTCATAAACAATAGCTAGAAAATCCTGGCCCTCCTGATCCACATCAGTGCATGTAGTTATAATCTTCACAAGATTTGGGTGGTGAATGTTTCTCAAAGTTTTGTACTCGGTCTCGAAACTTCTTGCTGCACCTCTACGCTGAAGGTTGAATACTTTGATTGCGACTGTGGTTTTACTCTCATCTTCTATCCCACTATTCTGTAAGAGAAGGCGACCATATTCCTGATGAAATATTCCCTTGTAAACAGAGCCATAACCGCCTGCACCGACTAAGTGGGTTATGCACAATCCATTTGTTGCTTTATGGAGGTCCATGTATGACACTGTTACTGATGGTAACATCGATATTGTACTTGAAGTTGGAGCCATCTTTTTTGTCCTACATTATTTGGAAAAAGATAAAGATATGATATTTAAATTATATGCATGGAAGCTATTTTAAAGCACAGAAGCTGTTATAAATTTTATCCGTACAAAAGGGACTTCATGTTTCTTTGAGCCGTCAAGACTGCAGCTGGTGGGGAACTTTTGTTTGCATTGGTCTCAGAACTACCTGTGCTGATCTGTAAAAAAGCACTTAATCATGAGCTTCTAACAATAGGAAAACTATCTACAGAGTAGGAAAATCAGTTTTTGAAAGCTTAGGTGTTATTGAGTTGTACAACCTCAAATATGCCAATGATTTACATTTGGGTGACTACAATTGCTCTGGTTTATGCTAAAAAATCCAAGATTTTTCAGATTAAAAAAGAAAGAGAACACAGTTTAAAAACCTGGAGGATGATTCTAAAAGTTTCCAGCATGCTCAAGACATCACTAATCTCTGGTCGAAACTGTGGCAACTCCGACGCACATTTCACGCCTATGTTGAAAAGCATACTCAGACAATCCTCCACCTGTGCTGCATCATCTCTACTAAGTTCATGTAGAATGGCTGGGTCGATAATTTCCTTTACTCCGCCATTAGCCAAGGTATTCGAGACAAAATTCTGAAGCTTAAAGCCTTCATGAAACATAGGGTCAGTAGTCTTCTTCCCCGTCAGCATTTCCAGTAAAAGTATTCCATAGCTGTAGACATCCACCTTGGTTGACATTATCCTTCCCATATCATACTCTTGCTCAATAATAGCAAAGTGATGTTAGTGTTTTTGAAGATCACTAATCCTGTACCCCTAGCGTTGCTATTTAGTTGTCATTTATTTACTCATTTGGTCTTGTATTTGATGACATATTAAATATAGGATTGTTCATTTGATCTGTTGGATCATAGCAACCACCCGCGGTTGATAACTTATTAGATATGAATTAAAAATAATATATCATTTGCATTGCAGTAGTTTTAAACTTTTAAGCAAAAGCCTACACAAAAACAAAATATTACGTATGAAATATTCTATAGTATGTTTACCTGGAGGTATATATCCCGGCGTTCCAGCTGCTCCAGTTAAGATTTGAGCTCGACTATTACTGTCTATTTCAGTAAGAAACTTGGCCAATCCGAAATTTGATAAATGTGCTGTCATGTTTGTATCTAGCCAAATATTGCATGCATTAAGATTACAATGTATCAAGGGATTGTCCAATTGAGTATGAAGATAATTAAGTGCACTAGCCACATCATTAGCTATGTTTATTCTGGTACAAAGGTTCAGTATTCGAGGCATATTGAGCTTGTCAGGAGATGTTTGACTTGTTGAACGCAACCACCTCTCTAAGCTCCCATGTTCCATGAAGTCATAAACAATAGCTTTAAACTCGTGGTTCTTCTCCACAGTACTTGAGCATGTATATTTGATTCTAACAATGTTACTGTGGCCAATATTTTTCAGGGCTTGGAACTCGTTGATGAAACAGTTGACTGCTGTTTCATGTGAAGTGTTAAATACTTTAATTGCAACAGCTGTTTTCTTCCTCCCAGGTATTCCAATGTTGTTTAGAACAAGTTCTCCTTTGTACAAGGATCCAAAACCACCCTCACTAACTAAATTGGTCCTTGAGAATCCCTTAGTTGCTTGACGGAGTAGCTCATATGACACTTTCATTACCGTTGTATTTGATTGTGAATGACTCACTGGCTCCCTTTCCTTTTCCCTTCTTCTAAGCAATATATGGGATATATAACTGATGGCAAGAAGAATTAGGATAGAACCTATCAAGATTAAGACTTGAATCCAAGACATTTTGTGTTTATGTGATCTATCACTATCGCATTTTGGTAGCTGCAGTTCAGGTATTCCTCCACAGAGCCCCTTGTTACCTACTACTGAAAATGTACTTGCATTTGTGAATACTCCTTTTGTAGGTACCTCTCCTTCAAATTTATTCCAGCTTAGATTTGAATATTTTAATGGTAGGGTTTCAAAGAAAGCTGGGAGGTTCCCTGATAAGTGATTACGAGAAAGATCAATATATTGCATACCTTTTAAACCTTTTATTGAATGGGGTATGTTACCCTGAATGAAGTTTCCTTGCATGTATAGTGAACCGAGGGTAATGCATCCACCAAGCGTGTCTGGAATCAAGCCAGACAACTCATTTTCGGAGACATCCAATTCAACTATGGTTTCCAAAGCTCCAATATGTGGCGGCAACGATCCAACCAAATGGTTTCGAGAAAGATTTAATTTGACAGAAAAAGGCGAAAAATCAAAGAGTTTGTCGGGTATAGTTCCCGTGAGGTTATTTTGAGACAAATCTAAGAGGACCAACATTGGACATCTTCCAAAACTAAGAGGAATTGTTCCACTCAATTCATTGTTTTCTAAATATATTTCATCCAACATTGATAGGTTCCCTATGGAGGCAGGTATGTTCCCTGCAAGTCTGTTGTTTGAAAGTACAACTCGTTGCAACTTACTGAGCTTAACGATTTCGGAGGGAATAATGCCTGTGAATTTGTTACCTGCTAAAGAGAGAAAGATCAAGTTGGTGAATTTGCATATCTCAGAAGGGATGCTTCCAGAAATTTGATTATCTGCCAAACTTATCATTGTTAGCTCATTTGATAGATTAGCAATTGAAAGGGGTAATGATCCTCGAAAATTATTGGCCCCTAGATCCAATATGTTTAGCCTGCTGCAATTAACCAATGAGTCAAGAAAGCTCAGTTGACCTCGTTTTCCAAATTCAAGATTATTATTTGCCAAACTTAGTTTTTGGAGATATAGTAACCTTCCAAAATCTACAGATACGGGGCCACTAAAATTGTTGTACTGCATACCAATAGCTTGAAGTTTTGAAGCATTAGAAAGTGATATGGGAACGTTTCCAGTGAAATTGTTATATGATAACTGAATCTTCTCCAGATTGGGAAGAGTCGATCCAATGTCTGATGGTATACTTCCTTGAAGTTGATTATTGGCCAAATTGAAGACTTTTAACGATGAGAGATTGAAAGCAGAAGTAGGGATCTTACCATAGAGTTTATTAGAAAAGAGTTCCAGAATGACCAACCTATTGACTCGTCCCAAGGTCTTTGGTATTTTTCCTTCCAACGCATTTTGTCCTAGGCGAAGAACTTCTAGCCTGAAGAGACGGTCTACTTCTTGAGGAATCCCACCTTGAAGGCTGTTGTTGTAGAGAATGATTTCATTCAAGTAACTCATGTTTCCTATATCAGGAGACAGAGAACCCACCAAACCTTTAGATGAAAGGTTTATGCTGGTGACTCTTTTGTGTCGTTGGCTGCATATAATGCCTTTCCAGTTGCAGAAGTGAATAGACATATGCCATGAGCTAAAAGCTCCTTGGGGATCATGAAGAACCTTTGATCTGAAGGCTAACAGCGCTAGTTGATCTGTTTCGTTTCCACTTAAGATAGCAGTAGAAGTCGGGATGATTAGAGCAAGGTGCATGAGAAACAAAGATAGTATATGTGTCCTGTATTTGCTAACTCCTATGGCTCTCATCATGTACTATGTTTCCTTTGTGACCTTCTAGCTCTTGTGCTTTTATTTAACAGAGTGCCGACTGCCGAGGACTCCTGTTGATTAATATGCATGCACTTCTTTAGATTGTACTGATCTGCTAATTTTCACAACATTTTAAGGTGTCATTCACTCATTTTCCTTTTCTTGTAGTTGTAACTTGTAAGTGGAAGGTCGCCAATTAAAGACAGCCTAGACTGTTATGTGTGGGGAAATATATAACTAAGGAACTGTTTATTTAGCGGTATCTTTTTTTTTTGCTAAATTATTTAGCGATATCTTACTTGCTCTCTTTTACCTGATGTTAAGTTTCAAATTTTGTTAAAAATACGATGAGTGGATGAATATATCTTTATTTATGAAATTAACAGGTATATGTAGACTAAAGAACAACTTTAAATGAACATTGAAATCCAACTATATTATTAGTTGTAGACTAAAGAGTCAACCAAAGTGTGGTAGACGGCTAGACCAGCAATCCAGCATTATTCAGAGTCAAGGACTCTTTAACTTTATATACCAGCAATATACAGTTGCATCCAAGGAGATGACTTAATGATGATAGATTATTCATTTCTTAGTTGATTATTTAATTTTCTTGGAAGTCTGTTGATTATTTGATTAAAAAATGAATATAGATTTATTATAAATAAGATGTCAATTTTTGTAATTGTCAATAATTGAAATTCTTTGACATAATTTTAGATAAAATTAGAAGACACATGCCGAAGTTAAAATATTAATTTTATTAAGTAATTAGTAATACGAGTCGGGCTTATTATTATAATTTAAATGTGAACAATTTATTATCTCTATTTCAGGTGCAAATTCTTTACTATTTTATAATATTACACCTGTAGAATTATATATAATTTATTTGTAATGTTATAGATAATTAAAAAATTTGTTGATGTTAGTAAAGGGAGATTTGTTGATGATAATGTCAGTTACAGTGTTAGGCATGGCAAGGTCCTCCAAACAAAGTTGTGAAGGTTAAGATCTCCATGAAACTTACATTCAGTATAAACTTGTCAGTAACTCTAACAATAGAATCTCAAAGCTGTATGTGTCTCCCTCGGTTGTCATCTTGCAAGAAAAACTGATAATTAGCAAATGCACTCTCAGCATCTTTGTAAATTTTTAAATATCTAAAATATATTGTACAATGTATTAATTTGTATGTGTGAGTTATATGACCTATATGAATTTAGGATGTCATTAACATTATACTAAAGTGGAGTTAAGGTGCGGGTGTCCCGTATATGTTAATTCATGCTATCATTCTTCAAATTTTTCTTTGTGGCCTTTTAACCCTTGTGTTGATTGATACTGATATACTAATATTGAGTGCTGAGGACCTATTTATATCATATGCAGGCACTTTCTCAGAATCACCTTGGTTAGAGGACTTGTGTTAGTTAATTATGTGGAAATTTCTCTGGAATGCAATCCATTACCAACTTCTTGCATTACTAGTGAGCTGTAAGACCTAGTAGTCTCGTACCATATTATTCTCGTCTCTTTTATAATTTAATTTATTAAATTGATTTTATATTTTAATTTCAATTATAGCCCAACTACACCTGAATGGACTTGTTATGAGAAAACTATGATAATGTGGGTTAATCCTCTGGTGCAGCAAGAAGGAGAAGTTATGGTTAAGCATGTTGCAGAAGGTTACTGAGAATAGCTGATAAATTGTTAGTCAGCAAGTAAAGGAGTTGCTCAGAAGCTTACACTTCGCAAATACAGACATTGTAGGTAAGACGTGTTTCTGCATTATCTATGCCAATAAAATTTAGTACTATATATAATCTCCTTCATGATCATTTGTATATACCATACCCCTGAGACGTACTTGCCAGTTTAGTAGTAACATATCAAATTTATAACAGACTCCCTAATACCGTATAGAATGCAAACAATCTTTTAGTGAGATTATTGTGCATAGTGCAAATCAACATCAAGGGACTAAAGTTCATGTGATTTTATTAAAGGAAAATAGCACACTGTACGTAAATTAACCTAGAAGCTATTTCTAATGGATTCCAGCTCCCGTGATACGGCACACATGCTCGGACGATCTTTTGGTGATGTCTTGGAGCATGCTAAACCAATACTGAACATTCTAGTCAGGCATTCCTCTACTCGTTTGCCATTCCCTTCATTAGCAGATGTCATTACCATCATAAGAGGGTCAGCGATGTCCATTAGATTGTTAGGAAACGCCATCCAGACAAAGTTGTGGAGGTTAAGACCTCCACGAAACATACGATGAGTAGGCTTCTTCCTTGTCAGAATCTCCAATAACAAAATCCCAAAACTGTATGTGTCTCCCTTGGTTGTCATTTTGCATCCTAGACCATACTCTAAAACCGAGAAAGTATAAAATTAAAAGCTTTATCCATAAATTACAAAATAGAGTACAATATATCAAGGGAAAATATAAGCCTGAAGAGCACTCCCTTGGTCATGCAATAAGTCTCACACCTGAATCCCCGATTCGTAGTCCCACTGCTTTTACAAATATGCATGCAACCATTTAAATTAAATTAACCATTTTTTTTTGCTAATTACATTCACCATTATATTCAAGGTTAGGCTATCATCAAATTTGTAGCCTCTGTGCAATGCATGCACCATGTATTTAGTGAGAGCTATATTTGGAGTTATACCACCAAAGAGGCATTCCTCTAAGTGATTCGAATTAAGAATGCAAAAATATAATTAATCAGCCACAACTATCTCCTTGATTATAGGAAGATTTTCCTACATTAATCTTCAACCCATTTCAAGGCAACCAATCAGGATATATCCCGTGGGACCTGAGCTAAGTCGATACACCTGAAAATTACAAACATATCTGTCTATCTTTTTCACACTCTTCAAGTTAGGTGATGGATATCAATCATATTTCGGATCACAACCTTCTCTTGCCACCATACAGTTTGAGAGGGTTGGTCATTTCTTCTGATATGAGAGTCAGGCATACCGGGATGTCTCGACTTTGATCCTGGTATCTCCAGTATCCTTAATTAAAATTAATTTGGTCACCAAGAACTAATATTGCCAAAAGATGGGCTCCTACTAATCCCTTCATCAATCCCTAAAAATGAGGTTTCTGAACAGTGGAGGTGTTAAAAGTTGATTATCCGTTTAGTTATTTCTTTTAACGCTATAAGGTTTTAGGAGAGTTTTTCATCTAACAAACGGTTTCATCTAGTGGACCTCCGAGTAGGATTTGAACCCAGATAAAGTTCTGACCATCTGTCAGAGAAAAAAGAACAAACTGATTTTATACGATTCCCAAGAAATTCTTCGATTTCTTCTGGTACCAGATAAGTGTTCGTACTAGAATTGCCTTATGCCTTAAATTTCCCTCATTGTTCCTCCTGAAGTCATGCTTTTTGTTACTAGCATACAACTATGAGGAACAAACCATGAAGGGTACTCCTGGCACTTTTTCAAAAGGCATTCACAAGAGGGAAGGATTGAAAGGCTGTAGTCATGGACAGTGGATTCTTCTGTTTTCTGGTTCTCTATTATTCTACCTCAATATTATTAAGAAAGATTGAATCATGGCAAGTGCATTCTGTACTAAACTAGAACGAGTCAAATCTTACATTAACCCTCTAAACAATTCATAAATCTCTAATTAAATGCCAAGTTTTAAGGTAAATTTACCTGGAGCTATATATCCGGTGGTTCCTCGTAATCCACTGGGCCTGCCACTTTGGTTCAAATTCGAGGATTCGGGAAGAGAAATTGCCAGCCCAAAATCTGCAATACGCGCTACCATGTTTTTGTCCAACAAAATGTTGCTTGGTTTTAGATCACAATGTATTATGCTATTCTCACATTGATGATGAAGATAACTAAGTGCACAGGCGACCCCAGTTGCTAAATTTAATCTGGCATGAAGGCTCAGTATTTGAGGTTTGACGGTCCCATCATGGTATGTTTTGTTAGTTGGATGCAGCCACATCTCTAAACTTCCATTATCCATGAACTCATAAAGAATAGCTCGAAAATCGTGACCCTCCTGATCTTTACTTGTGCATGTAGTTATAATTTTCACAATATTGATATGGTGAGGGGGAATGTCTCCTAAGGTTTTATACTCGGTGTTGAAACTTCTCGCTGCACCTCTACGCTGAAGGTTAAATACTTTGATTGCAACAGCTGTTCCAATCCCATCTTCTATCCCACTATTCCTTAAAAGAAGACGAACATACTCTTGATGAAATGTTCCTCTATAAACAGAGCCAAAACCACCTGTCCCTAGTAAGTTGGTTAAGGACAGTCCATTAGTTGCGTTATAGAGATCCGTATATGACAGTGTGATAGACGGTAATATCGACATTGATGTTGAATTTGGAGGCATCTCTTTGTTCCTACACCAGTTGTAAAAATAAAATAAAGGCATGGCCGATAAATCTATATGCATGGAAATTGTGGAGAATTGTACCCGTACAGTAGTAGCGACTTCATGTTTCTTTGAGCCATCAAAACTGCAGCTTGGGAACTTTTTGTTGGCATGTGCCTTGGTACTACCTGTATTGGCCTGAAGCAAAGCATTTAAAATTAACTCTTAGCAAAGGGAAAACTATGAATGGAATAGTGAACATCAGATTTTGAAAGATGAGGTGATATGCAGTTAAGCAACCTCATAGATGCTAGTGATTTATATTTGGGTGACTTCTGATCATTCTGATCTAATGCTAAAAAATCTAAGGTTTTCAGAAAAATTAATAACATAGTTAAGAAACCTTGTAGATGATCCTAACTGTTTCCAACATGCTTAAGATATCACTAATGTCTGGTCTAAACTGTGGCAACTCCAGTGCACATTTTACACCAATGTTGAAAAGTATACTCAGACAATCTTCGGCCTGTGCTGCATCATCTCTTGTAAGTTCGTGGAGATTGACTGGGTCAACAATTTCCTTTACACCGTCAGACAAGGCATTTGCAACAAAGTTCTGAAGCTTAAACCCTTTTTGAAACATAGGGTCAATAGTCTTTTTCCCCGTCAACATCTCCAGTAAAAATATTCCGTAGCTGTAGACATCCCCCTTAGTTGACACCATGCTTCCGAGACCATACTCTTGAATTGGAATGATGATACTGTAGTTAGAATTTCCCAGCAAGTATATGAATAAATTATGCAAAAATTAGTTTCTCTAGAGATCAATAATTCTGTACATTACTGTTGCCTATAATTCTGTAGTTGGACGTGATCAGTGATATTTAGGCCATTGTATATGTTGATTTTTAAATAGCATAAGCATTGATGTGTCTAACAGTATCGTGTTCTATCCTAACTTAGGGGTTGCTCTGTCCAAAGCTCACACATTTTGGCCATGTAAAAAATACAAAATTCAATGTATGAAATTATGTAGATCTAGTTTATTACCTGGAGGTACGTATCCAGTGGTTCCTTCAAATCCAGTTGAAATGCTTTGGCTTGTTATGCTGAATTCACTAATAAACTTTGCCAGTCCAAAGTTTGATACATGTGCAGTCATGTTTGTATCTAGCAAAATATTGCTTGGCTTTAGATTACAATGTACTAAGGGATAGTCCAATTGAGTATGAAGATAATCAAGTGCACTAGCCACATCAATCGCTATGTTTATTTTGGTATCGAGGTCCAGTATTTGAGGCGTGTTGACCTTGTCATGAGATGTTTTATTTGTTGAATGCAGCCACCCTTTCAAACTCCCATGCTTCATGAAGTCGTAAACAATTGCTTTGAATTTCCGGTTCTTCTCTACAGTACTTGAGCATGTGCTTATGATCCTAACAATGTTTCTGTGACGAATATTTTGCAGGGTCTCGCACTCAGTGATGAAGCGGTTAGCTGCTTCTTCGTTCAGAGTGTTGAATACTTTAATTGCAACAGCTGCTTTCTTCCCCTCAGGTATCCCAATGTACTGAAGACCAATTTTTCCTTTATACACTAACCCAAAATCACTCTTGCTGACTAAGTTGATCCTTGAGAATCCCTTAGTTGCTTGACGGAGTAGCTCGTATGACACTTTTTTAGGAGATATCATTACATTTGATGCTGAGTAGCTTAGCGACTCCCTTCGTTTCCTTCTAAGCCATGACTGAAATACACAAGTGATGATAATCAGATCTTGTATAGAACCTATCAAGATTACAAGCTCTACCCAAGCCACATAGGGGTTTTTTGTTCCATTAGGACCATTTTGAGTGCATCTTGGCAACTGCAGTTCTGGTATGCCTCCACATAGCCTTTTGTTACCTACTACTGAAAATGCATTTGCATTTGCAAATACTCCTGTCATTGGCACCTCTCCTTCGAGATTATTCCAGCTCAGATTTAAATATTTCAAGGTTTTTAGGGTTTCAAGGAAATTAGGAAGTTTCTCAGATAAGCTGTTACGAGAAAAATCAACATGCTGCATACCTTTCAAATATTTCAATGACTGGGGAATGTAACCATGAATTAAGTTCCCTTGCATGTATAGCGAAGTGAGAGTGATGCAATTACCAAGCTCTGCTGGAATAAAACCAGAAAACTCATTTTCCGAGACATCCAATTCAACTATGGTTTTCAAAGCTCCAATATCTGCTGGTAGTGATCCAACTAAATGATTTCGAGAAAGATTCAATTTGACAGAAAAGGGGGAAATATTGAAGAATTTATTGGGTATAGTTCCACTGAGGTGATTTTGAGACAAATCCAAGAGAACCAACATCGGACAATTTCCAAAACCAGAGGGAATTGTTCCCTGTAATTCATTATCTTCTAAATGAATTTCATCCAGAAAAGATAGGTTCCCTATGGATGCAGGAATGTTCCCTGAAAGTCTGTTGTTAGAAAGAAGAACTCGTTGCAACTTCCCAAGCTTAACGATTTCGGAAGGAATAATGCCCGTGAACTTGTTTCCTTTTAAAGACAGAGAAATCAAGTTGACATAATTACTTATCTCGGAAGGGATGCTTCCAGAAATCTGGTTATCTTCTAAGCTTATGATTGTTAGCTCATTAGATAGATTAGCAATAGAACGGGGCAATGATCCTTGAAAATTGTTGGTTCCTAGATCCAATATTTTCAAGCTGCTGCAATTGGTCAGTGGATCAAGAAAACTCAAGTGACCCTGATCTCCAAATCCTAGATTATTATTTGACAGGCGTAAAATTTGGAGATACTGCAACCTTCCAAAATCCACAGATATAGGGCCACTTAAATTGTTGGACTGTAAATCAATAGCTTGTAGTTTGGAAGCATTAGACATTGATACAGGAATGCTTCCGGTGAATTTGTTATACGATAACCGAATCCTTTTCAGATTTGGAAGATTCAATCCATTGTCTGATGGTATACTTCCTCGAAGTTGATTACTGGTCAAAATTAAGGCAGTTAGCAATGAGAGATTGAAAATCGAAGTAGGGATCATACCGGAGAGTTCATTTGAAGAGATATCAACAATGACTAAGCTATTAATTCGTCCTAAGGTGTCTGATATGGGGCCGCTAAAATGGGTTGAACTGCAAATCAATAACTTGAAGTTTGGAAGCATTAGAAAGCGATACTGGAATGCTTCCGGTGAATCTGTTATTTGAGAGCTGAATCTTTTGGAGATTGGGAAGAGTCAACCCAAAGTCTGATGGTATACTTCCTTGAAGTTGATTATCGGCCAAATTGAAGACATTTAGTAACGAGAGATTGAAAACAGAAGCAGGGGCCAGGGATCATACCAGAGAGTTTATTGGAAAAAAGTTCGAGAACGACTAACTTATCAATTTGTCCAAGGGTTTCTGGTATGCTTCCTTCCAAAGCATTTTGTCCTAGGTTTAGAAGTTTGAGCCTAAAAAGGCGGTCTACTTGTCGAGGAATCATGCCATGAAGATTGTTGTCGTAGAGAATGATCTCACTCAGAAAACTCATGTTTCCTATGTGGGGAGACAGAGTACCTACCAGATGTTGAGATGAAAGGTTTTAAGCTGGTGACTCTTTTGTGCAGTCTGCCGCATGTAATTCCGTACCAGAGGCACACATGGATTGAATTATTCCATGATTCAAGAACACCAAGGGGATCATCCACAATTTGGTATTTGAAGGACAACAATGCTTGTAGATCCGTTTCGTTTCCACTAAAGGCAACAGTAGATTCGGGGATGATTAGAGCAAGGGAGATGAGGAACAAAGATAAAAAGTGTTTCTTAATTCCTACTGCTCTCATCTTTGGATATTTTCTTTTGTGACTGTCTAGCCCTTGCATTTGCTGTACTGCTGTTGATAATATATGCATGGACTTGATTAGATTCACATAAGCAAGCAGGTATGGCTGAGTAAAACTCATGAGTTGACTCAACTGGAAATTTGTGTTCTCTGAAAACCAGTGAGCCTGTGAGACCTACCCACATCATCTTCATATCCGCTTTCAAGACAGTTAGATTTCATTGATTATTGAATAAGTCTACCTTGTTTTAATTCGGTAAGAGAGCGAGTCTAACAAAGCAGTCTGCTTGTTACTCAATTTGTTGCAAGTTTAAACCAATTCTACAGCTTGTATGACTACTCACTACGTCCCAAACTGGTAGTGTTAGAAATTTTCGCGGAAAATATAATAAAGAAAAATGCTAGAGGCGCTAAAAGTGTTTTCAAAAATTGTTTTCAAAAATTGTTCTCAAATGAGTTTCGAATGGTAATTTTTTTAATAGTTTGCATTAATATACGCCCACAAATTAAAAAACGTCATGTGTCATCCACATCATTTTGTAAATATTTTGGGAATAATATTTGGGGTATCTAGCACTTTAATTTTTTAGAAATGATAAAGGATTTAAATTTTTTCCCAAATGACATATAACAAAATTTAATTAGTGATCGTTGTGTATATATATACTAACTTAAAACCCGTGCGATGCACGGATTGTTATTTAAAATTATTATTTTTATTATTTATGTTTTAATATTCTATTAATTTGCATTTGCTAAAAAAATAAGTAGGCGTGTTAAATTTTTTTAAATAATTAAAAGTATTAAAATAGATTTTCAAATAAATTAGTAACAGTTTGTCCGTGATATTTTTGGAAAATGAGAGGTCTTAGTAAGGAAAAATAGAAAAAATAACGTGTTTTAGCTGAAAAGGTAAGTGCCCTTAATTAAAAGTATTTAAATATGTTTCAAAATAAATAAATAATGATTTGCCCGGGATTTTTTTGGAAAATGAGAGGTAGTTGGTTATAAAAATGTTATTATTTAATAATAATTTCTTTAGAAAATAAAAAATAGAAAAAGTAACATGTTTCAGCTAAAAAAGTGCTCATAATTAAAAGTATTAAAATAGATTTTAAAATAAATAATTAAGGTTTTGCTGTGATATTCTTGGAAAGTGAGGGATTTTAGTAAGGAAAAATAAAAAGAGTAACATGTTTTTGCTAAAAAAGATAATCGTCCGTGTTTTTTTTTAAAAAAGAGAGGATTTTATTAGAAAAAAATAAAAAAAAGTAATGTATTTTAGCTGAAAAGGTAATTGGTTATAAATAATGTTATTATTTAGTGATAATTTTTTAAAAAAAAAAAATAAGTAAGGGTATTTAAGTAAAATCACTAAGTACCGACCGTTCGTCTGTCCGACTACCAAACTTTTAATGTTTCGTCTTTAATAATATAGCTTAAAACTCGTGCGATGCATGGATTGTTTTTAATAATTATTAATTTTATTAATTATATTTTATATTTTATTAATTGCATTTATTAAAAAAAATAAGTAGGCGTGTTAAACATTTATAAATAATTAAAAGTATTAAAATAGATTTTAAAATAAATAAGCAACGATTTGCCCGTGATATTTTGGAAAAAGAGGGCCTTTAGTAAGAAAAATAGAAAGTAACATGTTTTCGTTGAATTTTAAAATATAAAAGTAACGCCCATGATATTTTTGAAAAAAGAGGGGTTATAGTAAAAAAAAATTGAAAATGTGACGTGTTTTAGTTGAAAAATGTAATTGTCAATTAAAAGTATTAAAATAGATTTTAAATTAAATAAGTAAGGGTTTGTCCGTGATATATTTGGAAAATGAGATATTTTAGTAAGAAAAATAGAAAATATAACATGTTTTAGGTGAAAAAGGTAATTGCCCGTGATTTTTCTACAAAAAGGGGGGAAAGGTAATTGTCAATTAAAAATATTAAAATAGGTTTTAAAATAAATAAGTAAGGATTTGCTCGTGATATATTTGGAAAATGAGGAATTTTAGTAAGGGAAATAGAAAAGATAACATGTTTTAGCTGAAAAGGAAATTGCCCATGATTTTTTTAGAAAAAAAAAGGTAATGTATTTTAACTAAAAAGATAACTAATTATAATAATTTTTATAATAATTAAATAAAAAATTAAATAAGGCAAGTACCATACCAAAAAACAGGTATCAAAACTTTCAATGTTTCTTCTTTAATAATATAGTATAGATAGATAGATAGATAGATAGATTTATAATATTAGTATTTCATGCTACTAAATGGAATAGGTCGTGATATTTTTGAGGTTTTAGTTAGGAGAAATTTTGTTAAAAAATATAAAAAAATATATACGTTTTGGAAAAAAAAGCTAATCGGTTAGTCATTAACAATTATAATTTTAGTTAGTAGAAATTTTAGTTGGAAAATATAAAAAAAGAATATACACTTTGACTAAAAATGGTAATGGGTTAGTTATTAGCAATTATAACCTTATTATGTTATTTTATTAAATGAAATTGTCTGCGATATTTTTGGAAAATTAGATGTTTTAGTTAGGAAAAATAGAAAAGATATTATATATAATAATTTTAATATTTTATCTAACGGTTCTCATCGATTTGATAAAGATATCTAACGGCTATGAATGAAGTGACCAGACTACAAAAACTTTCATGACTAGACTACAAAACTTTCAATGTTTCGTATTTAATATAATTGACGAAATTTAATCTTTATTTATATTTTTTAAAATTAATATTATAAATAATCATTTTAATATGTTATCTTATTTGCTTTTAGATTTTGATGATTAATTTATGCATTCATTTTCTATATTAAATTGTTTAAAAAAAATTATAATGAATATTTATTTGACTCGCATGATTTAATAATTTATAGGACCGTCATTGTCTAATTTTCAGCGTTTAGTGTCGCATTCAAGGTAACTGATAATTATATATATGTCGTCTGTGATAATTTTAGAAAAGGAGAAATTTTAGTTAGAAAATATTTAAATATATATTTACGATTTGGCTAATAAAGGTAATCGGATAATTATTAATATTTATAATATTAGTATTTTATGCTACTCAATAAAATAACCGATGTATATTTTTTGAGTTTTTAGTTATGAGACATATTAGTTAGAAAATATAAAAAGAATATACACTTTGGCAAAAAAAGTTTATCGGTTAGTTATTAGTAATTATAATATTATTATTTTATTTTATTAAATAGAACTGCGCGTGATATTTTTAGAAAATAAGAGGTTTTAGTTAGGAAAAATAAAAAAAGTAGAAATTTTAGTTATAAAAAAGAATATACGCTTTGATTAATAAAAGTAACTGATTAATTATTAATATTTTATGTTACTAAATGAAATTACCCCTGATATTTTTGAGATTTTAGTTAGGATAAATTTTAGTTAGAAAATATAAAAAAGAATATATGTTCTGGGGAAAAAAATTAATTGGTTAGTCATCAGTAATTATAATATTATTATTTTATTTTATTAATTAAAATTGTCCGTGATATTTTTGGAAAATGAGAGGTTTATTTTTGGAATATGAGAGATTTTAGTTAGGAAAAAATAGAAAAGTAGATATTTTAGTTAGAAAATATAAAAAAGAATATACACTTTGACTAAAAAGGTAATCAATTAGTTATTAGAAATTATAACTTTATTATGTTATTTTATGTAATGAAACTGCCTACGATATTTTTGGAAAATGAGATGTTTTAGTTAGGAAAAATAGAAAAGATATTTTATATAACAATTTTAATATTTTATCTAACTGTTCTAATCGATTTGATCAAAAATATCTAACGGCTATGAACAAAAAAATTCACGACCAGACTACAAAACTTTTAATGTTTCGTCTTTAATATAATAGTATGAATATGAGGTTTACGTTTATTTAATAAGACTTTTAGAGGAAACTCAAAAATCAGTGTAGATAATGGTTACGACTTACATATAACCGTGCAAGGCACAGACGACTTTAATATTAATTTTGAAATTTATTTTTAAATTTTTTGAGATTTTAATACTTTTGAAAATGCTTCCTTTTTAAAAAAAATTAAAAGTACTACTTTAATACTTTAAATCTAAATTTTTATATAGATTTTATAATAGTTTATTAGCTTAGTAAGCATGTCAGTAAAGATGACCGTCAAAATTATCAATATATTTTGTTATAATATATATAAATATAAATATAAATATTTTCTAAAAAAAGGTCGTGTTTTTGAATTCTAAGTAAAGTATAATTAAAAGAGTTTATAGTTATGTTATATATGTGAGAAAATCGAAAATCAAAACTTTCAATGTTTCAGCTATTATATAATAGTACGAATAGATAGATTAAATAAAATAAATTATCGAAAATTGAAATTAAAACTTTCAATGTTTCGGCTATTATATAATAGTATAGTATAGATAGATATCGTCTGTGATAATTTTAGAAAAGTAGAAATTTTAGTTAAAACTATAAAAAAGAATATACGGTTTGGCTAACAATGGTAATCGGTTAATTATTAGTATTTATAATATTACTATTTTATGTTAATAAATGAAATTGCATGTGATATTTTAAAAAAAATGTGAGCTTTTACTTATGAAAAATTTTAGTTAGAAAATATAAAAAATATATATACGCTTTGGGAAGAAAAAAAACTAATCGGTTAGTTATTAGTAATTATAAATATTATTATTTTATTTTATTAAAAAGAACTACCCGTGATATTTTTGGAAAATGAGAGATTTTAGTTAGAAAAAATAGAAGAGTAAAAAATTTAGTTATAAAATATAAAAAATAATATACACTTTGGCTAAAATAGGTAATTGGTTAGTTATTAACAATTATTATTTTATTATTTTATTTTAATAATTGAAACTGTCTGTGATATTTTTGGAAAAGGATAAGTTTTAGTAATCAAAAATAAAAAGCTTATATGTTTTAGTTAAAAAAAGTAATTGTCAGTGATATTTTTGAAAAAGTAAGGGAATTTTTCAGAAAAAATAAAAAAAGTAATATACTTTAGGTGTAAAAGGTAATTGGTTATAAATAGGTAATATTATTATTTAATAATATTTTTTTATAAATAAGTAAGAGTAATTAAGTAAAAACACGAAGTACAATTAAGTAAGGGCAATTAAGTAAAATCACAACATACCAAAAAATATTTAGTATTATATCCAATAACTCTCATTAATTTAATTTAAAAGATTTAACAGTTAGATATTGGATGATCAAACTATGGAAGATCAGACTACAAACCGACTACAAAAACTTTTAATGTTTCATCTTTAATATAATAGTATAGATAGATGCGCTCACAAATTAAAATTCGCAGGATATTGTTTGATAAGAAATTTTTGGTATCACTAGCATTATTCTAGAATTTTACTCATGTCCGATGTCTATCATTAATTTTGTAAGATATGTAAATTATCTTAGCCTCTTACTTACTCCTCGACCTCGTTAATTGGTTTTACAATTTCTAAAAAGTAGGGTTGTCAAAAAAATCCGAAAAATCTGATATCCGTCCGAAATATTTGTATTCGTATCCGTAATAAAGCGGATTTTATCCGTATCCGAAATAAAGCGGATATTATCCGTATTCGAATTCGGTAGTTGCGGATACGAATATGGATATAGGCGCATCCGTATCCGATAATATCCGAATCCGAAATTAAATAAATATGATAAATAAATAATATTATATATATATATAGTTACATATTATTTAGAAATTATATTTAACTTTACAGAATATATATATATATCTATACTATTATATTAAAGACGAAACATTGAAAGTTTTGTAGTCTGGTCATGAAAGTTTTTGTAGTCTGGTCACTCCATTCATAGCCGTTAGATATTTTGATCAAATCATTGAGAACCGTTAGATAAAATTTTAAAATTAGTATATAGAATATCTTTTCTATTTTTCCTAAATAAAACATCTCATTTTCCAAAAATATCACAAACAGTTTCATTTAATAAAATAACATAATAAGGTTATAATTGCTAATAAATAACTCATTACCATTTTTAGCCAAAGTGTATATTCTTTTTTATATTTTCTAACTAAAATTTCTATTTTTCTATTTTTCCTAAATAAAACCTCTAATTTTCCAAAAATATCACGAATAGTTCTATTTAATAAAATAAAATAATAATATTATAATTATTAATGACTAACCGATTAGCTTTTTTTTTCCAAAACGTATATTTTTTTTTAATATTTTCTAACTAATATTTCTCTTAACTAAAACCTCAAAAATATCACGGGCTATTCCATTTAGTAGCATAAAATACTAATATTATGAATATATCTCTCTATCTATACTGTATTATCAAAGACGAAATATTGAAAGTTTCAGTACTTGTTTTTTTGTACCTATTTTTTGATACGATATTTACCTTATTTAATTGTTTATTTAATTATTATAATCAGTTACTTTTTCAATTAAATTATATTACCATTTTTTTCTTAAAAAATCAGGGGCAATTTTCTTTTCAGCTAAAACATGTTACTTTTTCTATTTCCTTTGCTAAAATCCTTCATTTTTCAAATATATCACGAGAAAACCCTTACATATTTACTTCAAAATCTATTTTAATACTTTTATTTGACAATTACATTTTCAACTAAAACATGTCACATTTTCTATATTTCTTACTAAACCCCCTCTTTTTTCAAAAACAACACGGAGAAATAGTTACTTTTATATTTTAAAATTCAACGAAAACACGTTAATTTCTATTTTTATTACTAAAACCCCTCTTTTTCCAAAATATCGCGGACAAACCGTTGCTTATTTATTTTAAAATTCATTTTAATACTTTTAATTATTTTAAAATGTTTAACACGTCTACTTATTTTTTTTAATAAATGCAATTAATAAAATATAAATAATAAAATTAAGAATTATTAAAAACAAATCGTGCATCGTACGGGTTTTAAGCTATATTATTAAAGATGAAACATTAAAAATTTGGTAGTCGGATAGACGGACGGTCGGTACTTAGTGATTTTACTTAATTACCCTTACTTATTTTTTTTTAAAAACTATCACTAAATAATAACATTATTTATAACCAATTACCTTTTCAGCTAAAATACATTACTTTTTTTTATTTTTTTCTTACAAAATCCTCTCTTTTTCTAAAAACAACACGGGCGATTATCCTTTTTAACAAAAACATGTCATTCTTTCTATTTTTTCTTACTAAAATCCCTCATTTTCCAAAAATATCACGGGCAAATCCTTACTTATTTATTTTAAAATCTATTTTAATACTTTTAATTATGTTACTTTTTCTATTTTTTCATTTTCTAAAAAAATTATTATTAAATAATAACATTTTTATAACCAACTACATTTTTAGCTAAAATACATTATCTTTTCTAACAAAATCTTCTCTTTTTCAAAAAAAATCATGGGCAATTACTTTTTTCAACTAAAACATGTTACTCTTTCTGATTTTTCTTTACTAAACCCCTCATTTTCCAAAAATATTCTGGACAAATCCTTACTTATTTATTGTGAAGCCTATTTAAATACTTTTAATTACGGACACTTACCTTTTCAGCTAAAACATGTTACTTTTTCTATTTTTCCTTACTAAGACCCCTACTTTTCCAAAAATATCACGGGCAAACAGTTATTAATTTATTTTAAAATCTTTTTTAATACTTTTAATTATTTAAAAAAGTTTAACATGCATACTTATTTTTTTTAGCAAATGCAGATTAATAGAATATTAAAACATAAATAATAAAAATAATAATTATTAATAATAATCCGTGCATCGCACGGGTCTTAAGCTAGTATGAGTTATACGACAAATAATGTTTATACAAGTTTGTACCGAAGTTTATCTTTTTTTGTTATCTTTGTATTGATTTGAACTTATTTGTATCATATAAATATAATACATAAATTATGTCAAAGATTATGAATAGTTTGATTTATTAGAGGTATAAATAATTACAATGCACATGCATGCTTAATATATAAATTTTAATTAAATAATATTTATTTCGTAAATATTTATAATAAATCTAAATAATAGTATAATGAGATATTGTATATGTTAGCAAATATAGTTTTATATTATCATCATTTACATAAATGTGCCTGTATAAATCAATACTATTATATAATAGACGAAACATTAAAAGTTTGGTTGATCGGTATGGTACGTTGTGATTTTACTTAATTGCCCTTACTTAACAGTATTTCGTGTTTTTACTTAATTAACCTTACTTATTTATAGAAATATATTATTAAATAATAATATTACCTATTTATAACCAATTACTTTTTCCACCTAAAATACATTATTTTTTCTAACAAATTACCCTGCTTTTTCAAATATATCACGGACAATTACCTTTTCTAACTGAAATATGTTAGTTTTTTTATTTTTTCTTATTAAAACCCCTCATTTTCCAAAAAGATCACGGACAAACCTTTAGTTATTTATTTTTAAACCTATTTTAATATTATAATTATTTTTTAAAAGTTTACCTATTTTAACATGCCTACTTATTTTTCTTAACAAATGCAATTACTAAAAATATTAAAATATAAATAATCAAATACCTATTTATAACCAGTTACTTTTTTAGCTAAAACACATTATAGATTTTTTCTAACAAAATCTCTCCTTTTCTAAATATATCACGGGAAATTACCTTTTTCAATTTACCTTTTCTATTTTTCTTACTAAAATCCATTTTTTTTCTAAAAATATCACAAGAAGCCCTTTACTTATTTATTTTAAAACATATTTAAATATTTTAATTATTAAATTTTACTTTTACCTCATTTTCCAAAAATATCACGGACATTTACCTTTTTAAACTAAATATATGTTACATTTTTTATTTTTCCTTAATAAAACATCTCTTTTTCCAAAAATATAACGGACAAACCTTTACTTATTTATTTTAAAATCTGTTTTAAAATTTTTAATTAATTAAAAGTGTTTAGGTATTTTAACATGCCTACTTATTTTTTTAACAAATACAATTAAAAATAATAATAAAATAACAATTAACAATCCGTGCATCGCACGGATTTTAAGCTAGTATAATTTAATCATTAAACAATATATTTATATAAGTTGTAGATAATTGTAAACATATATATATATATATATATATATTACAAATTTAATATTTTAAAATAAATAAAATTATACTAAAAAGTAAATTTTTGAAAAAAATAAAACAGACTTTAATAAATTTAAGTTTTAGTTTAGTTTACTTTTTTTTTTAAAAAAATTAAAATTTTATTATTTTTTCAATTTTTTTGAATTAAAATTTAATATAAAAACTAAAAAATTCTGACTGAAATTCGGATTCGGATATTATCCGTATCCGGATAGTATCCGGCGGATTCGGATTCGGATATTTTTATTTAAATATTTTCGAATTCGGATACGGATCCGGATACGAATTCAGATTTTCGGATTCGGATTCGGATTCGGATACTGGCAGATCCGTATCCGAATTATCCGTTTGACAGCCCTACTAAAAAGAGTAATTCCGAAAAAAGGTTCGCATATTAGCATTGGAATTGAAAATAGGAATAATAATAAATATTGGTAACGCAAATCAGGTTTTTAAAACAAATAGTAACGCAAATTATTAATTTATAATTTGTTGCTTCTATTATTTGTCAAAAACAAGTATACAAAATAATGATATGGTGGGTCATGATGAAAATTAAGTGTTAAATATCAAATACGTCATTTATTGTGTCCAAATGTATCAAATTAATCACTCATTGCAAAAATGTCTCAATTTAGTCATTGATTTAAGATTTCGTATCAAATACATCACCTGGGAATGACTAAATTGATACAGAATTTCAACATTTTAATGACTAAGTTGATACAAAATTTTAAATTAGTGACTAAATTGAGTCATTTTTGCAATGAATGATTAATTTGATATATTTGAACATAATGAGTGATGTATTTGATATTTAACCCCTGAAAAATAATATACACTATAACCAGTGTTCTAAAAGTCGTCGATTAATCAGGATTAATCGCCGATTAATCGCTAGACGGCGGGCCACCGAACTGATTAAGCGAAAATCGGTTAATTAATCGTTTTTTCAAAAAAAAAACGGTAAAAAATCGACTGAATCGGTCAAAATCGGATTAATCGGTCAAAAATCGGGTTAATTATTAAAAATTAGTAAAAAATAGTTAAAATAATAAAAAAATTAAAAGGTATAAACTTGATTAAACAATAGGAAAAAACATTATTTTTGTACATATAATTATAATTTTAGATGCCTAAATCGTAAATTCTCTTTAGTTTTCCTCTTAAATTGATCTCTAATTGAAAAGTTAAACATTCAAAATTTTATTTATTACAATTATATAATATTTTTAACATATTTAACATATGTTTAGTTGAAGTAACGAAACAATTTTATAATTGTATATAAAAAATATTATTAAATTTATTCCGATTAATGATCCAATTAATCATTCCGATTAATCCACAATTACCCGATTAATCAATGGACGGTGTCTTCACCGATTAACTCTAATTTCCGCTTTTTACAACACTGACTATAACTTGTACACGGTTGTAAACAAAAGTTATCATGTTTCTCTTCTATGTATTAAAAAAAGAAAGTTTAGTAATTTTTTGACAAGACATGGCATTGCAGTTCAATGACCATTTTTTCAATAAAAAAGACCTACTTATTGCTTTTTTTGACACAAATGAGCCCCCTAAAAAAAGGAACAAATGAATAAATGATCTCCCCTTTGGGTAAAACACCATTGCCCTGCTTTGTACATTGCATAAGACAACCAAATTACCTTTCCACAAAGGAATTGTGATATAAAATTAAACTTAGAGGTCATTTGATAAATCTGGACACAAATTTCTGAATAGTTAAAATTTCTGAATAAATCAGATTTTTGAACTGTTAATTTAGGTCATTTGATAAATTTGGATCAATTTTCTGAATAATTATATTTTTTAATGATATAAATATATATTATGAAAATTTTATATATCCAATAAGAGCATTTTTAGTGATTTCATTGGCTAAAATAATATTATGTAAAACTTGTATAGTACTCCAATAAAGTTAGCTATAAGTGTATCGGTTAAAATAGTATGTTATTATTATTTGAAGTTGTTAAATATGGAATATATTATTTCAATATAGTAATAATTGATGTACAGTTTCGACAAATATAGCTAACATGTACGATATAATAAATATTTATATTAAATTACACATATTTTAAGTAATCTAAAAATTCAAAGATTATAACAATACTAATGATCATATGTAAAAAGTAATCATTTTTATAATATAATATCAAAAGCGTTATAATTAAATAAGTAATTAATTATATGTTACAATAATATTATCATTTATTAATGGACCGTAAGACTCATAAAAGGAGAAGATTTAATTGATACAGTATAAAAACATCAAAAAATAACTCACAGTGCATGGTTATGGTTTTTATGTTCATGAATGGTCCAACTAGAAATTGGCTAGGGACTGGTTCCAGTTAAATTTTAATTCGTCCAGAGCTTTGGAAGACCAAACAAATGATCTGGACGACTCAAATTTTCACATTCGGTTCAAAATTACCCGTTCACTTGTTATCAAATGGGCTCTTAGACTGAATTTCAAAAGCAAGCTTTTCACAACAAACCTATATACTGAACAATGAAGAATCCATAATGTGAGGGGCAAAGGGGGCAAAAGCAGGCAAGAAACTCTTAAAATGTTGCTGAAAGTTTACAAGATTAAAAATGCAACTATTTCAAAACATTGATCCAAGTTAGACTTCTACAATAATCATAAAAACTGGCAATTCATGGTTTTTTCTACTACTGTAAACTGAAACAACTAGTTCCTAGACATGATAGACTACCAATAACTTTGATAATCAGTTACACCACCATAAGTTCCTAATTAAATGTAAACGAATTCTATATTTCATCTGGTGCAATATCCCATCTTGTCTTCCGTCTTGGTTGCTGTGGTAATCTGGCGGGGACATACACGATGTCATCACTCTCCTCGTCTTCGTCACTAACCCACCCGTAACAAGGCTTGCGCCGCGGGTTTGGAATGGTTCCAACAGGTGGTCGTGGAGGGAGGACAGCGAGGGGAAGGATGCTGTTGACATCAAGGTCACCATTTGGGTTCATGGCATGGACATCAAGATTAACATCAGCTCCACCGGACTCTTCCATGCCTGCAACAAGAACATCAGCTCCACCGAACTCTTCCATGCCTGCAACAAGAACATCATTCTGATCATTTAATCCGTAATGACCAATATTATTATGTACTAATATCTTACACTATATCTTACAAATACTGGTGAGGCATAACATTAAGTTAATTTGCTTAATCAATATAATGATGAGAATCTCATATTGTACCTATGTTGTCATTTCCAGATGCATTATCAGTGACGTCAGAGAAAGGAGGTTCAGCATCATTTAGGGGCTCAGAATTACCTTCTGGTGTAGCATCCGGATTTTGTTCCAACACCTACAAAAAAACGAACATATGCTCAGAGGGTGATAGTTGTCATTATATGTTTGTCAAGGCAAAAATTATCAAGTTCTGACCACTAGTAGTTGCTTACAGACCAAGGTTCTAAAAAACGTTAGACGGGTCTAGGCGGCGAGACCACCTTCTAGCGATTATTCGGCTAGGCGGCGATTAATCGGATGTATTTTAATATTATTTTTTATAAAATTTAATTTTAATATTCAAAAATATCTTGTATACACGTAAAATATTTAAATGTATAAATATTCTTATTTTGTTATCAAATACAATAGGTAAATACTCTTATCTTATATAATTATTTTGATTTTCTACTAAAAAAATAAAATTTTACAATTTTACCCCTAATTTGACATGTTCCGTTTTTGACCGTTTAATCCCAATTAATCCCGCCTAATTTTTGACCGATTAATCGCGTCTAAACCCACCTAGGTCCGTCTAGACCCGATTAATCACCGATTTTTAAAAAAAAACATTTTTTGCCCGATTTTTGTAAAAATTAGACATTTTTGGTCGGCTTAGCTATGCGCCGATTAATCGGCCGCCTAGGCCGATTTTTAGAACACTGTTACAGACACATAAAGAACACACATACAGGTAAATTTTGCAGAAAACATATCAATCAATTAATAGCTCCTTTTATACATATCTTCAGACCTATTATTCCTTACACAACACAGACTTGTGGTCACAATCTATGAGGTCCACTGCAGAACACTTCAGTGAAACTGAAAAGAATCTCAGTCTATGTCACAAGGTGACAATCTTTTCACTGTCTTTGAAGTTCAGTACTTTTAGATGTGTCTTCTTTTTTTATTTCTAGTTAAGTAACAAAGTATTAGTTTAACTTGGTTAAACTATACATTACACCACACAGTGAGATTTTCAATTCACTTTCCTGTTCTGACTGAAAAGTAAAAATCTAATGTGGGATTAACATAAGCTAAATTTCATAACCCCTGTAAGATGCATATGTTCAATTTAATGTGAAGTTGAGGATCGTGGACTTGTGCAGTAACTTCTAAAAGTGCACTATAATATAAAATAGTAATCAACTCATAGTTGAGTCACTTAAGCATCTAAATTGACTGTGTTCCTCTGTTTTTTTTGTGTTGTAAACATATAAGGATATAAGCCAATGTACAGCTTGTTAATAGTTTATAGTTAATAACATGTAGAATAACCTCATCTTAGTCCTCTCGGGCCTCTCCCTACCATCTATGCTTAAAACTTGAGGGAAAACTTTTTTAATGGCAGAGTATTGTTAGTAGCAGCCTAGTAGGCCTATAGATCATGTAAATCTTCAATACAGCTGAACCAGAGTACGAAGATTAAGAATAAAAACTGCAGAATATATCATGTGCAACATTTTATCAACTGGAAGGCTGTATAAAGAACTCACAAGGCAGATAAGAAGAAATCAATACTATATTCCTACAAAATATATGAATATAGTGCACATGGAAAAGGTTGCACTAGACTACCATGTCATTTAATGATAACATAAGTGATAATTATAAACCAATGAATAAGCCCCCAAGTAAACAATTATACTCAAATAACTTGTAGGCATGACAAAGCCCATTTTCCGGTTTCACATAGGTATCACATTCATAGTAGAAATACATGGATGAGAGGTGAAGAGACAACTTTAGGCTAAACTATAACCAGACTATTATTTGACAAAGCAACGCACACAAGTCAGAATTTCTAAGGATTTGACAAATGCTAAAATAAATTTTAAAAAAAGTCGATTTAAGTTGAGCACTTGGTATAAGATTCTATACAATCGGATTTATACCGCAGTATGTCTTAAAAAAAATCCACTTTTTTGTGCAACTAAAGATTAATTTGGTGTTAACATAAGCTAAAAGTTCATAGGACTCCAATGCCTCATCAGACTTCATTCCCAACATCTATAATTCAAACTCAAAGCAAGCAAAAACAGTTTAGAGTAGATCCATTTAACAAAAGAAAAACTTTTCTACTGGCACATTTTGTATAGTAGGAGCCGGGAGGCCTATATATATTATGTAACTTCTAAGTATAGTTTTTAATGAACCATGATACATCATGTACATCATTGTATGTTGAAGGGACTCCATTCCAAGTCCAGCATACATGGAAAAGGGTGGATTATAAAATCATGTCATTTGATGATAACATAATTGTTAAAACAAGAAATAATTATCCAAGGTCATTATTAAACTTGTAAATATGCAAAACGTAACTCCTAGTCATCACACAGGCACTGCATTCCTAGTAGAACAACATAGAGGAAGATGCAAGTTTAAGCTAAAGTGTGGAGTTTGGACAGACAATCATCTAGCATAGCAAGAAACACGACTCATGAGTTAATGGAATTGCTCAAATGCTGAAAAAAAAGATAAAGATCAAACTTGGCAAACAAAGAGAAATAAGTTCAAAATATTTCATGATAACGTATGCTAAACAGACCTTTGGCACCAAGAAGAACAAGGGCTAATACCGGGCTGATAAACAGTATATTCCAAAGACTACACACAAATGTATACCATACTACTACTAGTCATGTACAAAATATTTCAGCTCTGTAAAATTTATTGTTGGTTTCCTGCTGGTTAAGAATTAATGAACTTAACCAGTAGACACCCATTATCTTAACCAACGCCTAAAAAGTTGGCCAAATGCTAAGGAAAAGACCAAGGTTCAAATATTTCATAACCGCGAATGTCAAACAAAACTCTAGGACTAAGAATCACTTGATATACTCAAATCGTGTCAAACGTAAACATTTAAATTCATATAGGATTCTATACAATGACATTTGTACTGAATCATTTCCTAAACAATCCATTTCCCTGTGCAAACCAAATTCTTTTTTCTGATATAAACAAAAGCTGAAGTTCATTCAACTCCCATAAGATACATATGTTGTCAAATAGGAGAAAAAGAGTAGGCAGTATTGGACTGGACTAACGAAGCAACTTCAACGAAAGCTCCGCAAAGATCATATATAAATTTAGTTGAATCAAATTCATCACTTAAATTGGCTGTGTTTCATGTTTCTCTGTTCTGTTGCGATAAATTCACCAGGATACAAACCAAAACTGCAACACCTCAAAACGAACTAACGAAGAATGATCCACATAAATGATAAAGTTATACTCCTACAATTATCCCCTAAATCATCTAAGCATATAAAATATAAAAATATCAGCAAAGTCAAATATTTATACAAGGCACATTTTTTCCAATAACAGTATAGAGTTAGTACCAGAGCTTGCTCCGGCTGATCAAGCTGACTGCCCCCCTCTCCGTTTTTGGACGTGATTTGCTCAACGCCCCCTTGTTTCTCTTTATTCTTTTCAAGAAGCATTTCAAAAAGCTGATTATAATGACCATCTTCTATCAAAGGCCAAGCTTCACTTCCACCATACACCTAAAATCAATCAAAATTTTCATCCAAAAATATGACATTATCAAAAAGCCCCAAAATCAAAAAACCCTGATCAGAACTACTAATGTTTTACACAACTAAAAACTCAAATACACATAGGACTAAAGGCTAACAGAACACACACATAATATGCATACATACTAATGTTTTTACACTGCAAAACACTCAAATACACATTGGATTTCACAATAAATCAAGAATACTTCTCAAACAAAATCAAGAAATGCAAATCATATATTACCTTAAGTAGTTCTTTTACAGTGCTTTTAATTAGCTTTTCCTCAAACCCCATCTCCTTCATTGCATCCACTGCAGCATCCATACGTGTCTCCCTAGCCTACAAAAACAACACAAAATAAAAATAAAATAAAAAAAATCAAGAAAGTTCAAGAAAATACAAGAAATCAAAAACCCATGTGAAAAATCAAAATCCCAAACCTTTTTAGGCCTTCCTCGTGCTCTGGAAGCCATCTCTCTCTCTCTCTCTCTCTCTCTAAATCTTTTTATCTCTCTCTCTAAAAAACAAGAAAATGAGTTAGTGAGGACAGAAATAAGCACTTTGGCAGTAGAGCTCGAGAGAAGACAGAGAGACAGAACATAAGGGCTCATTTTGCATGCTAATATATATCTATCACACTTATAAATATATTTATAGAGCCTAGACAATCTTGTACTGTAAGATTACATTTATTATGATCCAACGGCTGTGATTCAATCACTTCTTACTCTGTTTAGGTTATTTACTATATCTGACCGTGTTTTAAGATCAATTAAGACATACCATTTTTATGCAATGTTCCAAAAACTTGTCATAAAATGTGTCATTTCACTGTACAACTTTACAGTTTACACTCCATTAATTCAAAGTTCCAACTTTGTTTTTATTATTTTATAATTAGTTGTATATAATAATAATAATAATAATGGTAATGAAATAACTCGACCAAGTTTAGTTTTCTAAAAAAATTAGTTGAGGATATTTGGGTCACACAACCAATGTTTTCTTCACAAAATCTAGGAGGTCAGAACTATTCACACATTTCAAGTAAAATCATGTACGATTATTTTGAGCAATTCTAATATTATAATCGGTCTTAGTCCTATTTTAACCAAATTAATGAATAACTAATCATTTTCCCTTAACCCTTGATATTAGAAATAACAAAATGACCTCAGGCATCACAGTAACTTTTGATAGAATAATGAACTAGATCTCGTAAAAGTATTTTTGAAAGTATCAATTATTTATAAGATAAAATAAGAGTCCGTTTTGATAAGATCAAAATTATTATTTATGATTTAAAGTTGTTTACTCTATATGTGAAAAATTAAAATTTTAAGTTAATATGTAATTAAGCAATTTTGTATAATGGGTAACTTATAACTTATTAAGAATATAAAATAAAATAAATGATTTGAAGAATGATATTAATTTTATTAAATAAAATCACTAAAATAAATTAAGTTATTCTAAAAATTAATTCATATCAAATTCTGATGTTAAACTCTTTTTTTTTTAACTTTGAGACTTCTTATACTTATTACATAAACACATATTTTGGAACTTAAAATTAAAAATGACTTAAGCTTCGAGCTTAAAGTCATCCCAACAGACACCGTTTGGATAAATTTAAAATTATTACTTATGACTTAAAATTTCTTAAAATGATAAATGAAAAGTGAAAATCTGTTAAGGTAATTTTATATTATGACTAGCTTACGAGTTATTAAACATAGTAAAATAAATATAAATTTAATAAATAGTATATTTGAATGATAATATTACCATTTATTAAATAAAATCACAAAAATAAAATAAGTTGTTCAGAAAAATACATCATACCAACTTCTGATTTTAAGTTGTTTTTTCAACTTTAAATCATTTTCTAACTTATTACACAAACAAACATTTTTCAACTTAAAGTCATAAATCACTTTAAACTACCTACTTATAGTACTTGCCAAACAAGCTCTTAGTTTAACAGGTTTTTTGAGAAATATTGAATTCACATGCATGAAATCATTTCATTTTGTATTTCGATATATATCACAAAAATATATGACATGACACAAATTTACAAAGATTTATGACATGACACAAATTATCAAGTATAAGTTACACGGCACTATAATTTATTATTATCAAAAATCAATATTATATGTAACGACTAGTACATATCATGTATGTGAATATTATTTGTTAATCTAATATATATGTTGTTTATTTATATGAAATTATATGTTTATTAACATGATAATTGTATGTTTATAATTCATATTGTAATCTTCTTGTTATTTATATATCGCTTAAAGAATTTTAAAAATGAATTTATTAGAGAAAAATATGATTAGTTTCAATTTAAGAGTAAAATATAATCGACTTCAATAATAAATGAATCAGATCATTATAAATTCATATTTTATCGACTATAATTATGGGATACATCTAATTGGATATGTTTTTTTTAGACAAATCACATCGATTTAATAGAGTTCATGCCAAATCGGGTCGGGTCGGATCAGATTTTCGATCTGTTGACAGATCTACAATGAATCACAAAAGGTGAACAAATTAACTAGCAAGCTGCTGTTAAAAATACACCATGTAATTTAATAAATAAGAGAAATATAGATGCATATCGATAACATACCATAAATATGATAGATTTATTACAAATGAACATTAGTGCTCTTAGTACTTGAAAGACAAAACTCGATTAACAAGTCTTCCATCTATTATAAAGTAACGAGTTAACTAACTAATAAGCTACCATGAATGTACTTCATGTATATTTGACAGAAAGGAGAAATATATAAAGTAAGGAAATATAATAAAAAAAACATACCTTATATATGATAGGTTGATTGAGGATGAACGTTGTTACTCGAAAAATAAAAATTCTGAGAAATCGAAAGTAGAGTTAATTCAGATTACTTCATACATCGCAAATAGAACTAATTGACCCACAACCCACAAACGATTATAAAAGTATTATATGTACATTCAAGACGAGAGAGAAATGTATATGTATAAAGAGAAAAATGAATACAAACATACTATGGATGTAACAAATTGTCGGGGGTGAACGTTCTTACTCGAAAAATGAAATGTTCAGGGGAATAATAATAAAAATCAATTCAAAGGTACTTTTTTATAAATATGAAAATTTTAAATTGTTTTATACTTATGATCCCCTTTTGGAATCTTAGATAACATATTTTTATTCTGTCTATGATATTGTTCCAACTTTATAATTATTTATATAGAATGTTGAAAGATATTAGCTGTAATCAATTATGTGGACTGGTATCCTTATTAAGTCCTCTAAGATAATAATATACATATATAATTTTTTAATTATTTGCTAAAAAAATGCAACAAACAATTAATTTGCTAAAATAAATTATTATATTTTAAAAGACTATACCATCTATTATAAAGGAATGAGCTAACTAACTAATAAGCTATCATGAATGTACTTCATGTATATTTGACAGAATGGAGATATATATAAAGTAAGGAAATATAATAAAAAAACATACCTTATATATGATAGGTTGATTGAGGATGAACGTTGTTACTCGAAAAATAAAAATTCTGAGAAATCAAAAGAGTTAATTCAGATTACTTCATACATCGCAAATAGAACTAATTGACCCACAACCCACAAACGGTCATAAAAGTATTACATGTACATTCAAGATGAGAGAGAAATGTATATGTATAAAGAGAAAAATGAATAAAAACATACTATGGATGTAACAAATTGTCGGGGGTGAACGTTCTTGCTCGAAAAATGAAATGGTCAGGGGAATAATAATAAAAATCAATTCAAAGGTACTTTTTTATAAATATGAAATATTTAAATTGTTTTATACTTATGATCCCTTTTTGGAATCTTAGATAACATATTTTTATTTTGCCTATGATATTGTTCCAACTTTATAATTATTTATACAGAATGTTGAAAGATATTAGCTGTAATCAATTATGTGGACTGGTGTCCTTATTAAGTCCGCTAAGATAATAATATACATACATAATTTTTTAATTATTTGCTAAAAATGCAACAAACAATTAATTTGCTAAAATAAATTATTATATTTTAAAGGAATATACCATCTATTATAAAGGAATGAGCTAACTAACTAATAAGCTACCATGAATGTACTTCATGTTTGACATAATGGAGAAATATATAAAGTAAGGAAATATAATCAAAAACATACCTTATATATGATAGGTTGATTGAGGATGAACGTTGTTACTCGAAAAATAAAAATTCTGAGAAATCGAAAGTAGAGTTAATTCAGATTACTTCATACATCGCAAATAGAACTAATTGACCCACAACCCACAAACGATCATAAAAGTATTACATGTACATTCAAGGCGAGAGAGAAATGTATATGTATAAAGAGAAAAATGAATAAAAACATACTATGGATGTAACAAATTGTCGGGGGTGAACGTTCTTGCTCGAAAAATGAAATGTTCAGGGGAATAATAATAAAAATCAATTCAAAGGTACTTTTTTATAAATATGAAATATTTAAATTGTTTTATACTTATGATCCCCTTTTGGAATCTGTTGGTCCTTGAGTATTGCAGAAGGGGGGGTTGAATGCAATACTGATAAATTTCAATCTATGTTTCAACAACTAAAACTAAGATTAATGTTTATCAGTAGAAGAAATGCAAAAACAAGTAGATTACTCACAAAATAAATGCTTTATTTATTTTGCAAAGCGTTGTTATAACCTTGAGAAAAGTGTGTCTTTCTCAAGTTTCGATTCTTCAGTTGTACAAGACTTAGAATGAGAGATAGTCTAAGTATACTAATCATATCTCTATCATCACGGGTTTGTGGAGCTGCTGTCATTATCTTGTGGCAGCTCCTTACAACTTGCACACCCATGTGACTTTCCTAAATTGCTATACAATCAGATTTATCAATACATAGAAAGCAATCTAGATACATTCTAAGTTAAGCTAACACAATCCCAGTAGATGTTGATTTGTCATACTCTTGAATTGGTAAACTTTGTCTTGTTATCTCCTGTTGTGAGGGAAATTTGGTAACAACACCGAGAGAGAATATCGCCAGAATATCCATAGAATGCGTCCTAGGTTGTCGGACAAAGCTATAGGTTTGCACGTCTACAGCTCTACTAGAGCTTCAGCCGCAGCTGCCGGAGCAGGTGGAGAATGTGACGTTTTTGGGGGCTGAGTTGACAAAACCATCGGATGAAGAGGGCGGAATAATTCCTATTCGGCCGGCCAATTCACCGGAATATGTATCACGGAGAGTACACGAGCCTTATGCGTGTAGAGAGTGAAAATCCGAATAATTTAGTCAATTGCCTACATATCCTATTTATAGGAATCAAGCCCCATGTAGTTCTATTAGGTTTATACTTCTCCATCCTCGCGAATTCAACCATTCTAAGATAATCCATCTCAGAATTATAGTCGAATTATACACCTGTAGCTGAGCTTTCCAGTGTCCTAGTCCATGTCCATCTCTAAGTCCTATAAATCCTCATGTATTTAATGTATATCCAAAGTAACCAATATAAGTCTTATATTGTTTGTAATTGTCCCATCCACCACGTTTTATTAAGCCTAGAAGTCCTTTTCCAAGAGTAATTTCGTGCTCCTAAAGTATAGGAAGTTGAGTCCTTGTCCAACTCTGATTCTGTCCCGGGGAGGTTCAGACCACCCTAAACCTGTGTCTGCAGTCATAACACCCTGAACCTGCTCCTGCAGTCAAAACATCCTGAAGCTGCCCCTGCAGTCAAAACACCCTGAAGCTGCTCCTCAATGCCGGGAACCAGAACCTTGGCACTATGAAGCTGAACTTCAATGCATCCAATCCTCACCAAATCCATACTAGTTGGGCCTATATTACATGTGGGCCTTAAATTGAGCCCATGTGAGATTTTGGGCACAACAACTACCCCCCGGTTCCTTGCAGTATTGAATACAAGAGGAACCAAAGCAAGACAAGGTTCAATCCTTCCTTATCCTTCTCAGAGAAATACATAGCTTCAACATCATGCTTCCAAGCTTACATGAGCTAACTCAGCGTAAGAAACAGAAAACAAAACGCCTCCGCATATGTACCTCAATCTGAATCCTTGAGTAAAAAATTCCTTTAATATCCTTTAGACCAGGTGTGACCATCCAATTCCAATCGCGAGCTTCCTAGCTGAACCTACTAACGACCAGCCTTTTCTTTTGAAAACCATAACCTGACTCCTCGAGGTGTTCCTCTTCTCCGCAAATCTGCTCTTCATATGAAAAGCTCTTGTAAATGATGTCATGAAGCTTCCACTGCCAATGAGCTTCAAGTCTCCAGAACCTGCGCTACTAAAACAACTAGAAAAGATGATAAGTAGCATGAGCTAAGTAGCTCACCTATGTTATCCACGCCACTCGTACATATATAATGCATGTATGCAAACAAGTATGTATGGTGCAAAAATGATTTTTGAATACTTATACGTATCTGTTGCTGCCTCTACAATCAAGTAGAACCTTGGCGAACACACTCTTCTAGACATAGTGCCACGATTTTCAGAAATTTCCATTATCCTCACACATTGGACCTCGTTGTTTTCCAATACCGTGGAAAACATAAACCATTGAGTTTAACCAAAATAGCCATATACCGTGAAATACCATGAATAACCTTGAATAACCATATAAAAATGTCGTAAGAGGAACCAATGGAAGGTTGTGAAGACATCCTCAATCATTGCCATGTCTTTTCGAGTGGTTACATAATGGGACATATAGTATGCCTAGGTACCCACTCAACAGTTTCAGCTAGCAAGTTTGAAAAATATTTTTGCAAACCATGCATGATGATGACCTTTAGTTTATAAATCCATGCAAGACACCTTCCTTGAAATCATGTGATATGCGCATTTAGATAAATACGAGTTCATGTATGGCTAAAAATAATGAACTGTTTGCAAACATGAGGTTCACACTGAAGCTTTTCAACTAAATGCTTTGAATAATTCTTATATGCACATAAAACATAGACGATTATGAATATGTAAATCATGGGAGTAAAACTTATCTTTGTCCTTATGGTTCCACTTTAGGTTCAGGTTCGACGATTGAACCTACCACGTGGAAGCTCCCTCCTGAGTGAGCTGATGCTGAGAACCTCCTTTCCCTTATACAAGCTTTTTCATGGGAAACTGATTTACCCCCCGAGCCATCATGTTTCCTTTCTATTTAAAATGTAAACTCCTTCCAGCTTGAATCCTGTTAAGCACAGGTAAGCTCCACGCGAACCTGTTAAGCACAGGTGAGCTCCAAAGTGAATCTGTTAAGCACAGGTGAGCTCCACGTGAACCTGTTAAGCACAGGTGAGCTTCACGCGAACCTGTTAAGCACAAGTGAGCTCCAAAGTGAACCTGTTAAGCACAGGTGAGCTCCACGCGAACCTGTGAGCCGTAGGGTGATACCAAAGGACATGTAGGTAGTTTCCAAGACCTCAACTCATCGATTCGTCTTTTCATCTGACCCTATTATGCTTGGATCAGGTACATGTACCTGAGGCTCACCGGAGTTGTCATCTACCTCTTAACCAGAGATACAAACCATATATGATAAAAATTATTCACAACATGATTATTCCAATAATATAATATGTAAGTAAACCATCCTTGCACCTAATATCCTTAGGTACATAATCCATATTCCATAGATTAAAATATCCATAAGCCATTTTATCCAATGCCTTAGAGAAAACCAATTATCCATGCATATCCCTGCCTAGGGTAATGCGTCATTAAATTCCATGTACTTCATAAATCCGTATAAAGCTTAATCCGTGCTACAGCTTCAGGGGTTCACCAACCTTGAACCTCCCTAGTGTAGTTTTGACCTATTTAGTGTTCCAGCTTGCAATCGTGCAAGGAGTTTAATCCGGAGTGTGGCCTGTGTTTGGCTCCCACACTTTACCATAATATTTATGCCTAGTGTCCCTAGGGCTTATATGAGCTGTAATAAGCTTTACTTGTTGTACAACAATATCAAATAGGGGCTTCATTAAACCAGTCCTCTGGTGGAAGCATGAGCCTGTGACTTAAAATCCATAAGTCTTAACCTTCATCTCATAATCCATAAGTGTGAATCTCTAATCCAATCCAATAATATTAAATCCAATCCAATCAAATTTCATAAGTGCAGTACTGGAGGTACGCACCTGAACCTCATTCGGAGGTTTGCAGCTGAACCTCACCAATCTCACAAACCTGAATCACTTGTTAAAAAATCCAGCATTTTCGAAATATCATCCTGAGGTGCATATCATCTACTACCCCTAGTTCTTTAACACATAATCAAATATAGTGAAGAACTAAAACCAAGTACTCATGCATTGAGATTCATACATATTCCATGGAAAGCATAAATGAAGCATGATCATCAAGGCATGTAGTCATGTATAATCATATGGGGTGTACCAAGTGTAGAATAACTCATATTGATTGCATGTATAACATCTCCATTCATGCATGTATTTCAATAAATTGAGCATTTCAACAAGTAATAATCTTAAATCTAAAGATATAGCATCCCACATACTTGTCATTTAAAAGCAATCTCATGCATAAAGCAGTTTAGATTCTCATATAGCCTTATAATTAAGATGTGATGGATGAACAACAAGTTTGTAAGACGTACCTCGCACCTCACCTTTTTGGTACCGTAGATATGATAGATGAGCTTCTTTCCTTGAACCCTTCACACAACTCAGAACCTGCCTTCTTAGGAACTTACCAATCACAAGAAGATGCCAATCAACCTACTTAACACAGGTGAACGTCGTTCAACCTGCACCAATGAAGCTGCAACCCGCAGCTGAATTCCAACGAACCTGCAACCAGCAGGTGAATACCAATGAAGCTGCAACCCGCAGCTGAATACCAGTCAACCTACACCAGTAGGTGAAAACCAATGAAGCTGCAACCCGCAACTGAATTCAAATCAACCTGCAACCAATAGGTGAATACAAATCAAACTGCAACCAGTAGGTGAATACCAATGAAGCTGCAACCCGTAACTGAATAACAGTCAACCTACACCAGTAGGTGAAAACCAATGAAGCTGTAACCCGCAGCTGAATTCCAATCAACCTGCAACCAGCAGGTGAATACCAATGAAGCTACAACCCGCAGTTGAATACCAGTCAACCTACACCAGTAGGTGAAAACCAATGGAGCTGCAACCCGCATCTGAATACCAGTCAACCTACACCAGTAGGTGAAAACCAATTAATCAACCTGCAACCAGCAGGTGAAGACCAATGAAGCTGCAACCTGCAGCTGAATTCCTATCAACCTGCAACCAGCAGGTGAAAACCAATGAATCAACCTGCAACCAGCAGCTGAATGCCAATCAACCTGCACCAGCAGGTGAATACCAATTAAGCTGCAACCCGCAGCTGGATACTAGTCAACCTGCAACCAGCAGGTGAAGATTAATGAAGCTGCAACCTGCAGCTGAATTCCTATCAACCTGCAACCGCAACCAGCAGGTGAAGCCCAATGAAACTGCAACCCGCAGCTGAATACCTATCAACCTACAACCAGTAGGTGAAGACCAATGAAGCTGCAACCTACAGCTGAATTCCAATCAACCTGCAACCAGCAGGTGAAGACCAATGAAGCTGCAACCCGCAGCTGAATACCTATCAACCTGCAACCAGCAGGTGAAGACCAATGAAGCTGCAACCTGCAGCTGAATTCCAATCAACCTGCAACCAGCAGGTGAAGACCAATGAAGCTACAACCTGCAGCTGAATACCAATGAAGCTGTAACCCGTAGCTGAATAATAGTCAACCTACACCAGTAGGTGAAAACCAATGAAGCTGTAACCCGCAGCTGAATTCCAGTCAACCTACACCAGTAGGTGAATACCAATGAATCTGCAAAAAATCCACTCCAATCCTAGCCATAGCTTCATGTCCATATCCATGAGCACCACCAGAATCAAATCCTATTAGAGGTTCACACATCTGAACCTCAGAAAGCCCGCGAACCAGAACCACTTATTGATTGTAAACTCAATTTGCTTGAAAATTTACCACTTTCAAGACACCATATTGGACAGCATGTCATCCACTACCCCCAGTTCCTTGAAGCCATTAAATTTAAGAGGAACCTTATATAATCCGTAGTCAGGTTCAAACAAACTTCACCATGAACTTCGCAGTCAGATTCAAACAAACTTCAGCATGAACCTCGCAATCAGGTTCAACAAACCTCGTTGTCACTTGTAATATCACTTCCAATAAGTACCATGTTACCTATCCTTGATGACAAATCCATAATTCCAGTTGTCAAACCTCCGAGGTGTAGATTCCAGAACCTCGACATGGGTTTTACCAATGAAACATTCAGTATTAGGCTCCTTGCTTGGGTGGAGAACTAGATCCATAGAACTGCTCATCAAATCATCCATTAGGTTGAGGTAACTCTCGTGGTGTACCTTGTCATCGTGTATATAAACCTTCACCATTTAGCCAATCCAACCTCCCTGTAGCTGCGCCATTAAGAGGTTCTGTACCTAATGGTTGTTGAGGGACCGCGAAGCTGAACCTCATTCCTATTCCGTTTAGTTTGGTCACTGGTTGTTTTCAGAAACCTTCCTTATATTATGGTATCCTCTACCCCCCAAGTCTTTGGAGTAGTTTGTCCATGACCAAGAATTGAACCTTATAGAGCCTCTCATTCTCTTGAAGGAGAAGTTTGAATAGACATCCACGAAGCTGGCAATATACGTCCAGCTGCAGCTTCCAACCAGTTTGGCAATCCATGTGTGAAGCTACACCTCTCCATATTGATGGGAGGTTCGTAATCATTTTCTTCAGTTTTATTGACGGACCTCCCGTGCCTCCAAGAACGCCTTCTACCGGGTGATTCAGATTTTTTTTCATCATTTTGTAAGGAAACGTCCGATAATAGTGTATGAGGGGAAGCTACCCCTTCAAAGATAGGAACCTCCTTGTAAGGTTCACCTAATTTATATCCATTGCCTCAGCATACTAAGATCCAATCCCAATTCAGCTGAGATTCCTTTATCAGCTCCGTTGCTCTCCTGTGCTTCCATAGTTTTTGGTCTTTTCCTCGAGAGGTTCAGGTTCGAACCTCGCCCTATTATTTTTATTAACCGAGAGGTTACCCGTACCTCTTTCCTTGTGTGGTAGCACCATTCTCAAAACCAAATCACCAACATTTAATGGACGAGCACGAACCTTGCTGTCAAATTACTTCCGAGTACGTTACTGGTATGCAGCTAGCTTCAGCTGCGCAGAAGCCCGAACCTCTTCCACTAAATCCAAATACAAACGGTGATTCTTCTCATTATTGCCAGGATCATAATTTTCCCTTCGAAACGATCCAGCCCCAATTTCAACGGGAACCATAGTCTCACAACTATAGGTTAAGGTGAAGGGTGACTCCTCAGTAGTGGTTCGTGGTGTTGTGTTGTATGACCACAAAACCATAGGGAGTTCCTCAGGCCAACACCCTTTGCTTTCTTCCAACTTGGTCTTCAAGGTATGTTTAATAATCTTGTTGACAACCTCAGTTTGACCATTACTTTGAGGGTGATAAACCGCCGTGAACCCCTTTTGAATCCCAAGATCATCACATAGCTTCCGCAACTCCTTCCCTGGGGTAGGCCTAGGTTACAGCTGCTTGGTTTGGAGAAGCTTCCAACATGAGAACCTCTTTCAGTGAAGCTTCAGCTTGACCTAGGTGCAGCATCATGGCCAACAAAGTACTCCTTCTTTTCCTTGACCTTTTTCCTTAGACACCCCCTTTTATGCTCTCTTTTACATGAGGTATGAAGCAAACTAGAGCTTTGTTATGAACCTCCTTCATCAAATGTAAAAAAACAGACATCTTGGAGAATCCTCCTGATTGAAGCACCTTCCATCATTGAACCTATCCTAGCCAAACCTCGTTCTTGGAAAGAGCTTCGTTGTTAAGTCTTTTTCGTAGTTTATCAAACATGTTGGTGCCTTTGGTAGGTGAAGCCGAAGAGCCAATCAACCACCGTGAAGCTGGACCAATAAAGCTGCATCTCGCAACTAATCCCAATGAAGCTATAACAAGTAGATGAGTTCCAATAAAGCGCAGGTGAAGCTAAAGATCCGCAGAACACAACTGCTTGCCAATGAACCTGACTCATTCCTTGCTGAAAACTCTATTTCGCTTGAAAATTTAGCAATTTCAAGATACCATTCTTGAGCAGCATACCATCCACTACCCCCCGGTTCCTTGCAGTATAAAGTACAATAGGAACCTTATATAATCCACTACCATATTCAGCCAACCTTCCATTTCCGGTAGAAAGAATAGACATCTTCAGCTACGAACCTCACTGTTCAACTTCAGCTACGGACCTCTCGGCTCAGCTTTAGCTACGGACCTCTCGGCTCAGCTTCAGCTACGGACCTCTTAAGCCTTAACCTCCAACTGGTTGAATCTCTCCAGATGGCATTTATCTCCATTAGCAGGTGGAGGTTCAGCTTCTCACCTGTCTACACCTCGACAGAACTTCGGAGTAGTCTACACCTCGACATAACTTCAGAGTAGTCTACAACTGAACCTTTATTCCAGTTCCTTTTCATCACACTATATATACGCATCTTCATGTTTTTCCAAGTTCGATCGTACCTCCTCGTTAAAGAGGTTCTATCTAACTCCACATGTACCTCCTTAATCAGGAGGTTCGCATCCATTTCTATCTGTACATCCTCAGTTAAGAGGTTTCCCTTGCCTTTGCTGCTTGAACCTCTCAACTGAGCCTCTCTGGGTAGCCCGTACCTCCCTTGATAGTTGGACGTTAAGCTTCACATGCCCTACCAATCATATCAGCACTCCTGATGCGAGAAGCTCTGGGGTCATTCGAAGTTGTTCACACCTGAACCCGCACCTGATTCATAGGTATAAACCTGAAGCTCATGCGTACTTACTTTCCAGCTATTCCAGACCATAATATCTATTAGAAATCCATCTTTGGCCATTCTTTTCTTGGCTCCTCCCGTCAAAATCAAATTTCAGGCATCTTGGAGTCGCATATCCTTGTTTTATGCCTTTTACCACCAAATAACTAGAATAAAGGTGGCTGGGGAACCTCCTTTGGCGGTTTTCAGAATCTGAAGCTCTCTTGTTCGCACCTCCTGGTGAGCCATGATTTCTCCTTCGTTTCTTCACCTTTTATATTTTTTTTCCAGAAAACCTCCATTGTTCTTCGTTGTACGATCATCACCGGAGCTTTTGGTCATCTTTTCCCTCAAAAGATCAATAAAGCCCCCTCCTTCTAGCGCCAAAATGTTGTGAGGGAAATTTGGTAACAACACCGAGAGAGAATATCGCCGGAATATCCATAGAATGCGTCCTAGGTTGTCGGACAGAGCTATAGGTTTGCACGTCTACAGCTCTACTAGAGCTTCAGCCGCAGCTGCCGAAGCAGGTGGAGAATGTGACGTTTTGGGGGGCTGAGTTGACAAAACCACCGGATGAAGAGGGCGGAATAATTCCTATTCGGTCGGCCAATTCACCGGAATATGTATCACAGAGAGTACACGAGCCTTATGCGTGTAGAGAGTGAAAATCCGAATAATTTAATCAATTGCCTACATATCCTATTTATAGGAATCAAGCCCCATGTAGTTCTATTAGGTTTATACTTCTCCATCCTCGCGAATTCAACCATTCTAAGATAATCCATCTCAGAATTATAGTCGAATTATACACATGTAGCTGAGCTTTCCAGTGTCCTAGTCCATGTCCATCTCTAAGTCCTATAAATCCTCATGTATTTAATGTATATCCAAAGTAAGCAATATAAGTCTTATATTGTTTGTAATTGTCCCATCCACCACGTTTTATTAAGCCTAGAAGTCCTTTTCCAAGAGTAATTTCGTGCTCCTAAAGTATAGGAAGTTGAGTCCTTGTCCAACTCTGATTCTGTCCCGGGGAGGTTCAGACCACCCTAAACCTGTGTCTGCAGTCACAACACCCTGAACCTGCTCCTGCAGTCAAAACATCCTGAAGCTGCTCCTGCAGTCAAAACACCCTGAAGCTGCTCCTCAATGCCGGGAACCAGAACCTTGGCACTATGAAGCTGAACCTCAATGCATCCAATCCTCACCAAATCCATACTAGTTGGGCCTATATTACATGTGGGCCTTAAATTGAGCCCAGGTGAGATTTTGGGCACAACATCTCCAAAGCTTCTGTCGTAGTCTTTGCAGGCTTGATACAGTGTTGGGATACTGCAGCATGTTTGTTTCTTGAACATCCAAACTGTCACATGTTTGACTGGGTAGATCCCCAATTCAGAGTTTATCCCTTTGAGACAGTATCCTGCACTTCCAAGTTTGCTGTCACAAGAATGCGCTTTTGGTGACAGTATGAAATCCCCGCAATAGATGCTGCCAGGAGTTCCAAACTTGCTGTCAGGAGAATAGAAAGTTGATGTCTCAAGGCTTCCGCCAATGTTGCTGTCAGAGAGAATGTGTTGTCATGACTTGCAACATGTTGTCTTCTTGTAACCTTACTGTCAATGATATGACAGTAACTTTTATTCTTGCTGTCGACCTGATGTACTTCTTGAGGCTTAAACAAATGAATGAACTTCTTTCAAGATATACAAACAATTTTATTACAACAAATTAAATGGCTACAAGAACATACTCTGGTTATGACAGTATGTTCTACTTAATAAAATTAAGTATTACTAAACACAAAGTTAAGTTGTATTCTAAGCTATCACCCATAAATCCTAACAATCTCCCCCAATTTGTTTTTATGGACAATAACAACAAATTTACAAACTATACATGCTGACAACTTAACTAACAAAGATCAGAATGGCTACAAACATAATTGCTCCTGAATGATTGAGCAGATATAGAGTTTTTACCTAGTTTGAGCTTAAGATCTTCTTTTATGTCTGCCTTTTTCCTCTCTTCTGAGAGCTTCTGCTACACATCTTTTGAGACCATCCACCAGAGATATTTCAATAGGAGAAACTGCATCATCTTCTATCTCATCAATATACTGTTGAGCCGTTTTAGAGCTGACATTCTGGGCATCCTTGAGATACATCCACAGCTCTTGACCAAAGACATAGATTCTGAATTTTAAGATGTCTTGATCAAGCTTGAATCTCCTACCAGGAAATGCATTGAGAGTTGTCCTTCTTGCCCTGTCCAGCTTTGAGTCTTCGCATTTTCTTCTATGAAGAATATCTTCAAGTTCAAAAGAGCATAGTAGTTCTAGATGGTGAGTTGATCCAACCACTGAGTAGTTTAACTTTTTCAGTACACTGGTTCTGAGCTTGTGGAAACTGTCCAAATAAATTTCTTCCATTCCATGCTTGATTCTTAGAGGATTTTCTAGCACACAGGGTTGAAAGATGGGTTCTTTACTCTTCATCTTGTTTAAATTCTGGTATTTGCTCAAGGTTTCAGCTTCCATTTCCTCAACAGTCTTATCATGTGCAGCTTTAGTTGGTCTCTCTTGACTTGGCCTGGCTTGCTCTTCTTATCCAGGAAGATCTTCTTCAATGTCAATTATTTCTTCATCAGAGTGCTCTACTAGGTTAGCAATATCAGCATCATCATGCTCTACCAGATTCCCATGTTTCTGATAGAATTCATCATCTCTTTCAGCTTGATACTCCAGAACATGCTCCATGACTTTATTGGGTATATTGTCATGACCTAGCATTAGATTCACCATTCTCTCTAAGAAGAAATAATCAATTCTTCTTGTGACTTTCTTCTTTGTGAGTGAGCAGTCTTCACTTACCACATATGAATCAAGTTCCATAGTGAAGTCCTTTTCAACCTTTACTGATCTGGATCTATCATACCAAAGGACATACATGCTTACTTCATTGCTATTATCCAACTTCACTTCAACATCCTTGATTTCTAGAACTTCTTTTCTCAGCAAGTCAAAACTGTTGTAGGGTTTTGCTTGGATTGGTTTCCTCAGATTCCTACCAAGTCCTGTAGCTTTCTCTTTCCCTGAGTACTTTGTTTTTCATTTCTTTGCTCTGGTGGTCTTCTCAGTTTCAGGTTCCTGTCTAGAAAACCAAGTTTTAGCTAAGGATTTTGTCCTTTTTGGCTTGAATACTTCTTTGGTTTCATCCTTGACAACATCTTCTATGACAGTGAGGGTAGAACTGATTCAATTTAATCGGGTGGATCAGATCTCATGTGTAATTTGTTCATTTGCAAAATTAGAAATCAATGATATTTACAAATTTTAAGTGTTAAAGAAAAAATTTAGATAATTTCATAGCTTAACATGTAACCACTATTCATTCAAAAATAATATCTCGAGAAGTCAAGGTTGTTTGTCCTACATCCATATTGGGCCGCTAGCAAGCCTTAACTTCACATTAGTATGATATTGTCCGCTCTGGACCGAGCCCGCACGGTTTTGTTATGGGTTAAATATCAAAGTGGTCATTGAAGTGAAGACCATATATCATTTTCATCACTGATCTCAACGGGGTATCGTTTCAATCACTAAAGTCATCATAAACATCAAACAGATAACTCTAAATATGTGTTCGAAAAGTAAAAATAACTTTTCTCGAGTTCTACACATATTTCTTCAATACTATTGCAACCAAATGAAAAAGTTAGGAATTCTAGTATTTCAGATAATTTATTTAGATTTTAAAAAATTAATTTACTATTTATTTTTAATTAAATCAAAGTAAATAACTATAAAATTAAAAATAAATAGTAAATAATATTTTTAAACTCTAAATATAATATCATAAATACTAGAGTTCATAATTTTTTATTTGGTTGCGGTAGAATTCAAGAAATATGTGTAGAACTCAAAATAAATTATTTTTACTTTTTGAACACATATTTAGAGGTATCCGTTTGATATTTATAACGACTTTAGTGATTAAAGTGATACCTCTTTGTGATCAGTAATGAAAGTGATATTTGGTCTTCACTTCAGTGACCACTTTGATATTTAACCCGTTTTGTTATTGGGCATATCCCAAAAGACCTCATACTAATGGAGTTAACTGACTTCTTATTAACTAACAATTTACCCCTCCCACAAACGATGTGGGACAACTCCCAACAATCTCCTCTTTCACACATCGGGCTCGATACCTGTCGAATCTACCACCATTCTGTGTGATCTGGCTCCCCATTGGCCCGTAACTAGAAGTCCACCTGGCTATCTGGCTCCCCCTAGGCCCATAGTGGAAGACCCACCTGCCTCCCCTTAAGCCCAACCTGGGTATCCCATCTGCCTCTTCCTGGGTCCATTTGAGAGCCCATCTCGAGATTGTTATGAACCGTTATAAACATAGCTCTGATACCACTTGTTGGGCCGCTAGCAAGCCTTAACTCCACATTAGTATGATATTGTTCGCTCTGGACCGAGCCCGCACGATTTTGTTATTGGGCATATCCCAAAAGACCTCATACTAATGGAGTTAATTGGCTGTTTATTAACTAACAATTTGCCCCTCTCACAAACGATGTGGGACAACTCCCAACAATCCATCCAAAAACAAATTACAGTGATCTTCAATGAGGCATAGAAAATGACACAATATGAACAATTATCAGTGGTCATTTTACTTGAAAATTAACTTACTTTTCTTTTAATAATTAATATTTGTGCTAAATCATAATTATCATTTTCAAGGAAAGTTTGATAAATTATTTTTATAAATAAAATTATTAAGTAAATGTAAAATATATTTAATATGTGTAATTCTTAATTAATTAAAATGATATTAGATGCAAAAAAAATCAAAAAAAAAATGTGAAAAAAAAATTAAGAATTTTTTTTGGAAGCTTATACCTCTACGATCTTGTGCTTTCAATAAAGAATTTTTTAAAAAAAAACAAAGATTGTATAATAAATATGCACCCATGACAACATATAGATGGGTGCATATATGAATATATGATGAAAGCTTCTTTTGCAGGATATGAACTTTTTAAAATGCAAGAAAGTTAATGTTGAGGAACATCAAATATGATTAAATTATTAGTGGGGAAAATTAATGTGAAATATAGATTTGCTGAGTGGGATCGATACGTAAATCTCTGCAAGCACGGTCAGACGCCATGGTTTTAGGAGATGAGAGATTGAGAAACTAAAGAAATTATATCATAGAGTTTGTAGCCTGCCACTTCATCACTCCAATATATATATATATATATATATATATATATATATATATATATATGGGTTTCGGTCCACAGCCCCCGTTGGTTGGCAAATGCTACACAACCAACCAATCACAGTCCTTTAAAAAGGATCATACGGCTGAGGAAACGCACTGGAGCAATGTTTCATTGCACCCCCCGCAATGTTTCATTGCACCCCCCGCAATGATACAATGCTGGACATCTTATATTTTTTATACCAAAACTACCCTTTTGGCCCGTTGGTTGTCAAATGCTACACAACCAACCCATCACATCCCTTTAAAAAACACACTGGAGCAATGTTTCATTGCACCCCCCGCAATGATACATTGCTGGACCTCTTTTTTTACCAAGCCTAAAATTTTGGTTTAAAGTCATATCCAAGGATCGAACCAATGACCTCTCCTAAAGATGTATGAAATATTACCACTGCACCAACACAAGTAACTTGTTTAAAGATGATTCGTACTAAATATATCCAAAAACAAGAATTTATTTATTATTTGTAAATTGAAAATTAATTGAATATCAACCTAAATAAAATGTAACTTTAGTCGTGTGTTGGATGTTAAAAGTAAATGAGCTAATGGACCCGGAGTCACGGATTTCGAACTCGACAAGTTTAATTTCATAAATAATAATATTTTTTGAGGTAAAATAAAAATAAGAATATAAGAATCCAAGGTAAAGTAAAAATAAGAATAGTTAAAATATTATTTTTTAAGTTTAAAATTGAAATATAACATAACTAGTAATTGTAAACATAGTATTTTATTTTTTTACAATCATAAATAACAAATATATTCAAAAACAAGAATTTATTTATTATTTGTAAATTGAAAATTAATTGAATATCAACCTAAATAAAATATAACTTTAGTGGTAAAGGTGTGTTGGATGTTAAACGTAATTGAGCTAATGGACCTGAAGTCACGAATTTCGAACTATTTAATTTCATAAATAATAATATTTTTTAAGATAAAATGATATAAGGTAAAATAAAAATAAGAATATAATAATATAAGGTAAAATAAAAATAAGAATAGTTAAAATATTATTTTTTAAGTTTAAAATTGAAATATAACATAGCTAGTAATTGTAAACATAGTATTTTTTTTATAATCATAAATAACAAATATATCCAAAAACAAGAATTTATTTATTATTTATAAATTGAAAATTAATTGAATATCAACCTAAATTAAATGTAACTTTAGTCGTAAAGGTGTGTTGGATGTTAAACGTAAATGAGCTAATGGACCTGAAGTCACGGATTTCGAACTCGACAAGTTTAATTTCATAAATAATAATATTTTTTAAGATAAAATGATATAAGGTAAAATAAAAATAATAATATAATAATATAAGGTAAAATAAAAATAAGAATAGTTAAAATATTATTTTTTAAGTTTAAAATTGAAATATAACATAGCTAGTAATTGTAAACATAGTTTTTTTTTTTTTTTATAATCATAAATAACAACTAAGAAAATTTATACATATTAGGTCAATAGTCACTAAGCAGATGATTATTTCACATATCTTTGAGTATATTTCAATTAAATAGCTTAATTTAAATACATATGATGAGAAATAATATCCACAAATTAGCATTTAAGATATTTTGAAATTTAAATGAATGTAATTTAATTTTTATATACATATTTAAAGATTAAAAGATAAAAAAGAATAATTAAAAAAAAAAGTAAACACCCGCATTGTTACATTGCGTGGGGTGCAATGAAACAATGCGGGGTACTTTGCTGCCGCAATGTAACATTGCTGCTACCGCAATGTTACAGTCCCGCAATTTTTTTACCAGCCAACAGTAATTACGGTAGTTGGGGGGGTTGGCTCGCAAGCATTAAATATACTACTGGAGCAATGATTCATTGCGGGGGGTGCAATGATTCATTGCAGGAGGATAAAAAAACTGATATTAAAATAATAATAAAAAATTAAAAAACTAATATTAAAATAATAATAAAAAATTAAAAAACTGATATTAAAATAATAATAAAATTTTGAAAAAATGAAATAATATTTTTATTATTTTCTCCTTTACGGTAGTTGAAGGTAGTTGGCTGGCATTAAATACACGACTGGAGCAATGATTCATTGCGGGGGGTGCAATGATTCATTGCGGCAATAGTTTACCCTGCCCTACTTAACAAAATTTTTATTTCCCCCCATTTTTCATGTACACTTTCCCACTTTCCCATTAACTTAGGGCTGCGTTTTGGGATCTTTTTCAAGGTCAAAAGCTCAACAAATAAGGTTAGCTCTCTAATTACTATGGCTTCATTTTTATTTGATGATTCTAGTTCATCTAGTGAGCATAATGAGTTCGATTATGTTACACCCATTAGAAAAAATCTGGTATTTCGTAAATTATTTCATGATGTAAACGATATTATAGATGTTGATAGTTATGGTAACGATAATATGGGTGAAGAGAAGATGAATATGAATGATGTTGGTAAAAAGAAGGTGAATTATAACGATATTATAGATGTTGATGGTGATGTTGGTTATGGTGATGGTGGTGATGATGTTGGTTATGGTGATGATGATGATGTCGATGATGTTGATGATGATATTAATATCGAAAATGAAAATTGTGAATTTACATTTCCGAATGTTAATAATGTCGTGCCTTGTGTTGGTATGATTTTCGATACATTAGAGGATGCGGAAAATTTTTATAGGAATTACGGTCGAAGTATCGGATTTGATATAATCATTAGGAGCACTCATAGATATGCACGAAGTAAAGAACCATCATCTCGTATGTTCATTTGTCGGAAGGGTGGAAGAGTAGTACCGAGAGAATTGAATTTAGATGGTCGTGGTAAAGGAAAAAGAATTAGAGATGTAATTCCACGGACAAAATGTTGTGCTCGAATATGCGTGGTTCATAACATAAAGACAACTAAATGGAGAGTTAGTTTGGTCAATTTGGAACACAATCATGGTATGGTAACACCGGAAAAAGTACAATTTTTTCAAAGATCACGCAACATAGACCCGTTCACCCGGTCATTGATTGAGTTGTTTAACAAATCGGGGATCGAGATGTCAAAATTGATGAATTTTCTTGGTGAAGGAAATGGCGGTATTCAAAATCTAGGTTTTTCAAATCAAGACGTGCGTAATGTCATACGTGACATTCGACGTCGTGTGTTTGATTCCGGTGATGCGGAGTGTGGATTGGTCTTGCTTCGAGAATTAAAAGAAAATAATTTTGGGAATTTTTTCTATCGAGTGGATGTGGATGAAGATAATCGTGTTAGGGGTTTGGTGTGGGTTGATCATCGATCCATGAACGCCTACAAGAATTTCGGTGATGTGGTTACTTTCGACTCAACTTATCGGACGAATAGATATTGTATGCCTTTCATGCCTATTACGGGGGTAAACCACCACTATCAAAATATTTTGTTTGGATTTGCACTCGTAAGGGATGAGAAAGAGACATCTTATAAATGGGTTTTGAAAACATGGTTGGAAGCCGTTGACAACAAAGCACCCATTACAATCATCACCGATCAAGACATTGCTTTGGGAAATGCTATTGCTGAGGTTCTTCCACAAACAAAGCATACATATTGTACATGGCATATAAGTAGTAAGTTCCCCGAGAAGTTATCTACTTTGTACACCAACTATCCGGAATTCAAAGGAGATTTTAATGCATGTGTGTACAAGTCGTTGACACCCACGGAATTCGAAGGTCGGTGGGAGGAATTGGTCCAAAAGTACGACCTTGAGAATCATATTTGGCTAAGTGAAATGTATCGTATTAAAAGTCAATGGATTGGTGCTTACACGAGAGAATACTTTGCCGCCGGTATGACCACTACTTCAAGAAGCGAGTCCACAAATTCTTTTTTTGATGAATATGTGCAAGCATCTACCGGATTGAAAGAATTTATTGAGAACTCACAGAAGGCTTTGGAGACACAATATCTTAGGGAGGTTAAAAGCGACTTCGAGACGGAGGAAACGAAAAGGAGACTAATATTGAACTCGCCCTTGGAAATTCATGCCTCTAAGATTTACACGAAAGAAATGTTTAAGCATTTTCAAAAGGAGCTTTTAAAAAGCACATCGTACAAAGTGACCAAAGCCAAAGAAGGTGGAACTTATTTTTTTAAATTGTTCTTGGTTGAGAAGACTACGATTCCGGAGAATTATAGAAGAAGTTATCGGTTGACGGTTTCCGTGGATGGAACGATTGAATGTATTTGTAAGAAATTTGAGCATTCCGGGATGATTTGTAGACACATGATCCGTTACCTAGACAAGAAGGATAAAACTGAAATACCAACCAATTACATCATGCCTAGGTGGACAATGAATGGCAACAAAATGGTTGGACCTCTACCTTATACCCCTCCTATTTTTGCCAATGTTGGTGCTTCACAAACGTCAAGGTATAGTGCATTGTGCAAATCTTTTCAAAGTTTAGGTGCTATTGGTAGTTGTTCCGCCCCACGGTTCAATTACGTGATGAACATGATTGAGAGAGAGAAGTGTAACGTGAAAAACGCTTTTCCGGAAGAGGAACGTAATGAAAGGATGAATGAGTCGTTTAATCAAGATGACTACCAACATGATCCAATATTCGATCCTCCAATGTCAGAAACTAAGGGACGAAAGAAAGCGGAAAGATATAAAAGTGGTATTGAAACTTCGACTTCAAAAGCCAAGCCACGAAAGTGCGGAAAATGTAATGAGGAAGGAGCAAAACATGGTAGAAGAAATTGTCCTAATTAACTTTTCCAATTCATGTATTAATATTTGAATTTATTTTGAAATTTACTATGTGATATTCAAGTATTGATAATTATTTGGTAAAAAAAAGTTATGATTATTTGGTAAAAAAATTTGTGTTGTAAAAATCGAAGTTTGACAGAAACTTCAGTAGGTTTCCTCTGTTTTATCTTACTGGGGCAATGAAACATTGCGGGGGGTACAATGTTTCAACGCGGCAACAAAAAGTTTGACATGTTTGACAGAAATTTTAGTAGGTTTCCTCTGTTTTATCTTACTGGAGCAATGAAACATTGCGGGGGGGGGGGGGTGCAATGTTTCAACGCGGCAACAAAAAGTTTGACAGGTTTGACAGAAACTTCAGTAGGTTTCCTCTGTTTTATTTTACTGGAGCAATGAAACATTGCGGGGGGTGCAATGTTTCAACGCGGCAACAAAAAGTTTGACAGAAACTTCAGTAGTGTTCCTCTGTTTTTAATACTACTATATTTTTGTAATTAGAAAAATAAAAAATAATATTTTAAGAATAATAAAAAACTGATATTAAAATAATAATAAAAAATTAAAATTATTTCGGTTGTCATGGTATTTTGCATTTTTAAAAAATGAAATAATATTTTTATCATTTTCACCTTTTTTTTTACTTCACTTCGAATTTTCCCTCTTTTTTCTACGATTTCTTTAATAAATTTAATACTAATATTTTTGTAATTAGAAAAATGAAAAATAATATTTTAAGAATAATAAAAAAAACTGATATTAAAATAATAATAAAAAATTAAAATTATTTCGGTTGTCATGGTATTTTGCATTTTTAAAAAATGAAATAAAAAAACTGATATTAAAATAATAATAATGATATTTTTGCATTTAAATTTAAACAAAAAAGAAAAAAACGAACTTGTAGAGATGTGCACCTCTACCTGCATTACTTTTTAAACTATTGTCTAGCATTATTAGTTTTTTTGTATCCTGCCCCGCAATGAAACATTGCACCCCCCACAATGAAACATTGCACCCCCGACAAAAAGTATTAATAAGTAGTTTTGGGGCTAATTCTAAGGGCAAAAACGTAAATTAGTTACCCGCAATGAAACATTGCACCCCCCGCAATGAATCATTGCGGCATCCAGCACCCCGCAATGATTTATTGCGGCAACTATAGATCTCAGCCGTCCAAATTTAAATTCAACGGATACGATCTGTTGGTTGGATATCCCTTCCCAACCAACCGGGGTTGTGGAAGGGCACCCTATATATATATATATATATATATATATATATATATATATATATATATATATATAGGGCTGAGCAAAACCGAACTGAAATCGAAAAACCGATCCGAACTGAAATATTTCGGTTCGGATTGGATTGAGTTTTTTTCGAAGATTTTGGTTATTTCGGTTTTTCGGATTAAACCGAAATAAAATCGGTTCGGTTCGGTTTTCAGAATTATGGTTCGGTTAAAAACCGAAAAACCGAAATATTTTTATATGTTTTTTAAAATTATTTATATATTAGCTTAAAACCCGTGCGATGCAGAGATTGTTTGTAATAATTGTTACTTTTATGTTTTAATAGGTATTAAAATAAATAAGTAAGGATTTTTCCGTGATATTTTTGAAAAAGAAAGTATTTTAGTACGGAAAAATAGAAAAAGTAACATGTTTTAGTTGAAAAGTGTAATTCTCTGTATTTTTTTTAGAAAAAGCGGGAATTTTGTTTGAAAAAACCATGTATTTTAGCTGAAAAGGTAATTGTTTATAAATAATGTTACTATTTAATAATAATTAAAAAAAATTTAAAAAATGTTTTTAAATTTCGGTTTTTTTTATAAACCGAACCGAAAAACCGAATTATTTCGGTTCGGTTTTCGGTTCGGTTTTAGTAAAACTTCGGTTCGGTTTCACAAAATCGATATTTCGGATTTTCGGTTTTTCTAATTCAGTTCGGTTTTTAACCGAATTAACCGAATGATCAGCCCTATATGTAATTTAATTTTACATAATAAACTTCTTCCATCTACAAAGTTATGAGAAATGCATTACATTACATCACAAAGATAAACATGTTTAATATCTAAAGGAATCAACAGTTGATAAATCTACAATTTATACAAAAAATTATTGCTAGTTTAGTACAAGAGATGCTCGATGTCCCTGCATTTGTTACCTTGTATGCATTACTTTACTCATCTCGAAGATCAAATACAAGAAGATGTGGAAATAAAGCAAGTGGTTGTGATGTAATGAGTTTCTAAGGGGTCATTTGTTAAATTTGAACCATATTTTATGAATAAATGAGAATTCTGAATCAATTAAAATCTGAATGTTGAATGAATGATGATGTATGGTAAAAAAATAATTTTAAAAGTTTTGAATGATTACGTGTATTTATATATAAAAAATTATATTTAAAATGTTAAATATAGTTAAATAATAATTTTTACCTTTCAATAAATTATATTTATACCTTTTAAAGCATATTTATATATTGTATTTTTTTAGTTTAATAATTAGACACAAAAGTATTGAGTACAAAATCATCTCCTTTTCCAAAAATATCACGAATAATTATCTTTTTCAACTAAAACATGTTACCCTTACTATTTTTTCATTCTAAAACTCTTCTTTTTCCCAAAAATATCATGAACAACCCCTTATTTATTTATTTTAAAAACTAATTTTAATACTTTTAATTATTTAATTTTTTTTACCTATTTTAACATGCCTATTTTTATTTTAACAAATGCAATTACTAAAATATTAAAATGAAAATAATTAAATAACAACTATTAATTATCTATTTATAACCAATTACCTTTTTCAACTATTACACATTACTTTTTCTATTTATTCTAATAAAATTCCCTTATTTCGAAAAATTTCACGTGCAATTATCTTTTTCAACTAAAACATGTTAAATTTTCTATTTTTTCTTACAAAAACCCATATTTTCCCAAAAATATCACGGACAACCCCTTATTTATTATTTTAATTCTTTTCATTTTTAAAAAAAGTTTACTTATTTTAACATGCCTATTTATTTTTTTCTAACAAACACAATTAATAAAATATTAAAACTTAAATAAAAAATAACAAATTCTCAAAAATAATTCGTGCATCGCACAAGTTTTAAGCTAGTTTTATTAAATCACAACATATATTAATATTTGAGAGATACATATTATAATAGTAGATTTAAAATCATTTTTGCCGGATACAAAAAAAATCACCTTCTACAATTAATTTCGATACATGATGTTTGAAAATACAACAAGAAGGTCAAAAAAAATTTTATTTGAAAGTATTGATAAAAAAGATACGGACTATATAATAGTATATTGGATATGATAGTAAATAGCACACGGTAAAGAAATCATAATTGGAACCATTCAGCTGGAAATTCAAGGCGGTGTCGTTCAGAAGAATTTTGAATGATCCATGGATTGAAAACACAATACAAATAATCTGAACGCTACATTTGTGTATGGTTCAGTTCATATTGGTTCGTTCACCTATAAATAAATGACGCCTGATAAGTGTTGCACTTGCTCTGTCGCCGAAGTCACTGTTCCGTTGGTGGTTTTGGCCTGTGGTGGGGGACCTGCAAAATAATGCTTGCCCGGTGGTGGTGGCCGTCAAGCACCTCCGGCGTGAAAATCAGTGATAGGGTAAAACAATGTGATAAAATGCAGCAAGTATCGAGATATGTTTTCTGGTGAGTGTGTGAAGTGTTGGTGTGAGTGAATGTGGATGTGTTATGTTTGTATGAGGGTAGAGTATTTATAGGCCCGAAACCTGTCCTTGTGGCATGGGCGCCGCGTACTGTGGCTACAGTGGGCGGAATGGGACTTCTTGCTACAGTTGAGATGCACGGTTGGGTGGTTGTACTTCATGCTACAGTTGAGATGCATAGTGGGTGGTTGTACTTCATGCTACAGTTGAGATGCACAGTTGGGTAGTTGTACTTCATGCTATAGTTGAGATGCACAGTGGGTGGTTGTACTTCATGCTACAGTTGAGAAGTATCCCATCTTTTATCTCGTTGTCATTTGGCTAAGTGTTGCTCCCTGATCTTCAGTCTTTGAAGTGTGTTTGTCCTTTTGTTTGCGAGTAGGTGACTGGGCATCGGTGATACTGGGGTAACTACGCGTACGGCTGATCTCGAGTCATAGCGGGCGAGTGTGGTTGGTGGGCGGTATTTTGGGTACATATCATTGCCCCCCACTCTCGCTAGCCGCTTGTGCGGGTAGGGAGAGTAGAGTGAAAAAGGGAATGAGGCAGGGTGGAGTTTGGATTTGGAATAGAGTTTTGAGGTTGGTGCCTCCCAAGTGAAGTGAGCGAGCTTCATTTGGAGTTGGAATAAATCTTGAATTTGGTGCCCCCCAAGTGAAGTGAGCGAGCTTCGTTTGGAGTTGGATGTAATTTTGAATTTGGTGCCCCCAAAGTGAACTGAGCGAGCTTCATTTGGAGTTGGAAGAAATTTTGAATTTGGTGCCCCCCAAGTGAAGTGAGCGAGCTTCATTTGGAGTTGGAATAAATCTTGAATTTGGTGCCCCCAAGTGAAGTGAGCAAGCTTCATTTGGAGTTGGAAGAAATTTTGAATTTGGTGCCCCCCAAGTGAAGTGAGCGAGCTTCATTTGGAGTTGGAATAAATCTTGAATTTGGTGCCCCCCAAGTGAAGTGAGTGAGCTTCATTTGGAGTTGGAAAAAATTTTGAATTTGGTGCCCCCCAAGTGAAGTGAGCGAGCTTCATTTGGAGTTGGAAGAAATTTTGAATTTGGTGTCCCCCAAGTGAAATGAGCGAGCTTCATTTGGAGTTGGAAGAAATTTTGAATTTGGTGCCCCCCAAGTGAAATGAGCGACCATGGCCAGGCTGGGAAAAAGTTGTATTTTTGGTATGTTTTGGTCGAGGTTCTGTGTGAGTAAATGAGGGAATATGGAGTTAATGTGTAGTGAAAGTGTCTCTTTGTTTTTACATTATTGATTAGACGTAATAAATGTGAATAATGGGTGATAAATGAGCATTTATGTGTAATGTGAAGTGTCTGTGGTACGGTCTTTGGGAAATGTGTAGGTATATGTGTGATTGGATGTTTTGAAAAAGCAGGTGTACTAGAGTTGTACGTGCAACTGTTCAGTGGACAGAATAATTAAGAAAAGAGGACAATATTGAGGATATGAAAAGGAAAATGATAATAGAAAAGTTGGAAGTGGAAGCGTTTGTGTATATATGTACTTGGGTTGGTGGGGGCGTTAGTGTCACGCGCGTGATGGTTGCTGCCACGTGGGCATGCAGTTATTACTTTCTACAGGTAACCGTGAGTCAGTGTATAAAAAGGTGTGTATAACAGTTGTTTGTGTTATTGCACTCCTCTTCTTATTCGTGGTTTTGCTGGAGAAAAGCTTGATCTTGCCGGAAATCTGTGACCGCGGGAATATCTTACATCGGCCGATTCACTTATTGCTCCGTTTCCAGATTGGTTGATGTCGAACTCTTTTGCTTTATTCTTGGTGTGGAGAAAAGAAATATGTTGCTTTGAATGCTCTTGCCTGAGATTTGCATGCTTTATCTTCTGTTGTTGTTTGCCATGTTTCGTGGTTCATTTGCCTGAGGTTTTGACTGTGTTTTTTGCTTCGAGTTTTGCCGTTGATGGGTCGTTACCGACCGACGGCTAATAAATTTCCCATTGTTCCGGTCGTGATGTATGGTTGTAGGGGGTCTGGCTTTTATTTTTCTGGGCATGTTCTTTGATGTTCTTGAATATCCGTGTAGATATGTGTGTGTAGTTGTATTGGCTTTGATCCTGTTTTGCTATTTGATTTGAAACGATTAGGTGTTGGTTTTTCGGGTAGGGTTTCTAGGGATGTGAACCGTTACGGGTATGATTGTCATTTCGCCGCTTAGTAGTGGGCGTTGCGTCCGTTTTTGTTGCTGTTTGGTTGTGTAAGTGGGCTGAGGATTCCTGTTGTAATATGTATGTTAGAATATTTGTGCTTTGCATTAGGTCGCCGTCCGCGTTGTACATCGCTCGTTTATGATTATGTTGTTTTTGTAGGTATTGTAGAGAATGTCGCTGTCGAGAGAAGTCGTTCCTAACACTCGTCATGTGCTGATAAATTCTATGGGAAGGTGGGTTGACACTCAGGTTCATAGTTATCTTGGTGTGGCCGCCTGTGATAAGGTGCGCTACTTTGACACCTTCGAAAGCCTGTATCGTACGAAAGGGATTCCAGTGACCGCCTTTGATAAAAAGGAGATGGATGCTACTTTTGGCAAGTATAGACATCTGGATTGTGATAGCACTTTTCAGGAGGAGAAGTATGGTCATTTAGTGGCTCGGCTTTTCCGTATTGAAGATGGGTATGAGTGGAGGATGCCACGTACTGGTGAGCGGTTATACGATCGTGATGAAGGTGGTTGGATGGCGATTCCCATTTCTCACTTTAAGGCTGGACTGAGGCTGCCGATGCATAAATTCATGTCTGATCTGTTTAAGTACTACTTCAGGTGTTCGCCTGCTCAGTTCTCACCGAACGCGATTTGGGTAATTTTGTGGTTTATTGCTTGTTGTGCTAAGGATGGGAGACAACAAACCTTCAAGGGTTTCTTTGCTTTGTTCTACGTGCGACTTACGAGTTCCAAGCCATTTTACGAAATTCACTAGAATTCGTACACGGTCGTGGCCAAGTGGCTGGGAAATCACAGCCTCTTCCGCTTTCCCAAGGGGATGGCTAACTGGCAGGAAGAGTACATCATGGTTCGTGGCGGTGATCTTGCTTACTTGCCTAACTTTGCGGTGGAAGTTAGGAACGTCTACCCGTCAGAAAAGAAAGCTTTAAGCGTTGATGTCGCTGACTTGCTGGAGCGGACTGTTCGATCGCTTGGGCGCATGTGGACGGATACGGATTTTTCTGAGAACGTAAATCTGTTAGAGTACAATTGTAAGTGTTCGCATCCTATGACTTTATGGTCGCTGTATTTTTATCTGTTGGCTGATTGTATACTGTTATTTGTGTATCTTGTAACAGTGTTGATACCGATAATGGGTGATCTACCCGTGCTTTATAATGTTGATTATAATGAACCTGAAAAGCAAAAGGAGTTTCTGAACACGAAGGCCCCACGTGAGTCTGTCAATGTTAACCCCCTGTCAATGTTAACCCCCCTCGTGAGAGGAAAGGGAAAAGGAGTGGGGAGGATGGTGAGGGTAGCGTCGATGTTCGGGCTGCGCGGACTGGGCCTGCTGGCCATGTGAGGACTTCTTTGATTGACGAGGAAGATGCGGCATTTGGGGAGATGACTGGTGATGTGGAAAGGTTGATGAATGAGGCGGCGGGCGAGGGGGAGAGTCCATCTGTTACTGGTGAGGAGGATGTTGTAAAGCGTAACATAAGATGTAAAAGAGATAACTACAACTCAACAAAGGACAAGACAGACAATAATATTAACAGAAGCACAGGAATCCAGAATCAAAGAAGAAAATGTAAACTCAAAAAATCAAAATACCTTATGTATTCTTGAAGTCCGTAAACAGGTCACGGAAAGAAGTTCATGAAAATGTTCAAGCCTCAGTGACAGCAAAAGAAACAAGACTTTCAAGACGACAGAAGTATGTGAATGATTTAGGGTTAAGTACCACGGGATTCCAGTGATTTAAATGAAGCAACCAGAACGACAAGGGACGTATCAGCATCATTGAATTGAAGACATAAAAGAAGAATTGATCAAGTGTTATTCATCTGTGAACCAGACCAGTTGCACTAGGTGACGGCACTGAAAAGATCAAGTTGTTTTATCGTCTCAGAAGAAAGTGATACAGTCTATTACTTAAACACCCAGGAGCTCAGTGGAATCATTAATTGATAAAAGACAAGAAACAAGAATTCGATAGTTTTTCAATTAAGAAAACTATCGAATGGTATAATAATGATTCATTGAAAACCATGTTTACTTTAATTTGGTATTCGATAGTTTTGATTTAAAAAACTATCGAATGGTAAATTAAAGTATTTCATTCGATGGTTTTTAATTAAGGAGCAGGTGAAAAGTATTCTTGTTTTACAGGTTGAAGTTGAAGATGGACGGCCAGGATTGTTTCTACATTCCTAGTTCGATATTTTTCAATTGAAGACTACAATTAATACAGAGAGAAGATAGTGTCTTCTTCAGTCGAGGTTATTTCACAGAAGCAATAACTGAGAGAGAGTTTGAGCCAGAGAGAAAATACCATAGAAATTAATTCTGCTTGAATTCTATCAAAGTTTTGATTGTGTATAACTTAGAACTCATTGAAGCTAATCTACGGATTAGAAATTGTAGCACCCTTCGAGGTTTATATTTATAAAAAGATATATTCCCCGAAACTTGATTTGGTTTGGTGTGTTTGATTTCGTTATAGAACTGAAAGATTAATCCGCGAACGAAATTGAATTATTTGTGAGTATCGTATTCAACCCCCCCTTCTACGATACTTTGGACCTAACAATTGGTATCAGAGCTACTTGATTGATATACAAATCAGATCCGGTGAATGAGACAAAAATCAAACGTAGCGTGAAAATTCGAAGCAAATTTTTTAACTTTCAAAATTTTTCATTTAATTGGAATTTCTTGAATTTTAAACAATTTGAAATTTTCAGAAACCATGAGTGCTCCAAAGACAACCGTTGGTATTAAAGTTCCCCCGTTTACTAGAGATGATTTCGGTTTGTGGAAGATGAAGATGCTGTTATTTATCAAGGCATTTAATCCGTTGTATATTGGAATATTAGAGAACGGACCGTTTGTACCAATGAAACCAGTTGGTGAATCTACAGCTCCTGATAGTAGCAGGATTCCTTCAGGCACCCAACCTAAGGATATAAGTGAATTTACAGATTCTGACAAAGAACTGATTCGATTGGACACCGGTTTAATGTTGATATTGGCGGACTCCGCAGACAAGGAAATGAGCTATCAGTTGATGAACTGTGCAAGCGGGAAACATATGTGGGATACCATTAACTTAATAATGGAAGGAACTGAAGACGTGCAGGAAAACAGATTGGACATCCTGACTTCTCAATATGAAGCGTTTAGGTCACTGCCAGGAGAAAGTATAACTCAGGTCTTTGAGAAATATACTAAGCTTCTCAATGAATTGGCAATGAAAGGAAAGACCTATCCACTGAGAGAATCAAACAGGAAGTTCATGATGACGCTGCCCCATCATGTAGAACACAAGTCATCATCCATTAGGGAAAGAATTGACTTCACAAAGATGTCATTAGAGATGATCTATGGCAAGTTGAAGACCTATGAGATGGAACAGGAACATAGGGTGATAATCTACGGATCAGGGACAGTGGACAGCAAGCACAATGCACTTGTGAGATCAGCAGCACTTGTAGTGGATGAACCAATAACTTCTGAGATTCAGGTTCAAACCCCTAGAGCTGGAAAGGAGGTGATAATAGAAGCAGAAATAGATTCTGTGAATCTGGGTGTTGATGAAAGTGATTACTACACCCTAGAAGAGCTTGAGCAAATGAAAGACAAAACCATGGCGTACTTAGCTGCAAAGTTTAGTCATATTCGTTTCAAGAGAAACCCTAAGTACAAGTTCAAGGGCTCAACCAACAGATTCTAGAAGAGCAATTATACACCTAGTACAGGATTTAAGGGAGGCTACAAGACTGGCATGATTGACAGAAGCAAATCAAGATGCTACAATTACAATGAGTTAGGCCATTTCGCCACTGAATGCCGGAAGCCTCGTCAAGCAAGAGACATGAAAGATGTCTATGGAAAGAAGGATTCTTATGATGAGTTGAAGAAGGAGAATGCCAAGCTTAAACAGCAATTGGAGGCATTGTCTGGAAAGCCAAAAGGGAAAGCTTATATAGCAGAGGGAAATCACTGGGATGATACTGATTCGGATGAAGAGGAGGAATATGGAAATGTTGCTCTAATGGCTGACTCTTCAGAGGAATCACCACAATCATCTCAGGTACCTATCTTAACTACAATTGATATGTCTAACTCTGAGTACAAGAAAACTGTGCAAGATCTTAGTGTAGAATTGTTTAATGTACACACAAGCATGCTAGCATCAGAAATGGAAAATGCTAAACTAGTTCTTAAGATTAAAAAGCTAGAATCTAAAAATGAAGAACTAGAGCTTGTAGCTGTAACATTAGAAGATCTTAAGCAAAAGAATGCATACTTAGAGAACAAGGTCAAGTGTAATGATGAGATAGAGACTATCCTCAGGAAGCAGATTTCAGATTTAGATTTGAAACTGAATGCTTTTAATAATTCCGCTCTAGTGGCTAAGGAAATCATTGATACTCAGGCCATAGAGAATAAAACTGCTATAGGATTTGACTATAACAAGAAAGCTGGTAAGAAGATTGTGGAATTCCCTGTGACACCTTCAGTTGTCAAAAGGAATACTCCACATGTTCTTAAGAATGTTGATTGTCCAGTTTTTGTTAAGCCGTTTCCACCACTCTTTAATGAGGATGACCTTTTCATTAGACAAGAATTGCTTGAGGAGGATTTATTGAAGGAAAAAGAGGTAAAGACTAAGTTGCCTAGGAAATCAGTAAAAAATGAATTACCTAAACCTGATTTACCTAAAACTGAAGTAGGTTCCTTAGTTAGTAATGTTAAAAAGAACAGGAATGGGAAGAAGAAGATTGTTAATCAGGAAATGGTTCCATATTCTCCCATTGTATCTAGGAAGTTGTGCTCTATTTGTAATTCTGCTGGACACCTTACACATGCATGTAAAAAGGTTAAAGTAGAAACTGCTAATACTTCTGAAATGCATAACATGTCTGACATGCCTGATACTCATGAACCCCGTGGAAAGAAAGAGTGTTTGCTATGTAAGTACAACATCATGCATGCTTATTTTAAGTTGATGAATGATAGTAGCAATAGCACTGTTAATGTTAAATCCACAGATACTATGAATATCAAACAGGGTAAGACTAAATTGAATGTTACTCCTGTTAAATCATCTAAACCTTCAGGACCCAAACAATTTTGGGTACCAAAGTCCGCTTAATCAATCTGTGATTGCAGGGTAAGGTTAAAAGCTCAAAGGTTGTGTGGATTCTGGATAGTGGTTGTTCTAGACACATGACATGTGAAGAGTCCCTTCTTACAGAGGTGGTTAAGAAGACCGGCCCGATTGTAACCTTTGGAGATGACAGCAAAGGATTCACTACGGGATATGGTAAATTGAAAGCTGGAAATTTCATCATTGAGAACATCTCTCTTTTTAAAGGATTAAAGCACAATCTTCTAAGTATCAGTCAGTTCTGTGATAAAGGCTACAATGTAGATTTTAGAAAGGACAAGTGCTTGATCACCAACATGAAGGATGAGAAGCTTACTCTACTGGGAGTGAGAAAAGGAAATTTGTTTATAGCTGACTTAAGTTCTACCAGTGAAGGAGAAGTTACATGTTTCTATGCAAAGGCATCTTCATAACAAAGTTGGCTATGGTACAAGAAGCTCTCACATCTGAACTTCAAAACTATGAACTCTTTGGTAAAGAGAGAGTTAGTGAGAGGGTTGCCCCTCATGGAATTCAATCAGGAGGGACTATGTGAAGCATGTGAAAAAGGGAAATCGAAGAAAGCATCACATGGAAGCAAAGGAATGACAAGCATTACTGAACCATTACAGCTGATTCATATGGATTTATTTGGTCCAGTTAATGTTATGTCACTTTCAAGAAATAGATATGCATTGGTGATGGTGGATGACTACTCTAAGTACATGTGACGCCCTCCAAACCCGGGGTACAAATTTGAGGAGTCATCCGACCAACGGAATACTATTTAACACATGCATAATATATTTAAAGACACAAATACCCCTTGACCAAGACCGCATCCAGATTATGGCAATGAACACAAGCTACTACAATCTTATATTAATACAATACCAGTTTTATCAGAGTTATTACATCACAACCAAAGTTCAAATCTAGACATCTAATCTAGAAAAGCAAAACAACAACTACCCTGCCAATGACAATGACACGAGGGGCTCTCCTGGCTGCTGGTGAACTATCGGTCACGCTATGTCGACTCATACTCTCGCTTCACTGGAATAGGGTTAGAAAACAACAAGCAAGAGTGAGCCAAAATTGCTCAGCAAACATCAATGAATCATTTCTATCACAGTTGTAAGGATATGAATTTATGATATTAGAATCAACAATATTTAGCTAACACATGCTTTGTATCAATAACAATGGAAGAAAAGAATTAGAATTTGGCTTATACATTTTATTCAAATCAAAGGTTGTGCTGCTGGCCAGCCACGCATCAACCCCGGACTAGCTCATGTCATAGTCCTCTACTGGATCCTAGGCCAATTTGGGCCTTAAGTTATTCTGACCATGAATATGGTCCGACCAATTACTGGTCCATTTTTAAAAACACATGCCAAATATATAATAGGGTATAAACAATAACATGCTCAATAAGATAAACTGAATGTATAGTAATTGCAAAAGAGCTTCAACTGTTCAGTATCAAATGAAGATCGAGAAACAATCATGGAGTAATTTCAATGGTACGGTGTACTCATTCAATAAGGGAATCAATAATGGTAGTCGATAATCAATGACCGTAATCAATAGTCAAGATGGAAGTCAAATAATCAATGGTTGTCAATGATAATCAAAGGATGATAAACAATAACAATAGGTGGTAAACAATAATCAAGTGAATTGGAAATAAGGGTTTCCGATGCAGATCAAATCAAAGAATCAAGAATCTCTAAGGAAATGGAATCAGTTGTCCAAATGCGGTGAAAGGATTGATAATTGAATTATTCTGGGGATAACGGTATTCAAGTAATCAAGACAATAATACATTTTATCACAAGTAAAGGCACAGATACTTGCATGGTCTAAGCTGCTGTCGGATCGACTCTGCTCACTCTACTTTTCCCTTTCCCTTGCTCCGGGAACTCGATTCTATAATTAAACAACTTATCACAATAAGTCTAACTATTTTCGTTCTACTCTCGACACTTATTCAATCAATAATCACATTTAAACAAGTAACCGGTTACGTATCGGACGTCCGGTATAATTTACGATATTTAAAACTCAGATATTTGCCCTAGTACGGGCATATACAGACTATAAAACACAACACACAATTAATATGAACCATATAGCACTTATAAACATTTTTTAAAACATCATACGAAACTTATTTGAATTTTTGATAAGTCACGATTAATTTTTAAATCAAAAATCGGATTTTTAAATCCAATATAAACATTTAAATGCAAATAAATCAATTAATAAAATTAATTGACACTCTTTAAATACTCAAACTATTTTTAAATAAATAAATAGGCTTGAAAATAATTAAACTGAATTTTTAATTAATTAAATCCAATTAATAATTAATTTTTAAGAATTAATTGATTAAAAGAATTAACCAATTAATTAATAAATTAATTATTAATTAAAAATAATTAAAATAATTAAGTTTAATCAATTTTCGGATTTAAAATAATAAATATAATTTATCAGAATTTTTCTGATATTAAAATATATTTTTAAAATAAAAATATGAATTTTTAAAGTTTTAAACTATTTTCGAATTAATTTTAAAAATAAAAATCCAAAAACAGTTTTCTGAAAATGAATTAGGTTTTTGAAGATTGAAACCGGGTCGAAAAATCGGGTAAACGGGTCGGGATGAACTGGAACGGGTCGCCAAGAACTCGCCGGAAATTTTCCAGAATCCGGCGACCTGCCCAGAATCCGGCGACCAAAATACACGTTAAAAATTGGGGATTTTTATATCAAAACGTTCCAAATAAACACAGCAACTCATTCCGATCAAAAACGTACCAAAAGCATCGCCGGAATCAAAAACCCGACTATTTTCCGGCGAGCTTAAACAAATTTTCCGATCTGTAAAAATCCTACATGAAACTCTACGTTCTTTATGTTAAAATGAAGCTAAGAACACATACAATGAAAGCCCTCTACCAAAAACAATGTCAGATCATTCATATGAACGGACTATTCAAAAGAAGAATTCGGGTCAAAAACCCGAAAATCAAACCCATCAAAATCGAACATAAACATGAAATTAAAGCATGGATTCTTGCTAATTAGAACCCTAGGAACATGTTAGAAGCAACCAATTGAACGGAGAATCAACAGAATGAAAATCCCCAAATCGAATCAAGAACCCTAATTATAATTCGAAACTTGTAAAATCAATATAAAATCGAATACTTACCAGATGATGATGAGGTTGGAAGATTCTGAAACTAGATTTTTGGGGCTTTGATTTGAGTATAAGAACTTCAAATTTGGACTTCAATAACCCTTAGAACGAATTGATTGAAGATCAAGAACACAAAAATAATATTTGGGAATTTCGGATTTTATGAATAATTGCTGCAGATTTGCTATAAGTTATGAAGTCTGGTTTGTCTTTTTATATGTCTGGAAAAATAATACCCCAAATAACATTTTTGGATCGAAATTGATTCGTTAGATCGTTTAAAAACCCTAATTATGTCAAAAAACACGTTTTACGAAAAATAAGGGGTTAAAAAGGTTGATGATCATCCAAATTGATATATATCATTATATAACTAATGCTCAAGAATACTAGGGCTATAACAACTTCAATATTGATATAGAACGACAAATCCGTCCCCTTAAGCAATTAGGGTTCAGAACGATTTTTCCTTTTTCGGACAAAAATTGAAATTTATTCGCAGAATCAAATAGGTAGGGTTAAATAGAATCCCATAACCCTTTCGATAACGATTCGAATATGAAAGACGAAGAATTAAAAATGAATGTACGAAATTTCAACGGGGCCCTTGAATTATCAAAACGGCTCAAAATTGAAGAAAATTCCAAATGACGAAATATTTGAAAGGGGCTTTCGACTCACCATTTAGCACATAATCACACCACAATTATCATTTAATAATATTCCAATATTCCATAATAAATATTTTAGACTAAATATATCATTTAATCAAATAATAAAATTCACGGATATTACATCCTTCCCTCCTTAATAGGATTCTGTCCTCAGAATCAGATCAAGGAAACAACCGGGGATACTTCCCTAACATTTCACTCTCTAACTCCCAGGTAGACTCTTCTACTTTAGGATTCCTCCACAAAACTCTCACTAACGCTACTGTCTTATTCCTTAGTACTTTCTCCTTACGATCCAATATCTGAATCGGTCGTTCTACATATGATAAATCTGCCTGGACCTCTATGGGTTCATACTCTATTACATGATTCGAATCTGGTCGATATCTCTTAAGCATAGATACATGAAATACATTATGAACGTGCTGCATATGCGGTGGCAATGCCAACTCGTAAGCTACCTCGCCCACCTTCTTCAAAATCTCAAACGGCCCAACATATCTCGGACTCAACTTCCCTTTCTTTCCAAACCTAACTAATCCTTTCCATGGTGAAACCTTTAGTAACACCTGCTCTCCTTCTTCGAATCCCACATCCTTTCTGGCTAGATCCGCATACTTTTTCTGTCGGTCTTGAGCTGTTATCAATCTTTTCTGAATCAATTGAACCACTTCCTTTGTTCGTTGCACTAGTTCTGGTCCTATCATTTTCCGTTCACCAACTTCTTCCCAATATACTGGAGATCGGCACTTTCGTCCATACAAAGCTTCGTAAGGTGGCATTCCGATGCTCGCGTGAAAACTATTATTATATGAAAATTCCACCAAGGGTAGATGATCGTCCCAACTGCCTTCAAAGTCAAGTGCACATGTCCTAAGCATATCTTCAATAGTCTGAATTGTCCTTTCGCTTTGACCGTCCGTCTGCGGATGATAAGCCGTACTCATTCTCAACTCGGTGCCCAAACACTCTTGAAAACTCCTCCAAAATCTTGAATTGAATCGAGGGTCTCTATCAGACACTATCGATACTGGAACTCCATGTCGTACTACGATTTCTTTTATATAAATATGAACTAACTTGTCTAGCGAGAATCTCTCGTTAATCGGAAGAAAATGGTCAGATTTCGTCAATCGATCCACGATAACCCAGATGGCATCATGGTTAGCTTTCGTTCTAGGCAATCCTACTACAAAGTCCATCGCAATGTGTTCCCACTTCCATTCGGGAATTTCCAATGGTTGAAGTAATCCACTTGGTCTCTGGTGTTCCGCCTTAACTCTTTGACACGTAAAGCATTTACTTACCCATTCCGCAATCTCTTTCTTCATATTTGGCCACCAAAAGTTCGTCTTAAGATCTCGATACATCTTCGTACTTCCTGGATGAATTGAATACTTCGAGTTGTGTGCTTCGTGCAAAATCTCACCTTTCAGTTCCGTTACGTTAGGTATCCATATCCGAGAAGCAAATCTCAAGATCCCTTTGTCGTCCGATTGGCTACATATTTCCTCACCTGTCATTTTACGCACATCCTCATTCATAACTTGCTCTTGGCACTTTCGTATCTTCTCCAACAATTCAGGTTGAAACGTCATGGTATAAATCATTTCCGTCGCGTCCTTCGAATTAATTACTTCGATTTCTAACTTCTCAAATTCCTTGTACAACTCTTTGGTCATCGTCAGTGTATTCAATCTCTCTTTCCTGCTCAATGCATCTGCTACCACATTTGCCTTGCCGGGATGATAGTTGATAGAAACGGCGTAGTCCTTGATTAGTTCTAACCATCTTCGTTGCCTCATGTTCAGCTCTTTCTGAGTAAAGATATACTTCAAACTTTTGTGATCGGTGTAAATTTCACATCTCTCTCCATACAAGTAGTGTCTCCATATCTTCAAAGAAAACACAATAGCTGCTAACTCCAAATCATGTGTAGGGTACTTCTGTTCGTGGGGTCTCAACTGTCTTGACGCATAAGCAATCACCTTGTCATGTTGCATAAGTACGCATCCCAATCCTTTGTACGACGCATCACTATAGATTACGAAATGACCTTGATCGTCTGGTAGTATCAATACCGGTGCCGTAGTTAGTCTTTTCTTTAAGTCTTGGAAGCCTTCTTCACATTTATCGTTCCATATGAATCGCTCGCTTTTCCTTGTCAGCTTGGTCATTGGAGTAGCCATCTTCGCAAAATCTTGCACAAATCTCCGGTAGTATCCGGCTAATCCCAAGAAACTTCTGACTTCAGTCGGTGTCCTTGGTCTCTCCCAATCTTTCACTGCCTCTATCTTTGCTGGGTCCACTTTGATGCCTTCGCTGCTCACCACGTGTCCTAAGAAATGAACTTCTTTCAACCAGAATTCACACTTGGAAAACTTTGCGTATAGTCTTTCTTGTCTCAACGTTTCCAACACAATTCGCAACTGGTCTGCATGCTCTTCTTCTGTCCTTGAGTATATCAAGATGTCATCGATGAATACCACTATGAACTTGTCCAAATATCTCTTGAAAATCCTGTTCATTAGGTCCATAAAAGCTGCGGGTGCATTCGTTAGTCCAAACGCCATTACTAAGAATTCATAGTGCCCATACCTTGTTCGAAAGGCTGTCTTCGGTATGTCGTCTGGTCTAATCTTCAATTGGTGATATCCTGACCGTAGGTCAATCTTTGAAAAATGTACCGCTCCTTTCAGCTGGTCAAACGGATCATCTATTCGAGGTAATGGATACTTGTTCTTAATGGTCAGCTTGTTCAACTCCCGATAGTCTATACACAATCTCATGCTTCCATCCTTTTTCTTGACAAACAGTACTGGTGCTCCCCACGGTGAAACGCTGGGTCTAATAATTCCTTTTTCTAGCAAATCTTGCAGTTGATCAGCCAATTCCTTCATCTCCACTGGTGCCATTCTGTAAGGGGCCTTAGATACTGGCTCCGCGCCTGGTACTAAGTCTATTGCAAATTCAATCTCTCTATCTGAAGGTAAACCTGGTAATTCTTCCGGAAAAACATCTGGAAACTCATTTACGACTGGAATATCTTCTAACTTAGAAACTTCCTTATCTATATCTATCACATAAGCTAAATACGCCTCACAACCTTGCCTTAATGACCTCTTAGCCTGAATCATTGTCAGGAACCTCTTTCTTTGTTTCTCTCCTCTAAATATTATTTCTTTCTTTTCCAGGGTAACCAAAGTAACCCTCTTATTCTTACAATCAATACTTGCATCATACTCAGTCAACCAATCCATCCCTAATATCACATCAAATTCACCTAACTTAAAAGGTAACAAGTCAACATAAAAACGATTTCCCAAAATCTCTATCTCACAACGAGGATAATACGAACTGACCGCGATACGATCCTGATTAGCTATCTCTATAGTCAACACTCCACTTAAAGGTTTCATTACGTAATTCAATCTACGAGCAAACGTTTCAGAAATAAAAGACTTCGTCGCTCCCGAATCTATTAACACTTGTGCAGGAATAGAATTTACTAGAAGTGTACCTGCCACCACGTCGGAATCTCTCACTGCTTCTCCCATTGACATATTGTAGGTCCTGGCTAACGGCTGGACGTTAACAACTGAGGGTGCTTCAATTGCCCGAATCATATTGTTCACGGTTGCTGGTGCTCTGCAGTCCTTGATCATGTGACCTGGTTTCTTACACCGATGACACACAATGCCCATCTTGCAATCCCGGGAATAATGTCCCTCCTGATTACATTTAAAGCATGTGACATTCAATCGATGGCATATCCCTAAATGTCGCTTCCCGCATGTCTTGCATTCTGGTAGTGGGGGTCTAGAAAGTCCCTGCTGACTGCCGGTTAGTAGACTGTTATCTTGTCCTACGCTTCCGGTATCTGGTTTCCTAAAACTCGTATTCCTTCCGTGCTGAAATCCTAGTTTCTTATTTGCTTGCCCTTGAAAACTTCCCTGCTGCTGTCCCTTATCGGGTATCTCTGCTTTCCTTTTCTTGTTCTCCCTCTCTTTCATGTAAGAATCACTCTCTGTCTCCGCAATCATTGCCTTTTGGACCACCGCTGCATAGGTGTCCAACTCCAACACAGCTAACTTACTACGAATCCAAGACCTCAGTCCCTGCTGGAACCTCTTGGCCTTCTTCTTTTCCGTATCCACATAGGTTGGAACAAACCTTGACAACTCCGTAAACCTTGTTTCATACTGGGGCACTGTCATGTTTCCCTGCTTTAATTCTAAAAACTTTAATTCCATCTGATCTCTCATATAGTCCGGAAAATACCTTTCCAAAAACAACTATGTAAATCTTGCCCACGTAATTAATCCCTCGGGCTCCATAGCCCTACTCGTTTCCCACCAATAACTGGCCTCATTCTTCAGAAAATAGCTTGCATACTCTGTCTTCTTATCTTCTGTCACCTCTATCAAGGCAAAAGCCTTTTCCATCTCTTTCAACCATGCCTTAGCCTCTACAGGGTCTGCTGATCCTTTAATTTCTGGAGGTTTTGCTGCCTGGAAAGATTTGAACGTAATCGCCGGTGCCGCTTGCTGGTGCTGTTGTTGATGCTGCTGATGCTGATGTTGCTGATGCTGTTGCTGCTGTTCTAAGAGCTGTTGCTGAAATGTTCGTTGCTGCTGTGCTAATGCGGCAGTCTGTTGAGTAAGAGTATTTAACAACTGGATTACCATCGGGTCCATGCGGCCCGTGGGAGGTGTATTTTGTTGACCCTCTTGGTCAGAGGTATCAGTTGAACGGGTTTGTCGTCTAGGAGCCATATTGCTGATGAATAAACAATAATTGGCTTAATCAAACAGTCCATATAAAAGAAGGAAGGATCACAATTGATATCTCGAAGGTTTACAGATCTTCTCAACGGTGTATGGATACACTCGTTGCAACAAGTAGAATAACAGTTATGATGCTGGAAATGAATGACAGGGGAATAAATACAGTTCTATAAAAGAGGTTTATCATATATATATATAGATAGAGTTAGTATAAGCGTAGAACGCTTCAAAAGAAAATATATCATGGTTGAACCACAACTGCCGACCAGCAATACAACAAAAATGCAACAACAACCCGAGGCGTTCCTATAAGCCCGGTGCACTGCTGATTCTACAAACTGCATCTATATACTAACTATCTAGAAACCATACATCCACGTCACATATGTCTGCTACTAATACCTGCTCACGGATCACCTGCTCCTGCCGGCCATAACGGGGGTCCTGAAATCTCTGCAATCTCACTCATCGCATAATCCAAAATCTGTCTCATCCCTGCTACTGTCTCTCCCTCTCGACTAGAAGCTAATCCGTGCAATCAAGTCTCAACCAAGGTCCTCGTAACCTTAAACCTCATCTGAATGTCTCTCATCTGATCTCTAAGTCTGTCTCTCTCTCGGACAGCTGCTGCTTCGATCGAACGAACTCTACCCATCTCCATAACCTGTCCATAAAGGTACTCCTTCTCTCTACTCACCCTCTGATATACATGGTGTGGAACTGGTGGCTCACCTAGCTGATACAAAGGCCCACAAACTGATGCCTGAGACACTGGTGTTGGGGCTTCTTGTCGGAGTGGAATAGGACAAGGTATCTGATCTCTCCTGACTACTGGGTCCTGATGCCTAGGCTGATATCGCACTGGCCGAGACGGTCCTGCTCTCTCAACGGGCGTAGGTATCTCTGACATCGTATCCTCGGAAGGGTCTGAGTCCGAACTAGAACTAGGGGGCTGCAATTATAACCATATTTAATCACTACGCATAATATCCCTAGTTGACTTCCTAATATCCTTACGTGAATTCCTAACTCTCTATGTTATCCTGGACCCTAAGTCCTAACTTGTTTCAAATGCCATAACCTGTTGCTCTGATACCAACTGTGACGCCCTCCAAACCCGGGGTACAGATTTGAGGAGTCATCCGACCAACGGAATACTATTTAACACATGCATAATATATTTAAAGACACAAATACCCCTTGACCAAGACCGCATCCAGATTATGGCAATGAACACAAGCTACTACAATCTTATATTAATACAATACCAGTTTTATCAGAGTTATTACATCACAACCAAAGTTCAAATCTAGACATCTAATCTAGAAAAGCAAAACAACAACTACCCTGCCAATGACAATGACACGAGGGGCTCTCCTGGCTGCTGGTGAACTATCGGTCACGCTATGTCGACTCATACTCTCGCTTCACTGGAATAGGGTTAGAAAACAACAAGCAAGAGTGAGCCAAAATTGCTCAGCAAACATCAATGAATCATTTCTATCACAGTTGTAAGGATATGAATTTATGATATTAGAATCAACAATATTTAGCTAACACATGCTTTGTATCAATAACAATGGAAGAAAAGAATTAGAATTTGGCTTATACATTTTATTCAAATCAAAGGTTGTGCTGCTGGCCAGCCACGCATCAACCCCGGACTAGCTCATGTCATAGTCCTCTACTGGATCCTAGGCCAATTTGGGCCTTAAGTTATTCTGACCATGAATATGGTCCGACCAATTACTGGTCCATTTTTAAAAACACATGCCAAATATATAATAGGGTATAAACAATAACATGCTCAATAAGATAAACTGAATGTATAGTAATTGCAAAAGAGCTTCAACTGTTCAGTATCAAATGAAGATCGAGAAACAATCATGGAGTAATTTCAATGGTACGGTGTACTCATTCAATAAGGGAATCAATAATGGTAGTCGATAATCAATGACCGTAATCAATAGTCAAGATGGAAGTCAAATAATCAATGGTTGTCAATGATAATCAAAGGATGATAAACAATAACAATAGGTGGAAAACAATAATCAAGTGAATTGGAAATAAGGGTTTCCGATGCAGATCAAATCAAAGAATCAAGAATCTCTAAGGAAATGGAATCAGTTGTCCAAATGCGGTGAAAGGATTGATAATTGAATTATTCTGGGGATAACGGTATTCAAGTAATCAAGACAATAATACATTTTATCACAAGTAAAGGCACAGATACTTGCATGGTCTAAGCTGCTGTCGGATCGACTCTGCTCACTCTACTTTTCCCTTTCCCATGCTCCGGGAACTCGATTCTATAATTAAACAACTTATCACAATAAGTCTAACTATTTTCGTTCTACTCTCGACACTTATTCAATCAATAATCACATTTAAACAAGTAACCGGTTACGTATCGGACGTCCGGTATAATTTACGATATTTAAAACTCAGATATTTGCCCTAGTACGGGCATATACAGACTATAAAATACAACACACAATTAATATGAACCATATAGCACTTATAAACATTTTTTAAAACATCATACGAAACTTATTTGAATTTTTGATAAGTCACGATTAATTTTTAAATCAAAAATCGGATTTTTAAATCCAATATAAACATTTAAATGCAAATAAATCAATTAATAAAATTAATTGACACTCTTTAAATACTCAAACTATTTTTAAATAAATAAATAGGCTTGAAAATAATTAAATTGAATTTTTAATTAATTAAATCCAATTAATAATTAATTTTTAAGAATTAATTGATTAAAAGAATTAACCAATTAATTAATAAATTAATTATTATTTAAAAATAATTAAAATAATTAAGTTTAATCAATTTTCGGATTTAAAATAATAAATATAATTTATCAGAATTTTTCTGATATTAAAATATATTTTTAAAATAAAAATATGAATTTTTAAAGTTTTAAACTATTTTCGAATTAATTTTAAAAATAAAAATCCAAAAACAGTTTTCTGAAAATGAATTAGGTTTTTGAAGATTGAAACCGGGTCGAAAAATCGGGTAAACGGGTCGGGATGAACTGGAACGGGTCGCCAAGAACTCGCCGGAAATTTTCCAGAATCCGGCGACCTGCCCAGAATCCGGCGACCAAAATACACGTTAAAATTGGGGATTTTTATATCAAAACGTTCCAAATAAACACAGCAACTCATTCCGATCAAAAACGTACCAAAAGCATCGCCGGAATAAAAAACCCGACTATTTTCCGGCGAGCTTAAACAAATTTTCCGATCTGTAAAAATCCTACATGAAACTCTACGTTCTTTATGTTAAAATGAAGCTAAGAACACATACAATGAAAGCCCTCTACCAAAAACAATGTCAGATCATTCATATGAACGGACTATTCAAAATAAGAATTCGGGTCAAAAACCCGAAAATCAAACCCATCAAAATCGAACATAAACATGAAATTAAAGCATTGATTCTTGCTAATTAGAACCCTAGGAACATGTTAGAAGCAACCAATTGAACGGAGAATCAACAGACTGAAAATCCCCAAATCGAATCAAGAACCCTAATTATAATTCGAAACTTGTAAAATCAATATAAAATCGAATACTTACCAGATGATGATGAGGTTCGAAGATTCTGAAACTAGATTTTTGGGGATTTGATTTGAGTATAAGAACTTCAAATTTGGACTTCAATAACCCTTAGAACGAATTGATTGAAGATCAAGAACACAAAAATAATATTTGGGAATTTCGGATTTTATGAATAATTGCTGCAGATTTGCTATGAGTTATGAAGTCTGATTTGTCTTTTTATATTTCTGGAAAAATAAAGCCCAAATAACATTTTTGGATCGATATTGATTCGTTAGATCGTTTAAAAACCCTAATTAGGTCAAAAACACGTTTTACGAAAAATAAGGGGTTAAAAAGGTTGATGATCATCCAAATTGATATATATCATTATATAACTAATGCTCAAGAATACTAGGGCTATAACAACTTCAATATTGATATAGAACGACAAATCCGTCCCCTTAAGCAATTAGGGTTCGGAACGATTTTTCCTTTTTCGGATCAAAAATTGAAATTTATTCGCAGAATCAAATAGGTAGGGTTAAATAGAATCCCATAACCCTTTCGATAACGATTCGAATATGAAAGACGAAGAATTAAAAATGAATGTACGAAATTTCAACGGGGCCCTTGAATTATCAAAACGGCTCAAAATTGAAGAAAATTCCAAATGACGAAATATTTAAAAGGGGCTTTCGACTCACCATTTAGCACATAATCACACCACAATTATCATTTAATAATATTCCAATATTCCATAATAAATATTTTAGACTAAATATATCATTTAATCAAATAATAAAATTCACGGATATTACAGTACACGTGGGTGTTGTTCATACAAACAAAGGATGAAGCAACACAACTAATCATTGATCACATCAAGAAGATAGAAATGGAAGCTAAGCTACCTGTGCAGACAATCAGATCAGACAATGGAACTGAATTCAAGAATGCAGTTCTTAATGATTTCTGCTCAGAGAAAGGAATATCAAGACAGTTTTCAGCACCAAGAACTCCTCAACAGAATGGAGTAGTGGAAAGGAAGAACAGGACCTTGGTTGAAGCAGCAAGGACCATGTTGAGTGAATCAAAACTTCCCACTTACTTTTGGGCTGAAGCAGTGAATACAGCTTGCTACACTCAGAATCGAACCCTGATCAACAAACATCATGAAAAGACTCCGTATGAGTTAATGGCCAACAAGAAACCAACACTGAAGTACTTTCATGTGTTTGGTGCAAAGTGCTTTGTACTTAAAGATGGAGAACATCTTGGCAAGTTTGATGCCAAAGCAGATGAAGGCATTTTTCTGGGCTATTCTCTGGAATCTAAGGCTTTCAGGGTATATGTGATTGAAGATAAGAAGGTGTTGGAAAGCTTTAATGTAACATTTGACGACACCAAAAGACCAGGCCTGCAAACTGGAGAGAACTCTGAATCCTTGGTATTTGAAAATCTATCAGGAGATCTCTCTGACAATGAAGAAGTACCTGAAGTTGTTATAGTCATTAATAATAATCATAATGATAATGATTCTGGACAAAGTGGTGACCAAAGTGGAGATCCTCAACATTCTACAGGATCCACTAGTCAGTCTATAGAATCATCAGATCAAACCATCAACAACTCAGGGGGAGCAGGAGAAGGATCAACTAGTCACACTCCACAACATCTAGAACAAGGAGAATCATCAAGATCGAATCTGCCAAGACAAAGGGTATGGAATAGAGATCATCCCTTTCACTTGATCATTGGTGATCCGGACACAGGAGTGAGAACTAGGAGAACATCACAAAATGAATGTCACTATTATGGGTTTCTTTCAGAAACAGAACCTAAGAAAGTTGAAGATGCTCTAGATGATCCAGATTGGGTGATTGCTATGCAAGAGGAACTCAATCAGTTTGAAATGCAGAAAGTTTGGAAGCTGGTAACCAGGCCTAAGGGAAAATCTGTTATTGGAACACGATGGGTATTCAGAAATAAGTTGGACGAAGATGGCATTGTAACGAGAAACAAAGCCAGACTGGTTGCTAAAGGTTACTCTCAAGAAGAGGTTATAGATTATGATGAAACCTATGCACCAGTAGCAAGACTTGAGGCCATCAGAATGTTTCTGGCATTTTCTGCACATTCCAATTACAAGGTATATCAAATGGATGTGAAGAGTGCTTTTCTGAATGGGGAGTTAGAAGAAGAAGTGTATGTGGAACAACCTCCAGGTTTTGAGGATTCAAAACTGGAAGACTTTGTGTACTTTCTATACAAAGCTCTCTACGGACTCAAACAAGCTCCAAGAACATGGTATGACACTCTCTCTGAATTCTTACTTGAAAATGATTTTACAAGAGGTGTTGTAGACAAAACTCTCTTTGTCAAAAAGCATAAAAATGATTTGATATTGATGCAAGTATATGTTGATGACATAATATTTGGTTCTACTAATGATAATCTATGCAAGAGATTTGCTAAGTTAATATGCAGAGTCGTTATGAAATGAGCATGATGGGTGAATTGTCATTCTTTCTTGGACTGCAAGTATACCAAAGACAAGATGGTATATTCATTTGTCAATCCAAGTACATCAAGGATCTTCTTAAGAAGTATCAAATGGAAGACTCATCTACAGCAAAGACTCCTATGCCAACTGCCACCAAGCTTGATAAAGATGAAACTGGTAAGAAGGTTGACATCACAGGCTACAGAGGTATGATAGGCTCATTACTTTATCTCACTGCAAGTAGACCAGATATAATGTTTGCAACATGCTTGTGTGCTAGATTTCAGTCTGATCCTAAAGAATCTCATCTAATAGCTGTTAAGCGAATATTTAGATATCTTAAGGGGGCCCCAAATCTTGGAATTTGGTACCCTAAAGATACAGGATTTGATCTTATTGGATACACAGACTCTGATTTTGCAGGTTGTAAGATTGATCGGAAGAGTACTTCAGGAAGCTGTCAGTTTCTTGGAAGAAGGTTAGTTTCCTGGTATAGCAAGAAGCAGCATTCAATTTCCACATCAACAGCTGAGGCTGAATACATTGCTGCTGGAAGCTGTTGTGCTCAGATCTTGTGGATGAGAAACCAACTCCGTGACTATGGACTTTTGTTGACAAAGATTCCAATATTTTGCGACAACACAAGTGCCATAGCAATCTCAAACAACCCAGTGCAACACTCGAGGACGAAGCACATCGACATCAGGTATCATTTTATCCGAGAGCATGTCATGAATGGAACTGTGGAGTTACATTTTGTACCCATAGATGATCAAATTGCAGACATCTTTACTAAACCGCTTGATGAATCCACTTTCAATAAGCTGGTTGGTGAACTTGGGATGTTAAATCTTTCTAATTGATTTTAATTAGAAGTCAGTAACTGCAGATAGTCCTGGTAAATACATGAGTTTAAGAATTTCTATATCCTTAGGACTCGTGAATTTATTTTCTGGAGCAATTCACGTAGTTAGGATTATTGTACTAATTTTATGTCATAATTATGGATGATATATCTTTTGGCATTTAATTGGTTATTAATTCTAAAAATTATTTAAGTGCTAATATTTGTTCTAAATATTCAAGCATTTATTTAATTTGAATTAATTTGCTTTGTTTTTAACATTGTAAATTAATGCAGCATAATTCATTAGATTTTAATTGGTTAATATCACTCAATGATATTTAATTGATTTTATTCTAAGAAAATTGTGAATTTTCTGTTAAGAATTGATTTTGGTAAATTTGAAAAGATTTATTAGAATTAAAACTAGACAGGAAATAAAAGTTTCTGATTCTTAAAACAAGAACAGGTTTTAGGAATTGGAAAAGAAGAAAAAATTTCGAATTTTTAGGAAATTCGATAGTTTTTCAAGTATAAAGAAAAAACCATCGAATTTACTCTTCGATAGTTTTTGATTTAGAAAAGAAAAACCATCGAAATACATTTTTCGATAGTTTTTGAAATCAAATGAAAAATATATCAAAGTGAATTAATTAGTTCAATAATCAAATTCTCGATATTTTTTTTCTCACAAAGAAAAACACTTCGATAGTTTTCTGATAAACGTTCTAAATTCTTATTTTCAAAAAACTTCGATAGTTTTTTTTTAAAACTATCGAAGGTGAGTTGACAGTTTTGCCCCTTGCAGAAAACCATCGAATGTGCATTTTTAAAACTATCGAACAGTTAAATGACATTTTTGCCCCTGTCAATTCAAAAAGTATATAACAGCCCCTTACGTTTTTTTTTCTTCTTATTCTCAGATCTAAGGGATTTTGTTTTTATGCTTACAAGAATAGGTACAATCACAGAACCATCACCATCGATAGTTTCTTCAAGTTTTCATTGATTAATCATCACAAAAACAATCTTTTACCACAGTGATTTCAGTTTTACCTAGAATCTACTGTGTGTTATTGGTTAGGTTGGTTTTTGTTCTAAGATTTTCAAGAAAAAACTATCGACCTTGATAGTGTGGATCCTAAGTACTTGTTAACAGTGTTAATACTTAGAAATTGATTGTTAATCAATAGATTTCTAAGTTTAAGTCCTAATTCGAAAGTTGACAAATTAGGGTTCTTCATTTTTGGGTTTGTGTTTTGTTAGAAGTTGTTAAGTGATAAAAAGGGTAATTTTGTTTTTTTTTAAAAAGGGGAATTATTGATTAATTAGAAATAATTAATTAATTAATAAGTGAAAAATAGTTTTGGTTTATTTAAATTTTCTGGAAATTTTAAAATGGCTGGGGAATTTATTATTACCAAAACTAATCATGTCTCGTTTCAAAACTTGCAATCCATAACGAACTTACAGTTTCGTGCATGGGCAGAGTTTTTGAACACACGTTCATTAGTGGCACATGCTGTGAGTACTCCCGTGGTCCTTTGCATCGATCAATTGACTGCGTTGTACACAACCGCCACGGATACGAGTGAGAATAACGTAAGGTCCTTCAGTTTTGTTGTGCCAGGGGGCAGAACAATAAGGGTGACGGAACATGATTTTAATCGAATCTTACATTTTCCTACAGAAAACCTTGTTCCGGATCCCACGACTGAGGAGATACATGCTTTCTTCACTCTCATTAGAAGTCAACAACCTAACTTCTTTGTGGGAGAGTTCCTTAAGCATTACTTGCCAAAAGCATGGAACTTTTTCTTTCATACCCTAATCCATGTTTTTACTGCCAAACTAACAAATCTGCATGGTATTCCCTTATTCCTTCAAAAAATAGGGTTTGCCATTGCCAATAATAGGCATATTAACATTGGACGGTTACTGATTGATCAAGTAATCATATGCATGGGACCACTGGATGAAAGAACAGGCATAGATGATGTGCTTTGTTTCTATCCTAGGTTCCTACAGCTAATTCTCAATGATATCTTAACAGATGATGAACGGGAGACATTTGATGGCGAGGAGAACCAGGATTGTATGAAGATGAAGAGCAATGCCATAACCGCTCTGATAAGGAAGAACAACTATCTTCCAGGGGTACCCACTGTTCTCACTGAATATCTAAGAACGGTGCCCCTACCACTTCTACCCCCAGGGGAACAGGTAAATCAAGGTAACATTCCTGAACCTGAACTGGCTCCTGAACCACAACCTATGGATGTTGATCCAGAGCCCTTAGTGGCCATTCCTGACCAGGAGGTTGCAAACCCACAACCTCTAACCACGGTCGAAGAGCCTTTGGAAGAGCCAAATGAAACAATAAACGAGCCTCCTTCCCCTACTATACCCAACATTCAGACATCCGTGAGTGTAGAGGGAGATAGTGCCTTAGCAGCACCACATAAGGAGATACACCCTTCAACAGCAGCTCTGCCTTCCTCTAAAAGGAGACGAACAGAAACCGAGGCAACTATTGATACTTTATTTCAAACTTCCAAAGCGCCCTTTATTGATTTTTCTGATGCTGATTGGGCTACGCTAACGAAAGCTATATCTGAACCATTAGCTCAATCAGGTAAGGAAGAATTGACGGAAGCAACTGGTGTTCCGACCATATTACGGTCAGGTTCACTGGTTGAAGGTTCTAAGAACCAAGGGTCTTCACAGACGTCGAGAGAAGGCTTTGACCTAAATGCACAATCTAAAGGGTCATTGTCTACCTCCCCAGATGGAACATATCTGGATCCCGCGGGTAAAGGGTCTGACGTAGGTGCAGATCGGCAACTCGTTGACAATGAATCAATTATTATTGAGGAGTCAACTTAGGTAAAGTCTTCACAGACTATCGGGGAAGATTCGGGATCTCTGCTGTTAAAAGAGCCTGTTTCTAACCCCCTAGAGATTCAAACTCTAGATCCTACAAAGGATATATCATCTAAGGATGATCAGCAACTTGGTTTATCCAAGGACGGGGACTTGCGAAGCCCCATTGCACCACCGGTGACCTCCTTAAGGACGGCTACGGTGTTTTCTTCTGCAGGTACAATCAGCACAAAGGATTTGAGTGAAACAAAAACACTTACACCTGGCCTGAGTGGGAAAGGAAAAATGATTCAAACACCGACAGAAATGTTGAGTGTACACCCAGAGCCAAATGTGAGGAGTGACACCCTAACCCTACCTAATATTGATGATTTGCTGTTACCGACAGAAAGAGAGCTACAAGTTCAATCTACCCTCAAGGAAATGACAGTTCGTGACAAAGAAGGAAATCCATTATTCAAGGTTCCACTGCGACCTTCCTTTGACCAAGGGATCTCCTCTAGTCAAGCCAATGCTTCTTTAAAGACTATTCAAGAGAAGGTTGACTTGGCTGCAGCTGATTCCAGAAGAACATTCAGGGTCATTGGCAGTGCATCTGGCACTATAACAGGTACGAAGCAGGCAGTGGACTCCTTAAAGAAGGAAGCTATGGACGAACTGATCGAGTTGAGGACGGACGTCAAGGAACTTAAAGATGGTTTCATGAATGAAGTGGATGCTTTGCAACAAGGACAAGAAGCTTTGAAAGAAGACGTTCTGGTTATCCGGGATGGTCAAGCTAGGGTAAAAGATGCAATGAACACCCTTTCTAGAGTGGAGTCTAAGCTGAACCAGAGATTGGACAAGATTGAGAAGACTACCAACTCCAGATTGGATGACATTGACCTGAAGCTGGCTTCTATGCAAGAGATGAATAAGGATCTGCTAGATTTCATTGAAAATCAAAGTGATGGAGTACAGTCGATTTGGACTATGCAGAAGAACCAACAAACTAGCCAACCTGGTCCTTCAAATCAGCAACCTGATCCTTCTACTACCTTTTATGCTGAGGATGCTTTTATCGATGATTCCTCAACTAAGGGGGAGAAAGTTGGAGAAGGGGAGAAAGAGAAGCCTAAGGATGGATGGGGAGTTTGGGAGACAGTTGAAGCTATTCCTATCAGACAGTACTGGATAGAGGAACTTGTAGAAGAAGAGAAGGAGAGTGAAGAGGAATTTGAGGTCATGCATGCGCAACCTAATCAAGAGGAGCATGAGCCATATTATCCAGAGCCCGTTGAACATCCAATCTGGGAGGATATTATGGAAGAAGAAGCAAATTCTCTATCACCTGAAAAAGAAGCTGTCTTGGAAGCAATAAGAGCTCAAAGAGCTGCAGTAGATGCCAAGCAAGCTGAGAAAGAGAAACAACAAGCAATTCTGAGGAGTGAAAAACTGAAGAGATTCAAAGTGTATAATGAAGTGAGGAAGAAGAAGATGATAGATCTGGCAAAGAAAGATGGTACTGAATGGGAAATGGCTTACAAAACCTTTTGCGGAGTTGAAGAAGGATTAGAAGTCAACGACAATGCTGAGGTGGAAGTTATTATTCAGGACATCAGAAGTGCTAATCTTGAAGATCAGACTTACTTTAAAGCACTGAGAAGCTCTATAATCTGTCTGAATGCTGAGGTTAAAGCAAATGGTGCCTGGAGCTTATTAATCAGTTTTCTGGAGAAAGGTACATTTGTGATTTCCACTAAGTTTTTAGAACAGAGGACATATTCAGAATTGCAGGCTATACTCATCAAGATCCAAAGAACTACAAGGCTAAATGAACTGCTCCGTGAGCATGTTAAGGAGATCGTGATGAAAGTCGGTCCAGAGATTACTGAAGATCCTCCAATGGTTAGATTCATGACGAATGACTTGTTCAGAATCTGCTATTTGGCTGAGGACAAACTGAGAGACTACCCAAGCAACTATCTAATCTCAGTTGAGAAGTATCTTAGATCCACTGGATTCTCATCAACGGAGAAGGACAAAGCAGCGGACACTCTTAGAAGATTTCTAATGGAGAATGTTCCTTACTATAGGAAAAGAGTGGAAAGAGGATTGGAAGTGCATACCAGACTGCCAAACATGCCAAAGCTAAACAAGAAAGATGTTAACATTGCATGGTTATGGGCTGGAGTGGGTCAAGAGGTTGAATATATTGGAAGACACATCCAAGGAGCAATCCTTAAACCTGGAGAACCACTGCACTATCTATCAGTGATTGATTATCAAGCTGCTAACTTCGATCCAATGATTGAAGAAGGTGAGATCGGAATGGACTGAAGATTGAAGCAAAGAACAAAATAACTATCAGCTCAGACTAGAGGAGTAACTTCATTGTATAAAGTTTAATTGTTTTTTGATTTATGAAATCTGGAAATGTATATATATCTGATCCAGAATGCATTTAATATTATTACGTTGTCTTACTTTAATTAGTTTCATGTTTCCTTAGTTAGTTGAGTTATCCTCGAAGTATTTGCTTGTCGAACTCTATCCAATCAAATAGGGGGAGATTGTAAAGCATAATGTAACATAAGATGTAAAAGAGATAACTACAACTCAACAAAGGACAAGACAGACAATAATATTAACAGAAGCACAGGAATCCAGAATCAAAGAAGAAAAGGTAAACTCAAAAAATCAAAATACGTTATGTATTCTTGAAGTCCGTAAACAGGTCACGGAAAGAAGTTCATGAAAATGTTTAAGCCTCAGTGACAGCAAAAGAAACAAGACTTTCAAGACGACAGAAGTATGTGAATGATTTAGGGTTAAGTACCACGGGATTCCAGTGATTTAAATGAAGCAACCAGAACGACAAGGGACGTATCAGCAGCATTGAATTGAAGACATAAAAGAAGAATTGATCAAGTGTTATTCATCTGTGAACCAGACCAGTTGCACTAGGTGACGGCACTGAAAAGATCAAGTTGTTTTATCGTCTCAGAAGAAAGTGATACAGTCTATTACTTAAACACCCAGGAGCTCAGTGGAATCATTAATTGATAAAAGACAAGAAACAAGAATTCGATAGTTTTTCAATTAAGAAAACTATCGAATGGTATAATAATGATTCATTGAAAACCATGTTTACTTTAATTTGGTATTCGATAGTTTTGATTTAAAAAACTATCGAATGGTAAATTAAAGTATTTCATTCGATGGTTTTTAATTAAGGAGCAGGTGAAAAGTATTCTTGTTTTACAGGTTGAAGTTGAAGATGGACGGCCAGGATTGTTTCTACATTCCTAGTTCGATATTTTTCAATTGAAGACTACAATTAATACAGAGAGAAGATAGTGTCTTCTTCAGTCGAGGTTATTTCACAGAAGCAATAACTGAGAGAGAGTTTGAGCCAGAGAGAAAATACCATAGAAATTAATTCTGCTTGAATTCTATCAAAGTTTTGATTGTGTATAACTTAGAACTCATTGAAGCTAATCTACGGATTAGAAATTGTAGCACCCTTCGAGGTTTATATTTATAAAAAGATATATTCCCCGAAATTTGATTTGGTTTGGTGTGTTTGATTTCGTTATAGAACTGAAAGATTAATCCGCGAACGAAATTGAATTATTTGTGAGTATCGTATTCAACCCCCCCTTCTACGATACTTTGGACCTAACAATTGGTATCAGAGCTACTTGATTGATATACAAATCAAATCCGGTGAATGAGACAAGAAACAAGAATTCGATAGTTTTTCAATTAAGAAAACTATCGAATGGTATAATAATGATTCATTGAAAACCATGTTTACTTTAATTTGGTATTCGATAGTTTTGATTAAAAAACTATCGAATGGTAAATTAAAGTATTTCATTCGATGGTTTTTAATTAAGGAGCAGGTGAAAAGTATTCTTGTTTTACAGGTTGAAGTTGAAAATGGACGGCCAGGATTGTTTCTACATTCCTAGTTCGATAGTTTTCAATCGAAGACTACAATTAATACAGAGAGAAGATAGTGTCTTCTTCAGTCGAAGTTATTTCACAGAAGCAATAACTGAGAGAGAGTTTGAGCCAGAGAGAAAATACCAGAGAAATTAATTCTGCTTGAATTCTATCAAAGTTTTGATTGTGTATAACTTATAACTCATTGAAGCTAATCTATGGATTAGAAATTGTAGCACCCTTCGAGGTTTATATTTATAAAAAGATATATTCCCCAAAACTTGATTTGGTTTGGTGTGTTTGATTTCGTTATAGAACTGAAAGATTAATCCGCGAACGAAATTGAATTATTTGTGAGTATCGTATTCAACCCCCCCCCTTCTACGAAACTTTGGACCTAACAGATGTTATGGCTCTTGTTGGTCGAGGCAACAGCGAGACTGAAAGTGATAGGGATGGCGGGTTGAATGTTATTGAACATGCGGCGAGGGTGGAGGTGGTAATGTCCTCGGGTAGCGATGATGTTGGAGGTAGGGATGGAGATAACCAAGAGCGGGTGGTAGTGGAGGATGTGTTTTCGTCTAGTGATGGAGATGTTGGAAAAGCGTCGTTTGAGAATGATCGGTTGGAGAAGGATGATGCCATGGTAGGTGTTGTGGTTCCTTTTGTGGGGGGAGGGGGTCTGTTTCTGCTGCGGGTGATCGTGTATTGGGGGATACTGAAGTGTGTATCCCTGAAGTTAATGCGGGTGAGTGCGATTTGGAACCTGACGAGGTTGTTCCCGATGGGGTGATTGCGAAGGCTGCTTATGCTAGAGTTGGGCGCCGTTTTGTGAAGAAACGTAAGAGGGTGGGGGGTGATGCCGTGGTGAAGTCGCGGAAGAAAGTTAAGTCCGTGCACGAAGTTGGTGAGTCTAGCAGGATGGGTGGCCGATTGCGGTTGGGCGGTAGGTTTTTGTTGAAGAAGAGGAAAGTAAACTTTGACTTGGCTGGTCCGGGCGTGATGACCTCTAGAAAGAGGCGTACCGAAGTAGCTGTGACTTACAGTGAGAGTGATGAAGAGTTGGTGGTTGATGAGGAGACTGGGGAGAGCCGGCCTGGCTACGGGTACATGTTCAAAAGTGGTCCCGGCTCATTCACTATTGACTCAATGACGGAGGATGATTTCCAGAAGCTGAATAAGTATTCTTGGAGCAAACTGGCGAAGCGGTCACAAAAGTTTCATGCCAAGGTGAGTGTTTTCCTATTAGCTCGTATGATCGTGTGTCTGTATGTTTGTTGTTTCTTATAGTGACTTGGTTGATTTATTCATTGCAGAGTCAGTGTTATTATGCGGCCTTGCTGGCGAAAGGGGACGCTTACAGGCTTGAGAACAAGCGTTTGAGGAGAATTGAGGAACAATTGAAGAACGAGATCAATACTCAAGAGGAGTATAAGAGGAATGTGGTGTCTTCTCTGAACCAAGTTGAGGCGGATAAGAAGAGATTCTTTACTGACCGCCATGTGTATAGGAAGAAGATGATTCTTGCTAATGGCCGCATAGGGACGCTGAAAGAACAGTTGGCGAGTGTGGAGAAAGAGAGGAGTGACCTTGCTGTTGGGGTTGAGAAGGCGGTAGCTGAAACGGAGCGGTTGGCAAAAGAGTTAGAGTGGACTAAGGTGCGTGCTATTGAGGTGGAGAGTCACTTGGCTAGCAGGCCTACGGAGGAGGCTGCAATTTTGAAGTATAAGGCGAGTGGTGCGTACACGGAAGAGCTGATGAGAGAGGTAGCTCGTGTTGTTGAAATGGAGATGCGTCAGCAAGTTGCGGTGGACATCGCTAACTGGCGAAAGGGTGACGAGTTTCAGAAATCCGTAGAGGTTACTGCGAAAGTCTTAGCTGATTCTTGTGTTTTTGAGAGACTAGGAGCCTGTGAGGCTAACCGCAAAACTCTCTTGGATGAGGCCGAGAGGAAACTGAAGGATGCCAGGAAGCTGAAGAGGTCCGCGAGGAAACAGAAGAAGAAATATATTGCTTTGAAGAAAAGGTTGTCTGGTCGACTTGATCCTGTTGTCAGCAGTTCAAGTGAGAGGGATGAGGAGGCGGCTGGAGCGAATGTGGAGTTGATAATTGGAGATGCTGCTGCAGGGGACGAGTCAGGTATTGCCGGTAGTGATCCCGGCGGTGATGGTGGCGACGTTGGCGGAAATTCTGAAGTCGCTGTTGATAGTGATGTTGATGTTGCTGAAAATTCTGAGGGGTTGGTTGACGGAACATCACCATCCTTGTAATTTGGTTGACTTTTGTTATTCATTAGTTTGCTTGTATCCATCCTGATGTAATAGATTTGGTGATTTGTAAACTATTCGGTAGTTTGATGTTTTGTCACGCAAGAATTGAACTGTGTAACTTTGGTTGCTTTTATTCTGACTTGCATGTGCCATTTTGTGGCTTATTTGTCTATTTTTCCTTGCTTTCTTGTCTTCTTTTGTTTTACTCGTTTGTTACTTTTGCTTGGGGGTGGGCGACGCCTCCCCTTTGACTTAGCTTTACTTGCATGTTTCGTTGCTTGGAGGTGAGCGACACCTTCCTTGTGACTTAGCTTTATTTTGCATGTTTCGTTGCTTGGAGGTGAGCGACACCTCCCTTATGACTTGGCTTTATTTTGCATGTTACTCTGCTTGGAGGTGAGCGACACCTCCCTTGTGACTTAGCTTTATTTTGCATGTTACTTTGCTTGGAGGTGAGCGACACCTCCCTTGTGACTTAGCTTTATTTTGCATGTTACTTTTGCTTAGAGGTGAGCGACACCTCCCTTGTGTTGGTTATTGGCCTCTGCTTCCGAAGATGCTTGCTAGTTTTGTGGTTGACTAATTTATGAGAAGAGTTAAAGTCAAAAGCATCGCACGTTCATTAGGTTGCATTTTTCAAATATAAAGGGTTGCCACCCAACTCGTACATAGATTGGAGTTGTGGTGGTTAATACATAATGACAGCCGCTTGGTGAACTTCTACTGGTAATATTTCTGGAGTTTGTCGCCATGCCAGGTGTTGTTGACTTCCGATCCGTCCATCCTTTCTAGCTTATACGACCCTGGTCTTTGTACTTGGATTACTTTGTAGGGTCCTTCCCATTTGGGCATTAGTTTGCCTGTGTGGCGCGAGTCAGATGCTTCCGTCGCTCGGTTGACCAGGTCGCCTACCACAAATGTCTTGATTCTTGCTCGCTTGCCAAAGTAGTCTCTTGTTTTTTCTTTGTATTTGTTCATTCGTTCAACAGCCTCGTCGCGCGCTTCGTCTAAGAGATCGAGGTTTGTGCGTAACCCCTCGACATTTGATGTTTCCTCGAAATTGGTCATTCGGAAAGAGGGTGATCCAATTTCTACTGGTGCGAGCGCCTCTGTGCCAAAAGCTAATTTGAAAGGTGTCTCTCCCGTGCTTGTTTTGGCGGTTGTTCGGTATGACCACATAACGTGGGGTAGTTCTTCTGGCCATTTCTTTTTTGACGTTGTTAGACGTTTCTCGATCCCGCGTACTACGATTCTGTTGGTGACCTCAACTTGCCCGTTGCTTTGAGGATGGCAGACGGATGCTTTCTTGTGTTTGACTCCATATTCCGAGAGGAATTTGGTGAATTTGGAACCCACGAATTGCGTTCCGTTATCTGAGATGAGGATTCGGGGGATGCCGAACCTTGTGATGACGTGCTCTTTGACGAATTTGATGGCATCTTGTTGGGTGATGTTTTTGAGTGCCTTGGCCTCCGCCCATTTTGTCATGTAGTCGATGACGACCATCACATATTGTAGATCGCCCTTGGCCTTGGGGAAAGGTCCCATTATGTCTATACCCCATACCGCAAAAGGGATTGGGGAAAGTATTGAGGATGGTAGAGTTGGTGCCTTGCGAGACATGTTGCTGTAAAGTTGGCATTGGTGGCATTTTTGGACAAACAGTTTGCAGTCGCTACCCATCTTTGGCCAGAAGTATCCTTGTCTCAAAATCTTGTGTGCTAACGCTTTTGCGCACATGTGATCTCCACATATCCCCTCGTGGACTTCTGTCATGCAATACGTTGCTTCCTCTTCATCTATGCATTTTAGTGTGGGGCACATAACCCCTATTTTGTATAGGATGCCATCTTGGAGAAAGTACTTGGCGGCGTGTATTTGCTTTGCCTTGGTGTGGTTGTCCGGGAGAGTGCCATTGGTTAGGTATTCCATGTAAGGCGTCATCCAGCCCTCCTTGGCTTCTTCGATCTCTAGTGTTTCGCTTCGTTCGATGGAGGGTTGCACCAACTCCTCGAAATAAACTGAGTCCTCATATGCCGTTCCTTCTCCCTGGGTTAGTTTTGATAGCGCGTCAGCCACCGTGTTATCACTCCTGTCAATCTGTTTTAGCTCATGAGTGTGGAATTTGGCGAGCAGGGATCTGACTATAACCTGGTACTTGTGCAAGTTTTCGTCCTTGGTTGCGTAGTCGCCCGTAGTTTGCCTGACGACCAATTGGGAGTCGCTATAAATGACGATGTTCGCGGCTTGCAAACTCCTTGCCAAGGTGAGTCCTGTAATAAGGGCTTCATATTCTGCCTGATTGTTTGTTGCCTTGAAGGTGAGGCGAATCGCCTGTTTAATTTGGAAGTTTTCTGGTCTTATGAAAATTAGGCCTGCTCCGTTTCTTTGGGAGGTGGACGACCCGTCCACATAGAGTTTCCAAATGCCCCTGTCGTTTGTTATTGTGAGGTTGCTAGTTTCTTGTCCTGGAGGTTGGTCTGTGTTCCCTACATTTTGTTCATAGAAAGAGCATTCGACTATAAAGTCCATTAGGGCATGTGCTTTGATGGCGGTTTTAGGCACAAAGGTGAGCGTGAATTGGCTTAGCTCCATTTCCCAATTAACCATTCTTCCTGATAGGTCTGGTTTGTGGAGTAGTTTCTTTAAATGTTGGTTGGTCACCACCTTGATTTCCCTTCCTTGAAAGTAATGCCATAGTTTTCTGCTAGCCGTCACTAGTGCGAGTGCGAACTTCTGTACGTTGGGGTATCTGGTTTCGGCGTCTTTGAGGACTTGGCTTACATAGTAGACTGGCCTTTGGGCGGCTCCTTCTTCTTTGATCAGGATGGCGCCCACGGCTCTGTCTGATGCTGCTAGGTATAAGGACAGCGGTTCCATGGGTTTGGCGACTACCAATAGTGTTGGTGAGGCGAGATACCGTTTCAGGTCTGTGAAGGCCTTCTGGCATTCCCCTATCCATGAGATGGTTTTAGAGGCCGTGGCTCCTCGAAGTGTGTCGAAGAACGGGAGGCATCTATCTGCTAGCTTTGAGATGAACCTTCGTAACGCCGCTAACCTTCCCGTCAGCTTTTGCATGTCTTTGAGAGTTTTGGGCGGTTGCATGTCCATGATTGCTTGGATTTTTTCGGGGTTAACTTCAATACCTCTTCGACTGACTAGGAATCCGAGGAATTTTCCTGCTTTGAGAGCAAATACATATTTGTCTGGGTTGAGTTTCATGTTGTATTTTCTGAGGGTGATGAAGCATTCTTCCAAGTCTTTTAAATGGGATTCTGTCATGAGTGATTTTACGATCATGTCGTCCACGCAGACTTCTATATTTCATCACAGTTGTGACGTGAAGATTTTGTTCATCATCCTTTGGTAGGTGGCGCCGGCGTTGATGAGGCCGAAAGGCATGACTTTGTAACAATAAACTCCCCTATGGGTTATGAAGGCTGTTTTCTCTCTATCTTCTGGTGCCATCTTGATTTGATTGTATCCTGAGAATGCGTCCATGAAACTAAGCATGAGGTGTCCGGCAGTAGCGTCGATGAGTTGATCTATGCCGGGTGGCGGGTAAGGATCCTTGGGGCAAGCGGCGTTCAGGTCGGTGTAATCGACGCACACCCTCCATTTCCCATTTGCTTTCTTTACCAGTACCACGTTTGCGACCCATCTTGGGTATGAAACTTCACATATCAAATCCGCCTCCAACAATTTGTCTATTTCCACATCGATTGCTCGCTGTCTTTCTGGTGTGAAGTTCCTTCTTTTTTGTTTTTTGGGTTCTTTGTTCGGGTTTACGCTGAGTTTGTGCATGGCGACTGACTCATCTAGATCGGGCATATCGCTTGGGGACCATGCGAAGACGTCGGTGTACTTTCTTAGTATGTCTGTCAACCCTTCTTTGAATACTGAGTCCAGACCCGTGCCTATGCTTACTTTCCTGGTGGGATCGCCTGGGACCACTTCTATTTTCTCGGTTTCCACCACTGGTGATATATTGGCGCGTGCATCCTTCTCGAGGCATCTTTTTAAGTTTGCATCGATTCTCTGGGGATCTTCTAGCATGGGATCGTAGGTATCAATAACTTGTACCTCTTTCTTTCTTTTGGAGTGGGCGAGTTGGTGCTCTATGTGTTTCCTTTTTCTATCTTGACGTCTCCAAGAGGCCTTTTGACGCCTTATGTTGCAGGGTTCAGTTGCGGCCAAAGAGAGGGCTATCCCATAGCATCTCTTAGAGGTTTATGAGTCGCCCCACACTTCGCCTACGCCTCTGGGGGTGGGGAATTTTAGCTTGAGGTGAGGCGTGGATGTGACGGCTTTGAGGAGGTTAAGGGTTGGTCGGCCGAGTATCATGTTGTAGGAGGAATCGGTATTAATTACGTAGAACTTGACGAGGTGGCGGATTTGCTTGGGTGCTTTCCCGAAGTATACTGGGAGTCTTGCCACTCCTGCTATAGGGACAGCGTTGTGACCGAAACCATATAGAGGGGTCTCGTCAGGGAATTCTTCTAGCTTCTCGTCATCGAGTTTTAGTCTATCCCACGTATGTTTGAAACATATGTCGATCGATGATCCGTTGTCTACCAGTATCCTTTTTACTTCATTCTCGGCCACATCCAAAGTTACCACGAGGGCCTCAGTATGGTTTGGGTCGATGCCTTCGTAATCCGCGTCAGTGAAGGATATGGTGTTGTCGGTTTTATTTTGTGAGATGGCGAGCATTTCTTGTTGAGCGACCCGGGGAGGGGGAAGTGGACCCCCCCCCAAAGACCGTATTTACCACGTTTTTGTTAGGGGCTGCCGCTTGGGCTTGCCGGGGCAGGTATTGGTTCAGATTCCATTGTTTTACTTGTCTTTCTAAAAAGTGTTTGAGTGATAGGCAGCTTTCCGTCGTGTGCCCATGAGCTTCTTGGTATTCATAGTGTTTATCCTTGTTTCTATAGTCGGGGGTGGTCCACATAGGTTGTGGAGGTTGGAAGAATGGCTTTCCTCTAATCTCGTGGAGGATAGTGGCTCTTGGCATGCTCAGAACCGTCCAATTAGGTTCGGGACGCTTTTCCGGGCGCGGGGGTATCGCAAGACCCAACCTATATTTGATCGAGGTTGAGGTTGGTCTGGCTGGTCCCGGTCCGTGAGTTGTTTATACTTGGTGTTGAGCGGCAGCTGGCCTCTGGACGTGACTGAAGGTGTACTGTTCTCTTTGGAAGTACGGTTGCCTTTGCGGTGGGGGAGGCGGTGCTCTTGACTATTTGAGTACGGTGAGCGACTCCATCTCGTTGATCGCTTGAGACGCCAAATCGTACGCCCGTGCCAATGTTGTAGGTTGTACTTCCATGAGTTTGCAGACATATTTCCCGCATTCGTATGGGTTGAGTCATCTCCGTAAGTGTACTAGGGCCTCTGTTTCGTTTACGCACACAACCTTGTTGACCGCTTCTTAGAACCTGTCAATGTATGTTTGTAGACTTTCTCCGTTCCTTTGAGCGACGGTTTCCAGGAAAACGGTATGTACTTCGTGTGGTTGGTTTGCTTTAAATTTGTTGAGGAAAACTTTCTTGAATTCGGCCCAAGAGTCGAGTGAGCGGGAAGGTAAGTGACAGAACCATCTTTGAGCCCCCATCTAAGCGTTGCGGCGAAAAACCTGCATCTTGTTAGGTCCTTGTATTCATAGTGAAGGGCGAGTTGGTCGAAGTAACTCAAATGTTCCTCAGGGTCGCCCAGGCCGTCGAAGGAATTAAGGTTGATGTGCTTTATGTGCCTCTGTTTGGACTCATCTTCCAGTCGTTTGGTGAATGGTGATCCCCCCGTTTCTGCGTAGCTTCCTCCTTCTAGTTTTCTTTTTAGCTCGAGGATGGTGTTTAGCATATCGGCATTTGTGGGCTGTATGCTCCCAGTTTCAACATGGGGCTCGGGGGATCTGTCCCTTTCCAGGCGGCGCTTGGCTCTTTCGTATTCAGCTTTCTTTTCCTCGATGTCTTTTCTCAGATCCTTATTTTTCCTATTTTCTTTCCAAGTTTCGGGTTTATGTTGTGGTCCACCATGGTCCTTGTGTCTAGTGTTTTGTGACGACCCTAAGCGGGAGAAAATTGAGTTGGCGGGCCTAGGTTGGCTATGTGCTTCGCTTTGGAGGTTTTCATCGTGCTGATTGAGCTGGGAAGCTTGCGGTTGCTGATGCTGCTGTGGTTGAGGAAAACCTGACGCGATGCGGATGAGGGCATTAACTTGGGCTTGAGTGTAGCCTGTGAGATCGAGGTTGAGTTCAGCGTTAGGAGGTGGTTCTTGATTTTGGGGCGGTTGTTGATCAGTCGGGGGTGCCTGCTGCTGCTGATTACGCGGGTTATTGGCCCCGCCAACTGTGTTAGGAATTTCATGACGAACGTTTCCTGAGGGAGTGAGGTTTTCTCTTGTGACTACATTTCGGTTGTTCGTTGTAGATCTTGTGTTTGCCATGGGTTTGCCTCTCGTGCGGGATATTTCCATCGAGATTTACCCTAAATGTCCGGAAAGTGGTGTTAATTCTGGTGGAGGTTTTTTCTTAAAGAAAGGAAACGACCTCCTTCTAGCGCCAAATGATAAGTGTTGCACTTGCTCTGTCGCCGAAGTCACTGTTCCGTTGGTGGTTTTGGCCTGTGGTGGGGGACCTGCAAAATAATTCTTGCTCGGTGGTGGTGGCCGTCAAGCACCTCCGGCGTGAAAATCAGTGATAGGGTAAAGCAATGTGATAAAATGCAGCAAGTATCGAGATATGTTTTCTAGTGAGTGTGTGAAGTGTTGGTGTGAGTGAATGTGGATGTGTTGTGTTTGTATGAGGGTAGAGTATTTATAGGCCCGAAACCTGTCCTTGTGGCATGGGCGTCGCGTATTGTGGCTACAGTGGGCGGGATGGGCCTTCTTGCTACAGTTGAGATGCACGGTTGGGTGGTTGTACTTCATGCTACAGTTGAGATGCACAGTGGGTGGTTGTACTTCATGTTACAGTTAAGATGCACAGTTGGGTGGTTGTACTTCATGCTACAGTTGAGATGCACAGTGGGTGGTTGTAGTTCATGCTACAGTTGAGAAGTATCCCATCTTTTATCTCGTTGTCATTTGGCTAAGTGTTGCTCCCTGATCTTCAGTCTTTGAAGTGTGTTTGTCCTTTTGTTTGCGAGTAGGTGATGGGCGTCGGTGATATTGGGGTAACTACGCGTACGGCTGATCTCGAGTCATAGCGGGCGACTGTGGTTGGTGGGCGGTATTTTGGGTACATATCAACGCCTTAGGAGTGTCTCTGGAAGTAAAAATGAATATTATAACTGTAATTCAAGAATAATCTTAAAGAACTGCCATCATCCATCTGAATGCATATGAAAATATGTAACTTATACACTTATGCAATGGGTGCAACTGTGCAAGGGTAATATTACCTCATAACCACAAAGACTGACATGAATAGATAGACTTAATAAAATAGATTTTTTTTATTTATATCAAATTATATGTTTGTTAATGTAATAACTTGTATGTTCATAAATTTTATTTTAATATTTTATATAATTAAAATTTCATTATATAATTTACAAAAAATAACAATAAATTAAATTTGATAATTATATATATTCAGATCATATAATAAACAGAAAATATCATTTTTAATTCATATCTAATCGACTGATCCATTTAATTATCGAATATATCCAATAAAATCGAAATCTTTTTAGACAAATTCACATATTTTTATTAAGGTTTAGATCGAATCGGGTCAAATCGAATTTAATCTATTGATATGCATTGAATCGATCACAAAAAATAAACTTATAACTAGCAAATTATTTAAAAAATCCTTCATATATATTCAATAAAAAAGAGAAAATTTTAAATGTATATTATATACATACCGATTTACAATAAATTTATCACAGACAAACATTATTACTCGAAAAATGAAGAATTTGGGAGTATGAAAAGTAAAATTCGATTCAAGAATGGACTCATGTAATATAAAAAGTGAGTTAATTAACTAACAAGATACCAGAAAAGTATTTTATGTATATTTAACAAAATGGAGAAATATACATAAATAAAGAGAAATAATTAGAAGTATATCAATGTGTGTCTATATCAATACGTGGTAGATTTATGAATGATGAATGTTGTTAGGGCTATGGGTCGCATTCAGATTGAATGACCTTAAATTCATATCTAAATTTGTTTATTTATTTCGAATTCGGATTGGATCATATTAGTGATCAATTTTTTTAAGTCGATCTATATCCTATCTATATAATATTAATTATTTAAACTATAATATATAATATATGTTTTATATATCATTAATATATATTTTACATGTTACATAAATATAGAAATTATTTAATAACTATAATATATTTGAAACGGATTATACTAAATCCACATCCGCTCGTTATCGGATCAGATCATTAACATGTCGATTTTTTTTTTGAAAAATACATATTCGCTTATTTAGCTACGGATCAGATAAGTCGGGACGGATCTTTTGATCCATTAATAGCTTTAAACGTGTTACTTAGAAAACGAAAATTTAGAAAAATGAAAAGTAAGAATAATTCAAAATTACTTCATACATTCCAAAGGGAGAAGTAATTAACTCACAAGCGATCCTGCAAAGAGAATAATGAATAAAAATATAGAGTGAATATACTCCAAGACAAGTTAGTAAACAATAAAAGGAAAAAAGAAATTGGAATATATACCCCAAGACAAGAAGGCCTTTGCTACCTAGGCGGCCCAACTATGATTATAAAGTCCAACTATTACGCAAACAAATCAAAAATTAGGGTTTTAACACAAGTCTCAAAGCTCTAAAAAACTGAATAGAAGAGGTTAAAGCGACGGCGTTTTAGCAGTCCGCCTGACAAAGCCCTAGCTTTATCTTGGCCCTCATTTTTGATTATCTCTTCAATTCACTTAAAGGGTTTATAGATTATACACATATAACTGTCAATTAACCAAAAAATTTAGAAATCAACGGCACCAAAAGCATCAAAGGCCGATAAGAAGATTGCATATGATGCAAAGCTGTGTCCGCTTCTTGATGAGTACACACAAATCTTGGTTGTTGGTGCTGATAATGTGGGGTCTAAGCAGCTTCAGAATATCCGAAAGGGTTTGCGTGGTGACTCGGTTGTGCTTATGGGGAAGAATACTATGATGAAGCGGTCTGTTAGGATTCATGCTCAGAAGACTGGGAATGAGGCCTTTCTTAATATTATTCCGCTTCTTGTTGTAAGTGATTATGATTGTGTGTTTAGTTGTTTTTGGGGTTTTTGTTGAGATGGGTTGTTGTAAGTATTTATAATTGTTGTTGTGATATGTTTTGAATTGGATGGTTGAGATTTGATTTTTTTGGAAATAGGGAAATGTTGGGTTGATTTTTACCAAGGGGATTTGAAGGAAGTGAGTGAGGATGTTGCTAAGTACAAGGTGAGTGTAAAGAAGTTCACTTTTTTATGTTTTTGATGTTGTATTTTGGTTGAAGTTTTAAATTGTGATTGTTTGATTATGTTATAGTGTTGTAATGCTGTATGTATTGTTTGTTTGTTTTTGTATTGGAATTTGTGGTAAAAATGTTGTTGGAATGTGAGAGTTGTGTGCTTTATAATGGATTTGTGGCCAAGTTAGAGGATTAGGCAGTTACTGTATGAATATGTATACAAGTTTGTATGGATATGTTGATAGTTTAATCTGTATGGAGGTTCCTGTTCAAGTTATTTTCCGAGTTTCCTTAGATGGGCCATGACTTCCTTAGTTTGATTTGCCTTAAAGAAAATCTTCCCTCAATCACAATTACATGTTTAACTTGGCAAAAAATAATCTTACATGTTTAGCTAGTAAATATTGGGATACTACAGTTGCACCCTGAAGATATAGATATGCTACCACCTGATCATTATTAGCATACTCTTTGTTTCTAGTCTGCTCTGCATATTTTTAGCTGTAGTAAAATAAAAAAAGAGCACTATGAGTGCCTAGATCTTTTTTCTAATGTGTAAGACTGAATCATATAATCAGTATACTATAGGAAAGAATTCTGATTGTTTGGCTGAGATGTTTCTCTAAAAATTGTGTTTCTCCTGTGGCGCCAAGGAGTGTTTTCCTCTTATGAACATTTGTTTGTCGTTCAGTATATCTCAGTGTTATGTTAGTTTAATTATTTATACGAGTAAATTTGATATCTGGTGGTCATTTAAGTGTCACATCTGTGAATAAGTATCATCGAGCTTAATGTTGTAGTATGTATGTAATAGTAATGCCATTAGAATCATGGTCCCAGTTTAATTATGTATCATGTTGTAGCTTAGTATATAGGTAGTAATGCCATTAGAATCATGGTCTTAGTTTAGTTATGTATCATGTTGTAGCTTAGTATATAGGCAGTGTCCACTTGTGCTCCTTGTCACTCTTTTGTGGTTTTTGGAACTGTGTAACTTTTACCATTACGTAGAACATTTGTAGTCTAAACATTTGTTTCTTATCAGGTCGGAGCTCATGCTCGTGTTGGTTTGGTTGCTCCTGTTGATGTTGTTGTGCCACCAGGGAACACTGGTCTTGATCCCTCTCAGACATCCTTTTTTCAGGTACTTTTTGGCTTTCCCCTGAAATTCCACTATGCTATTTCTAGACATTGGATTCTTACTATTCTGGTTATGTTCTACACAGGTCCTCAATATCCCTACAAAGATCAACAAAGGTATTGTTGAAATTATCACCCCAATTGAGCTCATCAAAAAAGGTGACAAAGTGGGGTCGTCAGAAGCTGCTCTGCTTGCAAAGCTTGGTATCAGGCCCTTTTCTTATGGTCTTGTTGTCCTGTCTGTTTATGACAATGGAACAGTTTTAGCCCTGAGGTGCTTGATATGACTGAAGATGATCTTGTGGCGAAGTTTGCTGTTGGTGTTTCTATGGTCACTTCCCTATCATTGGCCTTGTCATACCCTACTCTTGCAGCTGCACCACATATGTTCATCAATGCCTACAAGAATGTGTTGGCAATTGCCCTTGAGACAGAGTACTCATTCCCACAGGCTGACAAAGTAAAGGATTATCTAGCTGTATGTATTCTCTAATGTTACTTTTCCTATTTTAGATAGCTGGGTTGACTTGTCTTGTAAATTGAATTTTCTTACGCCACAAATGCAGGATCCTAGTAAGTTTGTAGCTGCTGCTGCTCTTGCTGTAACTTCTGATTCTGGAGCTGTTCCTGCTGCTGCCGCAGTTGAAGAGAAAAAGGAAGAGCCTGCTGAAGAATCCGATGATGACATGGGTTCAGCTTGTTTGACTAATTTCTGTTTGCATGAATTTCTAAAATCGACTTTATTGTTTGGTGTTTTTTTGTTGTTAGTACATGTTGAGACTTCCAAACCTTTAGACTTCTAGTTTTAAAACTGTCGTAATTTATTGGTTTATGGATATTGCATAATGCAGACTTTTTTAAAATTCATGTGGTCTTTTAGGTTAATTATGAGTTGACGAGATGTTTTTGATTTTTACTCCCTCGTCTCTCTCATTTCTTTACACTTTCCTTTTTGGGATGTCTCTCTCAATTATTTACATTTCAAAAGTTTTCTAAAATAGTAAAATTTTATAATATAAAAATTAACTACATTCACTAATTTCCCCCACTATCTCTATTTTATACATTAAATATTGATTGGTTCCATCACTTTACTCACTTTTCTTACTTTTCTTTACTAAATTATTATTATTTTTTAAAATTTCGTGTCCAATCTCAATGTAAAGAATTGAGGGGGCGGATGGATTATATCTTAGGTCGGAGAGAACTAATAAATTGACTTATGTTAAACAACTCACACAGATGAAAACATGAACCTCACTTATCAATCTGCAAACAACATTTCCTCTTCTTCTGTTTTTTTCTCCCTCTTCTCCTGTTTGAGTAGCCTGTTATCTCACTATCTGGCTACAGGGAGATTGGACTTGCAGTATAAACGCTGGATCCGTGATAAACTACAGGCCGCACAACCTTTTGTGACTAACACGTTGAATTAATCAAATGTTGTCACCTAAAATCATTTGGTACCATAAGTAACTAGCTTTATAGCCCGTGCGAGGCACGGGCATGTCCTAGTTATGTTTAGTTGCTTGAGATTTGGATGCACACTAAAAATGCAAATACCTGTTGTATTGTGAGCGCACTTTTCTGATTTCTCTGTTATGTTTGCATGCTGTTATCCGTTGTAATGGATGAGCTCCTAAGCTCATTTATTTGGCTTCTTTTCCCCGTACAGAAGAAGTAGTTTCTGGGCTCTAATCAAAAGTTCATTTTCTATTACTGACATCAATCAACTAATTGCCATAACTAAAATATTGAATAGATACATTGTATTAAGCAAATGCATCATAATTATTTTAGAACTTGAAAAATATCATACAATTCTATGTAAGATTCGATGGTGTGACAAAAGGAGTTGAAACTAAAGAAAGAGAACAAAAAGAACAAATTTATTAATAAGCTTTAAAAGGTACCAGAACCTTGAGCCTAGAGTAGTAAAAAATCTAGGTTATCTTTGTGTACCGTCCATGGTTTCCTACTATTGATGCGACTGCACTTGTACCCGTGCAAGGCACGAGATCGCTCTAACCGACAGAACTTGATGTTATTTTGTGACGATATTTTCTAGTTCACGTCAGTTTAATTTTGCGATGATAAGTATTCTTCAATTTGTTGTGGTGATCCTGCCACCAGTTTGAACTTGTTGGTGACACTATGTGACATGATTGAGAAGATTTGCAAGGAAGATCAATTTGGTTTTAGTCCGAAGAAGATTTTGTTCTTAGTTGAATGTATTTGATGATTAGTTTTATAAGCTAATTAATAATCAGATAGGAATTAGTTAAAGGTGTCAAATAAAGGCTCCATTTCGAAAGTACCAATACTCTCCGGTCTCCATAATTCTCTATAAGCGGCCGGAGTAGTATACTTGTCCTTAATGCATGAGCTGGCGGGATTGAGATGCACACAAATTCGTATTCGAAAAAAACTGTTCGAACTGGTTAAAAAAATGGGAAAAAATCTGATTAAAAAAAAGTCCACCTCAATTGGATACAGCCCGCAGGCTTAAACGGATCGCATATTTTTCACAAAACCCCGATCCGGTTCGAGCCGAATAAACCCAAATTTAATCTCGATTTGGACGTAGTCTTGATCAGGATAAAAGTCGAATCCAAAAAGTTAGAATTTTCAATTAAATCTCGGATAAAAGCTTAAATTTTTTAATTAAATCCGAAAAAATAAAAAAAAGTTAAAGTTAAAGTTAAAGTTATCAATATCTAAAATAATTTGTAAAAATCCGATTTGGCCCCTCCTGACCCGACCCTATCTACAGGTATAAATATTTTAGAGGAAATTTGTCTCGATTTAAAAAAGCCCGGCCCTATCGGATATCGAAAAATCCGACCTGAATCCGGATTACGTTCATCTCTATTCAGGGTAACAACTATAGAGGTGCTTATATTATCTTATATGTATGAACATAGTTGAGACAAAATGATTACTATTTTGTATTATTTTGTATTATTGGATGCTCGGACTAAAAAGTGATATTATGTGACTAAAAATGCATTTGTACTTTGTCTTAAAATTGTGAATAACAAAGGAAGAAACATAATTAAATTTAATTAAAGAGATACGTGTCTATTGGATATACTTTATACCAATAACCACTTTTATTAATAATCAGACAAATGAAATTATCATGAAAGAATCTTGAATAAAAACTAAAGCATAAAATAATATTTGTTAAAGACATTACCATAGTAATGGGTTTTATACCATAATTAAATTTAATTAAAGAGATACGTGTCTATTGGATATACTTTATACCAATAACCACTTTTATTAATAATCAGACAAATGAAATTATCATGAAAGAATCTTGAATAAAAACTAAAGCATAAAATAATATTTGTTAAAGACATTACCATAGTAATGGGTTTTATACCACAACAAAAAAGCCCAAGTAGCTCAATGGTTAAATTGGTGACTTGAAATTCTTAGTAATTAGTATTTAAGTGTCTTAGGTTCGATTCCCATCAAGATGAAAATTTTCTTACATTTTTATAACATTTGACTTTGGAGGGGCAGTTATGTAATTTCAAGTTGTTGAATAAAATATTTCACAAAGTACTTGTTGCAGTATAAGATATATAATAGATAGATTAATAAATTCGAAATGATAAATACTGAAAAATTAATCAAATAGCAGAATATTATTGGGATTATCTCAAAATATAAAAAAAAATCAGTAAAAATGATGTATAATAAGTTGAATAACTACATAAACAGGTAAGCCCAACAACAAATGTAGTTCTCTTTTGGGGTTTTACCAATCCTTATTTTTCAACAAAAATCCCTATTTGATACAAAATCCTCCTGGGCCCAACTAAAATTCTAGTCCAACAGAAATGATGAAGAGCAAAACAACTATAAAGCCCAACCATTACTCAAAATCATCCCAGCCGTCCAATCTACTTCATCCCAGCCGTCCAATCTAGGTCATCCCCTTCTCCCCAACATATAAATACAAACACAAACCAAACATTTAGGGTTTTAACACAAGTCCTATAGCTGAATAGAAGAGGTTAAAGAGACACAGCTCCACCTTGAAAAGCCCTAGCTTTATCTTGGCCCTCATTTTTGATTATCTCTTCAATTCACTTAAAGGGTTTATAGATTACACACATATAACTGTAAATTAACCAAAAAATTTAGAAATCAATGGCACCAAAAGCATCAAAGGCCGATAAGAAGATTGCGTATGACGCAAAGCTGTGTCAACTTCTTGATGAGTACACACAAATCTTGGTGGCTGCTGCTGATAATGTGGGCTCTAAGCAGCTTCAGAATATCCGAAAGGGTTTGCGTGGTGACTCGGTTGTGCTTATGGGGAAGAATACTATGATGAAGCGATCTGTTAGGATTCATGCTGAGAAGACCGGGAATGAGGCCTTTCTTAATATTATTCCGCTTCTTGTTGTAAGTAATTGTAAATATGTTTGATGTGTTTTTATTGAAATATTTTATGTTTATATGTATGTTTTTTTTTATGATGGGTTATTGAGATTATGTATGTATGTGTGTGTGTGTGATTGTGGTTTGGATATGTTTGAAGATGGATGGTTGAGATTTGATTGTTTGGTTTTGTTGAAAATAGGGAAATGTTGGGCTGATTTTTACAAAGGGTGATTTGAAGGAAGTGAGTGAGGAGGTTGCCAAGTACAAGGTCAGTTGTTGTGAAAAGATGATGTTTTGTGTTTGTTTTATATTGGAATTGTGATTGTTTGATTATGGTTTAGTGTTTTAATGTGGTATGTTTGATGGTTTGTTTATATTCTTTGTTGGGATTTTGGGTGATAATGTTGGTGGAATTTGAGAGATGTCTGCTTTGTGATGGATTTGGGTCTGAGTTAGAGGTTTAGGTGATTACTGTATGAATATGTGTCTGAGGCTTTATGGGGATGTTGATAACTTGATGGTTTAATCTGTATTGAGGTTCTTGTTCACAGTTATCTTTGAGATCTATAACACGTTCCATGACTCCCTTGGTTTAAATTACCTTTTTAAGAAAATATCTTCCCTTGATCATAACTCACTTACATGTTTAAGATAGCCAAAAAAACAGTTTAATAAATTTAAATTGGAATACTACTATTGCACTCTGAAGGTAAAGATATGCTACCACATGATCATTATTAAAATACCCCTTTGTTTCTGGCCTCCTCTTCATATAATCATATCTGTTAATTTTAGTAGTAAATTAAAAAAAAAGCACTGTCTTATTTCTTGTACATAAAAAAGAATCAAATTATCAAAATATCTGATTGTTTGGCTGAAACTGAAAGAACTTTTGTTCTCTGGAAATTGGTTGTTTTCTGTGGGGGCTCCCTGTGAGCTTTTGTTTGTTCCTGGCCTTTTGTGAACTTCTGTTAATTGTTTAATTTATCCTAATGTTTTTATAATACGTAGTCTAATTATGTTCATCTGATATTTGGTGGTGATTTCAAGCGCCATCTCTGTGAATCATTAACATCCAGTTTAATGGGGTAGTATAAATGTAAGAGTTGTGCTGTTAGATTCATGGTCTGTCTTTACCCATTTTTAACCTTCTATAATATGAAGTAGATTAAACTGTGGTAAAAGTTTTATTGTATAGGTTGTGTCCATGTGTGATCCTTGTCTCTGTTTAGTGGATTTTTTGAAACTTTTACAATGACTTAGAACCCGATGTTGCGGCTATTAACAGGTTGGAGCTCCTGCTCGTGTTGGTTTGGTTGCTCCTGTCGATGTTGTTGTGCCACCTGGGAACACAGGCCTTGATCCCTCTCAGACATCCTTCTTCCAGGTACTTTTGACTTTCCTGTACCCTGATATTCTGTTGTCTTCTTACTTAAACTTCGGTTTCTCACTGTTCTGCTTATGTTGTACCCAGGTTCTTAATATCCCAACTAAGATTAACAAGGGTACTGTTGAAATTATCACCCCGGTTGAGCTTATCAAAAAGGGTGACAAAGTGGGGTCGTCAGAGGCTGCTCTTCTTGCAAAGCTTGGTATCAGGCCCTTTTCTTATGGTCTTGTTGTCTTGTCTGTTTATGACAATGGAACTGTTTTCAGCCCTGAGGTGCTTGATATGACCGAAGATGATCTTGTTGCCAAGTTTGCTGTTGGTGTTTCTATGGTCACTTCCCTGTCATTGGCCTTGTCATACCCGACTCTTGCTGCTGCACCACACATGTTCATCAATGCCTACAAGAATGTGTTGGCAATTGCCCTTGAGACTGAGTACTCATTCCCACAGGCTGATAAAGTGAAGGAGTATCTCGCGGTATGTATTGTCTGTTGATGTTCTTCCTATTTGTGATAGTTGGTTTGACTTGCCTAAATTTAATTTTCTTATGCCAAATTTGCAGGATCCTAGTAAGTTTGTAGCTGCTGTTGCTCCATCTGCAACTGCTGATTCCGGTGCTGCTCCTGCTGCCGCCGCTGCTGAAGAGAAGAAGGAAGAGCCTGCTGAAGAATCTGATGATGACATGGGCTTCAGCTTGTTTGACTAAATTCTGTTTGCATGAATTGCGAAAATCAACTTTGATGTCTGGTGTTTTTTTTTGCTGTGTTATGTTGAGACTTTGGAATCTTTAGATTTCTAGGTTTCCTTTTAAAACATTTGTATTTTATTGGTTTATGGATATTTCAGACTTAAATTCCTGAGGTTTTCTAGGTTTATTATGAGCCAGTGAGGTGTCTACAATTTTTACATCTTTAACTGAAAAATGACTTGAACCAATAACCGATGCATATACTTCATTGCATTGCAGGTATTAAAGTAATTGAACAAAAGTTGAATAAAACAGTACCTGAATGTTAACAGGTGGCTAAATATTTACTCCCTCCGTCCCAGTCATTTCTTTACGCTTTCCTTTTTGGGACGTCCCACCAATTCTTTACATTACTAAAAATAGTAACTTTTAATAATATAATACATTATTACATCCACTACTTCACTCCACTTTTTCAATACTTTATACTATTACACCCACTATCTCACTTATCTTAACAATAAATTACTATTACACCCACTACTTCATTTATTTTAACAATAAAACATACTATTACATCCACTACCTCACTTATTTTAAGAATATTCCTTGGTCTCCGTGCAAAAACCAAATGTATAGAACCTGTTGGGACGGAGGGAGTACTTAAGAACTGTAAAGGGCTTGTTTGTTCTAAGAGCATATGCACCCACATAACTCCATCAATTCGTCAATTCATCAATTGAATCAATGGAGTTGGTTACTATTCACACTAAATTCACTTTTTTCTTTAGTTTTTATGCACCCACATAACTCCATCAATTCGTCAATTACTATTCATCAAATAAATAATTACATTATATATCATAAATTTAATTTCATCTCTATTATTTAATGGTCCCATAAATAGTATCCAATAATAGATTTTTGGATAATTTTAGATTTTTGATAAGATTGTGGATAAATTTAGATTTTTGATAAGATTTTCGTTAAATCACATTCTGACACATGTCTTGATCTAAATCTGTAGATAGAAAAATTGTCCATAAATAATATCATGATCTTCTGATTATAGTATCTCAAAATCATTACATTTTTTTTTCAAAATGAATGCATTGAAAAGATTGTTGAGTCAGAGGCAACAACACAGTCAAGAAGAGTCTGAAATCATGAATACCATGGTCACAGAATCGGCAATGGTGATGGACTTCATCGACACTTCAGATGAACCACAAGGACGCGGCTCACGGCCTGGCAAATCTTCCAATCATAATAGACAAAGGCTATCGAGAGGAAAAAATCTCATGGAAGATTACTTCGTTGATCGTCCAATATTCAGTGAAGACGACTTCCGTCGGAGGTATAGCCGTTATATATTCGTTGGAAGACACACCAAGACATAAAAGCAAGCATAATTTGATTTATATGTGTAGGCCCTACCAGTTGATGGCCATCAACAACTCCATTAATAATTAAAGGAAGGAGTGATGAATCAATGGACCGTTGATAATTGGTGGAGCAAAAGAGACTGCGCTGCATTGGATTTTTGGACCAAAGCATTAATAGAATCAATGAATTGCTTTTTTAACGGCCCGGGTGCATATGCTCTAATCTCGTACCACTTAATCCTTTAGAAAGTGTTCGAGTGAATTTAAGCTCCAAACTTTGTTTTCTTTGTTTGAATCACAAATCTGTAGACCATTAAGTTCTTTGTTAAGCATTTTGTCTTGTTCTTAGTTGTTACTCCCACAGTTGAACACCTGAACCCTACACGCCAATCTGCTAAACTTATATGGCCCTGTTCTCCTGTTTTAGTAGCCTGTTATCTCAAGAACTGGCTGCAGGTTGATTGGATTTGTGGTATAAACATTGGATCGGTGATGTAAACTGTTGACCGCACAACCTTTTGTGATTAGCACTTGTTAAACTAATCAAGTCTTGCCACCTACACATTATTGGTACCCATTTTGCAGTAGAATTTGATAGCTGCTGCATGTTTTGTATTTATAAATGTTTGTCAAGTCTCAGTTCTCGAACTCATCTCAACTTAGTAAATGGGAGAAACAAGATTTCATCTTTCAAATTAGTTGAGCGTTCAAGACGCAAAAAATACAACATACAGTAAATGTGTATACTTTCTGGCAAATACTTTTAAATTTGTAACAGACTACATGTGCTACCAAAAAAAAAAGATTGATGCTAGTACACAGAATGTTTACAGAATGATAATGTTACAAGGAAGATTAAAACAGAAATCATATGACAGGCATCACCAAAACCAGGTTTCTCGGCTATCAACAGCTTTCACAGATGTTGATACCAGAGGCATATGACCATACTCAGCAACGAATCTATTAACACATTGCGTCCTCTTTTCGGTGTGACCACTTATGCTACTAATTCCAGTCGACCCAATTTCATAAATTTTACCTACAACAGATGTCAATATGTAATTTGTGAGGATTAGGTGTTGATAGGTGCATGCTGGCCGAAGCCAAATATTGGGACCATGTTCATTGTAAGAGGCATTAAATTGTGGCATGCTATAAAATAGAGGGGTCTAATGGACAACAAAGTATGTGCCTTGTGATCAAAAGGTTGCAGTTACCTTTAACCCATATAGGGGGAGCACCAGTCGCATTTGCCACAAGGAAAGACATTGCAATATCTTCACAGTTCCTAATGTATCCACCGAGATATCAAGTATAAGGCCTTATTTTATGTTGCAAACATAAAAATCAAGATAGATAAACATAACAGAAAGATTACACTACATTAATATAGCACGAGAAAGACCTGTTCTTGGTTGTGTATTCTCTGACCGATGAGGGCATCTCATTGGTATACAAACTCAGATACTTTTTATGGAAGAAGGCTGCCTTCGAGAGTACCATGCTGTATCTACCCATCCACCAGACAGACCACCAGCCCCCATACACATATTGATTTATGTTGCCTTTCTGCAAAAAATGGAGGTTAGAAAGATCTACTCAGAGTTGGGATATCTGACACTTGTGCAAGTTCATTCTCTCTATTATACTATGAAGCATGAGTGCGGGTGCGTAGTGCGGGGATACGGAAATTCGGCAAATCTAAAAATATGAGGATTCGGGTGCGGGGGGATTCGGCAAATATTATTACATTAAAAATACGTTTTATGTATGTATTTCAAGAGTTTCATTTAAATTAAACTAAATAGTCAGCTAAATAAGTTTTCTAGTCTTAATAATACATATCATTATTACTTAATAACACAACTAATTCATTTTAACGTAGTTAACTGATTAAGTATTTAAGTATCTACATTAACTTCTCTTATTTGTGGGTAAGGGAAGAATCCCCAAGAATCCCCAAGCACCCAAGAATCCCCAAGAATCGAGTGCGCGGTGCGGCGGGTAAGTGAAGAATCCCTGCTTTTCAGCTATTATATTTAGGTCCACAACTAAAAAACACAAAATCTAGCCATGCTGACAGTCATACTGAAACATATGAAACAGAGGGACTCTGGCATATGGAACAATCCTACATGATACAACTTATCAGGTTAAGAGAGATAAAGAAATAATGTGGTGCACTGTATCAAAGACATACCGTTTGATCAATCCAATGTATACGCGGAACAAATCCCACCATTGCATCAGGAGCACTTCTCCAAACACTGAAAGCCAGTTCTACTGAAGAACATGGAAATATTATGTCATCATCGATTGAGAACACAGCATCCGCCTTTAAATCCTTAATTTCCTTGAATCTATTATTCAAACTGTCTTCCTTGTTAATATCAAATTTTAACTCAATTTGTCGACCATTATTAGCTTTTGACTGAACAACAAGATTTAGAAATTTTACGAGTGAATCTGAAGGAGCGTCAGGTTCACTCCACACAATACGTATTGAATCAAGGCCGGGGCATGATGTATAATGAGAGATGGACTTCTTCAAAAGATCATTTCTCTTCCATGTGTTAATCAATAAAGCATAACCTTTCCTGCACAATATCCAATCAAATAGAGAACAATTTACCAGCGGTATTCTCAAGAATGGAAAGAAAAATATGGTAAAGAAAAAAACACTTAAAGCTTTTTGTGCTCTAAATTGTGTGTCTTAAGTTTACAGATATAGATACATGTCATGCCTAGAAAGGTACCACACAGCATAAACTAAACATAACAGAGTAAAAAAAAAATATCTACAACTTAATGTGCATGCTATAGGCTGATGCTTTCCACCTTAATTATAGCAAAGATCATTATCCACCTAGTGTTATACAAGGCGAGGTGACAAGGACCGTCTATCGATTAACCGAGCTGCGAAGCTTCGCCATTTGGAAGACACTTGTCTGGGGTTAGAAAACATATTCAATTATATATAGACACATATAATAAAGTATGAAAAAGTGTATCGCATAAATAAAACAGTAATTCCCAAGACTATAATTATGTGCCCAAAAGTAAGATAAGGTGAATATAAAAAATTTGAGAAATATTATTATTTAAAAAACATATATTAAAAAAGTTTATGATGGAAAAAGGATAAAAGGGAAATTATTTTTTGTGCAGAAAAAAGAAATAAACAAGTTAAGTGAATATAAAGCAACCGGAGAAATTATGATTGAAGTTACAGAAGATGAAATAAAATATGAAAAGTACAGAATGGGAGAAAATACAAGGAAAAAGCTTTGAGGTCTTGCAGTGTAGCTTGATCTGCTTAAGGATCCTATTTATAATTGCTAGATCTCATGTTTTGGCCTTTCACTTTCTTTTTGTTACAAGTATTACACAAAAAGTGATTTCATTAAGAAAGACGCGATCAGTAAACTGTCTCGCTGCCTAATCGAGATTCGAGGGTGAATGAAAAAGGTCATCACCGCCTCCTTCAGTCAAGGTGACAACGCCTTGCCTCCCCTCCCAACTAATCGGTTGGTTAATCGCACCTTTAACAACACTGGACCCGCCAATTAGACTTGAAAAGGTCCTAGAGCTATAATTTAGTAAATTTACTACTAGTACAATGTAGTCTGAATTCCATGAAGAACACATAAAGGCAATTAGCAAGTTAAAAACTCTGCCATACGAAGTTAATCCTTATTCAAATGTTCTTTTAGGCATTCTTCACAATCACACCACTCTTCTAAACACGTGAACATTGCATACCCTTAAATATAGCAGTGTCTTTAATACCAATTAAGCACATTCAGAAGGTCTATTGTGTTGGTTGTACTCAATTAAAAACATAATTATTAATTATCCATTCCCTTTGTAGGTGTAAGCTATCAGGAAATATGTATCCTTCAAGAAATTTGATGCAGGACAAGCCCATCCGGGAAGATCGCAAAAGTCCATGCTAGTAGTTATATACGTATTAGTGTCTGATTTAGTCTATTAATATGCCTTATTATTCATGACAAACACGTATACAAGGTATTTCTACTCAATCAACCTGACAAAGCAGATTCAGTAATGGACTCAACATTAGAATAAAACAAAGGTCAGAATGTAGTTCTTGTCAGGAATTTAGGCACAATCTGGGTCCATGCACAAAATCACTGGTTGCTTCTAACACTCCCATGAGCTGTTTAATGTTGATCAAAAACTAATTCTAATTACACTAAGATATGATCGAGAACCAACACTAGACCCCAAAATGATGTTATCGGTAGATTCTAATTGTTAGATAGTGGATTCTAAATGTCTTATCAGTAGAAGTTTGTACCAACACGTTAAGGAAAACTGCCTCTTTGTAAACAAAAGACATGACTATATTCGTATAGTTGTATGTTTTCAAGCATCTTAATGGTTACAAGACTGGCAATATTTCCAATTAAAAAGATCAAACAGTAAACTTCAACACATTGCAGACTCATTTCCCATCAGACAACTTTTCTTAGTGAATGAAGTATGTATGACCAGCTCCGGTTGGACTACCCCTTTTAAACTAATCATACAAACAGTACTATATCTACTTAACCACTTAAAACCACTCAATTCTTTTCTACTCTGTTTCCCATGATATTTTCCCGGTAAGTTGCTATGTAAATCTTTTGAAGGAAGCTCCTTCAAATTATTGGACATCCATATTAATTTCCCAAGTATGACAAATTCATGGTCACTACGGCACGATAGACTCAACATTTGCAAGTCAAAACACTTCGAAAAAGAAGTACGTATGAGTTATGACCAAAACGTCCATTGATAAGTATAAACGTGGCAACAGACTGCTTAATAGAAGGAGATCTAAGAATATAGATATTGACAGATACATACACCTACAGACATGGAGAACAGGAAGTTAAACCATACAAGGAAAGCAATTACATAGACAGTACACACATCTACTAGTTAGTCAATTAGGACAACAAACTAACCAAAACATTAGTTAACTATTCAAATAACTTCGACATATCTGTATTTAAATGTTTAATTTGGAAAATTATTAGTTACCTAGAAGTAGTGTATCGAGCAGGAGATTCAGGAAGAAATGAAATATTGCGGTCCCATCCTAAATACGACGGCGTACAGTTTAGGAGCACAAAAAGCATAAAAAACGTAAAGCAACAGAGCAGCAACCTGATCTTTGCTGATTTAACAGCAGTGATCGCCATTAGTCGGAACCTCTGTTCTGTCCGTCGATTAAGCATATTTATTCTCATAACCAATGAATTATACCGACTCAACTTAATTCGATCTGCTTAACCGACTGGCCAATTTAGTGTCGATTCAATTTTGCTGTTGCATGTTCTAGAACAGATTGAATCGATGGTTTTTGCCCTCAGATTTAGGGTCAATTTCAGCGGTTCAGTTAAGAAATTGAGGACGGGGGATAAGAGTTTTGAATCTGGTGGGGCAGATAGCAATTTTGAATTGTAGCTTAATTATGACTCATGACCGTTGGATTAAATGCACTTAAATATTCAGTGCCCCCCCCCCATGCGTCGTCGTTTTCTACGTCATTTACTATGTGTTAGGTTTCATCGTTGGTTTTAAATTTCGAATTTATCAATGTGTTACTGTTAGATTGAACAAATTACATTAATTTGTTATTTTCAGCAGAAATTAAGTGTTCTTTTTAACAATAATCTGAACTCAACCCGTTTCGATTCACAGATGACATGATTCGACCTCTTAACCTGTTGGACTTAGAGAGTGACATGACCAATATCGACCAAAAAAGATTTGTTTAATCCAACATAAAACAAAAAAACAGAAAAACTTGTTCGACCTATATATTAATACAATCTAAAAAAATATATTACACACTATAAACTAATATATGACCAATAGTGGCTTGCTCTTTTCACATTTTCGATCAACTTATCAAAGATATCACAGAAGTGTTTTTAATTTAATTTTTAAGGAAAGAGTTTGTATAAACTAATTTTAACCCAAATTTGAATAGTTTCAAATTGACGTGTAATCACCATTAAAAAAAAATTTACTTTAACCCTGTTTTATACATATTGGGATTTAGGTCATTTGGAATTTTATCACCACTACTTACATATAGAAAAGGACTTATTTTATTACAAATTTCTAATAATGAACTTTGAATTACATTTTGACCGACAAATAATAAAATTAGATGATGCTATATGTTCTCACACGTATCACAAAAAAATATTAACAATGTCCAACTTGATCTAACTAACTAAATGTGTATTAATTTTATTATTTGAAATCAGAAATAATCTAGACATATAGAAGGTAATATACTTGATTGAATCAACTCGTAAAATAGCCGAAATTGTTGAGTAAACTAAAAAGCAAAAACCTTCAACATAATCGTGCATGTGAGCGATAAATATATAAATGCCAACTAAAGAAAACTTAAAAATCGAAGGAACCTCGCCTTAAATAGAAAAGTTTTCACTGCATTGCATTTGCTTTTATGAGCACAATCACAGCTTCGAGAGCTTAATGTAACGGATATTAGATTTGAGTTGGATTAGACCAATCCCAATAAAAAGTTTGTAAAGGAGCCCAAGTCCATCTCCAGATCAACTTTCAAAGTGTACTTACAATATTTTAGTGTAAAAATGAACTATAACCCAAGTCAAAAGTTATACTACGTGAAACAACAAAAATTACACCAAATTTGATGTAGCAATATTCTGTATAAGTTGTTTAGTATTTTTAAAATTCCGATCACACTAAGTTATTTAATTTTTATTCCATTCCTAAAAAAAACTTACTCAAAATCGGATTCTAAAATAAAGAAGAATTCACAATCCTGAATAACGATCCTCGTGATGCGCACTTCTAAAAGCCATAAGAATGTGTATCAAAACGCATTCATTAATGCACTCTCAAAAATACAATGTGTATCCAAACTCGACAAGTAATTATCGAACAACAGACTTTGTAACAAGTAACAACTAAACACACACAATTTACGCATTCAAACAAACAAACTAATAAGCTCAACAAATTACGCAATTACATAAACACATCTACCAATTACGCAATTAGCTCAACAAATTAACGAATTACACAACTAACTACACAAAAATGCATAAAAATAATCAATAAAGTAAAATTTAAAAAGTGTAGATTACCTATGAGTAGAAGCAGGAGATTCAGGAGCAAAAGAGCTATCAGTATCCCAACCTAAATACGACGGCGTTCGATTCGCGAGCACAAAAAGCGTCAGAATCGTAAAACACCCGATAATCAACCTCATCTTCATTGATCCAACGGCTGTCATCGCCGCTTGCCGGAACCGTTGCTCCGTCCGTCGATTCAGCATACTCGTTCTCATTTAAATTAATTTTGTGCCGAGTTAACTCGCCGATCCGAGTTGCTGAGTCAGTGACGATTCAGCACCGATTCGTGGCAATTGCTGAGAGTTGTGATGGAGGTTATGAGTGTTGTGAGTTTAGTTATGAGTTGTGACCGTTGGATCTGAGATGCGTTTGAATATTGATTGTTTGAGGGAACGGTGTCGTTTTGTGTGTTGTTCTGCTGCCTTTTCTTGACCTGAGAATTGTTGAAATTATCGCTGTTTGTCTTTTTACGGGCCTGGATGGTTGTATTTTATGAAATGGGTCCGGTTGTCGTTTATAGCTAAGCCCAATATACTTGATCAATGTTGGGGTAAATTTGAGACATGAACATGGAGTCTCAACAAGTACAGAGTTTTTACACGTTTTTGAACAAAGTGGAAGTACAGTAAATATATAAACGTAATTATTAAAAAGAAAATATTGTAGGAATCAAACAGGCATGAAGATGAGCGCGATGCGATGAGATATCTCAAGTGTTTTAGGACTTATCACTTATCGTCTGAGTTCGATTCTCACTCATCTCCGAGATTTGTAGGAATAGATACTCATTTATAATATATATATATATATATATAAGCTTAATTATTCAAAAAAAAAAGTCATAAATATACAATTAAATAATAAGTTGGTTTATTTGACAAAAGTATCATAATTTGTATGTCCATATACGAGTGGGCTCAATAAGGGTGCATTTTTTAAAAAGTCTGCATCAGTCTGGAATTATGTGATTATTAATCGTAAAAGGTATGGCCTGGAATAAGTTGGCGGTTGTTAATCAAATTTACAAATGAGAATGTTCGGGATGTAGCACAGCTTTAACATGTGCTCAATCATTAATCCGTTGAATGTACTTGTATTTTTTTTAAGCCGGTTTTTATTTATATTATCCTCAACTCAATCTGATATAAACAATTTGGTTTGTTTAATCATCATGCGAGCATCACGAATTCATCTAGTGTTTAAGATAACTCAGTCCATTAATCATAGACAAATACGGTATTATCGTAACTGGAGAATTAAATTATTTACATTATCATGGTTGGATATTTTAAATTTGATGACAAGGACATGTGTAATGTATATTGTATACATGCGGTCCAATCAACTATTGAGGTTATTGTTAGGAATAATAACAATGAGTAGAATTATTAAGCTTTGGCTTTGGCAGCCATGAAATACCAACTAATTATGTCATAATAATGTATTATTCCCTCTGTCCCTCTCATTTGTTTACACTTTTTTTTGGTACGTTTCTCTCATTTTTTTAAATACCAAAAATAATAACATTTTATAATATAAAATTCAATCACATTCACTACTTTTCTCCACTATACCTACTTTATACATTAAATATTGATTGATGTCATCACTTTACTCATTTTTCTTACTTTTCTCTATTAATTTATATTTTTTCTTAACCTCTGTGTCGTCCTCTTAATGTAAAGAATTGAGGGGGACGGAGGTAGTAATAAATAAAAGTGTGATTATGCATTGTAATTTGTAAGTTATCTAATAGCATGCATAATCAAATAATTAGTGTGGTCCTGACATGTGTTTTGAGACGCATTCAACTGAACATGCAAATACTTTGACACCAATAAAAGTTGATTGAGTAGTTTGCAGATAGATTGCACTTTGTTATGCCATATTTTGGCATAGTTCAAATTTCTTCGTTTAATAATTATTAATTCAGATTAATAATTAATTGATTAGCCACTAAGTAATATCCTCTTTCTGAAACGAGTAAAGAATCAATCTCAATCAACGAATAACAGAAAATATCTCCAAACGATATTTTTCAAATCATAAAAAGAAATGCGGAGATGCCGCAAGATATTATGAAAACGTGTGAAGACTGGATTATTTATGGAAACTTGAAGAGGATTGATAATCCTTGAACCATTTATGGGAACTTGAAGAGGATTGATAATCCTTGAACTATTTATGGGAACTTGAAGAGGATTGATAATCCTTGGACTATTTATGGGAACTTGAGGTGAATTGATAATCCTTGAGCTGTTTATGGGAACATAAATCTTGATTATCTTATGGGATTGGACTGAATGAACTTATCCAATGACTTGTTTTCCAAGAACTACGTGAGGCTTGATCCCTATATAAATGGGTACGTAGGCACCTTGTATGGGACAGTGGTACACGACAATTGACACTCGGGAAAGAGGAAGAGAAAGAACCCATTCTCTATTCAATTTCTGAGGAGTCATCATACGAGCTCAGCCCCAAACATTCAAAAATCTCACATCCCCCTATTTTCATAATTCGTTATTCCAGCAACCTCCGATTTTGATTATTACGAAATTCCTACAACAACACACTTCGAATAGAGAAGGATGCATACGTATTTTCTAAAGATGGTGCGATATTAACATATTACTCAAATCTAACTATCCGATTACAAAGAAATTTTTTCTACAAATTACTAGAAATGATGAAATTTTTAAATTGATTTCGAAAAGAAAATCATACAGAACCAAGCAATTTTTTCTCCCCATAGCTCCTTTTAAGTCCTAGCTTTCACGGAAGGGCGGATCCAATAACGAACATCGAATAAACTCAATAGACGTCTTCTCATTTTTAATCTTTTTTGAGAATATTTTCGTGCATTTTCAAAAATTCTAATCAAATCGCCCATCTTCTCTTTTGTTTTTCTCCTAAGAAGACACAAGATATAAAAATACTCTCTTGCTCTCCTCTCTCTTTGAAAAGAGTCGCAGCCCTTCTTTCTTCTTCTTTAATATAATCGGTTGGGCTTTTACCGGTTTATCTTCGATGAAAAGCCCCTATCTTTTTAAAAAAAAAATTATTTCTTAATTTTTCCAATAAGGGTAAAGTTTTTTACCTATTTAGTTTGTTTGGTTTGTTTTTTTAAATATAAATTTTTGGAGTTTTCGGTTTCGTTCTTTTTCGATTCAAGCGGGCTTTTGGATTCGAGAGTGGATCGATTATCCCCTATTATGGTTTCGTTTTTTCAGATCTAAGTTATTTTAATTTCGTTTTTTAATTTGCAATTTCGGTTTGTTTTTCTATCCATGGTGAAAGAGTACTGTTTTCTCTCCTTTATTGTGAGTGTTGGTTTTGATTTAGTGATAAAAGTTTGTATAAAATTACAATCATGATCGATAACTCAAACAGGTTGCGGTGAAACAAGTTACGGTAAAGCGGTTACATGTAAATATATCATTTTCAACATGTCGTTTGACTATCTTTTCAGGAGGATAGACGATTGTTTTTATTTTATGTTTGTTCGACTCGATTATCTTTGTAGATGTCGTATAATTTTTCATTAATGAATTAATTTCATTGTTCTTAAAAAAAAGATATACGTAACTTTTATCTTCTTCTAACCATACTTGTTAGCTGGGTTTTCGTGAATATGTTAATTTTTGAATTACATAAACAATTGGGTGCTGATATATATACACATTCTAAATTGATTATTGCACATTTTATTTTTATATATGACTAAACTACCCTCTCATGCTAGCTGATAACATTTAATTGCTTACTCACAGCCTATTCAGTTAAAATCCGGTTTAAAACATATCACATACAATCATTTAACTGAAATTGAGGAAATAAGGTGGGCGTTTGGGGTATCAAACAAAAGTTGACTTATAGCTTAAAATGAGTAAGTGCTTTATAAGTGATAAGTTGATGGATTCTTATAAGCGTTTGGGAGAACTTAAAAAAGTGAACTTATGTATTATAATGAGTAAGTGTTATATAAGTGATAAGTTAATGCAAACTTATAAGTTACGTAAGTGTTAGGATAAATTTACTTATAAGTTAATAATTTTTTTGTTAAATTAAATTGAAAAAATAATTAATTAATATAATGATCTCGATAAATACATTTTAAATTAAAAAACATTTAAAAGTATAAATATAAAAATATAAACTACTAAATTAAAAAAATAATTAATTAATATAATGATCTCGATAAATACATTTTAGATTAAAAAATATTTAAAAGTATAAATATAAAAATATAAACTACTAAATAGATAAAAAAAATCATAAAAAATGAAATAAGTTGAGCAAAATGTTAGTATTTTCTAACATTCAACTTATCAATTTATAAGTTATAAGTTAGATTATAAGTTGGGTAGACAAACATCCCCCATAAGTCATAAGCTAAAAAAATAAGTTATAATTTATAAGTTAATGAAATAAGTTGAGTATACAAACACCCTCCATAAGTCAAAATTGATTTATAAGCCATAATCAGTGTTCTAAAAATCGTCCGATTTTTCAAAAATCGCCGATAAATCGCTGATTTATCGTTTAAAAATATTTGACCGATTCGATTTTTGAAATCCGATATATCGCTATGAATTATTTTTAAATGATTTATTATATTATATATAAGGTTAATATATTAAATATATTTAAAATATTACAATTTATCCAATTTTTGTTCCGATTTATCATTTCGATAAATCCCCGATTTATCGATAAATCATTATACGGTAGCTCAACTGATTTGTTCCGATTTTCGAAATCTATGACCATGGCCGTAAGTTTATAAAATAAGCTGCGGCCAAACAGGCCCAACATGTGTTATACATTTCCTAGGAGTGCGTAGTTTTCAGGAGAGGCTCATACCAGTTTTTTTTTTTTTTTTTTTGTTGAAAAAAGGCTCATACCAGTTATTAGCTATATAATTGCACATATCTATTTAGCATGTATAGACTATAGTGTTAATCTTAATATTTACATATACTTTTAAAATTTATTAAATTTAACATAGTGAGTTTTTATACACAACTTGTATTTACTCTAAATATATTCAGATAAGAAATATTTATTTAAAATACTTAAAATAAAATTTGTTCATGAATTAAATGATATAAGCAAAATAATAAATTTATATTTGATTAAGGGTTAGAATGGAAAAAGAAATAAAATGCAAGGATAATTATGTCTAATCAGTGTTCTAAAAGTCGGTGATTAATCGGGATTAATCACCGATTAATCGCTAGACGGCGGACCACCGAACGGATTAAGCGAAAATCGGTTAATTAATCGTTTTTTCAGAAAAACGGTCAAAAATCGGTTGAATCGGTCAAAAATCGGATTAATCGGTCAAAAATCGGGCTAATTATTAAAAATTATTTAAAATTTTAAAAAATAATTAGAAATTTAAAATGTAGAAACTTGATTAAATGATAGGAAAAAACATTATTTTTGTACATATAATTATAATTTTAGATGTCAAAATCGTAAATTCTCTTAATTTTTTCTCTTAAATTGATTTCTAATTAAAAAGTTAAACTTTCAAAATTTTATTTATTAAAATTATATAAAATTTTAACATATTTGCATAAATATATGATAATAACATATATTTAGTTAAAATAACGAAATAATTATATATATGAATATAATATAAAAAAAATATTATTAACTTTATTCCAATTAATGACCAGATTAATCATTCCGATTAATCTCTGAACGATGCCTTCACCGATTAACTCTGATTCCCGATTTTTACAACACTGACAATAAAAAAAATGTGCAATAATCAATTGGGATATGCACACCCGAACACACTAAAAGACGACAAATAAGGTGAGCTCAATCCTTTGTATTAAATAAGCAGGAGTTCAATCAATAATAAAGATGTTAACCGATCAAAGTTTACTACAGACGATGTTCTAGTTTCCGAGTTTCTTTGCGACTCTTCACTCTGGTCCAAATTTTTATTAAATGGGGTATTGTAAATGTTACCACTGAATTTATGGGAAACCACTGGGTTTCTAGCATCTCTTGTTAATTGGGCTTTACTAGTCTTGTTAGCCGTTAGCATGCTATTGTAAACTTAAGATTAAAAATAAACCAAGTGCAGCAGCAAGACTTCTTGCAGCCTATCTTTGTCATATGTATAAAATGAATCAATAATCTAAACCAAGAGTAATTTATTGGTAGCAGGATTAATTATGATCATATATTTTAATTAAATTTATTGTTTTTAATCGGGTTGGGTTGGTTCGGTTTAAAAAAATCAAAACCCATACCCAACCCATTTAAATCGGGTTTATATTTTTTTAATCCAAATATATACCGGTTTAGAAATATTCGATTTGGATCGGACGAAATGACGTCGGTTTGGATCGGGTTGGTAGGTTTTACCTATCCATGTACACCCCTAGGGTAGGCCAATACTCTATACTGTAAACAAGTTCTACAAGAAAGACTATGAAATAATTCGCGTTCCCAATCATTTTTATACATTTTTTATTTTGGGAAGTCCTTCTCATTTTTATACATTCTAAAAATAATAACTTTTAATAATATAAAATACTATTACACCCACTACTTTTCTCCACTATCTCTATTCTATAATAATATAAAACACTATTACACTCACTACTTTCCTCCACTATCTCAATTCTATTATTAAATATTAATAGATCTCAATACTTTACCCATTTTTCATCTAACTTTACTTATTTTTTATATCTTTTCTTGGTTTCTGTGTCCATCCCCAATGTATAGAATTCAACGAGACGGAGGGAGTAGTAAAATACTATTCCCTTCCGTCCCCTAATTTCTTTACAATTTTTTACACTGTTTGACACGTATTTTAAAACTACTATAAAGTATAGTTCTACAACTTATTTTTAAAACTTTCTTTTTCAAAATAAAAATTTAAACATTATATTTTTATTCAAAAGAAGAAAAAATTTAAAATAATTTATCAAAATATATATTACAGAAGATTTAAAATGTGTGCCGAACCACGTTTCCTAATATAAAATATTGAGGGCGACCGAGAGAGAGTATAATGTACCGGTGATTTGTATGATAAACTTGTACTCATCCATATCTTATTCGCCACGTGTCCCAATCATGGTCATCCAGCCCAACTTTACTAACCGGCCTGGCCCACTCACCTATCATCTTTCCTATTTGTTTTTTGGATGGGCGGTGTGCCAATCAACCTCAGCCCAAAATTATATTATGGACCTGATTTCGACACGTCATTTTTACATTATTGACCAGTATTAACAAATGCAAAAACACCGATGGAACGTCGGTTTCACTTACTCTGCCAAGGGCATTTACGTCCAAATGTTCGAGAGGTCGGTAATACTTTTTTCTGGGTCAATCTTTTTTTTTTTCTCTTCAGAATTTTAATAACAATATACCTGGAAATTCTAATTACTGTGTTGAATAATTCTTCCTTTTGAATTTCCAAAAATCGAAAGTTTGAGGTTTGGAAATAAAAAAAATGCTTGAACATTAAACAAAAAATTCTTTTTTTTTTTTTAATTTGGAAAAAGAAAAATCCATTTATTATTTTATTTGAACATTTTTATTAAATCATCCAAATAATTAGCGTTAAATAAAACAAGCTCCCAATGATGAACCTAACATATTTTGTTAATTCAAAAATCAAACGGTAGCATTTAGGTCATTTTCCTACCTCTTAACAGGACAAAGTGACAACACATCACAGGGTCCACTGCCCCCCTCTGAAGTCTCTTTACACTAGCTCCCATGTGTTAATACAGTCCGCATTAATACGTGTATATATAACCACCCCACTTCACCCTCACTCAAACAGAACCACACCACTAGGGCAAACCAAAAAAGAAACACACAGCTCTGAAAATTAGTGTGTGAAAAAAAAAATGGAGGGCAAGGAAGAAGATGTGAGACTAGGAGCCAACAAGTTCAACGAAAGACAACCAATTGGAACTGCAGCTCAGACTCAAGACAAAGATTACAAGGAGCCACCTCCTTCACCTTTGTTTGAGGCTGCTGAACTTAGCTCATGGTCCTTTTATCGTGCTGGTATTGCTGAGTTTATTGCCACCTTTTTGTTTCTTTATATCACTGTCTTGACCGTCATGGGTGTTTCTAAAGCTCCCAATAAGTGTGCTTCTGTCGGGATCCAAGGTATTGCTTGGGCTTTTGGTGGTATGATCTTTGCTCTTGTTTACTGCACTGCCGGTATCTCAGGTAAAACATTTTTCGATATTTCATGTTCCGCTACAAATAATATGAATTACCGATGTTAGGCTAAATTAATTTGTATTTGAATGAAAATCGTTAAGATAAATATGTGTGTTGAAGTTGATATATGTGTGATGTATTTTTTAGGTGGGCATATTAATCCTGCGGTGACCTTTGGATTGTTTCTGGCAAGGAAACTGACCTTGACCAGGGCTGTGTACTACATGGTGATGCAGTGTTTGGGTGCGATCTGTGGGGCTGGAGTGGTGAAAGGGTTTGAGGGGAAAAGAGTTTTCACTGACAAGGGTGGGGGTGCTAATGTTGTTGCTCATGGGTACACTAAGGGTGATGGTCTTGGTGCTGAGATTGTCGGAACTTTTGTGCTTGTTTACACCGTCTTCTCTGCCACTGATGCCAAGCGTAGCGCCAGAGATTCTCACGTCCCTGTAAGCTTACACACACTGAAATTTTGAATTAAATTTAGTACTAATTAGTTTAAGTTTTGCCTAAATGTTGTGTCGGTTTAAGAATAATATGTGACCAACTGTTGATCTACTTTCAATTCTTGTTACATGACTAAAATTGTTGTAAATGTTTAGTCTCAATTGGGAATTCAAAAGAAAAATCTTGGAACAGGCTTATAATTACGAAGTTAAATTAATCATAATGTTGTATGTGATCAGATCTTGGCACCATTGCCTATTGGTTTCGCTGTTTTCTTGGTACATTTGGCCACAATTCCCATCACCGGGACAGGAATCAACCCCGCCAGGAGTTTGGGCGCGGCCATCATCTATAACCAGGACCACGCATGGCATGATCATGTAAATAAGCTCACAAGTTGTAATTAACTAAGAATTCTCTTATCATCACTAGTAAATTGATGATGACACTAATAAATTGTTAATGTTAATTTGATTTCAGTGGATCTACTGGGTAGGACCATTCATCGGAGCAGCACTGGCGGCATTGTACCACGTAGTCGTGATCAGGGCAATTCCATTCAAATCCAAGTCATGAACGAAATAATCTCCGTCGATGAATCCTTAATCATGTTTATTCATAAGTTTGTTAGCTTTGTATCTTGTTCTGTTTTGTGTATTTAAGTTTGTATCTATTTGGAAGTTGATTAGTGTGTGGAGGACCATGGCAGAAAAGAAAGTATGGAAAAGTGATGGTGCATGTTATGACAGGGTCCTCATTCGGAAGAGAACATATTGATGATGTTCTGGGACCAAGCCCAGAAAAGAAGAAGATAGAATCAATGTTGTTATCATTGTAGTTGTTTGTGTGGTGGATATTGCAATCAAGAATTTTATCACAAATAATGCAAGTTTACCTAAGCCATACCTGCTCTCTTGTTTCTTTACATTATCTTTGATTTTTTTTTTTATCTTGCTTACATTTTGGTGGCCCTTTTCTTTCTTTATTTTGTTCTCAGACTTTACAGTTGGTCTGCATAAACCAGATATCCCATGGCATAAGTTGGATTCTCAAACTCACGATGCGATCATTGAATTTTTTTAAAAAAAATTCACCAATTTTTACTTCTGAATTTCGAATGTCTCTATGTATATCGTCGTGACTCGTGTCCTGTGTACCATAGATGTAATTTTGATTTTTCTCGCTAAACCCTTTAATTTACGCGACTTATATGAGCCGAATAAATTTTCATACACACCCTTAAACATTACTAACACACTAACATGAATTTAAGGGATGGTTTGGTTCACGGAGTGGTATGGATATGGAATGGTATGGATATGGAAACAAATCAGGTTGAGGTGGTATCAGGTTGAAACATCATTTATAAATATTATGTGTTTGGTTCAGTATTGAAATAATATTTAAAATGATATTAAATTATATTTTAAATTAATTTTTTATATTATAAAAAAAATTAAAATTATTTCATTGTTATTTATAAAATTGTTTTAATTTATAAAATATTTTTTTGGCATGAAATTAATAAATAATATAAAATTGATACTCATACCTCTATTTTCATACCCATTGATAGACTGAGCCCGATTGCCCCCAATCGGTCCAACCCAGACAGGAAGCCCATTTGCAAATGATAGACTGGGCCCGATTGCCTCAATCGGCCCAGCCCAAGCAGGAAGCCCATTTGCCTCCGTCCTGACCGAGCACCAAAACTGACACCCCTAAAAAACCCAACCCGAGCGCGACTCTCAATAACCATGTGCCTAGGCCCAGCCCGAGCGCGACCCCCAATGACCATGTGCCTATCACATGGCCTCCTCCGTGCCTATAAATACCCTGTCAAGAGGAAGCAAATGACACACACAGAATTCCCCCCAATAAGCTCTATCTTCTCTCTAACTTTCTCTCTCTAAAAACAATACCCTCATCCTCACGCCCGGTTCCAACCGAAGAGGGAGTCAGGAAAAGGAACGAAGACTTATCACCCATCTCCTCACTAGGTATCAAAATCTCACATGTTTGAGGTTTTAGGTATGAGTCTGAGAATAAAAAAATTTGAACCAAACACATGGGTATGAGTTTTGCTCATTCTAAACTAATACCTGATTCCTGATAACAGCGAACCAAACGATTCATGAGAGTAATAATTTAGGAAATCAAGATAGAAAATTAAAAAAGTTAAAAAATAAAAAAATTGAAAATGATATAAAAATAAATTATTAATTAATCCTAAATTAGTGATAGTGTTTTAGTAATGTATAAGTGTCCGTTAATATTTACTTGATATGATCCCTTGGCCATTCGCATCAAAAGTTTCCATCTGCAATAGGACAAAAGAGTGTGATATTCCATAAACTCAAGCAGTTTATACAGTTGTTAATTTTAGACCAGTTTCCATATCTTGTATTTTCCATATAATAACCAGATTAATCAAACACTATGAATCACGTTAACTCGGTTTTCGGGAGTGGGCTTTTGCTGGAATGTGGACTTGTGTTTTTGTAACATCCCGAGTCCGTTTCTAATTATAATATTTATTTATTTATATTAGTTGATGTGAGTGAACTATTATTTATGTGCTTTTTATATGTAATTATGTATTTCATTTATTATTTGGATTTTATTTTAAGATTATTAGTTAAAATAAAAGGAAAAGAAAGATAAATAGTGAGTGATTGGGAAATTAAAAAAAGAGACTTACGTTTTTAGAGAATAAGAAAGAGAAAGAAAATACTTACGTAGAAACGTTAGCAGTTCATGGGGCTAGAGGAGGAGAATAAGAAGAAGACAAGATTTTAGTAAAAACTTAATTGAATATTAAGGAATTTCGAGTTTGAGGTGAGGGAGTAAGGGGTGTATTTAATTAGGATTTTAAAGGATTTTTATGAATTTTTGTAATCTTGGTGTATTTATTATAAATTTTAAAATTTTGTGGTATTCAATAAAAATTTCAAAAAGTCTTTTAAAATCTGGGTGTATTCAATTTAGATTTTAAAAAGTCCTTTAAACTCTAGTGGCATTCAATATGGATTTTTAAAGAATACATTAAAATCTTGTGGTATTCAAAAGTCCATGAACTTTTTTTTATTTGATAAAGTTGTGGATTTTCAAGGATTTGCTAGTGTATTTTGCATGTCTTGAAATTTTGTTAAAATTCATGAGATTTTGAAGGATTTGTCGGAAACTCCACTTTAAATCAGCGAGATTATACGAGATTTTACACAAACTCTGCCAAAATATATGTAAAATTAAAATTAACAACAATCTGTTAAAATCTACAAATTTTTATCAATCCATTAAAATCTAAATTGAATACACCCCCTAAACGATTAAACGAGTAGCGTGTTATGCATGTATGTTTGTAAATCTTTTCACATATTGATGGTATTAAAATAAAATAATTTTATTATTTACTAAATTAAATTGTCTTCCATTAATCACATATTATCCGATTAATCACTATAAAGTATCTCAACCGACTAATTCTGATTTTCGTGTTTTAGAACATTGCCTGCCACAAATAAATGTATAGTTAATATTCTTTAAATTAATGCCGTTAGTACTGGTTAAAAATAATATTTTATCGAGTTCATTAATTTTAAAATATTACAATACTAATAAAATAATTTTTATTATTTAAATAATTATGTGTAGAATAATTGTATGCTTTAAATTTGTTAGAGATTATGAAATTAGTTATACATAAATATTTGGGCTATGAACTATAAATTTTCGGAGGCAAAATGAGAATGAATCAAAATTTTGGGATGCATTCTGCAATTTTCTCCTAAAAAAATGTAATACCAACAATACCCTGTGACTAATAGCGTTAATGTCTGACTTAACATTTAAAACGTAAAAAAAAAATGGTAAACGACATCGTTTCAAAGTTTAGGGTGCAAACTGTTTCAGTTAAAAGTTATGAACCATAACTGAGATTGGGTCGAAATTTTGGGATACAAAGTGCAAATTAGTCAACATATTTTAATGACTTTATATGTATCATATATCATAATATTCACAACTTTATTTAATTGAAACTTGTTAGTTCAATTTTTTAAAAATATGATATTATTGGTTAATGGTTAAAAAATAATTAAAATTAATAACATTTTTAAAATATAATATTTATATAATCACCGTAACAATATATATCGCATTTGTCAATATATTCGTTAAAAACGAAATTATTTTTGATAGAAATCGTATAAGTGGTTGAGATTCAAACTATAATTTAAAGTTGGAGGATGTAAAAACCAATTTATGAAATTATATATACATGATTGAATTTAGAGTAAAGTTAGAGGACGTAAAGTGTAATCAATTCTAAAATTAAATACGTAAAATTATCAGTTGTTAAGCATGATGATATATTTGAGTGTTCGCATATTGTTAGTATTACAAGAACCTTGATGTCCTGTTCATTAGTATAATTAATAAGTGTTAATGCATCTAGTTTTTATTGATGCAGCCTGCAAGTTCTAGTTTATAATGTCTTTAATACAGTAAACTTGAAAAGTGCTGATCTAAGTACTGCATTTTGGGTGACCAGTTCTCAACCAATGCATACATCTGGTGCATCACAGAAGCTTCGGGTAGGTTGTCAGGAAAGTCAAGTTGAAGCTCAATCGAATAAGAGGCCCTGACGGCAATATCAGGAGCTGTGACAAGGAAGATGATGCTCCCAAAATTTTTGGCGATCGAAGGAGTCATGGTATGCATTGTCCAAATATATAGACTATGAGCAATATCTCGTGCATCATCCAAGTTTGCGCAAACTTGTCCTGCTCCAAAAAAGCTCAAAAGAGTATCTTCACCGGTTAAGAACATTGAGAATCTATCACTACAGTGTGTTCTAATAATAGAGAGCAGGTTGAAAGCAGCACTAGTAAGCTCGACTCTTCTATTATTGCTGCGAGTAAAAGAAGGCGGAGTTGTTTCCTCAACATTTGGGGAATTGAAGTTGTCCTGCCGACCAGAGCTCGGATACCATGTTGAGTAATCAGCTCATCTAAAACCTTAAGGTGTTAGAGAAATGTCCTAAATGGATTTTATGCTATATTTCAACGGAAGTATTATTCATTCTTTTAATCGAGCTAATGTGTCGGTAATGCCCATCAGAAATATTGAAACAAGCTTTCCAGAGCAAATACGACACACGATCATACATTCAAAAACATCGATTTCAAACTTTATGAGGTCATACAAACTTTATTTCTAAACGAAAATCGAAACGGGAAAATTGTTTCATTTAATATTAAATATTACAATGCTAGTCTTAAGTAGGATATTCTTAGATAAATATACTTTCAATGACTAAATGAGCAATCGAGGTCACAAAACTAACTCTTACATAGAGTTCAATTCAACGTTTTCCATCTGGGATCGCATACCTTTGACGGAAACAAATGTAGCTGGCACACTGATTGGTGGAGTAGGACCCTGAATCAATACTTTTGAATCAAGTTTATAAACATGGCGACAGTCTTTTTGCCCGATAGTGTAGTCAAGATAGACTAAGAAATCCTCTTCATCGCCTTGATGTAATTCAGGTATCAAATTCTTCATATACGGATTCTGATTTAAAAAAGGCAAGGGAATTACCTTGGTCTCAGCCCACTTGTGTTTCTTGTAATCTTCCAAAACCCATACATTTAGTTTTTCTTCAGAAACAGAAGCAATTGTTAATTTGCCTCTCCAGAGTTGAATCTTAACCCGAGAAAGTCCACAACTTATACCTTCCGGCGCATTAACAATTGTGCAAACCTCCTGGACTAGGTCGACACACAAAATTGTAGCTGGGTTGCTTGACCCAATTGGAAACATAAATAAGATGCCGTCTTCCGATATAAAAGATGTCCTATAATATTTCTCCGGTCCGTCGTTAATGGCCTTGTCAAACCCTGGAATATTGAGATTTCTCCAAGAAAGATCTATTTCAGGACATGGATCATTACTCTGACCTCCAAGATCAATAACTTCCAATTTAACATTGAATTCCTCATCCCTGTTCAACGAAATCACATAAAATGAACTTGTAGAAGAATGTAAGAAGACACTCATGGAAAAGACTTTCTCACGTGGACGGGGAAGATCAAGTATACGCTTCGTCGTTGGATTGCGTATTCGATATATATCTGTTGTAGTGATGAATGCTTTTTTAGTTGATACTTCCACTAGCAACCCTGTACATGAATGAGATAGACGCCTAAATTCTGTTTTAAGCTTAAGTTCAGTATCGTTAAGATTTGCATCATCACCCAGATAGATCATCATCATCAGCGGTATCCTGAGTTTACAAATGTTGTGAAACCTACGTCCATTATGTATGGCATGAATGTCTATGAATTGCTTGTTCTTAACAATTACATCATGCCATACTTTGCACACAGATTTACACCTCAGCAAATACTTTTCCTCCAACCAACTTAAGATCAAACACAAGATTTCTTCAGGAAGAAGGGAAACATTTGTTGTGAACACAGAACTACGCTCTCTCATCATTTTCTCTTGATACTTTATCTTCAAAGAGTCGAAAGAGGAACAGATTATAAACCTGATATAAGCCACAAAAAGAGAAAAAGAATTAGACTTAGCAGAAGAGTCCTTGGAGGTATCGTAATTCATATTTATGTAGATTTTTAATAGAAAAAAAACAAACTATGAAATATAATAGGAGTTTGTACTAGTAATGAAGAAGGGTAACAAAAAAAGTAAATATAATTATGAATTAATGAAATCAATTTACAATTTTTCTAATCGAGTTTATGTGATGTTATTAGAACTGTGTGTATGTTAGATTCATAACAATGGGCGCTTATCAAGTACAAGAATAACGAGAAACATAAACCAAACTAAATATGTAATCTAGTAATTAAGATGAGAACATGTACGATTAATGATATTAGAAGTGACAACGTAGATATACTCATGCATGTCTCATGGGAACATAAAAACTTGTGTTTGTGTGCGTGTCTGTGGGAAAAGTTACCTGGATCAATAGCTACGAGGACGACCGCCGGCGGGGGATATGTTTATATACTACCTCGTCTACCTCGATGGTGTTGTTAAAGGGAAACTCCGTTCTCGTTTAGAATTGATATCTTCACATGGCATGTTTACATATAGCAGCTTAAAAAATTATTTTTAATAACTATTATTTTATTTTTTATATTTTATTAATTGTATTTATTAAAAAAAATATGAAAACATGTTAAAATTGGTGAATTTTTTAAAATAATTAAAATATGTTTTAACATAAATAAGTAATGGCTTTCCGTGATATTTTTGGAAAGGGAGCGGTGAAAAATAGAAAAGTTAACATGTTTTAGTTGAAAAACGATAATTGTCCGCAAAATAATAGGCAAGTTAAAATAGGTAAATTTTTATAAATAATAAAAATATTAAAATAGTTTTAAAATAAATAAGGGTTGCCCATAATATTTTTGGAAATTTAAAGGAGATGTTTTAGTAAGTAAAAATAGAAAAGTTCGTGTGTATTAGTTGAAAAAGATAATTACCAATGATTTTTTGAAAAAAAAGGAGATTTTGTTATAAAAATAGAAAAAGTAGCTGAAAAAGGTAATTGGGCTGTAAAAAATATTCGAAAAATCCGATATTCGTTCGAAATTAATCGGATATTATCTGTATCCGAAACAAATCGGTTATTATCTGTATCCTTATTCGATAATTTCAGATACAAATATGAATATATGCATATCTGCATCCGTTGAATTCAAAATTAAATAAATATGATAAATGAATAATATATATAAAATTATATTATAATTTAGAATTTATTTTATTAGCTTTATAGAATATATATATATATATATACTTTTAATTATAAATTTGAAAAAATATAAACAAATAATTTAATGTAATCGAAATTAATATTCATCTAGCTTATATTATTCTTACCGAATTTGAATAACTTGTAACCGAAACTGTAGTTAGTGTGTAAACTTAATCAAGTGTTATGGAATAAAAACTAGGGTGTAATTAATGTTTAGGGTTTGAGAGCTTCGAGTTTTAATGACTATTCTCGTGTTTCGTGACTGAATCGATCCTCAAAAGATGCCTACCTAACTCAATTTGTAATTGAGAATCAAGCCAAAAAACGTAGTTCTGATTGAAGGATCTAGTCCTTTACGTCACGAGCCTTGTACTTAGGGTAGAATTAGGTGACTAGGGGGTCACGTCACCTTCTTAGATCAGGATTGTGAATCCTTTTTTGTAGGAGGCTGACTCCTATTAGGTTTGTATATCTTGGTGGCTAATCCTTGATGGAGTTGACACACTTTGGACTCTTTTTATAAGCATCACATTTTCTCTTTTTATTAATTACGAAATTAATAAATAATTAGGGTTTCAGGCCTCATTAATTGGGCTTAATTCTCGGACAATTTCAGGTCTAATTAACATATTATTAATTATGTCTTTAGGGTTATTTTCAGCCCTTATCATCAAGTATAATCATTAATTTAAGTATTTATAAAAATTTAAGATAAAATTAAAATACGAAAAATGGTTTTAACTCATGGAAAATTAAAATTAGTGTGTGAACTTACACCCTCTTTCTTTCATTGTTTCCTTTGTCCGAGAAACATCTTCCCATTGCCCAACTACAGCATATAAAGTCATTAGCAGACCAAAATATGATTGATTCAGCGGATCTTGATCAATCAAAGCTTTTGCAATTTGTTCTCCTAATACCATGTTGCCCTAATGCCCTTAAAAACGGCATAAACCAAGTACCGCAACCCAGAATGACGACTCTTGAGATGATTCTCCAAACGATGGCATATTTCTTAAGGATTCCATCGCCTCTTGCATTAGTCCAAAACTAGTCATATGCAAGTTCCTTTACTGTGCTTGATTTTGTTCATACAACTCCTTATTGTTCCGCAAAGACTTGGTCAGTAAAGAATGTCCTCAAGGCGTCAACTCTATTGTAGAAAAGCTAGCATTTTTATCCTGTAATGTAAGCTTGCTAACACAGAGCGGAAGAAGTCGGGGATACTATAATGCAAAAGTGCTTGAATCATCTGTGGACGAGGCATGCTTGAGTGTGGCACTTTAATCTACACATAAGTTATTAAATGGAGCCTATAACGTTCCAGAAAAGAACATAGTGGGTCGATATTGATTCTTTACCCCCAATCTTATAAACCCTTATACACACCTTTATGCAACTTTGCTGCAACATTGAAAGGTTAGCGAAATGATTTTGTCAGAAGTGAGCAGGTTTAATAAGCTTATCGGCTTTTTCCTTGTTTTTAGGTTTTACATAATGAGATATAAGATTTATAGGGAATCCAGAACATCTATATTTGAGTACGGTTGTTGTCTTTATGTAGACATGCATATTCAATTGGTTGTGCATTTATAGGGAATCCAGAACATCCTTAACGAGATAAAAGATGAAGAAAGAATAAGAGATATTCTGTTTGTGTTGTCTCCGCGCTGTCATCCTCCTCTCATATTCCTACGTTTTACTGATGATTCCATGTTTGGCACTACACAATAAGTCAATAACACATAAATTCTGCGCTAGGTTAGGTGCTGTAACTTTTTTCTTCACACTTCAACTGTGTGCCGAGTTAAAGAAACACATGTTCTGTTATATAATGATGCCTTACCTCATGTCCGGTTGCACCTTTCGTCTGAGACACCTTTAGCAGGAATAATGCCACCCGCATCAAGTTAGAGATGTAGTCAGACAGTAGCAAACATCCCTGATAGTAGGGAGTCGAGCACAGCGCACATTGGTGCGACACATGAGTTTAATTTTTTTTACACTATCCAATTCAATGACAACATGTGGCTCCCTGCAATAACTTAAAACGTCATTGATAGGTAAACTATGCATACCATAACTCTAGTTATACTCGATTACTCGTTATGTGGCACATGGGTATGTGGAACTGGTAAAAACAACGCATACTGAGTATATTCACAAAATATACAAGAAGCCTGACAAAGCAGATCAGAATTCCAAGCATCTCATATTCATAGCTCCAGCATTTCAGCTGCACAGAATATAATATACTGCAAGTGTATAATTAAATTAGTAAGAAATTAGATCTAAAAGCAAAGTAATGAATCAACCACGGTCTAAGAAAAAGAATCATATGTTTCCATTGGCTATGTAACATGACAAAAATAATGGTGTTATTGCTGTGAATAATGCACCATGAGGCACCGATCCAATCACATTTGGGAGCTCTCTGCAACTCCATTACACAATTTAGGCAATACACGAAAGTAAGCATGCACTACAACAAATAGGGGCATATACGACGGAATTTTTGTATTGAATTCGTCATAATTTTGAGCAGTGGGACCCATTTTTTGTAATAAAATAAAAAACGAACTTCCGACAAAAATAATCGTCGTAATTTCAGTTCTTCCGACAAAATATCTGTCGGAAGTTACTAAATGGGACCCACCTGCTTGTAGAAATTAATAAAAAAAAGTCAAGAAATTATAACTTACGACATAATTTCTGTCACAAGTTCATTGCCCAGAAATAAGAAATAACAAACATTCAACTACCTATTTTTTTGTTCCAGACCATTTTTGGATTTCCAAAATAAAACTTAAATTTGTCCAAATATACATTCCAATCTACAAACCAATGTGTAGCATAATCCAACATTATTCAAACACAAACTTTACAATAAGAAATCATCGATGCAATTAAATGAAATAAAATATAAAAATACCACACTTTACATAAATATCATCATAAATTCATATTCGTCCACATACAAAAGCTTAAACCATCCTACTCAAAATCATAACGTGTTACAAACATCCACAATCCAAACTAAATTCAAAAACATAAAACTCAATAACTAACTGATAGGCTGCCTCAACAGACAATATTGTAACAGACAACATTGTAAGGCACAAAACTGATCTCATGGTCTTCGTCGGACTCAGTATTATGACAATTGTCCCCGCCGTCATCAACATATCATCATGGTATGCTTGGGCCTTTTTGTGCAATAAATGGTAATTAGTTTCTCATATCTAGTGTGCTTCAAACTAATCATGTCAAGTATCATATGCATGTATAAAATAAAAAAAACAGCAATTATTTCATGCTTACATGTTATTTTACAGTACAAACAAGAGAGATAATAGAAGAAAAAAATAAAGAGAAAGAATAACTATCAGATGTAATGTTAATAATGTTAATATCATCGATTGGGCTCAAAACCAGGAACACCAAGCTACTCTGTTGTTTGAACTTTTCTGCATACTTGAAGATTATTATTGTTACAATATGATTCTCCAAAATAACAAGCTTTATTTTTTCTTTTTAGTTCAATAAAAACCAAATATAATTTCTCTCGTTTAAAAACAAAGCACATATATTAGGAGAAATTCCATAAATATTGAAAGATTGTACTCACTTGCTCTTATTGTACTCAAACTCGATATGAAGACAATCCTCAATCCCAACTTTCATCTGAATTTTCAAAACTAGACTCTGAGCTATTGTACTTAACATAGTAACATATTCATAAAGAGCCTGACTATGCCCACAAAAGTTCTACTTTGCTACTTTGCTTCTCAATTTACGTAACCATAAACTTAGAAACTTATGCATAAGATTATCATAACATTAACTTATTATACCTTGTATAGATACTAAACCATATTTACATTTCAAGGAATGTACATGTTCATGACTAACCTTGATGCTATTATTAATTGAATAGGATGGACTATAATTGCGCACCTGAACAAAGAGTACAAAATATAGCTCAGTCATTTTTTAAAATCATTGATGTAGAATAAAGCTCACGAGTAGCAAAAGGCATTTACAACTATGTAGTCTTATTTTTCATTTTTTCACTTAATGGAGCTTTAAGTTGCAAGTCATTTTTCAAAATTTAGCAAAACCAGTTAATATTCTCGTTTACACCCACAAAACATAAATTCCAGAAACTTATGTCTACCCTTCTTAAATAAGTATACAGTCAAAATAAATGAGGACAAGAAATAAATTGAAATTCTTATCTAAATTGTAATTTCGTACCTAATGAATATCTCCCATTAAATAGAATAAAGTAAATAAAAAGGCCTCTGTCATATTATTTATATCAATCATGAAACATAGTTAGGACCTTAAACACATACTAATCTTTATGTATATAAAATATTTCCTAAAAATATAAATAGTTGCAAATTTCCTTGCATCGATGATCCGAATTGCTGTGGTACAAATGCTCAAGTTGAAAAGTGAAATTTAGAACAAAAGAACACAACCTAACTTACACATATATAAGCATACATCTACACATCCAAGAACATATTGAACAAAACAAAGAAGCTCAACTTAGTTAGTCCTGCAATAAATTTGTTGTCTGAATCTTATGTAATTATAGTGATATTGTTACTCTCTATTTCTAAAACAAGAAACAATTAACTCCACAAACAAATAAGATAACTCAATTTAACATACAAATAAGTAAATAACAAGATACATAATACTTGTACATACACACAAAACGATATAAGAAAACAAAAAGAGCATAATACCTACAAATCGAAGCCCTCAAACCGAAATGAAATCCGATTCAAAAAAGCCCTAATTTTGAACCCAAATTAAGGTGTTAGTTCAAACTGAAGAAGCAAGCCCAACTAAGTAGAGATATTCCAAATTAGCCCCGAAAGAAACAGAGAGAACCCAAATTAATAATAGAGTAATTAATCAATTTGAGTTCTAATATTAAAACCACTTTCAACCCAATTCAAAGAAACCCTAATTTGAAAAAAAAGTTCAATTCAAAAGCAATCAATAGCAGAAGAAACACGCTTTCGAAGAAGACCTAATTCATAGGGCTTTCAAAACCAGGGAAAGGGATGTGAGAGAGAGAGAGAGTCGGGGTGTGTGTTTATGAATGTGAGAAAGTTTTAAAAAAATTGATAAAGGAAAAAATATAAAAGGGCGGTCTTTTTGCCGCTGCCAAATTTTTTTCATCTGTTTACGTGCAGGAGATAATATATCATGTATCATATATTTTTATCATATAAATATTTATTTATTTTTGAACAAAAATAGTTTTGGGATTATAATAATTATATAATTTCTCAACTCTAAAACATATTTTAATTTTATTCACTTATTTTGACATATTATAAATCTAATTATTTTTATCAATATAAATTATTTTTTATGTCAAATAAAAAGATAATAATTTATTGCGGTCAATTTTTTTCAAAAAATTACATTTTTCCCAACACTAGAATAAATATTTATTAACATTTGTACGGTTGGATCGTCGAAAAAAATCATTTAAAAAAATTATTTAGAATCCAGCACACGCTCCATTACATGAATTAGTACTTTTACTACGTTTCTGTTAAAATGTTATACAATCGGAACTTTTCATTTTTTGATTATTTTTTTCCAATACTAGAATGATTATTTATTAACATCTGTACGGTTGGATCGTGAAAGAAATCATTTAAAAAACAATTATTATGCTAAACTATATACTCATATAATTTCGAACATTAGTTAAGAGTACTAGTTAAATCACTAGTTGACTTCAATAAACTTAAACCAAATTAATTATTTATTTCTAAATTTTTTGAAATATCACCCAAATATATCAAATATATAGATCTGGACATCCATACGGTTAGATCAACATTTGTAAGGAGTAATAGTCAAATCACTCGTTGATTACTATAATCTCAAACCAAATAAAAAAAAATCACTTAAACTTTCAAAATATCATTCAAATATATAGATCTTGACATCCATTTGGTTGGATCGTTGATAAACATTTATTAAAAAATTAGAATACCAATCCTGGGTTAGACACTAGTTACGAGTAACAGTCAAATCACTAGTTGACTGCTACAATCTAAAACCAAATTAATTTATAATATTTTTGAAATATCACTCAAATATATAGATTTTGACATCCATACGGTTGGATTGTCGAGAAATAATTTTGGTATATCACTCAAATATATAGATCTTGCATTGATATGGTTAGACTGTTGAGAAATATGTTTTAAAAAATCGGGATACCAATCCGGGATTAGACACTAGCCACGAAACTAGCGAAGTCACTAATTAACTGCTATAATCTAAAACTAAATTTAATTATTTATTTTGAAAATTTTGAAATATCACTCAAATATATATATATATTGACATAGATACAGTTGAAATGTCGAGAAATATTTTTTTTAAAAAAAATGGAACACCCGTTTGGAACTTAACATTATTAAGGAGCACTCGTTGACTACTATAATCTTAAACCAAATAAATTTTATTTTTTCTAAATTTTTTGAAATATCACTCAAAGATTTAGATCTTGACATCCATGCGGTTGAATCATTGAGAAAATTTTTCAAAAAAAAAATAAAACACCAAAATTCACGTGCTAACTTACGACGAAATCCGTCGTAAGTTATTAAATGTCAAAATTTTGGGAAAAGTTAAATTTACCGCCAAACATTTTGGTAAAAAGTTGAATTTACCGCACCAATAACTTACGACAGAATCTATCGTAAGTTCCATTTACGACGAAAATTTTGTCTTATATTAAATCTCAAAACGACTTCGTTTTATCCTAGGAAAAATTTATTTATTTTATAATTAAATTTATTTTTGGTAAAATAATATAATATTTAACTTCCGACGGTCATTTTATTTGGCGCGCTGATTTCCCCTTGTTTATTTGGTTGGTGCCAAATTTTATTAATAAAATACAAAACTTGGACGAAATTGTTTTCCGTCGTAAATAATTACAACAGAATTTTCTTTTTCGTCATAAATACGGCGCGCCCAACATTCCGTCTCATAATTTGTTGCAGTGATGTATATATGTAATAACTTATGAATTAATAGTCATGCACTTAAGATAATGTGGCTCATTTGGAGTAGATATTTTATAGCTTTGTTCTTTATATCTCTAGTTCTGTTCTATTTCGAGAGAGTTTTAGATGTTCCAAAATTATCGAATATTACGCTGCTAGCATAACACATGCTAAGATTCCGCCTGGTTTGCAAATCCTGCACACTCCTCCTGTACACACCTAAATCAGTGAAATCACATTCCACTCACCCATGTTATTGTTACAAAGAGTACTGCAATTTCGCTATGTTTATAGTAATTGCGATTACCATGTGATATGGTCAGAAAAGTAATTATAGAAATATAATTGACTAGTCAAACAAAAGGCCGATATTTAAGGCCCGACACCCTAATTATTCATTAATTTCGTAATTAATTAATAGGGAAAATATATAGCTCATGAAAAGAGCCTTGATTATGGAAAATTAGTCAAAGAAGGATCTGGAATCCCAATTAAAGGCAATCAATGAGTCATAACCTTTATCAACAAGGAAACGAATTCTTCAGCAAGAAATACAATACTTATCCAATATCAAAAAGAAGACTTATCCGTTAAGTCTCCTAAACATACCATAAATACTAGGCTTCAGACGCCTATATAAGGTCCCTGATCCTACAATCAGAACTACGTCTTTGGCTTGATTCTTAATAACAATTTGAGATACGTAGGCATCTTGTGAGGACCAATTTAGTCCGGATACACGAGTGCAGCCATTAAAGCTCGAAGCTCATTAAACCTTAGCATTAATTACGCAAGCACGTTTTTTAATCCATAACATTTGGCGCCGTCTGTGGGACGACAACATCAACCATGGCAAACACACGAAGAACAGCTCGGGATACTCAAACTCCTGATGATCACCCTATCACCTCTGAGGCTGATCAGCCACCGTCGACTACCGGCACACAAGGGGCGAATATCCCCACCAACACTCAAGGACCGGAAATCCCGATTTCGGTTGAAGGGATGAATCCCCTGCAGATGGTCATTCATGGATCTAATCCACAAGAGACCGTTCACCAGCAACCAATCACGACCTCCCCGCTGCTCATGAGTGCACCAAGGAGCCTTCAACTCCATACTACTGATCTCCCTCAATACGCGAATCAGACTTTGGGGATGCCAAGCTATGGCATGCCCCCTCGACCCATGGCGGGCGGTAGTGGAACTAATCCAATCTACCATGAGGCATATGTGCCCCCTTATATTCAAGGTCTGGGACCCCAAAATCAACAAACTCGTCAGACCCCTCTCATTCAAGATTACTCTGGCCCATACACTGAGGATGAGGGTTATACAACTGGGGAGGATGTCGCCCCAAGAAGGAGACGTTCTTCACAGACAAATCGGGAGCAACCCCAAACTACTAGGGAGAAACTTGCAGCCCATGAGGCAGAGACTGCAAGGCTCAAAAAACTCCTTGCTGAAGAAGAGGCCGCTCAATCTCGGGGCCGAACGACTGAAGGAATCCCGATAATCAACTTGGATCCACCAAGAAGGACCAAGAGGGCTGAAGCCCCAAGGGGTGATCCTAGTGTTCTGTTGCCTCTGGGAGGTCCTGATGATCCTACACCACCGTTTACTCAAGACATCATGAAAATGGCTATATCCAGAAAGTTTAAGATGCCTTCGATCAAAGCCTATGATGGAACGGGAGATCCCGCAAATCATGTAAGGACCTTCTCCAATGCACTGCTGTTGCAGCCAGCCAACGATGCGGTCAAGTGTAGGGCGTTTCCACAAACCTTGGCAGGCATGGCCCAACGTTGGTATAGCCGTCTACCTCCCAACTCTATTGGGTCATTCAAGGAACTAAGCAAGACTTTCATCAATCAGTTCATTAGTGGAAGGGTGCATGAGAAAAGTTCTGCATCACTCATGGCAATCCGGCAAGGGCAGAATGAGGCCCTAAGGGACTACATCAATCGATTCACTCGAGAGGCTTTAAAAGTCCCGGACTTAGATGACAAAGTGGCTATGATAGCCTTGCAACAAGGAACCACTGACGACCACTTCAGGAGGTCGTTGGCTAAACACCCACCAAAGAGCATGTTGAAGCTCCAAGATAGAGCCGGAAAGTATATCAAGGCCGAAGAAAGCATGAGAAAGTATGAACCCACTACTGGCAGTAATGGAAACTCAAAGAAAAGAAAAGAAACTCAGGAGTACGACGTCAAGGAAAAGTTTCCCCGAACATCAAAGAACTCCGATTCTCCCCCCAAGAGAAGCAATTTTGGGCCAAAATTCACAGAATATGCACGATTGAATACTCCCAGGAGTCAAATTCTGATGGAGATAGCCAAGGAAGAAGATATCAAATGGCCAAAGCCGATGAGGGCTGATTTGTCCAAACGGACCAGAATCAGTTTTGTCGGTTCCACAAAGAAGTCGGTCACGACACCGATGATTGTAGACAATTGAAAGATGAGATTGAGTTTCTGATACGAAGAGGAAAACTCAGCAAGTTCACTAAGGATGGAAGCCAAGGGAGCCAAAGGGGGAACTATGAAAGAAAGGATTATGATAGAAGGGACAACGATCAAGATCGGAATCCCAAGCCCCGAGGGCCAGTGATCAACATGATATTCGAAGGGCCAACTGCTGCTGGGTACTCCCGAAACTCAAGAAAGGCTTATGCCCGAGAGGTAATGACTGTGGTTGGAGAAGTACCGAAGCGTGCCAGGACAGAAGTGTCAATAGGTTTTGACGATTCAGACTTGGAAGGGGTGAAGTTCCCCCATGATGATCCTCTTGTCATAATACCTGTGATAGGCAACTCCGAAACAAAAAGAGTCTTGGTTGATAATGGAGCTTCAGTGGATATCTTGTTCCACGATGCCTTTATCAAGATGGGTTACACAGACTCTCAGTTAACACCCTCAAATATGCCTATATATGGATTCGACGGGGTGGAATCAAAAGTGGAAGGCACTATCCAACTCCCAATGACTATGGGGCAAGTGATGAATACGTCTACTCAGATGTTGAACTTCATAGTTATAAAAGCGACTTCAACCTACAATGCAATCCTGGGAAGGACTGGTCTTCATGCGTTCAAGGCTGTTGCCTCATCTTATCATCTAAAAATCAAGTTCCCAACGAGGAATGGGATTGGTGAAGAACGAGGAGACCAAAAGATGGCCAGAAGTTGTTATGTAGCCGTGTTAAGGCCTGATGGAATCGGGGGGCAAGTTCTCCCAATTGAAGACATGAATATCAGCGACAACGAGGACAGAAGGGGGAAACCGGCTGAGGACTTGGTCCCAATTCCCCTAGTCCCGGGTGAACCAGATAAGGTGACTTATATTGGGGCACTATTGCCCGAACCATTGAAGAGCAAACTCACGTCTTTTCTTCAAGAAAACAATGACGTTTTTGCTTGGACAGCGACTGACATGCCAGGGATTGACCCCCAATTGATATCTCACAAATTGAATGTGGATCCAGAAAGAAAGACAGTGAAACAAAAGAAAAGAAATTTTGCTCCAGAGAGGCTTGAAGCCATTAAGCAAGAAGTGAATAAGCTTTTGGAAGCTGGGTTCATTGAGGAAATCCAATTCCCAGAATGGTTAGCTAACCCCGTAATGGTCAAAAAAGCTAACGGGAAGTGGAGGATGTGCGTCGACTTCACCGACTTGAATGATGCATGTCCTAAAGATTGTTTTCCCTTACCAAGGATTGATGCTCTGATAGATGCCACTACTGGGCATGAGATGCTAAGTTTCATGGATGGCTTCAGTGGATATAATCAAATCAAGATGCACAAAGATGACATCGCCAAGGTATCATTCATCACTGACTTTGGTGTCTTCTGTTTCTTAGTCATGGCTTTTGGGCTTAAGAATGCAGGAGCGACCTATCAAAGGTTGGTAAACAAAATCTTTGAGCACCTAATTGGAAAAACCATGGAGGTCTACGTGGATGACATGTTAGTCAAAAGCCTTGATAAGGCCGATCACATTAAGCACCTCTGAGAGGCATTCGAAGTGCTAAGGCACCACAAGATGATGTTGAATCCAGCTAAGTGTGCCTTTGGTGTAGGCTCGGGAAAGTTCTTAGGCCTGATGGTCTCCAAGAGAGGAATTGAAGCTAACCCCGACAAGATCAAAGCAATCCTATACATGGAACCCCCCAAGTCTGTTAAGGATGTGCAGAAATTGACAGGAAGAGTTGCAGCATTGGGAAGGTTCATCTCCAAGTCAGGAGAGAAGTGTTTACCCTTCTTCAAAGCACTCAAAAAAGTGAAATTTTTTGAATGGACAACTGAAAGCCAAGAGGCCTTTGAGACCCTGAAGAAATACATGGCTGAAGCACCCCTATTGGCAAAACCCAAGACAGGGGAAACTCTCTACTTGTACTTGGCAGTTTCTAACATAGCCCTTGGAGCTGTTTTGATAAAGGAAGAATTGAAAGTGCAGAAGCCCGTCTACTATGTGAGTAAGATTCTTCATGGGGCAGAAATAAACTACTCAACGATTGAGAAGTTTGCCTTAGCCTTGATAATGGCCTCAAGAAAGCTACGCCCGTACTTCCAGGCTCACAAGATAGAGGTCTTGACTGATCAACCTCTAAGAAACATCTTGCATAGCCTTCAAGTTAGTGGAAGATTGATCAAATGGGCCATTGAATTGGGCGAATTTGACATCAAGTATAAGCCTCAGACGGCCATAAAAGCTCAAGCACTTGCTGACTTCATGGTTGAATGTACCATTGACAACCAAGAAGTCGGGGGGCAGGAAGTAATAATGGAAGACAAGAAAGATCAAGAGATGGACTTCAAAGAATGTTGGGTGCTCTATTTTGATGGAGCATCAAAAACAAAATCAAGTGGAGCTGGTTTAGTGCTACAAAGTCCTGATGGATTCCTCATTGAGTATGCACTAAAACTTGACTTCCCAATGACAAACAATGAGGTTGAGTATGAAGCTCTGATAGCTGGCTTAGGGCTGGCTGGAGCCTTGAGGGTCAAAACTCTGAAAGTATGTGGAGACTCGAGGCTAGTGGTTTCCCAAGTAAATGGGGAATTTGAGGCAAGAGATGAAGTCATGGCCAAGTACTTGAAACTTGTCAAGGCCATCATGACTCAGTTCGACGAATGCTATGTGGAACACATTCCAAGGGAAGAAAACATAAAGGCTGATGCCCTGTCTAAGTTTGCTTCTTCTGAAATTGAAAACTATGCAGGGAGTGTATACTTCCAAGTCTTGAAGACCCCAAGCATCAACGGAAAGTTGGTAGCACCCATTGATGTTGGCAGCTGTTGGATGGATCCCATCAAAGCTCATCTGGAAACTGGGTGGCTACCCAACGATACTTCAGAAGCACGAAAGCTATACGTCAGAGCACTAAGGTATACCCTGATTGAGGGACTCCTATACAAGAAGTCTTTCATCGTTCCATATCTGAAATGTTTGAGACCCCAAGAGGCAGAATTGGCCCTAAAGGAAGTGCATGAAGGAATCTGTGGGCAACACTTGGGGGGCAGAGCCCTTGCTCATAAAGTCACCCGTCTAGGTTTCTATTGGCCAAGCATGCTTGCTGATGCTAAAAGCTATGTGAAGAAGTGTGAACGGTGCCAGAAACATGCACCAGTGGTTAGACAACCACCAGAGATGATGACATCCATTAACTCACCTATCCCCTTTGCTATGTGGGGAATGGATATACTCGGGCCATTTCCAATGGTAAGTGCTCAAAGAAAGTTCTTGATAGTAGCAATCGACTACTTCACCAAGTGGATTGAGGCTAAGCCCTTAGCCAAGATAACCACCAAGCAAGTAATGCAATTCTTCTGGGAAAATGTGATATGCCGATATGGAATTCCACGAGTTCTGGTCACGGACAATGGAACTCAGTTTAACAACGATGAGTTCAAGAAGTATTGTGATGAGAACGATATCAAGTTGCGCTTCACTTCTGTTGCCCATCCCCAAGCGAATGGGCAAGCTGAGGTTGCAAATCGAATTATCCTGGATGGACTAAAGAAAAGAGTTGAACGTTCCAGAAACACTTGGGTAGACGAATTACTCCCCATACTTTGGGCATATCGTACAACTTGTAAAGTCACCACCGGGGCAACTCCATTTCTATTGGCTTATGGAGCAGAGGCAGTGGTCCCGGTGGAGATTACTCACACCTCCCCAAGAGTTGAGGCTTATGAACCAGAAGAAAATGAAGAAGGCTTGAGGCTAGCTTTGGATCTAATTGACGAAGTTAGAGATGAAGCAAACGCCAAGATAGTTGAACATCAAAAGAAAGCCTCTTTCTACTACAACCTAAGGGTTAAAGAAAGGTTCTTTCGACAAGGAGACTTGGTTCTCAGAAAGATTGAAGCATCCGGAGTTGGACAAAAAGGCAAACTGACCCCAAATTGGGAAGGACCATATCGCGTCAAGAACGTATTTGGTCGAGGCTCATACAAGCTAGAAACCCTTGAAGGGCATGAGGTGCCAAGGACTTGGCATGCCTCCAATTTGAAAGTTTATTATGTTTAAAGTGTTTCCTAAGAGGACTCACTACTATGAATAAGGTTTGATAAAACCAACCCGAGTTCTTAAACTTGGGTACTATGTAAGAGTTGATCCCATTTTTAATCTATGAATAAATTCAGCATTTTCATGTTTTAAAGCTTATCTACTATGAGTGTTCACAAACATTCAAGAAATAAGAAAAACAACACAAAGCCAAGAATGGCCACAAGATATAAATAAAAACGAGTTAAGTTAAGCCCGTAGGCCAAAAGTACATCAATAAATAAAAGCCACAGTTGGCCATAAAAATCTACAACTAGCTACGACTAAGCATCATCCCCTCCATCCTCTTCCTCAGAGCCAGACTCCTCCCCGGAACCATCTCCTTTCGCAGACTCTTCTTCCTCACCGGAACTGGATTCACCAGGATGAGAGGCATGGTCGGGATTGAGAATCCTGTCATCCTCATCCATATCACCCTCCCCAGCCAAAGCCATCTCTAAACGAGTGGGAGCGTGGGGATTGGGAAAGTCAGATATAGTGAAGGATCCAGGAAGTCTCCTCGAAACCTCCGCCAAAGCATCATCCCATCCTTTTGTGTACTGGACAGGAAAGAGGAGATCGTCGTGTTGAGTAATCAAATCCTTGTACTCGTCAGAGTCAAGGTACTCATCAATGTGGAGCTCCTTCCCCTTCCTGAGCCCCACCAGCTCCGCCTGGGCATCAGATAACTCCTTCTCCCTTCTATCCAAGGAGGCCCTAAGGGAACCCATCTCCAACTGAGCCTTATCAAACTTAGCCTTGTTGGCCTCAGAAGATGCACACCAGGCTTTGGCTTGGAATAAAGCCCCTTGAAAGCTGGCATTAGCCTACGAACAGATCACAAGTTAGAATGATAACTTAAAGTATATACTAAGGACTACAAAGAAAAAGAGAATAATGACTTACAGCAGCAAAGGCTTGAGAGCCCGCACTTTCAGCCCCCTCGATGGTGGAGTTGGCCACAAAATCCTTGTAGTCACAAGGAGTTAAGGAATGATGTGACCACTCAACAGCATGCTTGGCCACCCCTACTATGGTGTCCTTCTTTCTAATCCCCCAGTTGGGGCGCCAGACTGAGCTCTTAGCTGAGGAAGAGCCCTCGACCTCTTCAACCTCAGCTTACACGAGGCCTCAGAATAGAAGGGCCTTTAGCAGCCAACCTGGGGTCCTTCAAACAAGCCCTCTTGATTCTGGCTGTTTCCCGTCTTCCGGCTCATTCTGCTTGTTAATGAACTCCACAGCTGTAAAAAAAATCAAGGAAAACAAAATCGGTATAAGGAAATCTTAATACAAATACAAGAAAATAGAAGAAAGGGAATTACCCTGATCAGAAACTTTTGAAAGTTTCAGAGACTTAAGTACAAACTCGTCCAGAAGCTCCCAAGCCATGGTGGCATAGTCATCCTTGATGAGTTCAGCATAAGCATGGGTCTCCTCTTCAGTCAGGACTATGTCATCTGGGCTACCATCTGACACTCTACTAAACGAGCTCTGAAAAAGGGTGCCCCAATCCCATTCATCCCACATCAAATACATAAACTCATCCTTCCATTTGGGGTTATTGTCAGGGATGGATTTTGGATGGAAAATGGGGGGTGTCGAAGAACGGTGACTAATATACACCCAACCCAAAGTGTTGGAAGAACTATTCTTAAATTGAAAGACCTTTCTAAAAAGAGCAACAGAAAGGGGGAATTTGTTTTTCAAACATAAAACAATGAAACAGATAATCAACCTCCAGGCATTTGGAGGTAGCTGACAAAGGTTAATTCCAACGTCAGCTAAAAGTTGGGGAATGAAAGGATGAAATGGGAATCGAACTCCTGCAGCAAGGACCCCCTTATAAATGCAAAGAGCATTTGGGCGCCAATGGCAGGAACGATCCCCAGGACCAGCTGGGACTAACCTAAAAGGTGGCCTAATTTTATACATGTTTTTATAGTCAGCAATTTTATCAGCATCATGAAATCTATTGCTATGATTGAAGGAATCTAAGTGCGATACAGAGGGATACTCATCACTACGTTCTAGAATCATATCTTGCAAAGACATAGTAGAAGAACGGATAGTGATACCTCTTTTTGACGCTTGATTCATTTTCTGCAAACGTTGAGCAGAACGATCGGCCATCTTCAAATCTTCAAAAAATATGCAGAAAATCTTCAACAAAAACTCAGAAAACCTTCAAGGGATGAAGGTGAAAGCCCAGAACTTCAAAGAAATTCCAGAAAATATTCAATGCAAAACCCAGAAACCCAGAAAATCTTCAACCTATGAAGATCAAAACCCAGAAACCTTCTTGGGAAGAAGATTTGAACCCAGAAAAATAAGAACACCACCGTAAAAACTCGCCGGAAATCGCTTTACCACGAAGAAAAAGAGAGAAAGACAGAGAGATTTAAGGAAAATAATTTTTGGAAAGATTTGAATGAAGAGTAAGAAGTGAAATCTCACTCTTTTATAGGCGAATTGACTGGAAACTCAACCGGTTAAGGAAGTCTAACCGGTTACAGCCAGTCAAAGCCCATAATTTTTTTTGGGCTGCTGAAAGAAAGGCCCAAAGAGCTAGGCCTAATAAAAATCAAGGCCCAGTACAAATTGATTCAAGGCTCAAGGCCCAAATAAAAGTAAAGGCCCATGAAGTGAACCTAAGAGGATTCGAGGCCCAATAGGAAATTTGGCCCAAAACATTTTGGGTCCAAAGCTCAAAAATTAAAAGTACAGAAAGATTCTAACTTAGAATTAAGTTGGAAAATAAACTCTGAGGTGAGCTCAAAAAATTGAGTTCGAAAATGAACTGAAAAAAGAAATCGAACCATTCGATCTCGTGATAAATTGAGGTCGAAATCGAACAGAAAACTTGAGGTCGAAAAAGATTGGGTTTGAGCTCGAAAAAACAAGGTCGAAATTGAACTAAAAATCCTGGTCGAGGGATTCGACCTCATACCACTTGAGGTCGAAATCCCAAACCAGATTTGAGTTCGAAAATGATCTGAGTTCTATTCGAAAATTCTGGTCGAAAATACAATGGCTCGAAGTCGAAGAATTGAGGTCGAAAAAGACCTAAAAGGCAAGGTCGAAATATTCGATCTCGCACCAATTGAGGTCGAAATCCTAAACAAAAATCCTGGTCGAAAAACAGTTAAAACGAGCTCGAAAAATCGAGGTCGAATTTGCACTGGAAATCGAGGTCGACGTGTCCGACCTCACCCCACTTTCTAGTCGAAAATGACTATAAAAATGAGGTCGAAAACTCAAACCAGAAATGAGGTCGAAAATATAACTGGGTGAGTTCGAAAAATCCTGGTCGATTTTGTACTAAAGTTCCTGGTCGAAATGTTCGACCTCATCCCAGTCCTGGTCGAAAATGACCTAGAATCCTGGTCGAAAATGACCTAGAATTCTGGTCGAAAATGGCATGGATTCCTGGTCGAAAATGCTCTGAAAAAATGAAAAAATTCAGGAAAAAATGCGATAACTTATACAAAAATCCCAAGGATATTTTCCCAGAAGTTGGGGGGCAAATGATATGGTCAGAAAAGTAATTATAGAAATATAATTGACTAGTCAAACAAAAGGCCGATATTTAAGGCCCGACACCCTAATTATTCATTAATTTCGTAATTAATTAATAGGGAAAATATACAGCTCATGAAAAGAGCCTTGATTATGGAAAATTAGTCAAAGAAGGATCTGGAATCCCAATTAAAGGCAATCAATGAGTCATAACCTTTATCAATAAGGAAACGAATTCTTCAGCAAGAAATACAATACTTATCCAATATCAAAAAGAAGACTTATCCGTTAAGTCTCCTAAACATACCATAAATACTAGGCTTCAGACGCCTATATAAGGTCCCTGATCCTACAATCAGAACTACGTCTTTGGCTTGATTCTCAATAACAATTTGAGATACGTAGGCATCTTGTGTCTCCTAAACTTACAATCCTAATTTTAGTTTCGAAGATAGAGCAATCTTCATTGATCTAAACCACTGATTGTAATTCTGTTCATTCAAAGTGATAGTAAGTAAGATTAAACCTGGATGATCGGATGGATGAAGGTAATAAGGATGATTTGCATCGATAGTAGTAGGCATTGTTGAAGTTGTTGTTGCTCCAATTGTTGCATTCAAGTAAGACGAAGAAGACGCCATTGTTGCAGATCAATTAAACAGAAGGACAGAATGAAATTGTCTATGATTTGTTAGAGAGATTTAGAAACGAAAGCGGAATTAAGCGTATATGTTCAGAGATCTAAGCTCTGATACCATGTCAGCTCCATCAATGGAGCACTAATCAAACACATATACTGAAGAAGAAAGTGTATTGAATATATGTGTTTTCTGTATCTTGCTTCATTTATCAGAACAAACTATATACTACCACTATCAATACATACAAGTTCTATATCTAATGAATCTGTAACTAACTCTCAACTAACTCCAGCTAAGCTCCAGCTAAGTTGATTGCTTTGCTGAGCTGTCAGTGAGAACCTCTATATTATCATCCCCCCGCAAGCTTGGAGGTGAGAACAGGTTGAGCACACCAAGCTTGGACAACAGGTAAGTCATAGCATAAGCAGGAATAACTTTGGTAAGAAGATCAGAAGGTTGGTCCTTAGTAGAGACATAAGCAGTAGAAATAAGACCCATTTGCAGTTTCTCACGAACGAGATGACAATCAATTTCAATATGTTTCGTCCGTTCGTGAAAAACTGGATTAGCAGCAATGTACATATCAGAACGATTGTCACAGTATAACGTAACTGGCTTAAGAGTGGAAACACCAAGTTCATGAAATAGGTTAACAAGCCAAGTAATTTCACAGCAAACATCCGCCAACGCCCTGTATTCGGCCTCAGCAGAAGAACGGGAGACAATATGTTGTTTCTTAGCCTTCCAGGAAAGTAAGGACGAGCCAAGAGTAACACAATAGCCTATGAGAGACTGACGAGTAAGAGGACGAAGAGTTTTAATATGACAATCAAATTGCTTATGTGCATAAGCAATAAAGTTGATAAAAATGGTAGATACTTGAGTTTTGTCAGCAAACAAATATACCCAAGTAGCTCGAGAAAAATCTTCAACTATGGTTAAAAAATAGATACAATTTCCATGAGTTTTGTATTTATAAGGGCCCCAAACATCAACATGAATTATTTCAAACAAAGTAGAACTGGTAGTAATACTATCATAGAATTGCAACCTTGTTTGTTTAGCCAAATGGCAAGTATCACATTCATTAAAAGTAACAGAATTATGGTACATTGTTTGAGGAAGAAACTTCATGGAAGACACAGAAGGGTGACCTAAACAAGCATGCCACAAATTTGAAATGTCTGTAGAATGAGAAACATTATTACATACAGAAGTATTAGGAGAATAACTAGCTACACTAGGTAACTGTTCAGTAGTAGAAATAGGATGATACAGAAGATAAAGTCCATCTTGAAGTTCACCAATCTATGTGGTCCTCTTCAATACATGGTCCTGAACATAGCAAGCATCTTTAGTGAAAAAGACATTACAAGAGTTGGTGGAAGTGAGTTTAGGAATAGATAGCAGATTATAGGTAAAGGTAGGGACAAATAACACATCAGTCAGAACAATATTAGTATGTAAAAGAACAGTACCAATATGTGTGACATTAGATTGTTGACCATTAGGCAAGTGTAAGACAGAATTGATTTGATGAACATCAGATAACAGATGAAAATGAGGGGTAATATGGTCAGTAGCACCAGAATCTAAGATCCACATTTCAGAACCTAAAGATTTTTTACTATTAGTGTGACAGACAAAATGCAGAACATTACCAGCCATATGTGGAGTGGAAGCAGCAACATTATTAGATATATGTGTAGAGTTCCATTGAGCAGGTGAAGTACTAGCAGACAATTCTTTAAAACCAGACTGAATCATAGTCATTAACTGTTGGCACTGAGCAGTTGTGAAACCCAGAGTATCATTAGATTTTTCTGAAGGTACAGAATCAGAACTATCAGCAATCACATTGTAGGCATGAGCAGGTTTAGATTGATTCTTTGGTCGTGGTTTAGGTTTGCCAAATAAACGATGCCAGGATGGATAACCGTGCACACAAAAGCATTTGTCTCGACTATGTCCTGATAAGTGACAGACATCGCAAATCACTGAGCTATCAACCCCAGTCTTTTTACCAATAGACTGTTTACCAGCTTTGTTATGAGTATAAGAACCAGAAAAATTGGCCTGAGAATCATGAACCTTAACAGAAAATGCCATGGAGTCTAAAACAGAATTTGTAGCACCAAACTCCCTCTGATTTTCTTCTTGCATCAAGAGACTATAAGCAGCACTTAGGGTAGGAATTGGGGTCATCAACAACAGATGCCCTCTTATAGCAGTATATTGTTCTCCTAAGCCCATAAGAAACTGAGAAAGCTTAGTACTCTTGTTAAAACTCTCCAATTTGACATTTACTTCACAACTACATCGTCCACACTCACACCGAGGCACAGCACACAGTGCATCCAATTCATCATTAAGTGCTCTAAACTTAGTAAAATAAGCAGATATAGACAAATTTCCTTGATTGAGAGAGGCAATTTCTTTACGAAGATTAAACAATTTAGGAACATTCGTGTAAGCAAATCGAATAGCGAAATCATCCCAAATATCCTTAGCTACATTCATATACAACACACTTTGACGAATTTCAGATGACACTGTGTTTAGAATCCAAGAAATCACAATATCATTGCACCGAGTCCAGTGCAAGATCATGTTAGCATTCTGAGTAGGTTTCTCATAGGATCCATCAACAAATCCTAATTTTAGTTTCGAAGAAAGAGCAATCTTCATTGATCTAAACCACTGATTGTAATTCTGTTCATTCAAAGTGATAGTAAGTAAGATTAAACCTGGATGATCGGATGGATGAAGGTAATAAGGATGATTTGCATCGATAGTAGTAGGCATTGTTGAAGTTGTTGTTGCTCCAATTGTTGCATTCAAGTAAGATGAAGAAGACGCCATTGTTGCAGATCAATTAAACAGAAGGACAGAATGAAATTGTCTATGATTTGTTAGAGAGATTTAGAAACGAAAGCGGAATTAAGCGTATATGTTCAGAGATCTAAGCTCTGATACCATGTCAGCTCCATCAATAGAGCACTAATCAAACACATATACTGAAGAAGAAAGTGTATTGAATATATGTGTTTTCTGTATCTTGCTTCATTTATCAGAACAAACTATATACTACCACTATCAATACATACAAGTTCTATATCTAATGAATCTGTAACCAACTCTCAACTAACTCCAGCTAAGCTCCAGCTAAGTTGATTGCTTTGCTGAGCTGTCAGTGAGAACCTCTATATTATCAGTGTGGTATTAGGTTTTCTTAATGTATGTGGGTCTAAATTGTCACATGTATCTATACTCTTTATTAAAAGCAGAAACCCTAGGATATGTAGGTGTATACATATTATTTTTACCTTAATTTTCTTAATATAATTAATATAATTCTAAATTAATATAATAAGATTTATTATTAAATTAAAAATCTATAAATTACTCTTTATTAAAAGCAAAACCTCTCATATGGTATGGCATGTATACTGTAGTATACATATAGTTATTATCTTAATAATCTAAATGTAATTAACATAATTCTAAATTAATATAATAAGATTTATTATTTAATTAAAAGTTAATCTTTAATACTTTATTAAAATTAAAAACCCACTCTTAACGGTATAGTATGCCATATACAGCGGTAAACATATAATTATTATATTAATATAATTAACATAATTCTAAATTAATATAAATAAGATTTATTATAAAATCAAAATTAGATATCCCACTTTATGTTAATTATGTTAACATAAAATCAAAATTTGAAAATTATTTGTGTTCAGAGAAGTATAAAAACAACTCGGGGATTGGTGACGGAAACGGAGTGAAGTATAAAAAAATAATTCGAGGATTGAGGACTTTATTGATATTAAGGAAAACTCTTTTTTGTTGGAACACAATAGTACAAAGCCAAATTTGGGTATCTGTCTTATTTCTAACAATTACAATTACATATGAGTATTTTATCCATTTCGTCGATTTTGCTAAGTTCTCCGTCTCATTCGGGACGTGAATTTGCAAAGAAAAGTATAAAAACAACTCAGGAATTGGTGGGGGAATGGAGAGAATTATAATAAAATTATTCGGGGATCGGTGACTTTATTGATAATTAAAACTATTTTTCGTTGCAACACAATAGTAAAAAGCCAAATTTTGGTTAGTACGATATATTTAAATTAATTGATTTCACTCCAAACTCTTGTTCGATTCACTGCAACTACATAATTATATATGTTAATTATTTATTTAATTTCAATTCTTTGATTTTACCAAATATTTGATTTTTTCTATCTACATAATTAAATAATATTTATTTATTATAGACTTTCATATTAATTTCAGGTTAAATTATCTGCAAGTACATATTTAAATAAAACATTAATTATTTTTTATTTTCAATATTTTAAATTTCTTTTTTAATAATTTAATTTTTATTTTGGATCACGGTTATCCGCTAGTATAACTAAAAATAGAGAAAGATGTTAAATTCCAATGAATGACCGGTCATGGAAAACTCTTCGGTGGTTATAATGGCAACAATTTGACAATGAGAAACAATGCTTACAAAGGTATCATGTGCGTTTTCACATGAATTTGTCTAAAGTTTTAAGTATTAATCCAGAGCATCAACCACCTTGAGCCCGGAAAATTCTCTCAAGTACTCTGTTGGCTGTAGCCTGATATAGTATAACATAGTGTGATTATATAAATATAACACACACCGTCCTAAGTCCTAACACAACATGTGTTTATAGCAAAGTACAAAACCATTTCAAACACAACATATTAACCAGAACAGTAAAATAAGAAAGTTTTGGATTCATGATACCCAAAGTTATCATGAAGATTTGTCCACAACAAGAGTTCTGAGCTTCTCAGATACAACCCAACTAATAAGAAGCTCCCTGTACTATTACACAGTGGAAAGCTAATTTGTGAGTCTCTTCCCGTTTATATTTCAACTTAAATAATTTTATTTATTGAGCTACAAGCTTTACATTCATAATAACTCCTCAAAGGACTTCTTAGCATCATGCATTTTATTCTTCATCTTCTTTTACACATGATAATACATAAACACCCTGCAATCAAACATTAACAGTAAACAGAAAAGGTTAACCGGAACAAGTAGAAAATTAAAAACAATTGTTAGACATCATCATTTGTCTTAGTTGCCATCATCATCTCCACCATCATTCTTAATTATCACCGAAATCAGAAACATTAATTTTCGAGACCACGGTGGTGATAAACATGAGAATGTCTTTGTGGATCATCATTAAAACCATTTTCAACAATGTTTAGTATTCCACCCGGTGGTCGTGTTCGGAGTGTATTAACGTCAACAACGTTGTGTCCATGATAATAATGGAAATGAGCATAGTTATGAATATAACTATACTCTAGTTGATGAGTGATTCGATAAGGATTGTTACGAGCATAAATTTGTGATGGAACTTCAGGATAATTATAGAAATACATATTGTGGGATGGTATAGTTGAAAAGGTTGAGTTTGAATGATGAAGAATTACTTGATCTACCTCCCTAATGGCTGTTGAGCATCTGTTTTGATATGAAAATTGTAGTGAATATGTTGATGATGATGCATAACTGGAGCGGGATTCATTGTGAAGTTAGTGAAGTTGTGGAGGTTCAACCAAGAAGATGATGATATTTATAAGCAACCTGGTGTGGTAGTGGAGCAAGACATATTTTTTAATCAATTTTGATCCACACATGATGCATGCGGGACCACTAGGATTTATAAGCAACCTTGTGTGGTAGTGGAGAAAGGCATATTTTTTAATTACTTTTGATCCACACATGATGCATGCAGGACCACTAGGAAAGCTATTTGACACTAGCAATAGTGTTGCACATCCTAGCATGTGGGTGGCCCCCACCATCTACAAATAGCATCTGATATATCAATTTTAACTTTGGGGTTCAATAGTTAACTTTTGGGGTTCAATGTTTGTATTTTGGATTTTAAAAATATTAAAAATGACGAATAATCCGTATACGGACTTAGGGTTTAGGGTTGTCTAAACCCTAGACTCTAAACCCTAACTTACCCTAATTTTAGGGTTATTTACGATCCTAAAATCACGACGCCGGAAAAATACCATTATTAACAAGTTGCATATGTGGTTGATTTTTGTTGCAATTGCAGATATGGTTGCATCTAGTTGCAACCGTATTTTTGCAAATATTTTTAAAATTTTGGTATTTTTGCAAAAAAATTAAAAAACAAATAGTATTTTTACAAAAAATATTTTTTGAATTGGGTATTTATGAAAAAAATCTTTTTTAAAATTTTGAAAGAAACGTGAGATAAAATTACGTTTCTAAAAATGTTAATTAAAATTACTTAATTTGTTAAAAAGAAAGGACAAGTCTAAACCCCACCTATGTCTGAACCCCAACGATGTCAGTACCCATGTGGGTGGACCCACCATCTGCAATTGCATGGGGTTGGGGGCCATGATAAGAAAACAGGTTTTGGTATTTCACAAAAGACATATTTTTTAATCACTTTTGATTATTGAACACAAATTACCTGGGATATTAAATACAAGCCATCATTCCGATAGGGGTTTGCAATAATTTTATATTTTTACACCTTAATCTCATTTCATTTATTTTATTTTTTTACATATTCTCTTTCATTCTTTTTACAATTAAATTGTCTGGTCTCACTTCTTTTTTAATTTATTGGATATCAGGGTTGAAATTTTCTTAATTTATTGGATATGGGTTGAAATATTTTTACATCTAAAATTATAGGTTAGTTTAGTATCGACTGTTAATTCTGCTAATCAAGTTATATTTTTTGATGATTTAAATGATGATTTTTCTAATTTCAGAGAAGAGATAAGTAAAAAAGGTGTTATAATTTAGATGGTGGTATTAATGGTTCAAAAAAAGATTTCTTTTTCTCGCAAAAGAATGACTCAATCTAAAAAAACAGTAATATTACGGAAAAGAAAAAACAATCCTCAACATTGTACAAAATGACATAGTAGATATATAATATATTTTAATTTGTGAACGATTATAATATAATAGATATACCTTAATGTTTTTTTATGATGAGATCGAGAATTTTAGTGATAAAACCAAAAAGGTGCTTACTAAATTTTAAAATGAAGTTACTAATAAAGTTGTTATTAATAAAGGTTATAGATGATGAGGAACATACATATTTTAATTAAGATACATAATAATTTATTTTATACTTCAAATTGATATTCTTTTTTCTTGGACAATATATATATAAATTTTTTATTAAGTCTTAAATTTTTTCCCTTACAATGTACATATACTAAATCCAAGATCTAAGGATGCTGCATGAGATGTCTAACTATAACATTTTGGCAGCACAATATAGTTAACCAAAACCATTGCAACACACTTCACATGAGGTTTCTGGCACATTAAAAATTGTACATGCATGCCTAACAGCCTAAGTGTGAGATACATGTGTTTCTGCTTAATGTTACTACGTCCATCAGGGATGCATGTCTATGAATTGTATGCATACCATACCATTAAGAGAAAATACACATATCTGATACTTCACCTCCATCCAACTTAAGAGAAAATACACATGATTTTTTCAGGAAGAAAGAAAACATTTTTAGTGACTTTGTTTTTAATTTTTGCTGCTTTATTTTTTTTTGCCTTCCAAGGGTTGAAAACCTGAGACATTACTATGATATCCTACTCAACCTCTCACTCTCATAGAGTCATATATAAATTGGAAATGAGAGGTTTAGTAGGACACCATAGTGTACGAGTATAGGCTTTATGGAGACCTGGCCCTTAGCACTCCAAATTGTGTTCCTTGTACTCGTCAAATTCAAGTTCGACTGGTAATGTCTACTGGATTCTGGTTTCATGGTAAAAAAGATATACAGAAAGAAGTTAAAGTGAAATTGTGTTGAATGAGATGTCAATATTTCATGTCACTACGCCTTGATGCCTTCATTCTGATAGTAAAAGTATTGCCTTCCCTTTATGTATTAGGCCAACTGTTGTTTCCGATGGCTTAATGATGTCTTACAATCAAACTATTGAGCTCTCTACCAAACAACGTTGTTGGATGCACGTCAAACAATAGTCCATAGCCTCTTCTACAATGCTTACTCCATAAAAGGAGGTACTCTTCACATGTATAAAAAATAAATTTCAAAATAGAGTCGGTAGTAAATTTCAAAATAAATTCGCTTAGTACTGGAAAAAAAGTGATTGAACACTTGGCATGAATTCTACTCTTCTATTCAATTCCTGAAATTCTTAAAGTCAAATTAACCAAGAATAAGTTCATTAATCGTGTATGTGAAGTGTATCTATTAACATTATAAAGCCTGTTGTCATTTTTGCTGTTTAATTACTAAGCTATCCCTCTACTTTCTCCGTATTTACAAGATAATGCCATTTGACCCGCGTTGACTTATACGCTCAATTTACTACAGCCTTACATTTCATTTCAATCAGTACTGCTGCTGCCGTGAAGCTTCCATCAGAAGCTTACTTTTCCCCAAAATACTACTATTTTTACTCTTTCTATGGGATTCAAAATTTGAAATTCAAAAACCACATCTCATTCCTATACTTGCTTTTATACATATCTCATCTATCATTTTATTCAAATATTTTGTTTTCTCATAGCTTTATGTGTGTATATATAAGCACCCACATATTTGCTTCAAAATTTTATGTTGTTCATGTACGGTGATGAAGTGATTGTTCGATTATAGATAGAACATATGTATTGTGGTGATAACACAAGTGAATTTACTTCATGAATGTTTTGTTATATAATTTGAAAAACATGATTTGTTGTTTGTATTTGCACTCCACGTGTTTGTTAAAAGTTCCAAACGAAACTTTATCTGGTTTTATTCTAAAAATTTATGATTCGGATGAGAAATCAATTGTTACGACACTTCTAATGAGTTGCTATGATTGTATACTGAAGCTATGATTGTATATTGTTTGTATGGTTCTATTTTGCTTGATGTACTCAAATTTGGTTGATTTTAATCATTTAATAACATTTACTCTCTCTCTGTGCAGATTGTGGATGAGATTTGTTTTTACCTCTTGAGATCGTGCAATTTATAAGATAAAAAGTTTATATATCGGATTTTTATTTGTTCTTATATTGCAGGTTTCACAATTAATTGATAGATTAAATTACTATTTTCATTATTTTATAGATACTATTATAATTGTTATTTGTGGCACGTGAAGTATTTGATTGAATACTTTATGCTTTCGAAGTGTTTGATGGAAGTTCTTACATAAGTACTTTGTTCTTTTTTCAGATTTCGTGTTCTAAGCAAGAGGTTCTTGGATATTGTGATCATGATTTGTAGCTTGAATGCCTCCATATTCGACTTGTGAGGTGATTTAAAATCCTGTTTTGTTGCAATTGTTTTCATTTTTAAAGACTAGGGATTTTTATCAAATCGTTTATTGTTACAATCAATTGTGGACAAATGTAAAAATTTTGCTTAGTCTGGCTTCACATTTTACTAAACTTTTTGGTATGGATGTTACATAAAACACTTTGCACTTGAATGCTTTAATTTTTTTTATTTGTTAATGTTTATGTGATTGATTAAATTAGAATTAAGAAGCATGATAAGTTCAGTTTACTAAAACTTTGAATCTTAATATATCATGTTTTTACAACTACAATTGTAAACTTAATTGCAGATTGTTTGTTATACACCATGTAGATGAAATTAGGGATGTTATTTTGGTCATGTGTTTATATTTTTAACATATTCCTAAAATTTGTATTGCTTTGTAAATGTTTTATAAAAGTTTTGAGATGAGTTTATGGACATAATTACTTATCCTTACTGAGTTTTATTACTTTGGTTAGTAAGTGTTCGATAAAAGTCCCAAGATTTATTTTATTTGTGTGAATTTTCTTTTTTATTTGACATTAATACTTATAAGAAGATGGCATCGGGAAGGTTGACACGGGACTTTTACTTAGTAATACTTATAAGAAGATCATATCATCTAAAATGGTACGTCCCATGTTACTGTTATCCTTTCACTTTAGTTCTTCCTATGAATTATTTACTGTTATATGTAGCAGTTTGTCCATTTTCATCAATGATGATCAATACGGGTATGAGATTAGGAAAGTAAATAAGATTGAGCTATATAAAACTACGTAGGTGACGTCCTTTTGCAATTATAACATGTAAAATATCATACTTTCATGAAGTGATTTAAGGACCTCAAGTTTATATTGAGAAATTGTAAAACACAAGTCGTACACAAAATTATAGGATTAATTTTCCGCGATTAGTGTAGTACTGTTGGAACTACTCATTACTTCAGACATGTTTCTACTGCTTTGATAATAAAAAATTATTAACAAGTTCTCATTTTTCACTAATTTAAACCAATTTTGTTAGTAAAATTGATTCATTGAGGTCATTATCTGCAGTTTATATAATCTTAAAATGCATATCTCCACATTGCACCTCATAGCTATATATTACTGCAGTTAATCTTTACTTATTCTATTTTTTTTTTGCAGGACTCTAATACATTGTTGATTTCATGCTCATGTTGACCTACTGCTCAAGTGTGATATACATGTGTATTTTATCAAATCAGAGAACAAAGTCCTATACAAGAGATTCATGTAAATGTAGATAAATTTTCTAAAAAAATGAAAGAGATATGATTTTGACTGGAAATAAGTGTGTTATGATTTTGAAGATACTAGGGTCTAGGAGATTAGGTTGTGTTTTATATTAAACTTGGGAACTGAAACAAGAAAAGTTACACCTGTATATACATGTTTTTCAATTAAATTTGTTCAGATCTGAAATTTAAATAATTTGCCTCTCTCTTTTGAGCTGCTGATTTTTGGAATAAAATTGTATATGCACTCTGTTTGAACAATGAAAAATAAAGGGTGCGTACACTTGAACTCTTTGCACTGTTGAGCTTCTTTAAAGAAAATAGTTCGACCATGTATTTAATATCATAGTACGCTGCAAAAAGGTACTAGGAGCTTACCAAAAGATGCATACCAACTTGCTAAGATTCAAAGACAACTTAAACACTATTGTAATAAGATAAACAAAGATTTGGAATTTGTCTTGGGATAAGTATTTATAAATTTTAGCTATGACAAAAATTTGTTCATTAATTGTAAATTGATTTTATAAGTTTAAATATTATATGTATTAAATTAAAGTCAAAGTATCACCGAAGGCGACCATCATCATTAAAATATAATATAATTTTTATTTGACTAATATATTTTATTGGAAAATAATACATTAAAATCGTTCTTAATAAAAATTTATAATCAAGACTATAAATTGAAAATTATTAAAACTTGCAATTATTCAAAAGACAATAAAAAAGAAAACACTGATTAAATGTATCCTTATATTCAAATTTTACCGATGGGTATTCAAACTCTTACATTTATGTGTCTACCGCATTTTAACAAATCTTCTATGAATTATTGTTCCAATTAACATTTAACCATTTATTTTCCTTCTATGAATACCATCATGTAAATACTAACTTAAAATCCGTGCGATATATAAATTATTTTTAATAATTTTTATTTTATTATTTTTATTTAATATTTTATTAATTGTATTTGTTTAATAAAAGTAGACATGTTAAAATAGGTAAAATTTTTAAACTAATTAAAAACATAAAAATAGATTTTGAAATAAATAAGTAAGGGTTTACCCGTAATATTTCTGAAAAAAGAGGGATTTAGAACGAATTTCTAAATAAAAGAAGTTGTATGAACTTAAATTATTATAAGAATTTTAAAAATGATTAAAATAAAATAATTACTTTACATATGGACAAAAATTATATATGTTGACACTTTTATATTGAAAAATTACTTATAGAAGTCTTTTTAAACAACTCTTAAATAAAAAAACAGCAATAAAAAAATTGGAGTTTCAAGATATATTACATACTATTTGAAAAATTAGAAATAATCATATTTTCTCTATTTTAAAAGCATCTACATGACTTTACTTTTATTTCTTAATAAAAAAAATTATTCGATTCAGTTTTTTTAATACCTTTACCTGAAAAAATGAAGAAGAATGAAAAATAAAAAGATGGCCAGCGAGTTGACATTGGAATCAATATAAAAAAAATTATTTACTTTATACTTTAAAGTGAATTAAAGTCTTTTCGAGATGCATTAAATTTAAAAACATTCTTTAGTTCTATAAACACTTTTCATAAATACAATAAACGATTAAATTATAAGTAGGGACTCAAAAAACATTCAAAGCGAATTTAATATATTTTTCCAATGAAAAAGGCTTTGGAATCATAAAATTTCCTTTTACCACGAAGATTTTTTTTTTTGTGTGTGAAGAAAATGGAATTTTAGTACCCGTGCTGTAGGCATACTATTTCGTAAATTTATGTTTTTTTATAAGAATTCGTTAGATTGAGCTTTTTTCAAGAAGCAATGTACTGGTACAAAATATCTAAATCACTTTAGAGCATCTCCAATAGGCCTGTCAAGAGCTTGGCAAAACAATCTTCGTTGCCCACATATAGTTGCCAACAAGTTGTCAATCAAAATGTCAAAAGTTGGCAATTTCATTATATAGTAAAATCACATACATTTTCTGAAAAGTATTTATCTCTGTCTATTTTTCTATTTTTCTATCTTTCATATTATTATAATTTATAAATGGGATCACATTGGCAATTTTTAAAGTTGCCAATTATTAGAGTAAATTTTTAACAAAAGTTACGAATAGCGAGATGGATAAAAGAGAAAATAAAAAATTAATATATGAAATGATGTGATATAGATTGAGAACTAATTTGACAACCTTTATTGAAAATGCTCTTAAGAACTTGAGTCTATAGATCAAAGACAGAATTTACAACAAAACTAAAGGTATACAGGAAAATTATAATGTGTCATCTAATAAAGAAGACAAAAAAGCTGTCACTCAACAAATATAATTATTAAATTACAATTAAATATCAAAAAAAAAAAAAAATTAATGCCCTTGCGGAGCGGGCACACATACTAGTTTATATGGTTTTGGTTAACAATATTGTGCTGCCAAAATGTTAAAGTTATACATTGGAAACAACACTTTTTCTAAGATGAATACTCTGCTTTTATCCGCTGTTACCAAGGTGTTACTATGTTACCTAATTATCAAGACAGTTACTCATTCGAAGCTGCTTATTGCTTTACAGGAACCTAAGAACCTCAATGATTGTTGCATACCTAAGTAAGATACCTTGTCTGCGCTCTTGATTAGTGCCTCGCATCAACTTGATGCCGAATCATTTTTCTAACCCCTGTCTCTTAGTAATATAAATTGGAAAAGAGAGGACAGCTCCAGGGAGATCTGGCCCTCAGCACTCCAAAATGTGTCCACTGTAATCGTCATATACAAATTCCACTGGTGAACTGGCATTATGATAAAAGTAAACATTCGCAAAGAAGCTTAACTGAAATTGTGTTGAGTTGAACTAATGTCATGTCACCATGCCTGTGATGCCTACACTCTGATTGCGTAGGTTTTGTCTTCCTTCTAAATTAGCACAGAATCAGAAAAAAAAAAAATTATTCTGTAGGGAGTAGTGATTAAGAAATTCTTAACTTGCTTCCATTAATTTGTTAGTACTTCTTCTTGTTCTTTTTATAAGCTGAATGTAACTGGTAGGTACTTTACCAGTCCAATTCTACTACGTACTAACACTAACTCTCTAAGTACACTGTCCACTCCCTTGATGCGTAGATTAATGCTGTGCTATCATCTGAGTTTCACAATGAATTATATTTTTTCGTGCTGCGTGAATTTATTAGAACATGACAGTCGCAGAGTTAATAGTATACATTGTAGTTTGTTTGTACATTTAAACTTTTCTGATGTGAAGATAAATTAGAATACTATTAAGCACTTTTAGGACCACAATCTTCTGCAGTGATGAATTATGTTTCTTGCCTATCTTTCTACAGTGAAAATAAATAAAGCAGTCTGCATCATAGATGAAAAAACAAAGTTCTCTGGTCACTGAAAATGGTCTCTTTGTTCCTGAAGAAATCTTGTGTTTTATCTTAAGTTGGTTGGAAGAAAAGTATTTGTTGACGTGTAAATCTGTGTGCAAGGCATGGCGTGCTCTAATAGTTAAGAACGTACAATTCATAGACATGATGGCCACACACAACTGATGTAGGTTTCACATCATTAAGCACAAACGCAGGCATCTCAGGATTATACGTATTGATGAAGGTTTTGACGACATCAACCAGAAAAAAAAGAAATTCAGATATCTGTCTCATTTATCATGTAGAGGGTTACTAGTGGAAGGATTATCCCGAGAGTGTACCACGCCACCAACCAAATATCGAATATATAATCCAACAACGAAGCTTATACTGGATCTTCCCTGTCCACATAAGGAAGTGATTCTCATGCGTGTCTTTCTAAATTCCTCTACAAGTTCATATAATGTGGTTTCGTTATACCATGATGAGAAAAATAGAGTTAAAATGGAACTGATTGATCTTGGAGGTCACAGTAATGATCCATGTCCTAATAAAGATCTTTCTTGGAGAAAACTCAACATTCCAGAATATGACGAGGCTAACAGATTGCAGAAATATGATTGTAGACGCTGTGTCTTGGAAGAGGGCATCTTGTTTATCCCTGCTTTACTTAAAGTTGTTTCAAGCAACCCTATAATCCTTTGCGTTGATCTAGTCCAGCAGGCCTGTACAACTCTGAATGCGCCAGAAAGCTTGGGTTTTGAGGATCGTAACATTAATTTTCAGCTTTGAAGAGGCAAGCCAGCATTATCTTTTGTTTCAGAAGAAAAACTAAATGTATGGATTTTGGAAGATTACAAGAAACAGAAGTGGGCTGAGACGATGCTAATTCCCTTGCCTTTTCTAGAACAGAAGCCGAATTTGAAGAAAATGATTCCTAACATATATCAAGGCGATGAGGAGGATCTCTTAGTGTATCCCCACAGTAGAAGAGGTTATCCCATAGGTTATCACATTTACAAAGTAAATTCAAAAGTACTGGGTTATGACTCAACTCCTCCACCAACGAGAGTGGTAGCTACATTTGTTTCTGTCAAAGGCATGCGACCGAAAGAATAAAAGCCGCTGAACTGAACACCAGATCACAACCAGAATTGTGACTTGGATTGTCTATCCTGGGCCTTATACTACTCATTGTTACACTAGTAGTATATTCATCCAACCCTATACTTAAGACTGGTATGATCTTATTAAATATACTTCATATGTAAACGATAAAGTTATGAGTTTTCTGAATCAGAGGACCAATCTTTGGTGTCTGAGTTGAACAATACAATAATACTCTTTTATTAAAATTCTCAGTCCACTTATTAATTTTCTCCTTCTCTGCAAGTGCGGAGTAGAAACTCTACATAGACAAACTTTCTGAACCTAAAAGTACTTGCCTAGAAATATTTTAGAGGCTGTATCTCAGAAGAAGGCATCTTATTTGTCCTTGCTTTGCTTTACTTATAGTTGAGTCAAGCAATTTGTGTTCGCCTAGACCAGCACGCATGAACAACCCTTAATGCGCCCAGATGCTTAGAGTGTTATGAGATTAATTTTCTGCTCTAGAGGGCAAACCAGCATTATCTTTTGTTTCAAGAGAGAAACTGAAATGTACCTAGCTATTTTGAAAGATTACAAGAAACAAAAACAATCCTAATTCCTTGATCTTTCTAAAACATAATCGGCATTTGAAGATAATTAGTCCTCGGATATACCAAGGCGATGAAGAGGATTTCTTTGTCTATCTCGGAAACAAAGTGATCTTTGTAGAAGATTGTTGTTATGAGAGCTTAAACGTAGTCTAAATTTATGCATTGATCTAGAACTTTAAATGAACAAACTGCAATATGTAGTAGTACTGACATTATATTAAGACCATTATCTGAGGACAGAGTAATGAAGATTTATGAGTTATATAAACCTATGGAGCAGATTGCATATAAGACCGTGAAGAATCTAACTTATGTTCACCTAATTAGCTTCTTGTTACATAAACTTTTATTGGACCACATATTTACTCATGATACTTTTGAAACTTTCTTTTTTTATTTTCTAATTTTGATTCAAACTAAAGCACCTGTCTGGATTCAACTAATAGGCCTGTGATATTAATCTTATTGGTCCAAAATATATTTATAAATGATATGTTCTAAACTCTGTGTTTTACATTTTAATTTTGATTCAAAACGAAATAATTTACAGATCGGGAAGATTTCATCTAAATTATTACTTTTTCAATAGTGCTAACTTGATAAAAGTAAAACCAAGCACATAGACTAGGGGTGAGCGCGGATCGGATCGGTTCGGTTTTAGGTTAAAACCGAAACCGAAACCGCATATCCTCGGTTTTTAAAATTGAAAACCGAAACCGCAACCGAAACCGTCGGTTCGGTTTCGGTTTTAAAATGATCGGATCGGTTACAATCGGTTCGGTTTCGGTTTTAAAACCGCCTCAAATAAACATAACAAAATAAATAAAATGACTTTGAATTTTTAAGCTTGCAAAGTTACAAATTATTTTTTCGTCCAAAATAAACATACAAAGTTTTCATAATAAATTATTTAATTCCAACATGATCCGAGAATAATGAAAATTTAACATGATCTTCAAAAATATTTTCTTTGAAATGTATATAAGACAATGTTAGAAATTCAATAATATCGAGTCTTTCTGAAGTCTTTGTATAAGTAAAGAGTTTTTCCAGGAAAGCCAAGAAAAATAATCACATCCAAAAATAAAGCAACAGATAAAATACCTAGATATAGAAGTTTATTAAACTACATTTATTAATCAATTATTACAAATTAAAACTTCAAAAACAAGAACAAAATAGTATAATTATTAAAAGGAATGTCAGGATCTTTATTAATCTACTCACATTACTCATAAAAATTGGTCTAGTAGAATATATAATATATTTATTTCTTTATTTTTATTAATCGGATCGGTTTTTTTCGGTTCGGTTTGGACCTAAAACCGAAACCTCAAGAACGGTTCGGTTTTTTAATTTTCGGTTTTGGTTCGGTTTCAACTCGGTTTCGGTTTTTTACGGTTTAATTGTCTCCATAAATTTTATTAATTTATCAGCTTCTCGTACTACTGTAGTTGTACTAAAGTGATTTTATTTAATTATTCTTACTTATTTTTAGGAAAATATTATTAATTAATAACATTATTTATAATCAATTATCTTTTCGGCTAAAATACATTACTTTTTCTATTTATTTTTTTGAGAAATTATCAAAAATACTACTTTTTCTAATTTTTTTTTTGCAATTTTACCATTTTCCGAAAATATTTGCAAAAATACAGCCTGCAACTCTAGATGCAACCTAAAAATATTTGCAAAAATACGGCCCGCAACCAACGCAACCAGATGCAACCAAAGCAACTAGATACAACTTTAAAAAATAATTGAAAAACAGCTGAGAATTCAAAAAATTTCTTAGTAAGATGGGTAAGCTTGTGGTCTTGATTTACCCTGGGTTCAATACTTAATCTTTGGGATTCAATATTTCTATTTTGAGTTTTAAAAATATTAAGAATGACGAATAATTCGTATATGGACTTAGGGTTTGGGGTCCTAGACTCTAAACGCTAACCTAATTTTAGAGTTGTTTACAGCCCTAAAAAATCAGGACGCCGGAAAAACACATTTATTAACAAGTTGCATCTTTGGTTGATTTTGGCTACAGTTGCAGATATGGTTGTATCTAGTTGCAGATCGTATTTTTGCAAATATTTTCAAAAAGTTGGTATTTTTGCAAATATTTTGGTATTTTTGCAAAAAAATTAAAAAACACATGGTATTTTTGCAATTTTTTTTTTGGATTGAGTATTTATGAAAAAAGCCCCTTTTTTTTTCTTGTAACAAATCCCCTCTTTTTTCTTAAAAATTCACGGGCAATTACCTTTTTCAACTAAAACATGCAACTTTTTCTATTTTTCTTATTAAACTCCCCCTTTTTCCAAAAATATCACGGACAATCCTTACTTATTTGTTTTAAAACCTATTTTAATACTTTTAATTACGGACAATTACCCTTTTCAACTAAAATATATTACTTTTTCTATTTTTCCTTACTAAAACCCCTTCTTTTCCAAAAATATCACGGACAATTACCCTTCTATTTTTAAAATGATATTAAGTTATATTTTAAATTAATTTTTTATATTATAAAAAAATTAAAATTATTTCATTGTTATTTATAAAATTGTTTTAATTTATAATTTTTTTTTATTTATAATGTTTTTTTGGCATGAAATTAATAAATAATATAAAATTGATACTCATACCTCCATTTTGATACCCATTGATAGACTGGGCCCGATTGCCCCAATCGGTCCAGCCCAGGCAGGAAGCCCATTTGCAAATGATAGACTGGGCCCGATTGCCTCAATCGGCCCAGCCCAAGCAGGAAGCCCATTTGCCTCAGTCCTGACCGAGCATCAAAACTGACATCCCTAAAAAACCCAACCCAAACGCGACTCTCAATGACCATGTGCCTAGGCCCAGCCCGAGCGCGACCCCCCATTACCATGTGCCTATCACATGGCCTCCTCCGTGCCTACAAATACCCCGTCAAGAGGAAGCAAATGACACACACAGAATTCCCCCCAATAAGCTCTATCTTCTCTCTAACTTTCTCTCTCTAAAAACAGTACCCTCATCCTCACGCCCGGTTCCAACTGAAGAGGGAGTCAGGAAAAGGAACGAAGACTTATCACCCATCTCCTCGCTAGGTATCAAAATCTCATATGTTTGAGGTTTGAGGTATGAGTTTGAGAATAAAAAAATTTGAACCAAACACATGGGTATGAGTTTTTCTCATTCTAAACTCATACCTGATTCCTGATAACAGCGAACCAAATGATCCCTGAGAGTAATAATTTAGGAAATCAAGATAGAAAAATAAAAAAGTTAAAAAATAAAAAAATTGAAAATGATATAAAAATAAATTATCAATTGATCCTAGTGTTTTAGTAATGTATAAGTATGTCCGTTAATATTTACTTGATATGATCCCTTGGCCATTCGCATCAAAAGTTTCCATCTGCAATAGGACAAAAGAGTGTGATATTCCATAAACTCAAGCAGTTTATACAGTTGTTAATTTTAGACCAGTTTCCATATCTTGTATTTTCCATATAATAACCAGATTAATCAAACACTATGAATCACGTTAACTCGGTTTTCGGGAGTGGGCTTTTGCTGGAATGTGGACGTGTGTTTTTGTAACATCCCGAGTCCGTTTCTAATTATAATATTTATTTATTTATATTAGTTGATGTGAGTGAAATATTATTTATGTGCTTTTTATATGTAATTATGTATTTCATTTATTATTTGGATTTTATTTTAAGATTATTAGTTAAAAGAAAAGGAAAAGAAAGATAAATAGTGAGTGATTGGGAAAATTAAAAAAAGAGACTTACGTTTTTAGAGAATAAGAAAGAGAAAGAAAATACTTACGTAGAAACGTTAGCAGTTCATGGGGCTAGAGGAGGAGAATAAGAAGAAGACAAGATTTTAGTAAAAACTTAATTGAATATTAAGGAATTTCGAGTTTGAGGTGAGGGATTAAGGGGTGTATTTAATTAGGATTTTAAAGGATTTTATGAATTTCTGCAATTTTGGTGTATTTATTATAAATTTTAAAAAATACTTTAAAATTTTGTGGTATTCAATAAAAATTTCAAAAAGTCTTTTAAAATCTGGGTGTATTTAATTTAGATTTTAAAAAGTCCTTTAAAATTCTAGTGGTATTCAATATGGATTTTTAAAGAATACATTAAAATCTGGTGGTATTCAAAAGTCCATGAACTTTTTTTTATTTGATAAAGTTGTGGATTTTTAAGGATTTGCTAGTGTATTTTGCATGTCTTGAAATTTTGTTAAAATTCATGAGATTTTGAAGGATTTGTCGGAAACTCCACTTTAAATCAGCGAGATTCTACGAGATTTTACACGAACTCTGCCAAAATATATGTAAAATTAAAATTAACAACAATCTGTTAAAATCTACAAATTTTTATCAATCCATTAAAATCTAAATTGAATACACCCCCTAAACGATTAAACGATTAGCGTGTTCTGCATGTATGTTTGTAAATCTTTTCACATATTGATGGTATTAAAATAAAATAATTTTGTTATTTACTAAATTAAATTGTCTTCCATTAATCACATATTATCCGATTAATCACTATAAAGTATCTCTACCGACTAATTCTGATTTTCGTGTTTTAGAACACTGCCTGCCACAAATAAATGTATAGTTAATCTTCTTTAAATTAATGCTGGTAGTACTGGTTAAAAATAATATTTTATCGAGTTCATTAATTTTAAAATATTACAATACTAATAAAATAATTTTTATTATTTAAATAATTATGTGTAGAATAATTGTATGCTTTAAATTTGTTAGAGATTATGAAATTAGTTATAACATAAATATTTGGGCTATGAACTATAAATTTTCGGAGGCAAAATGAGAATGAATCAAAATTTTGGGATGTATTCTGCAATTTTCTCCTTAAAAAAATGTAATACCAACAATACCCTGTGACTAATAGCGTTAATGTCTGACTTAATGGTAAACGATATCGTTTCAAAGTTTAGGGTGCAAACTGTTTCAGTTAAAAGTTATGAACCATAACTGAGATTGGGTCGAAATTTTGGGATACAAAGTGCAAATTAGTCAACATATTTTAATGACTTTATATGTATCATATATCATAATATTCACAACTTTATTTAATTGAAACTTGTTAGTTCAATTTTTTAAAAATATGATATTATTGGTTAATGGTTAAAAAATAATTAAAATTAATAACATTTTTAAAATATAATATTTATATAATCACCGTAACAATATATATCGCATTTGTCAATATATTCGTTAAAAACGAAATTATTTTTGATAGAAATCGTATAAGTGGTTGAGATTCAAACTATAATTTAAAGTTGGAGGATGTAAAAACCAATTTATGAAATTATATATACATGATTGAATTTAGAGTAAAGTTAGAGGACGTAAAGTGTAATCAATTCTAAAATTAAATACGTAAAATTATCAGTTGTTAAGCATGATGATATATTTGAGTGTTCGCATATTGTTAGTATTACAAGAACCTTGATGTCCTGTTCATTAGTATAATTAATAAGTGTTAATGCATCTAGTTTTTATTGATGCAGCCTGCAAGTTCTAGTTTATAATGTCTTTAATACAGTAAACTTGAAAAGTGCTGATCTAAGTACTGTAGAATATAAGATATATAATTATATATTTTGGATATGTAAACACAACAGCAATGAGCAAAGCTCTTTTATTTTCTTGTTGTCTCCCTTGAAACTGAAGGTACATACATAATATATAGACTAATAACTACACGAAACTGGAGCCTAAAAGATAGCAACTAAAGTCCTATTTTATCTCCACTACACCCATACTCCTCATACTACTGAAACAACCTACTGACCACGTCCACTGCATCTATAGGACTGGAAATTACATTTATTAATGCAAACAAATAATTAATAACTAAGTAAATTTAAGATTATTTCCAACAAGTACTGCATTTTGGGTGACCAGTTCTCAACCAATGCATACATCTGGTGCATCACAGAAGCTTCGGGTAGGTTGTCAGGAAAGTCAAGTTGAAGCTCAATCGAATAAGAGGCCCTGACGGCAATATCAGGAGCTGTGACAAGGAAGATGATGCTCCCAAAATTTTTGGCGATCGAAGGAGTCATGGTATGCATTGTCCAAATATATAGACTATGAGCAATATCTCGTGCATCATCCAAGTTTGCGCAAACTTGTCCTGCTCCAAAAAAGCTCAAAAGAGTATCTTCACCGGTTAAGAACATTGAGAATCTATCACTACAGTGTGTTCTAATAATAGAGAGCAGGTTGAAAGCAGCACTAGTAAGCTCGACTCTTCTATTATTGCTGCGAGTAAAAGAAGGCGGAGTTGTTTCCTCAACATTTGGGGAATTGAAGTTGTCCTGCCGACCAGAGCTCGGATACCATGTTGAGTAACCAGCTCATCTAAAACCTTAAGGTGTTAGAGAAATGTCCTAAATTGTTTCATTTAATATTAAATATTACAATGCTAGTCTTAAGTAGGATATTCTTAGATAAATATACTTTCAATGACTAAATGAGCAATCGAGGTCACAAAACTAACTCTTACATAGAGTTCAATTCAACGTTCTACTTCTGGGATCGCACGCATACCTTTGACGGAAACAAATGTAGCTGGCATACTGATTGGTGGAGTAGGACCATGACTCAATACTTTTGAATCAAGTTTATAAACATGGCGATAGTCTTGCCCCCCGACATTGTAGTCGTCAAGATAGACTAAGAAATCCTCTTCATCGCCTTGATGTAATTCAGGTATCAAATTCTTCATATGCGGATTCTGATTTAAAAAAGGCAAGGGAATTACCTTGTCAGACCACTTGTGTTTCTTGTAATCTTCCAAAACCCATACATTTAGTTTTTCTTCAGAAACAGAAGCAATTGTTAATTTGCCTCTCCAGAGTTGAATTCTAACCCCAGAAAGTCCACAACTTATACCTTCCGGCGCATTAACAATTGTGCAAACCTCCTGGACTAGGTCGACACACAAAATTGTAGCTGGGTTGCTTGACCCAATTGGAAACATAAATAAGATGCCGTCTTCCGATATAAAAGATGTCCTATAATATTTCTCCGGTCCGTCGTTAATGGCCTTGTCAAACCCTGGAATATTGAGATTTCTCCAAGAAAGATCTATTTCAGGACATGGATCATTACTCTGACCTCCAAGATCAATAACTTCCAATTTAACAATCAATTCCTCATCCCTGTTCAACGAAATCACATAAAATGAACTTGTAGAAGAATGTAAGAAGACACTCATGGAAAAGACTTTCTCACGTGGACGGGGAAGATCAAGTATACGCTTCGTCGTTGGATTGCGTATTCGATATATATCTGTTGTAGTGGTGAATGCTTTTTTAGTTAATCCTTCCACTAGCAACCCTGTACATGAATGAGATAGACGCCTAAATTTTTTTTTAAGCTTAAGTTCAGTATCGTTAAGAATTGCATCATCACCCAGATAGATCATCATCAGCGGTCTCCTGAGTTTACAACTGTTGTGAAACCTACGTCCATTATGTATGGCATGAATGTCTATGAATTGCTTGTTCTTAACAATTACATCATGCCATACCTTGCACACAGATTTACACCTCAGCAAATACTTTTCCTCCAACCAACTTAAGATCAAACACAAGATTTCTTCAGGAAGAAGGGAAACATTTGTTGTGAACACAGAACTACGCTTTCTCATCATTTTCTCTTGATACTTTATCTTCAAAGAGTCTAAAGAGGAACAGATTATAAACCTGATATAAGCCACAAAAAGAGAAAAAGAATTAGACTTAGCAGAAGAGTCCTTGGAGGTATCGTAATTCATATTTATGTAGATTTTTAATAGAAAAAAAACAAACTATGAAATATAATAGGAGTTTGTACTAGTAATGAAGAAGGGTAACAAAAAAAGTAAATATAATTATGAATTAATGAAATCAATTTACAATTTTTCTAATCGAGTTTATGTGATGTTATTAGAACTGTGTATGTTAGATTCATAACAATAGGCGCTTATCAAGTACAAGAATAACGAGAAACATAAACCAAACTAAATATGTAATCTAGTAATTAAGATGAGAACATGTACGATTAATGATATTAGAAGTGACAACGTAGATATACTCATGCATGTCTCATGGGAACATAAAAACTTGTGTTTGTGTGCGTGTCTGTGGGAAAAGTTACCTGGATCAATAGCTACGAGGACGACCGCCGGCGGGGGATATGTTTATATACTACCTGTCTACCTCGATGGTGTTGTTAAAGGGAAACTCCGTTCTCGTTTAGAATTGATATCTTCACATGGCATGTTTACATATAGCAGCTTAAAAAATTATTTTTAATAACTATTATTTTATTTTTTATATTTTTATAATTTATTAATTGTATTTATTAAAAAAAATATGAAAACATGTTAAAATTGGTGAATTTTTTAAAATAATTAAAATATGTTTTAACATAATTAAGTAATGGCTTTCCGTGATATTTTTGGAAAGGGAGCGGTGAAAAATAGAAAAGTTAACATGTTTTAGTTGAAAAACGATAATTGTCCGCAAAATAATAGGCAAGTTAAAATAGGTAAATTTTTATAAATAATAAAAATATTAAAATAGTTTTAAAATAAATAAGGGTTGCCCATAATATTTTTGGAAATTTAAAGGAGATGTTTTAGTAAGTAAAAATAGAAAAGTTCGTGTGTATTAGTTGAAAAAGATAATTACCAATGATTTTTTGAAAAAAAAGGAGATTTTGTTATAAAAATAGAAAAAGTAGCTGAAAAAGGTAATTGGGCTGTAAAAAATATTCGAAAAATCCGATATTCGTTCGAAATTAATCGGATATTATCTGTATCCGAAACAAATCGGTTATTATCTGTATCCTTATTCGATAATTTCAGATACAAATATGAATATATGCATATCTGCATCCGTTGAATTCAAAATTAAATAAATATGATAAATGAATAATATATATAAAATTATATTATAATTTAGAATTTATTTTATTAGCTTTATAGAATATATATATATATATATATATACTTTTAATTATAAATTTGAAAAAATATAAACAAATAATTTAATGTAATCGAAATTAATATTCATCTAGCTTATATTATTCTTACCGAATTTGAATAACTTGTAACCGAAACTGTAGTTAGTGTGTAAACTTAATCAAGTGTTATGGAATAAAAACTAGGGTGTAATTAATGTTTAGGGTTTGAGAGCTTCGAGTTTTAATGACTATTCTCGTGTTTCGTGACTGAATCGATCCTCAAAAGATGCCTACCTAACTCAATTTGTAATTGAGAATCAAGCCAAAAAACGTAGTTCTGATTGAAGGATCTAGTCCTTTACGTCACGAGCCTTGTACTTAGGGTAGAATTAGGTGACTAGGGGGTCACGTCACCTTCTTAGATCAGGATTGTGAATCCTTTTTTGTAGGAGGCTGACTCCTATTAGGTTTGTATATCTTGGTGGCTAATCCTTGATGGAGTTGACACACTTTGGACTCTTTTTATAAGCATCACATTTTCTCTTTTTATTAATTACGAAATTAATAAATAATTAGGGTTTCAGGCCTCATTAATTGGGCTTAATTCTCGGACAATTTCAGGTCTAATTAACATATTATTAATTATGTCTTTAGGGTTATTTTCAGCCCTTATCATCAAGTATAATCATTAATTTAAGTATTTATAAAAATTTAAGATAAAATTAAAATATGAAAAATGGTTTTAACTCATGGAAAATTAAAATTAGTGTGTGAACTTACACCCTCTTTCTTTCATTGTTTCCTTTGTCCGAGAAACATCTTCCCATTGCCCAACTACAGCATATAAAGTCATTAGCAGACCATAATATGATTGATTCAGCGGATCTTGATCAATCAAAGCTTTTGCAATTTGTTCTCCTAATACCATGTTGCCCTAATGCCCTTAAAAACGGCATAAACCAAGTACCGCAGCCCAGAATGACGACTCTTGAGATGATTCTCCAAACGATGGCATATTTCTTAAGGATTCCATCGCCTCTTGCATTAGTCCAAAACTAGTCATATGCAAGTTCCTTTACTGTGCTTGATTTTGTTCATACAACTCCTTATTGTTCCGCAAAGACTTGGTCAGTAAAGAATGTCCTCAAGGCGTCAACTCTATTGTAGAAAAGCTAGCATTTTTATCCTGTGTTAGATCAGAATTCAATGATCGTCAGAAGCTAGACTCAACTGATCAGGATTGCTGACGTCATCAGTATTGCATGGTCATCACTATTTGATCAAGCGTCAGTATCTTATTGATCATCAGGATTCCTATTCAGACTATGATCAGGTTTGATCATCAGGACTTGAAGCTGATCAGGATTCCTACTTCGAGTTATATTTGGAGTCTAGATAAACATGGAAGTTTGTTCCTGGTTTGTAGAATGCAGCTATCGATTAAAGATATGTTTCTATCTTTATTATGATTAGGACTTATCTTGTTATTGATAGAGAAGCTGTGTGCACTATATAAACACAGTTTTGGTTTCGATTTATGTATTCATTTGAGAGAGAACATAATCGGAGAGAAGCTCTTAAGAACAGAATTTCTTGAGAGAGTTTTTGTAAGCTAGCAGCTCTTAAGAACATCAGAATTTCTTAAGAGAGTTTGTAACAGTTTTATATCAAAGTTAATAAAGCTGTTATTGTTATTGTTATTGATCTTTCATATTTGTGTTATATAAAGTCGAGAATCTTATACAATTGTATTCAACCCCCTTCTACAATTGTTATTTACTGGGCAACAATTGGTATCAGAGCAAACTGATTTAATTCTGAATCAGATACGATCTAAAGATGTCGACAACCAAGTATGAAAGCATGAAGATTCCCATCTTGAAGATATCAGAATATCCCACATGGAGGGTAAAGATGCTGATGTACCTGGAGGCTATGGATCCTGACAATCTGGACAGGATTCGTGATGGACCATATATACCAACAAGGTTCGTAGAACGAACAGATACAGTACCAGAACATTATGTGGTCAAAGCTAAATCTGAATGGACTCCAGAAGAAAAAGCTCATGTACTCAGAGAACCAAAGATAAAGAATATCTTGCACAATGGTCTTGATGCTGTTATGTCAAACAGAGTGATAGCATGCAAGTCTTCAAAAGAAATCTGGGATACTTTGGAAACTCAGTGCCAGGGATCTGCATCTGTTAAGAAAAACAGAAGGGCTCTATTGATTCAAGAATATGAACAATTCGATGCAAGACCTGAAGAGAGCCTGACTGATCTATATGATAGATTCCTGACACTATTGAACAGCTTATCCTTAGTTGACAAAGTATATGAAACTGAAGATTCAAACACCAAATTTCTTAGAGCTTTACCTGAAGAATGGGATACTCAGACCTCAATCATTAGACACCAGTATGATCTGAACATTGTGTCTCTTGATGAGATCTATGGGATGCTAAGAACTCATGATCTTGAAGTTCAACAGAGAAAGAACAAGAAAAGCAGCAAGGCAAAGTCAATTGCTTTGAATGTAGAAGCAAAATCAAAAGAGAAAGCTATGGAGGTCTCTAGAAGGAAAGCAAGAGTAGCTGAGTCAGATCCTGACGACTCTTCATCAGATACTGATGGCAATCCTGATGCCAATACTGGTGATGACTCTTTTGACTCAGACATGGAAGAGATGGTTGCTATGATTGTCAGAAACTTCAGAAGGATGAAGTTCAGGAAGAATAGAAGACAAGGCAACTTTCAGAAAAAGACCTTCAAAGCAGACAAAGACAAGTATATCAAAAAGGACAGCAAGGGTAGAAAATTTGACAAGTCAAAGGTTAGATGCTACAAGTGTAATGGTATGGGTCACTTTGCTTCTGAATGCAACAAAACAAAGGCACTCATCACATCAAGCAAGGATTGGATGGACTCTTCCTCAGAATCTGATACTGAGGTAGTCAACTATGCGTTAATGGCCAATGCTGATGTAACTGCTGCTCCTGATGATAAGGTACTAAATACTATCTTTGATTTTGATACTGATAATGCTTCTGAGTTAAGACGTTTTCTAAAGTCATTACATATTAGCTTTAGAAGTCAAACTGCTGAGAATACTAGAATCTTATCTGAGATGTCTGACCTTAGAAAGAGGAATGAGATATTAGAAGCTGAATTTTCTCGTATGCAAGAAGTACAAAAAGAATGTGATAATGTTAAGCACATGCACTTAGAGATAACATCTAAATGTACTTCCCTTGAAAAAGAACTTGAATATGCTAATGAGAAAATCAGAACCTGGACAGACTCTGGTAGGAAATTTCATGAGATTAATACCTCTAAGAATTGGAAAGAGTGTCTAGGATATAAGTCAGATGAGGATAAGAAATTGAAAGAGAAAATTGTCATTAATGAGACAGTCAGTCCAAAGACCTATAGACATGTTATAGACTCAACCAAATCTAAGATTACTCCTGTTAATTTTGTTTTTGGTAAGGATTCCAATTCTACTTTTGAAAAGGGATCTACCTCTACTCAAGGAATTAAAATCGTTAAGCCTAAACCTGTCTTGAACAAAGTTACTAAGAATGTAGGTCTATTGTCTCAGAAACAGCTTAAAGATAAAATCTGTGAGGTTACAGATAAGAAAAAGGAAGCTACTGTTAAGAGAAACAGGAATGGTAAAGTTGGGATCAATAAAGAGAATGGTTATAAGTATATCCCAAATGCACCTAGAAAGAGTTGTTTTAACTGTGGTAACTCTAATCATCTTGCTATTGATTGTAAAAAGAGTAAGAAGAAAATTGCTGAAATTCCTAAGTCTGATGTTAGGAATAGATCAGTATTTTACAAACCACAGAATTCCTGTTTTCATTGTGGTAGTCTATGGCATTCTATTTATACATGTAAAGAGTATCATGATTTGTACTATAACTTTTATGATCCATTGCCTAAGTTTGAAAGTAGTACAAAGTCTGATAGAACTGAAAATGTCATAATGAAGCATGCTTTTGTTAATACTGATATTGACAAAGCAAATCCTGATGAAGTAAATCCTGTCAGGACTGCTAAAGTCAAAAAGTCTTCTGCTGTTAAATTTAATAAAATGCATGAACAAGGAATCCAACAAGTGTGGGTTCCTAAACATTCTGACTAGTGTTTTACTATTCTGATGCAGGGTAAAAGGAAAAATGTGTTAGTCATGGATAGTGGATGTTCTGTGCACATGACTGGAAACAAAGCCCTGTTATCAGAATATGAGGAAAAAGCTGGCCCAACTGTGTCTTATGGAGATGGCAACATTGGACAAACCTTGGGATATGGCAATATAATCATTGGAAATGTCATCATTGAAAAAGTAGCTCTAGTGAAGGGACTAAAACACAACCTGTTGAGTATTAGTCAAATCACTGACAGAGGTTATCATGTCAATTTCTATTCCACACATTGTGAAGTAGTCAGTAAAGCAACAGGGAAGATAGCACTAACTGGCTACAGGCATGGTAACATATATGAAGCCAACATTCTCTCAGATACTGATGGCTCCCCTACATGTTTCATCAGTAAAGCTTCAGTAGATGAAAGTTGGAATTGGCACAAGAAGCTTTCTCATCTCAACTTCAGCAACATCAATGAGTTGGTTAAGAAAGAGTTAGTAAGAGGATTACCTAATGTCTTATATACACCTGATGGACTCTGTGATGCATGCCAAAAAGCAAAACAAAGAAGGACATCATTCCAGAGTAAATCAGAATCCTCTATTGAAGAACCATATCACATGCTACATCTTGATCTGTTTGGTCCAGTCAACATCATGTCCATCAGTAAGAAAAGGTACACTCTTGTAATTGTTGATGAATATTCTAGATTCACCTGGGTGTATTGTCTGCATAGAAAAGATGAAACTCCTGAAGTTCTGTTGGATCATGTGAGGATGATTGAGACAACCACAAAGTACAAAGTCAAGATTCTGAGAAGTGATAATGGTACTGAATTTAAGAATTCAAAGATGGAAGAGTTCTGCAAATACAAAGGAATCATTCAACAATTCTCTGCTCCTGGCACACCTCAGCAAAATGGAGTAGTAGAAAGGAAGAATAGAACTCTTATTGAAGCTGGCAGAACTATGTTGGAAGAAGCTAAATTACCTACATATTTCTGGGCAGAAGCAATCAACACAGCATGCTATACACAAAATCTCACATTGATAAACAGGCATGGTGTCACTCCTTATCAGTCACTCAAAGAGAAGAAACCAAGTCTGAAGCATTTGCATGTGTTTGGCTGTAAATGTTTTGTTCTCATAACTCATCCTGAACAGCTAGGGAAATTTGAAACAAAGGCTGATGAAGGAATATTCATAGGTTATCCTACATCAAGAGCCTTCAGAGTTTTTAATTTGAGAACAAGAACTGTCATGGAGTCAATACATGTATCTTTTGATGATAAGAAGATAACTGGAATCATTGAAGACTCGCATGATAGATTGTTATTTGAAAATGAAGCTTCCAAGGAACCTGAAGAAAGTGAATCAGAAGCTGTCCATTCATCAGATACTGATGGGTCACCAAATCCTGATGACTCACCAGGTACTGATGAGGCTAATACTGATGATGCAAACAACAGTCATACAACTAGTAGTGCTAATGTTGAGGGGGAGCAACGACATTCAACTACAAGTTCAGAGTCAACTCAATCATCAGGACAGAATTCTTCAGATACTGATTCAAGTGAAGATCCTTGTTAGATATAATTGCTAATGTTTGTTTATCAGTGTTTAAGCAACAGGTACTGACAAGAGTTTATCAGAAGCCGGTCAGAGTTTAATTAAACTCTGACAGGGTGAAGAGTTTAAAGGAAGCCGGTCAGAGTTTATGTAAAGTCTGACAAGGTGATAGTTGAGTTAGCTGTCGGTGCTGAATTAAAGATTCTAGAAGCAATATATTCTGAAGATGGAAAGAAGCAGAATATATTGATACAGCTAAGGAAACAGAATGGAAGATAAGAAGCAATCCTTAATTGATAAGTTTTGTATAGCTAACTTGTAGGAATATCAATTAGATAAGGATTGTATGTAGCTGTGTACTATATAAACACAGATAGGTTATCCCTAGAAGGGACGCGATAATTGATATATTATTCTTGTAACCTAGAAGCTCTTTATGATTCATTAACATCATAAAGAGAGAAGCTGTTAATATAAATACAGTTTATTGATTCATAAACAGTGTTCTTAATTGTCGTTATTTTCATACATACTTGATTATATTGTGTATTCGGCCTAACAATTGGTATCAGAGCCAAGGCTGTTTAATATATACAGTTTTACGATTCAAACACAGTAATAATCATGTCTGAAGAAAATCAAACTGCTTCCAAGGCTGAACAGGTTAAGCCTAATTCTGTGAGTCGATATGAAACAATCAGGGTTCCGATTCTCAGACCTGTAGAGTATCCGATTTGGAAGGTGAAGATGACCATGTTTCTGGAGGCTACAGATCCAGAATACCTTGACAGAATTAATGATGGTCCTCATATGCCAACTAAATTGTCCCCTGTTGTTGATGGTCAAGAACAAAAGACTGTTCCAAAGGAAAAGAAAGATATGACTCCTGAGGATATCTCATCAATTGCAAAGGATGCAAAGGTTAGACATCTTCTCCACAGTGCTTTAGATAATGTTATGTCTAACAGGGTAATTGGCTGCAAAACTGCCAAAGAGATATGGGATGCTTTAGAAGTCAGATGCCAGGGAACAGGTGCTATTAAGAAGAACAGAAAAACAATACTCACACAGGAGTATGAGCACTTTGATTCAAGAACTAATGAAACCTTGACTGAGACTTATGACAGATTTTGCAAACTGTTGAACGATCTGTCTCTGGTAGATAAGGAATATGAACTTGAAGAGTCCAATCTCAAGTTTCTGTTATCTCTACCTGAAAAGTGGGATTTAAAGGCAACAACAATCAGAGATAATTATGATCTTGCTGATACAGATCTTGATGAAATCTATGGATTGTTAAAGACTCATGAACTTGAGATAGAACAAAGAAACAGGAGGTCAAGCAAGAAGACAAAATCTGTTGCTCTCAAAGTCGAGGAGAAGCCCATCAAGAAGGAATCATCAAGGAAGAAAGCCAAGGGAAAGGCTTTAGTTATTAAATCTGAGAGTGAGTCATCAAACTCTGATGATGACTCAAACTCTGATGAAGCTTCTGACTCTGAGGATGATGAAGAGGAGTTGATGCAAATGGCTGCATTGATGGTGAAGACCTTTAAGAAGATGGGATTCAAGAACTTCAAGAAAGGAAAGAGATTCTCAAGGAAAGATTCAAACCCTGAAAGGAGAAGTTTCAGAAAGTCTGATGGAAAGGAGAACAAGTATGGCAAGAAGGATAAGTCTCAAATCCAGTGCTACAAGTGTAAGGAGATGGGTCATTATGCTCCAGAGTGCAAGAAAGGCAAATCTGAGAAAGCACTCATCTCTAAAGGCAGAGACTGGGCAGATACTTCAGACTCTGATGATGGAGAAAACTATGCTCTTATGGCAACTGTCAGAGATGAGACTGAATCTTCTGAAAATAAGGTACCTTTAACTACTTATGCTTATGATACTGATAATATTTCTGAATTAAGAATTTATCTTAAGAACATACATGTTAGTTATAGGGATCAGACTTTAGAGAATGAGAGGATTAAATCTGAGAATCTTAGTCTTAAAGATAGAAACAAGTTTCTTGAAAGAGAACTTGAGAATATGAAGAAGATTCAAAAAGAAAGAGATGATGCTGTTTATATTGAACAGGAAGTGCTTAAGTTAAATAAGCAGCTAGAATCTGAACTTGAAAAAGAAAGAAAAATAATTAAGACTTGGACAAACTCTGGAAGAGACACTCATCAAGTGTTTCAAACAGATTCTGTAGGTTTAGGCTATTGTGAAAACGATGAACTTAGGTTTAAAGACAAAGTTAAGGTTAAACCACAACTTAAACCTGTGATATTTGTTCCAGAATCCACCAAGCTAAAATCTGTAGTTGTGAAAGAAGCTGTTATGGAGCAAGTTGAAGCTTGTGCTGAACAAGTAGATATTGAATCTAAAACAGAGAAGCTTGTTGAGTTAGAAGCTGTTAAAGAACCAATTAGAATCTGTGAGAAACAGGTTAATGTTGGTTCAATGACAGGAAAACAGTTTAAACATAAGCTCAAAGAGGTTAAGTCTGCCATGAAACCTAAAGGATCCAAGAGAAATAGGAATGGAAAAGTAGGCATAAATAATAGAAATAATCATATGCCTAATGCTAGTGCCTCAAGAAAAACATGTTATAATTGTGGTAGTTCTAATCATCTTGCTAGATTTTGCACTAAGAACAAACATATTAATTCTTTACCTTCTACTTCAGAAGTAAAGAATGATTATGTTAGAGTAAAACCACAGACTTTATGTAAACATTGTGGGAGCACTTGGCATTCTATTTACACATGTAAGAGTTATCATGCAATTTATCATAACTATTATGAGCTAAAACCCAATTTAAAATGGGTTAGAGCAAACTCTGCTAGTGTAAAATCTGACAATGTTAGTTTAAACTCTGAAAATGCTGATTCCGCTGCAAAAGCTAACACTGTTAAGAAGGACAAAGGATCCAAGCAAGTCTGGATCCTTAAAACTAACACTTAGTGTTTGTTTGTGATTGCAGGGTATAATAGAGAGCACACTTATCTTGGACAGTGGATGCTCAGGACATATGACTGGAAACAAAGCCCTGCTATCAGACTTTGAGGAGAAGGCTGGCCCAAAAGTTTCCTATGGAGATGGCAACATAGGACACACTCTGGGATATGGCAATATCAATCTTGGAAGTGTCATCATCACGAATGTAGCTCTAGTCTCAGGACTCAAGCATAATCTGCTATCTGTGAGTCAAATCTGTGACAGAGGAAACCATGTAGATTTTCATAGTGAATACTGTGAAGTTATCATCAAATCTACTGGAAAAGTTGTTCTAGTTGGACACAGGCGCAACAATATATATGAAGCAAGTTTGGTAACAAACTCTGATGGAAAAACAGTGTGTCTGACTGCAAAAATGTCAAATGAAGAGAGTTGGAATTGGCACAAGAAGCTCTCTCATCTCAATTTGAACAACATCAATGAGCTGATAAGAAAGGATCTTGTAAGAGGACTTCCAAAATCAATACTCAATCTAGATGGTCTATGTGATTCTTGTCAAAAGGCCAAGCAAAGGAAGTCATCTTTCAAGAGCAAATCTGAATCATCAGTAGTGGAACCTTATCATCTTCTACATGTTGATCTCTTTGGACCAGTAAATGTGATGTCCATGGGTAGAAAGAAATATGCTCTAGTAGTTGTTGATGAATATACTAGATATACATGGGTATATTTCTTATCAAAGAAGGATGAAACTGCTCAAACTCTGATGGATCATGTAAATCTACTGGACAAAGGATCACAGCACAAAGTCAAAATTATAAGGAGTGATAATGGAACTGAATTCAGAAACTCAATAATGGAAGCTTTCTGCAAGGAAAGAGGAGTCAAACAAGAATTTTCTGCACCTGGAACTCCACAGCAAAATGGTGTAGTTGAAAGAAAGAACATAACTTTAATTGAAGCTGCCAGAACTATGCTTGATGAAGCAAAATTGCCAACTTATTTCTGGGCAGAAGCTGTTCAAACTGCTTGTTTTACTCAAAATGCTACACTGATCAACAAGCATGGGAAAACACCATATGAGATGGTGAAAAATAAGAAGCCAAATTTGAAATATTTTCACATATTTGGATGCAAATGCTTTGTGTTGAAGACTCATCCTGAACAGTTAACAAAGTTCGAGTTAAAAGCTGATGAAGGAATCTTTGTTGGCTATCCATTGTCAACAAAAGCATTCAGAGTTTACAATCTGAGAACTAAGGTGATCATGGAATCCATACATGTGTCATTTGATGACAAGAAAATAATTGGACTTGAAGACAAGGATGGATATGATCAACTACGTTTTGAAAATGAAGATCTATTCTCTGATGATGTAAACTCTGATGAAGCAGGTTTGACAAACTCTGACGGAGCATACTCTGAACCTCTACTGGTAAATACTGAAGAAACTGAAAATTCTCAAATTGAACAAGATAGAGAACCAGTTGAGGGGGAGCGTGAAGAAGCTCAACAAGACACAGCAAGTGAATCAGTTGAGGAAACTGATTCAAACTCTGACAGTACAAACACTGAGCCATCCAACTCAAGGGGAGCCTCAGATACTGCAGAAAGTCAACGTATGAATCAGGAGAGCATGGATCAAGGGGGAGGATTCAATAATGATGCAAGAAACCACTTACCAACAGCCAGAAAGTGGACACAGGCACACACACCTGATCTCATAATTGGAGATCCTGATGCTAGTGTGAGAACTAGAAGTGCAACAAATAATGAGTGTCTGTATCATGCTTTCTTGTCTCAAACAGAACCAAAGAAAGTGGAGGAAGCTCTTCAAGATGCTAATTGGATTACAGCAATGCAAGAAGAGCTAAATGAATTTGAAAGAAATGAAGTCTGGACACTTGTACCTAGACCAAAGAATAGATCAATAGTAGGTACAAAGTGGGTTTTCAGAAACAAGACTGACAGTGAAGGTGTGATTACAAGAAACAAGGCTAGACTTGTGGCAAAAGGTTATTCACAACAGGAAGGAATTGACTATGATGAAACCTTTGCTCCAGTTGCAAGATTGGAGGCCATAAGGATTTTTCTGGCCTATGCTGCACACAAGAAGTTTAAAGTCTTTCAGATGGATGTAAAGAGTGCTTTTCTCAATGGGAAGCTTGAAGAAGAAGTGTTTGTTGAACAACCACCAGGATTTGTAGATTCCAAGCATCCAGATTATGTCTACAGGCTTGACAAGGCATTATATGGACTAAAGCAAGCACCAAGAGCATGGTATGAAACTCTCGCTCAATTTCTTTTAGAAAGTGGGTTCACAAGAGGAACAATTGATAAAACCTTGTTTTATTTCAATTCTGGTAATGATTTGCTTTTAGTTCAAATTTATGTAGATGATATTATTTTTGGATCTACTAATGACAAACTTTGTAAGAAGTTTGCAAAGCTTATGCAATCCAGGTATCAAATGAGCATGATGGGAGAGCTTAGTTACTTTCTAGGCTTACAGGTCAAACAAACAGATGATGGGATTTTTATCAATCAAGCAAAGTATACCAGAAATCTTCTAAAGAAATTTGGTATGCTTGATAGTTCATCTGCTACAACTCCCATGGCTACAGCAACGAAGCTTGACAAAGACACAGGAGCCTCAGTAAATGTGACTAACTACAGAGGAATGATAGGGTCTCTACTGTATCTTACTGCAAGTAGACCTGATATCATGTATGCAACATGTCTTTGTGCAAGATTTCAAGCAGATCCCAGAGAGCCTCATCTAACAGCTGTAAAAAGGATTTTCAAATATCTCAAAGGAACCATAACCTTGGGTTTGTGGTATCCTAGAGAATCAGAGTTTAAATTAATTGGTTACTCTGATGCAGATTTTGCAGGCTGTAAGATAGATAGAAAAAGTACAAGTGGAAGCTGTCAATTTTTAGGTGACAGATTGGTTTCTTGGTACAGTAAGAAACAGAAATCAATTTCTACATCCACTGCAGAAGCAGAGTATATAGCAGCTGGTAGCTGTTGTGCACAGATTCTGTGGATGAAGAATCAACTGCTGGATTATGGGTTAAGGTACTCAAAAATACCTATTTTCTGTGATAACCAAAGTGCTATTGCTATGACAGGTAATCCAGTACAGCATTCCATGACCAAGCACATCAGCATAAGGTATCATTTTATCAGAGAACATGTGGAAGAAGGAAACATTGAGCTTCATTTTGTGTCTACAGACCAACAACTTGCAGATATCTTCACCAAACCTTTGAGTGAAGCTACTTTTACAAGATTGGTAAATGAACTTGGAATGATCTCTGGTTCTGACTAGAGATACGGGTTAGACTCACTTTTTATGTTCATGATTTCTTACATGTGTTAACTGTTATGTGAACCAGCATGTTAAACTCTGATGATAAACTCTGTGAAGTGTCAGTCATACTCTGAAAGTAAACTCTGATGTCAAACTCTGTTGGTCATACTCTGGTAATTACAGTTTAATGCTACTCTCTACTGTAATTTTGTCTGAAACATATGGACCAATGAAGAAATTTGTATGAAACATAATTCTCAGTAAGTAATTGTGAATCCTTAAGAGTTGATAGATTCTGATCTCATTTATGTGCAGTAAACTAACACAGCATGATACTGTCTCTATATTTATACCATCTCTTAGTTTATTGATCCTATACACTGAGTCTGTATTAGCTGTTTGCATTTTCTCTCATAAATTAATTATGATCACAGCACAAAGTCTAAACTCTGATTACTTACTACAAATAATTCACCCTCAAATCAAAAGATGCCAAACAGAGCACAAATTCCTTTGAGATCATGTTGTGCCTAGGACGATCCAGGAACTTATTGTATGAAATAAGGGCTAAAATCTTTGATTTTTGGTGACTAGTGCCAACCACTGATTACTGGAAAAATAATAAATAAAAAAAAAAATAAAATAAAAAAAATAAAAAAATAAAAAAATATATAAATAATACAGGGGGTGACAAATAAAAGACATATCCAAATGAAAGGATATCAGTAATACAGAGTTTAGATAGAAAAATAAGTGTCTATGTGAGAGTTTAGGCAACCAGTTTTTACTACTTTAGTTTGTGGATTTTATGCACTTTGAGATGATCTAAATACTGATTTCGGTAAACTCTGCTACTACACACACATTTCTCACAACTGTACAGATTGAGAAAAGAGTTTATTCACAAAGAAGGATAAATGGTAAACACTGATGTATTGTGTAAAATACGCCGAGGTTATTTTGTTTTAATCTCTGATGGTTAAAATAATTTCCTTGTTTCAGACATTTTATACTCTTGAGATTAGTCATTTGTTTTTCGGAAAAAGTATGATTGAACGAAGAAAAGAAAGAGTGCGTTTGATAAGTCCTGATAGTGATTCATAGTGCGGCTGAGTATGTTAGTTCATTGTTTAGAGTGATATCGTTTTTTTTTTCACTTTACAATTACTATGCAATATTGATAATACTGATATGTAAAGAAACAAATTTGTTTTCATTAATTGATTCAAATTTACATTCAGAAAATTTCATGCTCATGTTTAGCTAATCTTTCTGGTACATACTAATCACTATGGTTACAAAGAGAAGATCTATTTAACCAGGACAAGTATCTGAATGCTACATCTGAAGCAGAAGAGCTAGAGCCAGAAGTTATTGTGCTCTACTACTTCTGATGAGAGCTACCCAGTTGTTCATCTGATCATTATACCATCTGGGATTGCTTGACAACATCCTGAGGATGAATCATCATCATCATCATCTTCCTGGATTCTCTTTCTGCTTTGCAGCTTGCAGGACTCCAAGAAAATTGACTCCTCCGTACCCATCAGGAAGCTCTGCTGGAAGAGCATCATACAAATCTCCATAGTATCATCGTCTGCCAGGATGGGCACATCATATGGACCGGGACGGATGATGTGCACATAAGGATTAGAGATTGGTCCTTCCGCTATTTCATCATCTGCTATAAGACCTTCATCATTCAGGAAAGACAGAACAAGAAACTCATCGATGATATAGTTTGCTTGTTGCTGCCAGTTCATGTTAACGAATGATTCGACATCCATGAACTCAAAGGTTCCTGCCATTTGGTGTATGGTAATTTTAAGGTATGAAGCCTGTTGATAAAATGCTTCGGTTTTTAAAGCATTCAACAGGGTAACTGAAAGGTTTTTTTCCTAGAATCGAAGCGCTTGGGATAATAAGATGCGGAGTTTCGAGACAGTCATTATTTTTCTGACTGTTGAGCTCCTTTGTACTTTATTATTAAAATTGATAATTTTATTATTATTGATTTTTTTTCTCTTAAGCGAAATTTTTTGAGTGTTATGTGATGACAGGTGTCTCCACGTTTGCACGTGTGTATTGGAAGTTGTTAGATACAGCTGTCAGCGTATTCACGTCTGACATCTGTCCCACTAACATACTTTTAATCTTTTCAGTTCTTATTTAAAACACTACATACACACGATTCAATCTTTTACGCACTTCATCTTTTCATTAGATTTTACTCACACACAAACACTCAAACACTTTCTGAGCCCAGTATTTCTTGTTTTCAAATCTTACTAATGGCAACTACAGCGTTTATTGCTTCTGACTTAGAATTTGTTCCCAACAATTATTCTGCTCCTGTAGCAAATGAGAACGCACCGGAGGCGTTTCATTTGATTCAGAGGTTCTTGTTAGACTCTGATATTGGTACTGCTTTAACAGCACCATCGAAGCTGTCTGCGACTCAAATTCGAACTTTTTGGCAGACAGGTACTTATGATAATGGAGGAGAGTCTGGATCTCCATCTATCATTTTTGAGTTTCAAGAAGATCAATTTGTTGTTACTCCTACTACTGTTCGTGATGCTTTGGGTCTTGAAGATTTTAATGCTTTCACGATATCTGTTGGTGATTCTGAGTTGGTTAGGATGATGAGAGAAATCGGCTACTCTGGACCTTTGTCAAAGATAGGTCAACTCAAAAGGCCATTTTTGCGCAAGGAATGGAGCTTCTTTTTCGATTGCATTACTCGGGCTTTTGGAAAGAAGTGCACCAATTGGGATGCGATTCCCACGGATAGTCTACAGATCGGGTATTCTCTTCTCTATGGCAGTCAATTTGATGTTGCTAGATTAGTTTTAACTAATATTGGTGAGAAAATGCTAGAGAATAGAAATGTTGTTTATTTCTCTAGGTTTTGTCAATTGATATTCAATTTTTGCTGTCCAAATGTTGAGATAGTAGAGGATGATGTTATACTTTCGTTTAAACTGCACAAACGTATATTCTCTGACCTTATCAACAAGGACAACAAGAAAGGACAAGTTGGTCCTTTACTGTTGCCTGCATCAGTGCAACAATTTCTTGACACTTTACAACAACAACAAGTCTCAACTGCTGAAGCTGGACCTTCTGAGTCTCAACCACAGAGGTCAAAGAGATCTAAAGTTCGAGCAATAAAGTCTGGTTTGCAACCCGCTGAAGCTGAGGTATCAAATGTTGATGCTGTGCCTCAGAGACAAAGAATGAAGAAAAGGCGAGCCAACAGGGCAAAGTCTGTTGCTGCTGCTTCTCGTGCAGACTCAGAAACTGAAGCTGATGAAGAAACTCTTCATCAGAGAAAGAGACGGCTAGTTGCTGATCAACTTTTTGGTGATATCATTGCCAATCTGGACAAAGAACCTGAGGACACTGAAGCTCCTACATCAGAGAATGAGGAGATTGTGATTACAACTGTTCCTTCAAGTACTCCTGCAGTTGTTGTTGAGGAGACTGTTCTAACTGCTGAGGATGCTGCAAATCCTGTAACTCTTCTGATGGATTTTGAAACAGAAGCTCCTACATCAAAAGCTAATGATGTAGTGGAGGAAGCTGCTGCATACTCTGACAGCAGGATTCTTGATCATGAAGATACTGTACCGGAAGCTGATCAAGCATCTACTGAGTTAGTAGAACCTATTGCTTCTCACACAGAAATCATTTCTATTGATTTTGAGAAAGGTGATGAAGTTGATCAGATTAGAGTTGATTCAGTTCCAGAAGCTGTTGCTGTACCTGTAGATGCAACAGATAATGATCATGAGGATATTGTCTTACTTGAAACTTTGCAACAATCTGTTGTTGAGATTGTTCAGAGAGAAGCAGAGGTTACTGCTCCAGCAAACTCTGATGTTCCTAAAACTGTAGCAGATCAAGTACCTGATGCGACTGCACAGTCAATTGATGAAATCACTGCTGAAAATGTGCTTGAAGATATTCACAGAGAGGATGACAATGCTGAAGCTAGTCCTTCTCATTCAAACTCTGATATTCAAGTGGAAATTTCTGATATTCAAGCAAATTCTACTGAAGAAAGGGAAATTCAAAGGGCTGCTTCTGAGCATTATCAGAATATGTACTACAGTGCATGGGCTAATGCAGATTGTATCTTTCCGGCGCAAAGGGCTGCAGATTTCTTATCTGATTCTGTCAAGAAGATTACAAATCCTGATGTTCTTACAAGTTTACAGGCAACTGTTGTTCAAGTCAAATCTCTCAATAATAGATTTGATGAGAATCAACAGATGTTTACAAATCTGAGGAATGAATTTTCTCTAAGGGATACAACTTTGAAGCTTGACAGATCATTTTATTCTACACAATTCACGCAGCAAGCCAAGGATTCTGAGGAAATCAAGACAAGGCTTGGAAAAGTTGAGGAGAATCAGGCTGCAATGTTCACTCAATTGAATTCCATTTCTACTGCGCTTGAATTGCTGACATCAGTACTAATTTCTGATGATGTCAAAAAGGGGGAGAGTGTACATAATGACAAATGCAAAGATACTCAAACTCTGAGACGGAGGGATGATGATTCTGCTGATGGTGGAAGCAAGGAATCTGAGAGGCATTTACTTTCTGTTCAAGGGAAAAGAACATCAAAATTAAATTCTAATAGGTTGATAAACTCTGGTAAAGAAATTTCAAACTCTGCCAGTGGTTCAAGACTTAAGAGTTTAATTATTTCAGCCAATCCATTAACTGATGAAGAAATTGCTACCAAGATGTTTCTAGAAGAACATGGTAATGAAGCTACAGTTGAAGACATGGAAGCTGAAATGCTGAGTCTTGCTGAAGAGCATCAGAAGAAATTGAAGGATGGTACTTACAAGAAGAAGGAAATCAAGGCTCCTAGAAAGAAAGAAAAAGGAATTGTTATCAAAGAGAATGTAAACTCTGATCAGAGCTTACAGTACTCAAGGAGGCCTGTGATTAAAAATGCTGATAAAGGAAAAGGTAAACTGGTAGAAGAAGAGCAGTTACCTAAGAAGATTTATTCAACCTCTGACATTGCTCAAGTTGAAACAAGATTACCAAAATCAACCTCTGACGCTGCTCAAGTTGATGATACTATTGAAGTTAAGCCAGCCTCTGACAAGGCTCAAGCTGTGCAAACTCGGCTAGCTCCTCAACTCAAAGGGTTCTTAAGACCTGTATTCTCTGAAACTCTGACACTTCAACCTGTGGATTTTTCTCAAACCAGGACTGTACTTGGAAAAGAATCTTATGATAAGTCTGGTTTAGGTTCACATAGGGAGAAGAGAATAAATAACAGATCTCAAGACAATATTTCACTGACAGGATCTGGTATTGTGAATACACAAGAAAATCTTGATAAGTTAGAATCTGTTCAGTTGATTTTTCACAAGATCTTGAAGAAGCAGTTTCTGTTATACTTCATGAATGATGGAAGAGTTTATAGAATTGGAGAATCTGATGTAAATCTCAAATCATGGGAAGAACTTGAATATGTACTTTATCTGTTAAAAGTTAAGAACAGACATACCCATAATGTTGCTCAAATCTTAAAAGAAAAGATGCTGAGATCAAAAGTGATGCTTGGAGGAGGAGAAGTCTCAAATGCTTATATTCCAAAGTATAGAGATCATACTGGAAAATTGGTGGAGATGAAGAGAAACAGTGCTAGATTTAAAACTGCACTGGGATTAAAAGTCTTAGAATTCAATTTAGAGTCAAATAAAGCTCAGTACATTCGGCTAGGGAATGATATGAAGAAGAACAGTATCTATTCTCTAAGGGCTGCCATATATCAAACTGGTGAAGGAGATCCAGAGTATAAGGAGCTGAAAGAAATTATGATAGCTGAACTTGAGAATGCTGAGAGAAGACTGCTGATTGATTATCTCAGGACTGTACCTGATATTGAAGAAGTCAAGTAAAGTCTGACTGTAAGTTTTTAATATTTTCTATTCTAAGTCAAATTTAAACTCTGTTTTAAATTAAACTCTGTTATATGTTAAACACTGCATTTGTTAAATGGTTTTGACATCATCAATTATATGTTTAACTTGTACATTTTATTATGAACAAGTTGGGGGAGATTGTTAGATATAATTGCTAATGTTTGTTTATCAGTGTTTAAGCAACAGGTACTGACAAGAGTTTATCAGAAGCCGGTCAGAGTTTAATTAAACTCTGACAGGGTGAAGAGTTTAAAGGAAGCCGGTCAGAGTTTATGTAAAGTCTGACAAGGTGATAGTTGAGTTAGCTGTCGGTGCTGAATTAAAGATTCTAGAAGCAATATATTCTGAAGATGGAAAGAAGCAGAATATATTGATACAGCTAAGGAAACAGAATGGAAGATAAGAAGCAATCCTTAATTGATAAGTTTTGTATAGCTAACTTGTAGGAATATCAATTAGATAAGGATTGTATGTAGCTGTGTACTATATAAACACAGATAGGTTATCCCTAGAAGGGACGCGATAATTGATATATTATTCTTGTAACCTAGAAGCTCTTTATGATTCATTAACATCATAAAGAGAGAAGCTGTTAATATAAATACAGTTTATTGATTCATAAACAGTGTTCTTAATTGTCGTTATTTTCATACATACTTGATTATATTGTGTATTCGGCCTAACAATCCTGATAACACATCAGGAGGGCATAGCAATAATTCAGGGAGAGCTTCAAATCAATCAAATTCTTTCAATCAAGATAACACCAATCCAGGGGGAGCATCTACTTCAAGAAACAATTTGACACCAGCAAGGAAATGGACAAAAGATCATACTCCTGATTTGATAATTGGAGATCCTGATGCAGGTGTTCAAACAAGAAGTGCAACTCAGAATGAATGTTTATATAATAACTTTCTATCCAAGGAGGAGCCTAAGAAAGTTGAAGATGCACTTAAAGATGCTGATTGGGTTACTGCAATGCAAGAAGAACTGAATGAATTTGAAAGGAATGAAGTCTGGAAACTGGTACCAAGACCAAAGAATAGATCAATTGTTGGTACAAAGTGGATTTTCAAGAACAAGACTGATTCTGATGGAGTCATTATCAGAAACAAAGCTAGACTAGTTGCAAAGGGGTATTCCCAACAAGAGGGAATTGACTATGATGAAACTTTTGCTCCTGTTGCAAGACTAGAAGCCATCAGGATATTTCTTGCTTATGCAGCACATAAGAAATTCAAGGTTTTCCAGATGGATGTTAAAAGTGCTTTCTTAAATGGTGAACTGGAGGAAGAAGTTTATGTTGAACAACCTCCTGGTTTCATTGATCCTAAATATCCAGATCATGTCTACAGACTGGATAAGGCACTTTATGGACTAAAGCAAGCTCCAAGAGCATGGTATGAAACCTTAGCTCAATTCTTACTGGAAAGTGGATTCAAAAGAGGTGCAATTGATAAAACTCTATTTTATTTGAATCATGGTAAGGAGTTGCTGTTAGTTCAGATTTATGTTGATGATATCATTTTTGGGTCAACAAACAATAAGCTGTGTGAAAAGTTTTCCAAGCTTATGCAGTCAAGATATCAAATGAGCATGATGGGAGAAATGAGTTACTTTCTGGGTCTTCAAGTTAAACAGACTGATGAAGGGATTTTTATTAATCAGTCTAAATACACAAGGAATTTACTGACAAGGTTTAACATGCAAGACAGTACTCCTGCTTCAACTCCCGTAGCTACAGCTACCAAACTTGATCCTGATCAAGGTGAAGAGGTAGATGTAACTCACTACAGAGGAATGATTGGCTCTTTATTGTATCTCACTGCCAGTAGACCAGATATCATGTTTGCAACCTGTCTATGTGCAAGATTTCAAGCAAAACCTAGAGAACCACATCTGATTGCAGTCAAAAGAATTTTCAGATATCTCAAAGGCACTCCTTCACTTGGCCTTTGGTATGCAAGGGAATCAGATTTTGGGTTGTGTGGTTATTCAGATGCTGATTTTGCAGGATGCAAAATAGACAGGAAAAGTACTTCAGGAAGTTGTCAGTTTTTGGGTGGAAGACTAGTTTCATGGTTCAGTAAAAAGCAGAAATCTATTTCCACTTCAACTGCAGAAGCTGAGTACATTGCTGCAGGAAGTTGTTGTGCTCAGATAATATGGATGAGAAATCAGTTGTTAGATTATGGCCTGTCATACTCAAAAATCCCTATTTATTGTGATAACCAAAGTGCTATTGCAATGACAGGAAATCCAGTTCAGCATTCTCTTACTAAACACATAAGTATCAGATATCACTTTATAAGAGAACAGGTTCTGGAAGGAACAATTGAACTTCATTTTGTTCCTACTGATCAACAACTAGCTGATATATTCACCAAGCCACTACCTGAAGCTACGTTCAATAAGTTGGTGAATGAACTTGGAATGATGATTTTTGAGAATTTCTGAGGAAAAGCTACAGAGAGGAAATCCTGATAACTGTCAAATCCTGATGGTTATTCAGAAAGGTATGTATCTTTGATCAAATCCTGATAGGACTCAATCCTGACAGGAAATCAATTGGTCAAATCCTGATGCTCAGATGTTTGAAGCTGGTATGAAAACCAGAGGTTTTATGCTAATTTGTCATCAACACTCCTGGTAAACTCTGGACAATTAGATTATTACTTAGTCTTTGATTAAGTTTTCAGTCTTAATTATCAATTTCAATTTCATTATTGTCAGAGTTTATTATTTATCATTTCTATATCAATATGAGTGTTACTAACAAATTTTGCAGGCATATACAGGAAGAAAACAGTTGAGAAAATAGATAATTTTCATTAATTCTTGAATATCTTTCTCAATCCTGATATGGCAAAATATTTTGTGCGGAAATGCTTTTATTCCTGATGAGGTTAGGTTTTTCTTACATCAGAAAATGCCTACTCGTTATGAACTACTTTCTAATGCTATGGTTCAAGGTCCAACCCACCTTGTTCCTGACACAAGCATGCAACCTAAACAGTCTAAACAGTTAACAACCACCTCTACTGTCTTTCAAAAGACTTTAGTTGTAAAATCAAAGAAATCAGCTAGAACTGATGTGTCTGGAAGGCAATCAGGTTCAAAGGATTTTTCCTCTACACCACTCACTAAAAAGAAGATACAAGGGGGTGTACAAGGGGTCCTGGTGAAGAAAGCTGATAAGGTTGTTACGAATGTTCCTGTGAAAAGGAAGTTAAGGTTGATTGATGAAAGTGATTCAGAGGATGACTTACCTATATCCTCTGTGATGAATGTGAACAAGGAAGTTGCTGATACTGCTACTAAAGCTGTGGTACCTTCATCTAAACCACAAAAGACAAGGAAATTATCAAAGAGCAGGTATCATATTCCTTTGACAGTGCAAATGAAGGATACTGATATTCAGACATCAAATCCTGATGTTAGTATTCCTGATGCAGCAACAAAAGTTGTCTCTATATCAGACTCTCCAGCCTCTCCATCTCAGATTCAAGGACATTCTTGGGAGAAGGTTTCTACAACTGCTTCCTTGGTTGGTCTTACACCTACATCAAAGAAAAAGAGGAATGCAGAAGAGTTAGTCTATCAGAGACAGAAGAAGCTGAAAGGATCAAGCCCACAAGAACCTGAATTTCAGAGTAATTCAGCAGCTACTGTTGATCCTGCCACACAAGAACCACTCAATCAAAGTTTGGGTGAAGGCTTAGCTAGTGGAATGGTCACACAAGAACCATTTTCTCAAAGGGAGAATGAAGACATCAACATTCCAGCTACACAAGAACCATCTTCTCAAAGTGAAGATGCAGGCAAAGCTACAGCTTCTGTTGAAAGATTGGTCGAGAACATTGTCAATGAGGGAAGCACACAAGAACCTTTAGCTCAAAGTGTTGAAGAAGCTTCTGAACCTCAAGCTCCACAAGAACCATTGGTAGCAAATACTGATGCAAGCATATCAAATCCTGACGATGTTCATCCTGACGCTAGTGGTGCTCCTGATAATGAACCTATTTTGATACAGCCACTTCGTTCAAGACCAATAGATCATCCTATCTCAGAACCACAGGATAAACTGAAAGGTATTGCTATTCCTGATCCTGATATTACTCCTGATACTGATGATGATAGTTCTGATGATGATAGTGATGATGATAATGAGAATAGAAAAGAGAAGGAACAGCTTGCTACAGCACTCAAGATTAGTCTTGGAACTAATTTTGGTTCATCAAGTACGTATATGGCTGGCAAAGCTTTCACTGGGAAAGATCAGAGACAAGATTTTTCTACTCCTTCCTTTGATCCTGCAGAGGCATTTAGACAGAATGAATGAAACAATTCATGGCACAATTCTGATGAATCTATCAGTTTTTCTTCTGCTATTGAACATGCCTATAATGCAGTGAAGTCTATAGAGAATCAAGACTTGAAGAATCATCTGAAGGCTACTACTCTGTTATCCAAAAGCCTGAAAAGTGAGATTGATTCTATCAAGGGTTCAACTGAAAAAGTGAGGACTGATATCTTTAATAATTTTACAAAGGTGCCTACTACTTTTCAACTAAGGGTAGTGGAATCCCAAGTGAAATCTGTTGTTTCAGAACAAACCTCCATCAAACAACGAATTGATTCTCTGGATACTAAGGTAACTGAAATTCAAGCCTCTCTTTCCTTAATTTTGCAATTATTGTCAAATCCTGATGTCAAAAAGGGGGAGAAGGTTATTCAGACAAAATGTACACCTGATCTAGTATTAAGAAATAATGATGATGATACTGGAGATGATGGTGGTGACAAAGCGATACAAGGAGAAACCTCTGATGCTGTTGTTATGAAGACAATCCAAACTTCTCAAAGTCAAACAACGCAGTCAACTCATGTTTCTGATTCTGGAGTTAAGACAGTAAGAACATTGGTGCAATCTCAGATCCTGACGGAAGATCAAATCCTGACACCTGGTCATGGACAAATTCTTGCTACAATTCCTGAAGGTGATGAAGATGTGATTATTGATAATCCTGAAGATGCATCAAATTTATTCCAGAAGTTTTCTACAAAAGACGGCAGAATTGTTACTCTATATCACACTGATAAAAGAGTTCAACAATTATATGCAAGAAAAGCACTCTCTACAGCAAGTGAAGAATATCCAGATCTCTCACATGAAGAATTCTTGAGACTACAAAGAGAGACAATGGAAAGCTATACTGCTCCTGCTAGAGGTAGAGGAAGCAGAGGTAGGAGAGGTGCTAGAAGAAGTAGAAGAGGTTCTTCAACTCAAACAATACCTAGACAGACAAGGTCTAGAGGGTTAAGAATTGAAGAAATTCCTGAACCTATTCAAACTCTAGTAGTTCCTGACAGATCTATTTTTGGTGATGATGGAATTGTTGAAGAAGAACCAGAATTGAAAAGAAAATCAAGAAAATCAACTCTCAGCAATACAAATCAAATTGAAGATTCTAATCCTGACAATATTCAAGATCCTGACGAATCTGAAATTCTGCAAGAGGTTGATTTGATAATCTTATCTACTGTTGTTGATTGTCACAACAAAGAAGTAGATGAAGAAGAAGAAGCCAGAAGAAGAGATATTACAAGAAGAACAAATGAAGATTTCAATCTCTATCTACAAAGGCTTAAAGTTTCAAATGAAAGAAAATGGAGAAATTCAAGCAGACAAGAATCTTTACTTGAAAGAAGCTACGCTCATGAAAAGGAGAAATACAAGAAGTGGAAACATATTAGCACATTAAGTTGTGATACACCTATCAATTTTCAGTCTGGTGGAATTATTACAAGCGCTTCAAGTGTTGTTGATTTGTCTGATATGTCTAGACCAAAAACACTCTGGTTAAAGATGTTTTCAAATCTGAAGCAATTATCAAGTAATTCAAGAGGAGGTATTGGACACAGAGATGGTGAATATCTGAATATGTCATATGTTGATCCTTACTCCTTGACAGAAATTGGAGGTACTTTAACTTCTGAAAACCTGAACAATTTATTAGCTGTTGATATAGTTATAGATTGTCATGATGGTTTTGAAAAGAAAGAAAAGCTTCTGTACTTCATGAAAGATGGTAGTGTGAAGATTCTATCTATTCAAGATCTGCTGATGAAAACTACACAGGAACTGAAATATGTTCACTATCTGTTAAGATGGAAGAACCAAGTGTACAAAGAATGGAGTGACATGATTTTGTCAAATATAAGAAGAAGACTGGATGGAAACAGTAATTTCAATGGTAATTATACTCCCATGTACTTAAATCAAAGAGGTCAGGATGTGGAAATGCAAAGGGGTACTGCTGTTAAAGAAGTAAATTTTGGCATGACTCATCTTTCTCTCAATCCTGATGGGAAGGAAATTGCTTATCTTTTGCTTGAAGAGCACAGTCTACAGAGAAACTCCATACAGAATCTCAGAGCAGCTATCTACCAGATTAATGAGGAAGATGAAGAACTCAGAAATCTTAAGGAAAGACTGATTCAAATTCTTGAAGAAAAAGAAGAAAGTTTATTATCCAACTTCTTGAAGATGAATCTGTTCTATCACAAAGCTTGAACAGATAAGTTGTTTCTGAAGATACTCGTACATTTTGATACATGTTTTTGACATCATTGAATATTTGGAATCTATACTTTATTTCACAAAGTATGAGATTGGGGGAGATTGTTAGATCAGAATTCAATGATCGTCAGAAGCTAGACTCAACTGATCAGGATTGCTGACGTCATCAGTATTGCATGGTCATCAGTATTTGATCAAGCGTCAGTATCTTATTGATCATCAGGATTCCTATTCAGACTATGATCAGGTTTGATCATCAGGACTTGAAGCTTATCAGGATTCCTACTTCGAGTTATATTTGGAGTCTAGATAAACATGGAAGTTTGTTCCTGGTTTGTAGAATGCAGCTATCGATTAAAGATATGTTTCTATCTTTATTATGATTAGGACTTATCTTGTTATTGATAGAGAAGCTGTGTGCACTATATAAACACAGTTTTGGTTTCGATTTATGTATTCATTTGAGAGAGAACATAATCGGAGAGAAGCTCTTAAGAACAGAATTTCTTGAGAGAGTTTTTGTAAGCTAGCAGCTCTTAAGAACATCAGAATTTCTTAAGAGAGTTTGTAACAGTTTTATATCAAAGTTAATAAAGCTGTTATTGTTATTGTTATTGATCTTTCATATTTGTGTTATATAAAGTCGAGAATCTTATACAATTGTATTCAACCCCCTTCTACAATTGTTATTTACTGGGCAACATCCTGTAATGTAAGCTTGCTAACACAGAGCGGAAGAAGTCGGGGATACTATAATGCAAAAGTGCTTGAATCATCTGTGGACGAGGCATGCTTGAGTGTGGCACTTTAATCTACACATAAGTTATTAAATGGAGCCTATAACGTTCCAGAAAAGAACATAGTGGGTCGATATTGATTCTTTACCCCCAATCTTATAAACCCTTATACACACCTTTATGCAACTTTGCTGCAACATTGAAAGGTTAGCGAAATGATTTTGTCAGAAGTGAGCAGGTTTAATAAGCTTATCGGCTTTTTCCTTGTTTTTAGGTTTTACATAATGAGATATAAGATTTATAGGGAATCCAGAACATCTATATTTGAGTACGGTTGTTGTCTTTATGTAGACATGCATATTCAATTGGTTGTGCATTTATAGGGAATCCAGAACATCCTTAACGAGATAAAAGATGAAGAAAGAATAAGAGATATTCTGTTTGTGTTGTCTCCGCGCTGTCATCCTCCTCTCATATTCCTACGTTTTACTGATGATTCCATGTTTGGCACTACACAATAAGTCAATAACACATAAATTCTGCGCTAGGTTAGGTGCTGTAACTTTTTTCTTCACACTTCAACTGTGTGCCGAGTTAAAGAAACACATGTTCTGTTATATAATGATGCCTTACCTCATGTCCGGTTGCACCTTTCGTCTGAGACACCTTTAGCAGGAATAATGCCACCCGCATCAAGTTAGAGATGTAGTCAGACAGTAGCAAGCATCCCTGATAGTAGGGAGTCGAGCACAGCGCACATTGGTGCGACACATGAGTTTAATTTTTTTTACACTATCCAATTCAATGACAACATGTGGCTCCCTGCAATAACTTAAAACGTCATTGATAGGTAAACTATGCATACCATAACTCTAGTTATACTCGATTACTCGTTATGTGGCACATGGGTATGTGGAACTGGTAAAAACAACGCATACTGAGTATATTCACAAAATATACAAGAAGCCTGACAAAGCAGATCAGAATTCCAAGCATCTCATATTCATAGCTCCAGCATTTCAGCTGCACAGAATATAATATACTGCAAGTGTATAATTAAATTAGTAAGAAATTAGATCTAAAAGCAAAGTAATGAATCAACCACGGTCTAAGAAAAAGAATCATATGTTTCCATTGGCTATGTAACATGACAAAAATAATGGTGTTATTGCTGTGAATAATGCACCATGAGGCACCGATCCAATCACATTTGGGAGCTCTCTGCAACTCCATTACACAATTTAGGCAATACACGAAAGTAAGCATGCACTACAACAAATAGGGGCATATACGACGGAATTTTTGTATTGAATTCGTCATAATTTTGAGCAGTGGGACCCATTTTTTGTAATAAAATAAAAAACGAACTTCCGACAAAAATAATCGTCGTAATTTCAGTTCTTCCGACAAAATATCTGTCGGAAGTTACTAAATGGGACCCACCTGCTTGTAGAAATTAATAAAAAAAAGTCAAGAAATTATAACTTACGACATAATTTCTGTCACAAGTTCATTGCCCAGAAATAAGAAATAACAAACATTCAACTACCTATTTTTTTGTTCCAGACCATTTTTGGATTTCCAAAATAAAACTTAAATTTGTCCAAATATACATTCCAATCTACAAACCAATGTGTAGCATAATCCAACATTATTCAAACACAAACTTTACAATAAGAAATCATCGATGCAATTAAATGAAATAAAATATAAAAATACCACACTTTACATAAATATCATCATAAATTCATATTCGTCCACATACAAAAGCTTAAACCATCCTACTCAAAATCATAACGTGTTACAAACATCCACAATCCAAACTAAATTCAAAAACATAAAACTCAATAACTAACTGATAGGCTGCCTCAACAGACAATATTGTAACAGACAACATTGTAAGGCACAAAACTGATCTCATGGTCTTCGTCGGACTCAGTATTATGACAATTGTCCCCGCCGTCATCAACATATCATCATGGTATGCTTGGGCCTTTTTGTGCAATAAATGGTAATTAGTTTCTCATATCTAGTGTGCTTCAAACTAATCATGTCAAGTATCATATGCATGTATAAAATAAAAAAAACAGCAATTATTTCATGCTTACATGTTATTTTACAGTACAAACAAGAGAGATAATAGAAGAAAAAAATAAAGAGAAAGAATAACTATCAGATGTAATGTTAATAATGTTAATATCATCGATTGGGCTCAAAACCAGGAACACCAAGCTACTCTGTTGTTTGAACTTTTCTGCATACTTGAAGATTATTATTGTTACAATATGATTCTCCAAAATAACAAGCTTTATTTTTTCTTTTTAGTTCAATAAAAACCAAATATAATTTCTCTCGTTTAAAAACAAAGCACATATATTAGGAGAAATTCCATAAATATTGAAAGATTGTACTCACTTGCTCTTATTGTACTCAAACTCGATATGAAGACAATCCTCAATCCCAACTTTCATCTGAATTTTCAAAACTAGACTCTGAGCTATTGTACTTAACATAGTAACATATTCATAAAGAGCCTGACTATGCCCACAAAAGTTCTACTTTGCTACTTTGCTTCTCAATTTACGTAACCATAAACTTAGAAACTTATGCATAAGATTATCATAACATTAACTTATTATACCTTGTATAGATACTAAACCATATTTACATTTCAAGGAATGTACATGTTCATGACTAACCTTGATGCTATTATTAATTGAATAGGATGGACTATAATTGCGCACCTGAACAAAGAGTACAAAATATAGCTCAGTCATTTTTTAAAATCATTGATGTAGAATAAAGCTCACGAGTAGCAAAAGGCATTTACAACTATGTAGTCTTATTTTTCATTTTTTCACTTAATGGAGCTTTAAGTTGCAAGTCATTTTTCAAAATTTAGCAAAACCAGTTAATATACTCGTTTACACCCACAAAACATAAATTCCAGAAACTTATGTCTACCCTTCTTAAATAAGTATACAGTCAAAATAAATGAGGACAAGAAATAAATTGAAATTCTTATCTAAATTGTAATTTCGTACCTAATGAATATCTCCCATTAAATAGAATAAAGTAAATAAAAAGGCCTCTGTCATATTATTTATATCAATCATGAAACATAGTTAGGACCTTAAACACATACTAATCTTTATGTATATAAAATATTTCCTAAAAATATAAATAGTTGCAAATTTCCTTGCATCGATGATCCGAATTGCTGTGGTACAAATGCTCAAGTTGAAAAGTGAAATTTAGAACAAAAGAACACAACCTAACTTACACATATATAAGCATACATCTACACATCCAAGAACATATTGAACAAAACAAAGAAGCTCAACTTAGTTAGTCCTGCAATAAATTTGTTGTCTGAATCTTATGTAATTATAGTGATATTGTTACTCTCTATTTCTAAAACAAGAAACAATTAACTCCACAAACAAATAAGATAACTCAATTTAACATACAAATAAGTAAATAACAAGATACATAATACTTGTACATACACACAAAACGATATAAGAAAACAAAAAGAGCATAATACCTACAAATCGAAGCCCTCAAACCGAAATGAAATCCGATTCAAAAAAGCCCTAATTTTGAACCCAAATTAAGGTGTTAGTTCAAACTGAAGAAGCAAGCCCAACTAAGTAGAGATATTCCAAATTAGCCCCGAAAGAAACAGAGAGAACCCAAATTAATAATAGAGTAATTAATCAATTTGAGTTCTAATATTAAAACCACTTTCAACCCAATTCAAAGAAACCCTAATTTGAAAAAAAAGTTCAATTCAAAAGCAATCAATAGCAGAAGAAACACGCTTTCGAAGAAGACCTAATTCATAGGGCTTTCAAAACCAGGGAAAGGGATGTGTGAGAGAGAGAGAGTCGGGGTGTGTGTTTATGAATGTGAGAAAGTTTTAAAAAAATTGATAAAGGAAAAAATATAAAAGGGCGGTCTTTTTGCCGCTGCCAAATTTTTTTCATCTGTTTACGTGCAGGAGATAATATATCATGTATCATATATTTTTATCATATAAATATTTATTTATTTTTGAACAAAAATAGTTTTGGGATTATAATAATTATATAATTTCTCAACTCTAAAACATATTTTAATTTTATTCACTTATTTTGACATATTATAAATCTAATTATTTTTATCAATATAAATTATTTTTTATGTCAAATAAAAAGATAATAATTTATTGCGGTCAATTTTTTTCAAAAAATTACATTTTTCCCAACACTAGAATAAATATTTATTAACATTTGTACGGTTGGATCGTCGAAAAAAATCATTTAAAAAAATTATTTAGAATCCAGCACACGCTCCATTACATGAATTAGTACTTTTACTACGTTTCTGTTAAAATGTTATACAATCGGAACTTTTCATTTTTTGATTATTTTTTTCCAATACTAGAATGATTATTTATTAACATCTGTACGGTTGGATCGTGAAAGAAATCATTTAAAAAACAATTATTATGCTAAACTATATACTCATATAATTTCAAACATTAGTTAAGAGTACTAGTTAAATCACTAGTTGACTTCAATAAACTTAAACGAAATTAATTATTTATTTCTAAATTTTTTGAAATATCACCCAAATATATCAAATATATAGATCTGGACATCCATACGGTTAGATCAACATTTGTAAGGAGTAATAGTCAAATCACTCGTTGATTACTATAATCTCAAACCAAATAAAAAAAAATCCCTTAAACTTTCAAAATATCATTCAAATATATAGATCTTGACATCCATTTGGTTGGATCGTTGATAAACATTTATTAAAAAATTAGAATACCAATCCTGGGTTAGACACTAGTTACGAGTAACAGTCAAATCACTAGTTGACTGCTACAATCTAAAACCAAATTAATTTATAATTTTTTTGAAATATCACTCAAATATATAGATTTTGACATCCATACGGTTGGATTGTCGAGAAATAATTTTGGTATATCACTCAAATATATAGATCTTGCATTGATATGGTTAGACTGTTGAGAAATATGTTTTAAAAAATCGGGATACCAATCCGGGATTAGACACTAGCCACGAAACTAGCGAAGTCACTAATTAACTGCTATAATCTAAAACTAAATTTAATTATTTATTTTGAAAATTTTGAAATATCACTCAAATATATATATATATATATATATTGACATAGATACAGTTGAAATGTCGAGAAATATTTTTTTTAAAAAAAATGGAACACCCGTTTGGAACTTAACATTATTAAGGAGCACTCGTTGACTACTATAATCTTAAACCAAATAAATTTTATTTTTTCTAAATTTTTTGAAATATCACTCAAAGATTTAGATCTTGACATCCATGCGGTTGAATCATTGAGAAAATTTTTCAAAAAAAAAATAAAACACCAAAATTCACGTGCTAACTTACGACGAAATCCGTCGTAAGTTATTAAATGTCAAAATTTTGGGAAAAGTTAAATTTACCGCCAAACATTTTGGTAAAAAGTTGAATTTACCGCACCAATAACTTACGACGGAATCTATCGTAAGTTCCATTTACGACGAAAATTTTGTCTTATATTAAATCTCAAAACGACTTCGTTTTATCCTAGGAAAAATTTATTTATTTTATAATTAAATTTAATTTTGGTAAAATAATATAATATTTAACTTCCGACGGTCATTTTATTTGGCGCGCTGATTTCCCCTTGTTTATTTGGTTGGTGCCAAATTTTATTAATAAAATACAAAACTTGGACGAAATTGTTTTCCGTCGTAAATAATTACAACAGAATTTTCTTTTTCGTCATAAATACGGCGCGCCCAACATTCCGTCTCATAATTTGTTGCAGTGATGTATATATGTAATAACTTATGAATTAATAGTCATGCACTTAAGATAATGTGGCTCATTTGGAGTAGATATTTTATAGCTTTGTTCTTTATATCTCTAGTTCTGTTCTATTTCGAGAGAGTTTTAGATGTTCCAAAATTATCGAATATTACGCTGCTAGCATAACACATGCTAAGATTCCGCCTGGTTTGCAAATCCTGCACACTCCTCCTGTACACACCTAAATCAGTGAAATCACATTCCACTCACCCATGTTATTGTTACAAAGAGTACTGCAATTTCGCTATGTTTATAGTAATTGCGATTACCATGTGATATGGTCAGAAAAGTAATTATAGAAATATAATTGACTAGTCAAACAAAAGGCCGATATTTAAGGCCCGACACCCTAATTATTCATTAATTTCGTAATTAATTAATAGGGAAAATATATAGCTCATGAAAAGAGCCTTGATTATGGAAAATTAGTCAAAGAAGGATCTGGAATCCCAATTAAAGGCAATCAATGAGTCATAACCTTTATCAACAAGGAAACGAATTCTTCAGCAAGAAATACAATACTTATCCAATATCAAAAAGAAGACTTATCCGTTAAGTCTCCTAAACATACCATAAATACTAGGCTTCAGACGCCTATATAAGGTCCCTGATCCTACAATCAGAACTACGTCTTTGGCTTGATTCTTAATAACAATTTGAGATACGTAGGCATCTTGTGAGGACCAATTTAGTCCGGATACACGAGTGCAGCCATTAAAGCTCGAAGCTCATTAAACCTTAGCATTAATTACGCAAGCACGTTTTTTAATCCATAACATTTGGCGCCGTCTGTGGGACGACAACATCAACCATGGCAAACACACGAAGAACAGCTCGGGATACTCAAACTCCTGATGATCACCCTATCACCTCTGAGGCTGATCAGCCACCGTCGACTACCGGCACACAAGGGGCGAATATCCCCACCAACACTCAAGGACCAGAAATCCCGATTTCGGTTGAAGGGACGAATCCCCTGCAGATGGTCATTCATGGATCTAATCCACAAGAGACCGTTCACCAGCAACCAATCACGACCTCCCCGCTGCTCATGAGTGCACCAAGGAGCCTTCAACTCCATACTACTGATCTCCCTCAATACGCGAATCAGACTTTGGGGATGCCAAGCTATGGCATGCCCCCTCGACCCATGGCGGGCGGTAGTGGAACTAATCCAATCTACCATGAGGCATATGTGCCCCCTTATATTCAAGGTCTGGGACCCCAAAATCAACAAACTCGTCAGACCCCTCTCATTCAAGATTACTCTGGCCCATACACTGAGGATGAGGGTTATACAACTGGGGAGGATGTCGCCCCAAGAAGGAGACGTTCTTCACAGACAAATCGGGAGCAACCCCAAACTACTAGGGAGAAACTTGCAGCCCATGAGGCAGAGACTGCAAGGCTCAAAAAACTCCTTGCTGAAGAAGAGGCCGCTCAATCTCGGGGCCGAACGACTGAAGGAATCCCGATAATCAACTTGGATCCACCAAGAAGGACCAAGAGGGCTGAAGCCCCAAGGGGTGATCCTAGTGTTCTGTTGCCTCTGGGAGGTCCTGATGATCCTACACCACCGTTTACTCAAGACATCATGAAAATGGCTATATCCAGAAAGTTTAAGATGCCTTCGATCAAAGCCTATGATGGAACGGGAGATCCCGCAAATCATGTAAGGACCTTCTCCAATGCACTGCTGTTGCAGCCAGCCAACGAACTAAGCAAGGCTTTCATCAATCAGTTCATTAGTGGAAGGGTGCATGAGAAAAGTTTTGCATCACTCATGGCAATCCGGCAAGGGCAGAATGAGGCCCTAAGGGACTACATCAATCGATTCACTCGAGAGGCTTTAAAAGTCCCGGACTTAGATGACAAAGTGGCTATGATAGCCTTGCAACAAGGAACCACTGACGACCACTTCAGGAGGTCGTTGGCTAAACACCCACCAAAGAGCATGTTGAAGCTCCAAGATAGAGCCGGAAAGTATATCAAGGCCGAAGAAAGCATGAGAAAGTATGAACCCACTACTGGCAGTAATGGAAACTCAAAGAAAAGAAAAGAAACTCAGGAGTACGACGTCAAGGAAAAGTTTCCCGAACATCAAAGAACTCCGATTCTCCCCCCAAGAGAAGCAATTTTGGGCCAAAATTCACAGAATATGCACGATTGAATACTCCCAGGAGTCAAATTCTGATGGAGATAGCCAAGGAAGAAGATATCAAATGGCCAAAGCCGATGAGGGCTGATTTGTCCAAACGGAACCAGAATCAGTTTTGTCGGTTCCACAAAGAAGTCGGTCACGACACCGATGATTGTAGACAATTGAAAGATGAGATTGAGTTTCTGATACGAAGAGGAAAACTCAGCAAGTTCACTAAGGATGGAAGCCAAGGGAGCCAAAGGGGGAACTATGAAAGAAAGGATTATGATAGAAGGGACAACGATCAAGATCGGAATCCCAAGCCCCGAGGGCCAGTGATCAACATGATATTCGGAGGGCCAACTGCTGCTGGGTACTCCCGAAACTCAAGAAAGGCTTATGCCCGAGAGGTAATGACTGTGGTTGGAGAAGTACCGAAGCGTGCCAGGACAGAAGTGTCAATAGGTTTTGACGATTCAGACTTGGAAGGGGTGAAGTTCCCCCATGATGATCCTCTTGTCATAATACCTGTGATAGGCAACTCCGAAACAAAAAGAGTCTTGGTTGATAATGGAGCTTCAGTGGATATCTTGTTCCACGATGCCTTTATCAAGATGGGTTACACAGACTCTCAGTTAACACCCTCAAATATGCCTATATATGGATTCGACGGGGTGGAATCAAAAGTGGAAGGCACTATCCAACTCCCAATGACTATGGGGCAAGTGATGAATACGTCTACTCAGATGTTGAACTTCATAGTTATAAAAGCGACTTCAACCTACAATGCAATCCTGGGAAGGACTGGTCTTCATGCGTTCAAGGCTGTTGCCTCATCTTATCATCTAAAAATCAAGTTCCCAACGAGGAATGGGATTGGTGAAGAACGAGGAGACCAAAAGATGGCCAGAAGTTGTTATGTAGCCGTGTTAAGGCCTGATGGAATCGGGGGGCAAGTTCTCCCAATTGAAGACATGAATATCAGCGACAACGAGGACAGAAGGGGGAAACCGGCTGAGGACTTGGTCCCAATTCCCCTAGTCCCGGGTGAACCAGATAAGGTGACTTATATTGGGGCACTACTGCCCGAACCATTGAAGAGCAAACTCACGTCTTTTCTTCAAGAAAACAATGACGTTTTTGCTTGGACAGCGACTGACATGCCAGGGATTGACCCCCAATTGATATCTCACAAATTGAATGTGGATCCAGAAAGAAAGACAGTGAAACAAAAGAAAAGAAATTTTGCTCCAGAGAGGCTTGAAGCCATTAAGCAAGAAGTGAATAAGCTTTTGGAAGCTGGGTTCATTGAGGAAATCCAATTCCCAGAATGGTTAGCTAACCCCGTAATGGTCAAAAAAGCTAACGGGAAGTGGAGGATGTGCGTCGACTTCACCGACTTGAATGATGCATGTCCTAAAGATTGTTTTCCCTTACCAAGGATTGATGCTCTGATAGATGCCACTACTGGGCATGAGATGCTAAGTTTCATGGATGGCTTCAGTGGATATAATCAAATCAAGATGCACAAAGATGACATCGCCAAGGTATCATTCATCACTGACTTTGGTGTCTTCTGTTTCTTAGTCATGGCTTTTGGGCTTAAGAATGCAGGAGCGACCTATCAAAGGTTGGTAAACAAAATCTTTGAGCACCTAATTGGAAAAACCATGGAGGTCTACGTGGATGACATGTTAGTCAAAAGCCTTGATAAGGCCGATCACATTAAGCACCTCTGAGAGGCATTCGAAGTGCTAAGGCACCACAAGATGATGTTGAATCCAGCTAAGTGTGCCTTTGGTGTAGGCTCGGGAAAGTTCTTAGGCCTGATGGTCTCCAAGAGAGGAATTGAAGCTAACCCCGACAAGATCAAAGCAATCCTATACATGGAACCCCCCAAGTCTGTTAAGGATGTGCAGAAATTGACAGGAAGAGTTGCAGCATTGGGAAGGTTCATCTCCAAGTCAGGAGAGAAGTGTTTACCCTTCTTCAAAGCACTCAAAAAAGTGAAATTTTTTGAATGGACAACTGAAAGCCAAGAGGCCTTTGAGACCCTGAAGAAATACATGGCTGAAGCACCCCTATTGGCAAAACCCAAGACAGGGGAAACTCTCTACTTGTACTTGGCAGTTTCTAACATAGCCCTTGGAGCTGTTTTGATAAAGGAAGAATTGAAAGTGCAGAAGCCCGTCTACTATGTGAGTAAGATTCTTCATGGGGCAGAAATAAACTACTCAACGATTGAGAAGTTTGCCTTAGCCTTGATAATGGCCTCAAGAAAGCTACGCCCGTACTTCCAGGCTCACAAGATAGAGGTCTTGACTGATCAACCTCTAAGAAACATATTGCATAGCCTTCAAGTTAGTGGAAGATTGATCAAATGGGCCATTGAATTGGGCGAATTTGACATCAAGTATAAGCCTCAGACGGCCATAAAAGCTCAAGCACTTGCTGACTTCATGGTTGAATGTACCATTGACAACCAAGAAGTCGGGGGGCAGGAAGTAATAATGGAAGACAAGAAAGATCAAGAGATGGACTTCAAAGAATGTTGGGTGCTCTATTTTGATGGAGCATCAAAAACAAAATCAAGTGGAGCTGGTTTAGTGCTACAAAGTCCTGATGGATTCCTCATTGAGTATGCACTAAAACTTGACTTCCCAATGACAAACAATGAGGTTGAGTATGAAGCTCTGATAGCTGGCTTAGGGCTGGCTGGAGCCTTGAGGGTCAAAACTCTGAAAGTATGTGGAGACTCGAGGCTAGTGGTTTCCCAAGTAAATGGGGAATTTGAGGCAAGAGATGAAGTCATGGCCAAGTACTTGAAACTTGTCAAGGCCATCATGACTCAGTTCGACGAATGCTATGTGGAACACATTCCAAGGGAAGAAAACATAAAGGCTGATGCCCTGTCTAAGTTTGCTTCTTCTGAAATTGAAAACTATGCAGGGAGTGTATACTTCCAAGTCTTGAAGACCCCAAGCATCAACGGAAAGTTGGTAGCACCCATTGATGTTGGCAGCTGTTGGATGGATCCCATCAAAGCTCATCTGGAAACTGGGTGGCTACCCAACGATACTTCAGAAGCACGAAAGCTATACGTCAGAGCACTAAGGTATACCCTGATTGAGGGACTCCTATACAAGAAGTCTTTCATCGTTCCATATCTGAAATGTTTGAGACCCCAAGAGGCAGAATTGGCCCTAAAGGAAGTGCATGAAGGAATCTGTGGGCAACACTTGGGGGGCAGAGCCCTTGCTCATAAAGTCACCCGTCTAGGTTTCTATTGGCCAAGCATGCTTGCTGATGCTAAAAGCTATGTGAAGAAGTGTGAACGGTGCCAGAAACATGCACCAGTGGTTAGACAACCACCAGAGATGATGACATCCATTAACTCACCTATCCCCTTTGCTATGTGGGGAATGGATATACTCGGGCCATTTCCAATGGTAAGTGCTCAAAGAAAGTTCTTGATAGTAGCAATCGACTACTTCACCAAGTGGATTGAGGCTAAGCCCTTAGCCAAGATAACCACCAAGCAAGTAATGCAATTCTTCTGGGAAAATGTGATATGCCGATATGGAATTCCACGAGTTCTGGTCACGGACAATGGAACTCAGTTTAACAACGATGAGTTCAAGAAGTATTGTGATGAGAACGATATCAAGTTGCGCTTCACTTCTGTTGCCCATCCCCAAGCGAATGGGCAAGCTGAGGTTGCAAATCGAATTATCCTGGATGGACTAAAGAAAAGAGTTGAACGTTCCAGAAACACTTGGGTAGACGAATTACTCCCCATACTTTGGGCATATCGTACAACTTGTAAAGTCACCACCGGGGCAACTCCATTTCTATTGGCTTATGGAGCAGAGGCAGTGGTCCCGGTGGAGATTACTCACACCTCCCCAAGAGTTGAGGCTTATGAACCAGAAGAAAATGAAGAAGGCTTGAGGCTAGCTTTGGATCTAATTGACGAAGTTAGAGATGAAGCAAACGCCAGGATAGTTGAACATCAAAAGAAAGCCTCTTTCTACTACAACCTAAGGGTTAAAGAAAGGTTCTTTCGACAAGGAGACTTGGTTCTCAGAAAGATTGAAGCATCCGGAGTTGGACAAAAAGGCAAACTGACCCCAAATTGGGAAGGACCATATCGCGTCAAGAACGTATTTGGTCGAGGCTCATACAAGCTAGAAACCCTTGAAGGGCATGAGGTGCCAAGGACTTGGCATGCCTCCAATTTGAAAGTTTATTATGTTTAAAGTGTTTCCTAAGAGGACTCACTACTATGAATAAGGTTTGATAAAACCAACCCGAGTTCTTAAACTTGGGTACTATGTAAGAGTTGATCCCATTTTTAATCTATGAATAAATTCAGCATTTTCATGTTTTAAAGCTTATCTACTATGAGTGTTCACAAACATTCAAGAAATAAGAAAAACAACACAAAGCCAAGAATGGCCACAAGATATAAATAAAAACGAGTTAAGTTAAGCCCGTAGGCCAAAAGTACATCAATAAATAAAAGCCACAGTTGGCCATAAAAATCTACAACTAGCTACGACTAAGCATCATCCCCTCCATCCTCTTCCTCAGAGCCAGACTCCTCCCCGGAACCATCTCCTTTCGCAGACTCTTCTTCCTCACCGGAACTGGATTCACCAGGATGAGAGGCATGGTCGGGATTGAGAATCCTGTCATCCTCATCCATATCACCCTCCCCAGCCAAAGCCATCTCTAAACGAGTGGGAGCGTGGGGATTGGGAAAGTCAGATATAGTGAAGGATCCAGGAAGTCTCCTCGAAACCTCCGCCAAAGCATCATCCCATCCTTTTGTGTACTGGACAGGAAAGAGGAGATCGTCGTGTTGAGTAATCAAATCCTTGTACTCGTCAGAGTCAAGGTACTCATCAATGTGGAGCTCCTTCCCCTTCCTGAGCCCCACCAGCTCCGCCTGGGCATCAGATAACTCCTTCTCCCTTCTATCCAAGGAGGCCCTAAGGGAACCCATCTCCAACTGAGCCTTATCAAACTTAGCCTTGTTGGCCTCAGAAGATGCACACCAGGCTTTGGCTTGGAATAAAGCCCCTTGAAAGCTGGCATTAGCCTACGAACAGATCACAAGTTAGAATGATAACTTAAAGTATATACTAAGGACTACAAAGAAAAAGAGAATAATGACTTACAGCAGCAAAGGCTTGAGAGCCCGCACTTTCAGCCCCCTCGATGGTGGAGTTGGCCACAAAATCCTTGTAGTCACAAGGAGTTAAGGAATGATGTGACCACTCAACAGCATGCTTGGCCACCCCTACTATGGTGTCCTTCTTTCTAATCCCCCAGTTGGGGCGCCAGACTGAGCTCTTAGCTGAGGAAGAGCCCTCGACCTCTTCAACCTCAGCTTACATGAGGCCTCAGAATAGAAGGGCCTTTAGCAGCCAACCTGGGGTCCTTCAAACAAGCCCTCTTGATTCTGGCTGTTTCCCGTCTTCCGGCTCATTCTGCTTGTTAATGAACTCCACAGCTGTAAAAAAAATCAAGGAAAACAAAATCGGTATAAGGAAATCTTAATACAAATACAAGAAAATAGAAGAAAGGGAATTACCCTGATCAGAAACTTTTGAAAGTTTCAGAGACTTAAGTACAAACTCGTCCAGAAGCTCCCAAGCCATGGTGGCATAGTCATCCTTGATGAGTTCAGCATAAGCATGGGTCTCCTCTTCAGTCAGGACTATGTCATCTGGGCTACCATCTGACACTCTACTAAACGAGCTCTGAAAAAGGGTGCCCCAATCCCATTCATCCCACATCAAATACATAAACTCATCCTTCCATTTGGGGTTATTGTCAGGGATGGATTTTGGATGGAAAATGGGGGGTGTCGAAGAACGGTGACTAATATACACCCAACCCAAAGTGTTGGAAGAACTATTCTTAAATTGAAAGACCTTTCTAAAAAGAGCAACAGAAAGGGGGAATTTGTTTTTCAAACATAAAACAATGAAACAGATAATCAACCTCCAGGCATTTGGAGGTAGCTGACAAGGGTTAATTCCAACGTCAGCTAAAAGTTGGGGAATGAAAGGATGAAATGGGAATCGAACTCCTGCAGCAAGGACCCCCTTATAAATGCAAAGAGCATTTGGGCGCCAATGGCAGGAACGATCCCCAGGACCAGCTGGGACTAACCTAAAAGGTGGCCTAATTTTATACATGTTTTTATAGTCAGCAATTTTATCAGCATCATGAAATCTATTGCTATGATTGAAGGAATCTAAGTGCGATACAGAGGGATACTCATCACTACGTTCTAGAATCATATCTTGCAAAGACATAGTAGAAGAACGGATAGTGATACCTCTTTTTGACGCTTGATTCATTTTCTGCAAACGTTGAGCAGAACGATCGGCCATCTTCAAATCTTCAAAAAATATGCAGAAAATCTTCAACAAAAACTCAGAAAACCTTCAAGGGATGAAGGTGAAAGCCCAGAACTTCAAAGAAATTCCAGAAAATATTCAATGCAAAACCCAGAAACCCAGAAAATCTTCAACCTATGAAGATCAAAACCCAGAAACCTTCTTGGGAAGAAGATTTGAACCCAGAAAAATAAGAACACCACCGTAAAAACTCGCCGGAAATCGCTTTACCACGAAGAAAAAGAGAGAAAGACAGAGAGATTTAAGGAAAATAATTTTTGGAAAGATTTGAATGAAGAGTAAGAAGTGAAATCTCACTCTTTTATAGGCGAATTGACTGGAAACTCAACCGGTTAAGGAAGTCTAACCGGTTACAGCCAGTCAAAGCCCATAATTATTCTTTGGGCTGCTGAAAGAAAGGCCCAAAGAGCTAGGCCTAATAAAAATCAAGGCCCAGTACAAATTGATTCAAGGCTCAAGGCCCAAATAAAAGTAAAGGCCCATGAAGTGAACCTAAGAGGATTCGAGGCCCAATAGGAAATTTGGCCCAAAACATTTTGGGTCCAAAGCTCAAAAATTAAAAGTACAGAAAGATTCTAACTTAGAATTAAGTTGGAAAATAAACTCTGAGGTGAGCTCAAAAAATTGAGTTCGAAAATGAACTGAAAAAAGAAATCGAACAATTCGATCTCGTGATAAATTGAGGTCGAAATCGAACAGAAAACTTGAGGTCGAAAAAGATTGGGTTTGAGCTCGAAAAAACAAGGTCGAAATTGAACTAAAAATCCTGGTCGAGGGATTCGACCTCATACCACTTGAGGTCGAAATCCCAAACCAGATTTGAGTTCGAAAATGATCTGAGTTGTGTTCGAAAATTCTGGTCGAAAATACAATGGCTCGAAGTCGAAGAATTGAGGTCGAAAAAGACCTAAAAGGCAAGGTCGAAATATTCGATCTCGCACCAATTGAGGTCGAAATCCTAAACAAAAATCCTGGTCGAAAAACAGTTAAAACGAGCTCGAAAAATCGAGGTCGAATTTGCACTGGAAATCGAGGTCGACGTGTCCGACCTCACCCCACTTTCTAGTCGAAAATGACTATAAAAATGAGGTCGAAAACTCAAACCAGAAATGAGGTCGAAAATATAACTGGGTGAGTTCGAAAAATCCTGGTCGATTTTGTACTAAAGTTCCTGGTCGAAATGTTCGACCTCATCCCAGTCCTGGTCGAAAATGACCTAGAATCCTGGTCGAAAATGACCTAGAATTCTGGTCGAAAATGGCATGGATTCCTGGTCGAAAATGCTCTGAAAAAATGAAAAAATTCAGGACAAAATGCGATAACTTATACAAAAATCCCAAGGATATTTTCCCAGAAGTTGGGGGGCAAATGATATGGTCAGAAAAGTAATTATAGAAATATAATTGACTAGTCAAACAAAAGGCCGATATTTAAGGCCCGACACCCTAATTATTCATTAATTTCGTAATTAATTAATAGGGAAAATATACAGCTCATGAAAAGAGCCTTGATTATGGAAAATTAGTCAAAGAAGGATCTGGAATCCCAATTAAAGGCAATCAATGAGTCATAACCTTTATCAACAAGGAAACGAATTCTTCAGCAAGAAATACAATACTTATCCAATATCAAAAATAAGACTTATCCGTTAAGTCTCCTAAACATACCATAAATACTAGGCTTCAGACGCCTATATAAGGTCCCTGATCCTACAATCAGAACTACGTCTTTGGCTTGATTCTCAATAACAATTTGAGATACGTAGGCATCTTGTGTCTCCTAAACTTACAATCCTAATTTTAGTTTCGAAGATAGAGCAATCTTCATTGATCTAAACCACTGATTGTAATTCTGTTCATTCAAAGTGATAGTAAGTAAGATTAAACCTGGATGATCGGATGGATGAAGGTAATAAGGATGATTTGCATCGATAGTAGTAGGCATTGTTGAAGTTGTTGTTGCTCCAATTGTTGCATTCAAGTAAGACGAAGAAGACGCCATTGTTGCAGATCAATTAAACAGAAGGACAGAATGAAATTGTCTATGATTTGTTAGAGAGATTTAGAAACGAAAGCGGAATTAAGCGTATATGTTCAGAGATCTAAGCTCTGATACCATGTCAGCTCCATCAATGGAGCACTAATCAAACACATATACTGAAGAAGAAAGTGTATTGAATATATGTGTTTTCTGTATCTTGCTTCATTTATCAGAACAAACTATATACTACCACTATCAATACATACAAGTTCTATATCTAATGAATCTGTAACTAACTCTCAACTAACTCCAGCTAAGCTCCAGCTAAGTTGATTGCTTTGCTGAGCTGTCAGTGAGAACCTCTATATTATCATCCCCCCGCAAGCTTGGAGGTGAGAACAGGTTGAGCACACCAAGCTTGGACAACAGGTAAGTCATAGCATAAGCAGGAATAACTTTGGTAAGAAGATCAGAAGGTTGGTCCTTAGTAGAGACATAAGCAGTAGAAATAAGACCCATTTGCAGTTTCTCACGAACGAGATGACAATCAATTTCAATATGTTTCGTCCGTTCGTGAAAAACTGGATTAGCAGCAATGTACATATCAGAACGATTGTCACAGTATAACGTAACTGGCTTAAGAGTGGAAACACCAAGTTCATGAAATAGGTTAACAAGCCAAGTAATTTCACAGCAAACATCCGCCAACGCCCTGTATTCGGCCTCAGCAGAAGAACGGGAGACAATATGTTGTTTCTTAGCCTTCCAGGAAAGTAAGGACGAGCCAAGAGTAACACAATAGCCTATGAGAGACTGACGAGTAAGAGGACGAAGAGTTTTAATATGACAATCAAATTGCTTATGTGCATAAGCAATAAAGTTGATAAGAATGGTAGATACTTGAGTTTTGTCAGCAAACAAATATACCCAAGTAGCTCGAGAAAAATCTTCAACTATGGTTAAAAAATAGATACAATTTCCATGAGTTTTGTATTTATAAGGGCCCCAAACATCAACATGAATTATTTCAAACAAAGTAGAACTGGTAGTAATACTATCATATAATTGCAACCTTGTTTGTTTAGCCAAATGGCAAGTATCACATTCATTAAAAGTAACAGAATTATGGTACATTGTTTGAGGAAGAAACTTCATGGAAGACACAGAAGGGTGACCTAAACAAGCATGCCACAAATTTGAAATGTCTGTAGAATGAGAAACATTATTACATACAGAAGTATTAGGAGAATAACTAGCTACACTAGGTAACTGTTCAGTAGTAGAAATAGGATGATGCAGAAGATAAAGTCCATCTTGAAGTTCACCAATCTATGTGGTCCTCTTCAATACATGGTCCTGAACATAGCAAGCATCTTTAGTGAAAAAGACATTACAAGAGTTGGTGGAAGTGAGTTTAGGAATAGATAGCAGATTATAGGTAAAGGTAGGGACAAATAACACATCAGTCAGAACAATATTAGTATGTAAAAGAACAGTACCAATATGTGTGACATTAGATTGTTGACCATTAGGCAAGTGTAAGACAGAATTGATTTGATGAACATCAGATAACAGATGAAAATGAGGGGTAATATGGTCAGTAGCACCAGAATCTAAGATCCACATTTCAGAACCTAAAGATTTTTTACTATTAGTGTGACAGACAAAATGCAGAACATTACCAGCCATATGTGGAGTGGAAGCAGCAACATTATTAGATATATGTGTAGAGTTCCATTGAGCAGGTGAAGTACTAGCAGACAATTCTTTAAAACCAGACTGAATCATAGTCATTAACTGTTGGCACTGAGCAGTTGTGAAACCCAGAGTATCATTAGATTTTTCTGAAGGTACAGAATCAGAACTATCAGCAATCACATTGTAGGCATGAGCAGGTTTAGATTGATTCTTTGGTCGTGGTTTAGGTTTGCCAAATAAACGATGCCAGGATGGATAACCGTGCACACAAAAGCATTTGTCTCGACTATGTCCTGATAAGTGACAGACATCGCAAATCACTGAGCTATCAACCCCAGTCTTTTTACCAATAGACTGTTTACCAGCTTTGTTATGAGTATAAGAACCAGAAAAATTGGCCTGAGAATCATGAACCTTAACAGATAATGCCATGGAGTCTGAAACAGAATTTGTAGCACCAAACTCCCTCTGATTTTCTTCTTGCATCAAGAGACTATAAGCAGCACTTAGGGTAGGAATTGGGGTCATCAACAACAGATGCCCTCTTATAGCAGTATATTGTTCTCCTAAGCCCATAAGAAACTGAGAAAGCTTAGTACTCTTGTTAAAACTCTCCAATTTGACATTTACTTCACAACTACATCGTCCACACTCACACCGAGGCACAGCACACAGTGCATCCAATTCATCATTAAGTGCTCTAAACTTAGTAAAATAAGCAGATATAGACAAATTTCCTTGATTGAGAGAGGCAATTTCTTTACGAAGATTAAACAATTTAGGAACATTCGTCTAAGCAAATCGAATAGCGAAATCATCCCAAATATCCTTAGCTACATTCATATACAACACACTTTGACGAATTTCAGATGACACTGTGTTTAGAATCCAAGAAATCACAATATCATTGCACCGAGTCCAGTGCAAGATCATGTTAGCATTATGAGTAGGTTTCTCATAGGATCCATCAACAAATCCTAATTTTAGTTTCGAAGATAGAGCAATCTTCATTGATCTAAACCACTGATTGTAATTCTGTTCATTCAAAGTGATAGTAAGTAAGATTAAACCTGGATGATCGGATGGATGAAGGTAATAAGGATGATTTGCATCGATAGTAGTAGGCATTGTTGAAGTTGTTGTTGCTCCAATTGTTGCATTCAAGTAAGATGAAGAAGACGCCATTGTTGCAGATCAATTAAACAGAAGGACAGAATGAAATTGTCTATGATTTGTTAGAGAGATTTAGAAACGAAAGCGGAATTAAGCGTATATGTTCAGAGATCTAAGCTCTGATACCATGTCAGCTCCATCAATAGAGCACTAATCAAACACATATACTGAAGAAGAAAGTGTATTGAATATATGTGTTTTCTGTATCTTGCTTCATTTATCAGAACAAACTATATACTACCACTATCAATACATACAAGTTCTATATCTAATGAATCTGTAACCAACTCTCAACTAACTCCAGCTAAGCTCCAGCTAAGTTGATTGCTTTGCTGAGCTGTCAGTGAGAACCTCTATATTATCAGTGTGGTATTAGGTTTTCTTAATGTATGTGGGTCTAAATTGTCACATGTATCTATACTCTTTATTAAAAGCAGAAACCCTAGGATATGTAGGTGTATACATATTATTTTTACCTTAATTTTCTTAATATAATTAATATAATTCTAAATTAATATAATAAGATTTATTATTAAATTAAAAATCTATAAATTACTCTTTATTAAAAGCAAAACCTCTCATATGGTATGGCATGTATACTGTAGTATACATATAGTTATTATCTTAATAATCTAAATGTAATTAACATAATTCTAAATTAATATAATAAGATTTATTATTTAATTAAAAGTTAATCTTTAATACTTTATTAAAATTAAAAACCCACTCTTAACGGTATAGTATGCCATATACAGCGGTAAACATATAATTATTATATTAATATAATTAACATAATTCTAAATTAATATAAATAAGATTTATTATAAAATCAAAATTAGATATCCCACTTTATGTTAATTATGTTAACATAAAATCAAAATTTGAAAATTATTTGTGTTCAGAGAAGTATAAAAACAACTCGGGGATTGGTGACGGAAACGGAGTGAAGTATAAAAAAATAATTCGAGGATTGAGGACTTTATTGATATTAAGGAAAACTCTTTTTTGTTGGAACACAATAGTACAAAGCCAAATTTGGGTATCTGTCTTATTTCTAACAATTACAATTACATATGAGTATTTTATCCATTTCGTCGATTTTGCTAAGTTCTCCGTCTCATTCGGGACGTGAATTTGCAAAGAAAAGTATAAAAACAACTCGGGAATTGGTGGGGGAATGGAGAGAATTATAATAAAATTATTCGGGGATCGGTGACTTTATTGATAATTAAAACTATTTTTCGTTGCAACACAATAGTAAAAAGCCAAATTTTGGTTAGTACGATATATTTAAATTAATTGATTTCACTCCAAACTCTTGTTCGATTCACTGCAACTACATAATTATATATGTTAATTATTTATTTAATTTCAATTCTTTGATTTTACCAAATATTTGATTTTTTCTATCTACATAATTAAATAATATTTATTTATTATAGACTTTCATATTAATTTCAGGTTAAATTATCTGCAAGTACATATTTAAATAAAACATTAATTATTTTTTATTTTCAATATTTTAAATTTCTTTTTTAATAATTTAATTTTTATTTTGGATCACGGTTATCCGCTAGTATAACTAAAAATAGAGAAAGATGTTAAATTCCAATGAATGACCGGTCATGGAAAACTCTTCGGTGGTTATAATGGCAACAATTTGACAATGAGAAACAATGCTTACAAAGGTATCATGTGCGTTTTCACATGAATTTGTCTAAAGTTTTAAGTATTAATCCAGAGCATCAACCACCTTGAGCCCGGAAAATTCTCTCAAGTACTCTGTTGGCTGTAGCCTGATATAGTATAACATAGTGTGATTATATAAATATAACACACACCGTCCTAAGTCCTAACACAACATGTGTTTATAGCAAAGTACAAAACCATTTCAAACACAACATATTAACCAGAACAGTAAAATAAGAAAGTTTTGGATTCATGATACCCAAAGTTATCATGAAGATTTGTCCACAACAAGAGTTCTGAGCTTCTCAGATACAACCCAACTAATAAGAAGCTCCCTGTACTATTACACAGTGGAAAGCTAATTTGTGAGTCTCTTCCCGTTTATATTTCAACTTAAATAATTTTATTTATTGAGCTACAAGCTCTACATTCATAATAACTCCTCAAAGGACTTCTTAGCATCATGCATTTTATTCTTCATCTTCTTTTACACATGATAATACATAAACACCCTGCAATCAAACATTAACAGTAAACAGAAAAGGTTAACCGGAACAAGTAGAAAATTAAAAACAATTGTTAGACATCATCATTTGTCTTAGTTGCCATCATCATCTCCACCATCATTCTTAATTATCACCGAAATCAGAAACATTAATTTTCGAGACCACGGTGGTGATAAACATGAGAATGTCTTTGTGGATCATCATTAAAACCATTTTCAACAATGTTTAGTATTCCACCCGGTGGTCGTGTTCGGAGTGTATTAACGTCAACAACGTTGTGTCCATGATAATAATGGAAATGAGCATAGTTATGAATATAACTATACTCTAGTTGATGAGTGATTCGATAAGGATTGTTACGAGCATAAATTTGTGATGGAACTTCAGGATAATTATAGAAATACATATTGTGGGATGGTATAGTTGAAAAGGTTGAGTTTGAGTGATGAAGAATTACTTGATCTACCTCCCTAATGGCTGTTGAGCATCTGTTTTGATATGAAAATTGTAGTGAATATGTTGATGATGATGCATAACTGGAGCGGGATTCATTGTGAAGTTAGTGAAGTTGTGGAGGTTCAACCAAGAAGATGATGATATTTATAAGCAACCTGGTGTGGTAGTGGAGCAAGACATATTTTTTAATCAATTTTGATCCACACATGATGCATGCGGGACCACTAGGATTTATAAGCAACCTTGTGTGGTAGTGGAGAAAGGCATATTTTTTAATTACTTTTGATCCACACATGATGCATGCAGGACCACTAGGAAAGCTATTTGACACTAGCAATAGTGTTGCACATCCTAGCATGTGGGTGGCCCCCACCATCTACAAATAGCATCTGATATATCAATTTTAACTTTGGGGTTCAATAGTTAACTTTTGGGGTTCAATGTTTGTATTTTGGATTTTAAAAATATTAAAAATGACGAATAATCCGTATACGGACTTAGGGTTTAGGGTTGTCTAAACCCTAGACTCTAAACCCTAACTTACCCTAATTTTAGGGTTATTTACGATCCTAAAATCAGGACGCCGGAAAAATACCATTATTAACAAGTTGCATATGTGGTTGATTTTTGTTGCAATTGCAGATATGGTTGCATCTAGTTGCAACCGTATTTTTGCAAATATTTTTAAAATTTTGGTATTTTTGCAAAAAAATTAAAAAACAAATAGTATTTTTACAAAAAATATTTTTTGAATTGGGTATTTATGAAAAAAATCTTTTTTAAAATTTTGAAAGAAACGTGAGATAAAATTACGTTTCTAAAAATGTTAATTAAAATTACTTAATTTGTTAAAAAGAAAGGACAAGTCTAAACCCCACCTATGTCTGAACCCCAACGATGTCAGTACCCATGTGGGTGGACCCACCATCTGCAATTGCATGGGGTTGGGGGCCATGATAAGAAAACAGGTTTTGGTATTTCACAAAAGACATATTTTTTAATCACTTTTGATTATTGAACACAAATTACCTGGGATATTAAATACAAGCCATCATTCCGATAGGGGTTTGCAATAATTTTATATTTTTACACCTTAATCTCATTTCATTTATTTTATTTTTTTACATATTCTCTTTCATTCTTTTTACAATTAAATTGTCTGGTCTCACTTCTTTTTTAATTTATTGGATATCAGGGTTGAAATTTTCTTAATTTATTGGATATGGGTTGAAATATTTTTACATCTAAAATTATAGGTTAGTTTAGTATCGACTGTTAATTCTGCTAATCAAGTTATATTTTTTGATGATTTAAATGATGATTTTTCTAATTTCAGAGAAGAGATAAGTAAAAAAGGTGTTATAATTTAGATGGTGGTATTAATGGTTCAAAAAAAGATTTCTTTTTCTCGCAAAAGAATGACTCAATCTAAAAAAACAGTAATATTACGGAAAAGAAAAAACAATCCTCAACATTGTACAAAATGACATAGTAGATATATAATATATTTTAATTTGTGAACGATTATAATATAATAGATATACCTTAATGTTTTTTTATGATGAGATCGAGAATTTTAGTGATAAAACCAAAAAGGTGCTTACTAAATTTTAAAATGAAGTTACTAATAAAGTTGTTATTAATAAAGGTTATAGATGATGAGGAACATACATATTTTAATTAAGATACATAATAATTTATTTTATACTTCAAATTGATATTCTTTTTTCTTGGACAATATATATATAATTTTTTTATTAAGTCTTAAAATTTTTCCCTTACAATGTACATATACTAAATCCAAGATCTAAGGATGCTGCATGAGATGTCTAACTATAACATTTTGGCAGCACAATATAGTTAACCAAAACCATTGCAACACACTTCACATGAGGTTTCTGGCACATTAAAAATTGTACATGCATGCCTAACAGCCTAAGTGTGAGATACATGTGTTTCTGCTTAATGTTACTACGTCCATCAGGGATGCATGTCTATGAATTGTATGCATACCATACCATTAAGAGAAAATACACATATCTGATACTTCACCTCCATCCAACTTAAGAGAAAATACACATGATTTTTTCAGGAAGAAAGAAAACATTTTTAGTGACTTTGTTTTTAATTTTTGCTGCTTTATTTTTTTTTGCCTTCCAAGGGTTGAAAACCTGAGACATTACTATGATATCCTACTCAACCTCTCACTCTCATAGAGTCATATATAAATTGGAAATGAGAGGTTTAGTAGGACACCATAGTGTACGAGTATAGGCTTTATGGAGACCTGGCCCTTAGCACTCCAAATTGTGTTCCTTGTACTCGTCAAATTCAAGTTCGACTGGTAATGTCTACTGGATTCTGGTTTCATGGTAAAAAAGATATACAGAAAGAAGTTAAAGTGAAATTGTGTTGAATGAGATGTCAATATTTCATGTCACTACGCCTTGATGCCTTCATTCTGATAGTAAAAGTATTGCCTTCCCTTTATGTATTAGGCCAACTGTTGTTTCCGATGGCTTAATGATGTCTTACAATCAAACTATTGAGCTCTCTACCAAACAACGTTGTTGGATGCACGTCAAACAATAGTCCATAGCCTCTTCTACAATGCTTACTCCATAAAAGGAGGTACTCTTCACATGTATAAAAAATAAATTTCAAAATAGAGTCGGTAGTAAATTTCAAAATAAATTCGCTTAGTACTGGAAAAAAAGTGATTGAACACTTGGCATGAATTCTACTCTTCTATTCAATTCCTGAAATTCTTAAAGTCAAATTAACCAAGAATAAGTTCATTAATCGTGTATGTGAAGTGTATCTATTAACATTATAAAGCCTGTTGTCATTTTTGCTGTTTAATTACTAAGCTATCCCTCTACTTTCTCCGTATTTACAAGATAATGCCATTTGACCCGCGTTGACTTATACGCTCAATTTACTACAGCCTTACATTTCATTTCAATCAGTACTGCTGCTGCCGTGAAGCTTCCATCAGAAGCTTACTTTTCCCCAAAATACTACTATTTTTACTCTTTCTATGGGATTCAAAATTTGAAATTCAAAAACCACATCTCATTCCTATACTTGCTTTTATACATATCTCATCTATCATTTTATTCAAATATTTTGTTTTCTCATAGCTTTATGTGTGTATATATAAGCACCCACATATTTGCTTCAAAATTTTATGTTGTTCATGTACGGTGATGAAGTGATTGTTCGATTATAGATAGAACATATGTATTGTGGTGATAACACAAGTGAATTTACTTCATGAATGTTTTGTTATATAATTTGAAAAACATGATTTGTTGTTTGTATTTGCACTCCACGTGTTTGTTAAAAGTTCCAAACGAAACTTTATCTGGTTTTATTCTAAAAATTTATGATTCGGATGAGAAATCAATTGTTACGACACTTCTAATGAGTTGCTATGATTGTATACTGAAGCTATGATTGTATATTGTTTGTATGATTCTATTTTGCTTGATGTACTCAAATTTGGTTGATTTTAATCATTTAATAACATTTACTCTCTCTCTGTGCAGATTGTGGATGAGATTTGTTTTTACCTCTTGAGATCGTGCAATTTATAAGATAAAAAGTTTATATATCGGATTTTTATTTGTTCTTATATTGCAGGTTTCACAATTAATTGATAGATTAAATTACTATTTTCATTATTTTATAGATACTATTATAATTGTTATTTGTGGCACGTGAAGTATTTGATTGAATACTTTATGCTTTCGAAGTGTTTGATGGAAGTTCTTACATAAGTACTTTGTTCTTTTTTCAGATTTCGTGTTCTAAGCAAGAGGTTCTTGGATATTGTGATCATGATTTGTAGCTTGAATGCCTCCATATTCGACTTGTGAGGTGATTTAAAATCCTGTTTTGTTGCAATTGTTTTCATTTTTAAAGACTAGGGATTTTTATCAAATCGTTTATTGTTACAATCAATTGTGGACAAATGTAAAAATTTTGCTTAGTCTGGCTTCACATTTTACTAAACTTTTTGGTATGGATGTTACATAAAACACTTTGCACTTGAATGCTTTAATTTTTTTTATTTGTTAATGTTTATGTGATTGATTAAATTAGAATTAAGAAGCATGATAAGTTCAGTTTACTAAAACTTTGAATCTTAATATATCATGTTTTTACAACTACAATTGTAAACTTAATTGCAGATTGTTTGTTATACACCATGTAGATGAAATTAGGGATGTTATTTTGGTCATGTGTTTATATTTTTAACATATTCCTAAAATTTGTATTGCTTTGTAAATGTTTTATAAAAGTTTTGAGATGAGTTTATGGACATAATTACTTATCCTTACTGAGTTTTATTACTTTGGTTAGTAAGTGTTCGATAAAAGTCCCAAGATTTATTTTATTTGTGTGAATTTTCTTTTTTATTTGACATTAATACTTATAAGAAGATGGCATCGGGAAGGTTGACACGGGACTTTTACTTAGTAATACTTATAAGAAGATCATATCATCTAAAATGGTACGTCCCATGTTACTGTTATCCTTTCACTTTAGTTCTTCCTATGAATTATTTACTGTTATATGTAGCAGTTTGTCCATTTTCATCAACGATGATCAATATGGGTATGAGATTAGGAAAGTAAATAAGATTGAGCTATATAAAACTACGTAGGTGACGTCCTTTTGCAATTATAACATGTAAAATATTCTACTTTCATGAAGTGATTTAAGGACCTCAAGTTTATATTGAGAAATTGTAAAACACAAGTCGTACACAAAATTATAGGATTAATTTTCCGCGATTAGTGTAGTACTGTTGGAACTACTCATTACTTCAGACATGTTTCTACTGCTTTGATAATTAAATATTATTAACAAGTTCTCATTTTTCACTAATTTAAACCAATTTTGTTAGTAAAATTGATTCATTGAGGTCATTATCTGCAGTTTATATAATCTTAAAATGCATATCTCCACATTGCACCTCATAGCTATATATTACTGCAGTTAATCTTTACTTATTCTATTTTTTTTTTTGCAGGACTCTAATACATTGTTGATTTCATGCTCATGTTGACCTACTGCTCAAGTGTGATATACATGTGTATTTTATCAAATCAGAGAACAAAGTCCTATACAAGAGATTCATGTAAATGTAGATAAATTTTCTAAAAAAATGAAAGAGATATGATTTTGACTGGAAATAAGTGTGTTATGATTTTGAAGATACTAGGGTCTAGGAGATTAGGTTGTGTTTTATATTAAACTTGGGAACTGAAACAAGAAAAGTTACACCTGTATATACATGTTTTTCAATTAAATTTGTTCAGATCTGAAATTTAAATAATTTGCCTCTCTCTTTTGAGCTGCTGATTTTTGGAATAAAATTGTATATGCACTCTGTTTGAACAATGAAAAATAAAGGGTGCGTACACTTGAACTCTTTGCACTGTTGAGCTTCTTTAAAGAAAATAGTTCGACCATGTATTTAATATCATAGTACGCTGCAAAAAGGTACTAGGAGCTTACCAAAAGATGCATACCAACTTGCTAAGATTCAAAGACAACTTAAACACTATTGTAATAAGATAAACAAAGATTTGGAATTTGTCTTGGGATAAGTATTTATAAATTTTAGCTATGACAAAAATTTGTTCATTAATTGTAAATTGATTTTATAAGTTTAAATATTATATGTATTAAATTAAAGTCAAAGTATCACCGAAGGCGACCATCATCATTAAAATATAATATAATTTTTATTTGACTAATATATTTTATTGGAAAATAATACATTAAAATCGTTCTTAATAAAAATTTATAATCAAGACTATAAATTGAAAATTATTAAAACTTGCAATTATTCAAAAGACAATAAAAAAGAAAACACTGATTAAATGTATCCTTATATTCAAATTTTACCGATGGGTATTCAAACTCTTACATTTATGTGTCTACCGCATTTTAACAAATCTTCTATGAATTATTGTTCCAATTAACATTTAACCATTTATTTTCCTTCTATGAATACCATCATGTAAATACTAACTTAAAATCCGTGCGATATATAAATTATTTTTAATAATTTTTATTTTATTATTTTTATTTAATATTTTATTAATTGTATTTGTTTAATAAAAGTAGACATGTTAAAATAGGTAAAAATTTTAAACTAATTAAAAACATAAAAATAGATTTTGAAATAAATAAGTAAGGGTTTACCCGTAATATTTCTGAAAAAAGAGGGATTTAGAACGAATTTCTAAATAAAAGAAGTTGTATGAACTTAAATTATTATAAGAATTTTAAAAATGATTAAAATAAAATAATTACTTTACATATGGACAAAAATTATATATGTTGACACTTTTATATTGAAAAATTACTTATAGAAGTCTTTTTAAACAACTCTTAAATAAAAAAACAGCAATAAAAAAATTGGAGTTTCAAGATATATTACATACTATTTGAAAAATTAGAAATAATCATATTTTCTCTATTTTAAAAGCATCTACATGACTTTACTTTTATTTCTTAATAAAAAAAATTATTCGATTCAGTTTTTTTAATACCTTTACCTGAAAAAATGAAGAAGAATGAAAAATAAAAAGATGGCCAGCGAGTTGACATTGGAATCAATATAAAAAAAATTATTTACTTTATACTTTAAAGTGAATTAAAGTCTTTTCGAGATGCATTAAATTTAAAAACATTCTTTAGTTCTATAAACACTTTTCATAAATACAATAAACGATTAAATTATAAGTAGGGACTCAAAAAACATTCAAAGCGAATTTAATATATTTTTCCAATGAAAAAGGCTTTGGAATCATAAAATTTCCTTTTACCACGAAGATTTTTTTTTGTGTGTGTGAAGAAAATGGAATTTTAGTACCCGTGCTGTAGGCATACTATTTCGTAAATTTATGTTTTTTTATAAGAATTCGTTAGATTGAGCTTTTTTCAAGAAGCAATGTACTGGTACAAAATATCTAAATCACTTTAGAGCATCTCCAATAGGCCTGTCAAGAGCTTGGCAAAACAATCTTCGTTGCCCACATATAGTTGCCAACAAGTTGTCAATCAAAATGTCAAAAGTTGGCAATTTCATTATATAGTAAAATCACATACATTTTCTGAAAAGTATTTATCTCTGTCTATTTTTCTATTTTTCTATCTTTCATATTATTATAATTTATAAATGGGATCACATTGGCAATTTTTAAAGTTGCCAATTATTAGAGTAAATTTTTAACAAAAGTTACGAATAGCGAGATGGATAAAAGAGAAAATAAAAAATTAATATATGAAATGATGTGATATAGATTGAGAACTAATTTGACAACCTTTATTGAAAATGCTCTTAAGAACTTGAGTCTATAGATCAAAGACAGAATTTACAACAAAACTAAAGGTATACAGGAAAATTATAATGTGTCATCTAATAAAGAAGACAAAAAAGCTGTCACTCAACAAATATAATTATTAAATTACAATTAAATATCAAAAAAAAAAAAAAATTAATGCCCTTGCGGAGCGGGCACACATACTAGTTTATATGGTTTTGGTTAACAATATTGTGCTGCCAAAATGTTAAAGTTATACATTGGAAACAACACTTTTTCTAAGATGAATACTCTGCTTTTATCCGCTGTTACCAAGGTGTTACTATGTTACCTAATTATCAAGACAGTTACTCATTCGAAGCTGCTTATTGCTTTACAGGAACCTAAGAACCTCAATGATTGTTGCATACCTAAGTAAGATACCTTGTCTGCGCTCTTGATTAGTGCCTCGCATCAACTTGATGCCGAATCATTTTTCTAACCCCTGTCTCTTAGTAATATAAATTGGAAAAGAGAGGACAGCTCCAGGGAGATCTGGCCCTCAGCACTCCAAAATGTGTCCACTGTAATCGTCATATACAAATTCCACTGGTGAACTGGCATTATGATAAAAGTAAACATTCGCAAAGAAGCTTAACTGAAATTGTGTTGAGTTGAACTAATGTCATGTCACCATGCCTGTGATGCCTACACTCTGATTGCGTAGGTTTTGTCTTCCTTCTAAATTAGCACAGAATCAGAAAAAAAAAAAATTATTCTGTAGGGAGTAGTGATTAAGAAATTCTTAACTTGCTTCCATTAATTTGTTAGTACTTCTTCTTGTTCTTTTTATAAGCTGAATGTAACTGGTAGGTACTTTACCAGTCCAATTCTACTACGTACTAACACTAACTCTCTAAGTACACTGTCCACTCCCTTGATGCGTAGATTAATGCTGTGCTATCATCTGAGTTTCACAATGAATTATATTTTTTCGTGCTGCGTGAATTTATTAGAACATGACAGTCGCAGAGTTAATAGTATACATTGTAGTTTGTTTGTACATTTAAACTTTTCTGATGTGAAGATAAATTAGAATACTATTAAGCACTTTTAGGACCACAATCTTCTGCAGTGATGAATTATGTTTCTTGCCTATCTTTCTACAGTGAAAATAAATAAAGCAGTCTGCATCATAGATGAAAAAACAAAGTTCTCTGGTCACTGAAAATGGTCTCTTTGTTCCTGAAGAAATCTTGTGTTTTATCTTAAGTTGGTTGGAAGAAAAGTATTTGTTGACGTGTAAATCTGTGTGCAAGGCATGGCGTGCTCTAATAGTTAAGAACGTACAATTCATAGACATGATGGCCACACACAACGGATGTAGGTTTCACATCATTAAGCACAAACGCAGGCATCTCAGGATTATACGTATTGATGAAGGTTTTGACGACATCAACCAGAAAAAAAAGAAATTCAGATATCTGTCTCATTTATCATGTAGAGGGTTACTAGTGGAAGGATTATCCCGAGAGTCTACCACGCCACCAACCAAATATCGAATATATAATCCAACAACGAAGCTTATACTGGATCTTCCCTGTCCACATAAGGAAGTGATTCTCATGCGTGTCTTTCTAAATTCCTCTACAAGTTCATATAATGTGGTTTCGTTATACCATGATGAGAAAAATAGAGTTAAAATGGAACTGATTGATCTTGGAGGTCACAGTAATGATCCATGTCCTAATAAAGATCTTTCTTGGAGAAAACTCAACATTCCAGAATATGACGAGGCTAACAGATTGCAGAAATATGATTGTAGACGCTGTGTCTTGGAAGAGGGCATCTTGTTTATCCCTGCTTTACTTAAAGTTGTTTCAAGCAACCCTATAATCCTTTGCGTTGATCTAGTCCAGCAGGCCTGTACAACTCTGAATGCGCCAGAAAGCTTGGGTTTTGAGGATCGTAACATTAATTTTCAGCTTTGAAGAGGCAAGCCAGCATTATCTTTTGTTTCAGAAGAAAAACTAAATGTATGGATTTTGGAAGATTACAAGAAACAGAAGTGGGCTGAGACGATGCTAATTCCCTTGCCTTTTCTAGAACAGAAGCCGAATTTGAAGAAAATGATTCCTAACATATATCAAGGCGATGAGGAGGATCTCTTAGTGTATCCCCACAGTAGAAGAGGTTATCCCATAGGTTATCACATTTACAAAGTAAATTCAAAAGTACTGGGTTATGACTCAACTCCTCCACCAACGAGAGTGGTAGCTACATTTGTTTCTGTCAAAGGCATGCGACCGAAAGAATAAAAGCCGCTGAACTGAACACCAGATCACAACCAGAATTGTGACTTGGATTGTCTATCCTGGGCCTTATACTACTCATTGTTACACTAGTAGTATATTCATCCAACCCTATACTTAAGACTGGTATGATCTTATTAAATATACTTCATATGTAAACGATAAAGTTATGAGTTTTCTGAATCAGAGGACCAATCTTTGGTGTCTGAGTTGAACAATACAATAATACTCTTTTATTAAAATTCTCAGTCCACTTATTAATTTTCTCCTTCTCTGCAAGTGCGGAGTAGAAACTCTACATAGACAAACTTTCCGAACCTAAAAGTACTTGCCTAGAAATATTTTAGAGGCTGTATCTCAGAAGAAGGCATCTTATTTGTCCTTGCTTTGCTTTACTTATAGTTGAGTCAAGCAATTTGTGTTCGCCTAGACCAGCACGCATGAACAACCCTTAATGCGCCCAGATGCTTAGAGTGTTATGAGATTAATTTTCTGCTCTAGAGGGCAAACCAGCATTATCTTTTGTTTCAAGAGAGAAACTGAAATGTACCTAGCTATTTTGAAAGATTACAAGAAACAAAAACAATCCTAATTCCTTGATCTTTCTAAAACATAATCGGCATTTGAAGATAATTAGTCCTCGGATATACCAAGGCGATGAAGAGGATTTCTTTGTCTATCTCGGAAACAAAGTGATCTTTGTAGAAGATTGTTGTTATGAGAGCTTAAACGTAGTCTAAATTTATGCATTGATCTAGAACTTTAAATGAACAAACTGCAATATGTAGTAGTATTGACATTATATTAAGACCATTATCTGAGGACAGAGTAATGAAGATTTATGAGTTATATAAACCTATGGAGCAGATTGCATATAAGACCAATTTATGAGTTATATAAACCTATAGAACAAGAACGAGATTCTGTAATTAAAATCTTTACCAATTTACTATTTTTTACATATATGTTGGAGTCTTTGTACCACTCTTCTCAGTTTTATTAAACAGAAAACCTTGAGGTAAAGAAATTAGTTCGTTCATGAAATAAGAAGAAAGAACAGATTGTGTATTTAGATTCGTAAAGCCTACTAGGCTATGATAGAAATTATGTAGCATAAGGATGCAAGAAGTCTGATTTGCCTGTGTAAATCGTCCTAGTCTCTTTTTGACAAGTTGGCTAAGCATGTGAGAGTTAGCCTGTGAAACGTTTAGTGAGGTTGCTCAACCTAGAACCAACATAACAGAAGACCTTACATATAGATTAAGAATGTCTCGTGCTGAAATCCTTTTGCCTATGCTGGCCTTTAAATTTTCTGCTTGTTCAACTTACAAATGTAAAATGCGATTTATGTGAGAAGCTGACAAGGAATTCATTGAACCAAATTGTTAGATGGCTTTCTTTCTTGATCCATGGCCAGACCCAGACAGTGTAGTAGAGTGCCTGAGAAGTTGCTGCAGTGAGGCATCTCCTCCAAGGTATTGTATCTGAGTCACCCATCCATACTGAAGCAACACGTTGATCCGCGATTTGTATTTGTAACTTTCTGTGTGCAGGTTTCCACCAATTCGGAGCGGGGGCCTAAACGAGAAGTATAGACTAACATATATCTAGTGAGATGTTACAGCATGGCTAATTTTAGTGCAAGTTCAGTGTGATCGTTGCTTGGAAGAACACTAGTGCTATCAAATCCATACAGTCTTTGATCTCGTCGGTTATATGCCTCTAGTTGTATGCGTATGGGGGATGCTTTGTTTGTTTTATTAACTAATCCAAGGAGTATAAATGCTAAAAAAAACATATAATCTCTTGTTAATTACTTACTATTTTGTCACCCTTGCAAGTCCACTTTCCGCCTTGAATCAAGTCTTGATCTTCATCGAGTGATGAACATCAACAAACAGGCCATTCCATATATGATAGAAAGTATAAAACTGCATTCTATCAAACTAATTCAGGGGCTTCCATTTTTTTTAAATTAATATACAACCAGAGTAACATTTGAATTATCGAAGAATTATAAGGCTGGCTGAGTACAGCAAAATGAAAAATTGGAGGATTTCGATGATATCTTTGAATCACCTTTTATTTTTCAAATTTATTGATTTTTTTAGCAGGCACTACATTTCTATATTTTCAAAAAAAATCAAATCAAATACATACAACAAGAGAAGTTAAGAATCCAAGTATTATATTTCTCGGAACATTCCTACAGATTTTAGTTGGTTGCTTCATTTTTTCAAACAAACACTTAATTCGTACAAATAATTAGCGAAACACCCCTACCTAAAGCCCATTACAATAATTTAACAGAGATGATCTCCAAGAACATAAGCAATTTTATAATAAGCAGCTGAGAATGAAAGATTACAAGAGAACCTACACTCCTACACTACCACATCTACGTACTAGCAGCATTGCATTCCATATAACGAGAACCGATCACTACACCCTCCACCTCCAAAGCTCTAGTGGTCATGCATCATCATCATTATCCCCTCCTTCTTCACCTTCGTTGGCGCCATCATCGTCGTCGCTTGAAAGAGGTCCATCCCATCGATGATGGTAATAAACATGAGTATGAAATGTTAATGAACTATAAGGATATCGGATCTGAATATCAGCCAGGAGTTGGTGTGGTGGTAAGTGGTTTCGAAATAGCCTATGGTTAATAACTTGATTTTCTTCAATATAATGATAATGGAGATGTGCATAGTAATGATTAAAACTGATCTCAGATGGAAGCTCATCAACAATCAGATTCACGTATGGTGCAGGAGGTAAGTGGTTAAGAACGACATGGTTGTGATGAAATATATTTTGAATTGGTATTTCAGCAGACAGACAAGCAAACAAATCTCTACGAGCTATTCTACTTCTAAGTCGAATGTTCCCAGGAACATAGTTTATGCGTTCATGCATGTTGAGATGATGATGGTAATGGTGAATCACAGGAGGCATGGCACTAGTTTTAGTTTCAAGGTAAAGAGATCTGGGGGTATTAAAAATCAATCTCTTTTATATTGCTCTGCCTATAAATACCCCCAGATCTCTTTACCTTGAAACTAAAACTAGTGCCATGCCTCCTTTTCCTTACCCTCTTCACCATTACCATCATCATTTCAACATTCATGAACGCATAAACTATGTTCCTGGGAACATTCGACGTAGAAGGAGAATAGCTCGTAGAGATTTGCTTTCTTGTCTGTCACTTGAAATACCAATTCAAAATATATTTCATCACAACCATGTCGTTCTTAACCACTTACCTCCTGCACCATACGTGAATCTGATTGTTGATGAGCTTCCATCTGAGATCAGTTTTAATCATTACTATGCACATCTCCATTATCATTATATTGAAGAAAATCAAGTTATTAACCATAGGCTATTTCGAAACCACTTACCACCAAAGTATATAGTAAATCCAAATAAATAAAAAAATTCACAATTACAGTTGGATCTCTCTGTACATCTAATAATTATGAGCTAGGCTGAAGCTATTGCAGGCCTTTGAAGTTGATGTGCAGAAGGAGAGGTTGTGTGCAGGGTATGTGTTTTGATTTTGTGTGCAGGGTGGGAAAACTTCAGCGTGACATGAAGTCACTGGAGTGACCTTATCTTATTTTTTTTCTAATTTTATTGTTTTAATTATTTAATTATGTTTGTCTTACATTTTCTTTGAAATACTTATCATATTAAAATTATGGGTCTTGTACTTTTTAAGTTCTCATAGCTTTAGTGGTGCGTTTTAGTCTCCTTTGCAAACGAGACAATCGAAAAAGTCTATTCAAATTGTGGGTAATTGATCATTTTGCATAGTAAGCTTGTAGCTGGGCAGCTTAATTAGAAGTATGTTTACGTGAATTTTCCATGATGCAAACAAGTTTATGATGTAATAGATAGAGTATGTTGATTTGATTCGTATCCTACAGCAATTGGATTAATAGAGGTTGTAAGAACATGGCTCAATTGATACAGCATTAAAGTTTTATTACAGTGGATCTCTGTACTTGTAGCTAGGCTCCCAGTTGTTCTTGATCTTTGAAGTTGATGTGCAGAAGGATCCCATGTAATAAAGTCTACACGGTACGAGAAGGAGAGGATCCCTTTTGATTTTGTGTGCAGGGCATGTGTTTTAATGTAGGGAAAACTAGTTTGGTTCACTGCAACGTTGACACTGATGTTCATTAACTCCTTATATATAATACCAAAACTTGGTCGATCATTGTACTACCAAAATATACGATCTGTTGAGTTATAAAACTATAAATATTCAAATAGATGAAAACCGTTAGATATAATATTAAAAATTGTATTTGATTAATGATAGGATAGTATTTAAATACTAAAAGGTGTATTTTGATAATTTAAACCAAATATAAATGGATTTTCTATATTGAATAGAAATCTTTAAGTAAAAATTCGTAATTATCTTTTCTATTTAGTTTCTGGATAGTTCCAGTTAGATAATAATTATTAAATCATCATTAAATTAAAGATAATTTTATTAGTTTCGCGTAGGCTGTAAAATCGTTAAAATCTGTTGTCTAAAACTCAAGATAGAGCCCAAACAGTAAAGTGATTATCTAAATTTTAATAAATATTTTTTTTATTACTGTAGCACCAATTTAATTTTTTCCCTAATTCTTTTAAATTTATAAATTCTATGTTTATTTCAATTTAAGAAATCGATCTGGTCCGTGTACGATCACTATACGACAAAATTAATAATTATAGTTAGATATTAAATAGATCGATGAGAATTGTTAGATCTAATATTAAAAAGTGTATCTGATTAATAATAGAATTATATTTAAATACTAAAAAGTGTATTTTGATAATTTAAAATTTTTCTATGTAAAAATTCTTAAATATCTTTTCTCTTTAAATTTATGTATAGTTCCAGATAGATAATAATTGTTAAGCCAAATATCAAGATAACAATTCATATGGATTACAATATTAAAAATTATCAATATAATGCTTATGTATATCATACTAAAAATGATATACGTGGACCCTACGAGACTTTGGAGAACTCCCGAATAAATTTAAACACTTGAAGTAACATAACAATTTGATTAATCCAAATTATAATTATATTATTTTACATATAACTAACATAAAAGGATAATATCAAAATATTATTTAAAAATTGAGGGTTTCATATTAATAAACGATAATTTTGAATATAATACTTATATTAAAATGTGTATTTGATTAAAGGTAGGATTATATTTAAATACTAAGAAGTGTGCTTTGATAATTTAAACCAATTATAAATTGGTTTTCTATATTGAATTTAATTGAATTCTTTATGTAAAAATTCTTAACCATCTTTTCTTTTCGGTTTATGGGTAGGTCAACTGGTCAAGTTAGATAATAATTATTAAACCATCATTAAATTAAAGATAATTTCGTTAGTTTCGCATGGATCGTAAAATCGTCAAAATTCAATTTCTAAAACTCAGGATAGAACCCAAATAGTAAAGTGAGTCTCTAAATTTTAATAATGTTTTTTTATTATTGTAGCACCAATTTATTTATTTTTTCATTAATTCTTTTAAATATAGAAATTTTATGTTTCTATTAATAAAGTATTAAAATTAATTAAGAACAAATTCAAATCGATAAAGAATATTATAATATGAGAATAAAATTTTATATAATCATAACATAAATTTTATTTTGTTTAATAATTTTTAAGTAATAATGTATTTTAAAATTTTATATACACTGTAAATAAAACCGAAACATTAAAAGTAAAAGCAGTTAGTAAGATACTTATATCAGTATATACTTGATATCTTTATTATATTAAATTTTTATATGTAATAAGCATAATAGGGATCTTATCCAAAATTTTGGTTGTACGGTCCTTGGACAACCAAATTAATAAGGACCATTAGATCTTAACTAGATAAATGAAAATCGTTAGATCAAATATTAAAAAAGTGTATTTTATTAATAATAGGATTATATTTAAATTCTAAAAAGTGTATTTTGATAATTTAAACCAAATATAAATAAGTTTTCTATATTGAATAGAATTCTCCGTGAAAAAAATTCTTGACTTTTTTTCTCTTCCATGAACAATTCCAGTTAGATAAAAATTGTTAAACCATTTTTTAATTAAAAATAATTTAGTTATCTTCATGTGGGGTGTAAAATCGTCAAAATCTGATTTTTAAAACACAAGATAAAGCCCAAATTAGTAAAGTGAGTATTTAAATTATAATTATAATTATTATGTCATCATTATTTTAACGCCAATTTAATTACTTTTTTCTAACTATTTTAAATTTAGAAATCTATGTTCAAAAATTAAAATCAATCTAAGAAAAATTTAAATCAACAAAGAATATAATAATACGAGGATAAAATTTTATAAAATTGTACATATTTTTTATCCTATTTTATTAAGTTTTAGATCATAACTAATTAAATATTATTTATTATTACGCAAATGGTGATTTTGTTTTTTAAGAACTCACAGAGACCTAATTTCATTGTTAGCAGGACTATATTATAATTTTGAAATTATAATATAGTCCTGCTAACAATGTAAATTATTAAAATCGTATTTTGAAATTTTAGACTCAAGAGACCAAACTTTTTTAACCTATATACATTGTAAATTATTAAATTTGAAACTTTAAAAGTTTGTTAATCAATTAGTATACTACTTTTCTAAAAAAATCGTACTTTACAAAAAATATTATCAAATAACCTATGTCTGCAAGAAAAAAAATGAAAAAAATCTTATTTTCCAAAAAAACCTGTAAATTTTAATATGTTGTTGGTAGATTCAAACTTTAGATCATTCTGCATGATAATTTTACAGTTATATCTAACGTTTCTCAACAATTTAATTTGAAAGATCCAACGGATTGAGTGATCAAACAAATCAACCAGACTTATAAGGAAGCTTTCATTATTTAGGCTCTGTAGACAACAACAACAGTTTTTTTTCTGAAAAACACCTAAAAAATGTTTGGTAAAATTTAAAAGTTGTTTTTTTTCTGAAAAGCACTTTTGGCTGAAAAGCTGCTTTTAGAGAAAGAGGTCCCCATGCTTTTGAAAAAAGCTGTTTTTCAGCTTTTGCGGGAAGCAACTATTGATTTCAACATCCAAACTCATCAAAAACATTAATTTTTTATATTATACACCAAAACATGCACATATCAAAAAATATTACCAAACAGTTATCTGATTTTTATAACAACACTTATTTTAACAACACTTTTTTCAACAGCACAATAATTTTTAACAACAATCTCAAACAGAGCCTTAGTCTTTAATATAATAACATATATATTTACGGGACATACTATAAAAAAAATGAAATTTATATAGAATTTTGATCGTCACGGTGTACTACTTTAAAAGAAGAACTATTACAAAAAAAATTATATTTTAATTGATAATTTATTTTCTCAAAAGTTCAAATTTCCCGCATCATTAACATATTACAAAAAAGAGTATATTATATTTTAGCAATAAATATTTAAAAAAAATTAAAAATTAATTTTTTTTTTATAAATATTAAGAAAAATTAATGATATTATCTTAGTAGTTTGGTCCTAAATACCGCCAAAACATTCTCAACCGCTAGATCCAATATTTTTAAAAATAGATGATCAAGATTATATCATATAAAAAGAAGTTATTATCTAAAAATGATACAAGTTAAAAGATATTATATTAGGATTGGATTTTCTAAAAAGTCAAAACATAAAAATAATTATAATTAAATAAGGAAACTCATTTAATAACAAAATAATAAAAATCGTTTAATCTTAAATAGATAGGTGAAAATCGTTAGATTTAATAAATGGTATTCTAATAATCTAAACTACATATAAGTAGATTTCCTAAATCGAATAGAATTCTCAACATTAAATTTCGTCACTTTATTCAGTTTTTAGTTTTAGAATAGTTTTTAATTAAAAAAGAACTATTAAACCACAAATAAATTAAAGATTATTTTATGAATTTCATGTGGACTATAAAATTGGTCAAATCTAACTTTTATAACTCAATATAAACAAATATTAAATTGAGTGTGTAAAATATAATAAATATCAAATTTTTAACTACAATTTTCTTTGCTAAATCTTTTTTAACAATAATTTAATCATGTAAACTAATAACTTTTAAATATTAAAATATTCATAAATAAATATAATTATAAATATTAAAAAAACAATCGTGTTGCATGGGTAATAAAAATATAATTTTAAATAAAATTTAAGTAACCGTGCATCGCACGAGCTATAAGCTAGTAATTTAAAAAATGCCCAAACAAGTTTATGATGTAATAGAGTATGTTGATTTGATTCGTATCCTATAGCAATTGGTTTAAAAGTGGTTGTATGATGGATTAAAAAGAAACATTTTATGGATGGCTAGCTGGTATGGGTTGTTCACGTAAAGTTAAGCGTGCGCTCTTCCACTGGTCTTTAAGACTGCAGGTTGAATTTTGTAAAACAATCTGTTAGTCAACACAAAGTGTTGACTCTTCTTATAAAAACACATTCTGTTTTTAGATTTTCCCGCCATAAAGTTTGTTATATTGTTTTGTTAGATAAGTAATAAGTTTGTTAGAATAAATTGTAATTTCTATTGATTCTTTTTTCCAGTTTCTAGAAAACTCTGATCTCTCTGAGTTCTCTCTGTAAGATACTTCACTTCTTAATATTGATGAATGTGAGCTTGGTGTTTAGATTCAACTGTAAGTTGCTGATTTGTAACATGGTATCAGAGCTTGTGTTCTTCTTTTTCGCATAATTCAGAGTCGTCTCAATCGATCATCATCATATTCGCCAAGGTCTCAGGTGATATTCAGATCTGTCAGTTGAAGGTTAGATTTCTGCGAAATTGCATATGAATTAAGTGATAAAATGTCTACGAGCGCATCATATTCATCTGCTACATTAGGATCAACACTGTCGACTACACTCGATTATAATCATCCTTACTATTTGCATCCGTCTGATAATCCTGGTATGCAAATTACTACTGTGATTTTGACTGAAAGTAACTATAATCAATGGCGTCGATCTATGGAATTAGCTCTATCTTCGAAGTTGAAGTTAGGTTTTGTTGATGGTGCATATGTCAAACCGGCTGCTAATTCGCCTCTTTTGGTATATTGGATGAGATGTAACAATATGATTACTTCTTGGATAATCAATTCTGTTACAGTTGAGATAAGGAATAGTATTGTTTACATTCAATCAGCACGAGATATCTGGCTTGATCTTGAAGTGCGATATGCTGTTAGTAATATACCTAAGTTGTTTCATCTTCGTAAAGAAATTGCACATCTCTCACAAGGCACTCTTAGTGTATCTTCTTACTTTACAAAGTTTAGAACAATTCATGATGAATTGGAGTGTTTGACTACCAAACCTAGGTGCACTTGTAATTTGTGTACCTGTACAGTTAACTCTAAACTGAATAAGGAGGATCAAAGTGTTCAACTAACTCAGTTTCTGATGGGACTAAATGACTCTTTTACTGGTATTAGAGGTCAAATACTGGTAATGAAGCCACTTCCTACCCTAAATCAAAGTTATGGAATGTTGTTACAAGAAGAAAGCCAGAGAGAGGCTCAAGGTGCTATGCCTGTTTCTTCTGATACTCTGGCTATGAGTGTAAAACCTCTGTACAACTCCAAGTCTCAGTCAAGGGGTATACAGAATCAGAATCAGAAGAAAGCTAATGATCCTTCCCTCATTTGTGATTTTTGTCACATGACGGGACACTTGAGAGATAGATGCTATTGTATCCATGGTTATCCCTCTTGGCATAGAATGTTTGGTAAACCAAAACCTAAACCAAAATTTCTCAATTCAAAGGGGTCAGTGGTGGCTAATGTTTCTGCAGATGTATCCTCTACACAGTATGGTAGTGTTTCTGCTGGAGATAGTGTAAATGCAGGGTCTCATGTGTCTACTACTGGAAAGCTGAATCTTTCTGATGGAGAGTGTAGGCAGTTGATTCAGCTGTTGCAAAGAAATATGCTAATTCAAGATACTGCTGGTGTTTCTGTGCCAGATACTTCACATAGTTCCACTGATACTTGGCCATCTATTAATGCGGTACATTTCTCAGGTATGACTGCACATGTTGTTCATCAAATTTATGTTGTTCAGTCATGTAATCAATATCAGTGGATTATTGACACTGGGGCAACAGATCATGTCACTCCTTTCCTGCATTTACTACATGATGTGATCAGTTGTGATGCTACGTTGCAATTACCAAATGGCCAAACTGCTGCTATCACACATGTTGGTAGTTTGAGTATCTCAGACAATATTCTTCTCACAAATGTTCTGTGTGTTCCAACATTTGCTTATAACCTCTTGTCTATTTCAAAGCTTCTTCTTGGAACTACTCAACAAGTGTGTTTTATGCGTGGCAAATGTTATCTTCAGGATAATTTACAGAGAATAGTTACAGAACTTGGTAGTGAGGATAATGGTTTATATCTGTTACAAGTATCTGCTGATTCTACTGGTTCTACTTCTTCTTCCACAGCCAATGTTGCTTCTGCCAGCTCAGCTGATACTATATCTTTAATTGCTCATGTCTCTAACAGTAATGTCTGGCATGCCAGATTGGCTCATGCTCCTGCCAATATTTTCAAACTGTTACCAGTTACCTATAAGAATAGTATCTTGGATGTGTGTGACAGCTGCTACTTTGCAAAGCAGCACAGAAATGTCTTTCCTACTAGTTCTCACCACAGTGAATTGTTGTTTGACTTGATTCATGCAGATTTGTGGGGTCCATACAGGTTTAAGACACTTGATACTTGTAATATGTTTTTAACCTTTGTTGAAGATAAGTCAAGAACTACATGGGTGTATTTGTTGTCTGATAAATCTGTAGTTCCTATGTTACTGAAACAGTTCATTGTTCATATTCAAACTCAGTTTGGTACTACTGTTAAAGTTCTTAGAACTGATAATGGTACAGAGTTTGTAAATAAAACTGTTGCTAGCTTTCTGCTAGATCTTGGTATAGTTCATCAAACCAGCTGTGCATATACCCCTCAGCAGAATGGTTTGGTGGAACGAAAACATAGGCATCTTCTAAATTGTGCAAGGGCATTGAGGTTTCATGCTTCTCTTCCTGTTGTTTTCTGGGGAGATTGTTTATTGGCTGCAGCCTTTCTCATTAATAGAACTCCTTCAGTGTTACTACAAGGAAAAAGTCCTTTTGAAGTTTTATTTGGTAGTCCTCCTGATTATAATGAACTCAGAGTTCTTGGTTGTTTGTGCTATGCTACAGTTGTTCCTCAGTCAGGAGATAAGTTTGCTGCTAGAGCAATTAAGGGAGTATTCATTGGTTACCCCTATGCTAAGAAGGGGTATAAAGTGTTGAATCTAGAAACTAACAAGGTATTCATCTCTAGGGATGTGAGATTTCTTGAGGATATATTTCCTTTCAAGACCTTGGATGTTACTTCACCTACTTTGCTATTTCCACCTTCACCTCTGTATGTGGATGATGAACCATTACAAGGTTCTACTCTTGATTCTTCTACTGCTTCTCATGATACTCATGACAGTACTGTACCAATTCCTGATTCTGATGGCCCTTCTGATAATTCTTCTGTACCTGTTGCTGGTTGTCCTGATACAATTCTTACTACTACTAGAAAGTCTACAAGACAAAAGCATGTTCCTGTTAAGTTGATGGACTATACATGACTGCCTTCCCATTGTACTAATGAGGTTTCTACTATTACACATTCTGAGGTTACTAATTCTGAGAAAATGCCAGGTCTCTCAGCTATTCCTGCTGCTACTAGCACTTCCCTTCCTTCAGAACCTCAGACTTATAAGCAAGCAGTGTTGATTCCAGAATGGTGTGAAGCTATGAATTTGGAGTTGGCTGCTTTAGAGGCTAATACTACTTGGGATATTGTGCCACTTCCTGCAAACAAGAAAACTGTAAGTTGCAAGTGGCTTTATAAGATTAAATATTTACCTGATGGTAAAATTGACAGGTATAAGGCTCGTTTGGTGGCAAAAGGCTTCACACAAACTGCTAACATGGACTATTTTGAAACGTTTGCTCCGGTGGCTAAGATGACTTCTTTTCGAATTCTTTTAGCAGTTGCATTTATGAATTGTTGGTCCATAACTCAACTGGATGTTACAAATGCCTTCCTTCATGGGAATTTGGATGAGGAGGTCTATATGTCTCTTCCTCCTGGGTATGATATTCCTGTACATATTCAGCACCAGTTTCCTCATCAGAAATTGGTTTGCAGATTACTTAAATCTCTATACGGGTTGAAGCAGGCACCAAGGCAGTGGTTTATTGCTTTGTCTAATGCCTTACTGTCCTTTGGTTTTGTTCAAACTAGTGGTGACCCTAGTCTGTTTGTTTTTACTGAGCAGTCTTCTATCATCTATCTTCTCATTTATGTTGATGATATGGTAATGACTGGGAATGATGTGCCACTTATGTCCCAGGTCACTGATTTCTTGGGTACTCATTTTAAAATAAAAGACCTTGGCTCTTTGAGCTATTTTCTGGGTATTCAGGTATTGCATACACCTGCTGGTTTGTTGATGCATCAGTCCAAGTATGTGGCTGACATTTTGAAGGATTTCTCTTCTTTGAACAATAAGTCTTCCATTGTTCCCATGGATCAACACCATGACCTTCTATATGAATCTGATAGTCCTTTACTTACAGATACTACGAGTTATCGTAGATTGATTGGTCGTTTGATATATTTGACAATTTCTCGTCCGGATGTTGCATATCCTGTGCATATCTTAGCTCAGTTTATGACCTCACCTTTGTCTGTTCACTGGCATGCTGCATTGAAGCTCATTCGTTATTTGTTTCATACTTCTTCTCAAGGAATTCTGTATGCCTCCAAGTCCAATCCAGTTATGTCTGCTTTTTGTGATGCTGACTGGGGCACCTACAAACTTACTCGCCAATCCCTTACTGGCTACTGTGTTACATTTGGAGGTACGCTAATTTCCTGGAAATGTAAGAAACAGAGCACAGTATCTCGTTCCTCTGCTGAAGCAGAATATCGGAGTATGGCTGATGTGTGTTGTGAAATAACTTGGTTAGTGTCCCTGTTTGCCGAACTTCACATTGCCAATCTTACTCCTGTTCCTCTTTTCTGTGACAACCAATCTGCGTTATACATAGCTTCAAACCCAGTTTTCCATGAACGCACCAAGCACATAGAGATTGATTGTCACCTGGTTCGTCAAAAACTCAAGGCTGGGCTTATCTCTACACACCATATCTCCACTCAGAATCAGCCTGCTGACTTGTTCACCAAGTCCCTGTCATCATCCCAATTGCACTTCTTGCTCTCCAAGTTGGGAGTTGTTCGGGTTCCTCCTTCTCCAACTTGAGGGGGGATGTTAGTCAACACAAAGTGTTGACTCTTCTTATAAAAACACATTCTGTTTTTAGACTTTCCCGCCATAAAGTTTGTTATATTGTTTTGTTAGATAAGTAATAAGTTTGTTAGAATAAATTGTAATTTCTATTGATTCTCTTTTCCAGTTTCTAGAAAACTCTGATCTCTCTGAGTTCTCTCTGTAAGATACTTCACTTCTTAATATTGATGAATGTGAGCTTGGTGTTTAGATTCAACTGTAAGTTGCTGATTTGCAACACAATCAACAAATATGAGAAACATTTAAAATGATCATTAAATGTGGTTTCATCATACTCTAAAATGATAAATCTGAACTGATTGATCTTGGAGTAATGATCCATGGCCTAATAAAGATCTTTCTTGGAGAACCCTCAACATTTCAGAATCTGAGTTGAGTCCAGCAGACTTGTACAAATCTTAATGCGCCATAAAGCTTACGATTTGAGGATCATAAGATTACTTAATCCCATCAATGACCCTTATAATTGATGTTCCCCATCCATACAACGAGTGACTGTCATGTGTGTCTTTCCGACTTCTTGTACAAGTTCATATTATGTCGTTTTGTTATACTTCGATGTTGAAAATAAAGTAAAATCGGAACTTATTGATCTTGGAGGTCAGGGTAATGATCCATGCCCTAATAAATATTTTTCTTGGAGAAATCTCAATTTTTTAGAGTATGACAAGGCCAACAATAGACTGCATGAATATTATTGCAGACACTAGCCGTATCTCGGAAGAGGGCATCTTATTCATCCTTGATTTACTTATAATCGGTCAAGAAACCCTACGATCCTTTGTAACTCACTAGAAGCTGCTTATTGCTTCATGGGAACCTTAATGATTGCTGCATAGCTAAGTAGATACCTTGTCTGCGCTCTTAATTACTGCCTCACAGCAATTTGATGTCAAATAAACTGTGAAGCATGAACACCAATTTGTAACCCCTGTCTCATAGTAATATAAAATGTGAGTGAGAGGTTGAGTAGGACATCATAGTAATGTCTCGGGTTTTCAACTCTTGGAAGGCAAACAAAATAAAGCAACAAAGATTAAAAAACAAAGTCACTAAGAATGTTTTCTTTCTTCCTGAAAAAATCATGTGTATTTTCTCTTAAGTTGGATGGAGGTGAAGTATCAGCTGAGATGTGAATTTGTCTACATGGTATGGTATGCTGTAATATTAAGAGCATACAATTCATAGACATGCATCACATACGTAATGGACGTAGTAACATTAAACAGAAACACATGTATCTCACATTTAGGTTGTTAGGCATGCATGTACAATTTTTAATGTGCCAGAATCCTCATGTGAAGTGTGTTACAATGGTTTTGGTTAACTATGCTGTGCTGCCAAAATGTTATAGTTAGACTTCTGCTGCAGCATCCTTCGAATTATTGTCTTGGATTTAGTATATGTACATTGTAAGGGAAAATTGTTCTAACATGAATACTCTACCTTGACTTAGCAGGAATAAAAAAAACAAATTAGATACCTATCTCATTCCTGTAAGGGAGTCATTCTCACGCGTGTCTTTCTTCATTCTTCTACAAGTTCCTACAATGTGGTTTCTTTATACTCGGATGAAGAAAAGAAAGTTAATATGGAATATATTGATCTTGTTGGTCAGAGTGATCCATGTCCTGAAGAAGATCTTCCCTAGAGAACTCTCAATATTTCAGAATGTCACCAGGCCATTAGACTGTAGGGATATAATTTAAGAACTTGTATCTCTGGAAGAGGGCATCTTACTTATCCTTGCTTTACTTATAGTTGGGTCAAGCAACCCTATGATCCTCAATGTTGACCTAGTCTGGCATGCATGTATAATTTTTAATGTGCCTGAATCCTTACATTTAGAATGTCACGCGGTTAATTTTCAGCTCTGTATCAGCATTATCTTCTGTTTTAGAAGAGAAAAATGTATGGATTTTGGAAGATTACGAGAAACACAAATGGACCGACATGATCCTAAAAAGGATTATAATCCTTGGAATAATCCAAATAAGTGTTCCCATAGAAAACATGGGATTAAAAAATTTAAAGGATTTAATCCTATCGGGCTTGACGGAAATTAGTCTGCATATGTATCAAGGGGATGTGGAGGATTTCTTAGTCTATCTCATTGGTAACAAAAGGTTGTCATGTTTACCAACTTGATTAAAAAGAACTGGATTATGCTCCGCACAATTACTCCGGACTGGATTTCTTATTCTATTTCTTAGACTATTTCTTAGTGACTATGCTATCTACATTGGTTTCTCTCAAAGGTATGCGACGAGAGAAGAAAAAACGCAGAATTACTAAGAATAACATTTAATCTGGGATGATAAGTTCTAGTTGAATCATTTATAGTATTTTTATCAAACCACATACTTCAGACTAGCATTTTAGAATAAGATGTTCATCGCATAATCATAATCATGAAGTTGTGAGTTTTCTGAATCACATGACCAATGGTTAGTCATAATATACAGGCTGTGGCATGTCCATACATGAACTGGCAAAACACTAAAAATATTACATATTTTTATGCATTGCTCAGAAAATTCATTAGATGACCAGCAGTTTGGTGAATTTAATATGATAGGGATGTGAGCTTCTTTGGTTAGGCTATGATGCTAAGGTGTTACACTGTTACCTAATTGTCAAGACAATAAGTAATTAGAACCTTCTTTTTGCTTTACCGGCACCTTGTTGAATGTCGCATCACCTTGTTGCCAGAAAAACTGTAAAGCGTGAATACTAATTTTTTTCAACCCTGGTCTCATAGAGTCATATATAAATTGGAAATGAGAGGTTTAGTAGGACACCATAGTGTACGCGTATAGGCTTTATGGAGACCTGGCCCTCATCACTCCAAATTGTGTTCCTTGTACTCGTCAAATTCAAGTTCGACTGGTAATGTCTACTGGATTCTGGTTTCATGGTAAAAAAGATATACAGAAAGAAGTTAAAGTGAAATTGTGTTGAATGAGATGTCAATATTTCATGTCACTACGCCTTGATGCCTTCATTCTGATAGTATAAGTATTGCCTTCCCTTTATGTATTAGGCCAACTGTTGTTTCCGATGGCTTAATGATGTCTTACAATCAAACTATTGAGCTCTCTACCAAACAACGTTGTTGGATGCACGTCAAACAATAGTCCATAACCTCTTCTACAATGCTTACTCCATAAAAGGAGGTACTCTTCACATGTATAAAAAAATAAGTTCAAAATAGAGTCGGTAGTGAATTGTATTTGCCTTACGGATTCGCTTAGTACTGGAAAAAAGTGATTGAACACTTGGCATGAATTCTACTCTTCTATTCAATTCTTGAAATTCTTAAAGTCAAATTAACCAAGAACAAGTTCCTTAATCGTGTATGTGAAGTGTATTTATATGGTTTTGGTTAACAATATTGTTCTGCCAAAATGTTAAAGTTATACATCGGAAACAACACTTTTTCTAAGATGAATACTCTGCTTTTATCCGCTGTTACCAAGGTGTTACTATGTTACCTAATTATCAAGACAATTACTCATTCGAAGCTGCTTATTGCTTTACAGGAACCTAAGAACCTTGATGATTGTTGCATACCTAAGTAAGATACCTTGTCTGCGCTCTTGATTAGTGCCTCGCATCAACTTGATGCCGAATCACTTTTCTAACCCCTGTCTCTTAGTAATATAAATTGGAAAAGAGAGGACCGCTCCAGGGAGACCTGGCCCTCAACACTCCAAAATTTGTCCACTGTAATCGTCATATACAAATTCCACTGGTGAACTGGCATTATGATAAAAGTAAACATTCGCAAAGAAGCTTAACTGAAATTGTGTTGAGTTGAACTAATGTCATGTCACTATGTCTGTGATGCCTACACTCTGATTGCGTAAGTTTTGCCTTCCTTCTAGATATTAGGCCAAAGGCTGATTCTGATGGCGTAAATGAAGTCATTATATCAAACTATTAAGTTCTCTACCAATCAACCCTTTGGCTCCACGTCAACCAAAAGCCTCTAACCTTTTCTGTCAAATTCAAGGGACATGGTCTAATCTAGAGGGTAGAGGCAGAGAGATGGACTTAAATCAGGACCCAAGTAAGTAGTTTGAGGTCGTTTGAGGTATTCTCATAACATATATTTTGAAATAATCGACTTTATCAGTGATGATTATAATTTGATGCTACTTACTTGAAAAGAAGCATAAGGGCAGAGACATGGTGTTCGTAAACTGGTGTTAAAAACAAATTCCTTCAAATTTGGATCCTCATGTGAAGTGTGTTACAATGGTTTTGGTTAACTATGTTGTGCTGCCAAAATGTTATAGTTAGACATCTCCTGCAGCATCCTTCGAATTATTATCTTGGATTTAGTATATGTACCTTGTCAGGGAAAATTGTTCTAACATGAATACTCTGCTCTTATCTGCTGTTGTAGGACCAGTTGGTGTTGCTGCATTTATCAAGTATCACAAGAACACGTCTCAGTTGGGCGTAAGCTACTTAAAGCCTGTTATAGCCAAAATTCGATAACGGGTTTTAGGTTAGATTTGGGTCAAGTAAGGTTTAATTAGGTTATTTAAGATGTAATTTTTTAGGTCCAATGATAAAAATGGTTGGGGCTTATCCTCAAGGGGTAAGGGCGCGCCCTTTCAGGCCATCCACCCCTTGAGGGCGCGCCCTCAAGAGAAAGATCGAATGATGAATGCTTTGATAGAGGATAATGGCTATTTTGACATTTCATGATGAAAGTTTGGAACTCGTCCTCTTAGGGGAGAAGGTGTGCCCTTTCCGATCATTCAACCTAAGGGGACGCGTCCTCTCTGTATGAATTGACAACCTAACCTGAATGGAAGACTTTATGGAATACTAACTTTATTTGACACTAGGAAGACTTAGGGCTTGTCCTCATGGGGATAAGGACGCGCCCTTTAGGCCGTCCACCCCTTGAGGGCGCGTCCTCTTGGTTCGAAGTTGCAATATGATAATGAAGAATGGTTCTTTTGGCTTGATACTGGTAAAATATTGAAGAATTCCCTCCTAGGATGTGCCCTAGGAGGGGGATGTCCGTGGCTGAAGGCCTCCACCTGTATTCAGTGTGGTTGATTTTGGTGTGTGCTTTTGGAGCTCTGTTCCTGTACTCAATGGGCGCGTCCTCATTGGGGAACTTTGGAGTAATCCTGCATTTTGCACCCAAACACTTGGGATCACTTGTCCTGCTATCTGGTGGGTGCTTCTCATTCGGGGGACAAGGATGTGTCTGGCATTTAAGGTAAGTCATGGCTATACCTGTATCTATGAATTAAGGAAATAGTTGGTAATGGATATGACTAGTCCTCAACGGGGGAAGTTTCCTTATCCATGAAGTCCTGACGTCATAGATAAGCCTTGGGCCTTTGTGACTAGGCCTTATCGTTAGACATTCCTAAAGTGAGCTAAATCTCGAAGTAAGGAAAGATATGGAAGTCATACGTTCAAGTAAGGAAAGATATGGAAGTCGTCGTACGTTCAAGTACGGAAAGATATGGAAGTCCTACGTTCAAGTAAGGAAAGATAAAGAGTCCTAAATCTAAGTAAGGAAGGCGGTGGAAGACTTCGGCTGGGCCTTGAAGATCAGAGACCCAGCCCATGGAGTAAACTTCCTCCCCAAGAACTACGTTGGCTTGATTCCCTATATAAGGGATATGTAGGCACATTGTAAGGGGTCGAAAGTTGAGAGCTCTGAGGCAGCCAACATAAACCCTAAGCAATCTCAGCCACCAATTAAACACAAACACCATACTCCGACGAATTTACCACCCAAGGACCATCGTTGTAGATCTTGATTCTGGCGACAAACCCCAAACTTTGTTAATACCAAATTCCTCCGTTAACAAATTGGCGCTAGAAGGAGGGGTGCTAATTAAGATCTAAATCTTTGGAGGAGAAGATGTCACAAAATCGCAACGAACGTCCTATGGATGAGGTCGTTTCAGACGACAATGAAGAGAGCAACCACGCTCGCCACGAAGAATATGTTCCTTGGAGTGTTCCAAATCCTGCTTATGGAATGCCTATCGTTGGGGGACAACCACCGGTGCTCATAAGTAACTCTGATCTGATGGAGCAACTCTACCGCATGGGTGATGCCTTGAATGGTTTCGAGGCAAGGCTGGATACGGTTGAGCGAAGTGAATTAAGGGGTCGATTCAGGCGACAACCCCATAATCACCATCGGACAGGAAGAGGCACCACAAGACATGGGGGTGATAGACCTCATGCTAGAAGGTTTCAGAATGTTACCCCAAGAAGGTTAGAATATCAAGAAGATGGAGTCCATATTGTTGAACTTCCCGATGATGAGACGGACAGTCAAGATCGACCTAGGAGGGAACGACGTCCATCCCCACACCCTCATAGGTCAGGGCGATCCGAAAGTGAAGTTCGAAGGGCTGATGAACTCCACCGAGACCAAGAACGACGATTGAACAGGTTGAAGGATCGTCTTGGTATAAGACTTAACAACGATGATCTACGGTTGTTGTTGGTCGAATGGCTCCTATCAATAGGGAATTCTATCCAAGAGTATATACAAAAGGGAATTCTACCGAATGATAAAGGGGAAGCTAGACGTTTAAAGTATCAAGCGGCAAGGTATGTGGAGTATGATGCGGTGTTATACCGAAGAGGTTTTAATCAACCCTTGCTAAGGTGTGTTGATGGAGATGAGTGTAACTACATCTTGAGGGAAGTTCATGAAGGAATATGTGGCAATCACTCGGGGGGTAGTTCTCTTGCTATGAAGGTGTTACGACAGGGATATTACTGGCCAACCTTGAAGGACGATGCTATGAAGTTTACAAGAGCATGTGATCAGTGCCAACGCTTTGCAAACTACACATCTATTCCTGCTACGACATTGACCTCAATGATGAGTCCTTGGCCTTTTGCTATGTGGGGGATTGATCTTATTGGAGAACTCCCTACGGCCAAGGGGGGTGTTAAGTATGTTGTTGTGGCTGTGGATTATTTTACCAAGTGGGCTGAGGCTATGCCCTTAGCAATGATAACAGCAAGGAAAATCAAGGATTTTGTTTTTAACTCCATTGTGTGTAGGTTTGTGTTAGGCTCAAGGCATGTCTGAATACCACTATTAACAAGCATAATCTTTGTGACTATGTCACTCTACATGACCTAGTGAATTCTATTACTGGGATATAGTATAGGTCTCTATGTACTTGTCATGTTCTCATGAACATTAGCTTTATCATGTATGCTCAAAATTATAATGAGCTTAGTAAGTTTCCTGCATCTAGAATGTATATAGGCCATTGAATAATTGTCCTGGTAGAAGTTCAGAATTGTTCATGCAGCAGGATAGAGATGAATAAGGCCCTGAAGAAATAAGTTGCAGAAATTTGTCTAAGGCATTATATAGCAAAGTCAGAATAAAGCTATGTCGTGAAGTCATCAAAATCCATGTCGAGAAGTGCTAGATCGCATAGTCCTATTTGTACTATGTCGTGAAGTCTTCAAGGCTGATACCGAGAAGTGTTGATACCGCAAAGTCAAAATGAACTAGATCGTGAAGTCCTCAAAAAGGCTAGATCGCGAAGTCCTCAAATGACCTATGTCGTATAGTCCTCAAATGACCCATGTCGCATAGTCCTCAGAAAGGCTAGATCACGAAGTCCTCAAATGACCTATGTCGCAAAGTCCTCAAAGGCCATATCGCGTAGTCTTTACAAGTGACATTGCATAGTCTGGAATGAAGTGGAGTTCACGATATCAACACTTAGCCGTTTACAACAAGACAAATCAAGGTACAGAACCAAGAATCAAAAGAGACAAATACTGTAGCATTTTTTCTGGCAAGGTGGTCCAAAGAACAGATGGCAAATCTACAGCTAAACTTGGAGAGAAAGATAAGAGACAAGCAGCTACAGAAACGGGAAAGACTCCGAAAAGCAGGTGGTCCTTCCTGACACAGTTAACTTCTTATGGCATGACAAGTTGGACTTTCAGCTAGGGGTAACTGTGTAAATAAGGGTGTGCCTAGTTTGTATAGGAATATATATATATCATGCACACACCACTGTAAGCTGTAAGAGAGATACACATAGTTATTTGCTAAGCTCTTTTCTCTGTAAGCAAAACAAGTAACAAACTGTTCTTGTTTAGAAGCCAGAAATTCATTTGTGAAATTCTGGAAAGCTGTAGTATTTAATTTACTTAATACAAAGTAGATTCAAGTGATTGTGTGTGTTGTTTATTTTCTGCAAACAATTTAGCATAATCATATACAGTTTATTTAGCTTTAAAGAATCAAAAAATATCAAAACTATCCATTCACCCCCCATCTGTCTAGTTTCTAAGTGATATTCATTACTAACAGTTTAGGATTCCTTACAAGCTCATATCGGACAATGGGAAGCAGTTTGATAGCAAGGAGCTAAAAAAGTTGTGTGAAGACTTGAAGATTAAGAAAGACTTTGCAGCAGTCTATCATCCTCAGAGTAATGGGCAAATTGAAGCTATCAACAAGATAATCAAACACACCCTGAAGACCAAGTTGGAAGAAAGTAAAGGCAACTGGCCTGAAGAGGTGTTGTGGTCTTACAATACCACACCAAGGTCTACTACTGGAGAGTCTCCATTTGTCTTATCTTATGGATTTGAAGCAATGGTTCCTGTGGAGGTTAGATCTGGGTCATTCAGGCGGGATCATTATGACAAGGAGTCTAATGAGGTCAACCAACGGCTTCATCTTGATTTTCTGGAAGAGACACGTGCAATATCATCACTAAGATTAGCTCCATATCAGAAAAGAGTGGCAAGGTTTTATGATCGAAGAGTAAGGGTACGTCGTCTCAAGATTGGTGATCTCGTGTTACGAAGGGTGATGCCTCATACCAGAATTGCTAGTCATGGGGTCCTCGGAGCTAACTGGGAAGGACCTTACAGGATTAAGTTTGTGCTTTGGGAAGGAACTTTTCACTTGGAAGATTTGGATGGCAATCCTATACCAAGGGCATGGAATGTGGAACATTTGAAGAAATACTATCAATAGGGAGTGGTTGTGTACCCCCTATGTTATCTATCTAAATAAACTAGAAGAAATGAGATTTCTCCTAGTCTAGGGGGGTAGTACATGTACAACCCTTGAATAGTTGAGATGATTTTGATTGTTTTTATTTTGTTTCCCCACAGAGCATTAGCCTTTGGGACCAGTGTGAATTTCACACCGGAGCGCATTATTTATTAAGAATTTTGAAGATTTGTTTTGATTCCTTAAAGATTATTATTTCTTAGAAAAAATTCTACTTAATGAAGGCGCGCCCTCAGTAACGTCATGGAAAGACGCGCCCTATGCCAATTGATAAAGGAAGTAATTTCAAAGAAAAATTTGTTAGGCGCATCCCAAATAGTATTCTTGGAAAGGGTGCGCCCTTATCATAATTTACAAATTAAGCATGCAACATCAATTGATAAAGATTACATGTACAAATAAGTAGAATTTTTAGAGAACAGTCAAGACAAGCATGGATTCTTTCAATCGTTCAAGATTGACAAGTCTTATCAACTTCTGCAAGAAAAGGACGCGTCCTTGTGTGGATTATAACAAGGCACACCCCAAGAAAGTCAATATTCATTTAAAAACTTTGGCGACTGGAATGATTTTAAAGATGGTAGATGATAAACATCGAATAAGAAACAGTTAAGGTACATCCTTCTTAAAGGACATTAACAAAAGAAGTTAAATTACAACTTGCAAGGCATCAAAGGAGGGCCTGCACCTCATAATGTTAGAAATAACTTGAAAGTTATAAAGGCTTCAGGACGCGTCTTAAGCTTGGTCATTTGATGTGACACCAGGATTTTCAGGAGCATGGGAAATCTCAGCTGTGGGCCCTTTAAGAGTAGTAATAACATTGTTATCATTTTCAGGGGATGCACCATCAGAGGACGCACCCTCTTCTTCATTTCCAGGTTCAGGAGATACTTTCTCAAGGCCAAGAAACACCCTCTTAGCTTTGATTTCAGCAGCTTCATCGATTTTAAATTTATTAATCCATGACACGGTTTCTTCACCAAACTGGGAAAAATTATAGTCAGGATCTTGAGCCAGAAATCCAGAAGCGTAATTCCTAAAACCTTTCATGAAGGACGCGCCTTCAATTTTCTTCTTCTCTTTTGCCCAACCATTTTGCTGGTCTTCCACAAGCTCAGCCACCTGATTGTTTAGTTTGTTGATCTCTTCATTGAGGCCATTAATAGTAGTGCCTAGGCCGTCTATGACCTCTTCTTGTGTCTTAAGCTCATGATCATAGTAGCTCTTTTTCTGCAGAAGTTCACTTTTACATTTATCAAGAACTTTGTTGTGGTCCTCCACCTGTTTTAAGAGTTTGCTTCTTTCTTCCTCAAGGGTTTCGAGGCGCGCCTTATCTTTCTGGAGAGAGCTATGGCGATTGAGAGCAGAAACAAGCACTTCAGACGAAGCCTTGATAATTGCTTCATTTTCTTCTAGCGAATCTCTCTTCCTCCATTTGACAATGTCATCATCAGTAACAAAAGGAATTGTTAGGGGGCTTAAGGCAGCTGAAACCAAGGAGAATGAGGAAGGCTTTAATTTTTTAGAGGACGCGCCCTCTGTAGTAATGATCACTTCAGCATTTTCCTTCCTTTTCCTATCCTTGTCTTTCTCCAAGTCGAGTATTACTTGAGGTTTCTTAGTTTCAGCCATTGGCTTTTTGACGTCCTTCCTATGAGCACGTGACTTAATCCTTTTAGCAACTTTCACAGAAGGAGCAACGCCCATTTCGAGACCCCAACCACTTGGAAGACCGTCCATACCTGAATACAATAAGAGAGAAATGTTAAGGCGCGCCCTTATCGTTAACTTGAATAATATTAGTTCAATAAAAAAACATACAAGAAATAACAGTAAATTCAAACAAAGTTACCAGACTGTGAGGGTGCGCCCTTATTCATGTAGGCACCCTCCTCAGCCTCAACGTCTTCGTCTTCATCTTCAGAATCATCGAATTTGGAACCCATGATGGGAATTCCTTTTCGAAAACGTTGAAAAGGGATGATGGTTCCTACTTCCTTTCTAAGAATCCCGACCCTTTTAAGATTTTCTTCTGTGATTAGGGTCTTTAAATGAAATCGAGACGGAGGAAGTGAAGTGATTTTATCAGCTCATTTTTTGGATTCACCAAAAAGTTCTTTGGTGTTTCTGTTATCTAAGGAAAATAAAGATAGGGTATAAATTCATGGCAAGTCATAAAGAGACGCGCCCTAATAAGATATATAATTAGGAAGAGATGAATTCTTACTATGATTGTAGTTGAAGACTACTCTAATTTTTTCCACATTCCAAAGATAGAAGAATGGTTCCTTCCGATTCTTCTCATGACTTATCTTCCCGCTTGAAAAACCCATTTTATTATGCTTATGTTGAGCCGTCAAAAAGAAATAACCCTTCGAACTCTTCCTGATGCTGAAGAAATAACTAAATTCTTCCATTGTTGGTGGAGTGGATATTCCCTCATCATGGTACAGAATAAACAAGGCGAGGGCTAACTTGTATGAGTTTGGCGATAGTTGGATAGGAGAAATATCGTACCATTCTAATATACTTTTGAGATAAGGATGTAAGGGCGCGCCTACTCCTAACGCCATCAATGTTGGGGAAGTAACCATCCTAGGTACTTTGAAAGGTTCTGGCCATTTGAAAGTATGGGGCCTCATTAGAGAGGGAGGACGTGCCCATTTGCCTTCCATCCCATAGTATGTCATGCACCAGGTTATTTCTTCTATAGATACTGTAGAAGACATTACGACACAAAATAATTTGTTATTTTGCTTTCTCATTCTTCTTTTATCTGCCTCTGTGAGTGTATCTTGATATTCTCCCCAATCCAAATCTATCTCTTCCTCAGTAACTTCAGGATGGATGAATGGAATAGGAGAGTTATCGGGAGGCGGCATACGATCATCTTCAACTATATAAGGGTAAGGACTATCTAAAGACGCGCCCTCAGAATCAGATTATTCACTTTCAGAATTGGACGCGCCCTCGGATTCTGAAGATTTTACTTGCTTTTCTTTTCTTTTTCGAGAAACATTCGCTTTAATGTCCTCTGAAATGCCTTCTCCTATATCTATAACTGGCCTGAATTCATGAGGACGCGCCCTACTATGCTGGTTGGTCACTTCAGGATTGATGTCATCAACATTAGGAAGAGACGAATTAGAGATTGTGGTGGAAGACATAATTACTGTTTCGCCTCTAAATGGAGTTGCTTCCCGCAGTTGTTCTATTGCTTGGGTATGAAAAGATTTAATAGATGATGAGCTCTGTGCTGGAAAAGAAAGCGAGGGTGGGGAATAAATCCCTAAACGCTTGTTGAAGTCCTTAAAAGGATGAAACGGAGAAGACGCGCCCTTACCCTCCAGCTGAAAAGAGAAAGGAAAAATGGTAAGGACGCGTCCTGAAAAAAAAATGATTAGATTCATGTCATGGGTGAATAAGATGGTAGGAACACGCCCTAAAAGTATTTACAAAATTAATCCCAAGTCGTATGTCTTTAACTTAAAGGCGCGCCCTAAGTTTACTTCTGACAACTGAAGCGGCAGAAACATAATTCAAAATTAAACAATGGCAAAACGAAGATCAAATGCAAATATATACAGATGTACATATAAACATTTCATCAAGAACACAAAAAAGGCTTAACGGTCATATCTTCGATTTGGTCCAAATATATGGTAAAAACACGAAATAAAGACATAAAATCATACCTTTGAAGTTGCTGAGTAAGATTTGAGAAGAAAAACGGAAAAAAACCAAGGATTTGATCGGATTTTGTTTGAAGATAGCGAACTGCGACGACTAGGTTTTTCTGAAAAAAAAGAGTAAACTGAAAAAGGAAAAAAAACGATTTTTAGGTATTTATAGACGAAGCCACGCCTAGTGGGTAACAGCCGTCAAAGCATGTGCGACATAACGGTAAAAGCAAGGCGCGATCTCTGCAAAGGCGCGCCCTAGTCAGCAAAGAATCGAAAATTTTTGGGTAGAGTATAAGAAAATTCAATGTATTGTTTTTAACTTCACACTGAATTGGGGGCAATTGTTATAGCCAAAATTCGATAACGGGTTTTAGGTTAGATTCGGGTCAAGTAAGGTTTAATTAGGTTATTTAAGATGTAATTTGTTAGGTCCAATGATAAAAATGGTTGGGGCTTATCCTCAAGGGGTAAGGGCGCGCCCTTTCAGGCCATCCACCCCTTGAGGGCGCGCCCTCAAGAGAAAGATGGAATGATGAATGCTTTGATAGAGGATAACGACTATTTTGACATTGCATGATGAAGGTTTGGAACTCGTCCTCTTAGGGGAGAAGGTGCACCCTTTCTGATCATTCAACCCAAGGGGACGCGTCCTCTCTGTATGTTAGGCCGAATACACAATATATAATCAATATAAGTATGATAATAACAATTGAGAACACTGTTTATGAATCAACAACTGAATTATATAAATAACTCTTCTCTCAGTGATGTAAAATATCACAGAGAGCTGCTAGGTTACAAGAATAATGTATTCAGTATTCGCATCCCTTTTAGGGTTAACCTATCTGTGTTTATATAATACACAGTTACATAATCAATCTCTAATTGATATCCTATAAATCAGCTATACAATTTATATCAATCTAGGATTGCTTCTGTCTTCTGTTCCGTTTATTTAGCCATCTCAATATATTCTGCTTCTTTCCATCTTCAGAATATATTGCTTCTAGAATCTTCAATTAAGCACCGATAGCTAAACCAAACTTTCACCCCGTCAGACTTTAACAAACTCTGACTGGCTTCTAGTAAACTCTGATGAGTACCTGGTACTTAAACACTGATAAACAATCATCAGCAATTATATCTAACAATCTCCCCCAACTTGTGCATAATAAAAATGTACAAGTTAAATAGATAATTGATGATGTCAAAATATATAACAAATGCAGTGTTTAAAATATAACAGAGTTTAACTTTAACTTATAACAGAAAACTTTAAAAACTTACAGTCAGACTTTACTTAATCTCTTCAATATCAGGCACTGTCCTGAGATAGTCAATGAGTAGCCTCCTTTCAGCTTTTTCTAGCTCTTCCACCATGATTTCTTTCAATTCCTTAAGCTCTGGATCACTTTCTCCAGTCTGGTAGATAGCAGCTCTCAGAGAATAAATGCTGTTCTTTCTCATTTCATTCCCTAGCCGGATAAAGTAAGATTTGTCTGACTCTAGGTTGAATTCCAAAACCTTTATACCCAGTGTTGTCTTGAACTTGGCACTGTTTTTTTTCATTTCAACAATCTTTCCATAAGCATCTCTGTATTTAGGAATATATGCACTTGAAACACCTCCTCCAAGCATAACTTTTGATTTCAGCATCCTATCTCTTAGAACTAGAGCAACATTATGAGTACTTCTATTCTTAACCTTAAGAAGATATAGAACATACTCTAGCTCTTCCCATAGTTTCAATTGAATATCAGCTTCACCAACTCTGTATACTCTTCCATCTGACATGAAGTATAACAGAAACTCCTTCTTTAATCCTCTGTGGTAAATCATCTGAACAGACTCTAGTTTGTCAAGGTTTTCTTGAGTAACCCCAACACCAGGTTCTGCCAGTGATGTAAAATCTGCAGGACTGTTATTAATTATTTTCTCCCTGTGTGAACCCAAACCAGACTTATCATAAGATTCTTTTCCAAGTACTGTTCTGGTTTGAAGAAAGTTCACAGCTTCTAGCTTCAGAGTTTCAGGAAGTACAGGTCTTAAGAAACCTTGGAGTTGTGGAGATAGCTGAGTTTGTACAACTTGAGCATTGTCAGAGGTTGTCACAACTTTAGTAGAAATATCAACATGAGCAACGTCAGAGGTTGAATAATTCTTCTTTGAAAACTGTCCTTCTTCTACCAGTTTTCCCTTTCCTTTTCCAGAAACATCTATTGTAGGCCTCCTGGAATATTGTATACTCTGTTGAGTATTTTCCTTAATAGAGAGTGCAATTTCCTTCTTCCTAGGAGCCTTTACAGCCTTCTTCTTGTAAGTACTAGCTTCAACCTTTTTCTGGTGTTCTTCAGCAAGAAGCTTCAACTCAGCATCCATATCTTCTACTGTGGCTTCACCACCATGTTCTTCCATAAACAGTTTAGCAGCAATCTCTTCATCAGTAGTTGGATTTGATGAAATCACTAGACTCTTAAGTCTTGAAGAAGATTGACCACCAGAGTTTAACCTCTCAGAGTTTGTCAGCTTAGCATAGTTTGACCTTAGTCTCCCTTGCTCTTGAAAAGACTTTGACCTTTTCTCTGCTCCTCTGCTTCCACCATCATTAGAATCATCCCTCAGTCTCAAGGTTGGAGTCCTTTTGCATTTGTCTTTAGGTACTTTCTCCCCCTTTTTGACATCATCAGGAATAAAAACTGATGTTAGCAACTCCAATGATGCATCAATAGAATCAATCTTAGTAGATATTTCAGCCTGATTGTTCTCAACCTTGGTTAGCCTCTGCTTGATTTTTTCTTGATCCTTGATCAGAGATGAAAATTTAGCTCTATCTTTCTTCAATGCTAATTCCTTAAGAGCAATATCATTACCCAATCCAAGGACAACTTTATGAGTCTCATCAAAGCGATTGTGCAATGATTTGACTTGAACAATGGTAGCCTTAAAATGTGTTAACAGCTCAGGATTAGAAATCTCTTCAGCCGACTTATGTACAAAATCAGCAGTCCTTTGTGTAGAGAAAATGCAGTCTGCTCCTGACCAATTAGCATAATGCATTTCTCTGTAATGAGCTTCAGTTGCATTTTGATTTTCTTTGATAGACTCTGCAGTAGGATCCCTTAGAAAAGGTATTGACCCATGATCATCAGAGTTTAAAAGTGCAGCATTGATCCTGGCAGCTACACCATCAGAATTTACAGATGTGTGATCAGCATTATCAAAATCAACTCTAGCTTCATTAACATTTTCTGCTATCTGCTCTGCAATTTCTTCAGCAACATTGTCTGCAGTAGCCTCAGCGTTTATCTGTGCAGCTTCATGAATCTCAGAGTTTGCATTTACAAGAACCTCTGCTTCTACAGGAACAGACTCTGCAACAACTTCTTCTGTTTAAACAGTATTCTCTTTCAGAGTCTCTGCTGTAGCTTCATCCAATTGCTCTACAGCAGCTTCAACTACCTGATCAACCTCCTCACCCATTTCAGGAATTTGATTAGTAACAGAGATATTCTCTGTGTGAGTATCAAGGGACTCTTCAATAATCAGGGTGGGTTGATCAGTTGCCACATCCTCAGTATCACAAACACTGATACTAGGATGTGCTTCAAGAATTTTATCCATATTAAAATCAGCAAATAAAGCATCTTGCTCAAACATTTCAGCCTCTGTATCAGCATTTGCCATGTCAGGCACAGTGGCTGCTTCAACATCTTCAGTAGCCTCCTGAATAATAACTTCAGGAGCTTCAGTATCCACAAAGACCATGTCCTCATTATCATCATTTACAACAGACTCCTGAACAACAACTTCTGGAGCTTCATCCTGGACAGCTTCAGTGTCTGGTGTAGATTCATCCAAATTATCAAAAAGATAATTAGCTACTAACCTTCTTTTCCTCTGATGAAGAGTTTCATTATCAACATCATCCTCATCATTAGTTTTTGGTCTATTTGCTCTTCTCTTCTTAGAATGACCAATACCCTTTGACACAGAAGACTTGGACACTCCCACTTCAGTAGCTGGTCTAACAGACTTTACAGGTTTGGAACCAACATGCTTAGTCCTACCACTGGATTTAGGTTTGACAGATGTAGATGGAGGAAGTTCTGTTTGTAAAGGTTCTGGTTGGGGTTCTGATTGAGATGTAGATGTAGATGGATGGATTTGATCATTTATAAACTGTTGCACAGATGCAGGAAGTAACAAATCTCCAACAAACCCTTTCTTAACATCCTTGTTGATAAGATCAAAGAATATCCTCTTGTGTAATTTAAAACAAGAAATAATATCTTCATCAACTATTTCTACCCCTTGAACACAGGCAGAGAATAAAATCTGACAAAATCTAGAAAAGTAAACTACCCCTCGATTCTCTGTCATTTTCTCCCCTAAATTAGTTAAGACAAGTCTTGCAAAATCAAAATGATTATCATATAAAAGAGAATACCCGATTTGCAGACTGTCCGTGGGAATAGCATCCCAGTTGGTGCATTTCTTCCCGAACGTTCTTTTTATGCAGTCAAAGAAGAAGCTCCACTCCTTCCTCAAGAACGGTCGCTTCAACTGTCCTATCTTTGTCAAGGGCCCAGAATACCCAATCTCTCGCATCATCCTCTGCTTCTTGAAATTCAAAGATTATAGATGGGTTTCCAGAATCACCACCATCATCATAAATACCCGTCTCCCAGAAAGCCTTGATTTGCGAACCAAAAAGTGTTGTTGGTTCTACTAGAGCACGCCCAATCGCTGACTGAGCAAGAAATTTCTGAATCATGTGAAACGCCTCTGGTGCGTTGGCAGTGTTTAGTGGTGCTGCATAATTGTTAGGAACGAACTCTAACCCAGAAGAAACAAACGCTGTAGTCGCCATTAGTAAGATTTGAAATAATAACAGAGAATCAGATGCAAAAGCTCGAAAGAGTTTGAAAGTAGAAAAGTGTTTGTGAATATGTGTGTGTGACAATAGATGTGAATTGGAGTAAGATGTGAAAGGTTTAAACGTATGTGTGTGTATTGTTTAAATATGAAATTCAAAATTAAAAACTGAACAGTTTTTAATCATTAATACACAACTGTCTTACTCCGTTAATCGTGTGAGTGGGACACGTGGCACACATGCAATGACTGACAGCAGTAATTGGCAGTTTCCAATGCGCATGCGCAGTAAAAACAGCAATAATTACCGCCTTTTACACTTTCCTAGACACGCAACCTTTTTCTTCTGTTTAATACAAATTAGAACTGGTACCAATCATACTCTTTTGTTTTCAAGAATGTTTTCTCAAAATTGTTAACTGTCTGAAACAAATAATTAATTTTAATCATCAGAGATTAAAATAAAATTACCTCAGCGTAGAGTACACAGTTCATCAGTGCTTACCAATCCTCCTCCTTTATTCATAATCTCTTTTCTCTCAATGCACAGTTGTGAAAAAATTGTGTGTGAATAGCAGAGTTTACTGAATATAAATATTTAGAGCATCTTAAAGTGCATAAAATCCACACAATAAATCAGTAAAAACTAGTTGTCCAAACTCTCATGTATAAAATAAAATCTGATCTCATCTAAACTCTGTACTATAAAATTTATTATTTTCACCCCCTTCGATTTTTTTTTTTTAATTTTTCCAATAATCAGTGGTTGGCACTAGTCACCAAAAATCAAAGATTTTAGCCCTTATTTCATACAATAAGTTCCTGGGTCTTCCTAGGCACAACATGATCTCAAAGGAATTTGTGCACTTTTTGGCATCTTTTGATTGGAGGGTGAAATATTTGCAACTAATTATCAGAGTTTAGACTTTTCATCAGTTAATACAATTAATTTATGAGAGAAAGTGCAAACAGCTAATACAGACTCAGTGTATAGGATCAATAAACTAAGAGATGCTATAAATATAGAGACAATATCATGCTGTGTAAAATTTCTGCACATTTTGAGATCAGATCATATATTACTCAGAAAGATTCATGATTACTTACTGAGAATCATGCTTCATACAATTTTCTTCATTGGTCGATATGTTTCAGACAATATCACAATCAGAGTATAACATCAGAGATTAACTTCAGACTTTAACCGACAGAGTATGACTGACACTTTATGACTAACAGAGTTTACTATCAGAGTTTATCATATTGGTACAAATAACAGTTAACACATGCAAAGAACCATGAGCATAAAATCAATCATGTATAGATTTTGAATCTAACCAGTATCTCTAGTCAAAACCAGAGACCATTCCAAGTTCATTTACCAGTCTTGTAAAGGTAGCTTCACTCAAAGGTTTGGTGAAGATATCTGCAAGCTGTTGGTCTGTAGACACAAAATGAAGCTCAATATTTCCTTCTTCCACATGTTCTCTGATAAAATGATACCTTATGCTGATGTGCTTGGTCATGGAGTGTTGTACTGGATTACCTGTCATAGCAATAGCACTTTGATTATCACAGAAAATAGGTATTTTAGAGTACCTTAATCCATAATCCAGCAATTGATTCTTCATCCACAAAATCTGTGCACAACAGCTACCAGCAGCAATATACTCTGCTGTGGATGTGGAAATTGATTTCTGTTTCTTGTTGTACCAAGAAACTAATCTGTCACCTAAAAATTGACAGCTTCCACTTGTGCTCTTTATGTCTATCTTACAGCCTGCAAAATCTGCATCAGAGTAACCAATTAATTTAAACTCTGATTCTCTAGGATACTACAAACCAAGAGTTATGGTTCCTTTGAGATATTTGAAAATTCTTTTCACAACTGTTTGATGAGGCTCTCTGGGATCTGCTTGAAATCTTGCACAAAGGCAAGTTGCATACATGATATCTGGTCTACTTGCAGTTAGATAAAGAAGCGACCCTATCATTCCTCTATAGTTTGTCATATCTACTGAGGCTCCTGTGTCTTTGTCTAGCTTTGTTGCAGTAGCCATAGGAGTTGTTGCAGATGAACTATCAAGCATACCAAATTTCTTGAGAAGATTTCTGGTATATTTTGCTTGATTGATAAAAATCCCATCATCTGTTTGCTTTACTTGTAAGCCTAGAAAATAACTGAGCTCTCCCATCATGCTCATTTGGTATCTTGACTGCATAAGCTTTGCAAACTTCTTACAGAGTTTGTCATTAGTAGACCCAAAAATTATGTCATCCACATAGATTTGAACTAACAGCAGATCATTACCAGTGTTGATGTTGCCCAGTAAATAACAATTGTAGAAGGGGGTTGAATACAATTGTATAAGATTCTCGACTTTATATAACACAAATATGAAAGATCAATAACAATAACAATAACAGCTTTATTAACTTTGATATAAAACTGTTACAAACTCTCTTAAGAAATTCTGATGTTCTTAAGAGCTGCTAGCTTACAAAAACTCTCTCAAGAAATTCTGTTCTTAAGAGCTTCTCTCCGATTATGTTCTCTCTCTGATAAGTACATAAATCGAAACCAAAACTGTGTTTATATAGTGCACACAGCTTCTCTATCAATAACAAGATAAGTCCTAATCATAATAAAGATAGAAACATATCTTTAATCGATAGCTGCATTCTACAAACCAGGAACAAACTTCCATGTTTATCTAGACTCCAAATATAACTCGAAGTAGGAATCCTGATCAGCTTCAAGTCCTGATGATCAAACCTGATCATAGTCTGAGTAGGAATCCTGATGATCAATAAGATACTGACGCTTGATCAAATACTGATGACCATGCAATACTGATGACGTCAGCAATCCTGATCAGTTGAGTCTAGCTTCTGACAATCATTGAATTCTGATCTAACAATCTCCCCCAATCTCATACTTTGTGAAATAAAGTATAGATTCCAAATATTCAATGATGTCAAAAACATGTATCAAAATGTACGAGTATCTTCAGAAACAACTTATCTGTTTAAACTTTGTGATAGAACAGATTCATCTTCAAGAATTTGGATAATAAACTTTCTTCTTTTTCTTCAAGAATTTGAATCAGTCTTTCCTTAAGATTTCTGAGTTCTTCATCTTCCTCATTAATCTGGTAGATAGCTGCTCTGAGATTCTGTATGGAGTTTCTCTGTAGACTGTGCTCTTCAAGCAAAAGATAAGTAATTTCCTTCCCATCAGGATTGAGAGAAAGATGAGTCATGCCAAAATTTACTTCTTTAACAGCAGTACCCCTTTGCATTTCCACATCCTGACCTCTTTGATTTAAGTACATGGGAGTATAATTACCATTGAAATTACTGTTTCCATCCAGTCTTCTTCTTATTGTTGACAAAATCATGTCACTCCATTCTTTGTACACTTGGTTCTTCCATCTTAACAGATAGTGAACATATTTCAGTTCCTGTGTAGTTTTCATCAGCAGATCTTGAATAGATAGAATCTTCACACTACCATCTTTCATGAAGTACAGAAGCTTTTCTTTCTTTTCAAAACCATCATGACAATCTATAACTATATCAACAGCTAATAAATTGTTCAGGTTTTCAGAAGTTAAAGTACCTCCAATTTCTGTCAAGGAGTAAGGATCAACATATGACATATTCAGATATTCACCATCTCTGTGTCCAATACCTCCTCTTGAATTACTTGACAATTGCTTCAGATTTGAAAACATTTTTAACCAGAGTGCTTTTGATCTAGCCATATCAGACAAATCAACAACACTTGAAGCACTTGTAATAATTCCACCAGACTGAAAATTGATAGGTGTATCACAACTTAATGTGCTAATATGTTTCCACTTCTTGTCCTTTTCCTTTTCAAAGGCATAGCTTCTTTCCAGCGAAGATTCTTGTCTGCTTGAGTTTCTCCATTTTCTTTCATTTGAAACTTTAAGCCTTTGTAGATAGAGATTGAAATCTTTATTTGTTCTTCTTGTAATATCTCTTCTTCTGGCTTCTTCTTCTTTATCTACTTCTTTGTTGTGACAATCAACAACAGTAGATAAAATTATCAAATCAACCTCTTGCAGAATTTCAGATTCGTCAGGATCTTGAATATTGTCAGGATTAGAATCTTCAATTTGATTTGTATTGCTGAGAGTTGATTTACTTGATTTTTTTCTCAATTCAGGTTCTTCTTCAACAATTCCATCATCACCAAAAGTAGATCTGTCAGGAACTACTAGAGTTTGAATAGGTTCAGGAATTTCTTCAATTCTTAACCCTCTAGACCTTGTCTGTCTAGGTACTATTTGAGTTGAAGAACCTCTTCTACTTCTTCTAGCACCTCTCCTACCTCTGCTTCCTCTACCTCTAGCAGGAGCAGTATAACTTTCCATTGTCTCTCTTTGTAGTCTCAAAAATTCTTCATGTGAGAGATCTGGATATTCTTCACTTGCTGTAGAGAGTGCTTTTCTTGCATATAATTGTTGAACTCTTTTATCAGTGTGATATAGAGTAACAATTCTACCGTCTTTTGTAGAAAACTTCTGGAATAAATTTGGTGCATCTTCAGGATTATCAATAATCACATCTTCATCACCTTCAGGAATTGTAGCAAGAATTTGTCCATAACCAGGTGTCAGGATTTGATCTTCCGTCAGGATCTGAGATTGCACCAATGTTCTTACTGTCTTAACTCCAGAATCAGAAACATGAGTTGACTGCGTTGTTTGACTTTGAGAAGTTTGGATTGTCTTCATAACAACAGCATCAGAGGTTTCTCCTTGTATCGCTTTGTCACCACCATCATCTCCAGTATCATCATCATTATTTCTTAATACTAGATCAGGTGTACATTTTGTCTGAATAACCTTCTCCCCCTTTTTGACATCAGGATTTGACAATAATTGCAAAATTAAGGAAAGAGAGGCTTGAATTTCAGTTACCTTAGTATCCAGAGAATCAATTCTTTGTTTGATGGAGGTTTGTTCTGAAACAACAGATTTCACTTGGGATTCCACTACCCTTAGTTGAAAAGTAGTAGGCACCTTTGTAAAATTATTAAAGATATCAGTCCTCACTTTTTCAGTTGAACCCTTGATAGAATCAATCTCACTTTTCAGGCTTTTGGATAACAGAGTAGTAGCCTTCAGATGATTCTTCAAGTCTTGATTCTCTATAGACTTCACTGCATTATAGGCATGTTCAATAGCAGAAGAAAAACTGATAGATTCATCAGAATTGTGCCATGAATTGTTCCATTCATTCTGTCTAAATGCCTCTGCAGGATCAAAGGAAGGAGTAGAAAAATCTTGTCTCTGATCTTTCCCAGTAAAAGCTTTGCCAGCCATAAATGTACTTGATGAACCAAAATTAGTTCCAAGACTAATCTTGAGTGCTGTAGCAAGCTGTTCCTTCTCTTTTCTATTCTCATTATCATCATCACTATCATCATCAGAACTATCATCATCAGTATCAGGAGTAATATCAGGATCAGGAATAGCAATACCTTTCAGTTTATCCTGTGGTTCTGAGATAGGATGATCTATTGGTCTTGAACGAAGTGGCTGTATCAAAATAGGTTCATTATCAGGAGCACCACTAACGTCAGGATGAACATCGTCAGGATTTGATATGCTTGCATCAGTATTTGCTACCAATGGTTCTTGTGGAGCTTGAGGTTCAGAAGCTGCTTCAACACTTTGAGCTAAAGGTTCTTGTGTGCTTCCCTCATTGACAATGTTCTCGACCAATCTTTCAACAGAAGCTGTAGCTTTGCCTGCATCTTCACTTTGAGAAGATGGTTCTTGTGTAGCTGGAATGTTGATGTCTTCATTCTCTCTTTGAGAAAATGGTTCTTGTGTGACCATTCCACTAGCTAAGCCTTCACCCAAACTTTGATTGAGTGGTTCTTGTGTGGCAGGATCAACAGTAGCTGCTGAATTACTCTGAAATTCAGGTTCTTGTGGGCTTGATCCTTTCAGCTTCTTCTGTCTCTGATAGACTAACTCTTCTGCATTCCTCTTTTTCTTTGATGTAGGTGTAAGACCAACCAAGGAAGCAGTTGTAGATACCTTCTCCCAAGAATGTCCTCGAATCTGAGATGGAGAGGCTGGAGAGTCTGATATAGAGACAACTTTTGTTGTTGCATCAGGAATACTAACATCAGGATTTGATGTCTGAATATCAGTATCCTTCATTTGCACTGTCAAAGGAATATGATACCTGCTCTTTGATAATTTCCTTGTCTTTTGTGATTTTGATGAAGGTACCACAGCTTTAGTAGCAGTATCAGCAACTTCCTTGTTCACATTCATCACAGAGGATATAGGTAAGTCATCCTCTGAATCACTTTCATCAATCAACCTTAACTTCCTTTTCACAGGAACATTCTTAACAACCGCATCAGCTTTCTTCACCAGGACCCCTTGTACACCCCCTTGTATCTTCTTTTTAGTGAGTGGTGTAGAGGAAAAATCCTTTGAACCTGATTGCCTTCCAGACACATCAGTTCTAGCTGATTTCTTTGATTTTACAACTAAAATCTTTTGAGAGACAGTAGAGGTGGTTGTTAACTGTTTAGACTGTTTAGGTTGCATGCTTGTGTCAGGAACAAGGTGGGTTGGTCCTTGTACCATAGCATTAGAAAGTAGTCCATAACGAGTAGGCATTTTCTGATGTAAGAAAAACCTAACCTCATCAGGAATAAAAGTATTTCCGCACAAAATATTTTGCCATATCAGGATTGAAAAAAAATATTCAATAAGATTAAAATAAAATTTTATTTAAGAAAACAAAATTTATTTTAACAATCCTGAATAGCATTTTGGTTTAAGAAAAATAACCAAATTAATGGTCATAGAATTAAAACACGCTTACCAGCAAACGAGGCAAAAATATTTATGGAAAACCGAACCGTCTCATCGAGATTGTAGAAATGACCTGCACCCTTAATACACATTCTCTATAAAAGAGAACTGTTAAGCATAATCATCATATAACTATTAAAACACAAACCCTCTCCAGAGAAAAACTTACGAAAAACCTTTCACCTTCTTTGTTTTTCAATGGCTGCCAACAATCAAAACAACATACCTGATGAAGAAATTGATAGAATTTGGCAACAAATGGATGAGGCTCTAGCAGAGATGGAGCCACAACCAGTTCCTGACCCTCAGGAACATGAAGCGTTTATAAACGCTATGGTTGATGTGGTGTGGCACAACTTTGTGCAAGCCAATCCTGGTTGGAATCCTCTTGAGAATCTCATCTATGAAGAGGATGAAGACGATGAGGATGATGAAGAGGATGAGGATGAAGATGATGAAGAGCTCGTCCGAGAGCTGGAGAAACGTAAGAAGAGAATCCGTGATGCTTGTACGTCATGCAAGTTGGAGGCACGGAGGCGTCCCGGTGGTCACGGTGACGATCCGCCTTCAAGTGCATCAGCTCCTCTTTTTGTCTCTTAAGGATGGAACAAGAGACCTTCCAGTTCTGATGAACTGTGAAGCTGCTCAGGAGCATTCATGCTAATTTGCAGGGCACGTGTTCATGCTTATCTGTAAAGCACGAGTTCCTGAGTAGAAAATAGACTAGGAAAACAAATATGTAATTTCCATATTTCATGTGTAATGTATCTTCAAGTATTAATGAAATTTGTCTATTTTCTCAATTGTTTGCTTTTTGTACTTGCCTGCAAAATTTGTTAGTAACACTCATAGTGAAATTGAGATGATAAATAATAAACTCTGATAATAATGACATTGATAATTAAGACTGAAAACTTAATCAAAGACTAAGTAATAATCTAATTGTCCAGAGTTTACCAGGAGTGTTGATGACAAATTAGCATTGAACCTCTGGTTTTCATACCAGCTTCAATCATCTGAGCATCAGGATTTGACCAGTGGACTTCCTGTCAGGATTCCATCCTATCAGGATTTGATCAAAGAAAACATACCTTTCTGAATAACCATCAGGATTTGACGGTTATCAGGATTTCCTCTCTGTAGCTTTTCCTCAGAAATTCTCAAAATTCATCATTCCAAGTTCATTCACCAACTTATTGAAAGTAGCTTCAGGTAGTGGCTTGGTGAATATATCAGCTAGTTGTTGATCAGTAGGAACAAAGTGAAGTTCAATTGTTCCTTCCAGAACCTGTTCTCTTATAAAGTGATATCTGATACTTATGTGTTTAGTAAGAGAATGCTGAACTGGATTTCCTGTCATTGCAATAGCACTTTGGTTATCACAATAAATAGGGATTTTTGAGTATGACAGGCCATAATCTAACAACTGATTTCTCATCCACATTATCTGAGCACAACAACTTCCTGCAGCAATGTACTCAGCTTCTGCAGTTGAAGTGGAAATAGATTTCTGCTTTTTACTGAACCATGAAACTAGTCTTCCACCCAAAAACTGACAACTTCCTGAAGTACTTTTCCTGTCTATTTTGCATCCTGCAAAATCAGCATCTGAATAACCACATAACCCAAAATCTGATTCCCTTGCATACCAAAGGCCAAGTGAAGGAGTGCCTTTGAGATATCTGAAAATTCTTTTGACTGCAATCAGATGTGGTTCTCTAGGTTTTGCTTGAAATCTTGCACATAGACAGGTTGCAAACATGATATCTGGTCTACTGGCAGTGAGATACAATAAAGAGCCAATCATTCCTCTGTAGTGAGTTACATCTACCTCTTCACCTTGATCAGGATCAAGTTTGGTAGCTGTAGCTATGGGAGTTGAAGCAGGAGTATTGTCTTGCATGTTAAACCTTGTCAGTAAATTCCTTGTGTATTTAGACTGATTAATAAAAATCCCTTCATCAGTCTGTTTAACTTGAAGACCCAGAAAGTAACTCATTTCTCCCATCATGCTCATTTGATATCTTGACTGCATAAGCTTGGAAAACTTTTCACACAGCTTATTGTTTGTTGACTCAAAAATGATATCATCAACATAAATCTGAACTAACAGCAACTCCTTACCATGATTCAAATAAAATAGAGTTTTATCAATTGCACCTCTTTTGAATCCACTTTCCAGTAAGAATTGAGCTAAGGTTTCATACCATGCTCTTGGAGCTTGCTTTAGTCCATAAAGTGCCTTATCCAGTCTGTAGACATGATCTGGATATTTAGGATCAATGAAACCAGGAGGTTGTTCAACATAAACTTCTTCCTCCAGTTCACCATTTAAGAAAGCACTTTTAACATCCATCTGGAAAACCTTGAATTTCTTATGTGCTGCATAAGCAAGAAATATCCTGATGGCTTCTAGTCTTGCAACAGGAGCAAAAGTTTCATCATAGTCAATTCCTTCTTGTTGGGAATACCCCTTTGCAACTAGTCTTGCTTTGTTTCTGATTATGACTCCATCAGAATCAGTCTTGTTCTTGAAAATCCACTTTGTACCAACAATTGATCTATTCTTTGGTCTTGGTACCAGTTTCCAGACTTCATTCCTTTCAAATTCATTCAGTTCTTCTTGCATTGCAGTAACCCAATCAGCATCTTTAAGTGCATCTTCAACTTTCTTAGGCTCCTCCTTGGATAGAAAGTTATTATATAAACATTCATTCTGAGTTGCACTTCTTGTTTGAACACCTGCATCAGGATCTCCAATTATCAAATCAGGAGTATGATCTTTAGTCCATTTCCTTGCTGATGTCAAATTGTTTCTTGAAGTAGATGCTCCCCCTGGATTGGTGTTATCTTGGTTGAAAGAATTTGATTGATTTGAAGCTCTCCCTGAATTATTGCTATGACCTCCTGATGTGTTGTCAGGATTATCACTTGAATCAGTATCTGAAGAATTCTGTCCTGATGATTGAGTTGACTCTGAACTTGTAGTTGAATGTCGTTGCTCCCCCTCAACATTAGCACTACTAGTTGTATCACTATTGTTTGTATCATCAGTATTAGCACCATCAGTATCTGGTGTGTCATCGGGATTTGGTGACCCATCAGGATCTGATGTATTGACAGGATCTGATTCACTTTCTTCAGGTTCCTTGGAAGCTTCATTTTCAAATAACAATCTATCATGCGAGTCTTCAATGATTCCAGTTATCTTCTTATCATCAAAAGATACATGTATTGACTCCATGACAGTTCTTGTTCTCAAATTAAAAACTCTGAAGGCTCTTGATGTAGGATAACCTATGAATATTCCTTCATCAGCCTTTGTTTCAAATTTCCCTAGCTGTTCAGGATGAGTTCTGAGAACAAAACATTTACAGCCAAACACATGCAAATGCTTCAGACTTGGTTTCTTCTCTTTGAGTGACTGATAAGGAGTGACACCATGCCTGTTTATCAATGTAAGATTTTGTGTATAGCATGCTGTGTTGACTGCTTCTGCCCAGAAATATGTAGGTAATTTAGCTTCTTCCAACATAGTTCTGCCAGCTTCAATAAGAGTTCTATTCTTCCTTTCTACTACTCCATTTTGCTGAGGTGTGCCAGGAGCAGAGAATTGTTGAATGATTCCTTTGTATTTACAGAACTCTTCCATCTTTGAATTCTTAAATTCAGTACCATTATCACTTCTCAGAATCTTGACTTTATACTTTGTGGTTGTCTCAATCATCCTCACATGATCCAACAGAACTTCAGGAGTTTCATCTTTTCTATGCAGAAAATACACCCAGGTGAATCTAGAATATTCATCAACAATTACAAGAGTGTACCTTTTCTTACTGATGGACATGATGTTAACTGGACCAAACAGATCAAGATGTAGCATGTGATATGGTTCTTCAATAGAGGATTCTGATTTACTCTGGAATGATGTCCTTCTTTGTTTTGCTTTTTGGCATGCATCACAGAGTCCATCAGGTGTATATAAGACATTAGGTAATCCTCTTACTAACTCTTTCTTAACCAACTCATTGATGTTGCTGAAGTTGAGATGAGAAAGCTTCTTGTGCCAATTCCAACTTTCATCTACTGAAGCTTTACTGATGAAACATGTAGGGGAGCCATCAGTATCTGAGAGAATGTTGGCTTCATATATGTTACCATGCCTGTAGCCAGTTAGTGCTATCTTTCCTGTTGCTTTACTGACTACTTCACAATGTGTGGAATAGAAATTGACATGATAACCTCTGTCAGTGATTTGACTAATACTCAACAAATTGTGTTTTAGTCCCTTCACTAGAGCTACTTTTTCAATGATGACATTTCCAATGTTTATATTGCCATATCCCAAGGTTTGTCCAATGTTGCCATCTCCATAAGACACAGTTGGGCCAGCTTTTTCCTCATATTCTGATAACAGGGCTTTGTTTCCAGTCATGTGCACAGAACATCCACTATCCATGACTAACACATTTTTCTTTTTACCCTGCATCAGAATAGAAACACACTAGTTAGAACACTTAGGAACCCATACATGTTGGGTTCCTTTCTCATGCAATTTATTAATTTTAACAGCAGAAGACTTTTTGACTTTAGCAGTCCTGACAGGATTTACTCCATCAGGATTTGCTTTGTCAGTATCAGTATTAACAAAAGCATGCTTCTTTATGACATTTTCAGTTCTATCAGACTTTGTACTACTTTCAAACTTAGGCAATGGATCATAAAAGTTATAGTACAAATCATGATACTCTTTACATGTATAAATAGAATGCCATAGACTACCACAATGAAAACAGGACTTCTGCGGTTTATAGAGTACTGATCTATTCCTAACATCAGACTTAGGAATATCAGTAATCTTCTTCTTACTCTTCTTACAATCAATAGCAAGATGATTAGAGTTACCACAGTTAAAACAACACTTTCTAGGTGCATTTGGGATATATTTATAACCATTCTCTTTATTGATCCCAACTTTACCATTCCTGTTTCTCTTAACAGTAGCTTCCTTTTTCTTATCTGTAACCTCACAGATTTTATCCTTAAGCTGTTTCTGAGACAATAGACCTACATTCTTAGTGACTTTATTCAAGACAGGTTTAGACTTAACGATTTTAATTCCCTGAGTAGAAGAAGATCCCTTTTCAAAAGTAGAATTGGAATCCTTACCAAAAACAAAATTAACAGGAGTAATCTTAGATTTGGTTGAGTCTATAACATGTCTATAGGTCTTTGGACTAACTGTCTCATCAATGACAATTTTCTCTTTCAATTTCTTATCCTCATCTGACTTATATCCTAGACACTCTTTCCAATTCTTAGAGGTATTAATCTCATGAAATTTCCTACCAGAGTCTGTCCAGGTTCTGATTTTCTCATTAGCATATTCAAGTTCTTTTTCAAGGGAAGTACATTTAGATGTTATCTCTAAGTGCATGTGCTTAACATTATCACATTCTTTTTGTACTTCTTGCATACGAGAAAATTCAGCTTCTAATATCTCATTCCTTTTTCTAAGGTCAGACATCTCAGATAAGATTCTAGTATTCTCAGCAGTTTGACTTCTAAAGCTAATATGTAATGACTTTAGAAAACGTCTTAACTCAGAAGCATTATCAGTATCAAAATCAAAGATAGTATTTAGTACCTTATCATCAGGAGCAGCAGTTACATCAGCATTGGCCATTAACGCATAGTTGACTACCTCAGTATCAGATTCTGAGGAAGAGTCCATCCAATCCTTGCTTGATGTGATGAGTGCCTTTGTCTTGTTACATTCAGAAGCAAAGTGACCCATACCATTACACTTGTAGCATCTAACCTTTGACTTGTCAAATTTGCTACCCTTGCTGTCCTTTTTGATATACTTGTCTTTGTCTGCTTTGAAGGTCTTTTTCTGAAAGTTGCCTTGTCTTCTATTCTTCCTGAACTTCATCCTTCTGAAGTTTCTGACAATCATAGCAACCATCTCTTCCATGTCTGAATCAGAAGATTCATCACCAGTATTGGCATCAGGATTGCCATCAGTATCTGATGAAGAGTCGTCAGGATCTGACTCAGCTACTCTTGCTTTCCTTCTAGAGACCTCCATAGCTTTCTCTTTTGATTTTGCTTCTACATTCAAAGCAATTGACTTTGCCTTGCTGCTTTTCTTGTTCTTTCTCTGTTGAACTTCAAGATCATGAGTTCTTAGCATCCCATAGATCTCATCAAGAGACACAATGTTCAGATCATACTGGTGTCTAATGATTGGGGTATGAGTATCCCATTCTTCAGGTAAAGCTCTAAGAAATTTGGTGTTTGAATCTTCAGTTTCATATACTTTGTCAACTAAGGATAAGCTGTTCAATAGTGTCAGGAATCTATCATATAGCTCAGTCAGGCTCTCTTCAGGTCTTGCATCGAATTGTTCATATTCTTGAATCAATAGCGCCCTTCTGTTTTTCTTGACAGATGCAGATCCCTGGCACTGAGTTTCCAAAGTATCCCAGATTTCTTTTGAAGACTTGCATGCAATCACTCTGTTTGACATAACAGCATCAAGACCATTGTGCAAGATATTCTTTATCTTTGGTTCTCTGAGTACATGAGCTTTTTCTTCTGGAGTCCATTCAGATTTAGCTTTGACCACATAATGTTCTGGTACTGTATCTGTTCGTTCTACGAACTTTGTTGGTATATATGGTCCATCACGAATCCTGTCCAGATTGTCAGGATCCATAGCCTCCAGGTACATCAGCATCTTTACCCTCCATGTGGGATATTCTGAAATCTTCAAGATGGGAATCTTCATGCTTTCATACTTGGTTGTCGACATCTTTAGATCGTATCTGATTCAGAATTAAATCAGTTTGCTCTGATACCAATTGTTGCCCAGTAAATAACAATTGTAGAAGGGGGTTGAATACAATTGTATAAGATTCTCGACTTTATATAACACAAATATGAAAGATCAATAACAATAACAATAACAGCTTTATTAACTTTGATATAAAACTGTTACAAACTCTCTTAAGAAATTCTGATGTTCTTAAGAGCTGCTAGCTTACAAAAACTCTCTCAAGAAATTCTGTTCTTAAGAGCTTCTCTCCGATTATGTTCTCTCTCTGATAAGTACATAAATCGAAACCAAAACTGTGTTTATATAGTGCACACAGCTTCTCTATCAATAACAATATAAGTCCTAATCATAATAAAGATAGAAACATATCTTTAATCGATAGCTGCATTCTACAAACCAGGAACAAACTTCCATGTTTATCTAGACTCCAAATATAACTCGAAGTAGGAATCCTGATCAGCTTCAAGTCCTGATGATCAAACCTGATCATAGTCTGAGTAGGAATCCTGATGATCAATAAGATACTGACGCTTGATCAAATACTGATGACCATGCAATACTGATGACGTCAGCAATCCTGATCAGTTGAGTCTAGCTTCTGACAATCATTGAATTCTGATCTAACAGTTGAAATAGAACAAGGTTTTATCAATTGTACCTCTAGTGAACCCACTTTCTAAAAGAAATTGAGTCAGAGTTTCATACCATGCTCTAGGTGCCTGCTTTAATCCATATAATGCTTTGTCCAATCTGTAGACATAGTCTGGATGCTTAGGATCCACAAACCCAGGTGGTTGTTCAACAAAGACTTCTTATTCAAGTTTCCCATTGAGAAAAGCACTTTTCACATCCATCTGAAAGACTTTAAACTTTTTATGAGCAGCATAGGCCAGAAAAATCCTTATTGCCTCCAATCTAGCAACTGGAGCAAAGGTTTCATCATAATCAATTCCTTCCTGCTGTGAATAGCCTTTAGCCACAAGTCTAGCTTTATTCCTTGTAATCACTCCATCACTGTCTGTTTTGTTTCTGAAAACCCACTTTGTACCAACAATAGATCTATTCTTTGGTCTTGGTACAAGTGTCCAGACTTCATTTCTTTCAAATTCATTTAACTCTTCCTGCATAGCTGTTATCCAGTTAGCATCTTGAAGAGCTTCTTCCACTTTCCTGGGCTCAGTTTGAGACAAGAATGCATGAAACATACATTCATTAGTTGTAGCACTTCTAGTTCTTACACTAGCTTCTGGATCTCCAATTATCAAGTCAGGTGTATGGGCTTGAGTCCACCTTCTTGCTGTAGGTAATTGGCTTCTATTATCATTATTAGATCCTTCCCCTTGATCCATGCTCTCCTGATTTTCTTTTTGACCATTTGCATTCTCTGTGGCTCCCCCTGAATTGGACTGTTCAGTATTTGAACTTTCAGAGTTTAACCCAGAGTTTCTATTTGATTCTTCAGCTGACTCACTTTCAGAATTTGAGTCATCATTTTGAGATGTTGCTGAAGTATCTTCACGCTCCCCCTCAACTGGTTCTCTATTTTGTTCTGTCAGAGAAACTTCCTCAGTGTTTACCAGTAGAGGTTCAGAGTATGCTTCATTAGAGTTTGTTGGATTTGCTTCATCAGAGTTTACGTCATCAGAGTTTAGATCTTCATTTTCAAAGCGAAGTTGATCATGATATTCTTCATCTTCTATTCCAGTTATTTTCTTGTCATCAAATGACACATGTATAGATTCCATGATTACTTTAGTTCTCAGATTGTAGACTCTGAATGCTTTAGTTGACAGTGGGTATCCGACAAAAATTCCTTCATCAGCTTTTAAGTCAAACTTTGTCAACTGTTCAGGATGAGTTTTCAACACAAAGCACTTACATCCAAAAATATGAAAATATTTCAAATTTGGCTTCTTATTTTTCACCATCTCATATGGTGTTTTCCCATGCTTGTTGATCAGTGTAGCATTTTGAGTAAAACAAGCTGTTTGAACAGCTTCTGCCCAGAAGTAGGTTGGCAATTTTGCTTCTTCAAGCATTGTTCTGGCAGCTTCGATTAGAGTTCTGTTCTTTCTTTCAACTACACCATTTTACTGTGGAGTACCAGGTGCAGAAAATTCTTGCTTCACTCCTCTTTCCTTGCATAAAGCTTCCATTTCAGAATTTCTAAATTCAGTACCATTATCACTCCTTAGAATTTTCACTTTGTACTGTGATCCTTTGTCCAATAGCTTCACATGATCCATCAAAGTTAAGGCAGTTTCATCCTTCTTTGCTAAGAAATACACCCAGGTGTATCTGGTGTATTCATCAACAATTACCAAAGCATATTTCTTTCTGCCCATTGACATTACATTCACTGGACCAAAGAGATCAACATGTAAAAGATGATAAGGTTCCACAACTGAAGATTCAGATTTACTCTTGAAAGATTACTTCCTTTGCTTGGCCTTTTGACAAGAATCACACAGACCATCTAAGCTGAGTATTGACTTTGGAAGTCCCCTTACAAGATCTTTTCGAATCAGCTCATTGATGTTGTTCAAGTTTAGGTGAGAGAGCTTTGTTAGATATAATTGCTAATGTTTGTTTATCAGTGTTTAAGCAACAGGTACTGACAAGAGTTTATCAGAAGCCGATCAGAGTTTAGTTAAACTCTGATAGGGTGAAGAGTTTAAAGGAAGCCGGTCAGAGTTTATTTAAAGTCTGACAAGGTGATAGTTGAATTAGCTGTCGGTGCAGAATTGAAGATTCTAGAAGCAATACATTCTGAAGATGGAAAGAAGCAGAATATATTGATACAGCTAAGGAAACAGGATAGAAGATAAGAAGCAATCCTTAATTGATATGAATTGTATAGCTAACTTGTAGGAATATCAATTAGAGAAGGATTGTATGTAGCTGTGTACTATATAAACACAGATAGGTTATCCCTAGAAGGGATGCGATCATTGAGATATTATTCTTGTAACCTAGAAGCTTTTTATGATTCATTAACATCATAAAGAGAGAAGCTGTTAATAAGATTACAGTTTTATTGATTCATAAACAGTGTTATTAATTATTGTTATTCTCATACATATTTGATTATATTGTGTATTCGGCCTAACAATTGGTATCAGAGCCAAGGCTGTTTAATATATACAGTTTTACGATTAAAACACAGTAATAATCATGTCTGAAGAAAATCAAAATCAAGTTCCTCCTGCGGCTGAACAGGTTAAGCCAAATTCTGTGAGTCGATATGAAACTATCAGGGTTCCAATTCTCAGGCCAATAGAGTATCCAATATGGAAGGTGAAGATGACCATGTTTCTGGAGGCTACAGATCCAGAATATCTTGACAGAATCAATAATGGTCCTCATAAGCCAACTAAATTATCTCCTGCTGTTGGTGATAAAGAACAGACACTGATTCCAAAGGAAAAGAAAGATTATACTCCTGAAGACATCTCATCAATTGCAAAGGATGCAAAGGTTAGACATCTACTCCACAGTGCTTTAGATAATGTTATGTCTAACAGAGTAATTGGCTGCAAAACGGCAAAGGAAATCTGGGATGCTTTGGAAGTAAGGTGTCAAGGAACCACTGCTATAAAGAAGAACAGGAAGACAATACTCACACAGGAGTATGAGCACTTTGATTCAAGATCTAATGAAACCTTGACTGAGACTTATGACAGGTTTTGTAAATTACTGAATGATCTGTCTCTGGTTGACAAAGAATATAATCTTGAAGAGTCAAATCTCAAGTTTCTCTTATCTCTACCTGAAAAATGGGATCTGAAGACGACCTCAATCAGAGATAATTATGATCTTGAAGATACAGATCTTGATGAGATTTATGGCTTGTTAAAGACTCACGAACTTGAGATAGATCAAAGAAACAGAAGATCAAGCAAGAAGACAAAATCTGTTGCTCTCAAAGTTGAGGAGAAGCCCATTGAAAAGAAGGAATCATCAAAGAAGAAAGCCAAGGGAAAGGCTTTAGTCATTAAATCTGAAAGTGAGTCATCAAACTCTGATGATGACTCAAACTCTGTTGAAGCTTCTGACTCTGAGGATGATGAAGAACAGTTGATGCAAATGGCGGCATTGATGGTGAAGACCTTCAAGAAGATGGGATTCAAGAACTTCAAGAAGGGTAAAAGATTCTCAAGGAGAGATTCAAATTCTGAGAAGAAGAATTTCAGAAAGTCTGATGGAAGGGATACCAAGTCTGGTAAGAAGGACAAATCTGAGATCCAGTGCTACAAGTGCAAAGAGATGGGTCACTATGCTCCAGAGTGCAAGAAAGGAAAAACTGGAAAAGCACTCGTCTCTAAAGGCAAAGACTGGGCAGATACTTCAGATTCTGATGATGGAGAAAATTATGCTCTTATGGCAACTGTCAAAGATGAGACTGAATCATCAGAAAATAAGGTACCCCTAACTACTTATGCGTATGATACTGATAATATTTCTGAATTAAGAATTTATCTTAAGAACATACATGTTAGTTATAGGGATCAGACTTTAGAGAATGAAAGGATTAAATCTGAGAATCTTAGTCTTAAAGAAAGAAACAAGTTTCTTGAAAGAGAACTTGAGAATATGAAGCAGACTCAAAAAGAAAGAGATGATGCTGTTTATGTGGAACAGGAGTTGCTTAAAAGGTATAGGCAACTAGAATCTGATTTAGAGAAGGAAAGAAAAATAATTAAAACTTGGACTAATTCTGGCAGAGATACACATCAAGTTTTTCAAACAGATGCTGTAGGTTTAGGATACAGTGAGGAAGATGAACTTAGGTTTCAAGATAAAATTAAGTTTAGAGCTTTCACAAGTTCATATTCAACTCCTGTAACATTTGTTCCTGAATCTGGAAAGTTAAAATCTGCAGTTGTGAAAGAAACTGTTATGGAGCCAGTTGAAACTTGTGTTGAACAAGTAGATACTGAATCTAAAACAGAGAAGCCTGTTAAGATAGAAGCTGTTAAAGAACCAATAAGAGTCTGTGAGAAACAGGTTAATGTTGGTTTAATGACAGGAAAACAGTTTAAACATAAGCTCAAAGAGGTTAAGTCTGCCATGAAACCTAAAGGGTCCAAGAGAAATAGGAATGGAAAAATAGGCATAAACAATAGAAATAATTATTTGCCTAATGCTGGTGCTTTAAGGAAAACATGTTACAGTTGTGGTAGTTCTAATCATCTTGCTAGATTTTGCACTAAGAACAAGCATATTAATTCTTTACCTTCTACTTCAGAAGTAAAGAATGATTATGTTAGAGTAAAACCACAGACCTTATGCAAACATTGTGGGAGCACTTGGCATTCCATTTACACATGTAAGAGTTATCATGCAATTTATCATAATTACTATGAGCTAAAACCCAACTTGAAGTGGGTTAGAGCAAACTCTGCTAGTGTAAAATCTGACAATGTTAGTTTAAACTCTGAGAAAGTTGATTCCGCTGCAAAAGCTAACACTGTTAAGAAAGGCAAAGGATCCAAGCAAGTCTGGATCCTTAAAACTAACACTTAGTATTTGTTTGTGATTGCAGGGTATAATAGAGAGCACACTTATTTTGGACAGTGGATGCTCAGGACATATGACCGGAAATAAAGCCCTGCTATCAGACTTTGTGGAGAAGGATGGCCCAAAAGTTTCCTATGGAGATGGCAACGTAGGACATACTATGGGATATGGCAACATTAATCTTGGAGGTGTCATCATCACAAATGTAGCTCTAGTCTCAGGACTCAAGCACAATTTGTTATCTGTGAGTCAAATCTGTGACAGAGGAAACCATGTAGATTTTCATAGTGAATACTGTGAAGTAATCAGTAAATCTACTGGAAAAGTTGTTCTAGTTGGACACAGGCGCAACAATATTTATGAAGCAAGTTTGGTAACAAACTCTGATGGAAAAACAGTGTGTCTGACTGCAAGAATGTCAAATGAAGAGAGTTGGAATTGGCATAAAAAGCTCTCTCATCTCAATTTGAACAACATTAATGAGCTGATAAGAAAGGATCTTGTAAGAGGACTCCCAAAATCAACACTCAGTCTAAATGGCCTATGTGATTCCTGTCAAAAGGCCAAACAAAGGAAGTCATCTTTCAAAAGCAAGTCTGAATCTTCAGTGGTGGAACCTTATCATCTTCTACATGTTGATCTCTTTGGACCAGTGAATATAATGTCAATGGGCAGAAAGAAATATGCTCTAGTAATTGTTGATGAATATACTAGATATACATGGGTGTATTTCTTGTCAAAGAAGGATGAAACTGCTCAAATTCTAATGGATCATGTAAATCTACTGGACAAAGGATCACAGCACAAAGTTAAAATAATAAGGAGTGATAATGGAACTGAATTCAGAAATTCATTCATGGAAGCTTTCTGCAAGGAAAGAGGGGTGAAACAAGAATTTTCTGCACCTGGCACTCCACAGCAAAATGGTGTAGTTGAAAGAAAGAACAGAACTTTAATTGAAGCAGCCAGAACTATGCTTGAAGAAGCAAAATTACCAACATACTTCTGGGCAGAAGCTGTTCAAACTGCTTGTTTTACTCAAAATGCTACACTGATCAACAAGCATGGGAAAACACCATATGAGATGGTGAAAAATAAGAAGCCAAATTTGAAATATTTTCATATATTTGGATGCAAATGCTTTGTGTTGAAGACTCATCCTGAACAGTTGACAAAGTTCGAGTTAAAAGCTGATGAAGGAATTTTTGTTGGCTATCCACTGTCAACAAAAGCATTCAGAGTTTACAATCTAAGAACTAAAGTGATCATGGAATCCATACATGTGTCATTTGATGACAAGAAAATAATTGGACTTGAAGACAAGGATGGATATGATCAACTACGTTTTGAAAACGAAGATCTATTCTCTGATGATATAAACTCTGATGAAGCAGGGTTGACAAACTCTGACGAAGCATACTCTGAACCTCTACTGGTAAATACTGGAGAAACTGATAATTCTCAAATTGAACAAAATAGAGAACCAGTTGAGGGGGAGCGTGAAGAAGCTCAACATGACACAGCAAGTGAGTCAGTTGAGGAAACTGATTCAAACTCTGACAATTCAAACTCTGAGTCATCAAATTCAGGGGGAGCCTCAGAGAATGTAGAAAGTCAACATATGAATCAGGAGAGCATGGATCAAGGGGGAGGATCCAACAATGATGCAAGAAACCACTTACCATCAGCAAGAAAGTGGACACAGGCACACACACCTGATCTCATAATTGGAGATCCTGATGCTGGTGTAAGAACCAGAAGTGCAACAAATAATGAGTGTCTGTATCATGCTTTCTTGTCTCAAACTGAACCAAAGAAAGTGGAGGAAGCTCTTCAAGATGCTAATTGGATTACAGCAATGCAAGAAGAGTTAAATGAATTTGAAAGAAATGAAGTCTGGACACTTGTACCTAGACCGAAGAACAGATCAATTGTAGGTACAAAGTGGGTTTTTAGAAACAAGACTGACAGTGATGGTGTGATTACAAGGAATAAGGCTAGACTTGTGGCAAAAGGTTATTCACAACAGGAAGGAATTGACTATGATGAAACCTTTGCTCCAGTTGCAAGACTGGAGGCCATAAGGATTTTTCTGGCCTATGCTGCACACAAGAAGTTTAAAGTCTTTCAGATGGATGTGAAAAGTGCTTTTCTAAATGGGAAGCTTGAAGAAGAGGTATTTGTTGAACAACCACCATGATTTGTAGATCCCAAGCATCCAGATTATGTCTACAGGCTTGACAAGGCATTATATGGACTAAAGCAAGCACCAAGAGCATGGTATGAAACTCTTGCTCAATTTCTTTTAGAAAGTGGGTTCACAAGAGGTACAATTGATAAAACCTTGTTTTATTTCAATTCTGGTGATGATTTGCTGTTAGTTCAAATTTATGTAGATGATATTATTTTCGGATCTACTAATGACAAACTTTGTAAGAAGTTTGCAAAGCTTATGCAATCCAGGTATCAAATGAGCATGATGGGAGAGCTTAGTTATTTTCTAGGCTTACAGGTCAAGCAAACAGATGATGGGATCTTTATCAATCAAGCAAAGTATACCAGAAATCTTCTAAAGAAATTTGGTATGCTTGATAGTTCATCTGCAACAACTCCCATGGCTACAGCAACGAAGCTTGACAAAGACACAGGAGCCTCAGTAGATATGACTAACTACAGAGGAATGATAGGGTCTTTACTGTATCTTACAGCAAGTAGACCTGATATCATGTATGCAACATGTCTTTGTGCAAGATTTCAAGCAGATCCTAGAGAGCCTCATCTAACAGCTGTAAAAAGGATTTTCAAATATCTCAAAGGCACCATAACCTTGGGTTTGTGGTATCCTAGAGAATCAGAGTTTAAGTTGATTGGTTACTCTGATGCAGATTTTGCAGGCTGTAAGATAGACAGAAAAAGTACAAGTGGAAGCTGTCAATTTTTAGGTGACAGATTGGTTTCTTGGTACAGTAAGAAACAGAAATCAATTTCTACATCCACTGCTGAAGCAGAGTATATAGCAGCTGGTAGCTGTTGTGCACAGATTTTATGGATGAAGAATCAATTGCTGGATTATGGATTAAGGTACTCTAGAATACCTATTTTCTGTGATAACCAAAGTGCTATTGCTATGACAGGAAATCCAGTACAGCATTCCATGACCAAGCACATCAGCATAAGATATCATTTTATCAGAGAACATGTGGAAGAAGGGAATATTGAGCTTCATTTTGTGTCTACAGACCAACAACTTGCAGATATCTTCACCAAACCTTTGAGTGAAGCTACTTTTACAAGATTGGTAAATGAACTTGGAATGATCTCTGGTTCTGACTAGAGATACGGGTCAGACTCAAAATTTATACATGTTTAATTCTTGTTGCTCATGATTCCTTGCATGTGTTAACTGTTATGTGAACCAGCATGTTAAACTCTGATGATAAACTCTGTGAAGTGTTAGTCATACTCTGAAAGCATACTCTGAAGATAAACTCTGTTGGTCATACTCTAATAATTACAGTTTAAATGCTATACTCTGATTGTAATTTTGTCTGAAACATATGGACCAATGAAGAAATTTGTATGAAGCATAATTCTCAGTAAGTAACTGTGAATCCTTAAGAGTTGTATAGACTCTGATCTCAAAAATGTGCAGTAAGCTAACACAGCATGATACTGTCTCAATATTTATAGCATCTCTTAGTTTATTGATCCTATACACTGAGTCTGTATTAGCTGTTTGCATTTTCTCTCATAAGTTAATTATATTTACTGATAAAAAGTCTAAACTCTGATTATTAATTTCAAATAATTCACCCTCAAATTCAAAAGATGCCAAACAGAGCACAAATTCCTTTGAGATCATGTTGTGCCTAGGACGATCCAGGAACTTATTGTATGAAATAAGGGCTAAAATCTTTGATTTTTGGTGACTAGTGCCAACCACTGATTACTGGAAAAATAAATAAAAAAAAAAAAAAAAAAAAAAAAAAAAAAAAAAAATTAATTTATAAAGGGGGTGAAAAATAAAAGACATATCCAAATGAAAGGATATCAGTAATACAGAGTTTAGATATAAAATCAGATTTTATGTTATACATGAGAGTTTAGGCAACCAGTTTTTACTACTTTAGATTGTGGATTTTATGCACTTTGAGATGGTCTAAATACTGATTTCGGTAAACTCTGCTACTACACACACATATTTTCACAACTGTACAGATTGAGAAAAGAGTTTATTGACAAAGAAGGACAAATGGTAAACACTGATGTTTTGTGTGAAATACGCCGAGGTTACTTTATTTTAATCTCTGATGGTTAAAATAATTTCCTTGTTTCAGACAGTTTATGATTTTGGGATTAGTCATTTGTTTTTCGAAAAAGTGTGATTGAACAGAGAAAAGATAGAGCTTGTTTGATAGTGATTGACAAATGTTATTGAGTATGTTTATTAAGTCCTGTTTGTGATTTGTATTGCTGCTGAGTATGTTAGTTAATTGGTTTAAGTTTTTTTGTCTTTCCAATTACTATGCAATATTGATAATACTGAAATGTAAAGAAACAAATTTTTCATTAATTGATTCAAATTTACATTCAGACAATTTCATACTCATGTTAAGCTAATCTTTCTGGTACATACTAATCACTATGGTTACAAAAGAGAAGATCTGTTTAACCAGGACAAGTACTTGAATGCTATCCAACATCGAAGCAGAAGAGCTAGAGCCAGAAGCTATTGTGCTCTACTACTTCTGATGATAGCTACCCAGTTGCTCATCTGGTCATTATACCATTTGGGATAGCTTGAAATCCTCCTAATGATGAATCATCATCATCATCTTCTCGGGATCTCTTTCTGCTTTGCAGCTTGCAGGATTCTAAGAAGAGGTTTTCTTTTGAACCCGACAAGAAACTCAGTTGAAAAAGCATGAAGCAGATCTCCATGGCATCTTCATCTGCGAGGATTGGTGCATCATATGGTCCTGGACGGAAGATGTATACATGAGGGTTGGAGAAAGGCCCTTCGGCTATTTCATCATCTACGATAAGGCCTTCATCATTCAAGAATGAGAGAACAAGAAACTCATCGATAAGATAGTTTTCTTGTTGCTGCCAGTTCATGTTCCAAAACTCTTCCACATCCAGGAATTCGAAAGTTCCAGCCATTTTGGTGTATAGTAAGTTTAAGATATGAAGCCTGTTGTTACATTGCTTTGGTATTTAAAGCATTCAAACAGGGTATCTGAAAGGTTTTTCTTGGAGATTGAAAGGTTTTCGAAGCGCTTGGGATACTAAGGTGCGGAGTTTCGAGACAGTCATTATTATTTTGACTGTTGAGTTCTTTGTACTTTATTATTTAAATTGATAATTTTATTATTATTGATTTTTTTTCTTTTAAGCGAATATTTTGAGTGTTATATGTGATGACAGGTGTCTCCACGTTTGCACGTGTGTATAGGAAGTTGTTAGATACAGCTGTCAGCGTATTCACGTTTGACATCTGTCCCACTAACATACTTCTAATCTTTACAGTTATTATTTAATACACTACATACACACGATTCAATCTTTTACGCATTTCATCTTCTCATAACATTTTACTCACACACAAACACTCAAACACTTTCAAAGCCCAGTACTTTTTGTTTTCAAATCTTACAAATGGCAACTACAGCGTTTATTGCCTCTGAATTAGAATTTGTCCCAAATAACTACTCCGCTCCTGTAGCAAATGAGAACGCACCGGAGGCGTTTCATTTGATTCAGAGTTTCTTGTCAAACTCTGATATTGGCACTGCTCTCACCGCACCATCGAAGTGTCTGCAACACAAATCAAATCTTTTTGGCAGACAGGTGTCTATGATAATGGAGGAGAGTCTGGATCTCCATCTATCATTTTTCAATATGAGGACAATGACTATGCTGTTACTCCTACTACTGTTCGTGATGCTTTGGGTCTTGAAGATTTCAATTCGTTCACAGTTGCTGTTGGAGATTCTGAGTTAGTTAGAATGATGCGAGAAATAGGTTACTCTGGACCACTGACAAAGATTGGTCAATTGAAGCGGCCGCTCTTGAGAAAGGAATGGAGTTTCTTTTTCGACTGCATTACAAGAGCGTTCGGGAAAAAGTGCACAAACTGGGATGCAATTCCCACTGATAGTTTACAGATCGGGTATTCTCTTCTCTATGGCAGTCAATTTGATGTTGCTAGATTAGTTTTAACTAATATTGGTGAGAAAATGCTAGAGAATAGAAATGTTGTTTACTTCTCTAGGTTTTGTCAATTGATATTCAATCATTGCTGCCCTGATGTTGAGATTTTAGATGAGGATGTAATTCTTTCATTTAAATTGCACAAACGTATATTCTCTGATCTTATCAACAAGGACAACAAGAAAGGAGAAGTTGGTCCTTTAATGTTCCCTGCATCTGTGCAACAATTTCTTGACAACTTACAACAGCAAAATGTCTCAACTACTGAAGCTGGACCTTCTGTATCTCAACCACAGAGGTCAAAGAGATCTAAAGTTCGAGCAGTTAAGTCTAACTTGCAACAACCTGAAGCTGAGGTATCAAATGTTGATGCTGTGCCTCAGAGAAAAAGAATGAAGAAAAAGAGAGCCCAACGACCAAAGACTGTTGCTGCTGATTCTGTTGCAGACTCAGATACTGAAGCTGATGCAGAAAATCTTCATCAGAGAAAGAGAAGATTAGTTGCTAATCAACTTTTTGGTGATATTATTGCCAATATGAACAAAGTTCCTGAGGAAAATGAAGCTCCTGAAGCTTTTGTTCAGGAGGAAGCTGCAAATCCAGAAGCTGTCAATCAAGACAGGCTAAATACTGATGATATTGAAATGGATTTTGATAGAGAAGCTCCTACATCAAAGGCTAATGATGTAGTTGAGGAAGCTGCTGCTCATTCTGACAGCAGAATTTTTGATCTTGAAGAAAATGTAAGAGAAGCTGATCAAGCTACTACAGAATTGGTAGAAACTATTGCTTCCCACACAGAAATCATTTCTCTTGATTTTGAGAAAGGTGAGGAAGTTGATCAGATTAGAATTGATCATCCTACAGAAGCTGTTGCTGTACCTGCTGATGCAACAGAGAATGTTCCTGTAGCAGCAGAGTTTGTTGCAAACTCTGAAGATGCTCTTGTTCTTGAAGCTCTACAACAATCAGTTGTTGAGATTGTTCAGCGAGAAGCAGAGGTAATTGCTAAAGCAAACTCTGATATTCCTGAAACTGTTGCAGAGAAAGTCAATGATGAAGCTGCACAGTTAGAACATGAAATCACTGCTGAACATGTTCCTGAAGAGATTGCAAGAGAGGATGACAATGTTAATGCTAGTCCTGCTCATTCACCTTCACACATATCTGACATTCAAGCCAACTCTGATGAAGAAAGAGAGTTCAATAGGGCTACTGAAGAACATTTTCAAGAGATGTACTTCAAGAACTGGACGGCAGCAGATTGTATTTTCACTTCACAAAGGGCTGCTGATTTAACTGCTAACTCTGTTAAAGAGATTACAAATCCTGCACTTCTCAGTCATCTCAAAGCAACTGTTGTTCAAATCAAATCATTAAACAATCGTTTTGATGCTTCTGATAAGATGATTGAAGGGTTAAGGAATGATATAGCTACAAGAGAGCTTACACAGCAGAAGGACAAATCTCTATACATCTCTTTGTGTAAAGAGCAAAAGACTTTCAATTCTAGATTGTCGAAAGTTGAGGAGAATCAGACTGCTATGTCTGCTCAACTAACTTCAATTTCTAATGCTCTGGAGTTGCTGACATCAGTACTACTTTCTGATGATGTCAAAAAGGGGGAGAGTGTACCAAGTGACAAATGCAAAGACACTCAAGCTCTGAGACGGAGGGGTGATGGTAATGATGGTGGAAGCAAGGGAGGTGAATCTGAAAAGAGTTTAGGCTTAAGATCATCAAGATCGAGATCAAACTCTGAGAGAAGATCAAACTCTGGTAAGGAAAAAGTAATTTCTGCCAGTGGTTCAAGGCTCAAAAGTTTGATAAACACTGATAAGCCTAGCACTGATGAAGAAGTTGCTGCTAAATTATTTATAGCAGAACACGGAAAAGATGTTACAATTGAAGATATCCAAGCTGAAGAGCAAATGCTTGCTGAAGAACACAGGAAGAATCTTGAAGCTGGGATATACAAAAAGAAAGAAATCAAGGCTCCTAGAAAGAAAGAAACTGGAATTATTATTAAAGAAAATACTCAACAGAGTATACAATACACCAGGAGGCCTTTGATTAGAAACTCTGATAAGGGTAAAGGCAAAATGATTGAAGAGCCTAACCTGAAGGAGAAAGAATATTCAACCTCTGACATTGCTCAAGTTGAAACAAGATTACCAAAATCAACCTCTGACGCTGCTCAAGTTGATGATACTATTGAAGTTAAGCCAGCCTCTGACAAGGCTCAAGCTGTGCAAACTCAGCTAGCTCCACAACTCCAAGGTATTTTTAGAAGACCTGTACTATCTGAAGCTCTGACACTTCAACCTGTGGATTTTTCTCAAACCAGGACTGTACTTGGAAAAGAAACTTTTGATAAAGCTGGTTTAGGTTCACATAGGGAGAAGAGAATAAACAACAGATCTGGAGATCAATCATCATTGGCAGTATCTGGCACTATTACTCAAGAGAATCTTGATATGCTAGACTCTGTTCAGTTGATATTTCACAAGGGTTTGAAGAAAGATTTTCTGTTGTATTTTATGAATGATGGAAGAGTTTACAGAGTTGCAGAGTCTGATATAGATCTCAAATCTTATCAAGAATTGGAGTATGTTCTGTACTTGTTAAAAGTCAAAAACAGAAACACTCACAATGCTGCTACATTTATCAGACAAAAGATGCAAAGATCTAAGGTGATGCTTGGAGGAGGAATTTCAAAGGTATACATTCCTAAGTATAGAGATGCTTATGGAAATGTTATAGAAATGAAGAGAAACAGTACAAGACTAAGGACTGATCTGGGAGTTAAAGTCTTAGAATTCAATCTAGAATCTGATAAAGCACATTTTATTAAGCTAGGGAATGAGATGAGGAAGAATTCCATCTATTCTCTGAGAGCTGCTATTTATCAGACTGGTGAATCTGATCCAGAACTCAAGGAACTGAAAGAAATCATGGTTGAAGAGCTGGAAAAGGCTGAAAGAAGACTTCTAATTGATTATCTCAGGACAGTGCCTGATATTCAAGAAATCAAATAAAGTCTGACTGTAAGTTTTTAATATTTTCTATTCTAAGTCAAATTTAAACTCTGTTTTTAAATTAAACTCTGTTATATGTTAAACACTGCATTTGTTAAAAGGTTTTGACATCATCAATTATATGTTTAACTTGTACATTTTATTATGAACAAGTTGGGGGAGATTGTTAGATATAATTGCTAATGTTTGTTTATCAGTGTTTAAGCAACAGGTACTGACAAGAGTTTATCAGAAGCCGATCAGAGTTTAGTTAAACTCTGATAGGGTGAAGAGTTTAAAGGAAGCCGGTCAGAGTTTATTTAAAGTCTGACAAGGTGATAGTTGAATTAGCTGTCGGTGCAGAATTGAAGATTCTAGAAGCAATACATTCTGAAGATGGAAAGAAGCAGAATATATTGATACAGCTAAGGAAACAGGATAGAAGATAAGAAGCAATCCTTAATTGATATGAATTGTATAGCTAACTTGTAGGAATATCAATTAGAGAAGGATTGTATGTAGCTGTGTACTATATAAACACAGATAGGTTATCCCTAGAAGGGATGCGATCATTGAGATATTATTCTTGTAACCTAGAAGCTTTTTATGATTCATTAACATCATAAAGAGAGAAGCTGTTAATAAGATTACAGTTTTATTGATTCATAAACAGTGTTATTAATTATTGTTATTCTCATACATATTTGATTATATTGTGTATTCGGCCTAACAAGCTTCTTATGCCATTTCCAACTCTCTTCATTTGACATTTTTGCAGACAGACACACAGCTTTTCCTTCAGAGATTGTTATCAAACTTGCTTCATAAATGTTATTGCGCCTGTGTCCAACTAGAACAACTTTTCCGGTAGATTTACTGATAACCTCACAGTGTTCAGTATGAAAATCTACATGGTATCCTCTGTCACAGATTTGACTCACAGAAAGTAGATCGTGCTTGAGTCCTGAGACTAGAGCTACATTTGTGATGATGACACTTCCAAGATTGATATTGCCATATCCTAGAGTACGTCCTATGTTGCCATCTCCATAGGAAACTTTTGGGCCAGCTTTTTCCTCAAAATATGATAGCAGGGCTTTATTTCCAGTCATGTGTCCTGAGCATCCACTGTCCAAGATAAGAGTGCTCTCTTTTATGCCCTGCAATCACAAACAATCACTGAGTGTTAGATTTAAGGATCCAGACTTGCTTGGATCCTTTGGCTTTCTTAACATTGTTAGCTTTTGCAGCGGAATCACTATCAACAGAGTTTAAACTAACATTGTCAGACTTTACACTTGCGGAGTTTGCTCTAACCCATTTCAAGTTGGGTTTTAGCTCATAATAGTTGTGATAAATAGCATGATAACTCTTGCAAGTATAAATGGAATGCCAAGTGCTCCCACAGTGTGTGCATAAAGTCTGAGGTCTAACCCTAACATAATCATTTTTTTACTCCACACTTGGAGGGTAAAGAATTAATATCTTTGTTTTTCCTGCAAAAACTAGCAAGATGGTTAGTACTTCCACAGTTATAACATGTTTTTCTTGGAGCAACAGTGGTAAGCAAATGATTATTCCTTTTATTTATGCCTATCTTTCCATTCCTGTTCTTCTTGAACCCTTTCTGTTTCATGACAGACTTTACTTCTTTGAGCTTATGATTGAATTGTTTTTCTGTCATTAAACCAACATTAACCTGTTTTTCACAAGTTTCAACTGGCTCCATAACAGCTTCTTTCACAACTACAGATTTTAGCTTACTGGATTCAGAAACAAATTTCATAGGTTTAAGTTGTGGTTTGACTTTAACTTTATCTTTGAACCTAAGTTCATCTTCCTCACAGTAACCTAAACCTACAGTATCTGTCTAAAAAACCTGATGTGTGTCTTTTCCAGAATTAGTCCAGGTTTTAATCACTTTTCTCTTTTTTTCTAATTCAGATTCAATTTGCCTATATCTTTTAAGTAATTCATGTTCAACATAAACAACATCATCTCTCTCCTTTTGAACTTGTTGCATGTTAACAAGTCTCTCTTCAAGAAATTTATTCCTCTCTTTAAGACCTAGATTCTCAGATTTGATTCTTTCATTCTTTAAAGTCTGATCCCTATAACTAACATGTATGCTTTTAAGATAAATTCTTAACTCAGATATATTATCAATATCATAAGCATAAGTTGTTAGGGGTACCTTATTCTCAGATGTTTCAGATTCATCTTCAACAGTTGCCATGAGAGCATAGCTGACGTCTTCATCAGAATCTGAAGCGTCTGCCCAGTCTTTTCCTTTAGTGATGAGTGCTTTCTCTGATTTTCCTTTCTTGCACTCTGGAGCATAGTGACCCATCTCTTTACACTTGTAGCACTGGATCTCAGACTTATCTTTCTTACCAGACTTGGTATCTCTTCCATCAGACTTTCTGAAATTTCTCTTGTCAGAGTTTGAATCTCTCCTAGAGAATCTCTTTCCTTTCTTGAAGTTCTTGAATCCCATCTTCTTGAAGGTCTTCACCATCAAAGCAGCCATTTTCATCATCTCTTCTTCATCATCCTCAGAATCAGAAGCTTCATCATCAGTGTTTGAGCCATCATCAGAGTTTGATGACTCACTGTCAGATTTAATGACTAAAGCCTTTCCCTTGGCTTTCTTTCTTGATGATTCCTTCTTGACAGGCTTTTCTTCAACTTTAAGAGCAACAGATTTTGTCTTCTTTCCAGATCTTTTGTTTCTTTGTTCTATTTCAAGTTCATGAGTTTTAAGCAACCCATAGATTTCATCAAGATCTGTTTCTGCAAGATCATAATTGTCTCGTATTGTTGTCGCCTTCAAATCCCATCTTTCAGGTAGGGATAGAAGAAACTTGAGATTTGATTCTTCAAGTTCATATTCTTTATCAACCAGAGACAGATCATTCAACAGTTTACAAAATATGTCATATGTCTCAGTCAAAGATTCACCAGGTCTTGAATCAAAGTGTTCATACTCCTGTGTGAGAATAGTCTTCCTGTTCTTCTTTATTGCACTTGTTCCTTGACACCTGACTTCTAAAGCATCCCAAATTTCTTTGGCAGTCTTACAGCCAATGACTCTGTTAGACATGACATTATCTAAGGCACTGTGGAGAAGATGTCTAACTTTTGCATCCTTTGCAATTGATGAGATGTCCTCATGAGTCATATCTTTCTTTTCCTTTGGAACAGTCTTTTTTTCTTGACCATCAACAACAGGAGACAGTTTGGTTGGCATATGAGGACCATCATTGATTCTATCAAGGTATTCTGGATCTGTGGCTTCTAGAAACATGGTCATCTTTACCTTCCATATTGGATATTCTACAGGTCTGAGAATTGGAACCCTGATTGTCTCATATCGACTTACAGAAGTTGATTGAACCTTTTGAGCATTAGAACCTGCCTGGATGTTTTCAGCCATGATTATACTTGTGTTTAGATCGAAAATTGTATATATTTAACAGCCTTGGCTCTGATACCAATTGTTAGGCCGAATACACAATATATAATCAATATAGGTATGATAATAACAATTGAGAACACTGTTTATGAATCAACAACTGAATTATATAAATAACTCTTCTCTCAGTGATGTAAAATATCACAGAGAGTTTCTAGGTTACAAGAATAATGTATTCAATATTCGCATCCCTTTTAGGGTTAACCTATCTGTGTTTATATAATACACAGTTACATAATCAATCTCTAATTGATATCCTATAATCAATCTCTAATTGATATCCTATAAATCAGCTATACAATTTATATCAATCTAGGATTGCTTCTGTCTTCTGTTCCGTTTATTTAGCCATCTCAATATATTCTGCTTCTTTCCATCTTCAGAATATATTGCTTCTAGAATCTTCAATTAAGCACCGACAGCTAAACCAAACTTTCACCCCGTCAGACTTTAACAAACTCTGTCTGGCTTCTAGTAAACTCTGATGAGTACCTGGTACTTAAACACTGATAAATAATCATCAGCAATTATATCTAACACTGTATGAATTGACAACCTAACCTGAATGGAAGACTTTATGGAATACTAACTTTATTTGACACAAGGAAGACTTAGGGCTATTCCTCATGGGGATAAGGACGCGCCCTTTAGGCCGTCCACCCCTTGAGGGTGCGTCCTCTTGGTTCGAAGTTGCAATATGATAATGAAGAATGGTTCTTTTGGCTTGATACTGGTAAAATATTGAAGAATTCCCTCCTAGGATGTGCCCTAGGAGGGGGATGTCCGTGGCTGAAGGCCTCCTCATGTATTCAATGGGCGCGCCCTCATTGGGGATGTGGGGTTGATTTTTGTGTGTGCTTTGGGAGCTCTGTTCCTGTACTCAATGGGCGCGTCCTCATTGGGGAACTTTGGAGTAATCCTGCACTTTGCACCCAAACACTTGGGATCACTTGTCCTGCTATCTTGTGAGTGCTTCTCATTCGGGGGACAAGGATGTGTCTGGCATTTAAGGTAAGTCATGGCTATACCTGTATCTATGAATTAAGGAAATAGTTGGTAATGGATAGGACTAGTCCTCGACGGGGGAAGTTTCCTTATCCATGAAGTCCTGACGTCATAGATAAGCCTTGGGCCTTTGTGACTAGGCCTTATCGTTAGACATTCCTAAAGTGAGCTAAATCTATAAGTAAGGAAAGATATGGAAGTCATACGTTCAAGTAAGGAAAGATATGGAAGTCGTCTTACGTTCAAGTAAGGAAAGATATGGAAGCCCTACGTTCAAGTAAGGAAAGATAAAGAGTCCTACATCTAAGTAAGGAAGGCGGTGGAAGACTTCGGCTGGGCCTTGAAGATCAGAGACCAAGCCCATGGAGGAAACTTCCTCCCCAAGAACTACGTTGGCTTGATTCCATATATAAGGGATACGTAGGCACATTGTAAGGGGTCGAAAGTTGAGAGCTCTGAGGCAGCCAACATAAACCCTAAGCAATCTCAGCCACCAATTAAACACAAACACCATACTCCGACGAATTTACCACCCAAGGACCACCGTTGTAGATCTTGATTCCGACGACGAACCCCAAACTTTGTTAATACCAAATTCCTCCGTTAACAAAGCCCTAAGGGTTGGTTTTGGTCATTTCCAGGCGAGACAAGCTAAAAAGTAAAAAGTCTATTCTAATTGTCTGATAATTGATTATATTGCATAGTAAGCTTGGATAATTGATCATATTGCATGGTAACGAAGCTTGTAACTGCGTCAGCATAATAAGAGAATTGTTTACATCAATCTTCCTTGATGCAAACAAGTTTACGATGTATTAGAGTTTGTTGATTCATGTTCTGTCAGGAGGTTTCGTTATACTTTGATGAAAAAAGTAAAGTTAAAATGGAACTGATTGATCTTGAAGGTCGGAGTAATGATCCATGTCCTAACAAAGATCTTTCTTGGAGAAAACTCAACATTCCAGAATATGACGAAGCTAACAGATTGCAGAAATATGATTGTAGACGCTGTGTCTTGGAAGAGGGCATCTTATATCATTCTCTTTGATCAACTTTAAAATCAAATAATCTTATTGGAATAATTTGCTGCATAATTAAGTTTTCTTGTGGAAGAAATTTTCTTTAGATAAACTTTTACCAGAGATTTTTAGAGATAGTTTTTTTCTGAAATTGCCTTTTCTATTCTTATAGATTTATACATTTATGTAAACATACCATATTTTAGGACATTAAATTTACAGATATGTACGAGGGACTTCATAACATGACCCTGGATTCCTATTGATTCCTATATATCGTACGACTGTACAAGCTCCTTCTGCAGCAGCAGCAGCTCCTAGATTCATCTAAAAAGGTAAATCTCATACACCCAAATTTCTTTGTTGAATCAATATTAGAATGTGAATACATAGTTTCAAATATATTCATGTAATTTTGGATCAATAAAATTTATGTTAGAAGCTACCAGACGTCCTGATACATACATAGCAATCTGCTCCTGTTCTTGATTTAATTTGATACATAAAATTAATGCTTATATTTATTCAACCTTTCTGCAATAGCTTAAAACTTTACGTAGCCAGAAATCTGCCTGGAACGTCAAGATCACAGTATTCACCGATTGCTTGTAACTATTTGATTACAAATCGTAAATATGATTATTACTCTTTTTTTGATAGAATCGTAAATCTGATGGATACGTAGTTCGCATAAATTAGCACAAAATCAGAAAAAAAATCAAAAAAATTCTGTAGGGAGTAGTGATTAAGAAATTCTTAACTTGCTTCCATTAATTTGTTAGTACTTCTTCTTGTTCTTTTTATAAGCTGAATGTAACTGGTAGGTACTTTACCAGTCCAATTCTACTACGTACTAACACTAACTCTCTAAGTACACTGTCCACTCCCTTCATGCGTAGATTAATGCTGTGCTATCATCTGAGTTTCACAATGAATTATGTTTCTTGCCTATCTTTCTACAGTGAAAATAAATAAAGCAGCCTGCAGCATAGATGAAAACCCGAAGTTCTCTGGTCACTGAAAATGGTCTCTTTCTTCCTGAAGAAATCTTGTGTTTAATCTTAAGTAGTTAAGTTGGTTGGAAGAAAAGTATTTGTTGAGGTGTAAATCTGTGTGCAAGGTATGCCATGCTCTAATAGTTAAGAACGTACAATTCATAGACATGATGGCCACACACAACGGATGTAGGTTTCACATCATTAAGCACAAACGCAGGCATCTCAGGATTATACGTATTGATGAAGGTTTTGACGACATCAACCAGAAAAAAAAGAAATTCAGATATCTGTCTCATTTATCATGTAGAGGGTTACTAGTGGAAGGATTATCCCGAGAGTCTACCACGCCACCAACCAAATATCGAATATGTAATCCAACAACTAATCTTTTACTGGATCTTCCCCGTCCACATAAGGAAGTGATTCTCATGCGTGTCTTTCTAAATTCTTCTACAAGTTCATATAATGTGGTTTCGTTATACCATGATGAGAAAAATAGAGTTAAAATGGAACTGATTGATCTTGGAGGTCACAGTAATGATCCATGTGTCCTAATAAAGATCTTTCTTGGAGAAAACTCAACATTCCAGAATATGACGAGGCTAAGAGATTGCAGAAATATGATTGTAGACGTTGTGTCTTGGAAGAGGGCATCTTGTTTATCCCTGCTTTACTTAAAGTTGTTTCAAGCAACCCTATAATCCTTTGCGTTGATCTAGTCCAGCAGGTCTGTACAACTCTGAATGCGCCAGAAAGCTTGGGTTTTGAGGATCGCGGTAACATTAATTTTCAGCTTTGGAGAGGCAAGCCAGCATTATCTTTTGTTTCAGAAGAAAAACTAAATGTATGGATTTTGGAAGATTACAAGAAACAGAAGTGGGCTGAGACGATGCTAATTCCCTTGCCTTTTCTAGAAGAGGAGCCGAATTTGAAGAAAATGATTCCTAACATATATCAAGGCGATGAGGAGGATCTCTTAGTGTATCCCCACAGTAGAAGAGGTTATCCCATAGGTTATCACATTTACAAAGTAAATTCAAAAGTACTGGGTTATGACTCAACTCCTCCACCAACGAGAGTGGTAGCTACATTTGTTTCTGTCAAAGGCATGCGACCGAAAGAATAAAAGCCGCTGAACTGAACACCAGATCACAACCAGAATTGTGACTTGGATTGTCTATCTCGGAAACAAAGTGATCATTGTACAAGATTGTTGTTACGAGAGCTTTAACGTAGTCTAGCATTGATCTAGAACTTTAAATGAACAAACTGCAATATGTAGTAGTATTGACATTATATTAAGACCATTATCTGAGGACAGAGTAATGAAGATTTATGAGTTATATAAACCTGTGGAGCAGATTTGGATATAAGACCGTGAAGAATCTAACTTAACTTATGTACACCTTGGCTTCTTACATAAACTTTTATTGGACCAACATCTATTTACTAATTATATTTTTGAAACTTTCCATTTTATATTCTAATTTTGATTCAAAACAAAGCACCTTTATGTGTCCGAATTCAACTTATAACCTGTGACATTAATTTTATTGGTCCAAAATATATTCATACATGATATTTTTTAACCTCTGTATTTTACATTCTAATTTTGATTCCAAACAAAACAATTTACCAATTAGGAAGACTTGATCTTAATTACATATATATATATATATATATAATATAAATAAATAAATATAATAAAAATTATATCATTAGAAAGTACATTTGATCTAATTTAATATTACTAGCTTATAACCCGTGCCAAGCACGGGCCGAGCATGAGTCGACATTAAAATATTAGTATTAAATTAAAGTAAATAAATAAATCTTGTATGATTATGTGGCTGCAAAGAATCTAACGCTCGATGAAACTATTGAATTTAAAGTAAATAAATAAATCTTGTATAATTACGTAGTTGTAAGGAATCGAACCCCGGATGAAGTTAAAGATTGTTAAAGTAAATAAATCTTGTATAATTATGTAGTTGCGAGGAATCGAACCCGGGTTAAGTGATAACCAAATTTGGTACTTTGATACTTTGGTACTTTAGTACCGCGCGCCATTTTCACATTGTTTTGCTTATTAATAAAGAGTATAGATTTTTAAAAGTATTCTAATTTGACTTGATCTAGCTAGAACTTTCAGTGAACAGACTACATACGTATTATTGACTCTATGATAGTCCACAATCCACATTTATAAGATCTCTGAGCACAGAGATAATGAAGACATGGATGAATCTAACATACACCCTAGCCTCTTGCATCAACTTTATTGGTAAATTTTGAAACTTTGGATTTTACATTCAAATTTTGATTTGAAATGAAACAATTTATGTGTGTCTAAGTAATTACTTTTTCAATAGGTGCTAACTAACTTTGCTAATTAACTTGATTACATAATCCTAAGATGAGACTCAGGCCGAAAACAAAATTAAAACGAATCAGATATATAAGATAGGAAGTAAAAAGTAATAGGTCATCTTTCCAGGCGAGACAAAACTAAAAAGTAAAAAGTCTATTCTAATTGTCTGATAATTGATTATATTGCATAGTAAGCTTGAATAATTGATCATATTGCATGGTAACGAAGCTTGTAACTGCGTCAGCATAATAAGAGAATTGTTTACATCAATCTTCCTTGATGCAAACAAGTTTACGATGTATTAGAGTACTCATGTATCAATAACGTACCATGTACCCTGAGCATTGGATTCTCAATTTTAAAGCACATGGTTTGTATAGACATTGTGTAAAAGGTCTTTTTTATGGATGGTTTGCAGTAGTTGGCAGAGCAAATTAAGCATGCACTCTTCCACTCAGAGGTGATCAAATGGGCGGACATAAATTACAGATTATTTTTAATTTTATAATTTACTTATTAATTTTTAAGTCGAGTTAATAAATCCAAAAAAATAAAAGAATATCTTGCTTTGTTAATCTCAACCCTGTCTCATAGTAATATAAAATGTGAGTGAGAGGTTGAGTAGGATATCATAGTAATGTCTCAGGTTTTCAACTATTGGAAGGCAAAAAAAAAAAAAAAAAATAAAGCAGCAAAGATTAAAAAACAAAGTCACTCAAAATATTTTCTTTCTTCCTCAAAAAATCATGTGTATTTTCTCTTAAGTTGGATGTAGGTTTCACATCATTAAGCATTAACCCAGGACATTTAGGAGTAATATTGATGAAGGCTTTTACATCAACAGGAAAATAAAGGAATTCAGGTATCTATCTCATTTATCATGTAGAGGGTTACTAGCTAGTGAAAGTATCTACCAGGCCACCAACCGTATGTAATCCAGCAACGAAGCTTATATTGGATATTCCCTGTCCACATTAGAGAGTGATTCTCATGCATGTCTTTTTAAATTCTTCTAGAAGTTCGTATAATGTGGTTTCGTTATACAATGATGAAAAAAATAAAGTTAAAATGGAACTGATTGATCTTGGAGATCACAGTAATGATCCATGTCCAAATAAAGATCTTTCTTGGAGAAAACTCAATATTCCAGAATATGACGAGGCAAACAGATTGCAGAAATATGATTTTGGACGTTCTGTCTTGGAAGAGGGCATCTTATTTATCCATGCTCTACTTAAATTTGTGTCAAGCAACCCTAAGATCCTTTGTGTTGACCTGGTCCAGCAGGCCTGTACAACTCTGAATGTGCCAGAAAGCTTAGCTTTTGAGGATCGTAACTTTAATTTTCAGCTTTGGAGAGGTAAGCCAACATTATCTTTTGTTTCAGAAGAAAAACTCAATGTGCAGATTTTGGAAGATTACAAGAAACGGAAGTGGGCTGACACGATTCTAATTCCCTTACCTTTTCTAGAAGAGGAGCCGGATTTGAAGAAAATGATTCCTGACAAAGTTAATTCAGAAGAACTGGATTTTGACTCAACTCCTCCACCAACGAGGGTGCTAGCTACATTGGTTTCTGTCAAAGGCATGCGACCGAAAGAATAAATGCCGCTGAACTGAAGTACAGCAGATCACGACTAGAATTGTGACTTGGATTGTCTATCCAAGGTCCTGATACTACTCATCGAAACACTGGTAGTTGCTCAGAAGAAGGCATCTTATTTATTTTTGCTTAGCTTTACTCAAGCAACAGAATGATCCTTTGTGTTCGCCTAGTCCAACATGCATGTACAACTCTTAATGTGCCAGAATGCTTATAATTACATTTAGAGTGTTATGAGGTTGTGGATTCTGAAAGATTACAAGAAACAGAAATGATCGGACACCATCCTAATTCCCTAACCTTGTCTAAAACAGAATCCGCATTTGAAGAAAATTAGTCCTCGGATATACCAAGGCGATGAAGATGATTTCTTAGTCCATCCCAAGGTTGTCATGTTTACCAAGGAAGGAACTAAATATTTTCTACCAACCGTTCGAGAAACTGAAATCTATACTCTTTATTAATAAGCAAAACAATGTGACGCACTACAAAAGTACCAAATTTGGTTATAGTTAACCGGGGTTATAACCTAGTACCAAAGAATAACAGAGACAGGCTGTGTTAAGAAGATGAATTAATCAAGACGGGGTTATGAGTGCTTACAACGGGTCCCCTTCCGGGGAGACCATATTAGATGGAGAATAGGAGAGAACAAATCTAACCCGTCCATTTTTAGATGGCCAGGATTTTAGTGGGCAATTTTTTAATTAAAACAAAATTAAATTAATTTAACACAAAAGGCAAATACGCATCACACCCCCTCTAACGATCGTACGACATATACACACAGCTATACATACAACGCAACTTAGGGAGAGGGAGAGAGAGAGAGAGAAATTGAGTTATAAATTGTTGATTAGAGCTTCATATTCGAAGATTTAATCACAAAAAGGTTAATAATCGTTGCTATTATAGAAAATTTGATGTTATTATTGTTTAATCCGTGTATTCAGGTTTTGACCTTTAGATTTTATACATAGTAATAAGATTTTGATGCGTTTTTAATCTTGAATTCGTTTTTTCAGGTTAATTTTAGCTTAAAATTGAAAGTTCACATTGTTCCCCCGAATTAGTAAGCAATATTTTTTTGTATTTTATAGTATATTTTAAGATTCTATAGTTGATTGTAAATTTTATACTCGGTAAATCTCGTTTGTGCTTAATTATAGCTTCTATGGTAGAATTATGTAAAATATTTACCTAATCTTACATACATGTGCATTCGATTGTATTTTTGTATGCAGAGATATTGATTCTACGGTAGAATAGAAGTGTATTTGTATTTTGTGTGTCTTTCGATTCTAATGTAAAATCATAGTGGTTGTGTGTTATAGTTTTTGATTGTATTATAAAAGAATATTTGTTTTTTTAATTATATATAGCTTCTACAGTAGAATCATATTTATGTTTTTCTAAGGATTATATGTTGTACTGTAGAAGCATAATTTATGAGTTATTTTTTTGGAATTGTTGTGTTATATGGTATAAGCATACTTGATTAATTAGTTATTATGTTGTATAAGTGCTTTATTATCCAATTCATGCTTAGAATTTTAGATTGTCCACAGCAGAATTAGAGCATGAATTTGACAAGTATGAAACTGATTGTACACTAGGATGTGATTCTCTACTATAGAAGCATGCTATTATAGAATCTTATTCTAGATTCTGGATTCTATTATAGAAACATATGTGTATTTGTATTTGTTTGTATGATTCCACTTTAAAAGCCTAATTACTATAGAAGCATATGTGTATCTGTATTTGTTTATTTGATTCCACTTTAGAAGCTTAATTACTATAGAAGCATATGTGTATTTGTGTATTTTTATAAATCTATTTTGGTGGTTCTCGTCAATCTTATCAATGTGCATTTTTATGTGAAGTTATGGTTCTGTTGTAGAATTATATATGAGTTTTATATATGTACTTAGTAGATTTGATTAACTAATATGGTTTCCGCAATAGAATCATTATAGAATAATTAGTAATATAATTGTTATATTACTTTAGTAATAAAGAATGACTAGTAATATAATCATTATATTACTTTCTGAAATCATGTCATTGCTTGCAATTTTGTTGTCACTTTGTGCCATGTTCTACTTTGGTTTAATAGCTTTTTATAATAACACAGTAGCCTTTTTCTTGCTTTCTTCAGTTAAGCTTTAACTAGATAACTAGGTTTTGTTTGTTCCCTTTTGCTTGGTCTCTCGTTGATAATCAGATACTCAAATAATATCGTCCAAATCATTTGCTTCTTCTAACTTGTCAAATGGCAATTTAGAGTACTTCGAAATCTCTGATATATTAGGAGTTAGAGTTGACATTTCATTTGAAATTTGTATGTTCATTTTAAAGTTCTATAGTTGAATCATGTATTTGTATTTTTTAGCATTTTTTAATACATTTACGACTCTGGAGAATCATTTATAGTTCTATAATAGAATCATATAATTTTATGTATGTAGTCTTTGCTTCTACAATAAAAGCACTAGTTGTATTTTTTTTTTTTTTGTGTACATTGTGATTCTATTATAGAAGCATAATTTCATGTGTGTAGTTTTAGATTCTACTATAAAAGCATATTTGTATTCATCTTGTTGTGTGTAGAATTTGATTTTACTTTTTTTATTCCACTGTAGAAAACGCCGAGTTATGTCATTCTCCAGTGTTGCAAAGCTACCTGAATGGTCAAGTGGTGGAGTTTCACATCACGAAGTTGCATAAGCACCTTTAATTTTTTCTGAATTTCAAGAAATAACGATGTTTGGCTAGAGATTGATAGATTGAATCTTCACTATGGAGATATAAAGTATAATGTAAATGAATTGCTGCATTTTAACGTAAGTAGCATTGACCATGGTATGTTTGTTGCAGGTTCCGTGATTGACTTTGATCTACTGAGTCATATACAAGTTCGAACATTGAGTTTTATCAGATGTATATGGGTTTAGCCACGCAAGTCTCATTTAACAACTTTTCTAGCTATTTGTTGTAACTTGAGAGATATGCTATGAATTCCAAAAATAGCAGCTGAATTTTATTTTGTTATAGATTATTTTGTGTTTGATAGGTCATTGTGTTGGGTTATACTCTGTTCTTGTTTTATTGGGTTTTATGGTAAGTCGAAGACCTTTGTTTAAATATATATTGTGTTATTACGACCTTACTTGAACAAGAATATATACAGTGTAATTTTCTTGTACCTTTTCTCGTAAAAGCTTGTTCCACGATATTTATTTTTTTCCGATTCTCACCGTCAATATGTTAAGAATTTTCTTTTTAATATATTTTAACGGGGTACCTTACCCATTTACCCCAAAAATAAATAAATCATAACATGAGTTCTGTGAGCTGTTCTGAGCTCAAAAACATCAAGTATCCATGCAAACAAAAAAATGTGTTTAAAGTCTTAAGATTTTTGTTGTAGTCTCCCCATTTTAAATAATTTTATTCATACCATCATTTTGTATATGCATTTTATTATGTTAAATAGATAGAATTCGTAAATAACTTTGTATTGTTCATATTTATCAATGATAGGTAGAATAAATAATCGGTAATTTAGGACAGTCTTGATAAGACCAAAAAATTTAAAACACATATCACTAATTTATAACTAGCAACAACCATAATAAACTATGTTAAGAAACCCAACATTTTGAGTTTTAGCCAATAAGCTCATCGACATACAAGTAGTGTCTTAAAGACACTGTTAGTCCTTGTGTATTGCAGAAGGGGGGGGATGAATGCAATACTGATAAAATTCAATCTAAATTTCAACAACTAAAATCAAGATTAAACGTTATCAGCAATATATGCAATCACGAACAGTATTTAGTAAGAACAAGATTCACAAAATAAATGTTTTATTTATTTTGCAAAGTGTTGCTACAACCTCAAGAAAAAGATCTCGAGCTTCGGGTTTTTCTTCTTCGACACTTCCTTCTATTCGTTGCTATTCTAGAATGAGTTGATAGTAGGTATATGACTAACCCTATCACTATCAGTCACGGGTTTGTAAAGCTGCTGTCACTGTCAAGTGGCAGCTTCTTACAGATTGTCTGACCCATGTGACTTTCCTAAATTGCTAACATGTCAGATATACATTACAAAGAAAGCAACCTAGATCCATTCTATTTCCAGCTAAACCAATTTAGCAGATAAAGACTTGACCTTGCTCTTGAATTGATTCGCTTTTGATTTGTAGTGCCTTGAAGCTTCTGTCGTAGTCTTGCAGACTTGGTGCAGCTTAGGGATGCTGCATCACGCCTGTTTCTTGAACATTTAAACTGTCACGGGATTTGACTGAGAAAGATACCTAGCATAAGGATCTTTATTGAGACAGTTACTTTTGCCGCAAAGCTTGCTGTCACAGGAATGATCTTTTGGTGACAGTATGAGTTCCCCGCATAGAGTGCTGTCGAGGATCCCAAACTTGCTGTCGAGGGCAATAGTTGCTGTCGCGTAGTCTTCCGCCAATGTTGCTGTCAGAGTGAATATGCTGTCGTGACTTGCAACATTCTGTCTTCTTGTAATCTTACTGTCACAGCTTTAGGACAGTAACCTTTATTCATGTTGTCATCCAAAAAGCATTCTTTGAGGCTTGAACACACAAGTGAACTTCTTTCAAATAATATAACTAGAATAACATTACATACTGATTACAAGAACATACTTTGGCTATGACAGTATGTTCTACTTAATTTAAAAAAATTAAGTACAATCAAAGTTAAGTTGTTTCTATGCTATCACCCATAAATCCCAACAATCTCCCCCAATTTGTTTTTATGGAAAATAACAGCAAATTTACAATATGTGCTGACAACTTAACTAACAAGATCAGAATTCAAGAATTTTCACTTAGCTTGAGATTTCCTCTTCTGCCTTGCTGCATCCTCTCTTTTGAGAGCTTCTGCCAAGCAGCTTCTTAGACTTTCTACAAGAGAAATTTCAGCAGCAGACACTGCATCATCCTCTACTTCATCAATGATCTTCTTTATGGAAGGAGATATGAGAGAGCTAACATCCCTGAGATTCAGCCATTGCTCTATATCATATGGATAAGTTCTGAAATGAAGTTCTTCATTAATGAGCTTGAATCTTCTTCCAGGATAAGCATTGAGAGACTTCCTTCTTTGCTTGTCCAGCTTTGAGTCTTCTCCTTTTCTCCCTTCCAATAACTTCTCTATCTCATAAGAACAAATCTGTTCCAAGGGGTGAATTGAACCAGCTACCATATACTGTAAATCCTTCAGAGTGGATGTTTTAAGCTTATGCAAGCTGCAAACATAGATTTCTTCTTTTAGGAACTTGACTCTTAGGGGATTTTCCAGCATATATGGTTGATAATTTGGAGCTTCACTTTCTGCCTTGTTAGAGGCCTTGTGAATTTCTAGCAATTCAGCTTCCCTCTTATCAAGTTCTGTCTGAGCTTGAGAATATGCAGAAGATTCAGGTCCTTTGCTTGGCTTGGGTTGCCCTTCCTGGGTTGGTTGGGCTTGCCCTTCTTCTGTGGGTAAGTCATCAAACTCATAGTACCAGTGGTATGGTATAGGAGAGGCTGGGAGATCAGTAAGAATATCAGCATCATCAAAATCTGCAAAGTTATAGCCAAAATTCTGATAAAATTCAGCATCCCTATCTGCCTGATATTTTAGAACATGTTCCATGACAGCCTCTGAAACATTATCATAGCTCTCCAGCAACTCTACCATTCTTTCCAGGTAGAAGAAATCAATTCTTCTTTTATCTATGGTTGATGTGCTGTTCTTGGTTGATGTGGCTACCAGATTGAAGTCCTTGTCAATCTTGGCAGACCTTGATTCTTCCCACCACAGAATATACTCAGAGGCCTCTTGATTTGCATCCAGCTTAACCTCAACACTCTTAATTTCTTTTGATTTCATTTGTTGAATCTTAAGACTGTTGGGAGGAATTGATTGAATTGGCTTCCTTAGATTTCTGCCAAATCCAGTGGCCTTTTCCTTTCCTGAGTATTTGTGCTTTCCTGCAGGTTTCTGTCTAGACAACCATGCCTTAGCATTAGCTTTCAGTCTCTTGGGCTTGACAGCAGCTTTGGTTTCATCCTTGACAGAACCTTCCTTGACAGTACCTCTGTCGACAGCATCTTTCAAGACAGCATCTTCTATGACAGTATCCTTGTCGACAGTACCTTTGATGACAGCATCTTTTTCAGCATTTATGCAGTCAATAGCACGTCTAAGAATGCTTGCCTCCAAAGCTTCCAGTATTCTTGACTCCTCTTCATCTGTTGCACCAGCATCTTTCTTTTCCTGGCTAGGAGTTTCTTCATCGCCTTCATTCTGAGATTGAATACCAGTATTCCCAGAATTACTTCCACCAGCATTTCCAGCATTTCCAGAAGCTTCACCACCTCCATCCTCACCATCTTCATCATCATCATCATCATTATCATCATGGGGAGGAATGTTATAGAAGCAGCTTCCACCTTGATCATTTCTTTTGGCATTGGCTCTAGTGATTAGCTCCTTTATTCTAGCTCTCAGTGCCTTGTCTCTCAACACCAGCATTTTGTAGATTTCTTGAACAGCATGAACTCTTCCTGGATTGGCATTTGAACTGAGTATTCCATCTAGTACCTTCAGAATTGACTTGGTTTCCATTTTGGATGGGCTACCAATATTCATGTAGTTGTTCCTTCTAATGCCATCCTTAGATTTAGATCTGTAGAAAACACATGATGGATTTGAGTAGACTTCAGGTAGCTTCTGTATGATCAGGTTCTGGATTTGCATATCCAATATTTCATTGAATGGTGTTTGAGTTGCCCTGATCTTTCCCTTCAAAGCACACAACACCTTTGCTGGCAGACTCTGCAATAGCTGCATTGTGATGAAATAAGATATGCCAGAAGTTAGATAAATACTTACAGCCCATCTTTTCTCATCATTCACCATTACACTGACACTGGTAATTTGTTCCTTTAACAGTTTTGTGGTGTTGGATGGACGGTTGCTAGGAGCATTCATTGCTTCTTCCACCAAACTGCTAAACTCATTGTCATGGTTGTGTAATGTGCTCTCCCTGTAATCCACCATCAAGACATTGGCTTCCTCTTGATCATACTCAGTACCATTTGACCAAGTGGTTCCTTTATAGATGGATTCAGGCAGTTTCCCTTTACCTTTCCCAAGTTTGTTTTGTTCCTCCATTTCTCTCCATTTCTTGTGCAGAGCATTTTCTTGAGTTTCTTGAATAGGTTCTCTAATCACCACAGGAGGCAAGATTGGATGTCTAGATGCAGGTCTTCTTTGCAATGCATCTTGAGTTTCCTTTGACATTAACACCCTTTCTCCATCCATTTCCACTTCAATAGTCCTTTCAGCTTTATCCTGTGGTTTTGCACTGCTTGGTTTGACTTGCTCCCCCTGAGACAATGCTTTCCTTTTAGCTCCCCCTCTAGTCTTCACAGCTACAGGCTCCCCCTGAGTTCCACCTGATTCTTGAATAGGCATTGATTCTGATCTTGCTACCTTCTCCCCCTTAGTTGAGTTGGCAGCTACCAGGTCAGTAAGGAACTGAATAGAAAGTTGAGTAGCAGCAAATCCATCAACCACCAGTTGAGAGAGAGAGTCCAGCTTGGAGTCCAAAGTAGCACACTGTCCTTCAAGAGCTGCAATCCTGTTACCAAAAGTAGCAGAGGGGCCACCAGACCTTAACCTTCTTGGAGGGGAAGGAAAAGACAGGGGCTTGGAGGCTATGGGGGTTCTCACACTCTCAGGGTGTTTTTGAGTGATCTCATCACCCCTCACAGTTTGACTCTCAAGGCCTAGTGCCTGAATAGTGTGGGCTCCCTCTAGATCTCTCTGGACATGCTCAAGTCCCTCTCTTTTTGCCAGCTCATTTGGCTGCCTCTCATTTTTATGCTCACCTCTCTGTTCTTTTATCTCTCTTTTCTTTTGCACACCCTCACTCAACCTAGATGCATGGGTATGAGCAGTACTAACATGCATGGAAGGAGAAGATGTAGAATGTACCTTTAGGAGTTTGGCAAGAGGTAGGTCATCATCAGAGGCATCCTCAACAAGTACAGCATCAAAATTAGGCTGGGAGGACTTGACAGCATCTTTGGGAGGAATGTTACTGTCAGTTGTAGGCTGGACAGCAGGTTCTGGCATGACAGCATCTTTGGGAGGTGGAGTGACAGTATGTTCTGTAGTGACAGCATCTTTCTCTCCACCTTTGACAGTAGCTGTGCCCAGGACAGTAGCATCCCTAGTGTCTTTGACAGCAACAGAGGCTGTGACAGCATCTTCCTGAAGGTAAGATGCTCCTTGGAGGTCAGACAAAGTGTTGGCTGTTTCAGTTTCTGACAAAATACCACTTTGCCCTAGCTCAGTGTTTGGAGGAGTGGTGTCCATCTCACTTTGAGAAATGGGTTCTTGTGGACCACTAGAGGGGGGGCTCATCCATGATTGGAGATGGATGATCAAAACCTGAAGGGTTGGGACTGTCCCCTTCTCTAGGTTGTGGAGAAGAAACAAAAGAATGTGTAGGGAAGGAAGAAGGTGAAAGTGGAGTAGAGAGTGGGGGCTGATTCACAGATGAAACATGTGAACCATCAATAGGAGTAGAGAAATCCTCACTGTGCCCTAACTCACTGTGTGTTTCTTCAAGTGGGGGTATCTCAGGTTGGGAACCATGAGTTTGTGCAGACTCTGTACAGGGTGCCTTGGGAGACAGGCCAATTTCAATAGAAGCACCTTGTTGAGAAGGCACATCTAGGGAGGAGTTTATTTCCCTGGTTTCCTCCACAGTCTTTTGGGAGACTGCAGGGTGGCTGACAGTGGTGTTGGTCCTCCTAGCTCTCTTCTTCTTAGGCTCAGGGGGAACCACTGTGGGTTCTGCTTGACTACCTTCCTTATTTGCTGCACTAGGTGCAGTGTCTCCCTCTTGACTAACAGAGCTACCACCAACATCAGCTTCTAAGGATCTTTTTCTGGATTCTTGCAAGGCTTCTCTTTGGGCTTTGGGAAGTCTAGAGGGCCTAGGCTGAGTGTATGGTGTTGAATGGGGGTTAACTGAATTTGGGCCTAATCCAGCTTCATCCTCAAGAGAAAAAGAATCATAACCAGTAGGTAATGGATAATCAAGGTTGGTCACTTGATCAACCATGTGCTGAGTGAAGCAAAGTGGAATATGTGCATTTAGATCCTGTGAAGATAACAGTGTATGTGTGTTCTTTTTCAAGACAGAACAAACCTCTAGACGAGGGGCATCATTATTAAAGTCACAGAAAGTATTGATACACATCATAAGAAAGCGAGGGTAGTGTGATACCTTCTTACCTATGGCAGCTTTGAGTTGTGCCATGAGGAGAGCTCCAACATTCACCTTGTATCCATGGACAAGAGAATGTGTCAGTTTCTTGATGTAGGAGGGTATCCCATTCCAGCCTGTGGACTTGGTAGAGAACACCTTGACCATTGCATCAAATATCATGCTCCACTCCTTCCTTAGATACTTCCTGTCCATTTCACCAGACGGGTACCACTTGGTTGTTCCCTCTTCGAGAATAGGGCCTGCATACCCAATCTTCAAGAAGAGCTTCTTCAGAGTGTCATCATTAGCAAGTGGAGCAAAGTTTTGGCCTGCTTCCAGTGTAATTCCAAGAGCAGTATTGATGACCTCAGCTGTGAGAATGTATTGTTGCCCATTAATCGTGAATTGAATAGCTGGGTTTTCACCCTCAGTTTGAGCAACAGCAGTGCGCCAAAATTCCTCAAGTTTGTCTAGGTCGAGAATTGGAGTTGAGGTAATGGCTGAACGAAGATAGGACTTGTTCAAGAAAAACACCAGTCCTTTGAAATCCTCACCAGCATCATTTGGGGAAAAGATGCCAGCAAAGTTTGTTTGAGAGAGAGTCTGTTTGGGGGCCATGGAGATTTCAAGAAAAGAAGAAAGTGAGAAAGTAGCTTTTTGCTTGAAGAAAAGTATTTTGCCTTGAGTTTTGTGAGAGTGATATATCTGAGTAACTGGAGAATAAATATGGGTTTCTCAAACGTTTGCTCAAAAAGTGGAGTTAAAGGACGTGTCTTAATCCACTCTCTTAACACGTGAGTTACTGCCCGTTATTCACTGTCAATTGTGGGGTGAATGTCCAATTACAACGGTCCACTATTGTTGACAGTAACCTGTGCGCTAGAAACAATCTGTCAGTAAGAGGAGGTGGTGACAGTAGGTTTTGCGCGATAGCAACTATTGCGCAAAAACTTGCTGTCACCGTTAAGCATATGAATGACAATATCCTTTACAAGTCTTGACAGAAAGTCTTTTCCTGCTGTCAAGAAGGTTGCTGTCAAGAAACACCTGACAGTATCCTTCTTAACGACAGTAACTTCGATTAGGAAATGGTTCTGTCATGAACTTATTAGAATGCTTGATTCATACACTGAACTTAATATTGACAAATTATGGATTTAGCAATGTAATCTTTTGAACACAGATATTAAGCAATTAACACAGACAAATCATAAACTCAGTAACCATAAAAACATGGGACTTTTATTAATATTAATAAAATCATTAAAATTGAACATTTAGTACATTATTCTATGATTTTATTAACTAGTTCTAAGACTTCTTCCTTAATCTCTTCTTCAGAGCGGCCTTCTTTTTCAAGAAGGGCCTGAAGCTCCTTCTCTTCTTCCACAGCCTTGGCTTCTTCTTCCTTAGCCTTGGCCTCCTTTTCCTCATCGATCTCATCCATGGCGTCCAACAACATTTCAAAGAGCTCGTCGATCTCTTCATTGTCGGGTTCACTATCACACTTCTTTAGACCAACTTCAATTCCTACTTTGTTTTCCATTATTTACTTTAAAACTGTGAGCAGACTGGTGAAACCTAAGGTTAATTTATAGGCAAAACCGTCTAAGGATTAAAGTCTAATGGTCAACAGTTAGAGTACCCATACAACTACCACAAAAGTAATTAATGGTCGTGTCCTCCTTTAATCCTACAGATTAATGCAAAAGAGTGTGAAAGTCCAATGGAACAGATTTTTAACTCTCAAACTTAACAGATAACCACAATAAAGTCATACACGGTTTAAAAATATGAGACTGGCACAAAAATACTGACATGAGTAGTCAAATCAACACATGCTGTCACATAACAGACATAAACCAAGTAGACAGTAACTTCTCTTAACAGCAGGTTTGACATTGCTGTCATGAGCTTCAAAAAAAATTGAAAATTTAGAAACCTTAGTAAATTAACATACCAGATTCAGCATTCCCAATTCACTTACCAACCTGTTGAAGGTTGCTTCATCCAATGGCTTAGTGAAGATGTCAGCAAGTTGCTTGTCAGTTGGGACATAAATCAGCTTCACAGTTCCTTGTTCAACATGCTCTCTGATAAAGTGATGTCTTATATCAATGTGCTTTGTCCTAGAGTGTTGAACTGGATTGTCTGAGATGGCTATGGCACTAGTGTTGTCACAGTAAATGGGAATATCTCTTAACACTAGACCATAATCTAGAAGTTGACTTTTCATCCATAGAATTTGTGCACAGCAACTGCCTGCAGCAATGTACTCAGCTTCTGCAGTTGAGGTAGAAACTGAATGCTGCTTCTTGCTAAACCATGATACCAATCTTCCACCAAGAAATTGACAGCTACCAGTAGTACTTTTTCTGTCAATCTTGCATCCAGCATAGTCTGAGTCTGAGTAACCAATTAGATCAAATCCAGTATTCTTAGGATACCAAAGACCTAGGTTAGGAGTGCCTTTTAAGTATCTAAAGATTCTCTTGATGGCTACCAAGTGTGACTCCTTTGGATCACTTTGAAACCTTGCACAAAGACATGTAGCAAACATGATGTCAGGTCTGCTAGCTGTTAGGTATAGGAGGGATCCTACCATGCCTCTATAAGTGCTTGAGTCAACTTTCTTTCCTTTAGGATCAAGATCCAGACTAGTTGCTGTGGACATTGGTGTCTTTGCAGGAGATGAATCTTCCAAGTTGAACTTTTTGAGAAGTTCCTTGATATACTTAGCTTGACTTATGAAGATTCCATCAGTTTGTTGAAGAATTTGTAACCCTAGAAAGAATGACAATTCTCCCATCATGCTCATCTCATATTTGTTACTCATGAGATGGGAAAACTTCTCACACAGCTTCTCATTTGTAGAACCAAAAATGATATCATCCACATAGATTTGTACCAGAATGATGTCCTTGCCATGATGCTTGTAGAAAAGTGTCTTGTCCACAACTCCTCTGGTAAACTGGTTTTCCAGAAGAAAGGTGGAAAGTGTGTCATACCATGCCCTGGGTGCTTGCTTTAGTCCATACAAAGCTTTGAAGAGTTTGAACACAAAGTTATGCATGTCAGCATCCTCAAACCCTGGTGGCTGTTCCACATACACTTCTTCTTCCAGCTCTCCATTTAGAAAGGCACTTTTGACATCCATCTGAAATACTTTGAAGTTGCAGTGTGCAGCATAAGCTAGAAAGATTCTTATAGCTTCAAGTCTGGCAACAGGAGCAAATGTCTCATCATAATCTATTCCCTCCTGTTGACAGTAACCTTTAGCCACTAGCCTTGCTTTGTTCCTTGTCACCAATCCATTTTCATCAAGTTTGTTTCTGAAAACCCACTTGGTCTCAATAACTGACTTTCCCTTAGGTCTTGGAACCAATCTCCATACATTGTTTCTTTCAAACTGATTTAGCTCTTCTTGCATGGCTATCACCCAGTCAGAATCCAACAATGCTTCATCAATTGTCTTGGGTTCCATTTGTGACAGGAAGCATGAGAACATGCTGTCAGCAGAGACTTTGTTCCTTGTCCTCACACCAGAATTGGGATCACCAATTATAAGGTCATTTGTGTGGTCCTTGGTCCACCTGGTGATTCTGGGCAGGCTACTTGATTGAACAGGAACATTTGCTTCAGCTTGTTGAGTTGAATGCTCATCAATTTCATTGTCTCCACCATGTTCTTCATTGTCTCCAGAGTCAACACTGTTCTGAATGTTAGATGTTATGGTGTGTGATTGAGCTGGAGTTTGAATAACAGTAGTGGTGTTGACAGCATCTTTGTCAACTTCAACAATTTGAGTGAAGCTAGGTTCTTCATCTACAATCTCCTCAGCTTCCAGGTATCCTTGATTCTCAAATCTGAATGTCTGCATCTTTCCTTCTTCATGCAGTCCTGGGAACTTGGTTTCATCAAATGTGACATTAACACTTTCTTCAATAATCCTATGTTCCATGACATAAACTCTGTAGGCAGTCCTTTCTGTGCTGTAACCCATGAATAATCCTTCAAAAGCCTTGGTGTCAAATTTTCCTTTCTTCTCATGGTTGTCTTTCATCATAAAGCATTTGCTCCCAAACACATGAAAATATTTGACAGTAGGTTTCTTTCCAGTTAGCAGACAGTAAGGAGTACTTGCATGAGTTTTGTTGATCATGGTTCTGTTCTGAGTATAACAGGCTGTGTTGATAGCTTCAGCCCAGAAATATGTTGGCAACTTAGCATCATGCAACATAGTTCTAGCTGCTTCAATGAGAGTCCTGTTCTTTCTTTCTACAACTCCATTCTGCTGTGGAGTTCTTGCAGCAGAGAATGTACAATTCCTTCATCTTTACAGAAATTTCCAAGAGTGGCATTTCTGAATTCTGTACCATTGTCACTCCTCAAGATTTGAACTTTTGAGTTTGGGGTTCTATCAAGAACTCTGACTTGATCAATAATCACTTGAGCAGCTTCATCTTTGGATTCAAGAAATTTCACCCAAGTGTACCTTGAGTAATCATCCACCATTACCAAGGCATACCTCTTTCTGGCCATAGATGGTACATTGACTGGTCCAAAGAGGTCCATGTGAATTAACTTGAGTGCTTCTGTGTTGGTGTTTACTTGTTTGGACTTGTGCACAGCTCTTCTCAATTTGCCCATTTGACAATCTTCACACAGTCCTTCTTGACAGAATTCCTGTTGGGGCAAACCTCTCACTAACTCCTTCTTCATCAGAATATTCATTGTCTTGAAGTTGAGATGTGAGAGCTTCCTGTGCCAAAGCATACTGTCACCAACAGTAGCTTTACTGTAAAAACAGTAAACTTTATCCTTCTTTGTTGAGCTTAGATCAGCAACAAACAAGCTTCCTTTTCTGACCCCTTTTAGAGAGAGGCTTCCATCCTTCTTGTGATAGATGTTGCAAACCATCATGTCAAAGTCAACCTTAAATCCTCTGTCACTGAATTGGCTGACACTGAGTAGGTTGTGCTTCAATCCATCCACAAGAGCAATATCTTCAATGACAACATTTCCAATTTCCAGACAGCCATATCCCACTGTGTAACCCTTGCTGTTGTCTCCAAAGGTTATGATTGGGCCAGCTTTCTCTACATAATGTGATAGCAGGGCTTTATCACCTGTCATGTGTCTTGAGCAACCACTGTCAATTATCCACATGACCTGATTTTTCTTCTTACCCTGCAAAACAGAATGTTTCTAAGTTGCATATGGTACCCAATCTTTGTTGGGTCCTGCAGTTTCAGTGTTCCCTGAGTTTCTTCCAGTCACAACATCACAAGCATTATCAAAGACTTCCTGTTTGACTTCTCTTTTCACCCACTTAGGTTTAGAATTGGACTTGGTCCTTTTCTTAGTGGATGAAGCCTTTTTGCTGTTGCCAGCAGGCTCAGAAGTCTCAACAGTGTTTAGGTATGAGCATTTTTCAGTAGAGAGAACATGTAAGTTAAAGCATGTACTCATGGCAGTGATTTTGCATGGCATACAATCAATGTTATTACAGACACTCATAGTTCTATGCATAAGGGGGGTTCTGTGTAAGTTACCATTGAGTTCAGTTGCATTGATCTTATCCTCAATTGGTTTCTTACAAACATGTGTTAAGTGATGTGTAGATCCACAGTTATTGCATAGTTTCCTAGAAGCACCTCCAACATTAGTGTATCCATTTCCTTTGTTGACACCTACCTTACCATTCCTGTTCCTAGACTTGGGAGTCACTGGATTGACAGTATGTTCAGAAGTTGCTGTCGAACTATCCTTGACAGTATCTTTTAATCCTACTGTCTTGACAGAAGGTTTGAGAGTTACTGTCTTGGACTCATTCTTGACAGTATCTTTGAAAGATTCTGTCTTGCCAATCGTGACAACATCCTTTGAACTTACTGTCTGATTGCTTGGTAAGTTTACTGTCTTGGGGATTGTGACAGTATCCTTTCCTTCCTTGAATGTGCTGTCAACACCTTCATCCTCATCAAGAATTTCTTGTTTGATGAGCATGGCTTCTTCATCAAACTCAATTTCAGCAGCTTTGAAAATAGGAGTTTTAACTTTCTTGAGAATGGTGGGTTTGACAGCAGCTATTCCAGGACAATCTTGAATCACAGTTTCCTTTCCAGGTCTTCTACCATAAGAAAAACCTATACCAACAGACTGATTTTCTGTATGCTTATCATTGTAATCCTGAAGTATCTTTGATGAGTTTCTATAGGCCTTAATCTTAAATTCATTTTCAGCAATCTCATTCCTCAGGAATTCCTCAACCTCCTTAGCACATTTTAATTCATTTTTAAGTTTGGTATTCTCTTGAGCTAAAGAGCCTAGAGAACTGGTTTTGAGAAAAAGAGAATCATTTTCAGACTGAAGTGTTTCATTTAGCTTACTTAGTCTAGAGATTTCCTCATTAGCAGCAGATAAGCTAGTATAGACATTGAACATTTCAGCACTTAAGTCTTTAATGGTTTTCTTATACTCATCAGTAGACATATCAAGTAAGACAAGTGAAGGTACCTGACTTGAAGGAGTTGATGCTACCTCATCAGTGCTAGCCATGAGAGCTAGGTTAACATACTCTTCCTCTTCTTCATCATCAGAATCATCCCAACACTTTCCTTCAGCCACATAGGCTCTACCTTGATTTTTCTTAGAGTATCCACCAGTTCCTTTCTCATATCTTTGAACCTGTTTGGGTCTTTTGCATTCAGTAGCAAAATGACCAGGTTCTCCACAGTTGTAACATTTGAACTTTGATCTATCCACAAATCCAGTTTTGTATCCTCCTTTGGTTGAACTTCCCACAGCAGCCTTTGATGAGCTTCCTTTGCTGAACTTGGATGCTTGGCCTTGAGGCTTGTATGACCTATCCTTCTTGAACCTAAAGTTCTTGAACTTCTTGGCCATGTAAGCCATAGTAGGGTTGTCCATGCTTTCCAGTTCCTCCATTGTGTAGAAGTCTTCATCTTCCACATCTTTAATCTGTAGTACCACTTTCTCATCATCTTCAACCACCTCTTCTATCTTCAAGGTCTGTGTTGGGGTTGATTGTGTGATCTGTGGTACTTCACTTGGCTGTGTGATCCTTGGCACATGTGCTACTAGGGCACTTGACATATTAGCCATCTTGTTCCTTGTTCCACTTTGTATGGCTCTCTTTTGAAAGAGTTCGAGTTCATAGGATTTCAGAATACCATAAAGTGTCTCAAAGGTTATAGTGTTGAGATCTCTTCCTTCTCGTATGGTTGTTGTCTTGTGTTCAAGGTGATCAGGCAGTGTGAGCAGGAACTTGACGTTTAATTCTTTTCTGTCATAGTACTTGCCATGTATCTGTAATTCAGTTAAGAGCTTACTGAACCTTTTGAACATGGAGGTTAAGTCTTCACCAGGCTTGGCCATGAATGCCTCATATTGAGATATTAGAATTTGCCTTTGGTTGCCCTTAACCTCTTCACTTCCTTCACAGAGTAAGGCTAACCTGATCCACATCTCCTTGGCTGATGTGCAGCTTATTACACTTCCACACATGGCTTTATCCAGCGTGAGAGAATCGAGCAAGATAAGTTGCAAATGATCATCTAGCACCATTTTCTCCTTTTCAGGTTCCAAGATTTCTGAGGGATCTTTGGGAACCCAATGTGCAGGAATAATCTCACCATTCACTGTTGTGGCTTCAATTTCCTTTCTTGGAATGAAAGGACCATTCTCGAGTATACCTGGGTATAGTGGATTTGCAGCTTTGATAAACAACAAGATTTTTCTTTTCCAAATGCTGTAGTTCTCTTTATCAAAAGCTGGGATCTTGATACTGTTTGATTTCTGCATTTTCTCCGGGATCTCAGATATGTATGTTAATCTGAACGCTCTGATACCAGTTGTTAGTCCTTGTGTATTGCAGAAGGGGGGGGATGAATGCAATACTGATAAAATTCAATCTAAATTTCAACAACTAAAATCAAGATTAAACGTTATCAGCAATATATGCAATCACGAACAGTATTTAGTAAGAACAAGATTCACAAAATAAATGTTTTATTTATTTTGCAAAGTGTTGCTACAACCTCAAGAAAAAGATCTCGAGCTTCGGGTTTTTCTTCTTCGACACTTCCTTCTATTCGTTGCTATTCTAGAATGAGTTGATAGTAGGTATATGACTAACCCTATCACTATCAGTCACGGGTTTGTAAAGCTGCTGTCACTGTCAAGTGGCAGCTTCTTACAGATTGTCTGACCCATGTGACTTTCCTAAATTGCTAACATGTCAGATATACATTACAAAGAAAGCAACCTAGATCCATTCTATTTCCAGCTAAACCAATTTAGCAGATAAAGACTTGACCTTGCTCTTGAATTGATTCGCTTTTGATTTGTAGTGCCTTGAAGCTTCTGTCGTAGTCTTGCAGACTTGGTGCAGCTTAGGGATGCTGCATCACGCCTGTTTCTTGAACATTTAAACTGTCACGGGATTTGACTGAGAAAGATACCTAGCATAAGGATCTTTATTGAGACAGTTACTTTTGCCGCAAAGCTTGCTGTCACAGGAATGATCTTTTGGTGACAGTATGAGTTCCCCGCATAGAGTGCTGTCGAGGATCCCAAACTTGCTGTCGAGGGCAATAGTTGCTGTCGCGTAGTCTTCCGCCAATGTTGCTGTCAGAGTGAATATGCTGTCGTGACTTGCAACATTCTGTCTTCTTGTAATCTTACTGTCACAGCTTTAGGACAGTAACCTTTATTCATGTTGTCATCCAAAAAGCATTCTTTGAGGCTTGAACACACAAGTGAACTTCTTTCAAATAATATAACTAGAATAACATTACATACTGATTACAAGAACATACTTTGGCTATGACAGTATGTTCTACTTAATTTAAAAAAATTAAGTACAATCAAAGTTAAGTTGTTTCTATGCTATCACCCATAAATCCCAACAGACACCTACTAGATTGACAAGACCAAAACCTACTATTTCTTACAAGCAACGTCATCATCCCGACATATCCTAGTACAACCACCTCATAGTTCTTCTCTAATGCAACCTTGACCTCTGTACCTCTGAGAACTCTCCTTCTTCACTTATACCCTCACCAACATAATAATGCAGAAACACCCTCTTCGCTCACATCAAATTAAGATTGTGATTGATCATGTTCAGCCACATTATTGAGTTTTACAATCAGGAAAAAGCTCTTTAAGCCATAGGCAAGCCTATATTAGGAGAAACAATAGTCACAGCATGATAATTTTAATTCTGTTGTAGAATCAAAATTTCTGTAGTAGAATTAACAAAATTAAATAAATACTACTTTGGTTCTATAGTAAAATCAAAGGCCAACTTCAAAAGAAATTATTACCATTCCAATATTGTCAAGATCAACCCACCCAATAGGCCAACCATAACACACCCAAGATCGCAAACAGGATAAACAAAATACTGGTGTTACAACTAGAATGCAAAAAACTATACCAGATTTCCAAAACTTAAAACAAGATCAAAATCACCTAGTACAAATGCACATAATCTGGCAACTTTCACATTAGAATTAATATTAGATTTATAGTAGAATTAAATCTATATTTGATTCACTAGATTTAATAATAGATTCTATAGTAAAATCAAAAATTCCACCTAAAAATTTTAGCACGAGAATCGATAGTTATAAATTATTTATCATATTCCTTAGTAGAATTAAAATTTTATACAAAAGAATTTACAATGACAATAGTAAAAAAATTTAAGAACCCAACACTAATACGATCTAACAGACTATCACACATAATCCAATAAAAAAATATCTAAACATAGATTGGAAAGAAACAAAGATTGAGAGTATAATAAACTAAATATTAAGAAAATTCATATCGGCACAATTAAATTTACAGTTTCATTGGTATAATTAAAATTAGTTAACAATTGGTAGTTAGTAGGTAAATGTTATTTTGTAGTGTTAAAGCAATACGTTGGACTAGTTTTAAATTAAAATTTCTCCGTGATATCAAAATTGGATCACTCCAGAAAACCAAAAATTCACTTCATAACCAGCCTCACTTTGTATGGAAATACAAATTATCTACCATAAATGTTATTTTGCAGTGTTAAAGCAATACGTTGGACTAGTTTTAAATTAAAATTTCTCCGTGATATCAAAATATGATCACTCTAGAAAACCAAAAGTTCACTTCATAACCAGCCTCATTTTGTATGGAAATACAAATTATCTACCATAACAAGATTAAATTCTTACAAAAGATCCAAACTAGGGAATTGTTAACACAATAGCGGAGAAGGCAAAAATATAGTATAAACTAAATATTTTTGTATGTCATCGAAATATAATTATGCAAAGAAACACAATTTTAAAATTTTTAAGAAGCCCGATGAAATAGTGTAAATTTAGAGGATATATAATTATTTAGTAACTTGATCCTACGGAAGAATCAAAACTTGTAACAAAATATTTATGTCTTTAATTTGCCGCTTTAGTTAGAGATTAACAAAGTATTGAATAGAATGAATAGACTAGATGAGACCAGATCTATCACTCAAAAGCAACACTTTGTGCTAGCAAACTTCCTATAACGATAACATGAAACTAAATTAAATGATCCTATAAAGAATGATTGCTACGAAAGTCTAAAGAATCACAACAAAATGTTCTAAATTCAGTTGATTATATAATTTTATTAGTAATTTGATTCTACAACAAAACCAAATTTTGTAACAAAATACTTAAGTATATAATTTGCTGTTTTACTAAGATATTGAATGATTTCACATTAGAATCAACTTTTTTGCTAGCAAACCTACAATAACAACAATGTGAAGCAAAATCGAACGATTCGACGAACAATCATCGTTACGAAATTCTAAAGAAACACAACAAAATAGTCTAAATTCAACTAGTTATATGATTTTGTTAATAATTTGATTCTACCGCAGAATCAAATTTTGTAATAAAAGATAAAAGAATGTAATTTATTGCAGATATTTGATTCTACAATAAAATGACGAAAATGTGTAATTAAAATATCTTCGACACAAAAAACACGGATTTGAACAAATGTTATTAGCACAATATCAATCGATTCAAAAATATACCTGATGAAGATTTAAAAATAGGTATAATGAAACAGTTAAGCTTGATTCGACGAAGACGTCATGTTGGCCAGGAGAGATCTCAGTCTCAGTCGGGGAAAGAAAGAGAGAGAGTGAGGGGGGAAGAGAGTCTCGGCGAGGAGAGATCGCAGTTGAGAGAGAGGAAACAGATCCAGCGAATTGACTGTATGTACAAATTACCTATAGATACAATTGTCTTCGTATATCATTATAATTTTTTCTTTTTTTACGTTTTATTTTTGACGGTTGGATGACCATCTGATCCAAAGGTCAGGATTGACGGAAACGGTTTTCTGCGGGACTCTATATAACATGGTTCTCCCTAGAATAATGGCCCTTACAAGTATTCTAATATTTTGCTCTTAAAAAAAACAAAAGACATTTGATATTTTGTGTTGAGACTAAAATTTATGTAGTTGAAATATTCGAGTTCAGGTTGAGCTAAAATGTATTTTTTATTATTTTTTGACTAACAGATCATATTTTTATAAAATAAATTTTATTAGTTTTTGAGTGCCACTTGGGAATTAATTTATACGGATCCCTTGATTCCGGTAAATCTTTAAAATTCATCATTAAATGTTCAAAAATAGAAATTTGTATAAGCAAGAGCATTTCCGATGAGGTTGATTATATTAATTAGCTATATTGATAAAAATAGGCAATTAGCTAAAATTGGTTGAAACTCTAATATATTGCACTCCAATGGGATTCATTATAACGGTGGGTTATAACTAAACAAATGATAAATTCAGTTTCAGTCGAATTATAACTTTTACAAGTCATAATCAACATATATGAAGCCACTTTTAGTTCAATAAATTAATTTATTTATAAGCAAAATTCATATTTAGAACAATTTCATGTCAAAATAACATAAACATTTAATCAATTCTTTTGGAAAAGTACATTATTTTATATTAAAATAATATATTTAATAATAAGATATTTTTTAAAGTCTTACAAATTAAAAAAAAAATGAATGAGTAATGATCCGAAAAGATCCGAACCGAATTTGATCTAAACCAAATTCCTCCGATTTTAATCCAAATTTCATCCAAATTTCATCTGAATTAGACCCGAACCGAATCAGATCTGATCCGAGTTATACCCAAATATATCATAATCGAAAATTCATCCAATCCAAGATTGATCCGATTCAAAACCAAACATCCAGTCCATCAACCACTAATAAAACGATAAGGTACGGTGTTTTGTACACTTTTTTTAAGCTTTTGTATAATTCCCTAATTTTTATCAATTTGTATTACAGGTAGTTAAAAGGAACTGACCCTTGTAATTTACTTTCACATTTTTCACAATAATTACTCTTTCCGTTCCATTAATTCTCTCTACTATTTCCTATTTTATTGATCTAAAATTGTTGTACACATTTAATTAATATATAAAAATTATGTATTAATTATATTAGTTTTTAAAAAAATAACATATTTGTTTAGTAACTATCAATTTGTTTAATTATGATTGAACACAAGGGCCTTGATTAGACCTGACAATTCGGATAATCGGTTCGGTTTCAGATCGGATTAACTTTCGGTTATGATATATTTTGGTATAATTTGGATCGGATTTGATTCGGTTCGGGTCTAATTTCGTATTAAAATCAGATGAGTTTGATTCGGATCAAATTCAGTTTGGATCTTTTCGGATCATTACCTATTCATTTTTTTTATTTGTAAGACTTTGAAAAATATCTTAATATTAAATATATTTTTTTACTATAAAAAAATTTACTTTTTTCAAAAGTATTGTTTAAATATCTATTTATTTTTGTTAAGAAATTATTCTAATTATGAATTTTGCTTATAAATAGATTAATTTATTGAATTTTAATATACGTTGACTATGATCTATAAAAATTATAACTCAACTAACACTGAATTCACCATTTTTTTAGTTCGGATTCAAATCGGATTTCATATTTCGAATCCTCTTCGGTTCGGATAATTTATTATTCGGTTATGACCGGTTCCGGATCATAATCGGATCGGATAATTTTCGGTTAAATTTTTGACTCGATTCAAATCAGTTTTCGGATCATTATCTAATTAACTAATTTAGATACAAAATCGAATTCAATTCTATAAATTTCAGTTCGATTCTTCAAATACAAACCCAATTACCAGGTCTAGTCTCGACTACAATTCAACTAAGTAACTTAAAGTATGAGTTACTTTGTTTATACATTTTAAATGAGTTACATTACACCTGTGACCTGTGTGTGTTTAGAGACTAGAGTTACTATAGTCTACAAAACACGTAACTCAGTCACGGAGACGTGCTGTTTTTTATTTTATTATTTTTCTTTCAATATTTTATTATATTTCTTTATTTTTTCCAAGCAAAATAAATTTGGTGTATACATTTTTTCGTATATAACAAATACTATTGTAATTGCTTATAATTTTTTTAGCAATCTTTAAAACAAATTTTTTATCTTGGCAAGAAAAACAAATTTAATTTTTTATCTATATTTTTATTAGTTTAAGATACACTTTTCATTTTTCTTTATAATAGTTTAATTTTTCATCTATTTGTATGAAAGTTTATTTTTTTACTTATCTTTATAATATAATTTTATACTATATTCATAATTTTTAATTTTGTATATATTTTCATCAGAAGTAACTGTTTTCAAAAACCGGTTAACTTTTCTTTTGTATGTACTTATCGAAAGTTACAAAATGACAGATTAAAGTGAATTTATAAGCAAACGAGGCCAAAGTGAATTTTTTATTTCAGTTAATATGAGTGGAATGGTGTGAAATTCCCAATAACTCCAAACTTGAAACTTCATCTATGTTTTTCCATTTTAAATTCAAACACAACTTACACGTCAGCAATTGCCACCTGTCACCTCTCCCTCCATCCAAAAATAGCATCTGTAGCAACAACCCCATTGGGTCTCACTGGGTCCCACATGACATGACCACATCACTGGGACCCATCATCTCATTTTACAACTCCCGGATCCCAACCCAATTATAATCCCAATTCACAATCATCTCTCAAGTCCGCTCTCAATATAATCACCCTCTTATCTCTTTCAATTTCGCACACACAAAACAAAATCATTTTATCAAAATATAAATTCATCTTTTGTGTCTCTCTTGATTAGATCTGTACCAATTTCAAAAGCTTCATATTAAATCGTTGAACAACCTAGGGTTTTATACGCAAATACATATACAAAATGGATAAAAAAGATGAAAAATCAACGAATAATCGAACGATTGATGATAACGATATGAACAGTAATGAATTGAATCGATCATCATCTGATGAATCGAGGCGATTGTTGAGATCTGGCGATGAAATAGGCTTAACGGAGCGATTAAATGAGATTTTGATTGAAGATGTTGATGATGATTTGGTGTTTGGAGAGGAGAATGTTTTGCAATGGTTACAGGCTTTGGATATGCAAGTTATGGGAGCGTGTCGTGCCGATGAGAGATTGAAGCCGATGTTGAAGCGGAATGGAGGTTCGAGTGGTAGTGCGGATGATTGTTTGCTTGCGCAGCTTAGTCAGGTCTGGATGTTGTTGCGTTTGTGTTTATAATTTCGTGTCGTTTTAGCGTATTAGACATATTAATCGATTAATTAATACGAAATGAAGATTGAGTTGGCTTCGAAATCTTTGATGTGTTTCTTTAATATGTGCACGATGAAATTGTGAATTGAGTTAGCATCAGGATGTTGTTGCGTTTATGTTTTTTGATTTAGTGTTGTTTTTAGTGGATTAATCAGTTAATTAATACGAAATGATGATTGAGGTAATAGGATTTTTTTAGTTCGTTTGTGAAAGATTGGCATTGGAATTTTCAATGATATTTGGTAGCTGGTTGAAATATATCTGATTGATTATTGTTGATGTTTTTGTATTTTAATTTGGAGTTGTTTTAGTGGATTTTTTGATTGATTATTATGAAATGATGATGGATGAGTTAGGATTGGTTAATTTGTTTGTGAAAGATTAGTGTCGTAATTAAATTGAAAGCTAGAGATGCGTTATTGTTATATGTGCGTGATGAAATTGCGAATGAGTTATTAGTATTTTTTAATTTTTTTGTGAATGATTAGCATTGTAATATTGATTAGAATTAGTAACTGGTTGAAATATATATGATCGATTATTGGTGATAGTTGAGAATTGTGAGAAACTAATCAACTGTGAATGAATGCAAACGTTTTGTGTGATTGGGTTGTATGTTAGTAATTGGTCGAGTTGCTGAACTGGAATTGGGATAGGCTATAATGTCATTGATGCATTTGTATTTTTAATTTGGAGTAATTATACTGAATAATTGATTGATGACAAGGAAAAGTTAGATATTAAGATTTTTTAATGCAATTTGAAAGATTAACATCGGAATCTTAATGAAACTAGGTGTTCTGAAATATTTGTGATCGTAGAAGAATGTTAAGCTTTTTGTATAAATCATAAAAGACTGCAAATATTTAGTGAAAATAGTAAAAGAATGCAAATGTTTTGTATGGTTTGTTTGATAGTCATAACTTTTCAAGTTGCTGAGCTATGAAATGAAATGGGAAAAATAATTTTATGGAAATGAATTACATTTTCTGCTAATATGTTTTAGGCAGTTGGGTCAACTGATTAGAGAAATCACCGCCATAGTAGTTGATGATATAGTTTTATTGCAGTAAACTAGTGATACTGGAATTCTGCCTACATAATTTTGTTTTGTTTGCTGCTGTAAATTGAAAATTTAGTAAATTTTATTTGTTGTTACATTTCAGCACTTTGAGCCATCAGAAGTTGCAATGCTTGCCAGGTGTTTGTGTATTCCACTTGTGACCATTCGTGTTGGGAAGATCGATAAGCAAGGGACTCATTTGTGCCCAACCAGTACAAGGTAATAGTTTCTACGGTGACTGATGATTTCTGTTGTGTGAATGCGACTGTTTGTATGTCAAATTTAATGTTGTGCTTTTGTTTTGTTAAAGCTTTATAATATACCATTTATAGAGTTTCTATTTGGCCCTTATACTTTGTTTTGTTGAGAGAAATGGAATGAAAAGTTATATACAAAATTATAGGGGGACGGGAATGATGAAAGGGGAAATGTGTGCAATTTTTTTGTTGGCCAAGTAAGAGTGCATATATTATATGATGAAGGTTGTGAAGAAAATGAGTAGAAAGGAGCAATCCCCCCCCCCCCCCCCCCCCCCCCCCCCCCCCCCCTCTTTTAAATTGGTGGATTTTAGTTTTAGTTTGAATTGGTACCTAGAATGAAAATTACAATATTTCCCCACAAAATAGTACAGGTTTCCATTGCATTCTATCCAACCAAACAGAGCATTACTCTCTAATTTGTGCTTTCATTCAGTCTTGAGCTCTTGTTTGTGCTTATATGTTAGATGGTGTAGACTGTATACCCACTACACAGATGAGACATTATCAGCTACAATCAGTCTAAGTTGTGATTACCATTGTGTCTTTCTGAACTATTATGCTATACCTCTTACACAGTAGTGATCTACCTCTCACCTAGTATGTAAGTAAGTGCTCACTATTAGCATAGACTTTAAAGGTAAGTCCGGAACTCCTATATGATTATGATTGCAGTGACAAAGCTGACTGACATTAGATAGACACATGTACTATTATACCACGTGTTTAAAAAATATGAATTGGGCAAAGTCGGACGTAACCCTTAAGAAATGAATTTGACAGGATCGTTGCCCTTTTTCCCCCTTTTGCTTGGCAAAATGTATTATAGATGTTTTATGGAACTTGCAACATTTTCACTTCAAATCATCGATTAAAATATGAAGTACTTAAATAAGCATCTTAAAATTTAGACTTCTCCTTATCATCCAGTTTGTGGAGCTCTTTGTCTTTGCTCTAAGCTACGTGCTTTATATGTTATGATTCCTATACAGTATAAACTTGTGTGATCTTATATCGATAAGTTTGTAAATTATCTTGTTTCCTACTCTTTGCTTTGTGTATGACCTTAAGTCGCAGGTTTACATAGTCCAGAATTAAGTAGGAACCATATTGCTGCGCTGAATTGCATGCATGTTAATCTTTTTGTCTTTAAATATGGAGTTTGTGTGGTGGTAAGTTGCTATATCTATTAATAACTCTCTTTTGGCGTAGTTGTGCCCATTCTCGGACTTTAAGTTTTTGTTACTTTAATTGGAATGTGTTCTTGTCTTCGGCTGCTAATTCATAAGGTTGGGAAGTCCATTGTTCTGATCCCCAAACTTTTTTAGGGTGAATATTTCAGTTTCTTGTACTTGAATCGCAGACCTTTATGTACTTCATGCTGGATCTATCTGGTTGGTTTGTAGACCACTGCGTCTTCTTATGAAACCTTCCATGTCTAGGTGAGGCATATTGACACGAGGCGACACATGAAGGTTGGTGTAGTCAGCATATTGTGTCATTATGGGATGGATTCAATATAGTTTTCTCTGTAAAAGAGGATTTGGATCATCAAGAGCAAATAAATTTGCAGCACCTATGTGACATTGTTAACAACATAGTTCAACTCTGTCACATTTTACTATATAGTACCTATCAGCTTTTACACGCAACATTTTTTGTTTTCTAATATGTATTTGCCATCAGAATCTCGTTATTCTTTCACTTAATTAACTCATTACTTGATATTGTTCTTGGCACTTGAACTTTTTGAATATGACTGAAAGATAAGTTTTTCTTGGATTTAGATTTTTGTGTTACAGCTTATCAATAGTCACCATATGTTCATGCTTCCGAGTAAATATATCTTTTGACTTGTAGGTAAAAGTGGACGTTAACTATTATGATCTCTGATATAAGAAGAGTAAAGGTAGTTTCATGCTCCCATGATATGGATTTTTATTTGGTAGTTTACTCGTTTGCTTAATGGAGTTGCAAGTAATATTCGCCTAGTACTGAATACAGAAAGTATGTTTTGTTGTTTTATGTTTTATTCGCTAAAAACTGATCACGTAAATTATTTTGTGGATTTCCAAGTTTTTTCTAAAAAAAACGACTGCAGAAAGTATTGATGGTCTGCAGCTACTGAAATATTGTAGTGGCAAGTTTAGTGTGTGTTCTAGTAGCATGTTAGCAATTTAGCATGGTTTTTTCATATAATAATTAAATGATGAGTACTACCTGGGTTCAACCCATCATGTTGAAGTCAAGGTTAAGAATATATAATTGTGTATATCTTGTTTATTATACTTTTAAACTGTGTAATCTGAGATTAAGAATATATGAAGTACTTTATCATTATAGAAATTCTCATCTCTCTGTTTATGAATACTTTGTTCCTGACCCAGTGCTGGTAACCAGAAATGTATATAAAAATTTGGTACCAAGCATGGCTTTTGAAATATCAATGCCTAAATGGTGACAAACAATTTACACACATGTATATGTAGTGTGTGGTTAAATGTCTATCTATATAGGGCAGATTAGATTAAATTACCTTTCTCTTTTCTCATTTCTAATTTTTACTATAGTTTATTCTAGCTTTATTTGGCTCTAAGCGTAGTAACTTGGGATATAATTAGTTATTGAAAAAACTTGTTAAATCAAGGTGTGTTTTAAAATGACATACAATCTGCACACATGTATATGTAGTGTGCGTATATGTTTATCTACCTTAGGTAGATTGAATTCGCATAACATATTAATTGTATTATTCTTATATTATTACTAGTGTGTGTAGTTAAATTAGCTTTACTATAATTAATACACTTGATTATTGCCATCTGAGTAGCATTGAATCATTTTTGCAGAGGGAATTTAACTCTTACTCTTTTGCCTACTTCTAATCTGCGGATTTCATTCATTGGCGATGACGGTGAGATAGAAAGATTAGCAACTTTAAGTAGCAGTTCAAGTTGCTCCTCTGTAGAGATCGAAAAAATCTTAGCAGACGTATCTGGCCGATCTTTTGTTATAAGGATCACTTCATGTGATCATTTTTATTTTTGGTGCTCAGAAAAGTCAAAGCTACTTGGAGACGAGTTAATTGACAAGGTTAGATCCTGTGATTCAAATAATCAGTACTTTGTTCTAACACAAACCAGTGATACCTTTACTTACTGATTACTTTTTGTTGGACTTTGTTTTAGCTGAACAATTTGCTGACAAAGAAGCCCTCTCTTGCTGAATTGACTGGAATTAGCGAGTCTCGCCTTGGTTATTTTGCGACACGTCTGCACTCCTATCTTGGTGGGCCAACAGTGCCTCAAAATCAAACAAATTCAGTCGCATTGGCTACTCTTCCCTCTGATGTGCTAGATGTTCAATTTACAACCTTGTCAACCAAGCATGCACGCCCTCGGCATAATGGCAATCAAGCTGGAAAAGCAAATGCATTTTATATGGGTAGTCTTAGTCCAAAGTCAGGTTCCTTTAAAGACGGTCTACCAAGAAATTTATCCTCTCTGAAAATTTCTTCGAGAGATAAATTTAGACGTCGTGGTGAAAGCCATCTTTCTTTGGTCGACAACCTTTCTTCTCCTTCACAAACCAACTCGGACCAAGCTGGTGCAAATGAAAAGGACAATCTTAAAGAATTCAATGGAAATATTTCATCTCTCACATCAAGTTTTCTGGATTCACTTGGAAAATCTACTGAGCTTCCTTCTCTAAGCTCAGCAGCATCTAACGTTCCTTTGTCCTTTATTTCTCCCTATTACTGCTGGTGTCCTCCTGTCACACCAACTTTGCAATGTGCAGTGGCGCCTATACAGTTGCCTATCTCTTCAACTGAATCATTCTGTTTGCCGCCTCTTTCTTCACTTCTTTCTACCTCTATGCCCTCTAGTTTATTGGCGCACGAGTCACCTCTTGAGCTCTCTGAAATTCCCTCTCTAGATTTTCCACCATTTCTTCCTGATCCTCTGGTTAGGTTGCCATTGTCTATGGCATCATCGCAGCAAATTGCAACATTTACACCTCTAATGTGTGATCCCATTGTCCACATTCCAGTAATTGACATTTGCTCGTCAGGGCCAGTTTACCTGGTGAGTGCTGGTCCTGCTATATCAACCACAATACCGTCTTTGCACCCAACTCATCCATTAATTCCCGCAAGTGACTCGATGATTGAGAGCAGTGCAAGGGAGACATTGAGGCTTTTGATCAGTAATTCTAGCCAGACTAACTCACAGTTGATGTCGGTATTTCCCTCTGTTATAACAGGTAATGGTGAAGCTCAAAGTATACTTGCTCATGGTAGTAGGGGTCTATATGAAGGAGCCAGTGATGTCGGTAACATTGCTAACAGCATTGCTGCAATGAGTTTGGTCTCGCTGTCCGAGAGGTCTGTCGGAAACAGTAGTGTATTCAATAGATGCCTTAGCCAAGGTGACATGGTTGATCAGCTGGAGAAACAAGGCGGAGGTGGATCTGGCGGGACTTGTTTGGACGATGAAGGAAGGGGAGGACTTGTTGATTGAATGCTAGATCTTTGGTTTGTAGATGTGAGTTTTTATTACGGAAAATGTAGATATATCTGTAGTATGGCTGTAAGGAACTGTAATTATTCATACGCAGGACTCTACACCGTCAGCTAAGTGGTCAAAGTGCTCTATTAAATGATATTTGTTTTTCCGTGTTTTTTTTGCTCAACATTACAAGTTTTCGGAGATTCAGTGATTCACTATCCCACAAGTCTGCAATATCCAGTTTTTTAGGTTAAACTAGCATGCACAACTTTATTTGCTATCTTTGTAAAATATACCTGCTTGAAAAGAAACATTGAATTCGTGCTACATTATTTTTGTTGAATCTAATCAACCTCAGTGAGGGTTAGCATGGTTTTCCAAAATCCGAAAAAACCGACCAAACCAACCAATCTGAAAATTTAGTTTTTTTTTTCGGTTTGGTTTGGTTATGGTTTTAAATTTTTTAAAAACTGGAAATTTTGGTTTTAGTTTGATTGATTCTTCCATCCGATGCAACTCGAACCGATCATTAAGACACGATCATATATTAATATTAAATATATGTATAAAAATATATTTGATCTCCAATTTTTAAACTTATTTATTATAAGGCTTTTATAAACTTAATGTAAAATCCTATGAAATATTTTGGAGACTTTGTAATATATTTTATAACTGCTTTGATTATACTTTGTGCTGCTAATTATTATTGGTGCATATATGTTGCTAGCTAGCTCATTTTTTTTTAATTATAAACTAAAACTCACGTATCTAGTTTGGAGGAAATAAATGAAAATATCATGTATAAATATATGTATATATATATAATGCTTAAAACCCGTGCGATGCACGGATTGTTATTAATAATTATTATTTTTATTATTTATGTTTTAATATTTTATTAATTTACATTTGCTAAAAAAATAAGTTGGCGTGTGAAACTTTTTTAAATAATTAAAAGTATTAAAATAAATTAATAACTGTTTATCCGTGATATTTTTGGAAAAGTAGGGGTCTTAGTAAGGAAAAATAGAAAAAGCAACATGTTTTATCTGAAAAGGTAAGTGCCCGTAATTAAAAGTATTTAAATAGGTTTCAAAATAAATAAGTAGGGATTTGCCCAAGATATTTTTGGAAAATGAGGGTTTTTTAGTAAGGAAAAATAGAAAGAGTAACATATTTTAGTTGAAAATGATAATTGTGGGTGATTGTTTTTAGAAAAATAGAGGATTTTGTTAGAAAAAAATAGAAAAAGTAATGTATTTTAGCTGAAAAGGTAGTTGGTTATAAAAATGTTATTATTTAATAATAATTTCTTTAGAAAATGAAAAAATTGAAAAAGTAACATGTTTCAGCGGAAAAAAGTGCTCATAATTAAAAGTATTAAAATAGATTTTAATTCTTTTAATTATTAAAATAAAAAAAATAGATTTTTAAAATAAATAAGTAAGGGTTTGCCCGTGATATTTTTGGAAAATGGGGGGTTTTAGTAAAAAAAATAGAAAGAATAACATGTTTTTGTTAAAAAAGATAACCGCCCGTGTTTTTTTAGAAAAATAGAAGATTTTGTTAGAAAAAAAATAAAAAATGGTAATGTATTTTAGCTGAAAAGGTAATTGATTGTAAATAATGTTATTATTTAGTGATAGTTTTTTTTAAAAATAAGTAAGGGCAATTAAATAAAATCACTAAGTACCGACCGTCCGTCCATCCGACTACCAAACTTTTAATGTTTCGTCTTTAATAATATAGCTTAAAACCCGTGTGTTGCACGAATTATTTATATTTTATATTTTATTAATTGCATTTGTTTAAAAAATAAGTAGGCGTGTTATATATTTTTAAATAATTAAAAGTATTAAAATAGATTTTAAAATAAATAAGTAACGGTTTGCCCGTGATATTTTGGAAAAAGAGGGGTTTTAGTAAGAAAAATAGAAAGTAACATGTTTTCGTTGAATTTTAAAATATAAAAGTAACGATTTGCCCGTGATATTTTTGAAAAAAGAGGGGTTTTAGTAAGAAAAATACAAAATGTGACATGTTTTAGTTGAAAAAGATAATTGTCAATTAAAATTATTAAAATAGATTTTAAAGTAAATAAGCAAGGGTTTGCCCGTGATATAATTGGAAAAGTAGAGATTTTAGTAAAGAAAATAGAAAATATAATATGGTTTAGCCGAAAAAGGTAATTGCCCGTGATTTTTCTAGAAAAAGAGGGGAAATGTAATTACCAATTAAAAATATTAAAATATAATTTAAAATAAATAAGTAAATGTTTGCTCGTGATATATTTGGGAAATGAGGGATTTTAGTAAAGTAAATAGAAAAAGTAACATGTTTTATCTTGAAAAGGAAATTACTCGTGATTTTTTTAGAAAAAAAATGGTAATGCATTTTAACTGAAATGGTAAATGATTATAATAATTTTTATAATAATTAAATCAACAATTAAATAAGGCAAGTACCGTACCAAAAAAACAGGTCCCAAAACTTTCAATGTTTTGTCTTTAATAATACTAGCTTAAAACCTGTGCGATGCACGGATTGTTAATTGTTATTTTATTATTATTTTGTTTAATATTTTATTAATTGTAATTGTGAAAAAAATAAGTAGGCATGTTAAAATAACTAAACAATTTTAATTAATTAAAAACATTAAAACAAATTTTAAAATAAATAAGTATGAGTTTGCCCGTTATATTTTTTTGAAAAATGAGAGGTTTTAGTAAGAAAAAATAAAAAAATGTAACATATATTTAGTTTAAAAAGGTAAATGCCCGTGCTATTTTTGGAAAATGAGATTTTAAAATTTAATAATTAAAAGTATTTAAATACGTTTTAAAATAAATAAGTAAATGGTTTCCTGTGATATTTTTGGAAAAAGAACGGATTTTAGTGAGAGCAATAGAAAAATTAAATTGTAAAAGACAATTTCCCGTGATATATTTAGAAAAAGGGCTTTGTTAGAAAAAATATATAATGTGTTTTAGCTGAAAAGTTAATTGGTTATAAATAGGTATTTGATTATTTATATTTTAATATTTTTAGTAATTGCATTTGTTAAGAAAAATAAGTAGACATGTTAAAAGAGGTAAACTTTTAAAAAATAATTATAATATTAAAATAGGTTTAAAAATAAATAACTAAAGGTTTATCCGTGATATTTTTGGAAAAGGAGGGGGTTTAGTAAGGAAAAATAGAAAAATTAACATGTTTTAGTTAAAAAAGGTAATTGCCCGTGATATATTTGAAAAAGTAGGAGAATTTGTTAGAAAAAAATAGAAAAAATAAATGTATTTTAGGTGAAAAAGGTAATTGGTTATAAATAGGTAATATTATTATTTAGTAATATATTTCTATAAATAAGTAAGGTTAATTAAGTAAAAATACGAAGTACAATTAATTAAGGGCAATTAAGTAAAATCACAACGTACCATACTGACCAACCAAAATGCGGGCAATTAAGTAAAATCACAACGTACCATACCGACCAACCAAACTTTTAATGTTTCGTCTATTATATAATAGTATTGATAGTATAGATAGATAGATAGATTTATAATATTAGTATTTTATGCTACTAAATGGAATAATCCATGATATTTTTGAGGTTTTAGTTAAGAGAAATATTGGTTATGAAATATAAAAATGAATATACGTTTTGGAAAAAAAAGAGCTAATTGGTTAGTCATTAATAATTATAATATTATTATTTTATTTTATTAAATAGATATGTTCGTGATATTTTTGGAAAATGAAATGTTTTAGTTAGGAAAAATAGAAAAGTAGAAATTTAAGTTAGAAAATATATAAAAAAAAATACAATTTGGTTAAAAAAGGTAATGAGTTAGTTATTAGCAATTATAACTTTATTATGTTATTTTAGTAAATGAAATTGTTTGCAATATTTTTGGAAAATGAGATGTTTTAGTTAGGAAAAATAGAAAAGATATTCTAAATAATAATTTTAATATTTTATCTAACGGTTCTCATCGATTTGATCAAAAATATCTAACGGCTATGAATTGAGTGACCAGACTACAAAAACTTTCATGATCAGACTACAAAACTTTCAATGTTTCGTCTTTAATAATATAGTATAGTATAGATTTAGTTATGATTTTGAAATCAAACCAACCAAACTAAACCGTCACGATTAGGTTGATTTTTCTTATTTTTGAAGTTATAATTTTTGGCTTGGTTATGGTTTAAAATTTTGAAAAGCCAAAAATTTTAGATGAATTGATTTTACGATCCAAAACCGTTCAATCCACCCGATACTCACCCCTAACCTAAGTAATTAATTTTGCATTCAATCAAATCAAATTAGCGTGTAAGAAAAAGTGCGTTTTGAACGAGTTGAAGTGGATGGCTATGTAGTCGGGGGCACTACACTTTCTCACACATAAACGAAATATGATGATTACACACTATTAATATTTAATAGCCATGCCAAAAGAAACAAAACAGAGAAAAAAAACAGAAAAGAGTTGTTGAGAAATAAGATCAAACAGTTATTTACCCAAGAGGAGGTCCTACCTCAACTCAATCATGACAAATCCTGGTAAAGGACACAATCTAGCAAATTATATATCCTTTCGAACCTTATTTTATTCCAACATAAATTATTGCACCGCTAATTCTAAATACAAAGTAAAATACATCCATCACTTACCGACATACAAATGTTTACAACTTTACATATATATATATTGTCATGGTGATGCATATACTGACTAGTGACTACAAAAATAAAGAAAAAAAAAGATTTAGTCTACTTACAAATATTTTATATATATGCGCCTGCACTCTACAGTACTATATGACACTTAAAATAGAGTGGATTGGTGGATTGTGGATGTCACTTATATATAATTATTATGGTAGTTGCCATTACGTTCTTGTTGCCAGGCCTGGACCATACAGTACTAGCTATATGTTGATATAAATATGTGTAAACGGAATTGCATATGTTTTCCTAATATCTATTCATTAGACAATCTCGGAATAAGCGAGAAACGAACCTCCCTTCAATTGAATTATTTAATAACATTCGTCAGTATGTTTAACAAATGACCCTAACACACACACCTCTTCAAAAAAAGAAAAATACAGGAGTATGTAGCCATGGATATCTCATTTGCAGGTTTGAGACAGTACTTAAATTATTGGGCGAACTAGGAGTTAAAAAGAAAGAAACGGAAAAAAAAAAAAAAAGATTCCCATACAATTCTTGTAGTGTCTTAATCTCCTGCAGAATGGGGCGAACGTAAAACTGTATTAGTAGGGGCCAGGGGGTCATTTACCAATATGTTGTCTACCAACCGGAGGACCAGCTAGTGCTCTAATCATGTTTTATGCCAAAATCCAAATTCCCAAGTTGGCCTTTCTTGTTGCTTTCACCCAAATTGCCCCCACCCAAATAATTGTTGTGTGTCCTTAACAAGGCCGTAAATGAAATCAAGCAAAAATGTGCAATAATCGGTTAACTATATATATATATATATAGTGTTAAGTTTTATGTATATCACTTTTTTTGTGGAGGCAAACTAAACATGAATGTTCTTCAAACCGAACATGTTTTGTAGAACAATATGTTTTGCTATGTTTTAGTTGCAAAACATATATAATTTTAAAGATTTTAAATGAAAATTAGTAACATGCATACTTATTTTTACCTATTTTAACATGCATACTTATTTTTACCTATTTTAACATGCGTACTTATTTTTCTAACAAATAAAATTAATAAAATATTAAAACATAAATTAAAAAATAATTTAATAATATAAAATTAGTAACTAGCTAATTGCCTTTTATAATTAAAACACATTTTTCTATTTTTTCTAAAAACATCCACTAATTTTTTAAAAATATAACTGGCAATTACCTTTTTGAGTTAAAACATGTTTTTCTATTTGTCCTTACTAAAATCTCTCATTTTTCAAAGATATCAGAGACAACTCTTACTTATTTATTTTAAACTTATTTTAATTATTTAAAAACGTTTACCTGTTTTAACATTTTTACTTAATTTTTAACAAATATAATTAATAAAATATTAAAACGTACATAATAAAATAATAACTGTTAAAAACAATACGTGCATCGCAATAACCGAAACCTTGAAAGTTTTGATTTTCGGTTTATGGTTATTTATTCTAATTAATAAATAAAAAATAATATTAATAGGAGAATAATATTTTCAACATATATCAAACCTCTTTTAACTCGTTCTTAATACATACAGCCTATAATACATATCGAATTAAATTTTATTCTTTATTTATTATTTTCTATCCCAATTATTAATTTTAATTTATCATTTTTCAAAATACAATATTTTTAATTATTTTTTAAAATTCTAATTTTTTAAAATTCTAATTTTTATCGTTTAAATTATAGGTACTTGAGAAAATAAATAAAAAGAAAATAAGACTTCTATATTTGATTTTATTTTATAGAAACTTGAAGATAAATGTTAGGATAATATTAATACAATAATTTGACTTAAGAAGAAAGTTTAGGAGAATATAAGGTAATTAAGATTTTCAAATCTAAAAATTTAAAAGACAATATAGATATTTTCTAACCTTTAATATTATTAATTTAAAATTTTGACAAAATAAAAAATATAGATCAAGGCAATTTGAGAGGCTCCACCTCACCGTACTTATATAAAGGAGAAGACGGGGTCGGCGAGGTGGCGCCTCTCAAATCGTCTGACACCTCTCAAATCGTCTCTTTTATTATTTTCCTCAATTAAAAGATAGTAAAAAAGAAATTAGTAAATAAATTGTACTCGTAGAGTAAGTTTAGGAGAATATTAGTATACTTAGTTTCCTCCGTTAGAAGATTGTAGGAAGAAATTAGTAAATAAATTGGACTTGTAGAAAAAGTTTATAGGAATATTAACATAGCATATTTAGTTTCCTTACTTGAAAGATAGTAAAAAAGAAATTGGTAAATAAATAGAATTAGTAGAGAACGATTAAGAGAATATTAATAATTGAGATATTTTCTATAATGGAGAGTAATTTCTTCCATTAGTAAAAAGTTAAAAGGCAATTAAGATATTTTCTAATAAAAAAATTAGAAAAATATTAAAATTGTATATTTAGTTTCCTCCATTAGTAAATATTTTAAAGGTAAAAATATTAGAATTGTATATTTAGTTTCCTCCATTAATAAAGATTTTCAAGACAATTGAGATATTTTTGAATCTTTAATATTAATAATTCAAAATTTTGATAAAATTAGAAAATAGATCGAAACGATTTGAGAGGCGCCACCTCACTGCCGGCGAGGTGGCTTCAAAAATTTGAGAAAATTAGAAAAATAGATCGAAGCGATTTGAGAGACGCTACCACACCGCTCTCGTCTTCTCATTTATATAAGTACTAATCGACTAAGTTGCGCTTCGCAGCGGCCCTATAATATTTTTGTAATTTTTTTAAATATTAACTATTTAAGAAAAAATTATAAAATCAATCAATCTAAACTATCTTAATAAATACGAAACATTAAAAGTTTTGGTACATGTTTTTTGGTACGGCACGATACTTGCCTTATTTAACTGTATGTACTTAATTATTTTTACTTAATTACTCTTACTAAATTATTAACAAACACTTTAATATTTATTTTTTGATACGATATTATTTTACTTAGTTACTCATAATATTTAGACTTATAAATAATAATAAATAATTAAAAATAATAATAATATTTATTTTACTTATTTTAATATTTTATATTTTGAATATGTAATTTGATTTGAAAAGAAGTTTTGGGAGAAATTTAATATGGTTATTTGACATGTGAAGAAAATTTAGGAGAATATAAGATAAATGAGATAATAAATTTGATTGATTTTGTTAGGATTTACGGGTGATAGCTATGCGGTAACTTACCTAGATACTTTATTTACTTAATTTTTATTAAGTATGAACATACTGTCACAACCAGAGTATGTCTTTGTAACTGTTTTATTTAGTACAAATAAGATTCTAGTGCATCTTGGTAGAAGTTCATTCATTTGTTCAAGCCTCAAGAAGTACTCAAGATGGACATCAAGAATAAAGATTACTGTCACAGCGCTGCCAGTAAGGTTACAAGAAGACAGCATGTTGCGAGTCACGAAAGTACATTCACTCTGACAACAACATTGGCGGAAGCCCTCTGACAGCAACTTTACATTAGCCTGACAGCAAGCTTGGAAATCCTGACAGCACCTTCAGCGGGGATTTCTTACTGTCACCAAAAGCGCATTCCTGTGACAACAAGCTTAGCCATTAGGATACTGTCATGAAGGGATAACATTTGTATTGGTAAACAACCCAGTCAAACTCGTGACAGTTTGGATGTTCAAGAAACAGGCGTGTTGCAGTATCCCAACACTGTAACAGGTCTGCAAGACTACGACTGAAGCATGAGAGATCACATGACAAAGCTCACTAATTCCAGAGTATGACAAATCTACATCTATTGAATTGTGTTAGCTTAAAATAGAATGTTTCTAGATTGCCTTGTTATGTATTGATAAGCTGTCTGTATAGCAATTTAGGAAAGAATCACGGGTAGGCAAATTGTAAGAAGCTGTCACTTGAAAATGACAGCAGCTTCACAAGACCCGTGATTGAAAGTGATAGGTTTAGCCTACTTAGTCTATCTCTCAATTCATTCTCTGTAATCACTCGAGAAACCGAAGCTCAAGAAAACAAACATTTTCTTGAGGTTGTAGCAACCCATTGCAAAATAAATAAAACATTTATTTTGTGAGAATTACTCGTGTGTCTACTTGTGTTTGCATTTGATAAACTGATAATCCTTAATCTTAGTTCTTGTTGTTGATAACGTAGATTGAGATTTATCAATATTGCATTCAACCCCCCCCCTTCTGCAATAGTCAAGGACCAACAACTGGTATCAGAGCAGACAGATTGTTCTACAAATCTAAGATCATGACAAGTATGCAGAAGTCAAGTAGCATAAAGATTCCAGCATTTGATAAAGAGAACTACAATGTATGGAAAAGAAAGATCATGTTGTTTATCAAAGATGCGAATCCATTATACTTGGGTATCCTCCAAAATGGTCCATTTGTTCCACGAAAAGAAATTGAAGCCTCAACTGTGGACGGCGTTCTTATTCCAGCCTACTGGGTCAACAAATTACCTTCGGAGTTTCTGGAGCCAGAAAAAGAGAAGGTGACCTTGGATGATTACTTGCAACTCATCTTACTGGATGCTCTCACTTTGGACAAAGCCATGTGTGGGAATGTCATTGGGTGCTCATCAGCCAAGGATATGTGTAATAAGATCGAGCTGTTGTGTGAAGGAAGTGAAAAAGTGAAAGATAATCAAAGAGAAATTCTTATCTCACAGTATGAAGCCTTCATGGCAAAGTCAGGAGAAGACCTAACAACAATGTTTGAAAGGTTTAGCAAACTTATGACTGAGCTACAGATACATGTCAAATACTATGATAAGAAGGAGATAAATGTCAAGTTCTTACTCAAACTTCCTGAGCATCTTGAGCACAAAGTCATTGCCATAAGAGAAGGAAGGAATCTTAACAATATCTCTCTTGAAACTCTATATGGTGTGCTTAAATCATATGAGCTTGAGTTTTTCCAGAAAAGAGCTATTCTAGCTGGATCCAGAGGAAAGATGGCTAATATGTCAGGTGCTCTAGTGGCTCATGTGCCAAGAATCACTCAACCTAGTGAAGAAGCTCAAATCACTCAACCTGCTCAAATCACTCATGTGGATGATGAGGAGAAAGTTGTACTGCAGATAACTGATGTTGAGGATGAAGACTTCTACTCCTTAGAAGAAACGGAGAAGATGGATAATCCAACTATGGCTTACATGGCCAAGAAATTCAAAAACATAAGATTCAAAAGAAACAAGCCATTTAAGCCTCAGGGTCAAACATCAAGGTTCAGCAGAAGGAACTCTTCTAAGGTTGAAGGTGGTGCCACAAGAGGTGGTTACAAAACATGGATGGTGGACAGATCCAAGTTCAGGTGTTACAACTGCAATGAGCTTGGTCATTTTTCTACAGAGTGCAGAAGACCAAAACAGAATCAGAGGATGGATAAAGGGTCAAGTGGACATTTCAAGAAAGGACAGGGAAAGGCCTATGTGGCTGAAGGAAAGTGCTGGGATGATTCTGATGATGAAGAGGAAGAGGAATATGTGAATCTAGCCCTCATGGCTAAGTCTGATGAGGCCTCCTCTAGCTCTCCAAGTCAGGTACCCTCACTAGTCTTACTTGATATGTCTAAAGATGAATACAAACAAACTGTTGAGGAATTGAGTGCAGAAATGTTCAATGTTCACACTAGTTTAACTGCAGCTAATGAAGAGATTGCTAGGTTAAATAAATTGAATGAAACACTCACTTCTGAAAATGATTTGCTTTTGTTAAAGACCAGTCGTTTAGAATCTTTAACACAGGAGAACGCTAAACTTAAAAATGATTTAGTCTGTGCTAAGGAAATTGAGGAGTTTCTAAGGAAAGAAATTAGTGAAAATGAATTCAAGATAAAAGCCTATAGAAACTCATCGAAACAACTTCGGGACTATCATGAGAAACACACAGAGGATCAAAAAGTAGGGATAGACTTTGAGTATGGCAAAAGACATGGTAAAGAAATTGTTAGTCAGGATTGTTCAACTGATGCTATTGTCAAACCTCAAATTCTCAAGAAGATCAACAAACCTATTTTTAAACTTTCTGAACTTGAGTTTGATGAGGAAGCCATGCTCATCAAGCAACAACTTGATGATGAGGATGAAGGTCTTGACAGTACAATAGTTGATGGAAAAGATACTGTCACAATCCCCAGGACAGTAACTTCCCCAAACAATCTGACAGAATGTTCCAAAGATGCTGTCAATAATGGCAGGACAGTAGCTTCCAAAGGTACTGTCAAGAGAGCCTCAAAGACAGTGACTTCCAAACCTACTGTCATGACCGAAAGTGCGAAAGGTACTGTCAAGAAAGGCTCGACAGTAACTTCAGAACATCCTGTTGACTCAATAACCTACAAGTCTAGAAACAGGAATGTTAAGTTAGGAAATGGCAATGCTAATGCTCCTAGAAAACTATGCAATAAGTGTGGCTCTTCATATCACTTAACTCATGTTTGTAAGAAACCAAAGGAGGTCAAGAACAATGTGACCATGCTAGATGGTAACTTACACAGAACCCCCATTATGCATAGATCTATGGTAGTCTGCAATAATATTGATTGTGTGCCTTGTAAAGTGACTGCCATGAGTACTTGTTTCAATTTGCCTATTTCATCTACTGAACCATGTCTCTATATGCAAACTGGTGAGACTTCTGAGCCTACTGGAAACAGTAAGAAGGCCTCATCCACTAAGAAGAAGACCAAGTCTAATTCTAAAGATATGTGGATGAAGAAAGGAGTCCAACATAAGATTCCTAATGTGATGATTAAAGTTGAAAATGATGATTATGCTTATGATACTGAAGTGACTGGACCCAACAAGGATTGGGTACCATATGCCTCTTGAATACAATTTGTCTTGCAGGGTAAGAATAAGGAGCATGTCACTTGGATCATTGACAGTGGCTGCTCTAGACACATGACTGGTGATAAAACCCTGCTGTCACAATTTGTAGAGAAAGCTGGCCCAATCATAACCTTTGGAGACAACAACAAGGGTTACATAGTGGGATATGGCTGTTTGGAAATTGGAAATGTTGTCATAAATGATATTGCACTTGTTGATGGATTGAAGCACAACCTGCTCAGTGTCAGCCAATTCAGTGACAGGGGATTCAAGGTTGATTTTGACATGATGATGTGCAACATCTATCACAAGAAGGATGGAAGCCTTTCTTTGATACAGTAAAGCTACTGTTGGTGACAATATGCTTTGGCACATGAAACTCTCACACCTCAACTTCAAAACAATGAATATGCTGATGAAGAAGGAACTAGTGAGAGGACTACCTCAACAGGAATTCTGTCAAGAAGGACTGTGTGAGGACTATCAAATGGGAAAACTGAAGAAAGCTGTGCACAGATCAAAGCAAGTCAACACCAACACTGAACCATTCAAACTAATTCACATGGATCTCTTTGGACCAGTCAATGTTCCATCATTAGCAAAGAAGAGATATGCATTAGTTATGGTGGATGAGTATTCTAGGTATACTTGGGTGAAGTATCTAGAATCAAAAGATGAAGCAACTCAAGTCATCATTGATCACTTAAGAGTCCTTGAAAGAGCTCCAAATGCCAAAGTTCAAATGATAAGAAGTGACAATGGGACTGAGTTCAGAAATGCCACTCTTGGTAACTTCTGTAAAGATGAAGGAATTGTACAACAATTTTCTGCTGCAAGGACTCCTCAGCAGAATGGAGTTGTAGAAAGGAAGAACATGACTCTCATTGAAGTTGCCAACACTATGCTTCATGATGCAAAATTACCTACATACTTCTGGGCAGAAGCTATCAACACAGCCTGCTACACACATAACAGAACCTTGATCAACAAGACTCATGGGAACACTCCTTACTATCTGCTCAATGAAAAGAAACTTACTGTCAAGTATTTTCATGTGTTTGGGAGCAAATGTTTCATGATGAAAGACAACCATGAAAAGAAAGGGAAATTTGACACCAAAGCTTATGAAGGCATTTTCATGGGGTATGCTTTAGAAAGGACTGCCTACAGAGTCTATCTTTTGGAACACAGAATCATCGATGAAAGTGTGAATGTCACATTTGATGAAACCAAGTTTCCTGGACTGCATGAAGAAGGTCAAATGCAGATTCTTAGATTTGAGAATCAAGGATACTTGGAGGAAGAAGAAGTCGTTGATGAAGAACCTACTTTCACTCAAACTGTTGAAACAGAAAAGGATGCTGTCATTGAAGATAATGTCAATCAAACTCCAGCCCAGTCACAGACCATCACATGAAATACTCAAATTGATGGTGACTCTGGAGACATTGAAGAAAATGGTGGAGACAATTGCCCTGGTGAAGAATCAGTTCCTCTAATTGAGGTTACTGTCTCAAATCAAACAAGAAGCTTGCCCAAAACCACTAGGTGGAACAGGGATCACTCAAATGATCTAATAATTGGAGATCCCTCTTCTGGGGTGAGGACCAGGAACAATGTTTCTGTTGACAACATGTTTTCTTGTTTTCTTTCTCAAATAGAGCCTAAAGCAATTGATGAAGCATTGTTAGATTCTGATTGGGTGATTGCTATGCAAGAGGAACTCAACCAGTTTGAAAGAAACAATGTATGGAAATTGGTTCCAAGACCTAAAGGAAAGTCAGTTATTGAGACAAAGTGGGTTTTCAGAAACAAGTTAGATGAAAATGGGAATGTGACTAGAAACAAGGCAAGGCTAGTAGCTAAAGGTTACTGTCAACGGGAAGGAATAGACTATGATGAGACATTTGCACCTGTTGCCAGACTTGAAGCTATCAGGATTTTCCTAGCCTTTGCTGCACACTGTAACTTCAAAGTGTTCCAAATGGATGTCAAAAGTGCTTTTCTGAATGGAGAGTTGGATGAAGAAGTGTATGTTGAACAACCTCCTGGTTTTGAAGATGATGAAATGTATGATTTTGTGTACAAGCTGTTCAAGGCACTTTATGGATTGAAACAAGCTCCAAGAGCATGGTATGATACCCTCTCTGCCTTTCTATTGGAAAACCAGTTTATAAGAGGTGTAGTAGATAAGACCTTATTCTACAAGCATCATGGCAAAGACATCATTCTGGTTCAAATTTATGTTGATGATATCATCTTTGGTTCATCAAATGAGAAGCTGTGTGAGAAGTTTTCATCTCTAATGAGAAATAAGTATGAGATGAGTATGATGGGAGAACTGTCATTCTTCCTTGGTTTACAAGTTCTTAAGAAAGATGATGGGATCTTCATTTGTCAAGCAAAATATGTCAAGGAACTTCTCAAGAAGTTCAACCTAGAAGATTCATCACCTGCCAAGACTCATATTTCTACCTCAACTAGTCTGGATCTAGATTCCAAAGGGAAGAAAGTGGACTCTAGTGCATACAGAGGCATGGTTGGATCTCTTCTCTACCTAACTGCTAGCAGACCTGACATAATGTTTGCTACATGTCTCTGTGCAAGGTTTCAAGCTGATCCAAAGGAGTCACACTTGGTAGCAATCAAGAGAATTTTTAGATACCTTAAGGGCACTCCTAATCTAGGCCTTTGGTATCCTAAAACACTGGATTTGAGCTAATGGGGTATTCTGATTCAGATTATGCTGGATGTAGGATTGACAGAAAAAGCACTACAGGAAGTTGTCAATTTCTTGGTGGAAGATTGGTATCCTGGTTCAGTAAAAAGCAACACTCAGTTTCTACATCAACTACAGAAGCTGAATACATTGCAGCTGGAAGTTGCTGTGCACAAATCTTGTGGATGAAGAATCAACTGTTGGATTATGGCTTAGTGTTAAATAATATCCCCATCTACTGTGACAACACTAGTGCCATAGCCATCTCAGACAATCCTGTTCAACACTCTAGAACTAAGCACATTGATATCAGACATCATTTCATAAGAGAGCATGTTGAAAGAGGAACTGTGAAGTTGATCTATGTGCCCACAGAAAAGCAACTTGCAGACATTTTTACAAAACCACTGGATGAAGCAACCTTCAACAGGTTGGTAAGTGAATTGGGAATGCTAAATATGGTATGTTAACTTACTAGTTTTTAATTCTATTATTCAAATGGAGCTTGTGACAGTAACAACTTCAGAAGTTGCTGTCATGAGAAAAGTTACTGTCTACTTAAATCCCTATCTATTTTCGACAGCATGTTTACTTTGACCTTCTTAAATTTAATTTTGTGCTAGTCTCACTTTTGATAGTTTGTTCAAGTATGACATTAACTTGCATGGTTTTTACTGCTGAAATTGGTCGAGGATTCTCCTTAATTGGTCAGTTTTGCCTTGATTGTTGTATTAGTGGTAGACATCACTTAATTGCAATATGTGGTAGTTGTATGGGTATTCCAAACTGTTGACCGTTTACATCCCTCCTTAACCTAGTATGCCTATAAGATGAGTCTTAGGCTATATTAGTGAATCATTTAGAAAGAGGGTAAAGTGGAAAACAAAGCAGGAATTGAATACAGGCCTAAGCATTGTGGGAGTGAGCCCTACAATGAAGAAGTAGAAGCGTTATTTGATGAGTTATGGGATATCCTCGATGAGGAAGAAAAAAGAAACTTGCTGCCAAGGCCACTGAAGAGGCTAAAGAGCAAGAAGAGGAAAAGGAGTTTCAAACACTCCTCAAGGAGGAAGGAACATCTGAAGAAATAGTTAGGGCTGAAGTTCTAGAATTGGTTAAGAAAGACTGTAATGAATAGTTAATCTCACCAATTGTAGTAATTTAACCCTTTTTAATTAATAAAGCTTATCAATTCTCTTATATATTTTCCTCTTGCTTGATGTATGTGTTGTTACTTGTTAATTGATTAACTGGTTGAATGTTGTTATGAATGAATAATGAATCAGTAATAAATATTGTAAATGTTTAACTGGTGTCTCTTCAGTTAAGTTATTAATCATAACAGTTTCAATACAAAGTCCTGACAGTTGTTGTTTTCTGTTCGCACAAAATCACGCAAGCGTACGCGGTCAACAAGTAATATATGAAAGTAGAGTTCGTTCCCACAGAGACTGCTTTGGTTACTATAGTTATGCACTTATGAAACAATGTATGGCTATTGTTCAATGCTAAGACAAGTATCAAAGTTGTGTTTTGATTAACTAAACAAATTATCAAGACTAAAATTAACTAAAGATTTTGTTGTTGAATTACTTATGAGAATAAAACATGGGATCCTAACTTCATTAAATACTTCATCTAGAGTCTTTTGTCTTTAATCAATGCATGTGACGGTTGTGACAACTAATCGGATAACACGAAATCAGTATACGCTACCTTTCAGTATACGTATACCATACCACTCAAACATCCACAAAATAGATAGAAGTTGGGCAGACACCAATTATGCTTAGACCCTATATGTCTATAAGATTTGAAAACATAACGGTTTAATGAGCAAGTTATCCATTCAGATTACATAGGGCAGGTAAGATGGTTAAAATTACCTACGAACCATGCATGACAAACATACATAAACCTATGCTAGCATGGCAAGTTCTAAATCTCTATATCCACTTTCGCAATCAATAGAGATTAACAAACAACTTAGATGTTAGCTACGCATCTAAGAAGAATAAGCACAACCAAACTAGGTTATCAACAAATCATCACACACAAATCTTTAAAACGATTAACTACTAAAATCCATAAATAAATCCGTTAGAATCCCACGACGACGATTAGTTCATAATCGAACCGTTCATCATCGTGGGTTCTGATGAAAACATGATAATAATATGTCTGGAATACTGAATAAAAGTACTAGAGATAAGGTTTAAGAAAAACAAAACCAACGAGAATCCAAAGTATCGCCTAATTAGAAGAATACAAAGATAAGTTGAAAACTAGATCTTCGTAATCAGCCGTCTTCTTGTTCTCCTCACCGATGGATAAATATGTAAGTATATATGTCAATTTATATCTTAAAAATCGTCCACCAATAGTTTATATAGGCCATAGAGTTGACTGGTCATCTGCTGTTTCCTTTTCTGAGTAGAAGTTGCCTTTTTCCAGAATGTTTCAGGGGTGGGCGCGCCTGTAGGGCGCGGGCGTGCTTGAAAGAGACTTCACCTAGGGCGCGAGTGCGCTTGGAAGGGGTGGGCACGCCTGACCTTCTGTCAATTTCTTCCTTTTCCTTGACAATTCATGCTCTCTTCAACTCCGCAACCTCTTGGCTTCTTCAACAATGATCAAATAGCACCACATAACCCTAGAAACTTCACCACACTGCTGACGAAGCAACCCTGCATACACTAACACAAAACACATAAAAAACACCATGTACTTGAGAACAAACGATCAATTTAAGCCGATTTAGGGTGTTCCAAGTAGATATGAAATCCACTTATCACACCCCCAAACTTAAACCGATGCTTGTCCTCAAGCATAAACAGACTCACTACATATATATAATACAATGCATGAATGCAACTAATATGAAAATGCAAACGATCCCCTCAAAGCCTGAGTAAACTCCTGAGCAAAATGGCTATTACTGTCATGCATCGCATCAATGCGCCGAGTCAACCGCCTATACTGCACATCCCCTAAAACAGACCTATCCACCTCACGCGGAATCCTAGATGCACGTTCCCTCCGTGCGGCAGGATCACTAGGTGGAACCGCTGCTCCCTCAGCATCCAAATCAGTATAACCCAAACCATAATAGTCCGGAGCACCACCGTCCCAATCCTCCATCCTCGAAATCGTTGAATGATCGATAGGAGCACTCGGTAACTGAACCTGCTCCTCCTCAGACCAACGAACACCAACTGCGGCACACAACTTAGTAACAATGGAGGCATGAGGAATAGCCCCCGTTGTACCACCCTTCAAAAACTTCACAATACTCCTGTTCATCGCAAAAGTCGGGAAAAGAATCGGCTCAGTGGTGCCAGCCTTGTACTTCCAAGTTGTGCCTGGAACACACATCTCCCCAATAATGTACTCGAGATCAAGATCATCCCGAGTCTTCAAAGACCAATCTTCCTCACCCCTCTTTTTCCTAGGCAGATTCAAAACCCGATGAATCGCCTTAGCAGTGTAGTCCACAATCAATCCCCGAACCACACTATAACCGTTCTTGTCGGCCTTAGCATTAGCATAAAACTCTCGCACAATAGACAACGGGACCGGCTCCGGCGCTTCACAAAAGGATTCCCAACCCCTCTTCGTAATCATATTAAACAAATGCCCATAAGTGGGTTGAGGCAAAAATCCCCTTTCTTTAGCCACGGCTTTGGATAACAACCGTGTAAACTCCAATTGAGCCTTCGGAGATGAAAACTTCTCACCCCCAATACCCATACTAGACTCCTCTTCAGATGAAGAGCGACGAGTACTGCTACTACCCGTAAAACGACCTCTCTTTGGTGGTGCCATGGAATTAGGATGAGATGAAAGTATATGTAAGGATGTGTATGTATAGATTTGCGAGAGAAAATGAGAGAGAAAAGTTTAGGGGCTTGGGATTGTAAAATAGGGTTGGGGATAGATATGGTTATGATTATATAGGGTGAAAAACAAATAAAAACTGAATTTGGGAAATTTTTCACTTTTTTTTCCGTTTTTTTTGACTTCCTGGTCAGGGAGTGGGCGCGGGCGCGCTTGGAAGGGGTGGGCACGCCTGACCTTCTGTCAATTTCTTCCTTTTGCTTTTTCCTTGACAATTCATGCTCTCTTCAACTCCGCAACCTCTTGGTTTCTTCATCAATGATCAAATAGCACCACATAACCCTAGAAACTTCACCACACTGCTGACGAAGCAACTCTGCAAACACTAACACAAAACACACCAAAAACACCATGTACTTGAGAACAAACGTTCAATTTAAGCCAATTTAGGGTGTTCCAAGTAGATATGAAATCCACTTATCACACCCCCAAACTTAAACCGATGCTTGTCCTCAAGCATAAACAGACTCACTACATATATATAATACAATGCATGAATGCAACTAATATGAAAATGCAAACGATCCCCTCAAACTAACCATAACCAATCAACAAGCCAACATCTCAAGGAATGCAATCTTTCAAACAGAGTTCGAACAAATCCCATTATACTAACAAACAAACACAGAAACGTGCGTGTGTGCAATGCTCATCAATATACTCCCAAACTAAACCAAGACCATATCCTATTCTTCACCAAAACAACCACAAGCTTATAAACAGAATGAACTCTAGACACAAGAAACCACTTAAAGACACCTCAGACCACTTTAGCTAGACATGAATTCATGCTTTATTACGACACACATGCTTATTTGACCGTGCAATGGTTGAGACCCCAAAAGGCTTATACAATAATACCCATGTAGCGAGCGTTAGGTTAGTGGATCCCAGACCGGAAAAGTCTTAGGTCACTAGGCACAAAGTCCCCTAGAACTTAATTGCTCGAGTATTAAAGAGCTCAACCTGATCAATTTTGCATAAACACAACTAATACAACTTTTTTTTTTCAATTTCGGAATGAGTGCGCTTTGCTTTTTCTCATCCCACCCTAGACTACTCATCTTTTCAATGAGTCGGCTACTAGCCATTTGACACCTAGCCTTATTGACAACTAGCATGAAATCCCTGTTTTCCCCCAAACTTAGACTTAAGTGCTTCTTTCAATTTCAAGAGAATAGAAGACATTCTGAATATAAGCAAGTGATTAAATTCTAACATCCAAACAAACATGGTCTGATCAAATTCAAAAGCAACCAATGAGACTTATGAAATTATTTTGTTTCTGGCATGCAAGTCAATTCATAGGAACTTAATCAACCCTCTATCTATCACTACCACATTCCCATCAACATCGACTCACCAACCAAGAAATAGTCAAGTCCTACGGGATCATGAAATATGCTATGCAAATGCAACTAAATGGACTCACATGATAGATATAAACACTAATGCAAACAGAATGCTCTATATGACATAAACATGCAATTAAATGAATGAACTAACTACATATGCAATATGAAACCTATATGACACACACACACTAACCTTCCCTAATTACCAACCCCAAACTTACAATATTCAATGTCCTCATTGAAGGTAATAAAAAGGAAAGATGCAGAGAATACCTAATCATCAGCAGGACCACCCTCCTCGGGTGGTGTATCCGGTGGTGGATAAACAAAATCAGCTCCAAAGGTAGGCCAAGTGATGTCAACTCCAGTAGCTCTGAATGCAGTACTCAAAGCCTGAGTCAACTCCTGAGCAAAACGGCTATTACTGTCATGCATCGCATCAATGCGCCGAGTCAACCGCCTATACTGCACATCCCCTAAACCAGACCTATCCACTTCACGCGGAATCCTAGATGCACGTTCCCTCCGTGCGGCAGGATCACTAGGTGGAACCGCTGCTCCCTCAGCATTCAAATCAGTATAACCCAAACCATAATAGTCCGGAGCACCACCGTCCCAATCCTCCATCCTCGAAATCGTTGAATGACCGATAGGAGCACTCGGTAACTGAACCATGCTCCTCCTCAGACCAACGAACACCAACTGCGGCACACAACTTAGTAACAATGGAGGCATGAGGAATCGCCCCCGTTGTACCACCCTTCAAAAACTTCACAATACTCCTATGAAGGAGCTCTCTAAGATCAATGTACTCTTCATTTAGAATACCAAAAAGAACAATAGCCCTTTCCATCGTAACCTCATGCGAATGCGAAGAAGGCGGAATATTAGCACATAAAAATAAATTCCAAGCCCTTGCCTGTTCATCGCAAAAGTCGGGAAAAGAATCGGCTCAGTGGTGCCAGCCTTGTACTTCCAAGTTGTGCCTGGAACACACATCTCCCCAATAATGTACTCGAGATCAAGATCATCCCGAGCATTCAAAGACCAATCTTCCTCACCCCTCTTTTTCTTAGGTAGATTCAAAACCCGATGAATCGCCTTAGCAGTGTAGTCCACAGTCAATCCCCGAACCACACTATAACCGTTCTTGTCGGCCTTAGCATTAGCATAAAACTCCCGCACAATAGACAACGGGACCGGCTCCGGCGCTTCACAAAAGGATTCTCAACCCCTCTTCGTAATCATATTAAAAAAATGCCCATCAGTGGGTTGAGGCAAAAATCCCCTTTCTTTAGCCACGGCTTTGGATAACAACCGTGTAAACTCCAATCGAGCCTCCGGAGATGAAAACTTCTCACCCCCAATACCCATACTAGACTCCTCTTCAGATGAAGAGCGACGAGTGCTGCTACTACCCGTAAAACGACCTCTCTTTGGTGGTGCCATGGAATTAGGATGAGATGAAAGTATATGTAAGGATGTGTATGTATAGATTTGCGAGAGAAAATGAGAGAGAAAAGTTTAGGGGCTAGGGATTGTAAAATAGGGTTGGGGATAGATATGGTTATGATTATATAGGGTGAAAAACAAATAAAAACTGAATTTGGGGGATTTTTCACTTTTTTTTCCGTTTTTTGACTTCCTGGTCAGGGAGTGGGCGCGGGCGCGCTTGGAAGGGGTGGGCGCGCTTGCCTTTCTGCCCAGAAATTTTCTGATTTTTTTAACAGAATAATGATACAACACATGCGTGGGTTGCCTCCCACGGAGCGCTCGTTTTACTTCAATAGCTTGACGTGATACCTGAATCCTTAATCAGCTGAAACAAGAACCGCGGTCTCTACCTCCCGATTCACCCGTTCACCAAAATACGGTTTTAACCTCTGACCATTGACGTTGAATGCTTCATCCGATGACTTATCGAAAACTTCCACTGCACCATGTGGAAACACCGTTTTGACTGTAAATGGTCCCGACCACCTTGCCTTGAGTTTACCAGGAAAAAGCTTGAGACCAGAGTTAAAAAGCAAAACTAGTTGGCCAGGAACAAAGGACTTTTGCACCAACTTCTTATCATGCCATCTCTTTACCTTCTCCTTGTATAACTTGTGATTTTCATAAACCTGTAGACGGAACTCATCCAACTCATTAATCTGAAGCATTCTTTTCTCACCAGCAGCTGACAAATCAAAGTTCAACTTCTTCAATGCCCAATATGCCTTGTGCTCCAGCTCGGCAAGCAAATGACAAGCCTTACCATACACCAGCTGAAATGGTGACGTACCCAAAGGAGTCTTGTAAGTTGTTCTATAAGCCCAAACAGCTTCATCAAGCTTCAACGACCAATCCTTCCATGAAGGATTTACCACTTTCTCAAGAATCCGCTTGATCTCCCTGTTAGAAACTTCGGCTTGGACATTTGTCTGAGGGTGATATACAGTAGCAACACGATGATTGATATTATACCTATCCATCAAGGCTGTGAACTTACGGTTGCAAAAGTGCGTACCCTCATCACTGATGATTACCCTTGGAGTTCCGAAACGTGTGAAGATTTGCTTATGCAGAAAATTCAGCAGTACTTTAGCATCATTGGTCGGTAAAGCCTTTACCTCGACCCATTTAGACACGTAATCCACTGCTAATAGTATGTACTGATTATTGCAAGACGAAACAAACGGTCCCATGAAATCGATTCCCCACACATCGAAAATCTCCACTTCAAGCAGCATATTAAGAGGCATCTCATTCCTCCTAGAGATATTACCAACCCTTTGGCATCGATCACATCTCAACACAAACTGATGAGCATCTTTAAACAGAGTCGGCCAGTAGAATCCTGCCTGAAGTACTCGAGTAGCTGTCTTCTCTCCACCATAATGACCTCCATAAGTGGTGGAATGGTAATCTCGCAAAACACCCTCAGTTTCACTATAAGGAATGCATCTCCTTATCATTTGATCAGCTCCCTGTCTAAATAAAAATGGCTCGTCCCAACGGTACCACTTCACATCATGCAGAAACTTCTTCCTTTGAGCATAAGAAAATTCAGCCGGGATGACATTACTCACAAGATAGTTCACAATATCTGCAAACCATGGTTCTTCATCTTGCACCCCAAAAAGTTGCTCATCAGGAAAAAATTCATCGATAAGAGTCTTATCCCCTGCATACTTACCGTGGTCTTCCAAACGAGACAAATGATCAGCCACCTGGTTTTCTGTACCCTTCCTGTCTTTAATCTCCAAATCAAACTCTTGCAGCAAAAGAACCCAAAGAATCAATCGAGGCTTTGAATCTTTCTTAGAAATTAGATAACGAATGGCTGCATGATCAGTATAAACTACTACCTTCGTCCCAAGCAAATACGACCTGAATTTCTCGAAACTGTAGACAATTTCCAAGAGCTCCTTCTATGTAGTAGTGTAATTCAGCTGCGCATCGTTGAGAGTTTTGCTAGCATAGTAAATCACATGAAACACCTTGTTCTTCCTTTGCCCAAGAACAGCTCCCACTGCATAGTCACTAGCATCACACATCAACTCAAAAGGTTCGTCCCAGTCAGGTGCAGTGATAATAGGTGTAGTAGTCAACTTCTTCTTCAAGAGCTCGAAAGCAGCTAAGCAATCTTCATCAAACTTGAAAGGAACATCCTTTTCCAAAAAACTACATAAGGGTTTAGAGATTTTGGAGAAGTCTTGAATGAATCGCCGATAAAAACCCGCATGACCAAGAAAACTGCGAATTCCCTTAACTGAAATTGGTGGAGGAAGGTTTTCAATTGTCTCCACTTTGGCCTTATCCACTTCAAGCCCCTTGCTAGAAACCTTATGCCCAAGAATGATTCCTTCTTGCACCATGAAGTGACATTTTTCCCAGTTGAGCACCAAATTGGTCTCAACACACCTTTTCAGCACCATGCCAAGATTCTGTAGGCAATGGTCATAAGAAGTTCCAAAAACTGAGAAGTCATCCATGAATACCTCCACATTAATGCCAATCATATCTGAGAAAATAGCCATCATACACCTCTAAAAAGTTGCTGGAGCACCACAGAGTCCGAAAGAAACACGACGGAACGCAAAAGTGCCAAAAGGACATGTGAATGTGGTCTTCTCCTGATCCTTTGGAGCAATACAAATCTGATTGTAACCTGAATAACCATCCAGAAGGCAATAGAACTCATGACCAGCCAACCTGTCCAGCATCTGATCAATGAACGGAAGAGGGAAGTGATCTTTTCTGGTGGCTTTATTCAGCTTTCGGTAGTCCATGCAAATTCTCCACCCTGTAACTGTACGAGTAGGGATGAGCTCATTCTTCTCGTTTGCAACTACTGTCATGCCTCCTTTCTTAGGCACACATTGCACCGGACTCATCCCAGAACTGTCTGAAATATGATAGATAATGCCTGCATCTAGCCACTTAAGAATTTCTTTCTTCACCACCTCTTTCATGATAGGATTGAGCCTTCTTTGAGGATCCACAGTTGGTTTACTTCATGTTCAAGCGGAATATTATGCATGCAATACGAAGGGCTGATTCCCTTGATATCCGCTATGGTCCAACCAATTGCTGATTTGAACTCTCTCAGAATTCGCAAAAGTTTTTCTTCTTCACTACCTGACAAGTTAGATGCAATAATCACAGGTAAAGTAGATGCATCACCTAAGAAAGCATACCTCAAGTGCTCCGGTAGTGGTTTAAGTTCAAGAGTAGGAGCTTCTTCAATCGATGGCTTGAGACGCTCCTGAGATTTTTTAAGCTCAGCTATGCCAAGAGAATCAAATGGCATATCAATCTTCCTTTTCCACGGAGAGGCATTTAAGTACTGCAATTGCTCTTCTCTTTCTTTGTCTTCAGTATCAGAATCCCCTATCAGTACCTTCTCCAAGGTATCTGACTTAAGCAATTGCTCGATCTCCGTGTAAACTGCAGACTCAACCAAGTCCACTGAAAAACACTCTTCATCCTCTGTAGGAAACTTCATTGCATTGAACACACTGAAGGTGACCTTCTGGTCATGTACCCTCATTGTAAGTTCTCCTTTCTGCACATCAATCAAAGTACGGCCTGTAGCCAAGAACGGTCTTCCCAAGATAATTGGAATCTTCTTGTCTTCCTCAAAGTCCAGAATAACAAAATCAGCAGGAAAAATGAGCTTATCCACTCTAACCAAAACATCCTCCACTATACCTCTTGGATATGTGATCGACCGATCAGCCAGCTGTAAGGACATGTTTGTAGGTTTAGGCTCAGGCAGTCCAAGTTGCATGAAGACAGTCAACGACATCAGATTAATACTAGCTCCCAAGTCACAAAAGCACTTGTTGAAAGATAGATTGCCGATAGTGCACGGTATGGTGAAACGCCCTGGATCCTTCAGTTTAGGAGGTAACTTCTGCTGTAGAATAGCACTACATTCTTCTGTTAGAGCAACGGTTTCCAACTCCTCGAGCTTCAACTTCCGAGATAGAATACCCTTCATGAACTTCGCGTAGCTCGGCATTTGTTCTAGAGCTTCCGCAAAAGGTATATTGATCTGCAACTTCTTGAAAACTTCGAGAAACTTAGCAAACTGCTTGTCTAGCTTCTGCTTTTGAAGACGTTTAGGGAATGGCGGAGGAGGATAGACCTCCTTGATCTCTGTATTCTGCTTCAGAACAGATTTCTCAGTCGAATGGTCACGCTTTTCCGCTTCGTTTCCCCCCAAACTAGCTTTTTCCTCTTTTTCTTCACTTTCTGGCAGAACCTCAGGCGCATGCGCGCTCCCTAGGGCGCATGCGCGCTCCACCTTCTGCTGGGAATCCAAAAATGTTTCGTTTTCTGCTTTTTCTGAGTTCTGGTCACTCGTAACCTTTCCAGAACGCAAGGTAACTGCTTTAACATGTTCCTTGACCTCTCTTTTGCCAGGATTAGCTTTCGTATAACTAGGGAGAGTTCCATGTGGTCTATTCAACAAGGCATTGGCAATCTGACCTATTTGATTCTCTAGAGTTTTGATGGAAACAGCTTGGCTCTTGCATATTAGCCTCAATTCCTCCAATTCAGACTTTTCATTAGACGACTGACCAACGTTGCCTTGAGACGGTTGTTGAAAACCTGGTGGTTGATACGGTTGCCTTGGAGCATACTGTTGCTGAAAACCAGAAGAGTTAAATGGTTTAGCTCCAAATTGTTGACCTTGATACTGCTGCTACGGCTGCTGTGGTTGATTCTGACCACCCTGATTGTTACTCCAACTGAAATTCGGATGGTTCCTGTTATTCGGATGATAGGCATTAGGCACTGGCTGCTGTGGTCTCTGGAAATTGCTCACAAACTGCGCTGACTCATTAGATATGGCACATTGAGTCGTGTCATGAGCACCTGCACATAGCTCGCAAACACTAGCCACCTGTTGAACTCCATAGTTAGACAGGGAATCCACCTTCATAGACAGAGCCTTTAGCTGAGCTGCTATTGCCGTAGCTGCATCCACTTCTAGAATTCCTGCTACCTTGCCTTGCGATAACCTCTGAGTTGGATTCTGGTATTCATTAGCATCCATCATCTCAATAAGTTCATAAGCTTCATCATAGCTTTTAGCCCAAAGAGCTCCACCGGATGCCGCATCAAGCATTGGTCGAGATTGACCTCCCAGACCATTATAAAAACAGTTGATCACCATCCAATCAGGCATTCCATGATGAGGACACTTCCTAAGCATCTCCTTGTAACGCTCCCAAGCCTCACATAAAGTTTCTCCAGAATGCTGAGCAAATTGAGTAAGGGCATTCCTGATTGCTGCTGTTTTAGCCATAGGGAAGAATTTAGTGAGAAACTTCTGAGCTAGATCCTCCCATGTAGTAATAGAACCTGCTGGTAGAGAGTGCAACCAACCCTTAGCTTTATCCCTCAGAGAAACTGGGAAAAGTCTCAGCTTCACCGCATCTTCTGACACTCCGTTGAACTTGAAGGTGTCGCAAATCTCAATGAAATCCCTAATATGCATATTAGGGTCTTCCATTGGAGCACCCCCAAACTGAACTGAATTCTGAACCATCTGAATCGTGCCAGGCTTGATTTCGAAAGTATTAGCTGCAATAGCCGGCCTGACAATGCTAGATTGAATTTCATTGATCTTTGACTGAGAATAGTCCTTCAAAGCCTTCGTTTCTGCTACTGGTTCTCCCATAACTAGACTTAATTCAAGTTCTTTCCGAGATTGAGAACGTGTTCGCATACACTCTCACTAGAATATCTGAAACACACCAAACAAAGTAAAATTGATGAGTATAATCCGAGTCAGTGAACTTTAACGACCACTGATGAAAAGCACATAAACTATATATAACACCGAGTCCCCGGCAGCGGCGCCAAAAACTTGATCGCACAAAATCACGCAAGCGTACGCGGTCAACAAGTAATATATGAAAGTAGAGTTCGTTCCCACAGAGACTGCTTTGGTTACTATAGTTATGCACTTATGCAACAATGTATGGCTATTGTTCAATGCTAAGACAAGTATCAAAGTTGTGTTTTGATTAACTAAATTAACTAAACAAATTATCAAGACTAAAATTAACTAAAGATTTTGTTGTTGAATTACTTATGAGAATAAAACATGGGATCCTAACTTCATTAAATACTTCATCTAGAGTCTTTTGTCTTTAATCAATGCATGTGACGGTTGTGACAACTAATCGGATAGCACGAAATAAGTATACGCTACCTTTCAGTATACGTATACCATACCACTCTGTTAGGCCGAATACACAATATATAATCAAATATAAGTATGAGAATAACAATAAGAACACTGTTTATAAACAATAAACTGAATGGAATTAAAAACTCCTCTCTCAGTGATGTAAAATATCACAGAGAGCTGCTAGGTTACAAGAATGATAATTCACGTATTCGCATCCCTTTTAGGGTTAACCTATATGTGTTTATATAGTACACAGCTACATACAATCATTAATTGATATTCTTATAAATTAGCTATACAATCAGAATCAATTAAGAATTGCTTCTGTCTTCTGTTCCGTTTCCTTAGCCATCTCGATATCTCTTTGCTTCTTTCCATCTTCAAAGAATATCGCTTCTAGAATGTTCATTGAATTGCACCGACTGCTAAGCAAACTCTGACCATCAGACTTTAATAAACTCTGACTGGTCCTCCAACTAAACTCTTGACTAGTCCTCCAGCTAAACTCTGATAGTTTCCTGGTACTTAAACACTGATAAACAAACATCAGCAATTATATCTAACAATCTCCCCCAACTTGTTCATACTAAAATGTACAAGTTAATAGATAATTGATGATGTCAAAACATATAACAAATGCAGTGTTTATAAAATCACAGAGTTTATACTTTCACTTAGAATAGAAAACTTTTAGAAACTTACAGACTTCAGTTACTTAATCTCTTCAATGTCAGGTACAGTCCTGATGTAGTCCACAAGTAGTCTTCTCTCAGCTCTCTCTAGCTCAGCTACCATTATCTTCTTTATCTCTCTTAACTCTGGATCACTTTCTCCAGTTTGGTAGATAGCTGCCCTTAGAGCATAAATGCTGTTTTTCCTCATATCATTTCCTAGCTTTATTATGAAGGATTTATCTGATTCCAGATTAAATTCCAACACTTTTATGCCAAGATCTGTTCTGAGTCTTGCACTGTTCCTTTGCATCTCAACAAGCTTTCCATTATAATCTTTGTACTTCGGTATATAAGCACCAGCAGTCTTTAGGCCACAAAGAGCTCTAGCTTTAACCATTCTGCTTCTTAATACCTCAGATGCTTGATGAGTTCTTTGATTTTTGACTTTCAGCAGATACAGTACATACTCCAGCTCTTCCTTCATTTTTAACCCAATGTCAGCTTCACCAATTCTATAAACTCTGCCATCAGTCTTGAAATACAAAAGAAAATCCTTCTTTAATCCTCTATGATGAATTAACTGAACTGATTCTAGAGTATCAAGATTTTCTTGAGTTACCCCAACACCAGGTTCAGCTAAAGAAGTGTGATCCATTGGACTGTTGTTCACTCTTTTCTCTCTATGAGATCCTAAACCAGATCTATCTCTTGATTCTTTTCCCATGATGGTTTTGCTTTGGAGAAGATTTTCATTACTAGGAATCAGTGAATGTTGAACTGTAACTGGTTTAGCAAACATCTGTTGAAGTTGAGAAGATACCAAAGTCTGTACAACTTGAGTAGTATCAGAGGTTGATTTGACTTTCATCAGCATTTGTGGTTCTTCTACAATCTTTCCTTTTCCTTTATCCATACGATCTCCATCTGGCCTTCTTGAATATTGTAAACTCTGTTGAGAATTTACATTTTCTTTAATAGAAATTCCTTTTTCCTTTGGCCTTGTAACTTTCTTGACTTTCTTCAACTTGCCAGACTTTAAATTCTTTACATGCTCTTCAGCTAGCATCAATTCTTCAGCTTGGATATCTTCTATGGTTGCATCAGCACCATGTTCTTCTAGAAACAACTCAGCAATCTCTTCATCAGTAACTGGATGAGAAGTAAGCAATAAGCTTCTAGTTCTTGAAGTAGATTGAGCACCAGTGTTTATCCTTTCAGAGTTTGTAGCATCAGAGTTTGATCTTAGCTTTCCTTGCTGTAGAGTAGATTTAGATTTAAACTCTTTTCCTTGTGCACCACCATCAGTAGAATCATCCTGTCTACTCAGAGTTTGAGACTTTTTGCATTTGTCTTTAAGTACTCTCTCCCCCTTTTTGACATCATCAGGAATCAATACTGATGTGAGCAACTCTAAAGAAGCAGCAATAGAATCAATCTTTGCAGACATCACAGTCTGATTCTCTTCAATCTTACTTAATCTGGTCTTTATGGCATCTTGGTCTCTTGATAAGGAAATTTTCTCATGCTTCAAAGTTATCTCCCTTGCAGTCACATCATTCCTCAACCCAGTAACTTCTTTCTGAGTTTCATCAAAACTATTGTGAAGAGATTTCACTTGAACAATTGTAGCTTGAAAATTTGCAAGAAGCTCAGGATTAACAATAGTAGAAGCAGACTTTTTCACAAAATCAGCTGCCCTTTGTGAAGTGAAGACACAGTCATGATTTGACCAGTTGGCATAATACATATCCTGAAAGTGCATTTCAGTATCACGTTGAGTAGAACCTCCAATATCAGTCACTTTCGGATTGTGTTGAGTAGAAATCCTTTGAGAAGCAGAAGAGTCAGCCTTGTCATCAGACTTTGTATCATCAGAGGCTGCACTATCCTCACCAACATTGTCTTGAACAAAATCATCATTAGCAATGTGTTCAGAGTTTAATTGCTCATTCTCAACAACATTCTCTGTCATCTTTTCAGCAACAGGCTCTGCAGTGACTTCAAGATCATTTTCAGCAGTAGCCTCTAGAACAGTCTCTGCAGTCACAGCCTTTACTGTCTGATCAACTTCTTCACCTTTTTCAATAACCTGGTGATTGACAGAGAGAATCTCTGTATGAGTAGCCAAAGACTCATCCATAACCACTGTTGGTTGATCAGCTGCCACATCCTCAGTATCACCAACACTGCCCAACTCCTCAAAAGTTGCAGTAGGATGTGCTTCAATCTCATTCTCTTCCTCTTCCATTTCCAAGATAGGTTCAAGAAAAGTATCATGGAAGGTAGCATTATCATCGGTATTTGTCCTGACTTCTTCAGGCACAGCAGCATCAACATGTACATTTTCTGAAGCATTAACAGGTGTAGAATCTGAAGCCAAATTTTGAACTATATCATCAAATAGGTAAGCAGCAACAAGCTTCCTTTTCTTAGCATTAGCAGATTCAGGTTCATCAGAAGGCATATTTGCATCAGAAACAGGTCTGTTTGCCCTCTTCTTTCTCCTTGAAGTACCAACAGAGTTTGGTAAATCAGCATCAGTATTTAGAGATTTAGCAACATGAACAGCCTTGAAAGCTCTGTGCTTAGTCCTACCACCAGTCTTTGGTCTTGGAGCAGCTTGACTATCAGTGTTTACCTGTTGGGACTGAGGTTCTGGTTGCTGTGGTTCTGGTTGTTGTTGTTGGGGTTGAGTTGCTGGTTGTGGTTCAAGAAAATGTTGAATAACAGCTGGAAGTAACAACTCACCAACGTTCCCTTTCTTGACATCCTTGTTTATCAAATGAGAGAATATTCTTTTGTGCAATTTAAACGCAGGAATCACATCATTTGGAGCAATTTCAACCGCAGGAATACAAGCAGTAAATAGCAGTTGACAAAAACGTGCAAAGTAAACAACTCCCATATTCTCTGTCATTTTCTCCCCTATATTACTCAAAACCAGTCTAGCAAAATCGTAATTAGTATTATAAAGAAGAGAATACCCGATTTGCAGACTATCAATTGGAATTGCATCCCAATTGGTACACTTCTTTCCAAAAGCTCGTGTAATGCAATCGAAGAAGAAACTCCACTCCTTCCTCAAGAATGGTCGCTTTAGTTGGCCAATCCTTGCTATAGGTCCACTGTATCCAATCTCTGTCATCATTCTTTGAAGATCAACATCACCCACAGAGATTGTATAAGCAGTGAATTCTCCAAATCCCAAGGCTGCACGAACAGTACCAGGAGTTACCACATACTCATGTTCTTCAAATTCGAAGACTATTGAAGGAGTTCCAGTCTCGCCTCCATCATCATAAACACCCGTCTCCCAGAAAGCTTTAATTTGAAATCCAGAAAGCTGTGCTGGTTCTACAAGAGCATGCCCAATTGTAGATTGAGCAAGAAAATTCTGAAACAGATGAAACGCCTCCGGTGCGTTCTCATTAGATAAAGGTGCGGCATAATTGTTAGGTACAAATTCTAACCCAACAGAATGAAATACTGTGGTTGCCATTAGAAACAGTTTGGAATAGATCAGAGTTTGCTTAGAAAACTGTTCGAAAACTTGGTGCAGAAAAGGTGTTTGGGTAAATGTGTGTGTAACAAGTGCTGTGAATGAATAAGTGTGTAAAGAATGGAACCGTTTGTGTGTATAGAAATTAAATATCAAATACAATGAATTAAAACTCAAGAGTTTTAATCATTAAAACACACAACTGGCTTTCTTGTAAAATGTGTGAGTGGGACAGGTGTCACACATGCATTAACTGACAACACTTATCACGGTAGGTTCCAACACTCATGTGCAGTAAAAATAGGCAATAATTACTGTTATTTACACGCTTCTCTATTTTCAAAACACATACAAACCGTTTTCAATCATACTCTCTATTTTCAAAAATAATGTTCCTCAAAAATTATGAAATGTCTGAACCACATTTATTTATTTTAATCATCAGAGATTAAAAATAAATTACCTCGGCGTTGAGTACACAGTTCATCAGTTTTTATCAATTCTCCACCTTCATTAATAATCTCTTTTCTCAAAATGCACAGTTGTGAATATTTGTGTGTGAATAACAGAGTTTACTGAATATAAATATTGAGAGCATCTCAAAGTGCATAAAATCCACAAAATAAATTAGTAAAAACTGGTTGCCCAAACTCTCATATGTAAAACATATTCTGATTTCATCTAAACTCTGTATTTATTTGTATTCATTTGTTTTCACCCCCTTTAATTTTTTTTAATTTAATCTTTTCCAGTAATCAGTGGTTGGCACTAGTCACCAAAAATTTGAAAAGTTTAGCCCTTATTTCATACAATAAGTTCATGGGTCTTCCTAGGCACAACATGATCTCAAAGGAATTTGTGCATATTTTTGCATCTTTTGCTTAGGGGTGAATTAGCAGTAACTATTTATCAGAGTTTAGACTTACATCATTTAACGTTTATGATTTATGAGAGAAAGTGCAAACAGCTAATACAGACTCAGTGTATAGGATCAATAAACTAAGAGATGCTATAAATATAGAGACAGGATCATGCTGTGTAAAGTTTCTGCACACTTTTGAGATTAGATCATATGTAACTCAGAAAGATTCATGATTACTTACTGAGAATCATGCTTCAAACTATTTTCTTCATTGGTTCATATGTTTCAGACAATATCACAATCAGAGTATAACATCAGAGTTTATCATCAGAGTATGCTTCCATCAGAGTATGCTACCAGAGTTTATCAGCATGATTTGCATGACAATTAACATATGCAGGAAAACATGAGCAAATTTTCACAGATGAGTAAAGTTTGAGTCTAACCAGTATCTCTAGTCGAAACCAGAGATCATTCCAAGTTCATTTACCAGTCTTGTAAATGTAGCTTCACTCAAAGGCTTGGTGAAGATATCTGCAAGATGTTGTTCTGTAGACACAAAATGAAGCTCAATATCTCCTTCCTCCACATGTTCCCTGATAAAGTGATACCTTATGCTGATGTGCTTGGTCATGGAATGCTGTACTGGGTTACCTGTCATAGAAATAGCACTTTGATTATCACAGAAAATAGGTATTTTAGAGTACCTTAACCCATAATCCAGCAATTGATTCTTCATCCATAGAATCTGTGCACAACAGCTACCAGCAGCAATATACTCTGCTTCTGCTGTGGATGTGGAAATTGATTTCTGTTTCTTACTGTACCAAGAAACCAGTCTGTCACCTAGAAATTGACAGCTTCCACTAGTGCTCTTTCTGTCAATCTTACAACCTGCAAAATCTGCATCAGAGTAACCAATTAATTTAAACTCTAGGATACCACAAACCCAAGGTTATGGTTCCTTTGAGATATTTGAAAATCCTCATCACAACTGTTAGATGAGGCTCTCTGGGATCTGCCTGAAATCTTGCACAAAGACAAGTTGCATACATAATGTCTGGTCTACTTGCAGTCAGATAAAGAAGAGACCCTATCATGCCTCTGTAGCTTGTCATATCTACTGCAGTTCCTGTATCTTTGTCTAGCTTTGTTGCAGTTGCCATAGGAGTTGTGGCAGATGAACTATCAAGCATACCAAATTTCTTGAGAAGATTTCTGGTATATTTTGATTGATTGATAAAAATCCCATCATCTGTTTGCTTTACCTGCAAGCCTAGAAAATAACTAAGCTCTCCCATGCTCATTTGGTACCTGGACTGCATAAGCTTTGCAAATTTCTTACAGAGTTTGTCATTAGTAGACCCAAAGATTATATCATCCACATAAATTTGAACTAAAAGCAAATCATTACCAGTGTTGAAATAGAACAAGGTTTTATCAATTGTACCTCTAGTGAACCCACTTTCTAAAAGAAATTGAGCCAGAGTTTCATACCATGCTCTAGGTGCCTGCTTTAGTCCATAAAGTGCTTTGTCAAGCCTGTAGACATAATCTGGATGCTTTGGATCCACAAATCCTGGTGGTTGTTCAACAAAGACTTCTTCTTCAAGTTTCCCATTGAGAAAAGCACTTTTCACATCCATCTGAAAGACTTTGAACTTTTTGTGAGCAGCATATGCTAGAAAAATCCTTATGGCCTCCAATCTTGCAACTGGAGCAAAGGTTTCATCATAATCAATTCCTTCTTTCTGTGAATATCCTTTTGCCACAAGTCTAGCTTTATTCCTTGTAATTATTCCCTCACTTTCAGTCTTGTTTCTGAAAACCCATTTTGTACCAACAATAGATCTGTTTTTGGGTCTTGGTACAAGAGTCCATACTTCATTTCTTTCAAATTCATTTAACTCTTCCTGCATAGCTGTTATCCAGTTAGCATCTTGAAGAGCTTCTTCCACTTTCTTAGGCTCAGTTTGGGATAAAAATGCATGAAACAGACATTCATTTGTTGTAGCACTTCTTGTTTTCACACTTGCATCTGGATCTCCAATTATCGGATCAGGTGTATGAGCTTGTGTCCACCTTCTTGTTGTTGGAAAGTGGCTTCTTTCATTATTATTAGATCCTCCCCCTTGATCCATGCTCTTCTGATTTTCTTCTTGACCATTTGCATTCTCTGAGGCTCCCCCTGAATTGAACTGCTCAGAGTTTGACCCAGAGTGTGTATCAGATTCTTCAGCTGACTCATTTTCAGAATGTGAGTCATCATGTTGAGACGTTTCTGAAGTATCTTCATGCTCCCCCTCAAATGGTTCTCTATTTTGTTCTGTCAGAGAAAGTTCCTCAGTATTTATCAGTAGAGGTTCAGCGTATGCGTCATTAGAGTTTGTTGGATAGGCTTCATCAGAGTTTATGTGATCAGAGTTTAGATCTTCATTTTCAAAGCGAAGTTGATCATGATATTCTACATCTTCTATTCCTGTTATTTTCTTGTCATCAAATGACACATGTATAGATTCCATGATCACTTTAGTTCTCAGATTGTAGACTCTGAATGCTTTAGTTGATAGTGGGTATCCAACAAAAATTCCTTCATCAGCTTTTAAGTCAAACTTGGTCAACTGTTCAGGATGAGTTTTCAACACAAAGCACTTGCACCCGAAAATATGAAAATATTTCAGGTTTGGTTTCTTTTTCTTCACCATCTCATATGGTGTTTTCCCATGCCTGTTGATCAATGTTGCATTTTGAGTAAAACAAGCTGTTTGAACAGCTTCTGCCCATAAATAGGTTGGCAATTTTTCTTCATCAAACATTGTTCTGGCAGCTTCGATTAAGGTTCTATTCTTTCTTTCAACCACTCCATTCTGCTGTGGAGTCCCTGGTGCAGAAAATTCTTGCTTCACTCCCCTTTATTTGCAAAATTCTTTCATTGTTGCATTTCTGAATTCAGTACCATTATCACTCCTGATAATTCTTACTTTAAACTGTGATCCTTTGTCCAGCAGCTTTACATGATCCATCAGAGTTAAGGCAGTTTCATCCTTCTTTGCTAGAAAGTACACCCAAGTGTATCTAGTATACTCATCAACTATGACTAGAGCATATTTCTTTCTGCATAGAGACATTACATTTACTGGACCAAATAGATCAACATGAAGAAGATGATAAGGATCCATAACTGAAGATTCAGATTTACTCTTGAAAGATGACTTCCTTTGCTTGGCCTTTTGACAAGAATCACACAGACCATCTAAGCTGAGTATTGACTTTGGAAGTCCCCTTACAAGATCTTTTCGAATTAGCTCATTGATGTTGTTCAAGTTTAGGTGAGAGAGCTTCTTATGCCATTTCCAACTCTCTTCATTAGACATTTTTGCAGACAGACACACAACTTTTCCTTCAGAGTTTGTTACCAAACTTGCTTCATAGATATTATTCCGTCTGTGTCCAACTAGAACAACTTTGCCTGTAGATTTGCTGATAACCTCACAGTAATCAGGTTGAAAATCTACATGGTAACCTCTGTCACAGATTTGACTAACAGATAGCAAGTCATGCTTGAGTCCTGGGACTAGAGCTACATTGGTGATGATGCCACTTCCAAGATTGATATTGCCATATCCCATAGTACGTCCTATGTTTCCATCTCCATAGGAAACTTTTGGGCCAGCCTTCTCCTCATAGTCTGATAGCAGGGCTTTATTTCCAGTCACGTGTCCTGAACATCCACTGTCCAAGACTAGGGTGCTTTCCCTTATGCCCTGCACTCACAAACAATTACAAAGAGTTAGATTTAAGGATCCAGACTTGCTTGGATCCTTTGGCTTTCTTAATATAGTTAGCTTTTGCAGCGGAATTCTTATCTACATAGTTTAAGCTAACTGTATCAGAGTTTGCACTATCAGAATTTACACTTGCAGAATCAACTTTAACCCATTTCAAATTGGGCTTCAACTCATAATAATTGTGATAAATAGCATGATAATTCTTGCAAGTATAAATAGAATGCCAAGTACTCCCACAGTGAGTGCATAAAGTCTGTGGTCTAACCCTAACATAATCATTCTTAACTCCAGACATGGAGGGTAAAGAATTAATATCTTTGTTTTTCTTGCAAAAACTTGCAAGATGGTTAGAACTACCACAATTATGACATGTTTTTCTAGGAGCATCAGTGATAGGCAAATGATTATTACTTCTGTTAATGCCTACTTTTCCATTTCTATTTTTCCTGGACACTTTCTGTTTTTCAACAGACTTTACCTCTTTGAGCTTATACTTGAATGGTTTCTCTGTCATTAAACCAACATTCACCTGTTTAACACAAGTTTTTCAGGAACAAATTTCATAGGTTTAAGTTGTGTTCTAACTTTAACCTTATCTTTAAACCTAAGTTCATCTTTCTCACAGTAACCTAACCCAACTGTATCTGTTTGAAATACCTGATGTGTGTCTTTTCCAGAATTTGTCCAGGTTTTAATTACCTTCCTTTCTTTTTCCAAATCAGATTCTAATTGCCTAAATTTCTTAAGCAACTCCTGTTCCACATAAACAGCATCATCTCTTTCCTTTTGAACTTGTTGCATGTTAACAAGTTCTTCTTTAAGAAATTTATTTCTATCTTTAAGCTTAAGATTCTCAGATTTAATTCTCTCATTCTCTAAAGTCTGATCCCTATAGCTAACATGTATGCTTTTAAGATAAATTCTCAATTCAGATATATTATCAGTATCATAAGCATAAGTTGTTAGGGGTACCTTATTTTCAGATGATTCAGATTCCTCTTTGACAGTTGCCATGAGAGCATAGTTGACATCCTCATCTGAATCTGAAGTGTCTGCCCAGTCTTTTCCTTTAGTGATGAGTGCTTTTTCAGATTTTCCTTTCTTGCACTCAGGAGCATAGTGACCCATCTCTTTACACTTGTAGCACTGGATCTCAGACTTGTCTTTCTTCCCAGATTTGATATCTCTTCTGTCAGACTTTCTGAAATTCTTCCTTTCAGAGTTTGAATCTCTCCTTGAGAATCTCTTTTCTTTCTTGAAGTTCGTGAAACCCATCTTCTTGAAAGTCTTCACCATCAAAGCAGCCATTTGCATCATTTGTTCTTCATCATCCTCAGATTCAGAAGAAACATCAGTGTTTGAGTCATCATCAGAGTTTGATGACTCACTTTCAGAGTTTATGACCAAAGTCTTTCCTTTAGCTTTCTTCTTTGATGTCTCTTTCTTAAGAAGTTTTTCTTCAACTTTGAGAGCAACAAATTTTGTCTTCTTTCCAGATCTTTTGTTTCTTTGCTCTATCTCAAGTTCATGAGTTTTAAGCAAACCATAGATTTCATCGAGATCTGTTTCTGCAAGATCATAATTATCTCTTATTGTCGTTGCCTTCAAATCCCATCTTTCAGGAAGAGATAGAAGGAATTTGAGATTCGACTCTTCAAGTTCATATTCTTTATCAACAAGAGATAAATCATTCAACAGTTTGCAGAATCTGTCATATGTCTCAGTCAAAGTTTCATCAGGTCTCGAATCAAAGTATTCATACTCCTGTGTAAGAATAGTCTTCCTGTTCTTCTTTATAACACTTGTTCCTTGACATCTGACTTCTAAAGCATCCCAAATCTCTTTGGCAGTTTTGCAGCCAATAGTTCTGTTAGACATAACATTATCTAAAGCACTATGGAGAAGATGTCTAACCTTTGCATCCTTTGCAATTGATGAGATGTCTTCAGGAGTCAAATCTTTCTTTTCTTTTGGAACGCTCTTCTGTTCTTGACCAGCAACAACTGGAGACAGTTTTGTTGGCATATGAGGACCATCATTGATTCTATCAAGATATTTTGGATCCGTGGCTTCCAGAAACATGGTCATCTTCACCTTCCATATTGGATATTCCACTGGTCTTAGAATTGGAACCCTGATTGTCTCATATCGACTTACAGAAGTTGGTTGAACCTTCTGAGCATTAAAACCTGCCTGGGTATTTTCAGCCATGATTATAACTTGTGTTTGGATAAAAAACGGTATATATTAAACAGCCTAGGCTCTGATACCAATTTTTAGGCCGAATACACAATATATAATCAAATATAAGTATGAGAATAACAATAAGAACACTGTTTATAAACAATAAACTGAATGGAATTAAAAACTCCTCTCTCAGTGATGTAAAATATCATAGAGAGCTGCTAGGTTACAAGAATGATAATTCACGTATTCACATCCCTTTTAGGGTTAACCTATCTGTGTTTATATAGTACACAGCTACATACAATCATTAATTGATATTCCTATAAATTAGCTATACAATCAGAATCAATTAAGAATTGCTTCTGTCTTCTGTTCCGTTTCCTTAGCCATCTCGATATCTCTTTGCTTCTTTCCATCTTCAAAGAATATCGCTTCTAGAATGTTCATTGAATTGCACCGACTGCTAAGCAAACTCTGACCATCAGACTTTAATAAACTCTGACTGGTCCTCCAGCTAAACTCTTGACTAGTCCTCCAGCTAAACTCTGATAGTTTCCTGGTACTTAAACACTGATAAACAAACATCAGCAATTATATCTAACACACTCAAACATCCACAAAATAGATAGAAGTTGGGCAGACACCAATTATGCTTAGACCCTATATGTCTATAAGATTTGAAAACATAACGGTTTAATGAGCAAGTTATCCATTCAGATTACATAGGGCAGGTAAGATGGTTAAAATTACCTACGAATCATGCATGACAAACATACATAAACCTATGCTAGCATGGCAAGTTCTAAATCTCTATATCCACTTTCGCAATCAATAGAGATTAACAAACAACTTAGATGTTAGCTACGCATCCAAGAAGAATAAGCACAACCAAACTAGGTTATCAACAAATCATCACACACAAATCTTTAAAACGATTAACTACTAAAATCCATAAATAAATCCGTTAGAATCCCACGACGACGATTAGTTCATAATCGAACCGTTCATCATCGTGGGTTCTGATGAAAACATGATAATAATATGTCTGGAATACTGAATAAAAGTACTAGAGATAAGGTTTAAGAAAAACAAAACCAACGAGAATCCAAAGTATCGCCTAATTAGAAGAATACAAAGATAAGTTGAAAACTAGATCTTCGTAATCAGCCGTCTTCTTGTTCTCCTCACCGATGGATGAATATGTAAGTATATATGACAATTTATATCTTAAAAATCGTCCACCAATAGTTTATATAGGCCATAGAGTTGACTGGTCATCTGCTGTTTCCTTTTCTGAGTAGAAGTTGCCTTTTTCCAGAATGTTTCAGGGGTGGGCGCGCCTGTAGGGCGCGGGCGTGCTTGAAAGAGACTTCACCTAGGGCGCGGGCGCGCTTGGAAGGGGTGGGCACGCCTGACCTTCTGTCAATTTCTTCCTTTTGCTTTTTCCTTGACAATTCATGCTCTCTTCAACTCCGCAACCTCTTGGCTTCTTCAACAATGATCAAATAGAACCACATAACCCTAGAAACTTCACCACACTGCTGACGAAGCAACCCTGCATACACTACCACAAAACACATCAAAAACACCATGTACTTGAGAACAAACGATCAATTTAAGCCGATTTAGGGTGTTCCAAGTAGATATGAAATCCACTTATCATTTTCCCGCAAAGGTTGCTATCATCAAGAAAAGTTGCTGTCACAGTTCTTTGACAGCTAACTTCTCGACAACAGTAAACAACCTTCTGTCATGACTCGTAAAAGATACTGTCATATGAGAACTTAACGATGACAGTAAGTTTTGCGCGAAATGTTTCTGTCACGCAAAGCATGCTGTCATCACACCAAAGTTACTGACACGGTTGTTTTGAGCGCACAGGTTACTGTCAAATTAGTGGACCGTTAAAATTGGACACCCATCCTCCACGAGGAGAGAGAAATCAGCCAGTAACCCACGTGACTGCTAAGTGGGTTAAGACACGATTTCACTTTTCCACTTTGTCAGTTAAACGCTTGAACTTCCCTCTAAATTCATCAAACATACAACTGTTCTCAAAAAGCAAACACAACACTCACCTTTCTCTTATCCCCAAGCAATTCACCTCCTACCTTCTCTCTTCTTCTCTCAAGCAAAACAAATGGCCCCCAAACAATCAATTTCACAAACCAACTTTGCTGGCATCTACTCTCCAAGTGATGCTGGTGAGGGTTTCAAAGGGCTTGTTTATTTCATGAATAAGTCCTATCTTGGGTATGCAATTACCTCCACTCATGTTCTTGACCTAGACAGGATTGAAAATTTCTGGGAGACAGCCGTTGCTCAAGAAGATGGTGACATCTCCTTCATTCAGTTCAAAATCAAGGAGCACAACTACTCTCTCAATGTTCAGGGCATCAATGCAGCTTTGGGAATTGTGCTAGAACCAGGAAAGGATTATGCTGAGCTTGCTAGTGATGAGTCCCTGAAGAAGCTCTTCTTGAAGATTGGGTATTCTGGCCCTATTCTTGAAGAGGGAAGAACAAAATGGTACCCCTCTGGTGAAATGGACATGAAATATCTCCGCAGGGAATGGAGTATGGTGTTTGATGCTATGGTGAAGGTGTTTTCTACTAAGACCACCGGCTGGAATGGAATTCCCACCTACATCAAGAAGCTCACTCACTCTCTTGTTCATGGGTACAAAGTGGATGTTGGAAAGCTGCTCATGGCACACCTCAAGGCTGCCATAGGTAAGAAGGTAAACATATATCCTCGCTTTCTAATGTTATGCATTAATTCTTTATGTGACTTTGATGAGAATGCCCCTCGATTAGAAGTGTGCCCAGTACTGAAAAGAAACACTCACACAACTCTCACTTCACAGAATTTAAATGCACATATTCCACTATGTTTCACCAAACTCATGGTTGATCAAGTGACTGACCTTGATTTTCCATTACCTTCTGGTTTTGACACCTTCACTATTGAGACTGAAGCTGGATTAGACCCAAATTCAGCTAACCCTCATTCTACCCCATACACTCAGCCTAGGTTCTCTAGACTTCCCAAAGTACAAAGGCTAGCCTTACAAGAAACCAGAAAAAGGCCCCTAGAGACTGGTGGTAGTGGTAGTGTTGAGAGTCAAGAGGGAGTTCCTGCACCTAGTGCAGCAAATAAGGAAGGTAGTCAAACAGAACCAACAGTGGTTCCTCCTGAGCCTAAGAAGAAGAGAGCTAAGAGGACCAAAACCACTGTCAGCCACCCTGCAGTCTCCCAAAAGACTGTAGAGGAATCAAGGGAAATAAACTCCTCCCTAGATGTGCCTTCTCAACAAGGGACATCATTTGAAATTGGCCTGTCTCCCAAGGCACCCTGTAAAGAGTCTGCACAACCTCATGGTCCAACTAATGAGGAACCTCCACTTGCAGAAACACACATGGAGTCAGGACACAGTGAGGATTTCACTTCCCCCTTTGATGCTTCACAAGTTCCATCTGTGGAGCAGTCATCATTCTCTTCTCCACTTTCACCTTCTTCCTTCCCTACACATTCATTTGTTTCTTCTCCACAACCTAGAGATGGGGACAGTCCCAACCCTTCAGGTTTTGATCATCCATCTCCAATCATGGATGAGCCCCCTTTCAGTGGTCCACAAGAACCCATTTATCAAAGTGAGATGGACACCACTCCTTCAAACACTGAGAAAGAGCAAGGTACAACTCTGCTAGAAAGTGAAACAAAAAGTACCTTGTTCAATCTCCAAGGAGCATCTTACCTCAGGGAAGATGCTGTCACAGCCCAAGTTGCTGTCAAAGACACTGTGGAAGTTGCTGTCACAGGTGATTCTGCTGTCAAGGACTCAGTTGAAGTCACTGTCATGACCAAACCTGCTGTCCAAGTTGCAGTGGAACCTATTGTCAATATTCCAACTGACAGTAACATTCATGGCAAAGCACCTGTCATCTCTTCACAGCCTGATCTTGATGCTGTAACTGTCGAGGATGTTTCTGATGATGATGTGCCACTATCTCAGTTCTTAAAGGTACATTCTAAACCATCTATTTCATTGCATTTAAGTACTGCTCATACCCATGCATCTAGGATGAGTGAGGGTGTGCAAAAGAAAAGAGAGATAAAAGAAAAGAGAGGTGAGCATCAAAATGAGAGGCAACAAAATGAGCTGGAAAAAGGTGAGGGACTTGAGCATGTCCAGAGTGAAATTGAGGGAGCCTCACATGTCCAAGCCTTAGGCCATGAGAGTTATTTTGTGAGGAGTGATGAGATCACTCAGAAAAACACTGAGAGTGTGAGAACCCCCACAGCCTCCAAGCCCCAATCTTTTCCTTCACCCCCAAGAAGGTTAAGATCAGGTGGCCCCTCTACCTCTTTCAAGTTGCAAGCTCTAGAGAACATGTGTCTGTCCATGGAATCCAAACTTGACAACTTGTCTACCATGGTGGCCTCTGGATTCTCTGCCATTCAAGAAGCCATTCAAGCTCTGTCTGACAATCTTGATGCTGCCAACTTACCGAAGGGGAGAAAGGGGTAAGATCAGAATCTCAAAAGGCAGAATCAGAAAGGGAAAGATCAGGAAAAAAAGGTTTCCCCAAACAGGATGTTGCTCAGGGGAGCCTGTCTCAAAGAAGGCTTCAAGGAGTGAGGGGGAGCCTGCAGCTAAAAGAAGACCAGTGTCTGCAAAGAAGAAAAGGGGAACTAAAGGAGATTCAGGAAGTAAAGGGGAGCAAGTGCAAGGAGCTGAAAATATCTTTGAATATGAGATAGCTGGAGAAACAGTCCTAATGTCCAAAGAAGCCCTGGAAGCTATGCAAAGGGGTGTTTCTTCCAAAAACCCAATACTACCTCCTGTGACTATAAGAGAGCCAACTCCAACTCCAAAGGAGAGTGCTCTTGAAAGGCAATGGAGAGAAAAGGAGGAGCAGAAAAGGTTGGGAAAAGGGAAAGACAAGATGCCTGAATACATCCTGTCAGGAAACACCTGAAGTGAAGGAACAAAGTTCAGCCAAGAAGATGCAAATGCCCTAATGGTTAACTACAGGGAAAGTACTCTGAAGAATCATGACGAAGACTTCTACAAGGTAGTGGATGAAGCTATGAAGGAGCCTAGTAGAAGATTGAATAACTGCTCAACTTTGCTCAAGGAGAAAATCACCAATGTATGTGTAAAGATCAATGAAGAAAGGAGATGGGCTATTGATGTGTACTTAAACACTGGAATATCCATGTTCATTACTATGCAGCTGCTGCAGAGTCTTCCAGCAAGAGTGCTAACAGTAATGAAGAACAAAATCACAGCAAACCATACATCCTTCAATGAGATCTTACATCTGCAAATGCTGAGTTTAATTTCAGAGAAACTCCCAGAAGTCTACACCAATCCATTTTGTGTCTACTATGAAAGTACCACCAAAAGTGGTAGCAGGAGATGTGCATACATGAGTCTAGGAGGTACTTCAACAATGGAGTCAAAGTCAATCTTAAAGGTGTTAAACATGATTCTCAACTCCAAAGCCAACAAGGAAAGAGTTCTTGCTGTCAAAGCAATTTATGACTTGCTGGTGAAAAGGGACAAGGAACTGAGCTCCACTATGAAGAAGATGATCTCCAAAGCAATCTCCAATAGAGCTGAACAAGGAGAAAGCTGCTCCTATGATGTTCCTCATGATGAAAATGATAAGTTGGATGGTAGTGGAGGAACTGGAGAAACATGAAATGCTAGTGGAAGCACTTATGGGAATGTTGGATCAAAGTCCCAGGAGGAAAATAAAGAAGAAGCTCCTGTACAAGAAAAGGAAGATGCTGGAGCAACAGAAGAAGAGGAGTCAGTAATTCTTGAAGCTTTGGAGGCAAATATCTTAAGATGTGCTATTGACAGTATAAATGCTGAAAAAGATACTGTCACCAAAGAGACTGTCACAGAAGACACTGTCCTCAAGGAAGCTGTCAGCAAAGGAGCTGTCACAGAAGAAGCTATCAAGAAAGATACTGTCATGGAGGACACTGTCAACAAAGATGCTGTCAAGGAAGGAATCAAGCCTACTGTCAAGCCAAAAAGGACAAAAACCTTAGCAAGGGCCTGGCTCTCTAGACAGGAACCTGAACCTGAGGAGATTTCAAAAGCAATAAAAGGAAAACACAAGTACTCAGGAAAGGAGAAAGCCACTGGGCTTGGCAGGAATTTGAAGAAGCCTATCCAATCAAAACTCTATAGCTCTCTGGATCTTTTGGAAAAGGAAGCTGATCAAATCAAGAGCGTCGAGGTAAAGTTGGATAACAAAAATGAAGCAACTGAATATGTTCTTTGGTTTGATGCATCAAGACTTGTGAAAGTCAAAAAGGATTTTACCATGGAAGTGTCATCATAGGATGTATCAGCAACTCTTTCAATGAAAAGGAGAACAAAAACAAGGAGAGTTGAATACTTCTACTTGGTAAGGATGGTCAATCTAATGCAAGGTTATGACAACGTCCCTGAAAGTGTCATGAACCATGTGTTGGCATACAAAGTTGAGAGAGATGAAGAATTCTATCAGAAATTTGGGGATTGGTCACTGTTTGATGATAATGACATTGCCCACTTACTGGAATATTCTGATAAAGAAATGGCTGAGTATGAAGATGATATTCCTGAAGAAGTGGTGCAAACCCAACCAAGTCAAGAAGAATCCTTAGAGCCTACAAAAAGAGAAACCACTGAAGATACAGAAGATACATTCTTGGATAAAAGCAGAGAAGCCAACAAGGTAAAAAGTGAAAGACCCAATTACCAATCTTGTATGCTTGAGAATCCTCTGAGAATCAAGTTCATATGGGAAGAAATTCCAGTAAGAAGCTTTCATAAACTTAGAACAGTGCTCTGAAAGACTTACTCTTCTTAGTAATTGGATCAATTCATCCATTGGAACAACAATGCTCTTCTGAGATTGAGGGCATTCTTCAAGCAAGAAAGGGTGAAGACTCAAAGCTGGATAAGTCAAGGAGAAAAACTCTAAATGCATACCCTGGAAGTAGATTCAAAGACTTTAACGGCACACTGAAGTTCAAAACTCATGCTTTTGGCAGAGACTTATGGTTGGATCTTCAGGATGCTAGGGTATGTCTCTCCAAGACACTCCAAAAACACATTGATGAGATTGAAGATGAGGCTATCACTCCTGATGAAATAGCACTGGTGGAAGGACTCAAAGAAGTTCTTAAGGAAGCTCTCAAAAGAGAGGATGAAGCAAGACAGAAAAAGAAATCTGAAGCTAAGTAAAAATCTTTTGTTAAATTCTGATCTTGTTAGTTAAGTTGTCAGCATGTATTAATTGTAAATTTGTTGTTATTGTCCATAAAAACAAATTGAGGGAGATTGTTAGGATTTATGGGTGATAGCTATGAAGCAACTTAACTAGATACTTTATTTACTTAATTTTTATTAAGTATGAACATACTGTCACAGCCAGAGTATGTCTTTGTAACCGTTTTATTTAGTACAAATAAGATTCTAGTGCATCTTGGTAGAAGTTCATTCATTTGTTCAAGCCTCGAGAAGTACTCAAGATGGACAGCAAGAATAAAGATTACTGTCACAGCGCTGACAGTAAGGTTACAAGAAGACAGCATGTTGCGAGTCACGACAATACATTCACTCTGACAGCAACATTGGCGGAAGCCCTCTGACAGTAACTTTACCTTAGCCTGACAGCAAGCTTGGAAATCCTGACAGCACCTTCAGCGGGGATTTCTTACTATCACCAAAAGCGCATTCCTGTGACAGCAAGCTTAGCCATCAGGATACTGTCATGAAGGGATAACATTTGTATTGGTAAACAACCCAGTCAAACTCGTGACAATTTGGATGTTCAAGAAACAAGCGTGTTGCAGTATCCCAACACTGTAACAGGTCTGCAAGACTACGACTGAAGCTTGAGAGATCACATGACAAAGCTCACCAATTCCAGAGTATGACAAATCTACATCTACTGAATTGTGTTAGCTTAAAATATAATGTTTCTAGATTGCCTTGTTATGTATTGATAAGCTGTCTGTATAACAATTTAGGAAAGAATCACGGGCATGCAAATTGTAAGAAGCTGCCACTTGAAAATGACAGCAGCTTCACAAGACTCGTGATTGAAAGTGATAGGTTTAGCCTACTTAGTCTATCTCTCAATTCATTTTCTGTAATCACTCGAGAAACCGAAGCTCAAGAAAACAAACATTTTCTTGAGGTTGTAGCAACCCATTGCAAAATAAATAAAACATTTATTTTGTGAGAATTACTTGTGTGTCTACTTGTGTTTGCATTTGATAAACTAATAATCCTTAATCTTAGTTCTTGTTGTTGATAACGTAGATTGAGATTTATCAGTATTGCATTAAACCCCCCCCTCTACAATAGTCAAGGACCAACAGATTTTAATTTAACATAATATATATTGTAGGAAAACGAGATTGTAGGAAAATGAGATTTTAATTTATTAGATTTTAATTTAACATAATATATATGCGGAGATACCGCGAGATTGTAGGAAAACGTGTGGGACCGGACGTGATATGGGCTGAAAGCCTGACATTTGAAATTGGATAACTTATTAAAGCCTCGGCTCGGGGGCTCGTGGATGAACGGATACACATCCTTATGTGGACAATGACACTTGAAAAGCGTGTACGCCAATTCGGGGTATATACAAAACGCCAAGGTCCTAACTTGACAATGAGACCGCAACGGATTTCAAAAAGATATTATATATACTCGCACTTTTGAAACCTTGGCAAAAATATATATATCCTATTTTGGTCATCGCATGGTCTACTACTTGTATCATCGTACAGATTATGGGCACATAGTGCTCTGTATTGTTTATTGACCTATTACTTTCAGCTTTTTCAGCGACTCAAGAAATTTGGAAGCTTGAAGAATTCTTAGTTCTCCACTGCAGCAAGCTACAATGAAGAACCGGTGTAATAGCCCCAAATTTTGGACTTAGTTAAAAAATTTTGATGAATAGTAAATGTGGATGAATAGTGAATTTGATGATGAAAAATATTTTCAGACCACACTATATAGAAGACATGGAATGAATGTTTCGAAGTTATATTATTGATGTATAATGAGAATAAGTGAATGCAAACGCAATCAGAATCAGAATATTTCTATTCGAGTTTTAAATCACTATTCACTGGACAATCGAAGATGTATTGATTTGATCGTTTTGAGAAAGTATGTAGAATGAGAAATTCATGATCATATCTTAAACCAAGGTGAAAAATCTAAGACCATATATTAAACCAAGGTAATGGAAAGATCAAGGAAGTATCCCCTAGCTTTGGTACAGAGAAACGTTTTTAAAATCACTTGAAACTATCGTGAAACAAAAGCGTAAAAAATTATGGATTAAACCCTAACTAAAGGAGAAGTATCATATAAGATCATCAAGTGCAATATATAAGAGAATTGAGGATACAAATGATGACAGAAGCATGATGCAGGAGGGTGACATATGGATGACATGGTGATGACAAAGTGATGACAAGGTGATGAATCACCACCTTGTCACCACTTTCACCACAACCACAAGTTAAAAATGGCATGTGTCATTGATGACCAAACTTGCTAAAGACCACACAAATTAAAAAGAGAAGTATTAAGAGTAATTATACAAAAACAAAAAGAAAACAAAAGAAAACAAAAGAGATGCATCCAAGGAGATGAACCATTCAGCTTTTTCTTCTTCCACAAAGATAAGAAAAATTTTCTACCACTTCCACTCAACCATAATTCATGTTCTTGGGCTCTAAATCACCCTCATCCCTAAATTAAGGTAAATCCTTGATCTGAGCTTCATCCATGATTGTTAGCTTGCTCAAAAATGGAATCAAAGTTGATGATGAATAGTAGAAATGAATAGTAATTCTTGATTTCTTGTTTTGATCTTGAAGTTCTAAGCTTGTAAAGGATAATCAAGGATCAAAGAAGGTCATACTAACCATTTCTAGGCTATACTAAGTACCAAGGAAGGTATAAAAACCTCTCACCCTTATGTTATACTTTGTTATTAGTGATTATGTTAAGAATGGTTAGTGATAGTATGATATAGAGATGATGTGCATGATAAACATGATGTTTAATGGATTGATTGATGGTTGAACTAGTGATTAGTGTTATGAGTATGGTTAGACAGAAATAAGATGGTATAAATGAAATCCTTGAGTTGTGATTGCTTGGTTATGGATTGGTGAATTGATTAGAGTGTTTTAAACACGGGAATCGCGTTTAAGCGTCGTTACCATGTCGAATTTCATTTAGGAAGTTTGGACAGAGATCACGAATACCTTAAGGGAATAACCATGAGGCTTTCTGACCATCATCATGTAGACTCTGTTTCATAGTTGGTTTTAGCGAAAGAATCGTATCGTTTCGATTTATGGTTTAGGAGAAACGTCCGTTTTAGTGAAAGCGGTTTCGGATAACTAAGTAGTTCATTACATGAACTTTGAGATAGGGATCAAGCCCTTTAAAAATGGAATTGGGTTGAGATATTAAAATGGATACTCGGATTGTTAGGAAGGAAACCTAGAAAGTTTCGTGTTAAAAAGATAAGTTTGTGATTTTATAAAAATGCAAGAACAAAGGTTGTGCGAGTGAAATACCCTTAAGGGGATGGTTAAAAACAAGGAGTTAGTAAAGGAAAAGTACTTGGGTTTTGTGAATAGATTTCCACCCAAACTTTTGACTTAGGAGTTAAGGAATGTCATGAGGTTATAGATGACCGAGAACGAGACATTTGATTTTCATTAATAGAACTTTAGTGCTTAAGTAATAGCACATTAATTGGTTCTAGGGGACTGACTGTGAATTATGTATCTTGTTATAGATCGACGAACACACTCTCAAGCCCCCACTACCACACCACCAAGACCCCAAGGCAAGTTTTCAAACCCTACATCATACAATTGATGTTGTTGTGATTAATGTTGTGATTGTGATATATACTGCTTTAATGCTGTAAAGGATTTACGAACTGATTTATATATTGACTTAAATCATTCTTAACTTGTATGGTTTAAATGCTATGATTATATTAGATATAAACCGAGGATTTATAAAGGCTCTAAGCGTAGAGCACTTGTATGATGATTTTAAAAGATTAGACCGGGAGTTAAATCAGTATTTTGTCTGGATTATACTGTCAGAAACTGGAGGGTCCAGAGACATCTATGTTTTAAATACGTTGGTTAAATATTCCAATATATATGTATTATTGGATATTTAATGTTAAATATTAAATAATATTATTAAAAAATATTATTTGAATCTTTATTTAAGTAAGTGAATATTATTTTGGATATTCACTTAAGTGGTATTATATTGAATAATAATTCAATATTTATTATTTGAATATTTATTAAATATTCCAAATATGATTTAAAAATCATAGAACCTTATTTAAATATTACGTAAGATTCCAATAGTTATTTAAAATAATTTTGATCTCGAGAATATTTACTTGAGTATAGTAGGGGTTCCCAACTACTTTAATTATTTGTCTCAATTGATGACTATGGTTTTGAAATTATTGGGAATCCATTCCAGGAAGTGAACATATGATTTCACTTGCCTCTTTCATTGAAAGTGAGTATATTTTGGGTTCTGATTTATCATAACTAAAGATGTTTTACAAAAAACTCCCAAGTCATGACTTCCAAAATGCTTGGTAAACGTTTGTTGTTTCGTTGACTGATGTCAACCCACATTGTGACTTACTCCTTTCAAATATTCTGGAGTAAGAAAATCTGAACTGTTGTAAAGTTTTGACAAGTATTCTGTACTTGGGGGAATCAGGATTAAATTCTGATTCCCGTTTCATTGATTTTTCATCTGGGACTGGAAGGGCTTACACGGCAATGAAACAGGTGCCGAGGTAGTGACCATAATTATCAAGGCTTACCCGGTGATGAAACAGGCACCGAGGTAGTGACCTTGCGTGCAAAGGCTTACACGGTAATGAAACAGGTGCCGATGTAGTGACCTTATAGCACAATGGGCCCGAATGCGGCCAGGGTGATAACCGAATAGGAAGTCGTCCTTCTACTAGTAGAAAAGTTATGTTACGATACAACGGCTGATCACCGTGTATCGGGTGTTCCAGTATATTCCCTTCCCTCCAATTGGAGTTGTGCTGCACATTGTAACGAAAGCCTAGGTGCTGAGTTACTGATAATGTGGCAGTGATGAGTAATGATGTTCCTAGTACAGTAGAGGTATTGTATGGCATGTTTTGACGAAAAGTATAATGAATATATCATTATGTATATGAATGAAGTTTTAAAGGTTTTCCTTTATGATATAAGTTTACATATATGCTTATGTTGCTTTATATTATTGTTGGGCTTAGTGCTCACTCTTGCTTTCTTTTATATATATATATATCACAACACAACAACTAGAGTAGATGGCCAGGATCCGCCGTACCGCTCGGAAGCGCGTCCGGGATATACAGACCGCCCGTAGCATGGTTGTTGCAGTACATCAGGTAGAATTGCTGAGTTGGTTCGGAGTGCAACTGTGGTTGCTCCGGTTTATTTATAAGTATGACTTATGTATATTAATGAACGAGAACAAAACTTTTGCGCTGCCTTTCTGGTTTCACATAGAGATCATACTGGCAGTAGGTTGCAAGTATTTTACTTTTGGGTTGTAATAACTTTAATTTATGGATCATATGACTACTGTTTTTGCAATTTCGTTTCTGAGACATAACTGGCGTGAGTATATGGATGGTGGGGTCACCATGTGTGTTGATTTATGTTATTATGATTCAAGTATCAAGTGTTTGTACGGAATAAAGGAACGTGACAACATAGATCTCCGACCCCGGATCTGGGGGTGTTACAACCGGGGGCTTGTTATTATGCCACATTTTGGCATAGTCCAAATTTCTCCGTTTAATAATTATTAATTCAGATTAATAATTAATTGCTTAACCACTAAGTAATATCCTCTCCCTGAAACGAGGAAAGAATCAATCTAAATCAATCAATAACGGAAAATATCTCCAAACGATATCCTTCAAATCAGGAAGATATCACAACGCCAAGATAATGCAACATAAAATCGGTAATTTACCATATTAACAAAGTTTATCCCTAAAGTCTCTCTGGGATAAACACAATTGCACAGAACTGCGTGGGCTTGATCCAGTATAAATTCGTACACATGCATCTTGGCAAAAGGGATCCGATATCTGAGACAAATCGAGACACCTCCCAAGTTCAGCCCCCAAACATCCAAAAATCTCAAATCCCCCTATTGTCATTAATTCGTTATTCCAGCACACCTTCGATTCGTGTTGTTACGAAATTCCTCCAACAACAACTTAAAATTGAGTAAGGCCGACATGTATGTAATAACATGTTTAATTATAATGTAATGTTTTTGTGGTTCTGAATGCTTTAATCTTCTTGACTACTATTATTCAACAAGTTCCATAATACAATACGTACGCTAAATAATCTACAGAGTTATGAATGTACATTGGCAGAATCGGGATCATGAAATAGTCAGGCTAAAATAAATTATCGTTAAATTTTTTAGATTAATTGGAGCTCAAAGTGAAATTTCTTTTAATTTTTAACTAAAAATCGTGATTTTATAAAAAAAATTCTACTAAAATTTTCAACTTCATCAAGACTCTAGCCTAAGTTAGACCCCAATTGATTTCGCCCCTGTGTATGTGATAAACATATAATTGGACCAACTTGGATATGACCATTGAGAGAGTGCGAAAATGAAACATGGTTGTTGGAAGCAAATTTCTATCGGGTCGGACTCCCACGAGATTCTTCGGGTTAACCAGCAGAGAGAAGAATGCGAGGGATGTATCTCCTGATTCACCTGCGGTGTGAGAATAAGTTAATCGGTTCCTGTTGAGTGAAAACGAATGTAGAAGAGATTGTTTAGTCTTTGTAAATGATGAATAATGAATGAGTAAGTGAAACCTGATTAAAGCCAATATATCCTCCACGGGTTGTTAATCCCCTTGGACTTCGAGTGCACTCCAAACGTGGTGGACGTGCTTCTCCACGCCTCGCAAATATGTTAGACCAAGTCTTAGTGGACTAACGGTCGTCTGTGGCCAATTGGATCCTGAATAACAGGCCTTACTTAGTTCGTCTGAATGGGTATTTTTTTAACGTATTGGTAGCCAATCGCTGTTTGGAAAAATCTATTTGTCAACTTTGAAGTAGTTTCTTGTTAAAAAAAAACACTTTGAAGTAGTAATATAATGGAATTTTGTGACTCCTTGGAAGGTCGAGGCAATAGAAAAATACTTGCACCTAGCGTTACGGTATAAATATGTATCAACTCCTCCTAATGTTTCGGAAAAGAATAGTATCATAGGCATAAAATTTGATATAATTTTTTTTTATCAAATGACATGACATAGTGTTAGGTCCAAAGTATCATAGAAGGAGGGGGGGGGGAGTTGAATATGATACTCACAAATTATTCAATTTCGTTCGCGGATAATTATTTCTGTTCTAGTCCGAAATCAAATATACCAAATCAAAACACGAGTTGGGGAATATATCATTTTATAAATATAAACCACGAAGGGTGCTACAATTCTAATCCATAGGATTAGCTTCAATGAGTTCAGGTTACACAAAATCAATACAATGATAGAATTCAAAGCACTATTAATTTCTCTGTCAATTTCAAGCTCAAACTCTCTCTTCGTAAATGATGTTCTGTGAAAACACTAACTGAAGAAGACACTGTCTTCACTCTCCAATTTTAGTCTTGAAAACTATCGAAGGCTGAAAGGCATATGTTTAGGCCTATTTGTTAACATCGAGGATATAACTCAACATTAAACAAGTTTGTAATAAGTAAGTAATAATTCAAATTGTCACAGGAATCTCAGAAGATCATATCAGTTAAAAGATTGAAGATAAAAGTCATCTACAGACTTGAAGTTATTCTACATTGAAAGAAGTTCATTAATTTGATCAAGCCTCGGTGAAGTTTTCAAGAAAGTGGATTTATTAAAGTGACAGAGATTTCAGGAGTGTGACAACAAGGGTACAAGTTACAGTGATTAATTAAAGGGATTTAAAGAGAAGAGAATCACAGCTTTAAAGTCAGAGATGAAGAACATCCATTGAAGTTAGTCACTCATGAAGCAGACAGTACATCGAGTTTCAACAACAATCAGTGGTAGTTCGTCATTATTTAAAGTGGTTCTCAGGACAATTTTTTGAACAAGAAATTAGTTTTTATTCTCCTTTAATTATCTATTTTATTTAATTAATTTAACTAATAAATTAATTCTTTCAGAATTAATTAATTTGATAAATTAATTAAGTAGGTAATTAATTTGATAAATTAATTAAGTAGGTAATTAATTTAGAACTAGCTTTATTACCCGTGCGAGGCACGGGTTTATTTTAAAATATTTCATAATTTGTCATTAATTCCGGTATATTTGTTTGTGGTATATTCATATTGATGGTTTGATTACCGAAATATTTGAAAATTTAAATTAGCAATGATTATTATAAAATTAATATATCTATTTTTTATTATATTTTATTTCTTTAATCGGAAGTTCGTGTGATACACATATATTATTTGGATTTGAATAGTTTTTTGTCGATTTTCGAGTAAGTAAGTATTTTGATCTTTCTTTACTGCATAATTTGTTCTTTAAAAAACTTGATATGATTTTGTATACATATTCTTAATTAGTGTTGATGGTTTGGTGATTGAGATATTTGAAAATTTTAAGTTAGTCTTAGTTATTTGTAAAGTTAATATTCCTTTTTTTTATTGTATTGTATTCGTTGAATTAGAAGTTTGTGTTAGATATGTCTATGATTTGGATGTGAATAAGTTGCTATTGATTTTCGAGTAAGTAAATATTTGATGTTTTTTTACTGCATAAATTTTTTTAAAAAAACTCGATATCTTTTTACATACATATTCTTAATTGGTTAACAATGAATAACTCTCTCGCAAATCACTTCGATCACAATGAAGATAACATGAAACTATGTCACATTACTAACCATTCGATATCATAAATTTATGTTATGTATATTTATTCCAATATCATTAATATTTTAAATTATATTTTATTACTTTTTAAATAATATATTTCATTTAAAATATCATGTATGTAAACAATAATTATATATTACAAAACAATTAATATACTTTAAAAAAGATTAGTAATTAATGTGCAGATATATTAATATGTAATAATAGTAGAGAATTAATATGAAATAATTAAGGAAAAGGTAATAATGTCATCCTATGATTTAAAGAGTATAATCGTAATTTCACTCAGTTTTTTTTTGTCTCACTCAACCCCCTAGTTGTTCTTATATATATATAAATAGTAGATTGAAAGATAATAGCGGACACGTTAAATGCAATAATTGTACAGTTATGGATATACTTTATTTATAAAACTATTACTTATACCTCTCAAGAAGCCGCTAAACTGATTCGTGATAAGTTACTCGTTTCACCTTACAATTGTCACTTGACACAAATAATTTAACAATTAATACTTTTAACATTTTATCATAGATATTCAAAAAATTTAAACCAATTTTAGTTAAGATTTGATTTAATCATACGATAACAACTTCAACTTTTTTTGTAAAAATCTCCAATACAAACTTTTTTATTAGTATACAAAGAGGAAACTCTTTTGCATTTTTCGGGTTCAATACTTTATATACTAATAGTGTATTTTTTGAAAATGATCAACGTATAAAATTTATTTATTGAAGACGAGATTTATAATATATAGGATCGTAGTAAAACTAAAGTTTTAATCTATATTAGTATCTAAAATTTCAAAACTGCGTATATAATTTATAAGTTGTTAATATCTTATAATGAAGCATTAATAAATGTTAAATGATGAATAAAATCCGTTTTACGCTTATTATATATAAGAATATAATTGGAATGGAGTAAATAGGTTGATAGTTTTAAATTTTAAAATAAAAATTAAAAAAGACTGTAATAAGTGATAGTGGCTATAGATGTCAACATTTGTCACATTATCACCTAGGTCATGGTTCAATTCTCATTAAAAACAATTTTTTATCATAAATATATACTTAGTAATCTATCATAAACAATTTTATCAATATAAAATTAGAAGGGTAATTTAGTAATCTATTATCATCAATATAATATTGAAAAGGTAATCAGGAATCTAATATATATAATCTGATAGTATATAGAATTTGTAATCTAATAGTATATATAATCTGAGTCATTATATATTTAATACAAATAAACATGATTTACAATATATTAAAATATTAATATAATCTTTTTTATGGATGAATTCCAATTTTATAATATTTTGTATATCTTGCGCGAGTTTTTCTCTAATCTGGTCAAAAATATGATTTTAAGGCATTTGTGAAAATGAATTATCTACCTTATCAAGGAGATTACAAGAAAAGACCAAAATAGAATATAACATATTGAGTATTTGCGCATATTAATAAAGAGTTTTATAATATAACCAAAATTGATATCTAGCTTAGTGGTATGAAATGTTATTTCTAATCAAGAGGTCAAGGGTTCAATTCTCATTAGAAACAATTGTTTTATCATTAATATAATAAAGGAGGGGTAATTTAGTAATTTAACATTGAATAAATTGTCTCACTAAACCCCTAGTTGCTCTATTATATATATAATAATAGATTAATTCTAACTTCTAAATTCAGAAATACTAAAAGTAAAGCCAGTACCACTATCCTTGATAGTCTTACCGAAATTCTTACTGACGTTACTTAATAATTCAGAAAGTATTTCTAAAAATAAGATAGTCTTTCCGAAAGTCTTTTTAGACTTAAGGATAGTCTTTCTAATTTAGTAAATATTTTTTCTGATAAAAGAAATAGTCTTTCTGCCTTTTAAACCAATGCACGTGCAGATTAATAGAAATGTCAAGTGGATTAGTTATATAAAAGGAGATCAAGACAGAAGATTACAGTTGATCAAAACATTACCTTTTCATAACTTTCTGTCAAGAACAAGCTTACTGCCGTGGAGAATTTCTTTGTTCAAGAAATTATTTCTAGAAATCTATTGTTACATTCAAACCACTAGAAATCATTTGCTTGTATTGTATTGACTATCTAGCGGATCTTTATCCCTAGAACGAATCTGGAACTATCGTTTATCGTTATATCTTTTTATTACAAAAATAGATAAATTCATGTCGAATTTATTCTAGATTTGTTTTAATTAGTTTGAGATTTAATCTTGTAATCAGTACCAAAATTTGTAACACCTTTCAAGTTTAATATAAGTTATATTTAACTTGAATTCTGTTTCATTTAATTCCGCCATAATTTGTTCATCAATTGTTTAATCTTAAAACGGACAAATTCGATAAAACGGTATAGTTTGTATTCAACTCCCCTTCTACAAACTTATCGGGACCTAACAATTGGCATCAGAGCCTTTTGATTGATACACAAATCAAAGATCCATTTTTTGTGATTTTTTCTTAACTCTCAAATTTTTATTCTTCAACAAAAATCTCAGAAATGTCTACTACACAGAAAGTTGGTACAATGAAAATTCCCATGTTCAGTAAGGAGCATTATCCTATGCGGAAGAAGAAGAAGATGCTCATGTTTCTTCAAGTGGCTAATTATAAATATCTTGGAGTGCTGAAAAATGGACCAAAACTTCCCATGATTATTGAGGAAGAGCAGATAGAGAACAATGTTATTACTAGAGCTGCTAGGATGTACCCCAAAGATCCCAAGGACTACACAACTGATGAGAAAGAGGATGCTTCCCTGGATGCCTGTTTACAGTTGATTCTGGTTGATTGTCTTGATCCTATCATGAATAATCATGTTCTAAACTGTGTTACTGCCAAACACATTTGGGACACAATTGAGATAATCAATGAGGGGACAGAGAAAGTCAGAGAGAATAAGATGGAAATTCTCACCTCTTCATATGAACATTTCAGATCAAACCCTGGTGAAGGTATCTCTGAGGTTTTTGAGAGATACAATAAATTGATAAATGATCTGAACCTCCATGGAAGGCACTACACAATTAAGGAGATTAACAAGAAGTTCCTCCTTACACTTCAATCCCATTTGGAGCACAGAATATCTGCAATTAGAGAAGCAAGAGATCTTGGAGAGATTTCTTTGAAAAGACTCTATGGTGTTCTGAAGACCTATGAGCTGGAACAGATACAGCAGAAGGAAATATATGGAACATGGAAAATTGTCAGTACTTCTACTGCACTGGTGGCAGAAGTCCCACAACAACTGAAAGTGAAGGTTGTTCAACCTTCCAGTTCTGACATGTATGTTACTGTGACTGAATATGGCTTAACATCCACAAGTCAATCTGGTGGTGACTTCTATTCTATGGAAGAACTTGAACAGCTGGAGGATGAGTCGATGGCAATGATAGTGAAGAAGTTTGGGAATTTCAGGTTCAGAAGGAACCCTAATCTTAAGTTCAAGCCTAGGTTTCAGAGAGGTGGTTCTTCTTCCTCAAATAGGACAAGGGGTGGCTATAAAACTGGAACCGTGGACAGAAGCACAATCAGGTGCTACAATTGTAATGAATTGGGTCACTTTGCTACAGAATGCAGAAAGCCAAAGCAAGTGAGAAGGAACTCATATGATTCTAGCAAGAAGAACAAGATTGGTAAAACTTATATTGCCGAGGGAAAGAGTTGGGATGATACAGATAGTGATGAAGAAGCTGGTGACGTTGGAAATCTAGCTTTAATGGCTAATGAAGGAAGCACTTCATCATTCATGTCAGAGGTAAAGTTTACTGATTCTGAAATGATCTATCATCTTAGTAGTACTATATCTTGTGCACGTAGTGAAAATGATAGAATAATTCTTTTGAAAACTGATCTTGAAAAGGAGGTAAAAGAATTAAGACTTGTGCATGTTAATCAGGATGATCTCACTAAGAAGATAGCCTTTCTTGAGAATAGGGTTAATTGTTATATTCAATTGGAAACCATTCTTAAGGATCAGATCAGTGAACTTGAAACCAAGGTAAATGCTTACTATAATTCTTGTAAGACTGCTAAAGAAATCTTCAATAAACAAATTATTGGTCAAACTGTAGGAATAGGTTATGACTATAATGAGTCCATTGGAGAATTAAGCATTAACACCCCTAATAGAGTCAGTGCTGAAGAAAGGGGTGTACCACATGTGCTTATGGGTATTGAAAAACCTTTCTTTGGAGAATCCTTGGCAGAACCCCTCAATGAATATTCCATCATTATTCAAGAGGAGATGCGTATTGAGGATCTTGCTTTTGAACTTGATCAGTCCAACAAATGTATGTCTGAGAAACATGTCAAAGTTGTTTCAACAACAGAGACTAAATCAGACATTCATAAAGTGGATCAAAAGAACAGTAGAACTAACATGCCTGCTATTAATTTGTCTCATAAAGCATGTGGTGTGGTGAATTGCACGTCTTGTGCATTTAATGTTATGTATGCTTATTTTAATAGTAAGCATGTATCTGATGATAAGACTGCTCCACGTCAACATGTTAATAATAAGAAGCATGTTAGATCTAAGACTGCTAGTCCTCCCAAGACTAGAGTGGATTCATTTATCCCTAAGCCTACTCAGAAATGTGTTAAGGCTGGCTATAAATGGAAACGCTCTTTTGTTAAAGAGGTTGAAGTAGTTAAAGTTAAAAATGTTGTTTTGCCTGACAAAGGCCAGTTCTTTAAATATGCGGGTCCCAATCAAGTTTGGGTTCCGAGGAAGGACTAATCAATTTGATATTGCAGGGTGTGACACAGGTAAATCGTGTTGTGTGGATTCTGGACAGTGGATGTTCAAGGCATATGACCGGAGATAGAGCCCTGCTATCAAATGTGGTTGAGAAAGATGGCCCATGAGTTACCTTTGGAGATAACATCAAGGGTATAACTAGAGGATATGGCTGTTTGGAATTAGGAAATGTTATCATTCAAGATATATCCATTGTGGAAGGTCTGAAGCACAATCTTCTCAGCATCAGTCAATTCTGTGACAGAGGATATGATGTTTCCTTTGAGAAAGAGAAGTGCCAGATCCTTCACAAGAAGAATGGAAAGCCTGCTCTTCAAGGAGTAAGGAAAGGTGACTTGTTCATAGCTGATCTGTACTCTAGATCCAAAGATGAAGTTAATTGTTTTTATGCCAAAGTTTCATCAGATGAAAGTTGGCTATGGCACAAGAAGATGTCTCACCTGAACTTCAAGACAATGAACTCCCTAGTCAAGAGGGAATTGGTGAGAGGTCTGCCTCAAATGGAATTTACACGGGAAGGACTGTGTGAGGCTTGTCAGAAAGGAAAGTCAAAGAAAGCTTCTCACAAGGGCACTGACACATCATCAATAACTGAACCACATCAGCTACTGCACATGGATTTGTTTGGTCCAGTTAATGTGATGTCTATGTCAAAGAAACAATATGCACTTGTGATTGTTGATGACTATTCCAAATATACTTGGGTTTTATTCCTACATTCCAAGGATGAGACCCCACAGATGGTGATTGATCATATAAAGTTGATTGAGCTAGATTCTAGATTCCCTGTTAGAGCTATAAGGTCAGATAATGGAACTGAGTTCAAGAATGCAGTCTTAAATGACTTTTGTGCAGATAAAGGAATAACAAGACAATATTCAGCCCCTAGAACTCCTCAACAGAATGGAGTGGTAGAAAGGAAGAATCGTACATTGATTGAAGCTGCAAGGACTATGTTAAGTGAATCAAGACTTCCAATGTACTTCTGGGCTGAAGCTGTAAATACTGCTTGTTATACTCAGAATCGAACTTTAATCAACAAGGACTTAATGAAGACTTCTTATGAGATCATGAATAACAAGAAACCAACTCTCAAATACTTTCATGTATTTGGTGCAAAATGCTTTGTTCTTAAGAATGGAGATGTTAAACGTGGCAAGTTTGAGGCCAAGGCATATGAAGCAATATTTGTTGGTTACTCCAGAAGATCTTACGTGGAAAGTGTCAATGTTACATTTGATGACACTAAGCTCCCAAGTATCCAAACAGAAGATTCATCTGAAGAACTGAAGTTTGATAACTTGCCAGACTCAGAATCAGATGATGAAGCTCCACCTGAGATTGTTGCTGGTAATGAAAATAACAATAATGATAATGATCATGGTGGTGGTGGTGGTGGTGGTGGAAACATTGATAATAATGGAGATACCACCAACACTGGAGAAGAATCATCAAGGCAATCAAGCAACAACTCAGGGGGACGAAATGAAGGGTCAACTAGTCATTCACAACCCCAGAATGAATTTCAAGGTGAATCATCAAGATCAAATCGTCCAAGATAAACTGTTTGGAATAAAGCTCATCCTTTTGAGCTGATCATTGGTGATCCAGGTGTTGGAGTTAGAACTAGAAGTGCTACTCAGAATGAATGTCATTATTCAGGGTTTCTTTCTGAGATGGAACCAAAGAAGACTAAGGAAGCACTGAGTGATCCTGATTGGGTGATTGCTATGCAAGATGAACTCAATCAATTTGAACAACAGCAAGTCTGGAAGCTGGTACCCAGACCAAAGAACATGAAAGTAGTTGGTACAAGATGGGTATTCAGGAACAAGTTTGATGAGGATTGCATAATAACAAGAAATAAAGCAAGACTGGTTGCTCAAGGGTATTCACAAGCTGAAGGCATTGATTATGATGAAACCTATGCACCCGTGGCTACGCTTGAGGCTATCAGGATGTTCTTAGCATTTGCAGCTTACTCCAATTTTAAAGTATATCAAATGGATGTTAAGAGTGCATTCCTGAATGGTGAGCTGGATGAAGAAGTGTATGTGGAACAGCCCCTGGCTTTGAAAATCAGGAGTTGTTGGACTTTGTGTACTTCCTCTTCAAGGCTATCTATGGTCTCAAACAAGCCCCAAGAAAATGGTATGACACTCTCTCTGGTTTTCTTTTAGAAAATTGTTTTGTAAGAGGTATCATAGACAAAACTCTTTTTTCTAAGAAACACAAAAATGATATGATTTTAGTCCAAGTCTATGTGGATGACATCATATTTGGGTCTACTAATGATGATCTCTGTAAGAGATTTGCTAAGCTAATGCAGAGTAAGTTTGAGATGAGTTTGATGGGTGAGCTGAAGTTCTTTCTTGGATTACAAGTAAATCAAAGGTTAGATGATATATTTATTTGTCAATCTAAGTATCTTAAAGAAATCCTCAAGAAATATCACATGTTCAGCATCAGCAAGGACTCCATCATCTACAGCTATCAAACTTGGAGCCTGTGATAATTCTATCAAGGTAGATATTACAAGCTACAGAGGTATGATTGGCTCATTACTCTATCTTGCTACAAGTAGACATGATATTATGCATGCTACATGCTTATGTGCAAGGTTCCAAGCGGATCCTAGAGATTTACATCTCGTTGCTGTTAAAAGAATCTTGAAATATCTTAAGGGTACACCTAATTTAGGTATCTGGTACCCTAAAGATTCTGGTTTTAATCTTGTTGGATATACAGATTCTGATTATGCAGGTAGTGTTGTGGATATAAAGAGTACCTCTGGGAGTTGTCAATTCCTAGGAGGTAGATTGATTTCCTGGTATAGTAAGAAACATCAAACAGTTTCCAATTCAACAGTAGAAGTTGAATATATTGCTGCTGGAAGCTGCTGTGCTCAGATCTTATGGATAAGGAATCAATTGAAGGAATATGGCTTTGTATTAGACAAAATTCCAATTTTATATGATAATACAAGTGCCATAGCAATCTCCAACAACCTTGTTCAGCATTCGAGAACCAAGCACATTGACATCAGGTATCATTTTATCAGAGAGCATGTCATGAATGGTACTGTGGAGTTACATTTTGTACCCACAGAGGAACAAACAACATATATTTTCACTAAGTCTCTTGATGAATCCACTTTTACCAGGTTGGTTGGTAAATTGGGTATGTTAAATAGTTTTAGTGATTAGTATTGATAATTGTTTGATACAAGTGCTATGTGTTGTATTTTTTCTTAAATTCACTTGTATTTTAGTTTATAGAAACATTTTCTTAGTTAATGTATAAATTTATTGATCTTAAAGGCCATGCTTTTACCTAGTTTATTAAGCTTTCTAGGTTAAGTATCTTTAAATAATTTATTTGCTCTAAAAATATTTTTCTCATATTTTTCTATGGAGAAATTTATTTTTTCTACAAATTTATGAATTTAAGAATATTTAAATAGTTGTTCAAACTGTTTATATATTTTTTATTGCATTTTTAGAATATTTTCTTGCATTTTTCTGATTTTATTTCAATTTTCTACTAATTATTTCAGTTTTCTGTGTGTTAATTAGTTTTCTAAAACAGTTTTATAGTTTTTATTTCCAAAAAGACTATCGGAAAGACTATCCAATTTTCTTTCTGATAGTATTTTCGAATTTCAGTATTTAGGATTAATTGTTTTCTATTTATTTCTTTTCTTTTCTTAGACTTTAACATTAAATGTTATAGTCTTTCAAGTTTTTAAACTAGAAAGACTATCAGTAAGACTATTCTTGATAGTCTTACTGGTAGTTTTTCTAATTTTATTTTATTTATTTTAACCAATTTCTGTTAACAGTTTTTCATTTCTTCCACAGAAGCAATCTTTTAGTCAATGTCAGTGGTCATTTCTTCCACAGAAGCAATCTTTTGGTCAATGTCATTGAGTCTTGAGTTGGTAGTCTGCTCGATTCTGTCCAATCTTTTGTTGAGGCGAGACTCCACTCTTGACGTCTGCTCTCAGCTCGACCAGTTCTTCTATAGCTTCCTTCTTCAGGGAGTCCACTGCCTGCTTTGTACCCGTTATAGTGCCAGATGCACTGCTTACAGCTCTGTAGGTTCTTCGGGAATCAACTGCAGCCAAGTCAATCTTTGATTGTAATGAATTTAAAGAACCATCAATTTGACTGGAGGAGACCCCTTGGGCAAAAGAAGGTCTGAGAGGGACTTTGAATAATGGATTTCCCTCTCTATCATGAACTGTCATCTCCTTGAGAGTGGATTGAACTTGTATTTCTCTCTCTGTTGGCGGTACCAAATCATCTATATTTGGTAGGGTTTGGGTGTCACTCCTCACGTTTGGCTCTGGGTGTTCACTCAACGTTTCTGTTGGTGTTTCACTCATTTTAACTTTCCCACTCAGGCCAGGTGATAGTGTTTTTGTTTCACTCATTCCCATCTTGCTTTTTGTACCTGCAACAAAAGTCACCGTAGCCATCCTTAAGGAGGTCACCGGTGGTGCAATGGGGTTTCGTAAGTCCCCGTCCTTGGATAAACCAATTTGTTGATCATCTTTCGATGATGTATCCTTAACCGGATCTAGAGTTTGAATCTCTAGGGGGTTAGAATCAGGCTCTATTAACAGCAGAGATCCTGAAACTTCCTCTAAAGTCTGTGAAGACTTTTCCTCAGTTAACTCCTCAATTGAAATTGATTCATCGTCACCGAGTTGCCGATCTGCACCTACGTCAGACCATGTACCCGCAGGATCTAGATATGTTCCATCTGGGGAGCTAGGTAATGACCCTTTGGATTTTGCATTTGGGTCAGAACCTTCTTTCGACGTCTTTGAAGACTCTTGGTTCATTTAAGAACCTTCAACCAGTGGTCCTAACCGTAATATGGTCGGAGAACTAGTTTCTTCCATCAATTCTTCCTTGTTTGATTGGGCTAGGGGTTCAGATATATCCTTAGTAAGAGTTGCCCAATCAGCATCAGAAAAATCAGTAAAGGGCTCTTTGGATGTTGGAAATGAAGTATCAACAATTGCCTCAGTTTCTATTCTTCTCCTTTTAGAGGAAGGCAGAGCTGTTGTTGAAGGGCGTATCTCTTTATGTGGTGCTGCTGAGGCACTATCTCCCTCTACACTTACGAATGTTTGAATGTTTGGTATAGTTGGGGTAGGAGCTTCGGTATTTGTTTCATTTGGCTCATCCAAAGGCTCTGTGACCGTGGTTAGAGGTTGTTAGTTTTCAACCTCTTGGTCAGGAATGGCCACTGAGGGCTCTGGATCAATATCCATTGGTTCAGGTTGGAGAGCAATTACATGTTCAGGAATTATACCTTGATTTACCTGTTCCCCTAGGGGTAGAAGTGGTAGGGGTACCATTCTAAGATAGTATGTGAGAACAGTAGGCACCCCTGGAAGATGATTCTTCTTTATCAAAGCCGTAATTGCATTGCTTTTCATCTTCATACACTCCATGGTCTCCTTATCTGCAAAGATGTCTCTTTCCTCATTTGTTAACACATCATTCAGAATTAACTGTAGGAACCTTAGATAGAAACAAAGCACATTATTTATGCATGTTCTTTCTTCCAAAGGTCCCATGCACAGAATGATTTGTTCAATCACAAGTGTTCCTATGTTAATATGCCTATATTAGCAATAGCAAACCCTAGTTTCTGAAGAAACAAAGGAATACCATGCAGATTTGTCAGCTTAGCAGTAAAAACATGGATTAGTGTGTGAAAGAAGAAATTCCATGGCTTGGTTAGGTAATGCTGCAGAAACTCTCCCACAAAGAAGTTAGGTTGTTGACTTCTAATGAGAGTGAAGAAAGCATGTATCTCTTCAGTCGTGGGATCCGGAACAAGATTTTCTGTTGGAAAATGTAAAATTCTATTCAAATCATGTTCCGCCCCTGGCAAAAAAAACTGAAGGACAAGATGTTGTTTTCAGATGTGTTAGTGGCTGTAGTGTACAGTGCAGTCAATTGATCAACACAGAAGACCGCATGAGTACTTAATGCATATGCCACCAATGAGCGTGTGTTCAAAAATTGTGCCCATGCATGAAACTAAAGGTTCACAATGGATTACACATTTTGAAACGAGACGTGGTTTGTTTTGGTAATAATAAATTCTCCGACCATTATATTTTCAAAAATTCCAGAAAATTAGAATTAAAACCAAAACTTTCTTAATTAATTATTTCTAATTAATTAATCTTAAAAATAAACCTTTTCCTAAATTCACAAACTCGAACAATTCAACTCAAGAATCCTAAATTGTTAAACTTCGAATTTTCACTTAAAACTCAAAGAAACCAACTGTTTAACAATTAATTTCTAAAGATGAACAGTGTTAACAATACTCAAGATACAAAATTGTCACTTTCGATTGTTTTCTTGTAAAACCGAGATAAAAAATTCAACCTAATCACAAACACAGTAGTTTCACTGTAAAATGAATTTACTGTGGTAAATAATCGATTTTCACGGTTAAAAACTAGAGAATATGTCGAGGTTTGAGTTCTTGTTCATGTATATATTTGTAAGTATATATAACAGTTCTTAGATCTGAGAATAATGAAAAAAAAACGTCTAAGCGGCTATTAAATACTCACAAAATTACAGGGGTATTTTTGTCATTTCACTTTCGATAATTTTTAAAAATGTACTATCGATAGTTTTTCTGAGGGGCATAAAAGTCCAATCACACTTCGATAGTTTTTTGAAAAACTATCGAAGTTGATAAAATATGAATTTGAATAGACTTCTATGAAAAACTATCGAAGGTTTTTTAAAGATTTAAAACTAAAAACTATCGAGAATTTTACTGTCTGAAAACCATCGAGAATTTCAAATATTAAAGAATTAAATTCTTTCGATAGATTTCATTTCCTATTTCAAAAACCATCGAGATATTCCTTCGATAGTTTTTCTTTTCTTTAACAAAAACCATCGAAAATTCCTTTCGATACTTTTTGTTTAATACTTTGAAAACCATCGAAATATCCTTTTCGATAGATTTTGCTGCACAGTTGATTTTCAAACCTGTTCTTGTTTAAAAAACTGAACCTCTGTTTTTCTTGTTTTCTGTTAAACTTTGAATCTGTTTTAGATCAACAATTTCACCAAAATTCACAGCCAACAGAAAACTCACAATTTTCTTAGAATAAAATCGACTAAATATCATTAACTGATATAAACCAATTAAAATCCAATAAATTATGCTGCATTATTTTACAATGTTCAAAACAAAGTAAAGTAATTCGAATTAAATAAATGCTTAAATATTTAGAACAAATATTAACACTTAAATAATTTCAGAATTATTAACTAATTAAATTCCAGAAGATATATCATCCATACATATGACATAAAATTAGTACGATAATTCTAACTTACGAGAATTGCTCCTGAAAATAAATTCACAAGTCCTAAGGATATAGAAATTCTTAAACTCATGTATTTACTAGGACTATCTTGCAGTTACCGACTTCTAATTAAAATCAATTAGAAAGATTTAACATCCCAAGTTCACCAACCAGCTTAGAAAAAGTGGATTCATCAAGCGGTTTAGTATAGATGTCTGCAATTTGTTCCTTTGTGGGTACAAAGTGTAACTCCACAGTTCCATTCATGACATACTCTTGGATAAAATGATACCTGATATTGATGTGCTTGGTCCTCGAGTGTTGCACTGGGTTGTTGGATATTGCTATGACACTTGTATTGTCGCAGAATATTGGAATCTTAGTCAACAAAAGTCCATAGTCACGGAGTTGGTTTCTCATCCACAAGATTTGAGCACAACAGCTACCAGCAACTATGTATTTAGCTTCAGCTGTTGATGTGGATACTGAGTGTTGCTTCTTGCTATACCAAGAAACTAACCTTCTTCCAAGAAACTGACAACTTCCTGAAGTACTCTTCTGATCAATCTTAAAACCTGCAAAATCTGAGTCTGTATATCCAATAAGATCAAATCCTGTATCTTTAGGGTACCATATTCCAAGATTTGGGGTTGCCTTAAGATATCTAAATATTCGCTTAACAACTATTAGATGAGATTCTTTGGTATCAGACTGGAACCTAGCACACAAGCATGTTGCAAACATTATATCTGGTCTACTTGCAGTGAGATATAGTAAGGAGCCTATTATACCTCTATAGCTTGTGATGTCAACCTTCTTACCAGTTTCGTCCTTATCAAGCTTAGTGGCAGTTGGCATTGGAGTCTTTGCTATAGATGAGTCTTCCATTTGATACTTCTTCAGAAGATCCTTGATGTACTTGGACTGGTAAATGAATATTCCATCTTGCCTTTGATACACTTGTAGTCCAAGAAAGAATGACAATTCACCGATCATGCTCGTTTCATATCGACTCTGCATTAACTTAGCAAATCTCTTGCATAGACCATCATTAGTAGAACCAAATATTATGTCATCAACATATACTTGCACTAATATCAAATCACTTTTGTGCATCTTGTAAAAGAGAGGTTTATCTACGACACCTCTAGTAAAGTTATTTTCAAGTAAAAATTCAGATAGAGTGTCATACCATGTCCTTGGAGCTTGTTTGAGTCCATAGAGAGCTTTGAACAGAAAGTATACAAAGTCCACCAGATTTGAATCCTCAAAGCCTGGAGGTTGTTCCACATAAACTTCTTCTTCTAGCTCCCCATTCAGAAATGCACTCTTCACATCCATTTGATATACTTTGTAATTGGAATGTGCTGCGAATGCCAGAAACATCCGGAGGCCTCAAGTCTTTCTACTGGTGCATAGGTTTCATCATAATCTATACCCTCTTCTTGAGAGTAACCTTTAGCAACCAGTCTGGCTTTGTTTCTCGTCACAATGCCATCTTCATCCAGTTTATTTCTGAATACCCACCTTTTCCTATAACAGATTTTCCTTTAGGCCAGGGTACCAGCTTCCAAACTTTCTGCCTTTCAAATTTATTGAGTTCATCTTGAATTGCAATCACCCAATCTGGATCTTCTAGGGCATCTTCAACTTTATTAGGTTCTGTTTCTGAAAGGAACCCATAATAGTGGCATTCATTGTGTGATGTCCTTCTAGTTCTCACTCCTGTGTCCAGATCACCAATGATCAAGTGAAAGGGATGATCTCTACTCCATACCCTTTGTCTTTGCAGATACGATCTTGATGATTCTCTTTGTTCAAAGTTTTGTTGAGTGTGACTAGTTGATCCTTCTCATGCTCCCCCTGAGTTGTTGTCGGTGTGATCTTTTGACCCTGTTGTTTGACTAGTGGATCCAGTAGTAGTTTGAGGATCTCCACCACTGTCACCACTTGGTCCAGAATCATTATTATTATCATTATTATTATCACTAGGAACAACTTTAGGTTCTTCTTCATTATCAGAGAGATCTCCTGATAGATTTTCAAATACCAAGGACTCAGAGTTCTCTCCTGTTTGTAGGCTTGGTCTTTTGGTGTCATCAAATGTTACATTAAGGCTTTCCAACACCTTTTTATCTTCAATCACATAAACCCTGTAAGCTTTAGATTCCAGAGAATAGCCCAGAAAAATGCCTTCATCTGCTTTGGCATCAAACTTGCCTATATGTTCTCCATCTTTCAATACAAAGCACTTTGCACCAAACACATGAAAATACTTCAGTGTTGGTTTCTTGTTGGCCATTAACTCATATGGAGTCTTTTCATGATCTTTATTAATTAGGGTTCGATTCTGAGTGTAGCAAGCTGTATTCACTGCTTCAGCCCAAAAGTAAGTGGGAAGTTTTGATTCACTTAGCATTGTCCTTGTTGCTTCAACCAAGGTTCTGTTCTTCCTTTCCACTACTCCATTCCGTTGAGGAGTTCTTGGTGCTGAATACTGTCTTGATATTCCTTTCTCTGAGCAGAAATCATTTAGAACTGCATTCTTGAATTCAGTTCCATTGTCTGATCTGATTGTCCGCACAGGTAGCTTAGCTTCCACTTCTATCTTTTTAATGTGATCAATGATTAGTTGTGTTGCTTCGTCCTTTGACTGTAAGAATAACAACCACATGTACTTGGAGTAGTCATCAACCATCATTAATGCATATCTTTTTCTTGATACTGACATGACATTCACTGGACCAAATAAATCCATATGAATCAGCTGAAGAGGTTCAGAAATGCTTGTCAGTTCTCTGCTTCTGTGTGATGTTTTCTTAGACTTCCCTTTTTCACATGCTTCACATAGTCCCTCCTGATGAAATTCCATCAGGGGCAACCCCCTCACTAACTCTTTCTTTACCAAAGAGTTCATGGTTTTGAAGTTCAAGTGTGAGAGCTTCTTATGCCATAGCCAACTTTGTTCTGATGAAGCCTTGCTGTAGAAACATTTAACTTCTCCATCACTGGTAGAACCTAAGTCAGCTATATACAAATTTCCTTTTCTTACTCCCAGTAGAGCAAGCTTCTCATCTTTCCTGTTTGTGATCAAGCATTTGTCTTTTCTGAAGTCTACATTGTATCCTTTATCACAGAATTGACTGATACTTAGAAGATTGTGCTTTAATCCTTCAACAAGAGAGATATTTTCAATGATGACATTCCCAATTCTCAGATTACCATATCCCGTAATGAATCCCTTGTTGTCATCTCCAAAGGTTACTATTGGGCCGGTCTTCTTAACCACCTCTGTAAGCAGGGACTCTTCTCATGTCATGTGTCTAGAACAATCACTATCTAGAAACCACATGACCTTTGAGCTGTTAACCTTACCCTGCAATCATAGACTGATTAAGCGGACTTTGGTACCCAAACTTGTTTGGGTCTTGAAAGTTTAGATACTTTAACATGAGTAACATTTAAGTCAGTCTTAACCTGTTTGACTTTCATGTTGTCTGTGGATTTATCATTTACAGTATTAGTGCTACTAGATGCATTCATTAACTTAAAATAAGCATGCATGATATTGTATGTACACAGTAAGCACTCTTTCTTACCACATGGTTCATGAAGATCAGGCATGTCAGACATGCTATGCATTTCAGAAGTAACATCAGTTTCTACTTTAACCTTTTTACATGCATGTGTAAGGTGTCCAACAGAATTACAGTTAGTGCACAACTTCCTATATGCAATGGGAGAAGATGAAACAATATTCTGATAAATAACACTTGCTTATCCATTCCTGTTCTTTTTAGCCTTACTAACTTTATTGCCTATTTCAGTTTTAGGTAATTCAGTTTTTACTGACTTCCTAGGCAACTTAGTTTTTATCTCTTCTTCCTTCATTAAATCCTCCTCAAGCAATTCTTGTCTAATGAATAAGTCATCCTCATTAAAAGGTGCTGAAACAGGCTTAACAAAAACTGGACAGTCGACATTCTTAAGAATGTGTGGAGTATTCTCCTTGACAGTTGAAGGTGTCACAAGAAATTCCACTATCTTCTTTCCAGTTCTCTTGCTGTAGTCAAATCCTATAGCAATTTTATTCCCTAAGGTCTGAGTATCGATTATCTCCTTAGCAATTAGGGCGGAGTTCTTATATGCATTCAGTTTCAACTCTAAGTCTGAAATCTGCTTCCTGAGGATTGTCTCTATCTCTTCATTACACTTGACCTTGTTATCTAAGTACTCATTTATCTGTTTAAGATCTTCTAATGTGACAGCTACAAGCTCTAGTTCTCCATTCTCAGATTCTAGGTTTTTAATATTAAGAACTAGTTTAGCATTTTCCATTTCAGATGCCAGCATGCTTGTGTGTACATTAAACAATTCTACACTTAGATCTTGCATAGTTTTCTTGTACTCAGAATTAGACATGTCAATTGTTTTTAAGATAGGTACCTGAGATGATTGTGGTGATTCCTCTGAAGAGTCGGCCATTAGGGCAAGATTTACATACTCTTCCTCTTCTTTCGAATCACTATCATCCCAGCTTTTTCCCTGTGCAATATAAGCTTTTCCTTTCTGCTTTCCAGATATTGCCTCCAGTTGTCGTTTCTGCTTGGCATTTTCTCTTTTCAACTCATCATAAGAATCCTTCTTCTCATAGACACCTTTCTTGTCTTTGCTTGATGAGGCTTCTGGTATTTAGTGGCAAAATGCCCTAACTCATTGCAATTGTAGCATCTTGATTTGCTTCTATCAATCATGCATGTCTTGTAGCCTCCCTTAAAGCCAGAGCCTGAATAATACTTGTTCTTCTGAAATCTGTTTGTTGAGCCCTTGAACTTGTACTTAGGGTTTCTCTTGAAATGAATGTGGTTAAACTTTGCAGCTAAGTACGCCATGGTTTTGTCTTCCATTTGCTCAAGTTCTTCTAGGGTGTAGTAATCACTTTCATCAGCACCCAGATTTGCAGAATCCATTTCAGCCTCTATTATCACTTCCTTTCCAGCTCTAGGGGTTTGAACCTTAATATCAGAAGTTGTTGGTTCATTCACTACAAGTGCACCTGATCTTGCGAGTGTAGTATTTTTGTTGTCCACTATCCCTGGTCCGTAGATTATCACTCTTTGTTCTTGCTCCATCTCATAAGTTTTAAGCTTGCCATAGATCATTTCCAATGACATCTTAGTAAAATCTATTCTCTCCCTTATGGATGAGGACTTGTGTTCTACATGATGGAGCAGTGTCATCATGAACTTCCTGTTTGTCTCTCTCAGAGGATAGGTCTTCACTTTCATAGATAATTCATTTAATAGCTTAGTATACTTCTCAAAGACCTGAGTTATACTTTCTCTGGGAAGCGACCTAAATGATTCATATTGAGATGTCAGGATATCCAATCTGTTTTCCTGCACGTCTTCAGTACCTTCCATTATAAGATTTATGGTATCCCGTATTTGTTTCCCGCTTATACAGTTCATAATCTGATAACTCATTTCCTTGTCTGCGGAGTCTATTAATATCAACATTAGGCCTGTATCCAATCGAATTAGTTCCTTATCTGTCTCTGTGTACTCAGACAGTTCCTTTGGGGTTGAGCCTTGGGGAACTCTGGTACCTTCAGGAGTTGTCATTTCGCTCACTGGTTTCATTGGTGCAAATGGTCCGTTCTCTAAAATGCCAATATACAACAGATTAGATGTCTTGATAAATAACAACATCTTCATCTTCCACAGACCAAAATCATCTCTCGTAAAGGGGGGAACTTTGATACCAACAGTTGTCTTCGGAGCACTCATGGTTTCTGAAAATTTCAAACTATTTAAGATTCAACAAATTCCAATAAAATGCAAAATTTTGAAAATTAAAAAAAATTGCTACAAATTTTCAAGCCTTGTTTGATTTTGGTCTCATTCACTGGCTATGATTTGTACGTCAATCAAGAAGTTCTGATACCAATTGTTAGGTCCAAAGTATCGTAGAAGGGGGGGGGGGGTTGAATACGATACTCACAAATTATTCAATTTTGTTCGCGGATAATTATTTCTGTTCTAGTCCGAAATCAAATATACCAAATCAAAACACGAGTCGGGAAATATATCGTTTTATAAATATAAACCACGAAGGGTGCTACAATTCTAATCCGTAGGATTAGCTTCAATGAGTTCAGGTTACACAAAATCAATGCAATGATAGAATTCAAAGCACTATTAATTTCTCTGTCAATTTCAAGCTCAAACTCTCTCTTCGTAAATGATGTTATGTGAAAATACTAACTGAAGAAGACATTGTCTTCACTCTCCAATTGTAGTCTTGAAAACTATCGAAGGCTTTTTGGAAGAATCCTGGCCGTCCAAGTTTTCTATCAACCTGACAAAGAGTACAAAACTTCACCTGCTCCTTATTTAAAAAAACTATTGAATGAACTAATTTTCTTTCCTTCGATAGATTTTAATAAAATCTATCGAATGGAAAACTAGTTACTTTTCAAAGTTATTCGATGTTTTTTCATTCAAATCTCCTTGATCAATTTCGATAGTTTTTCTTAAAAGAAAATTATCGAAGTCTTCTACTTGCATTTTGATCCTTGAAGGTTCTCTCTTTTTGCAGCAAGCATATTGTACTTCCAATTAACCTAAACATACCTTATAATATTCTTTTCACTTCCAGGATGTTTCAGTTTAGACTTAAATCAATTCCTTCTGAGACGATAAACATCTTGATCTTTTTAGTGCTGACAACTAGTGCAAATGGTCTAGTTCACTAACACTTGATCAATACCTATATGTCTTCAATTCAATGTTGTTGATAAGTCCTTTGTCGTTCTGGTTGCTTCATTAAAATCACTGAAATCCTCTGGTACTAACTATTTATCATTCAAATACTTCTGTGGTCTTGAAAGTCTTGTTTCTTTATCTGTCACTGAGGTTTGAACATATTAATGAACTTCTTTCCGTGACCTGTTTACGGACTTCAAGAATACATATCATATTTTGATTTTTTGAGTTTACATTTTCTTCTTTACTTCTGGATTCCTGTGCTTCTGTTAATATTATAGTTTGTCTTGTTCTTTGTTGAGTTGTAGTTATCTCTGTTACATCTTATGTTACATTATGCTTTACACATAGTTGATGTGACAGTTTGAAATATTTTGATTGGTGTGAATGCAAGGAGCCCATCTATTATTAAAATCAATCAAGATCTAGCATGTGTATTTGAAAAAAAAATTATGAACAAATTTGGTGCCTTTAGTATTTTCCTTCAGAAAAATATCTATTACTATATATTAAATGACAACACAAGGGTAAAAAGTGCCAAAAAAATTGCCTGTGAAATTTCTATTATACCCTTATTTATTCAATAATTACAAAAATGCCATTATAGTTCTATTAACAATAAAAAAATGAAATTAGGTGTGGAGAATTGAACCCATGACCTTAGATTTACAAGTAACAATCTCAACCACTATGCCACAATCTTGCTTTGATGAAAATATTAAAATTCCTCATCCATAAGTGTGAATGTCCAGCCATTATATTCTGTTGATTGATTTTTTCTTTTCTTGTAATTCTACTCAAGTAGGAATTCGATTTACACAAATGCTTTAAATACATGTTTTTAATTATTCTTTTGCAAGTATAACCATGCTAAAAGAAAAGATCAATAAAAAATAATCAGCTACGTAAAATATTATAAATTTGACCCCTAAAAACTAGACTATTTTAATATTATAAATTATATTTATTTGCATCAAATGTATAATGGCTCGGATTTTATGTCTTATTAGGTTACACGTCGCATCATCTACCATAACAATTTCTCTATAAATATGTATACTCAACAATTTTACGTAATTTGTCGTTATAATGTTAATTTAAAAAAATGGTGTAGGTAGTTGATATGGGCTGAAATATAAGCCTAGAAATATAATTAATGACATATTAATTAGATCCGGATTGGTCCAAGAATACGACCCAATAAGCAAGGCCCAAAACCTTGATTATTTATTAAATTCGTAATTAATAAATAAGGGAAATATATAGCTCAGGAAAGAAGTCCAAAATATGGTAAATTCATCAAAGAAGGATCCAGAATCCCAATCAAAAAGAAAATAATGAGTCATAGCCTTTATCAACAAGGAAAAGACTTATCCTGCAAGAAATACAATGTTTATCCAATATCAAAAAGGAGACTTATTCGCTAAGACTCCTAAACTTACCCTAAATATGAGACTCCAGACGCCTATATAAAGGACTTGATCCTACAATCAGAACTACGTCTTTGGCTTGATTCTCAGCATTGATTGAGATACGTAGGCATCTTGTGAGGACCGATTTAGTCTCGAAACACAAGTGCAGCCATTAAAGCTCGAAAGCTCATAAATCCTAGCAATTAATATACAAGCACGTTTTTTAATCAACAACATTTGGCGCCGTCTGTGGGACAACAACATCAACCATGACAAACACACGAAGAACAACTCGAGATACTACAGTTTCTGAGGAGCTTCCTATCACCTCTGAGGCTGATACTCACGGAAATCAACCACCGCCAACTACTGGCATTGAAGGGGCGAATATCCTCACCAATACTCAAGGACCGGAGATCCCAATTTCGGTTGAAGGGACGAATCCCCTGCAGATGGTCATTCATGGATCTAATCCACAAGAGACCGCTCACCAGCAACCAATCACGACCTCCCCGCTGCTCATGAATGCACTAACACTACACCATATATGCGATTCACCAACATTATTTTTTGTGTTACTAGCCAAAATGTTACCTTAGACCACTCAATATTAATATAAGGCAATATATTTTTTTGGTGTTGGGGTTGATGAAATTTTGTGTTACCGTAGACATAATTAAATTTCTATTGTAACATAAATTTGGCCGTTACAGTTGATGAGTAAAAAGCGTTACCAAAAACAACTAAAAGATAGGCGGGCAAACACTTGGCAAAAAGTTAGAAATAAGCGGGATAATTTTTGGGCTAAAATTAAAATAAGCGGGCTAACTAATTTTTGGGCACACAAAACACAAAAAACACTCCTTCTCAGAACACACTCTCTTCCCCAAAACACAAAAAACTCTCTCTCTCTCTCTCTCAAAATCGGCGTCTTCAATTAGGGTTCTTATCGGCGTCTTCAATCAGGGTTCTTATCGGCTTGTACGGGTTTAATTAGGGCTCCTACGGGTTGTAGCAGTGGCGATTTAGTTAGTGTTTTAACGACTTAACTGGGTTTAATTAGCTAGGGTTCTTCTTCTATACAATACAAGGTAATTGATTCTTCAATTGAGCCTTTTGAGTTTAATTATGTTTAGATGCTTTAATTTGTGTTTAATTAGGGCTTTCTTTCAGGATTTTAATTTGGGTTTCTCAATTAGGGGTTCTTCGATTAAACCTTCAATTGGGTCTTCACAGTCTGGGCTTATACTCATGGTTTACTGTTATACTCATGGTTTTTATCTCATTCCTATTATCCAAAAGTATCGATCTTGTTTGTCCTCTATATGGTCCTTAACTCCTGCACTATTATAATGAGTGTTTTACACTTTGTAGAATTTGGAGGGTGGAAGGTTATTCTCATTAGAGGAGCAAATCGATCATAAGGTAAATTTCATTTATAATTTCTTATTCACAAGAAGTATCCTTTTTCTTTTTGCTCCACCTGAGATGGAACTTTTTTTTTTTCATTTTTATCTAATTTCTAGAAACCTTGCTTTGGCGAAAAAACTGTTTTTACAACTAAAAAATAGATGCTAATGTCATTTTCTGGGGCTAATAAGATTCTCGTAATATTTTAGAAGGAAAAAGCATTCGCATGCTGTACTTACACAATGACACGTGATTGAGAATTTCAAAAACTAGAGACCCAATGCAGTCAAATTGTCAAATGGCCCGACTACCAAGCTAATTCCCTCGTATAGAGTTGGCCCTAGTTTAGAATTCTAGCTATTACTCTTCATATATATAGATCCATCTATATCTACCTACATATATAAAGAAAGAGAAGGAATCATTCTCTCCAAGTGGGTAATTAAAATTTGCAGTTTACTTGTTCAAAATTTGTCTGCAATGGTTTCAAATTAGTGTTTTTGTTTTTGGACTGCCTTTTTCCAGGTGAATTTCATCAAGCAGGAACTAAACAATATCGAAGTCCCTATAGTGCTGGTGCGTAGTTTCTTACAACTTTATTCATACAATGAATTTTTGAAAATTCCCTATAATTTGGAACATGCATAGTAGGTCATGTCAGGAACCTTGACTGGATTAGTTCTTCTTCTTTTTTTCTTTTATAGATAAATGTTTAAAAATTGCTTTAGGCATACGTTTCTTTCCACTTTGCAGCCTATTGGAGTCTTCTCTCTCTGTGTGTGCTTGTTGTCTTGCTCATAAAATTCTGATGAAGCAAGTGAATGTTGTCTAGTCCTGCAGTAACAAACTGCTATTCTGTTAGTATGATTGAAAAAAGTTGTATGGAAAATTAATAACCCACACCAGTATATGACATGATCACACAAAAACAAGCGTCGTCCAGTTAGTCCTACTTTACTTGAATAATATATTAGATTCATAAAATCATAGCTATATAGATTATTAAATTCCATTTTATGTACCTGTGATATATAAAAGCCTTTACAAATCTCATGAAAGTGAGCATTCCCAGGTGAATTAGTTTCAGCTAACATCGATATAGTAATTTCTATGTTGAGTTGGTGAAGTTTTGCGCACCAGCAGGCACTACTTTTTCATCTGATTTGTAAGTTGTGTTAAGTGAAATAAAAGGCAACAGCTCTATTACAACAGACACAGCTTATTCAAATCCTACATTGTTGATCTGTTCAGCATTCCCTAGGTGAATAAGTTACATTTGAGCTTATTCTATTTAGAAAACCTCACTACTGAATAGTCGAGGATGAGTCAGTTCTCTGCATGACGTAGTCACAACATTTTACTTGCATTAACTGTTGGTATCTAACGTGCATGGTTTCGCTGAAGGTTGCACACTCCATCTATTTCCTTTTTAAGTTTTACTCTGTGTTGAGTGTGTATTTTCTATTTAGACTATTGCAGCATCCGCCTGTGGTAATCCACAGTATCATCTCTTCAACAGTGGCATAACCAACAGGTAATAGCAATATCCTATATGTAGCTAATAAGGATAATAAAGCATTACATGACTTTTTTTTCTTTAATGTGTAGGCTGCATCAGAAGGTTTGCAGATGCCATCCCATGACCAACATCCCTCGTCACAAAGTGGACCAAATCTAGTTAGAGTGGAAAATACCAATGACTATGAAGGGCCTGTTAATGGGAAACGTAGCCCTTCAGAGCACCTTGATCATGTCAGTCAAGAGCCAGAACATCATGTTGTGATTACAAACCCGGCAGAGGTGTGCAACTTAATATATGAATCTTTATAATTAGTATATATTATGGGATGTTCCGTTGCTTTTTGCACTCTTTTTTATTAGCAAAAATATCATTCAGTATATACTACTGTTCGTGTGAAAACCTAGGCGGCAGATATGGACTTTGACTTGTGGAATTAACCTGCATAATAATTTTTTAATTACTATTGTTTTTTTAAACTTAAGAGTTACGTGTGTAGAAATGACAATACTTTATTCAATCAAAAATCATATTTTACTGATTACCAAAAAATACATAAACAACGTGTCAAAAAATTAGTATAATAAACATAAAGAGTTATAAAAATAATAATTAGTATAAAAAAAAAGTATAATTAGTATATATGAACTAGTGTAATAAACATAAAGTGAGGACTAACTATCTGCATGATATATCAATGTGGTTGGTTGTTGTAATATGCTCTCCTTATATCTCTCAAGTGTGGCAAAGTTTAGCAGCTGTCAAGCTGAAATGTGTCTAATAAATACGAAACATGTTTGCATTTTTTAAACTTCTAATATCATGTCTTCTGTTCTGGACCTCTTCCTGTCTGATGATGCAATGTTAAATTTTATGCGGTAGTGTCATACATGTAATTATTTTTTATAGCAGGGGTCTTTAGTTTGTTAACTAATAAACTTCAGGTTACTTTGTACTTCTATCTTTTCATTGCTAAATGTTTCACTGTGAGATTGAAATGACTGATCAACTTTCTTAATGTGGTATACTTCTGGTTTGACACTCAACTTGTCTGTAGAGTGTGTACTCTCTAGAAGTGTGATCAGTAGTTGTATGGTGAGAACTGAGATTGGTCTTTTTGTTTTTGTTTTTGTTTTGGTATGGATGGTTGTGAGATTGGTCTTAAGATAATTAACATTTTCCTAGATATTATTTAGCAGTAACTGGAACTGATAAGTTCATAGAATTTTCAAAAACTAATAAAGAAAATAGTATAAATTTTGAATAGCAAATTTTTCTTAAGTAATAATGTATTCAGTACTATTGCAAATTTATAGTGATATTTTCAAGTCCATCAGTAGAATCCTTTTATAAGTTTATAGTTTTGTTATTTTCATCCTTTTCATCTACATATTACATGCTGATGCTAAAATAATTCTTGATGCTGGGGGAAATGTGGAGGCTACTAATAAAATTGTTCGTGGTAGACAAAAACCATAGCTCCTCTTGGCTACTTGGGAGGTTTATTAGGAAAAAGGAACCAAAGGAAAAGCCTGCAACTACATGTGGCGCTTCTGATCAGTACATGGCAGACTTAACGGCAAAGATTCGGGCTGAACTAGCACAAAAGATGGAAGAGAAAGTTGACAAAAAAGTTCAAAAGGTGATGACAAAGTTGGCTGAGAAGAATCCGGGGTTGAAGTTTAATATTGACGTGTCAAGTGTTTCTGGTGGAGATGACGACGATACTCCGTGACTGGTCTTTATTAGTACTTTATTAATGTTTCTAATATTGTGATGGTACTTTTGAAAATTTGTTTTTGATGGTACTTTTGTGAACAATATTGTGATGGTACTTTATTAGCCTGACTGTAAAACTAAGTTTGCTTGTCTAAGTACCTTTTGGTGTTTGTTTAATGACATGGAATATATGTTCATGGTGATGCTAATCCGATGCATTTGGTTTTTGTTGGTTATAAAATGTTACTAAGATACAAAAATGTGTTGGCAAAAAATTAATGATATTGTTGAACAATTAATGTTGCAATAAAGTAAAATGGTGTTGCCAAAATATAAAAAAGTGTTTCATAAATAAGTGTTGGAATAGAATACTGGGTGTTGGCATAGGGTCTATTCCAACGCTTTTATTAGTGTTGGCAAAGACAAGAAAGTATTGCCATTGGGGTATACGGTAACAGTTTTTTCATGTGTTACTGCAGGTTCATCAAGTGTTGGCATAGACCCCTACGGCCACGGTGCAAAGTCCAACACTTCGAAAATTGGGAAAAGTGTTGGCGTAGGCTATTTTTGGGCTTCCAGCAACATTAATCATGATTTTTCACACTTTTTTTAGGTGTTGGCAAATGTCATATATGGTGTAGTGTAAGTGTTCTTCAACTCCACACTACTGATCTCCCCCGATACACTACTCAAACTTTGGGGATGCCCAGCTATGGCATGCCCCCTCGACCCATGGCGGGCGGTAGTGGTCTCAACCCCATCTACCATAAAGCATATGTCCCTCCTTATATACAAGGTCTGGGACCCCATAATCTACAAACTCAAACTCGAAGGACACCTCTGATTCAAGATTATTCAGGACCATATACCGAGGAAGAGAATGACTCAACTGAAGAAGAAAGAGATGTTGCCCCAAGGAGAAGGCGTTCTTCCCAAACAAATCGGGAACAACCCCAAACTACTAAGGAGAAAATTGCAGCCCATGAGGCAGAGACTGCAAGACTCAAGAAACTCCTTGCTGAGGAGGCCGCTCAATCTCAAGGCCGATCAACTGGAAGAGTCCCGATAATCAACCTGGACCCGACACCAAGAAGGACTAAGAGGGCTGAAGCCCCAAGGGGTGATCCTAGTGTTTTGTTGCCCCTAGGAGATCCCGATGATCCTACACCACCGTTTACTCAAGACATCATGAAATCCACCATATCCAGGAAATTTAAGATGCCAACGATTAAGGCTTATGATGGAACGAGGGATCCCGCAAATCATGTAAGAACCTTCTCCAATGCACTGTTGTTGCAGCCAGCCAATGATGCGGTCAAGTGTAGGGCATTTCCACAACCTTGGCAGGCATGGCCCAACGCTGGTATAGCCGTCTTCCTCCCAACTCTATTGGGTCTTTCAAAGAATTAAGCAAAGCGTTAATCAATCAGTTTGTTAGTGGAAGGGTGCATGAGAAAAGCTCGGCATCACTCATGGTTATCCAACAAGGAAAGAATGAAGCCTTGAGAGATTATATCAACCGATTTACTCGGGAGGCTTTGAAAGTCTCGGATTTGGAGGACAAAGTAGTTATGATAGCTCTACAGCAAGGAACCACTGATGATCACTTCAAAAGGTCATTGGCAAAACATCCACCCGAGAGCATGCTGAAGCTCCAAGATAGAGCCGGAAAGTACATCAAGGCTGAAGAAAGCATGAGAAAGTATGAACCCACTGCTTGCGTCAATGAGAACTCAAAGAAAAGAAAGGAAACTCAGGAGTACGATGTCAAGGAAAAGTTTCCTAGAACGTCAAAGGATTCTGATTCTCCACCCAAGAGGAACAATTTTGGGCCAAAATTCACGGAGTATGCAAGATTGAACACTCCCAGGAGTCAAATTCAGATGGAGATAGATAAGGAAGGTGATCTCAAATGGCCGAAGCCAATGAGGGCTGACATGTCCAAACGGAACCAAAACCAATTCTGTAGGTTCCACAAGGAAGTCGGTCATGACACCGACGATTGTAGGCAATTTAAAGATGAAATTGAATCTCTGATACGAAGAGGAAAACTCAGTAAGTTCACCAAAGATGGAAACCAAGGGAGTCAAAGGGGGAACTATGAAAGGAAGGATTATGACAGAAGGGACAACGATCAAGATCGAAATCCCAAGCCCCGAGGGCCGGTAATCAACATGATATTCGAAGGGCCAACTGCTGTTGGGTCCTCCCGAAACTCAAGAAAGGCTTATGCTCGAGAAGTAATGACCGTGGTTGGAGAAGCACCGAAGCGTGGCCGAACAAAAGTATCAATAGGTTTTGATGATTCAGACCTGGAGGGAGTGAAGTTTCCTCACGATGATCCTTTAGTCATCGTTCCTGTGATAGGAAATTCTGAAACTAAGAGAGTTTTGGTCGACAATGGAGCTTCAGTGGACATCTTTTTCCATGATGCTTTTATCAAGATGGGCTATACTGACTCTCAGTTGACACCCTCGAATATGCCCATATATGGATTCAATGGAGTGGAGTCAAAGGTGGAAGGCACTATCCAACTCCCAATGACAATGGGGCAAGGGTCGAATACGTCCACTCAGATGTTGAACTTCATAGTTATAAAGGCAACTTCGACCTACAATGCAATCCTGGGAAGGACTGGTCTCCATGCGTTCAAGGCCGTCGCCTCATCTTATCATCTGAAAATCAAGTTCCCAATGAGGAATGGAATTGGTGAAGAACGAGGAGACCAAAAAATGGCTAGAAGTTGTTACGTAGCTGCGTTAAGGCCTGATGGAATTGGGGGGTAGGTTCTCCCCATTGAAGATATGGATACTAGTGATAATGAGGACCGAAGAGGGAAACCAGCGGAGGATTTAATCCCCATTCCCTTAGTCCCTGGTGAACCAGAAAAGGTGACTTATGTTGGAGCTCTACTGCTTGAACCATTGAAAAACAAGCTCATATCTTTTCTTCAAGAGAATAATGACATTTTTGCCTGGATAGCGGCTGACATGCCAGGGATTGATCCCCAATTGATAACTCACAAGTTGAATGTGGATCCTGAAAGAAAGACGGTGAAACAAAAGAAGAGAAATTTTGCTCCAGAGAGGCTTGAAGCCATTAAACAGGAATTTAATAAACTTTTGGAGGCTGGGTTCATTGAGGAAATTCAATTCCCAGAATGGTTGGCTAACCCCGTGATGGTCAAAAAGGCTAACGGAAAGTGGAGGATGTGCGTCGACTTCACCGACTTGAATGATGCATGTCCTAAGGATTGTTTTCCCTTACCATGGATTGATGCTCTAATAGATGCCACAGCGGGACATGAGATGCTGAGTTTCATGGATGGCTTCAGTGGATACAATCAAATCAAGATGCACAAAGATGACATCGCCAAGGTATCATTCATTACTGACTTTGGTGTTTTCTGTTTCTTAGTCATGGCATTTGGACTTAAGAATGCAGGGGCAACCTATCAAAGGTTGGTGAACAAAATTTTTGAACACCTAATTGGAAAAACCATGGAGGTCTACGTAGATGACATGTTAGTCAAGAGCCTTGATAAGGCCGATCACATAAAGCACCTCCGAGAGGCATTTGAAGTGCTAAGGCACCACAAGATGATGTTAAATCCAGCCAAGTGTGCCTTTGGTGTAGGCTCCGGAAAGTTTTTAGGCCTGATGGTTTCCAAGAGAGGAATCAAGGCTAATCCTGACAAAATCAAAGCAATTCTAGACATGGAACCACCACGGACTGTCAAGGATGTCCAGAAACTAACGGGAAGAGTGGCTGCATTGGGGAGATTAATCTCCAAGTCAGGAGAAAAATGCGTACCTTTCTTCAAAGCACTCAAGAACGTGAAAAACTTTGAATGGACGACTGAAAGCCAAGAGGCCTTTGAGGCCCTGAAGAAATATATGGCTGAAGCACCACTGTTGGCAAAACCAAAGCCAAGAGAAACTCTCTACTTGTACTTGGCAGTTTCTAACACAGCCCTTGGAGCTGTTCTGATAAAGGAAGAATTGAAAGTGCAGAAGCCCGTTTATTATGTGAGCAAGATCCTACATGGAGTAGAAATAAACTACTCTACTATAGAGAAGTTTGCCTTAGCCTTGATCATGGCCTCAAGAAAGCTACGCCCATACTTCCAGGCACACAAGATAGAGGTCTTGACCAATCAACCTCTAAGAAACATCTTGCACAACCCTCAAGTTTGTGGGAGGTTGATCAAATGGGCTATTGAATTGGGAGAATTTGGCATCAAGTACAAGCCTCGAACGACCATAAAAGCTCAAGCACTCGCTGACTTCATGGTTGAATGTACCATTGACAACCAAGAAGTCGGGGGGCAGAAAGTAACAGTGGAAAGCAAGGAAGATGAAGACATGGTCTCCAAAGAATATTGGGTGATCTATTTTGATGGAGCATCAAAAACAAAATCAAGTGGAGCCGGTTTGATGCTACAAATTCCTGATGGATTCCTCATAGAGTACGCACTAAAACTGGACTTCCCAACGACAAACAATGAGGCTGAGTACGAAGCCCTGATAGCTGGCTTAGGGCTGGCTGGAGCCTTGAGAGTTAAAACTCTGAAAGTATGTGGAGACTCGAGGCTAGTGGTTTCCCAAGTAAATGGGGAGTTTGAAGCCAGAGATGAAGTCATGGCTAAATGCCTAAAACTTGTCAAGGCCATCATGACTCAGTTTGACGAATGCTATGTAGAGCACATTCCAAGGGAAGAAAACATGAAGGCTGATGCCTTGTCTAAATTTGCTTCTTCCGAAATTGAAAACTATACAAGGAGTGTATACTTCCAAGTCTTGAGGACCCCTAGCATCAAGGGAAAGTTGGTGGCACCCATTGATGTTGCCAGTTGTTGGTTGGATCCAATCAAATCTCATCTGGAAACTGGGTGGTTACCCAACGACCCTACAAAAGCACGAAAGCTGTATGTGAGAGCACTAAGGTATGCCCTGATTGAGGGAATCCTATACAAGAAGTCTTTCATCATTCCTTATCTGAAATGTTTGAGACCTCAAGAGGCAGAATTGGCCCTAAGGGAAGTTCATGAAGGAATTTGTGGGCAGCACTTGGGGGGCAGAGCCCTTGCTCATAAAGTCACTCGTCTAGGTTTCTATTGGCCAAGCATACTCGCTGATGCTAAAAGCTACGTGAAGAAATATGAACGGTGACAAAAGCATGCACCAGTGGTTAGACAACCACCAGAGATGATGACATCCATTAACTAACCTATCCCCTTTGCCATGTGGGGAATGGATATACTTGGGCCATTTCCAATGGCAAGTGCTCAAAGAAAGTTCTTGATAGTAGCAATCGACTACTTCACCAAGTGGATTGAGGCTAAACCTTTAGCCAAGATAACCACCAAACAGGTGATGCATTTCTTCTGGGAAAATGTGATATGCAGATACGGGATTCCACGTATCTTGGTCACGGACAATGGAACTCAGTTCAACAATGATGAATTCAAGAAGTATTGTGATGAGAATGATATCAAGTTACGATTCACTTCTGTTGCCCACCCTCAAGCAAATGGTCAAGCTGAGGTTGCAAATCGAATTATCCTGGATGGATTAAAGAAAAGAGTTGAACGCTCAAGAAACACTTGGGTGGACAAATTGCTCCCCATACTGTGGGCATATCGTACTACTTGTAAAGTCACCACTGGAGCTACCCCCTTTCTGGTTGCATATAGGGCAGATGCAGTGGTTCTAGTGGAGATTACTCACATATCTCCAAGAGTTGAAGCTTATGAGCCAGAAACAAATGAAGAAGGCTTGAGGCTGGCTTTAGATCTAATTGATGAAGTTAGAGATGAGGCAAACGCCAAGATAGTTGAACATTAGAAACGAGCATCTTTATATTACAACCTAAGGGTTAAAGAAAGGTTCTTTCGACAAGGAGATTTAGTCCTCCGAAAGATTGAGGCATCTGGAGTTGGACAAAAAGGCAAGTTGGCCCCAAATTGGGAAGGACCATATCGCGTTAAGAACGTATTTGGTCGAGGTTCCTACAAATTGGAAAACCTGGAAGGGACTGAAGTGCCAAGGACTTGGCATGCTGCAAACTTGAAAGTCTATTATGTTTAAGTCCTGATTGGACTCACTATTAAGACAAGTAGAAATAAGGCCGGCGAAACCAATCCAAGTATTTAAACTTGAGTATTATGTAAGGGTTGAACCCATTTTCGAAGTTATGAATTCCATATTCTTATGTTTTCATTATATGTGCATTGCATTCTGATAGACATGTTAACTAAACATGCAAAGTCAAAGATCAGGAAAATAACACAAGCCATGAATGGCCAAGAAATACAAATAAAACTAAACTTACAAAGAGTTTAAGTTAAGGCCGAAGGCTGGAAATATATAAAAAGTACAAAGCCATGAATGGCCACAAACAAGCTACAAACTACGCTTCACCCCCCTTGTCACCAGCATATGTCTCCTCCCCTGAGCTAGAGCCAGAAGAATGCTCATCAGCATCATGGTCATCAGCAGAAGTGTCACCAAGGGGTGATGAATGCACTGGATCTAAAATCCTAGCATCTTCCTCCATGTCATCTACTCCAGCCAAGATACGCTCCAAGGGAGTAGGAGGGTGAGGAGCTGGAAAGTCAGCAGCGTCAAAAACCCCGGGATGCTTGGCCAAGATAGCCTGAACAGCATCCTCCCATCCTGATGTATGCTGGACTGGGAAAAGAATCTCGTCATGCTTCTCGATCAAGTCCTTGTACTCCTGAGAGTCAAGGTACTCATCGATGCAATCATCCTTGCTCTTCCTCAGCTCAACAAGATCAGCTTGAGCGTCAGCAAGCTCATTCTCCCTCCTAGCAAGAGTCTCCTTAAGAGACTTAACCTCCTCTTCAGACCTCTCCAACTTGACCCGGTTGGCCTCAGAAGAGGTACGCCAAGCCTTAGTTTGGAACAATGCCCCCTAGAAGTTGGCATTGGTCTACCCAAAAAATAAAAGTTAGAAAAGTAAAGTAAAAACTTAAGAGAAAGAGAAGTGCTAAGGAAAGAAAAATACTGCAGCAATAGCCTGAGCTCTTAAATGCTCAACACCCTCGAGGGTGGAATCTGCAACGAAGTCCTTGTAATCATAAGGAGTAAGGGAATGGTATGACCAATCCACAGCATGCTTGGACACCCCAGTAATGGTGTCCTTCTTCCTAATACCCCAGTTGGGGTGCCACACTGAAGACTTGGTAGACACAGGAATGTCAGCCTCGCCTACAGGGATCTCAGAAGGGATCAAAAAGCTAGGGACACCGGACTTCCCCCTTGGATCATCTCCAAGCCTGGCCCTCTTCATCCTGGATGTCTCCACATCCTTGGGCTCATTAGTCTTGTTTATAAAGGCCGCAAATGTTAAAAAAAAAAACCAAATAATGGTTAGAAGAAATTTTCTGAAAGACAGAAAAATAAACATAAAGAAAAGGGATAAGTAAAAGTACCCTTATCAGAAACAGTCGAGAGATGGACAGACTTGAGGACAAACTCGTCCAGTAGTTCCCAAGCCACGGTAGTCCCATTATCCTTGATTAGCATTGAGTAGGCATGAGATTCTTCCTCATTCAAGTCAATATTGTTGGGACTACCATCTGAAACTCTCCCAAAAGATCTACGGAACAGGGTTCCCCGGTCCCCTCTTCCCAGACAAGATACATAAACTCATTTTTCCATTTGGGGTTGTTGTCTGGGATAGATTTTGGGTGAAAAATGAAAGGGAAGCCAACCCTATGACTAATGTACACCCAACCCAAGTTGTTGGCAGAGCTATTCTTGAATTGAAAAATCTTTCTAAACAAAGGTACAGAAAGTGGAAGATTATTTCGAAGGCATAAAACCATAAAACAGTTAATTATCCTCCAAGCATTTGGGGGGGGGGGGTAATTGACAAGGGTTGACTTGAACATCTGCCAAAATCCTAGGAATAAACTCATGAAAGGGGAACCTAAGGCCGACAACTATGGCATCCCTATAAATACACAAAGCATTTGACCGCCAGTGACATGAACGGTCACCGGGGCCGGCAGGAACAAGTTTTAAAGGGGCCTTTACCCTATACATCTTATTATAATCTTTAATCATATCTACATCATGAAACCTATTAATGCAGTCATATGAATCTAAGGCAGACACGGAAGGGTATTCATCCCCACGTTCATTGATCATATCATGCAAAGACATGTATTTAGAACGAATTGGAATGGGGGTACCTCGTTTGGATGCAGAATTCATCTTTTGCAAGCGTTGGGAAGCGCGATCAGCCATCAAACCCAGAAAAATCTTTAAATCTTCAAAGAAATCTTCAAATCTTCAAAGCAAAACCCAGAAATCTTCAAAGAAAGCCCAAAATTTTCAAAGAATTCTTCAAATCTTCAAGCAAAAAACCCAGAAAACGGTGAGATTCAACGGAAAATGTCGACGGGAATCGCCTTGTGACGGAACCCTAGTAGAGCTACTCAGAGAGAATTTTAGAAGAAATTTAGCAGAATATCTTTGAGAAATGGAAAGTGAGAAGTGAATGGAAACAAGTGAGCTTTCACCCTTTTATAGAGATAACAGCCGGTCAATGGGCCGGTTGAAGGAAGGGCAACCAACATCAGCCGATATAGCCCATAAAAGATTACAAGCCCAATTAATAAATTGGAACAGTTAAAGGCCTAAGGCCCAAATTGAGCCCAACATAGGTGGTCCTTAAAGAACACAAGAGGTACAACTTGAAGAAGCCTGGTCGAATGTGTTCGATCAAGGCCCAAAATGGCACTCATCTTCGATCAGAAACCTGGTCGAAAGTATTTGACCAAAGCTCAAAATCAACCATATATTCGACCAGAATCCTGGTCGAATGAGTTCGAATAAAGCTCAAAATGAACCATATATTCGACCAGAATCCTGGTCGAATGAGTTCGAATAAACCTCAAAATGAAACATATATTCGACCAGAATCCTGGTCGAATGAGTTCGAATAAGGCCCAAAATGAACCATGTATTCGACCAGAATCCTGGTCGAATGAGTTCGAACTAGGCCCAAAATGACAATAAAATTCGACTAGAAACCTGGTCGAAATCATTCGACTAGGAGGAGAAATGACAATAAAATTCAACTAGGAAACTGGTCGAAATCATTCGACTAGGAGGTGAAATGACATTAAGCTTCGACCAGAAACCTGGTCGAAATCATTCGACCAGGAGGCAAAAGCAAGGCAAAGTTCGACCAGAATCCTGGTCGAAGGAGTTCGACTAGGAGCTAAAGTTGAGGTCAAATTCGACCAGGATCCTGGTCGAAAATATACTGAAAAATTCAAAATTTGATTTATTTTCCAAGGAATTGATGAAAAATCCCGATTCCTGTTTTGGGAAAATTACAAAAATTGGTTTAGAGCTATATGTTCATAAAACCAAGCTACAATACGAAAGAAAACTTCATAACTCCCGCATAAAATAACTTCTACGATAATCCAAGAGAGATTTTCCTAGAAGTTGGGGGGAAATGATATGGGCTGAAATATAAGCCTAGAAATATAATTAATGACATATTAATTAGATCCGGATTGGTCCAAGAATACGGTCCAATAAGCAAGGCCCAAAACCTTGATTATTTATTAAATTTGTAATTAATAAATAAGGGAAATATACAGCTCAGGAAAGAAGTCCAAAATATGGTAAATTCATCAAAGATAGATCCAGAATCCCAATCAAAAAGAAAATAATGAGTCATAGCCTTTATCAACAAGGAAAAGACTTATCCTGCAAGAAATACAATGTTTATCCAATATCAAAAAGGAGACTTATTCGCTAAGACTCCTAAACTTACCCTAAATATGAGGCTCCAGACGCCTATATAAAAGACCTGATCCTACAATCAGAACTACGTCTTTGGCTTGATTCTCAGCACTGATTGAGATACGTAGGCATCTTGTGAGGACCGATTTAGTCTCGAAACACAAGTGCAGCCATTAAAGCTCGAAAGCTCATAAATCCTAGCAATTAATATACAAGCACGTTTTTTCCACAACAGTAGTTGACCCATAACCTTCAAATTAGAATTGATCATCTCAAACTACACTTAAAACTCATTTTGATAAAATTTTGAAATTTATTATCAATAAGTGCGAATACCCAAGATGTTATATCGGTTGTTTTTTGAATTTTTCTTGTAATTTATACGGCAAGATAAGAAATCGATTTACAAAAGTGCTTTGCATAGATGTTTTTAGTAAATTTTTTGCAAATCTAACCATACTAAATGAAAAAATCAGAGAAATATAACCAACTACATAAAATATTATAAATTCGACCAGTAAAAAATATGTACTATTTTAGTATTGTAAATTATATTTATTTTCATTATATATATAATGGCCCTGCCTTTATATCATATTAAATTACAAATTGCATCGTCTATCGTAAAAATTGTCGAGCATATTAAAAATTTCACCACAAATTAATATGTTCGACAATTTTTACGTCATCTTTTCATATATATGGTTGAACTTGAGATTTTTTTTAAAATAAATAACGTAAATTTAAGGACGTTTGGGTCGAATATATATATAACCGAATGTTTTAATCTTTTTTAACATTTTTAAAAATAATAGACGAATGTTTTCATCTCTATCATGTTTTTAACATGTATTTTGCAAATGTAACCATACTGGAAGAAAATATCACATTAAAAAATTAGGTATACAAAATACTTTAAAATTGACACGTTAGAAATTAGATTATTTTAACATTGTAAATTATATATATGTGTGTATATATATATATATATATGCATATTGTTTAGATTTTATATATTATAAATTACAAATTGCATCATCTATCGTACTAATTTATACGTAACTGCATACATTTTATAATTTTTACATAATTTTTTTTATTTACATGATTGGATCTACGATTTAAAAAATAATAATAATGAAATATTGAAAAACAAGTCATTCACAACCACTAATATTTAAATTTTGGACTCGATATTGGTTATCAGTTGAATTAACATATAAAAATAAGTATTTTAAAAAACACAACATATAAAGATAAGTAAGTATACAAAATGTTATAAAATTGGTCTAAAAACAATAGGATTACTTTAATATTGTAAATGATATTTATTTGTATCAAGTAGATAATGACTCAGATTTTGCATCATCTATCATATCAATTTGTACATATGTTAATATACTTAAAAAAAATTATGTAATCTTTTTTCATTTGTACGGTTATATTTACGATTTCAAAAAAAATAATAATGTGAATTTAAGGTGTTTGGGTCGCCTATATATAATCAAATTAATCGATATGAGATTTGAATTTTGGACTCGATATCAGTTATCGCTTCAATAATTACATTATATATATATATATATAGACAAGTTAAAACACATTATTACAAGTAAACGATGATCATATATATAAAAAAATTGGATTAAAATTTGTAACTGTAAAACGATATTCCAAACACATTATTAAAGAATTTACTAAATGTGTTCATATAATTTAATATAGCGACGGATACATGAGAGGATTGCAGAATGAGTTCCCAAGTAAAAAAAAAAGAGAAACAAATAGGTGGCATAAAATGCTCTAAACTACAATTGGTACTCATCGCCCAAGTGTTTATCACAAACTCAGGTCTTGCGGGGGTGTGCATGGACGCGCCGACCTTCCGCTTATTTTTAAAATCTTTAATCTCATTCATGTGTGTTCTATTATATTACAACAACATTGTGTGCATTTAACCATTCATAATCTAGACTACAAAGAAAAAAAAACCAATCGATCACTGAAAAACAGACAACAACTGCTTTCTAAGGTAAAATTCCTATCTACAATTTGTACTTTCTCCAAAACACAAAACTCTGGTAAACCTGCTTATAATCGCAAGGAGAATAATAGTCCACTCGTGTTTCAAATTCTACACTGTTTCAATCTGTTCTTAGATTCAATATGTTCTCAAAATCAATAATACTCACAATGAACAAGTCTCATAACCTTGGTGCAATTACGCTCGTGATTTAAAGTAATTACACTATTCGTCAACAAAATATCTTACTCTTTATTATGCACAACCATGCTTCTCATCTTACACTCTTGAACTTAAGACTACATATCCTCAAGTTAATATATCCATCTCGACCATCTTTCTTATCACAAAATTATTGATGTTTTCATGCAGGCTCATGCCTTGCACGGGCTGTTACGCTAGTTTACGTCTAATATTCCGTTATAAACATGTATACTAGGAAGAAAAGGTTGAAAATAAATTATAGCAAGTTTTTGATGAATAAGTATAAATTACATTTCTTACTTTCAATCAAAAAAATCCAGTCTAATTATCAAGAAAACAGAACTTTTAAGTAGACAGTAATTAATAGACAACAATGACTAATTTTCTCTTTAGCTGGTAGTAGTACTCATGCTGTTTCCTTCATTTTTATACTGTTTTTTCTCATGGCAAGCATTTTAAGATGTATATAAGTATATGTACATAACTTATTTTTAAATTTTTTTATGAATAAAAATTTAAATATCAAATTTTTATTAAAAAAATAAAATAATTTATAAAATTATACTAAAAAAACCCTTTAAAATACGTGTCAAACTCCTCTATCCGGTGTAAGAGTAATTGTTTTTGGGTTTATGATCTAATAATGTAACTGATGACTTCTAGAAAGAAAAGACATGTCAATAACAAGAAGACCAACACCTTAGAGTTAGAAGACAAGGTGATCGACTTGATGTCAAACTGCATTTTGGGGTTGGAATAGTACCTTTAATTTCTTGGTTGTTGTTAAATTTAGTGCACATTAAACTTGAACATCCTCCAAGATTACATTTTGAATATCATGCGAGAAATCTACTCCCCGAAACACACAATCAGCTATAAAATAAGATGCTCTAGCTATAGCATGAGGAACCTTATTTGCAGATCGTCTAACAAAAAGAATAGACACACATTCTAACTCATCTAGCAAAGCCTTACAATCTTCTATAATACTCCTAAAGTACGAGACCATGGAGTAGTTGCTTCGAATTGACTGGACCATCGTAAGACTATCACTTTCAACTGTAACACACCTCCATCTCTTTCTTTTTATCCAACTCAATGCTTCATGGACTCCCATAGCTTCAGCCATGTCGACTGCTACGTGACCTGCTCTACAGCTTGAAATAGCTTCCATCACAGCACCTGTATCATCCCTAGCAACACAAGCAAAACTATAATTCCATGTATTCTCAAATAATGCGGAATCAATGTTAATCTTCATTGTATTCTCTGCAGGGCGAAGCCATTTCTCCCTACCATCTTCCGGAATAGAATAGGCTACAGCAGGGACATGAAATTTGTCCTGAGCTTTTATCCAGTTATCCAGAGAATTATGAGCCAAAGTAAGCACATTAGATACCGAGGATCCTTTCTGATTCCACACTAAATCATTTCGAGCTTTCCACAAGACCCAACAGATCATAACAATGATTCTTTGATTTTTCTCCTCCAAGAGTTGAAACATCTAAGAAAGCCATAAACAAAAGTTGTTGACCTCCTCCTCCAACACCCATATCCCTACACGCTCCCAGCATGACCTCGCAAAAGAACAGGACACCAGACAATGGAACGTAGTTTCCTCCTCCTGTTGACATGAGGGACAAACATCATTAACATTTACATGCCTTAATCTCAGCTGCATCTTTGTTGGTAAACTTCCTGCATCCGCTCTCCAAATCATGTTCTTTACTTTAGGGGGAACACGAAGCTTCCACAACTTCGCCCAAGAATCAAACTGCTAATTGACTGGAACTTGATTTTTTAGAACCTGTAGCCTCCTGTATGCACTCCTTACTGTATAATGACCCATTTTCTCGAACTGCCAAAACCAACCATCTTTTTGACGACTTTAAGAGAGGGTAATGCTTAGAATTACTTCAGCTTCCCTTTCATTAAATAAAGCACGCACCAAGTCTACATCCCAGGCCAAATTATCAGATTGCAACAGACTCGCTACTTTCAAACCAACCAAGCCAGGCTCACCTGATGTAACAAACAGATTATCCTCCAAAGGCAGCCAGGGATCTTCCATAACCGAAATATCAGTGCCAATTCCAACTCTACACCTAGCTCCCTGAGTCACTAACTCTTTCGCTTCAAAAATACTTTTCCATATAAAACTTGGATTATTACCCAGTTCCGCTTGAATAAAGCTTTTACCATGGTAATATCTCGCTTCAAACACTCTACCAACCAAGGAATCTGGTCTGCATTGCAATCTCCAACCTTGTTTCCCAAGCAAAGCAAGGTTAAAATCATGCAAATGTCTAAAACCCATGCCACCCTTCGACTTGTGCACCGATAAGCGTTGCCAACTCATCCAGTTAATACCCCTACCATTTGTAGATGAGGATCTCCACCAAAAGTTGCACATCAGTTGTTCTAACTATTTGCACATCTCCACAGGTAATAAGAACACGTTCATTGCATAATTAGGGAGAGTCTGAGCCACCGTTTTAATTAAAATTTCTTTACCTGCCTTCGAAACAAACTGCCCCTTCATACTTTGAATTTTCTGCTTCATTCTATCTTTTAAGAAACCAAGCATAACCGATTTGTTTCTCCCCGTAACACTAGGTAAACCCAAATAGTGACTACCCTCATTAGCCTCATGAACACCTAGTTGAGCACAAACCAGTTCTCGAGTTCTTACATCAGTATTGGAGCTAAAAAATACCTCAGATTTTGCCAAGTTCACCTGTTGACCAGATGCTTCCTGAAAGCTTTGAAGCAGATTCATAATATTCCTTGCTTCTTCTATCGTAGCTCGATAGTATAGATAGCTGTCATCAACAAATAACATATGAGAAATCACTGGAGCTCTCCTGGCCACCTTGCAACCTCGAATCTTTTTATTCTGCTCATAATTCTTAATCAACGATGAGAAGCCTTCCATACACAGAATATACAGATAAGGGGATGTTGCCCAGTAATTAACAATTTTAGAGGGGGGTTGAATACAATTGTATAAGATTCTCGACTTTAATAAACACAAATATGAATAATAACAGCTTTATTAAATCTGGTATAAAAATGTTACAAAACTCTCTCAAGAAATTCTTATGTTCTTGAAAGCTTCTAGATGCGATTGATTACAAATCAAAACCTAAACTGTGTTTATATACTACACACAGCTGCTCTATCGATTACAAGATAAGACCAAATCAATTACAAAATAATATTGATACATATCCTAACCGACAGTTGCATTCCTATTAACTAGGAATCGACAAATCATCTTTCCTTATATTTTCTGAACTTGATAGTTATCTTGAAGTAACAATCCTGGTCAGCTTCCAGTCCTGATGATAATCCTGATCACAATCCTGATAACAATCCTGATACTAACGCTCGTGCAATACTGATGACGTCAGCAATCCTGATCGGTAGTCCAGATCCTGACGATCATTGAATCCTGATCGGTAGTCCAGATCCCGACGATAATTGAATCCTGGTCTAACAATCTCCCCCAATCTCATACTTTGTAAAATAAAGTATAGATTCCTAGATTAAATGATGCCAAAAACATATATACAAAATGTACACGAAATAACAGCAGCAACTTATCTTTTTAGATTCTCTGAAAGAACAAATTCATCTTCAAGAAGTCTGATAGTTATTTTTCTTATTTGTCTTCAAAAATTTGAATCAGTCTATCCTTTATATTTCTGAGCTCTTCATCTTCCTCATTAATCTGGTAGATAGCTGCTCTGAGATTCTGTATGGAACTTCTTTGTAAATTGTATTCTTCAACCAACAGATAAGCAATTTCCTTCCCATCAGGATTAAGAGTCAATTGTTTCATACCAAAAGACATTTCTTTAACAACACTGCCTCTTTGCATTTCAACTTCTTGATCTCTCAGATTTAGATACATGGGAGTATAATCACCATTATAATTCCTTCATTCATTAAATCTTCTCCTTATGGTTGACAGAATCATATCAGACCATTCCTTGCACACTCCATTCTTCCATTTGAGTAAATAGTGAACATATTTCAGTTCCTTTGTAGTTTTAACTAGCAGCTCCTGAATGGATAACTTCTTAATACGTCCATCCTTCATGAAGTAAAGAAGCTTCTCTTTCTTTTCAACACCATCATGACAATCTAACACTATGTCCATAGCTTGTAAATTGTTCAGGTGTTCAGAAGTTAAAGTACCTCCAATTTCAGTCAGTGAGTGAGGATCAACATGTGGCATGTTCAGAAATTCAGCATCTCTGTGACCTATACCTCCTCTTGAATTGTGTGGCATTTGCTTGAAGCTTGAAAACATTTGTAACCAGAGTGCTTTAGATTTTTGTAACCCAGAAAAGTTTGCAACACTGGATACATTTGTTATAGTACCACCTGACTGATAATTGACAGGTCTATTGCACCTCAGAGTGTCAATATGCTTCCACTTCTTATCCTTCTCTTTTTCAAGAACATAGCTCTTCTCTAGCTTGTGATGTTGTCTTCTTGAATTTCTCCACAACAACTTATTTGAGTTTTTCAGCTTTTGCACATAGAGATTGAAATCTCTATCTGTTGTTCTTTTGATTTCTTTTCTTCTTGCTTCTTCTTCTTCATCCACTTCTTTGTTATGAGAATCAACCACAGTAGTAAGTATCAACAAATCAACCTCTTGTAGAATATCAGATTCATCAGGATCTTGAACAGTGTCAGGATTAGAATCTTCAATTTGAGTTGTATTACTGATGAGAGTTGATTGTCTTGGCCTTCTCCTCAAAAGTGGTTCATCATCTTCATCTATTCCTTCATCATTAAAATTAGTCCTGACAAGTTGAGTATCAGGAACTATTAGAGTTTGAGTGTCAGCAGGAATTTCTTCAATTCTTATCCCTCTAGACCTTGTCTGTCTAGGCATTGACTGATTTGTCCTTCTCCCTCTTCTAGCACCTCTCCTACCTCTGCCTCCTCTTCCTCTAACAGGAGCAAGGTTATTAAAACTTTCCATAATTTCTCTTTGTTGAATAAAAAATTCTTCTTGTGAGAGATCAGGAAATTCTTCAGTAATAGTAGAGAGTGCCTTTCTTGCAAACAATTGTTGAACTCTCTTATCAGTGTGATAAAGAGTAACAACATCACCAGCTTTTGTCTTGAACTTCTGGAATAGATTAGCAACATCCTCGGGATTTTCAATAAGAACATCTTCATCACCTTCAGGAATTGTAGAAAGTGTTTGTCCATGACCATGCGTCCGGATTTGGTCACCTATCAGGATTTGCTCTTCCTTCAGGATCTGAGACTTCACCAAGGTTCTTACTGTTCTAACTCCAGAATCAGAAACATGAGTTGACTGCATGGATTGACTTTGAGTAGTTTGTCTTGTAGACTTCACCATAGCAGCATTAGAGGTTTCCCCTTGTCTTACCATATCATCACCATCATTTCCAGTATTATCATCATCATTATTTCTTCTTAATACTAGATCAAGTGTGCATTTTGTCTGACTAACCTTCTCCCCCTTTTTGGCATCAGGATTTCATAACAAATTTAAAATCAAGGAGAGAGAGAGAGGCTTGAATATCAGTTACCTTGGAATCCAGAGAATCAATTCTGTTGTTTATTGAAGACTGTGCAGTGATAAGATCTTTGACATGAGAATCCACTACTCTAAGTTGAAGAGCAGTAGGTGACTTTGCCAAGCTCTGAGAAATATCAGCCCTCACTAAATTATTAGCAGCCTTCACAGAATCAATCTCACCCTTGAAGCTCTTGCTTAACAGAGTTGTAGCCTTCAAGTGATTCCTTATATCCTCATTCTGAATAAGACTTGCAGCATAAGAAGCATGTTCCATTGCACATGGGTAGCTGACATGATCAACAACCCTATACTAGTCATTATCCCATTCATGCCTTCTTAGCTGTTCAGTAGGATCAATTGCAGAAGGACCAGAAAAGTCTTGACTAGAAGCTTTTCCTGTAGTAGGCTTGCCAGCCATGAATGTGCTTGAAGAACCAAAATTAGTTCCAAGACTAGATTGAATTATTGTAGCAAGCTGATCCTTCTCAACATCATCATCATCATCATCATCATCATCACTATCACTATCTCCAGAATCATCAGCATTATCAGGATCAGGAACAACAATACCTTTAAGTTTATCCTATGACTCTGAGATAGGATCTTTCATTGGTCTTGAGCTTAGTGGTTGTATCAGGACTGGCTCAGCATCAGGCGTACCACTAGCATCAGGAGCAACACTGTCAGGATTTGATATGCTTGCATCAGTATTTTCTACCAATGGTTCTTGTGTAGCTTGAGGTTCAGAAGTTGCTTCAACACTTTGAGTTAAAGGTTCTTGTGTGCTTCCCTCAGTGACAGTGTCCTAGTAATAACCCAAATTTTTGGTAAAATTAAAACTTTTCTTATTATGATTAAGTGCATCGGTGAATAGTAAATTTGGTGGATGAATAGTGATTTTGAGGGTTAAGAAAATTTTTCATGCCACCTATGTACGAGACGTAGTGTGGATATTCCGAAGTCATATTAGTGATTTACGGAGTAAATAAGTGAATGCAAAGACGATCGGAATTCAGAAATTCCAAATTTTATTTTGGTGTAGTATTTGACCGGGCAGTGAATTATATATTATTATATTCAAGAAATGAGATATTAAATTAGAGAATTTAATATTTTGGAATTTTATTATTTTATTAAAGTCGATTAAAGGATTCGATTGTTGGAGTGAATAGTGAATAGTTACTATTCACTACGAGAACCGCGTAGAGTTTTATTCGCTCTTTTTAGGAAATATTTTCGAATCGTTCCAAGAGGAACAAAAACAAGGATGAATAGTAACATTGATGAATAGTACTCCAGGGTGAATGGTAAAATTTTATAGTCTCCGATTGATCCTATATTTCAGCGGAAGTTCAGGAATAATAAACGGTTACTAATCGTGTAGTCAGAAATCGCAAACGAAAACGAGAATCGAAAATCCACTTGAAGGAGAAACTTTGGACGTTTATATTACTTATAAAATAAAGAGTAAGAATGCTTGAAAGTGTGGAGGCTTCCATGAGAAGCATTAGTTGATATTTTGCTTCAATTATGACATAAACATGTATTAAAATAAAGGATAAAGCTAAGTAATTACCAAGTCAACTACTCATCCATTACTACTTTATTTTCATCCAATTCTTCATCATTTTCAAGCCAAAAACCGTGGCCAAACTTGGGGGAGGAAGGAAGAAAGAAAAACCTTCATAACTTGCTTGATTCTTGATGGAATGGCTCGATTTTGATTTCGTTGTTTACCTCTCCTTGAACCCGTTATTTTAAAGGTAACATCTCCAACACCCACCATCTCTAGCATGCTCATTTCTTAAGTTAAAGAAGATGATGAATAGTGTTTTTCAAGAAAAATTTGCTTATAATTGAAAGATAAAAGTGTTTATGCTTAGTATATGTTATGCTTAGTTGTTTTAATTATAAGGATGAATTGTTGGTTGAGTTTGGAGGATGGGTTATGAATTTGTTTTCAATATTCATGGAGGATTTGACTGAGATGAGGGAGTATAAGGTGGATGGTGAGTTTGGGATTGATTGGTATTGATTTGGTTGTGTTTTGAAAATGGAAAATGTTAAGTTTTAAGCCGTCGTAATGCCCGATTCTCGTTAACTCTAAAACCTGCCTAGAATCCAAAAACCTAACTGCCTCTTTTGGTTCAGTGATGAACATGAGTGTGTAGATCTGTGTTTCTAGTTTACGTGAGTGCAAGAATCATGTCATTACGATTTACGGTTTATGAGATATGACCATTTTAGTGAAAGTGGTTCAAGGAATGAGATTGCAGAAATGTACCAACTTTGTGGCTATGTTTGAGACCCTTAAGAGTTGTTTTAAAATATGAAATTTTGTATTTAAGTGCCAAGGTCAGTTATGAAAGTTTGTACGAAGGTTTCGAGTCCAAAAGATTATTTTTTGATGATATAAAAATGTGTTAGCCGAGGTTGCGCGAGTGAAAACCACTAAGAACATGACTTAGAAACCAATGTTGTAAATGGTTAAGTATAACTTGTATTCGAGGATCGATTTCGGACTAAACCTACGACTTAAGTAATGGTCGATTAACATGGACTTAGTATGATCCTATAACGAGCTAGTAATGCCTTGGTTGTGATTCGCTTACGTGTTTAAGCATTGAGTACAAGTGGATTATCCAGGGGATTAATCGTGCGTTTTCTTTGACTTTGTCTAGATTGTCCGGCATCGTCGCGAACCCCTATCACTTCTCGAGCATCAGGCAAGTTTCTAAATCTATACTTTGAAGTATTGACTATATAATACTGCTTTTGCCATGTATAAAGTTAGACAGTTTTGCGATATATCTTATTTCTTGTTGAAATGGATTTGACCTTTGGATTATATAAAATCTTTTAAGTTAAGTAGTTATGAACCGGTTTACCTGGTAGCTCTAAACATAAGAGCATATTCATTGTTTTCGACTCTAAATCGGGAGTCGGTATTTTGAGATATGTAGATAGCCGTGGAAACCCGGAGGGATTCCATCGGCAGAATACTATATCTTTCAAGGAATGTTATTTGAGTATTATCTCAGTCGAGAAATACTATTTGAATACTATTTCAGTTATTTATGCTAATGGAAGGCATAACTGTTTTCGAAAGTATATTGTGATACTTGCTTTATGATTTGATTATGGACTTCTAAGCTAGATATGGGATATTAGTTAGAAGCCAGTCTTTTTATATATGCCCTAGGATAAGGGCGTGTGATTTTTTTTAGATCATAAGTAATTATATTTTCTCTATATATTAAAGATAATTTTTTCGATAAAGATATCGGGCAACTGTTATTCGGTGATTATTTATTTAATGAATATTACTTTTGAATATTCATTTGAGGTTTATTTATTTAATGAATATTATTTTTGAATATTCATTTGAGGTTTATTTATTTAATGAACATTACTTTTGAATATTCATGTGAGGTTTATTTATTTAATGAATATTACTTTTGAATATTCATTTGAGGTTTACTTATTTAATGAATATTACTTTTGAATATTCATTTGAGGTTTATTTATTTAATAAATATTATTTTGAATATTCATTTAATCCTTATTTATTTAATGAATATTATTTTTGAATATTCATTTAATCATTATTTACTTAATTAATATCATTTTCGAAGATTCGTTTAAGGTTTACTTATTTAATAAATATTATTCGATTATTTATTAAATACTTTTAACACATTTTAAAAATGAGAAATGTTATTTAAAGTTTATCATCGACCTTCAATAATTACGAAGGATACTCTAAGCTGTATTATTAATTATTTTAAATCAAAAAGAGGTTCCCAAAACACTGTTTTTCCATTTAAATCTGTCTTTTAAGAGGATTTAGATGCTCGCTCAACTATCAGAAATATGGGAAGCCTGATTTAAGTGACTGATACTCATTTTAAACTCTCAACTCAAAACTGTCAGGGGACAGATATTTTCTCGGAGTAATTTAATTGCTGCAAGTCAAATATTGTGTTACCACCTCAACGCTCGAGGGGTAAATTCATGGAACAAGTCGATATCCATTAACATGCAATAGCTTGGGAAATATCGGAGAATCTTCCTTTCCAACCTAGATATAACTACTTTGTGGAGTCGTATCACCAAGTATTACACTTGGGGAAAGGAGGACGATCTTTACGTTTCAGAGTCATGGATTTCATCGGAACTAGGAGTGGTGTAAGTGGTCCAGTTGCGCCGACCCATCCAAATTTTTGCCCCAAATGGGCCGGGAGATCCGGAAAGGCGGTAGACAATGTCAGGCTGTCGTGATTCTTCCATCTACATGTAGAGAACATATTTTTTTTGTACGACCTGCTGCTGATCATAGTGAGGTTGGTACGACGGGCGCGGTAGCAACTCCCGTATTAGTTCATCATCTATTTTGGATAATTCTGCAACATGTATTGAAAGGGACTACGGATGACATCCTTGGTACAGGTTTACCGATAATGTTGGCAGAGAGATTCTGCAGCATGTATTGAAAGGGACTAAGGATGACACTCGTGGTACAGGTTTACCGATCATGTTGGCAGAGGGTCGAAAAGTGTTCAAAGAAAATGAAGTTGCAATAAATCCTTGTAACTTCATCTTTTATTTTATGAGTTGTGACTCTGATAAAACCTTACCCAGATTATATATGCATAAGTGGATTTTGGGTTACAGAACGTTATATGAAATTTTCCTCGTAACTTCATCTTTTATATCATATGACTCTGTGGATACCTTACATAACATGAGTTATGGTAAGGGAGTTGTTTCTACTGAATCACCTTATAACTTCATCTTTTAAGTTATATGTTGATATTCTGCTTACATAGCAGATATTTTTTTGTTCATAATATAGCAAAGTTTGCAGAAATATTATGAAATGATATTTGAAATACAACAATGGTACTGTTTTTGGAATACCTTCCGATAAGGAAATAATTTCAGTATCGAGATATTTTGACAAATTATTGTCTTATACCCTCTTTATTCTGGGGTGAGTTAAAGGCAGGATTATGCCATTCTTTTATTACCTTGATGAGCTATCGCTCACTCTTGCTATTGTTTTATAAATATTATATAGCAGCGAAGTAGGACACCAAGGATTCGACGCACATCCCTCAAGTGAGTGGTAAGCACAAGACATTCTCATGAGCAGTTTCTAGCAGTGATCCTGGAAGTAGTGTGAACCAGTCAGATCAAGCTGGAGCTTTTGGTATTCATCTTATGTATAGATATGAATGGTATGAGAGGGTGGTGAGTATTACAAGGCTAAGTTGGTAATGTACCATTACTTAGGAGTTGTATCAGTAGCATATTCAAAAGATATTTGGGTATTGTAATAAAGATTATTTATTTCGCAATGGTTGTATTTGTGTCGTTTCTGAGACTCTAACATGTGTGTGTGTGTGTGTGTGAGAGATATATACATTATGGGGTCATAAGCAGATGAATTGTGTCTATTGTGAGTAAAACAGGCAAGGCAAGAAGTAAGTGGATCGTGACTACTCTAAATCCCTGACCCCGGATTTGGGGCTGTTACTGAAATGGTATCAGAGCGTTAGGTTACAGTCCTCAGAAACGATAGGAGATCGAGTCTTACAATACCCTTAATAATGATAAGAGCATCTTGAGCTCAAATTGAGTTCGTAGTCGGGTTAGAGGACATGACCCTGACTGTTTAAGATGAAGCCCGAGAGGGGACTTCTTCTGGGAAACCGTACTTAGGACTTCATGGTTAGTCACCTCGATTCGTATGAGTTATAGATGGATGGGACTCTGAGATACCAGATCCCGAGGCCTTCGAGTAGGCATTTGATGATGCGCTCCTTGAGATGGACGGAGACCCGATAAAGGAGGATCTAGAGGAAGACCCCATGGTGGGTCAAGGAAAGAGTCTTGTAGAGAACGTGTTGATTGATAAAGATGTGGTATGTTACTTGAGGTCGTACAATAGGACCGGACGAACCTTCAGAGGTCAAAAAAAAAGTGTTGATACGAGAGTTTAGAATCGTTATGATTCAACGAGAGATATGACGAAGAAATGGGGTAGAGTATCCAAAGCAGAAGAGGTAGATGCAGAATAGCCAATACCGGTGGAATGATTCGATTTGAACGAGACCCGTCACTCGTAGTCTGTTGCAGTGCCTAGGGAGGCAGCATATGTAAGAACTAAGACGTTCAAACTTCATCTATGATTAAGGGTACTTAGTGACCTTAACTAGTAGAGGCATTACCTTATTTATGGGGTTTAACTCCCCACGATCAGCGATTCCACCAAAGAAGGTGTTTACTACGGTACTGAGGCATTTTATTACCTCGAGCAAGATTTTTGTATGTACGTACTATGCAAGGTGTCATTGTAACACGAGTGCGCCAAAACGAGATATATTTAAAGAATCAAGACGGACTAAGAAAGTCTGGGAAAGACTTAAATAAAAAGGTTGTTATGCCACAAGTGTTAAGCTTATGTAGCATCCGGGATTGATACAAGAAATGAAATGTTTGGTATGAAAACGGTTATAATAGTAATTGGGTTTAAGCTTGTAGATTCTAACGATCTTCTGGGGTACCGCCTAGTTGACATATGGAATTTGTCGTTGCTATGGGCGACACCGGTATCGAAGTCCTCTTACGATAGAACGCTTGCTTGAGATGCTTGCGCCGAGTCGAATAGAACTCCCTGCGATTGCAAATGTTGATGGTTGAATTCTTAGAGACATTTATAAGTCGGCAATGACGTAAGTATCGAACACCTTAGGGTGCGTGGAAAAGAAAAGCTTTGGAATTGAACGATTATCCATTAGAGGAGCCGACATAAAAGGCATCCGTAGAGACCTTGGTAGTACCCTCCCCATTTGCAAATTATGTGGGGTACCTCCCCAATCTATGATCTATCTTGACCTCTCTCCAGGAAAGAATTCTGATAAAGGGTATATTCCCTCTTCGAAGTTATTTTATAACACTTATGTTAAATAATATTTAATTTCAATTGTGTTAGAGGCTGTCACGATGCCTACTTTCAGGTTTTCGAAGCCCTATCAAATGATGTTATTCAAGCTTCCACTTTTCTTCAAATAATGAATAACCCTAGGATGATACCTCACCACTTGCTTGTTAAGTACCAGTATCTTTTTGGTTATTCTTTTCTTTGGAAACCGCACCTTTGGAATCTGTTCAATTTAAATCCAAGGTGTTCCTTTGAGAAATATCGTCGAAAGGCGATAATCATTAAATTGATCTCGAATTGCTTTCATACTTTTCAACTTCCACTGAGACGAACAACCCTATACTTATAGGGGCTACAAGGACTATCTGTCTATGTGATAGAAGTCTGATGGGACGCCATCACTTGTGAGTTGTGAAATACAAGAAGGCTAATTACCTTTAGTAATGTCTCAATCGAGGCACACAACGTTGAGTTCTTATGATCATGTTGATCTCTCGGTAAATTCTCTTACCTCCAATAAGGTTACCTTAAAACTCATAACCTTATGATCACCAGTGTGTGACGTTTTCCTTGATATGGGAGCTATCTTTTCAAGGCCCCAAAATTTTTGTTATCCTCATTGAATTCCAAGGGGAGGCCAACCAGGTCAAATAAGTCAAAATTCGCTGATAGGAATTAGATTCGCAACGAAATCGCCTATGACAGGAGCGAATCCCTAAGACGAATAGAATGTTAGTGACATATCAATGAAATTGGTTTATTCTCCCAAGGATATTATGATAATGGAAAGTGTGTCAATCGATATATGTGAAAGGAATAGCGATGTGCCGTGAACTCCAGTGTCAACGGTGTTAGATAGATGCCCTATAGTGGAATTGAGATTTTGGAGGAGTTGTTTACGAATGGACACTACCTCTGGGTTAGCAAGATAAGTACTGGCGATGGAGTCAGAGGGAGCTGGTATTGTGACTTGGGAGAGGTGCAGCGTGTTGTTTTTAGAGAAATAATTTTCGGAAATATATGAAGACCCGGATGAAAATGAAAGTTAAAGAGTTAAAACAAGAAACTATGACTGTGACCGAGTATGAGGCCAAGTTTTTCCGAATTATCGAGGTTTGTTCCGGAGTTTGTGAACACAGAATAATAGAAAGCCAGTAGGTTTCAACCAGGGCTACCTCCAACAAGCAGCCCACTGTCAGGACCTTTAAATAGCAGGTACCCTTCTATACTATTTAGACCGAGCTAATGTATCGTTGTATATCAATAAGTTGCATGACAATTAAACCTTAAGGCCGAGCCACTGAGGGAATAATTACAAGTAGAAATAGTCAATCGAGGGATTTTACCATAAGACTGGTACATCCAGGTTGTGAACTAGAAATATGAGGTCGACACTTTTGATAGACCTGATTCCTTTCAAGTTGGGAGAAGTTGATATTATAATAAGGATGGGTTGGTTGACACCCAATGGAGCCTAGACTGATTGTAAGGGAGAGAGAGTAATAAATAAAGGATGGAGACAGATTCAGAGATTCTTGAATATAGTTCAGACTAAGAAACTATTATGCCAGAGATACGAGGCTTAATTAGCTCTTATGGTTGACGCCAAGAAAAGAGACACCAAGTATAAAGGAAACTACAGTGGTTTTGAGAGACTGTACAAGATCTTAATGCGCTACCAAATATCGATTGGGATGACATGAGAATGAATAACGAGTATTCAGGTTATAGTGCCGCATCTCCTGTTAGCCTCAGTGGGAATGAAAGAATTAGCGACTCAGTTACAAGAATTGCTGGGCAAGAATATGATAAGACCCAGTGTACCACCGTGGAGAGCCCGGTGTTGTTGTAAGAGAGAAAGATGTTAGCACAAGATTATGCATCGAACCTCGAGAGTTGTATGAGTTCGACATGGAGAATAGGTACCCTTGTAAATGATTGTTTGATCAGCGGAAGAACGCTGTGTATTTCCAAATTTATTCAAGAACTGGATATCACCAGTTGGAAGTTAAATCCGAGGATATACCCAAGACTGCGATTCGAACTAGGAATAGATACTTTGAGTTTTCAGCGAGGTTATTTTGGGTTGACTAATGCACCCACAAATTTTTATGGAATGTAATGAATTGGCTTTGAATTATCCGTGATAGTAGATAACATGAGATGGAGAAATGGCTAGAATTGACCTAGGATTATGACTGTGAGATACACTACCATCCGGGGAAGGCCAATATGGTGGCCGATACCCTTAATTAAAATGAGACAGAGATGGATTCCGAATGATCGGGAATTAAAGGATGAGATTTTACACAAAACCCAAGTTAGTCCAACAAACTAGAAAGATAAAAGATTTCACCAACAAGCGGCTAGTGACAACCAAGATAGATAGAGAAAGTATGCGGACTAAGCCGCGAGTATAGAGATAGTACTGCTATTGATAAGCTAAATGGCATGTTGATGAATGACAATCAAGTTTATGTTGGTGTATTTTCTGTACAAACAATACAGAGAATATGAGGTTAGAGATTCGTGATGCTAAAAGATATCCTCGTGGAAGGAATTAATGAGATTTGGAAAGAAAGGGAAGTTGAGCCCGAGATTCATTGGGCCATCTGAGATTTTAAAACGCGTCAGGAAGGTGGCCTACGAGCCAACCTTACTCCCCCCCCCCCCCAAACTTGTAGAATGGTCATAACGGGGTTCATGTGTCAATGCTACGTCAGTATACTATAGATGCCCGTCATATGTTAGAGTACGAGCAGGTAGATATAAAACCTGGTCTGACTTACAAAGAACAACCTGTGGAAATCACGGATAGAAAATAACAAGTGCTAAGAGACAAGGTTGCCAATCTAGTGAGAGGTTTGTGGAAAATCAAGAAGTGGAAGAATCCACCTGGGAGTTAGAAAGTGCAATGGGAGAGAAGTACCCCCAGTTATTCCTAAGCTGATTCCGGGACGGAATCCTTTTAAGGAGGGGAGACTGTATAGTGCATCAGTGAATAGTGAATTTGGTGGATGAATAGTGATTTTGAGGGTTAAGAAAAATTTTCATGCCACCTATGTACGAGACGTAGTGTGGACATTTCGAAGTCATATTAGTGATCTACGGAGTAAATAAGTGAATGCAAAGACGATCAGAATTCAGAAATTCCAAATTTTATTTTGGTGTAGTATTTGACCGGGAAGTGAATTATATATTATTATATTCAAGAAATGAGATATTAAATTTGAGGATTTGAGGATTTAATATTTTGGAATTTTATTATTTTATTAAAGTCGATTAAAGGATTCGATTGTTGGAGTGAATAGTTACTATTCACTGCGAGAACCGCGTAGAGTTTTATTCGCTCTTTTTAGGAAATATTTTCAAATCGTTTCAAGAGGAACAAAAACAAGGATGAATAGTAACATTGATGAATAGTACTCCAAGGTGAATAGTAAAATTTTATAGTCTCCGATTGATCCTATATTTCAGCGGAAGTTCAAGAATAATAAACGGTTACTAATCGTGTAGTCAGAAATCGCAAACGAAAACGAGAATCGAAAATCCACTTGAAGGAGAAACTTTGGACGTTTATATTACTTATAAAATAAAGAGTAAGAATGCTTGAAAGTGTGGAGGCTTCCATGAGAAGCATTAGTTGATATTTTGCTTCAATTATGACATAAGCATGTATTAAAATAAAGGATAAAGCTAAGTAATTACCAAGTCAACTACTCATCCATTACTACTTTATTTTCATCCAATTCTTCATCATTTTCAAGCCAAAAACCGTGGACAAACTTGGGGGAGGAAGGAAGAAAGAAAAACCTTCATAACTTGCTTGATTCTTGATGGAATGGCTCGATTTTGATTTCGTTGTTTACCTCTCCTTGAACCCGTTATTTTAAAGGTAACATCTCCAACACCCACCATCTCTAGCATGCTCATTTCTTAAGTTAAAGAAGATGATGAATAGTGTTTTTCAAGAAAAAATTGCTTATAATTGAAAGATAAAAGTGTTTATGCTTAGTAGATGTTATGCTTAGTTGTTTTAATTATAAGGATGAATTGTTGGTTGAGTTTGGAGGATGGGTTATGAATTTGTTTTCAATATTCATGGAGGATTTGACTGAGATGAGGGAGTATAAGGTGGATGGTGAGTTTGGGATTGATTGGTATTGATTTGGTTGTGTTTTGAAAATGGAAAATGTTAAGTTTTAAGCCGTCGTAATGCCCGATTCTCGTTAACTCTAAAAACTGCCTAGAATCCGAAACCCTAACTGCCTCTTTTGGTTCAGTGATGAACATGAGTGTGTAGATCTTTGTTTCTAGTTTACGTGAGCGCAAGAATCATGTCATTACGATTTACGGTTTATGAGATATGACCATTTTAGTGAAAGTGGTTCAAGGAATGAGATTGCAGAAATGTACCAACTTTGTGGCTATGTTTGAGACCCTTAAGAGTTGTTTTAAAATATGAAATTTTGTATTTAAGTGCCAAGGTCAGTTACGAAAGTTTGTACGAAGGTTTCGAGTCCAAAAGATTATTTTTCGATTATATAAAAATGTGTTAGCCGAGGTTGCGCGAGTGAAAACCACTAAGAACATGACTTAGAAACCAATGTTGTAAATGGTTAAGTATAACTTGTATTCGAGGATCGATTTCGGACTAAACCTACGACTTAAGTAATGGTCGATTAACATGGACTTAGTATGATCCTATAACGAGCTAGTAATGCCTTGGTTGTGATTCGCTTACGTGTTTAAGCATTGAGTACAAGTGGATTATCCAGGGGATTAATCGTGCGTTTTCTTTGACTTTGTCTAGATTGTCCGGCATCGTCGCGAACCCCTATCACTTCTCGAGCATCAGGCAAGTTTCTAAATCTATACTTTGAAGTATTGACTATATAATACTGCTTTTTCCATGTATAAAGTTAGACAGTTTTGCGATATATCTTATTTCTTGTTGAAATGGATTTGACCTTTGGATTATATAAAATCTTTTAAGTTAAGTAGTTATGAACCGGTTTACCTGGTAGCTCTAAATATAAGAGCATATTCATTGTTTTCGACTCTAAATCGGGAGTCGGTATTTTGAGATATGTAGATAGCCGTGGAAACCCGGAGGGACTCTATCGGCAGAATACTATATCTTTCAAGGAATGTTATTTGAGTATTATCTCAGTCGAGAAATACTATTTGAATACTATTTCAGTTATATATGTTAATGGAAGGCATAACTGTTTTCGAAAGTATATTGTGATACTTGCTTTATGATTTGATTATGGGGTTCTAAGCTAGATATGGGATATTAGTTAGAAGCCAGTCTTTTTATATATGCCCTAGGATAAGGGCGTGTGATTTTCTTTAGATCAGAAGTAATTATATTTTCTGTATATATTAAAGATTATTTTTCCAATAAAGATATCGGGCAACTGTTATTCGGTGATTATTTATTTAATTAATATTACTTTTGAATATTCATTTGAGGTTTATTTATTTAATGAATATTACTTTTGAATATTCATTTGAGGTTTATTTATTTAATGAATATTACTTTTGAATATTCATTTGAGGTTTATTTATTTAATGAATATTACTTTTGAATATTCATTTAAGGTTTATTTATTTAATGAATATTACTTTTGAATATTCGTTTGAGGTTTATTTATTTAATAAATATTATTTTGAATATTTATTTAATCCTTATTTATTTAATGAATATTATTTTTGAATATTCATTTAATCATTATTTACTTAATGAATATCATTTTCGAAGATTCGTTTAAGGTTTACTTATTTAATAAATATTATTCGATTATTTATTAAATACTTTTAACACGTTTTAAAAATGAGAAATGTTATTTAAAGTTTATCCCCGACCTTCAATAATTACGAATGATACTCTAAGCTGTATTATTAATTATTTTAAATCAAAAAGAGTTTCCCAAAACACTGTTTTTCCATTTAAATCTGTCTTTTAAGAGGATTTAGGTGCTCGCTCAACTATCAAAAATGTGGGAAGCCTGATTTAAGTGACTGATACTGATTTTAAACTCTCAACTCAAAACTGTCAGGGGACAGATATTTTCTCGGAGCAATTTAATTGCTGCAAGTCAAATATTGTGTTACCACCTCAACGCTCGAGGGGTAAATTCATGGAACAAGTCGATATCCATTAACAAGCAATAGCTTGGGAAATATCGGAGAATCTTCCTTTCCAACCTAGATATAACTACTTTGTGGAGTCGTATCAACAAGTATTACACTTTGGGAAAGGAGGACGATCTTTACGTTTCAGAGTCATGGATTTCATCGGAACTAGGAGTGGTGTAAGTGGTCCAGTTGCGCCGACCCATCCAAATTTTTTCCCCAAATGGGCCGGGAGATCCGGAAAGGCGGTAGACAATGTCAGGCTGTCGTGATTCTTCCATCTACATGTAGAGAAGATATTTTTGTAGTACGACCTGCTACTGATCATAGTGAGGTTGGTACGACGGGCGCGGTAGCAACTCCCGTATTAATTCATCATCCATTTTGGATAATTCTACAACATGTATTGAAAGGGACTACGGATGACATCCTTGGTACAGGTTTACCGATCATGTTGGCAGAGAGATTCTGCAACATGTATTGAAAGGGACTAAGTATGACACTCGTGGTACAGGTTTACCGATCATGTTGGCAGAGGGTCGAAAAGTGTTCAAAGAAAATGAAGTTGCAATAAATCATTGTAACTTCATCTTTTATTTTATGAGTTATGACTCTGATAAAACCTTACCCAGATTATATATGCAAAAGTGGATTTTGGGTTACAGAACGTTATATGAATTTTCCTCGTAACTTCATCTTTTATATCATATGACTCTGTGGATACCTTACATAACATGAGTTATGGTAAGGGAGTTGTTTATACTGAATCACCTTATAACTTCATCTTTTAAGTTATATGTTGATATTCTGCTTACATAACAGATATTTTTTTTTGAAAGGTTATATTGGTTTACTTCGAAACCTCATCTTTTATATTATACTAGAACTTTGTTCATAATATAGCAAAAGTTTGCAGAAATATTATGAAATGATATTTGAAATACAACAATGGTACTGTTTTTGGAATACCTTCCGATAAGGAAATAATTTCAGTATCAAGATATTTTGACAAATTATTGTCTTATACCCGCTTTATTCTGGATTGAGTTAAAGGCAAGATTATGCCATACTTTTATTACCTTGCTGAGCTATCGCTCACTCTTGATATTGTTTTATAAATATTATATAGCAGCGAAGTAGGACACCAAGGATTCGGCGCACATCCCTCAAGTGAGTGGTAAGCGCAAGGCATTCTCATGAGCAGTTTCTAGCAGTGATCCTGGAAGTAGTGTGAACCAGTCAGATCAAGCTGGAGCTTTTGGTATTCATCTTATGTATAGATATGAATGGTATGAGAGGGTGGTGAGTATTACAAGGCTAAGTTGGTAATGTACCATTACTTAGGAGTTGTATTAGTAGCATATTCAAAAGACATTTGGGTATTGTAATAAAGATTATTTATTCCGCAATGGTTGTATTTGTGTCGTTTCTAAGACTCTAACATGTGTGTGTGTGTGAGAGAGATATATACATTGTGGGGTCATAAGCAGATGAATTGTGTCTATTGTGAGTAAAACAGGCAATGCAAGAAGTAAGTGGATCGTGACTACTCTAAATCCCTGATCCCGGATTTGGGGCTGTTACAGTCCTCGACCAAAACATCCATTTCAGGAATATCAGAAGCCCCTTGAGCAATGTCAGGAAGCTCCCCAAAAACTGTAGCTGTCTTGCATGCATCTTCACATTGAGAAGATGGTTCTTGTGTGACTAGAATGCAGATGTCTTCATTCTCCCTTTGAGAAAATGGTTCTTGTGGGACCATTCCATAACCTATGCCTTCACTCACACTTTGAGTGAGTGGTTCTTGTGTGGCAGGATCTTCTGTAGCTGCTGGACCACTTTGAGGTTCAGGTTCTTGTGGGCTAGATCCTTTCAGTTTCTTCTGTCTCTTATAAACGATCTCTTTTGCCTTCCTCTTTTTCTGCAATGGATGTGTAAACCCAAGCTCGGAAGCAGTCTCAGCAACCTTCTCCCATGAAATTTCTATAACCCTTTTAGTTGGAGAGGCTGGAGAATCTGAGATTGAGACAATCTTGTTTTATTCATCAGGAATACCAATGTCAGGATTAGTTTGAGCATCAGGATTTGACGACTCATCAGGATTTGAAGTGTCCTGAACATCAATATCCTGTTTCTTCAAAGGAATATGATACCTGCTTTTTATTAACTTCCTTTTCTTCCGTGGCTTAGCAGATGGTGCCACAGCTTCAATAACAGTATCAGCAACTTCCTTGTTCATCTTAAACTTAGAGGATAGTACCATATCATCCTCGGAATCAGAATCACCACCCAGAATCAATTTTCTTTTCACAGTAACCTCCTCAACCTTATCAGCTTTCTTCACCAGGACCCCTTGTACACCCCCTTGTTTCTTCTGTTTAGTGAGTGGTGTAGAGGAGAAATCCTTTGATCCTGATTGTCTTCCAGACACATCATATTTAGCTGATTTCTTAGTTTTTACAACTAAAGTCTTTTGAGAGACATTAGAGGTGGCTGTAGACTGTTTACAGTGTTTGGGTTGGATGTTTGGGGTCAGGAACAAGGTGTGATTGGCCTTACCCCATAGCATCAGAAACTGATCCATATTGAATAGGCATTTTCTCTTGCAAGAAAAGCCTGACCTCATCAGGAATGAAGGCATTGCCTTGAAAACCATTTGCCTTATCACTGTTGACTAAGGACTTCACATTGTTCTCAGTAATTCTACAAATTGGTAGAATTACATCCTCTTCAAAAATCACATCAGGACACAAGTGACAAAATATTAATTGGAAAAATCGAATTAAACAGACATAACCTAACTTATCTGCTTTTCTATCACTTAAAGCTTTCAATACAAATGACCCATAATCAAAAACTTGAGAGTAGATAAGAGAGTACCCAATCTTTAGAGACCCTGATGGCAGAGCATCAAAATTCGATGTCTTGTTCAGGAAACATCTGCTGATTGTGTCAAAGAAGAAATTCCACTCCCTTTTAAGCTTTGTCCTGAAGAGGTTTCCATATCTCTTGACCTCGCCATTGTAGCCTAACTTGGTAACAAAATCAAAGAGAGTTGAGTCTGAAACTGTATCAGGAACATTGTCACCTAGAATCGGCAAATGCAGTGCCTCTTCAACAACAGTAGGAGTAATATGATAGGTAACACCTTTGGATTTAAAATTCATCAGTATTGTTCATGTTGGCCCTTTGCCAAACACAGTTGTGTTCCATACCTGCATTACTGACTTAAACGAAACACTTACAGGTTCTGTTAGAGCATACTTCAATGGACTTGAAGTTAAGAAATCCTGTATGATGTGAAACTCAGTGGGCAAATCCTGATGATCTAAAATTGCCACAAAATTGTTAGTGGCAAAAGTAACACCACTAACTACTGTCTGCTTGTTCATGAATGATGAAGACGCCATTAATACAGTATAGAAAACTTGAGAATTGAGATTTAGAAATTAGGGTTCGTAAGCACAGAGAAAGAATGAAGATGAAAAACTGATAATGAGAGATGATAAGTGGATTCTATATCTACTTGGAACGCTTCAAATCAGCTTAAATTGACTGTTTGTACTCAAGTATGAGTGTTGTTGTGTTGTGTCTTAATAAAGCATGAATTCCTGCCTAACTCAAGTGGATTATGGAGGTGTCTTTTAGTGATTTCTTGTGTCTAGATTTCATTCTGTTTATAAGCTTGTGGTTGTTTTGGTGAAGAATAGGATATGGTCTTGATTTAGTTTGGGAGTATATTGATGAGCATCGCACACACGCACGTTTCTGTGTTTGTAATGTTAGTATACGGGGATTTAGTCGATCTCTGTTTGGAAGATTTCATTCTTTGAGATGTTGGCTTGTTGATTGGTTATGGTTAGTCTGAGGGGATCGTTTGCATTAGCATATTAGTTGCATTCATGCATTGCATTATAGAGTCTGTTTATGCTTGAGGACAAGCATCAGTTTAAGTTTGGGGGTGTGATAAGTGGATTCTATATCTACTTGGAACGCTTCAAATCAGCTTAAATTGACTGTTTGTACTCAAGTACTTGGTGTTTTTAATATGTTTTAAGTTAGAAAGTGCAGAGTTGCATTGTTGGTGGAGTTTCTGAGCTATCTTGATTATATGGTGGTGATTGAGCATCATTGTGAAAGCCGAGTAGTTGCGGGACTTGAGAGCGCGAAGAAAAGTCAAGAATATGTGTTTTGAAGAATTCTGACAGAATCACTATTAGAGCGCCCCCGCGCCCTAGGGAAGCGCCCCCGCGCTTCAGAATTACTATTTGAGCGCCCCCACGCTTGGTCAATGCTGAAGAAGTCTTTTTCTGTTCTGTTTTGGAAACCAGCGAAGACCAGTCAACCGTGAAGGCCTATGTAAACAATTGGTGGACGATTTCAGAGACATACATCCATATACCTACCTATATATCTATCCACCAGCAAGGAGAACGAGGAGACGGCTGATTACGAAGATCTAGTTTCATCTTATCTTTGTATTCTTCTAATTAGGCGATACTTTGGATTCTCGTTAGAGTTGTTTTTCATAAACCTTATCTCTAGTACTCTCTATTAGTATTCCAGACATATTTATTATCATGTTTTCATCAGAACCCACGATGATGAACGGTTCGATTATGAACTAATCGTTGTCGTGGGATTCTAACGGATTTATTTATGGATTTTAGTAGTTAATTGTTTTAAAGATGTGTGTGTGATGACTTATTGATAACCTAGTTTGGTTGTGCTTATTCTTCTTGGATGCGTAGCTAACATCTAAGTTGTTTGTTAATCTCTATTGATTGCGAAAGTGGATATAGAGGTTTAGAACTTGCCATGCTAGCATAGGTTTATGTATGTTTGTCATGCATGATTCGTAGGTGATTTTAACCATCTTACCTGCCCTATGTAATCTGAATGGATAACTTGCTCGTTAAACCGTTTTGTTTTCAAATCTTATAGACATATAGGGTCTAAGCATAATTGGTGTCTGCTCAACTTCTATCTCTTTTGTGGATGTTTGAGTGGTTTGCTATACGTATACTGAAAGGTAGCATGTACTGATTTCGTGTTATCCGATTAGTTGTCACAACCGTCACATACATTGATTAAAGACAAAAGACTCTGAATGAAGTATTTAATGAAGTTAGGATCCCAGGTTTTATTCTCATAAGTAATTCGACAGTAATTTCCTTAGTTAAATATAGTCTTGATAAGTTGCTTAGTTAATTTAGTTGATAAACACACAACCTTGATATTTGTCTTAGCATTGAACAATAGCCATACATTGTTGCATAAGTGCATAACTGTGGTAAACCAGTCTCTGTGGGAACGAACTCTACTTATTCATATATTACTTGTGACCGCGTACGCTTGCGTGATTTTGTGCGAGCAAGAGAGTAATTTGCAAATTAGAAAATCCAATGTATTTTGTTAAAACAAAATATTACTCTCAATGACAAGTGGCAAAATATGATTCGTGCACAAATAATTAGTGGACCAAATTACGTGCGTAATTAAACATAACTGCACCACTTTTTATGTGTATATATCTATCAGTGTGACACATGCGCGCGCATATAGTTGTCCAACTAAAACTCAAACGTTTCTCATCAGATACTGACGAAAAATTAGGCACAAATTAAGCAAATTAGAAATGCTGACATGTCCATCAGGATTGACTAATTGACTTCCTGTCAGGATTGTGTCCTATCAGGATTCGATCAAAATTAAATACCTTACTGAATGACCATCAGGACTTGATAGTCATCAGGATTTCCTCTCTGTAGCTTTCCTCAGAAATTCTCAAAGTTCATCATTCCAAGTTCATTCACCAACTTGTTGAAAGAAGCTTCAGGCAGTGGCTTGGTGAATATATCAGCTAGTTGTTGATCAGTAGGAACAAAATGAAGTTCAATTATTCCTTATAAAATGGTAACTGATACTGATGTGCTTAGTAAGAGAATGCTGAACTGGATTTCCTGTCATTGCAATAGCACTTTGGTAATCAAAATAAATAGGGATTTTGGAGTATGACAGGCCATAATCTAACAACTGATTTCTCATCCACATTATCTGAGCACATCAACTTCCTGCAACAATGTACTCAGCTTCTGTTGTTGATGTAAAGATAGACTTTTGCTCTTTACTGAACCAAGAAACTAGTCTACCACCCAAAAATTGACAATTTCCTGAAGTACTTTTCATGTCTATCTTGTACCCTGCAAAATCAGCATCTGAGTAACCACACAAACCAAAATCTGATTCCCTTGCATAACAAAGGCCAAGTGAAGGAGTGCCTTTGAGGTATCTGAAAATTCTTTTGACTGCAATCAGATGAGGTTCCCTGGGATTTGCTTGAAATCTTGCACAAAGACAGGTTGCAAACATGATATCTGGTCTACTTGTAGTGAGATACAATATAGAGCCAATCATTCCCCTGTAGTGAGTTATATCTACCTCAGTACCTTGATCAGGATCAAGTTTGGTAGCTGTAGCTATGGGAGTACTTGCAGCAGCACTATCTTGCATGTTAAACCTTTTCAATAAATTCCTTGTATACTTTGACTGATTGATAAAAATGCCATAATCAGTCTGCTTAACTTGAAGACCAAGAAAGTAACTCATTTCTCCCATCATGCTCATTTGATATCTTGACTGCATAAGCTTTGAAAATTCTCACATAGCTTATTGTTTGTTGACCCAAAAATGATATCATCAACATAAATCTGAACTAAAAGCAAATCCTTACCATGATTCAAATAAAACAGAGTCTTGTCAACAGTACCTCTTTTGAATCCACTTTCCAGTAAGAATTGAGCTAAAGTTTCATACCATGCTCTTGGAGCTTGCTTTAGTCCATAAAGTGCTTTATCCAATCTATAGACATGATTTGGATATTTTGGATCAATGAAAGCAGGAGGTTGTTCAACATAGACTTCTTCCTCCAGTTCTCCATTTAAGAAAGCACTTTTCACATCCATCTGGAAAACCTTGAATTTCTTGTGGGCTGCATATGCCAGAAAGATCCTGATGGCTTCTAGCCTTGCAACATGAGCAAAAGTTTCATCATAGTCAATTCCTTCTTGTTGAGAATACCCCTTTGCAACTAGCCTTGCTTTATTCCTGATAATCACTCCATCTGAATCTGTCTTGTTTTTTAACACCCATATTGTACCAACAATTGACCTGTTCTTTGGTCTTGGCACTAGTTTCCAGACTTCATTCCTTTCAAATTCATTCAACTCTTCTTGCATTGCAGTAACCCAATCAGCATCCTTAAGTACATCCTCAAATTTCTTAGGTTCCTCCTTGGATAGAAAGTTATGATAGAGACATTCATTTTGAGTTGCACTTCTTGTCTTAACACCTGCACCAGGATCCCCAACTATCAAATCAGGAGTATGACTTCTAGTCCATTTTCTTGATGGTGGTTATGTATTTCTTGAATTAGATGCTCCCCTTGGATTGGTGTTGTCTTGATTAGAAGAATTTGAATCAGTAGAAGCTCCCCCTGAATTATTGTTGTCTCCTCCTGATGGATTATCAGGATTATCACTTGAATCAGTATATGAAGAATCTCCTCCTGATGATTGAGTTGTTTCAGTATTAGAAACAGTTTGTTGTTGCTCCCCCTCAACATTTGCACTGTCAGTAGCATCATCAGTAGCACCATCAGTATTTGGCGCTTCATCAGGATTTGGTGTGTCATCGCGATTTGGTGACTCATCAGTATCTGATAGAGTATCAGTATATGATCCTTGTTCTCCAGGTTCCTTGGTAGCTTCATTTTCAAAGATCAAACTATCATGAGAGTCTTCATTGATTCCAGTTATCTTCTTATCATCAAAAGATACATGTATTGACTCCATGACAGTTCTTGTTCTCAAGTTAAAAACTCTGAAATCTCTTGAGGCTGGATAGCCTATAAAGATTCCCTCATCAGCCTGTGTTTCAAATTTCCCTAGCTATTCGGGATGAGTTTTGAGAACAAAACATTTACAGCCAAACACATGCAGATGCTTCAAACTAGGTTTCTTCTCCTTGAGCATTTGATAGGGAGTTACCCCATGTCTGTTTATCAGTGTGAGATTTTGAGTATATCATGTTGTATTGACTGCTTCTGCCCAGAAATATGTAGGTAATTTAGCTTCTTCCAACATAGTTCTGCCAGCTTCAATAAGAGTTCTATTCTTTCTTTCAACTACTCCATTTTGATGGGGTGTGCCAGGAGTAGAGAATTGTTGAATAATTCCTTTGTATTTGCAGAACTCTTCCATTTTTGAATTCTTGAATTCAGTATCATTATCACTTCTCAAAATCTTGACTTTATACTTTGTGCCTGTCTCAATCATTCTCACATGGTCCAACAGTATCTCAGGAGTCTCATCTTTTCTGTGCAGAAAGTACACCCAGGTGAATCTAGAGTATTCATCAACAATTACAAGAGTGTACCTTTTCTTACTGATGGACATTATGTTGACTGGTCCAAATAGATCAAGATGTAACATGTGATATGGTTCATCAATAGAGGATTCAGATTTACTCTTGAATGATGTCCTTCTCTGTTTAGCTTTTTGACATGCATCACAGAGTTCATCAGGAGTATACAAAGCTTTAGGTAATCCTCTAACCAAATCTTTCTTAACCAACTCATTGATGTTGCTGAAGTTGAGATGAGAAAGCTTCTTGTGCCAATTCCAACTTTCATCTACTGATGCTTTACTGATGAGACAAGTAGAGGAGCCATCAGTATTTGATTGAATGTTGGCATCATTTATGTTACCATGCCTGTAGCTAGTGAGTGCAACGTTTCCTGATGCCTTGCTGACTACTTCACAATGTGTAGAATAGAAGTTGACATGATAACCTCTGTCTGTGATTTGACTAATACTCAAAAGATTGTGTTTTAGTCCCTTCACAAGAGCTACTTTTTCAATGATGACATTGCCAATGATTATATTGCCATATCCCAATGTTTGTCCAATGTTGCCATCTCCATAAGACACAGTTGGGCCAGCTTTTTCCTCAAATTATGATAGCAGAGCTTTGTTTCCAGTCATGTGTACAGAGCATCCACTATCCATGACTAACACATTTTTCTTTTTACCCTGCAATCAGACAAAAATACACTAGTTAGTATTTTTAAGAACCCACACATGTTGGGTTCTCATTCCATGCATTTTACTAATTTTAGCAGCAGAAGACTTTTTGACTTTAGCAGTCCTGACAGGATAGTATTCAGGATTTGCTTTGTCAGTTTTAGTATTAACAGATGCATGCTTCACATTAACATTCTTAGATTTACCAGAATTTGCACTTTTATTAAACTTAGGTAAAGGATCATAAAAGTTATGGTACAAATTATGGTATTCTTCACAAGTATATATAGAATGCCATTTACTGCCATAATAAAAAAAAGACTTCTGTGGTTTATAAAGTACTAATCTATTCCTAACATCAGACCTAGGAATTTCAGTAACCTTCTTTTTACTCTTCTTGCAATCAATAGCAAGATGATTAGAATTACCACAGGTAAAACAACATTTTCTTGGTGCATTTGGGATAAACTTATAATTATTCTCTTTATTAATCCCAACTTTACCATTCCTCTTTCTTTTGATAGTAGGTGACTTCTGTTTACCTGTTTGTTCACAGACTTTATCCTTAAGTTGTTTCTGAGACAATAAACCGACATTTTTCTTTTCAGTTTTCTTGACAGCTTTAGACTTAGCATTTGAGACTGGTTCAGCAGAAGTAGATACCTTTTCAAAAGTTGAATTGGGATCTTTACCAAATACAAATTTAACAAGCTTAATCTTTGATTTGGTCTTGTCTATAACATGTCTATAGGTCATGGGATTTACCGTCTCATTAATAACAACTTTTTCTTTCAACTTCTTATCTTCATCTGACTTATACCCTATACATTCTTTCCAATTCTTAGAAGTATTTATTTCATGAAATTTCCTTCCAGAATCTGTCCAGGTTCTTATTTTCTCATTAGCATACTCAAGTTCGTTTTCAAGAGCATTACATTTAAATTGCATCTCAAGTTTCATGTGTTTAGCATTATCACACTCTTTTTGCACCTCTTGTATAAAAGAAAATCCAGCTTCTAAATGCTCATTCCTTTTCATAAGTTCAGACATCTCAGATAAAATCCTAGCATTTTCAGCAGACAGACTTCTAAAGCTAATATGCAATGACTTTAGAAAACATCTTAACTCAGAGGCATTATCTGTATCAAAATCAAAAACAGTATTTGATACCTTTTCATCAGGAACAACAGTTTCATTAGTATTGGCCATTAGGGCATAGTTGACCACCTCAATATCAGATTCTGAGGAAGAATCCATCCAATCCTTGCTTGAAGTGATGAGAGCTTTAGCCTTCTTGCACTCAGTTGCAAAGTGCCCCATTCCATTACACTTGTAACACCTTATCTTTGACTTGTCAAATTTGGTACTTTTGTTATCCTTCTTGTTATACTTGTCTTTGTCAGCATTGAAGGTCTTTTTCTGGAAGTTGCCTTGTCTTCTAGCCTTCCTGAACTTCAGCTTCTTAAAGCCCTTGACTATCATAGCAACCATCTCCTGCATGTCAGAGTTAGTAGAATCATCATCAGTATTGGCATCAGGATTGCCATCAGTATCTGATGATGAGTCATCAGGATCTGACTCCACCATTCTTGATTTTCTTCTAGAGACCTCCACAGCTTTTCCTTTTGATTTTGCCTCAACATGCAAGGCTACAGATTTTGCCTTGCTACTCTTTTTGTTCTTTCTTTGTTGAACCTCAAGATCATATGTTCTTAGCATTCCATAAACCTCATCAAGAGACACAGTGTTTAGATCATACTGGTGCCTAATGATTGAAGTTTGAGTATCCCATTCTTCAGGTAAAGCTCTCAGAAACTTGGTGTTTGAGTCTTCAGTTACATACTCTTTGCCCAACTAGTGATAGATTATTTAGTAAAGTCAGGAATCTATCATACATGTTAGTAAGGCTTTCATCAGGTCTAGAATCAAATTGTTCATATTCCTGGATTAGTAAAGCCCTCATGTTCTTCTTAATAGATGCAGATCCTTGGCATTGATTTTCCAAAGTGTCCCAAATTTCATTTGCTGACTTGCATGCAATCACCATGTTTGACATGACATCATCAAGACTATTGTGCAGAATATTCTTTACCTTTGCATCCCTGAGAACATGAGCCTTTTCTTCTGGTGTCCACTCACTTTTTACCTTGACCACATAGTGTTCAGGTACAGTATCTGTTTGACCAACAAGTCTCGTAGGGATATATGGTCCATCACGAATCCTGTCTAAACACTCAAGATCTGTTGCTTCCAAGTACATCAGCATTTTTACCTTCCATGTAGGATATTCAGATTTCTTCAGCATGGGAATTTTGATGCTTTCATATTTGAATGTCGACATCTTAGATCGTATATGATTCAAATTAAATCAGTTCGCTCTGATACCAATTGTTGCCCAGTAATTAACAATTATAGAAGGGGGGTTGAATACAATTGTATAAGATTCTCGACTTTAATAAACACAAATATGAATAATAACAGCTTTATTAAATCTGGTATAAAACTGTTACAAAACTCTCTCAAGAAATTCTTATGTTCTTGAAAGGTTCTAGGTACAATAATACTCGTGTATGCGATTGATTACAAATCAAAACCTAAACTGTGATTATATACAACACACATCTACTCTATCGATTACAAGATAAGACCAAATCAATTACAAAATAATATTGATACATATCCTAACCGACAGTTGCATTCCTATTAACTAGGAACCGACAAATCATATTTCCTTATATTTTTTGAACTTGATAGTTATCTTGAAGTAACAATCCTGATCAGCTTTTAGTCCTGATGATAATCCTGATCACAGTCCTGATAACAATCCTGATACCGACGCTCGTGCAATACTGATGACGTTAGCAATCCTGATCGGTAGTCTAGATCCTGACGATCATTGAATCCTGATCTAATAGGGGATAACGGGTCTCCTTGACGCAAACCCCGTTGAGGAAAAATCGGACCTATTTCTTTACCACCATACGCTATCTTATATTTAACTGAGCGAACACACCTCATAATCAACCTGATCCACTGCTCGCTAAACCCCAATTTTACCATCACAGCTTCCAAATATCCCCACTCAACCCGATCGTATGCCTTGCTCATGTCTAATTTTAGAGCCATAAAACCATCTTTTCCTTTGATTTTTCTTTTCAAGTAGTGCATTATTTCGAACGAAACCATTATATTATATGTGATTAGCCTTCCTGGCATGAAAGCACTTTGAGAATATGAAATAAGATTAGGCAGCACACTTTTGAGCCTATTAGCCATGACTTTCGAAATAATCTTGTAAGCAACGTTACACAAGGCAATTGGTCTCATATCACTCATCAATTTTGGCTTGTTCTTCTTCGGGATAAGCATTATATGTGTATCATTAAACTCTACCGGGACAGCTTCATTATTGAAGAAATTTTGGACCACCTTAACAATATCCTTCCCTACAATGCCCCAGAACTTTTGGTAGAAACCTGGGCCGCGTCTCGGGCGACTGGGGCGCTGGTCGGCCGCGTCTCGGGCGTTGGTCGGCCGGGTCTCGGGCGCTGGCTGGCCGCGTCTCGGGCGCTGGCTGGCCGCGTCTCGGGCGCGGGCTGGCCGCGTCTCGGGCGCGCTCGGGCGCTTGTCGGCCGCGTCTCGGGTGATTGGCTGGCCGCGTCTCGGGCGGCTCGCGCGCTGGTCGGCCATGTCTTGGGCGTGATTCCAAGAATCCAAGCATGAAACCATGATTTAAACATGCCTAGTCATCCGGGGCTAGTCATCCGAAAACTTCCAACGGAGGCTCTAGTCATCCGGGGCTAGTCATCCGAAAGCTTCCAATGGAGGCTCTAGTCATCCGGGGCTAGTCATCAGGGGCTTCCAACGGAGGATCTAGTCATCCGGGGCTAGTCATCCGGGGCTTGCAACGGAGGCTCTAGTCATCCGGGGCTAGTCATCCGAAAGCTTCCAACGTAGGCTCTAGTCATCCGGGGCTAGTCATCCGGGGCTTTTAACCAGGTTACCCAACTAGGTTAGGCAGATTATTGTACTTAATCCTTAATTAGGATTAAACTTTGCTTATTTAAGCAAATCATGCTTATTTAGACTTAAATCCTCAACTGGTAGCTTTATATAGCTCCAAGTTGCATTTTCATTCATTTTCTTCGTTATTATTTAAAAGAATTGAAGTTTTGGTTCGACTATATGAACTTCTTCAGTCGTTTTATCATTGATTTTGACAATTAACCTATAAACGCGGGTCGTCTTGAAATGTGACTTGTTGTCACAGGTGACCACTTTCTATAAAAGAGAAGTTAGTGAGCTCATTCTACTCACACCTTCATTTGTAAACTTCTCTATTGCATTTTTCTCTCTAGCATTTTCTCTGGTTTTAGTGTGGTTTTCAACCAATAAATCTTCTTTGAGTCAAGTACCCATCTTTAAACCATGGCTGATCAGCGAGTAGCTGGTCCATCATCCGTTGTTGCTCAGAGGCTGGCTGCAAGAGCCAGACAAGGTAATCATCTTTCCTGTGTCCCAGTTGTTATAGATGAACCCTTACCTACTTTGTTTGAGTTAGTAAATCAAATGGGGGATGCATTTCCAAACAATGCTGAGTTAGATTCATTCAAGTTTCCAAGTACCCTGGGGAGGGCTGATGTGAAGAAGCTCAGAAAGAGGTACTCCTTCCCCCTTGATCTTAAGATAGAGGTTCCCGGGCCAGGTGATAGAACTTGCAACTGGCATCCGGAAAGGTTGTTTGTTTACAAAGACGCTATAGCGGCTGGCCTTAGATTTCCACTCCACCCTTTCGTGGTGAGGTTGTTAGCTGAGTTGAGGATTAACCCCTGCCAACTATATCCAAACTCTTGGAAGTTCATTTTTATCTTCATGGCAAGATGCTTGAAAGAAGGGGTTTCATTGAGTGTTCCTATTTTCAGAAGCATTTTTGTGCTCAAAAACAGCCCAGCCACCCGGAAAGGGTGGTTTTTTTTCAACATCGTTCGAATGTCAACCACATTTGTATCAATGCCTCTCTCCCCGACTCCATCCACGAATGGAGGCATCATTTTGTTGTGCTCTATTGGAAGGGGGAGATTGGGGCCAGTATTTTAGGTCTAGTTTCAATCACCTGGTGGATTTTGGGAGCCATATCAATGAGCTTAAGTCCCATGAAGTCCCTGACAGGGATGAACTTATAACGGGTTGCGAAGATGTTCATTATCGCTCTTTCCTGACTGAAAGGATCATGGTCGAAGTTGGAATGAGTAGATTGTCGTTGGAGGGTAATTTTATTATTATTCCTTGTTTTGAAACACACTTATTTTTATTCCAATGTTTATGCCTTGTAATTTTTAGCTGCTGATAACATTGACAAAGAGCCGGCAAATAGTGAGCAAGTTACCAAGAGGATGGCTAAGAAAGTCGAGCTTGCTGCCAATCCTCCAGCTTCCAAGGTTCCAGATTTCCTTACTCATTCTCAGAAAGCTGGGAAGAGATTTAGGAATTCAGAGGGCATTGTCAAGACTGCCTTTCAACCCTCGTGGGGGATATGTGATCAAGACTCCATTGCCGGGAGTTCTATGTTGGCCATGGAGTGGTCTAGGTTCTCCATTACCCCCTGACATGGTGAACTTAATTGCACGTTCGGGGTTGGAAGAGACTGAACAGTTGGGGAGCCAAGCTATGTATCAGGGTAACATTTACTTGTTTCATTTTAGCTACTTGTCTTCCACCATTCCTTGTTTATTGACTTACTTTTATCTTTTGTCATAGATGAATTCCTATTTCCAGACCTCCATTCATCAAGGGAGGACTTTGAGGGATGATTTAAAGGCTTCTAACAAAGAGAAAAGTCGAGCTCTCAAAGAGGCGAAGGAATGGGAAACAAGAGCTTATGCTGCCGAGGAGGATGCCTCCTCCTACAAAGGGAAGTATGAGGCTTTGGAGAGTAAGTCTCATCAGGGAATCCAACAGGTGGTTGACAACTATCTGAATTCTGATGGTTTCCTTGAATTCATGGACCAACATGACAATGAAGTTCGACCCACTTTCCTTTCAGTTGGTTGGAACCAGACAATTTCGGCTGTCCAACAGTCTTACCCGAGATTAGTCAAACCCTCTAAGTTCCCTAATCCTTGGGTTCCTGCCATTGAGGCTGGCGATGATCCAACTTCTGATTCGGAAGAGGAGGAGGCAGAAGAGGAAGAGGGGGGAGAGGAAGAAGAAGAGGAGTCTCAGTCATCCCAGTCTAGGGGCAGGCGCTCTGCCAGTCCTATTGCTGGAAAAGGGAAAGGTATGGCTCACCCTGCTGAGGGGAAACGTAGGGGATTAATTCGTGAAGAAAAAGAGTCTTCCTCTGGTTCAAGCGGTAGCTCGTCATCTAGACGAGGAAAGTAGTAGGGAAGAATTCTCCTTTGTGTTTCTGGCCTTGCAAGGCTTGTAGCCGTATGTGGCTTTTATTATTTCCGTTCATGGCCCTTCGTTGGCTTTTCAAACTTGCTTTTAATCATTTGTAACCTTAACTTGAGGATCCTTTGGGACCTTTATTATCTCTACCCCTTATTTTGCTTTCATGGTTTACTTCTTATTTTTTTTACCTATTTTCGGTACTTATGGTTGCACATATCGAGTGTTGTTACATAAAGCAAGACATAAGAAAATAGACATGCATTGGAAACAAAACAAGGACGGGTTCAACCCTTTTATAAATAATAAGCGGTAAAATATGGGCTACATGCCCTGAAATGGTTTCAATGAACCTTAAGTCTACCAAACATTAAGTTGCATCCTGAAAGGATAATTAAACATAGTAGATTTTGAGATTCGAGGCGTGCCAAGTACGAGGCACCTCAATCTCATTCAAGGTTTCAAGCTTGTAAGCTCCTCGTCCAAGGGTCTTTTTAACTCGATACGGCACTTCCCAGTTGGGTGCTAGCTTTCCTTTCTCTCATACTCCCGATGCTTCTATTTTTCTGAGAACCAAGTCTCCTTTTCGAAAGAACCTTTCCTTAACCCTTCGGTTGTAATGGAAGGAGGTTCGTTTCTGATATTCTACATTTCGAGCGTGTGCTTCATCCCTGACTTCATCAATTAAGTCGAGTGCCAACCTCATTCCTTCTTCATTAGTTTCTTGTTCAAAAGCTTCAATCCTTGGTGATACATGTGAGATCTCCAAATGTACAACAGCTTCTGCTCCATAAGCAAACATGAATGGGGTTGTTCCAGTGGTAACTTTGTAAGTGGTACGATAAGCCCACAGTATAGGCAGTATCTCATCCACCCAAGTGTTCCTGGAACGTTTGACCTTTTTCTTCAATTCATCCAGTATGATTCGATTCGCGACCTCTGCTTGCCCATTTGCTTGAGGGTGGGCAAACGAGGTGAATCTGATCTCAATTGCGTTCTCTTTGCAATACTTCCTGAATTCTTCATTGTTGAACTGTGTTCCATTATCTGTAACAAGGATGCGAGGTATCCTGTACCTACACATGATGCTTTCCCACAGGAACTGAGCAACTTGCTTGGTGGTTATCTTGGCCAAGGGTTTGGCCTCAATCCACTTAGTGAAGTAATCAATTGCCACTATCAGAAACTTCCGTTGTGCTGTAGCCATAGGAAAGGGACCAAGTATATCCATTCCCCACATAGCAAACGGAATTGGAGAGTTGATTGAGGTCGGCATCTCAGGTGGTTGCCTAACCACTGGTGCATGTTTCTGACAACGATTACATTTCTTAACAAAATCCTTGGCGTCGTTCAGCATTTCGGGCCAATAAAAGCCTAGCCTGGTTATCTTATGAACAAGGGCTCTGCCCCCCCCCCCCAGTGTTTCCCACAAATCCCTCCATGGACTTCTTCAAGTGCTTCTCGTGCCTCTTGGGGCCTTAGACATTTGAGGTAGGGGATCACAAAAGACCTCTTATAAAGTAGCCCTTCAATCAAAGTATACCTCAATGCTCTCACAGACAACTTGCGTGCCTCATGGGCGTTATCAGGGAGCCATCCAGTTTCAAGGTGAGCCTTGATTGGATCCATCCAACAGCCTCCTATATCAATGGGAGCCACAAGTTTCGAATCAATAGTAGGGGCCTTCAAGACCTGGAAGTAAACACTTCCCGAGTAATTCTCAATTTCAGAAGAAGCAAATTTAGACAAGGCATCAACCTTCATATTCTCCTCTCTAAGGATGTGTTCCACATAGCACTCATCAAACTGAGTCATAACAGCTTTCACAATTCTCCGATACTTAGCCATAGTTTCATCCCTGGTTTCAAACTCACCATTAACTTGCGAGATAACCAACCTTGAATCTCCACATACCTTCAGGTTCTTGACCCTCAAAATTCTAGCCAAGCCTAAACCAGCTATCAAGGCCTCATACTCAGCTTCGTTGTTGGTTGTAGGGAAGTCCAACTTTAAAGTGTACTCGATTGTAAACCCATCGGGGCTTTTCAAAACTAAGCCTGCACCACTTGACTTTGTTTTTGATGCTCCATCAAAATAGAGTATCCAGCGATCTTTCAGATCAAGCTCATCATCCTTATTTTCAACTTCAAGTGCCTCATGGGGTATTATCTCTTGCCCCCCGACTTCTTGGTTGTCAATGGTACATTCAACCACGAAGTCAGCCAATGCATGAGCCTTAATGGTTGTTTGAGGCTTATATTTGATGTCGAACTCTCCTAGCTCAACTGTCCATTTAATCAGCCTTCTACTGGCCTTTGGACTATGTAGAATGCTTCTCAAGGGTTGGTCCGTCAGGACTTCAATTTTGTGCGCCTGAAAGTAAGGGCGTAGCTTCCTTGAGGCCGTTATTAGTGCCAAAGCGAACTTCTCGATAATAGAATAATTCAATTCTGCCCCATGCAAAATTTTGCTTACATAGTAGACTGGTTTTTGAACTTTTCGTTCCTCCTTTACAAGGACAGCACCGAGAGCTTGATCGGAGGCTGCTAGGTAAAGATAAAGGTATCTTCCGGGCTTGGTTTGGCCAGCAACGGGGCCTCAGCCATGTATTTCTTGAGCTTTTCAAAGGCCTCTTGACTTTCTGCTGTCCATTCAAAATCATTGACCTTCTTCAGGGCTTTGAAAAACGATAAGCATTTGTCCCCAGACTTTGATATAAATCTCCCTAAGGCTGCAACTCTTCCGGTTAACCTCTGAACGTCCTTAACAGAACGAGGAGACTCCATGTCGAGGATAGCTTTGATCTTGTCAGGGTTAGCTTCAATGCCCCTCTTAGAGACCATAAGACCCAAGAACTTTCCTGATCCTACTCCAAAAGCACACTTGGCAGGATTTAGCATCATCTTATGGTGCCTCAGCACTTCAAATGCTTCCTTCAGATGCTGGATGTGGTCATCTTTAAACAAAATCTTAACGAGCATGTCATCAACGTAGAACTCCATGGTTTTTCCAATCAAGTGGACAAAGATCTTGTTAACTAGGCGTTGATAAGTAGCCCCTGCATTCTTTAGTCCAAAATCCATGAAAAGGTAGCAAAAGACCCCAAAATCAGTAATGAATGATATCTTGGTTGTGTCATCCTTGTGCATCTTGATTTGGTTGTAACCACTGAAACCGTCCATGAAGCTCAGCATTTCATGCCCTACAGTAGCATCTATCAAGGTGTCAATCCTTGGTAGCGGGAAGCAATCCTTGGGACAAGCATCATTCAAATCAGTGAAGTCACATCCTTCACTTCTCATTGGCTTTCTTAACCATAACCGGGTTTGCCAACCATTATGGAAATTGGATTTCTTCAATGAATCCAGCTTCTAGGAGCTTTTCAACTTCTTGTTTTATGGCCTCTTGCCTCTCTGGTGCAAAGTTCCTCTTCTTCTGCTGTATCGCCTTTCTTTTTGGATCAACATTGAGCTTGTGAGCTTGTGAGTTATCAGTTGGATCGACATTGAGCTTGTAGGAACGTGATCAACTCGGCCTTCAAAGGTTCTTTTAGTAGTGCTCCAATGTAAGTCACCTTTTCAGGTTCGAGGGGATCCAATGGAACAAGAACCAAATCCTCAGTTGGCTTCCCTCTATGGTCCTCATCTTCTCTAACATCCATGTCTTCGATAGGGAGAACCTGCCCCCCCCCCCCCCCGACTCCGTCTGGCCTTAACGCGGCTACATAACAGCTCATTGTCGTCTTTTGATCCCCCCTTTCTTCTCCAACACCACTCCTGGTTGGGAACTTGACTTTTAGATGGTAGGTTGAGGCCACAGCCTTAAAAGCATGAAGTCCAGTTCTTCTAAGGATGGCGTTATAGGTCGAGGATGCTTTGATTACCACGAAATTCAACATTTGAGTTACTTCTTTTGGTTCCTTACCAATAGTCATAGGCAACTGAATTGTGCCTTCAACTTTAGATTCTACCCCGTTAAACCCGTATATGGGCATATTTGAGGGGATCAGTTGAGAATCATTATACCCCATCTTCAAGAACGTGTCATGAAAAAGGGCGTCAACAGAGGCTCCATTGTCCACTAGGACTCATTTCACTTCGTTGTTTCCAATCACGGGGGCTATCACCAACGGATCGTCATGGGGGAACTTCACCCCTTCAAGGTCCAAGTCATCGAATCCAATCGACATCTCAGTTTTTGCACACTTGGGTGCTTCTCCAACAATATGCATTACTTCTCGAGCATAAGCCTTTCGAGAATTTCTAGTGGTTCCAGCCGCGGTTGGCCCTCCTGAAATCATGTTGATCACTGGTCGTCGGGGTTGTGGGTTACGTCCTTGATCTCGGTCCCCATCCCTTCTATCATAATCTCTCCTAGGGGGGTTCATGTCCCCGTCCTTGGTGAATTTGTTCAATTTCCCTTTTCGAATTAGAAACTCAATCTCATCCTTGAGTTTCCTACAATCATCAGTATCATGGCCCGAGTCTTTATGATACCTACAATACTTGTTCTTGTCTCGCTTCTCAGGATCTCCCATTAGTGGCTTCGGCCATCGGAAGTCTCTATCTTTCTCAATGTCATAAAGGATTTGACTCCTTGGAGCATTCAACCTTACATATTCAGTAAATTTCGTGCCTGGATTGTTTTTCCTTGGAGCTGAATCAGAGTCTCTAGTCGTACGAGGATATTTGTCCTTGACATCATACTCTTGCTCCGTCTTTCGCTTCTTTGAGCCACCATTATTTCCACCATCTGCAGCGGGGGTGTCAGTTTTCTTCATGCTTTCCTCAGCTTTGATGTACTTTCCAGCCCTTTGTTGGAGCTCGGCCATACTCTCAGGGGGGGTGTTTGGCCAATGACATCTTGAAAAAGACATATGTGGTTCCTTGTTGAAGGGCTATCATAGCTACCTTGTTGTCTAGATCAGGTATATTTAATGTCTCCTTGTTGAAACGCTTGAGATAATCTCTCAATGTCTCCTTCTTTCCTTGGGTTAGATTCATGAGTGAAGCAGAGCTTTTCTCATGTACCCGTCCACTGATGAATTGGTTGATGAAAGCCGTGCTCAGATCTCTAAAACAACTGATAGAGTTGGGCGGCAAACGACTATACCATCTTTGGGCCATGCCAGCCAGGGTTTGAGGAAACGCCCTACACTTAAGAGCATCGGTGACTGGTTGCAGCAACAGTGCATTTGAAAAAGTCCTTACATGTGTTGCGGGATCACCCGTACCATCATATGCCTTGATAGCAGGCATCTTGAATTTCCTTGATACATGGGCTGCCATTACCTCTTCAGTGAAGGGTGGAATAGGATCGTCTGGGTCACCCAGTTGCATTAAAACACGAGGATCTGGCCTGGGAATCTCTGTTCTTGGAGTCCTAGTTCTTCCTTGCCTCCTTGAAGTTCTTTCCAAATCAGTTATAGGAACATCTCTTGCCCCTTGGTTCAAAGGCTGAGTTTGCCTTCTTTGCTGCTCTATCTCCATGTCTTTCTTTAGTTTCTGAATCTCAGCCTCATGAGCCCTTATTCTCTCCATGGCAGTCATGGGTGCCCTTGCAATTGCCCCCCGAGTCCTTCTTTTAAGGGGCTCCTTGCTGGCTCTTCTTCTCTTGGGTGCTTGATCTCGACCTTCATCAGACGAGTAGTCGTCAGAATAGGGCCCGGAATAATCCAAGTACCTTTGTTCAGGGACAGGTCCCAATCCTCGAATGTAGGGTGGTTCATGGATTATGGGGGCATGGCCACTTCCTCCTGTTTCAGGGGGAAAGTTAGGTAGCCCGTAAGCAGGATTGGTGCTTATAGGGAGCACGGTTGTGGAGATCTGTGCTCCACGGGGGAGGTTGTGATCGAGCGGCGAGACAACCATCTGAAGAGGGTTCGTCTCGTTCTGAGGTATGGAAGCTTGGGGATTCATCCCTTGTGGTTGAGAAACCACCTCTGTGATGATGGGCAACGTTCCTAGTGGTTGAGAAACCACCTCTGTGGTGAGGGGTAACGACCCTGATTCCGTGGTGATCGGAACAGTGGTGGTGACAGTTGATTCAGTAGCGGTAGCTGTGCTCCGTGTTATAGCCATGGTTGTTGTAAAGTTTCCCACAGACGGCGCCAAATGTTGTGGAACGAAAAGTAGGTTTAGATATTGGCGGCGGTATTCAATGTAAGGTAGTGGACAAGCGTGTCTTAATGGCTGCTCTCGTGGTTCGTGACTGCACAGGTCCTTACAAGATGCCTATGTATCTCAGTTATCACTGAGAATCAAGCCAAGAAAACGTAGTTCTAATGTTGAGGGATTAGGCCCTTTATATAGGGCCTGTTTGGCTTTAACAGCTTATACATTATAAGTTGATAAGAGCTTATGAGAGGTGTTTGTGTACTCAGCTTATTTGATAACTTATAACTTATAAATCGATAAGTTGAATGTTAGAAATCACCAACATTTTACTCAACTTATCAACTTATTCTTTGATTTCTTTATTTTTCTAATATTTTATATTTTTACATTTATGTTTTTTAATATTTTTTTAATTTAAAATACAAGTGTTGAAATCATTGTATTTAAAAATTATTTTTTCAAATTTAATTTAGCAAATTCTTCACTAACTTATAAGTAAATTTATCCAAACACCCTTATAACTTATAAGAATTCATCAACTTATCACTTATATGACACTTACTCATTTTAAGTTATAAGTCAACTTTTTTGTGATACCCCAAACACGCACATAGGCGTCTGGAGCCCTAAAATCGTGGTAGAATTAGGTTACTTAGTGGCCAAGTAACCGCCTTTGAATAGTGGATAACTCTTATCAGAATTAGTTTCCATGTTGGACGTCGTATTGGAAGCTTCCTAGTGTTTTCCACCCACTGGACTGTATATGAACCAAGCTCATGCCTTAGTGTTTTAAAACAAGGGTTGGACCTTGGCCTAATTGTTGACTACGAATTTTATCATCATAGTCATGGTTCCAGGCCTCATTAATGGGCCTCGTATTTGGACCATCTTAAATATATTTATTGCAACATTAAATGTGCCTTAGGGCTTTATTTTAACCCATATCATATATTTTGTACAATTTTCACTCCAAATCTACCCACCAAATGTATAGCTTGAAATGTCTATAACTTGAATCTATAAATATATGTAGTTTGCATACAAACTTTCAGAGATAATTGCAGATTTTGATTCGAGATTTTCCAACTTGAAATGCAGCAAATGAATTAAAAAAACGAGTAATAGAGAAATTACGGCAAGGAACTTAATATTTGGCTGGACCTAGAGTGCTGTTGCAGAGCTTGCATGTTCAGGGAACCATGTTCCTATCACAGTGCTTTAAACAGTTTTACACATTAAACATAATTCATATGTTAAAGATGCCATGCACGAATGGTAAAACTTGGCGACATTTGTAATTATTCTCCGTGTAAATTATTACACCGACACCATTCGATTCCCCTTCTGAAGATGCATGCAAAGCTTCTAGATGACAGAATAATCATTGAAGAAATTACCATATATATATATCTACTGCATAATTGTTGTTTTTTTTTCGCTTAGTTGGAGAAATCTATACAGCCTGATCTAATATGCTACCTGATAATCAACTAGCAATCACAGTATTGAACAAAATATTTCATCCTTATTGTTTGGTTGCAGTTGGTTGACTGACTAATATATCTTGATATTTATAAAATGAAAATTTTATGTTAAAAGTAAATAAAATGATATGCGGGTAGATTTTGTCCAAACTATAAAATTAATTTGGGTAGACAAATTTTGTTAAATTGTCCTTATTTGTATAATTTAGAGAAATTATCAAAAATACTACTTTTTCTAAAAAAATTTTTTTTGCAATTTTATCATTTTTTGAAAATATTTGCAAAAACACAATCTACAATCAAATCAACCAAATACAAATTATTTTTACGTTTTTTAAAAAAGTAATTGAAGTTGATTTTGGTTGCATTTGGGGTTGGATTTAGTTGCATATAAGTTGCATTTGATTTAATCAATACAACTTGTTAAGCAACCTATTATCCAACTAAAGATTATTTTAATTATTGACAGTATTTTTGCAAAAAAATTTAAAATCGGTATTTTTGCAAAATAATTTTAAAAAAGAATGTATTTTTGCAAAAGGTTTTCTGTTTTTAAGTATTTGAAAAAAAAACTCTATAATGTATGTAAAACAAATGTTTGCAAATAAATTTTCTGTTGATATAAAATCATTGTCATTAATGCTTTGAAATATAGTTTTTACTGTTATTTAAGCTCATCTTTTAAGACTTGGAATTTATTATGATGTACAAAATACAGCTGTAATATACATTTCTTATCCTCTTATCATCCAATAAATTAAATATAACTATTTATTACATGCCTATAATAGTTTGAATATCGGAAAGTAATTACTTTTCGGTGAACAATGAACTTTTAACAATACTTTTCTATACAAAATGTCAACTAAACATAGTAAATGAAAGAGCAAGAGTTCTGCAAGATATCTCACTTTACAGAAAGAATCCAAGTTGGATGGAAGGCGATAGGAAATTCCTTTGGCATCCTCGTTTTCAATTATATTTTGTTACTATTTACGGCTTACTGGTTACTACTTGCTATCATTTTTTTATATATCGTCTCAGTCCCATTTTTTGTATACTCCTTTTCTTCTACACATTTTGATGTTTTCGGAAAATTTACTTGTAGATAATATTATTTTCAATTTTATTTTGTATAAAAAATGTAATACAAAAATAATTGGAAGAAACATCATTTATGAATATTTATTCTGAATTTAAGATAATTGATTTACATAAAATGGAACTGAGGGAAGTAAATAGCTGAACAAAGTTTGCGTCTATGATTGAAGCAAGTTTAACAAGAGTTTAATTAGCAAAAAAAAAAAACAGAAAAAAACAAAGAAAAAGAAAGTAGTATAACAAGAGTTCAAGGCAGGGCACAGCCTAACACCTAATTAATCAAAAGTTGATATTTGGATATTTACTTAAAAAGGCAGTAAATTATCCTGAAGGTAATTTTCGTCAAGGACTAATTTTTAATATTAGATTTATTTTGAGTATTCAAATAGAGCTTATAAGAAGAAAAAGTACTAATAACAAGAACACAATTAGAGTTTTGTGGTTTTTGGGAGACATTAAGTTAATCAATAATGATTTTTCATTTACTTAGAGCATCTCCAATGGCGTTAGCTAAAATGATTGACTAAAATGATATAAAATACTGATTATGTAAAATTTGTTGAATCTGTAAGGTGTTTTACTTTAATGGAGTTGGCTATAATGATTGGTTATATTTTAAAAATGGTATGTTATTATTATTTCAAGTTGTTAAAAATAGACTTAATATGGTAATAGATGATGTGGAGGTCTTTCGACAAATATAACCAACATGAAGGGTTGACTATAATTTTAGCTAACAGATTTGTGTCAGATAAACTTTTTTTACATATTATCTAAAATATTTAATTATGGTATTTTCTATACAACTAGCGTAACAGCCCGTGCAATGCACGGGCCTGCATAGAGATGTCAATAATTTTTATCGTGAAAAAGTTGGTCGTGATCGATTTATTAGATTAAGGATTGTGTAGTCTTAAGTTTGAGAGCGTAAAATGAGAAGTATGGTTCATGCATAGTGAGGAGTAAAGAATTTTTTTGACGAATAGTGTAATTACTTTGAATCACAAACGTAACTATGCCAAGGCTCTAAGACTTGTTTATAGTGACTATTATTGATTTTGAGACCAGATCGAAATAATGTAGAATTTGAAGCACGAATGTACTATTGTTCTTCTTGTGATTATAAGCAGGTTTACCTGTGTTTTGTGTGTCAGAGAAAGGATAGTTTGTAGATTGGTAATTTGCGTTAGAGAGCGGTTGTTATATGTTTTTCGGGAATTGATTGGGTTTTTTTTTTTTGCAATCTAGGTTATGAATAGGTTATATGCATGCAATGTTATTGTAATATAATCGAACATGCATGAATGAGATAGAGGATTTTAAAAAGAAGCTGAAGGCCGACGCATCTTTGCACACCCTCACATCACCCAAGTTTGTGATAAACACCTTGGGAGATGAACACCTATTACAGTTTGGAGTATTCATGTCACCTATTTGTTTTTGGTTTTTTACTTGGGAACTGATTCTGCACTCCTCTCATGTGTTCATCTTTATATTAAATTATATTAACACACTTAGTAAATGCATTAAGAATGTGTTTGGAATATCGTTTTACAGTTACACATTTTAATCCAATTTATTACTATATATTAAACCTCAACACAAGGGCAAAAATTTCCAATTAAATGGTCGTCACAAAAATGTCACTCATATATTATTATGCAAAAATATATTAATAGTTGTTAGTACAAAGAAACAAACCTCCAACCTCCTTCTAAGATGTTCGTGGGTTTAACCACTATTCTACATGCCTGTTTGAGTTTATTTCAAAAACTTTATTAGATAATCCACGTCTTTCTTCTCTTCTCTTATATTATTTTTACTTTGATGTTTAAATAAATAAAATATTGGTTTGTATTATTTATATAAATCAGTTTTTCTTTTCATCTTTTCGTAATTTTGGTCAAAATATTTATTTTCCGGACACCCCAACCGGTATCACGCCAGACTCTAGAGTGCAGGAAGAATTCCCCACGCTCCCATGAATCAAACCTTGAATGCTTTGGTCAATAACCAGTGCTCTCACCAACTCATCTACAGGCCCGGAGGCTTTTTTTTGTAATTTTATATACCTATATATTCAATCACTGAATTTTATTACAGTTGTATGTTTTCGATTAAATATATATTAATTATGTTGTTTAAAATTCATACTTTTATATTATATATCTTTATTATACTTTATTTGAATTAAACTAATTATTCATACATAAAATATACTATTGAAATTCGACCTAATATAAGAAATATTGTATATGTTGTAGAGGATGTCGTCAAGGACCCACAAACCCTATTTAGAATTTCATTTTATCAAAATGATTATATGACATTACGAATCAATTTAATGTATTCTATAAAGTTCTATTATTATTATGAAAGATTATATTTTTTTTTAACATCGTACAATAATTTTTGGAATACAATTTGAAATTCTATTTTCAAAACTTGTAATTTTCAATTTTCCCAAACTTTATCGTCTACTAACAGTCTGACTGATCATTATGTAATTATATACTATGTAATATCCTATATTTTAAAAACTCACCCCGATTTTTGACACGAACGTCACTGGGGTTGAAGGGGAGGGGGTTAGAAAGGTGAAAAAAATTATAGATAAGTTAATAAAGAATGACATGTTACTTTAGAAAATGTTAACAAATGAACAATACATTCTGGAAAAGAAAATTGTTAAGAAATGGATGCGACGAACAGAGTAGGTAGACAATTTTTTGTATAATTTGAATGCTAATGTTCTTAGTTTAAAAATTATAGAAATAACTAATAATGAGAGATATAATGTGTATAATATTTCTTATATTAGATCGAATTTTAATAGTATATTTTATGCATGAATAATTTATTTAATTTAAATAAAGTATAATATAAATTATGAATTATAATCAACATAATTAATATATATTAAATTGAAAACATACAACTGCAATAATATATAGTGATTGAATATATAGATATATAAACTTACGAAAAGGAAAAAAGAAAAACAAATTTATATAAATAATTCAAACCAACATTTTATTTATTCAAACATCAAAGTAAAACAAAATAATATAAGAGATAAAAGACGTGAATTTTCTAATAAGTTTTTTGAAATAAACTCAAAAAGGCATGTATCATAGTGGTTAAGCACATGGATATCTTGGAAGGAGGTTGGAGGTTCGAATCTTTGTATTAACACATCTATTAAAAAAAATTTGTATAAAAATATACGAGTGGCATGAAAAGGAAAAAAGAAAAACAAATTTATATAAATAATTCAAACCAACATTTTATTTATTTAAACATCAAAGTAAAAAAAAAAATATAAGAGATAAAAGACGTGGGTTATCTAATAAGTTTTTTGAAATAAACTCAAAAATGCATGTTGCATAGTGGTTAAGCCCATGGATATCTTGGAAGGAGGTTGGAGGTTCGAATCTCTGTAGTAACACATCTATTAAAAAAATTTGTATAATAATATACGAGTGACATTTTTGTTATTTTTCAAAAAAAAACGGTAAAACGGTAATTTTGCTGAAAAGGAAAAAAAGAAAAACAAATTTATATAAATAATTCAAACCAACATTTTATTTATTCAATCATCAAAGTAAAAAAAATAATATAAGAGATAAAAGACGTGGGTTATCTAATAAGTTTTTTGAAATAAACTCAAAAAGACATGTAGCATAGTGGTTAAGCCCATGGATATCTTGGAAGGAGGTTGGAGGTTCGAATCTCTGTAGTAACATATATCTATTGAATTTTTTTGTATAATAATATAAAAGTGGCATTTTTGTTATTTTTCAAAAGAAAAGGGTATAACGGTAATTTCACGGCCATTTAATTGGCAACTTTTGCCCTTGTGTTGGCCTATTATATATAGTAATAGATAGATAGATAAAAGATAGATTTTAGGTAAAGATTTTGGGTGTTGGAGATGTTCTTAGGGATCAAGTCGTCTAATCATGTTTTGTGCCAAAATCCAAATTCCCAAGTTGGGCTTTCTTGTTGCTTTCACCTAAATTGCCCCACCCAAATAATAATTGTGTCCTTGAACAAGGCCGTAAATGAAATCAAGCAAAAATGTGCAATAATCGGTTAACTAATTAACCGAACATGTCGTTTTGTTCAAGAAGGGGTATCGATTTGGAATCAGGAATCGGGTTTAGGTGGTATGGGGTTTAAATTTCATTATTGACATTATGTGTTTGGTTCTTGAATCAATCTATTTAACTTTAAAATATTATTAAATTATTAATTAATTTAATTTATTAATGTTATTAAAAAATTGAAAATATTTTTTTTAATATTAATAACATTTATTTGTATATAAAAAATATTTTTTTTGTTATTATTAATGTTTTTTGAAGAAATAAAAAATTAACAATAAAACTGATACTCATATGAGTCATACCACCCTTTCATACCCGCCTCCCTCCTTGGGTATCAAAATGATACTCAGGGCTATGGTGGCAGGGGCACACCAAGGACGTAGTGACTTGTATGTCCTTATTCGAGAATGAAGTCTAAAACGTTGTAGATGACGTATGGAGCTGTGTCCAAAACGTAGTTCTGAGATGAGGGGTCAGACCCTTTATATAGGCGTTTAGAAGCCTAGTGGATAAATATTGATTTCCTTGAAGGATAAATCTTATCCTTGACGGTGGATAAGTATTATCACTTCCTTGAAGGATAAGTCTTATCTTTGACGGTGGATAAGTATTATCACTTCCTTAAAGGATAAGTTTTATCCTTGACGGTGGATAAGGATTAATTCTAGATACTTCCTTGTAGGAGTTGTTTCCATATCATAACGGACTTGTATTGAAAGAAGCCCACATGTATTAGAACAAGCCTGTATTGGATGTCTTCTAATACATGTTGTACTTCTAGCCCAAATATTAATTACGAAATTAATATTTAATTAGAGTTTCGGGCCTTATTTATGGACCAACTAGGTTTAATTAATGCAATATTAATTATGTCTTTAGGGTTATTTTTAACCCATATCATTTGCCCCCCAACTTCTATGATAATGCACTAGGATTTCATAGAAGTTTTACCGGTCTTTTTCGAGACTTGGGGTCTTTTTATCCCTTACCTGGGACTTACTACCCTTTTTTGGGGATTTTAATATACACTAGTGTTTCACGAGTATCGTCTTGGTGTAAAGTGTGGAGCGACCTACACATTTACGACGATTTTGCCATATTCGAGGTTAACTTGACATTTGCATAGGCCTCTTATGTCTTATAGCATCTTGTTTTGGCTTCAAGCCTTTCATTGAGCATATCGAATGATGGGGTTTGGACTGAATGTCTTAGGTTTATGGGGTTTCAACCCTTCACCCTTACGAGTTCTTACTGATGGCTCCACTCATAGTGATTCATTCTCAAGTCTATCATATCAAACTTCTCCTGATCTTGAAATTTTTGCTAATTAACAATAGGCATCTTAGGCTTTCTTTTGTATGTTTATTAACAACATTCACCCTTCGGGGTTCGTTGTACTCAACTCTATTTGTGCAGCTGACATGCATATTTTGTATGCTTTCCTTTGCATTCATTTGTAGTTTGTCTTGGCAAAGCTTTGAGGATGTTTCTACCAATCAAAACGGGCTCAACCCTTCAACTGCTTTCTAGGAAGATCATGATTTCATCGAACCTTATTTCTACTTGTCCTACTAGCGGATCCTTTTAGGGTGCACTAAACATAATAAACTTTTAAGTTTGAGGCATGCCAAGTCCTTGGCACCTCATGCCCTTCGAGGATTTCTAGCCTATACGAGCCTCGTCTAAACACATTTTTGACTTTGTAGGGCCCTTCCTAATTAGGGGCTAATTTTCCTTTCTGTCCAATCCCGGATGCTTTAATCTTTCTGAGAACCAAGTCTCCTTGATGAAAGAACCTTTCTTTAACCCTCAGGTTGTAGTAGAAAGATGCTCGCTTCTGATGTTCCACAATCTTGGCATTTGCCTCATCTCTGACTTCATCAATTAGATCAAGAGCCAACCTCATTCCTTCTTCGTTCGATTCAGGCTCAAAGGCCCCTACTCTTATCTCCACTAGCACCACGGCTTCTGTCACATAGGCTAACAGGAATGGAGTTGCTTCAGTAGTAACCTTGCAAGTGATACGATATGCCCAAAGTATAGGGAGCAACTCGTCCACCCAAGTGTTCCTTGAGCGTTCAACTCTCTTCTTGATTCCATCTAGGATGATTCGGTTGGCCACCTCGACTTGTATGTTTTCTTGAGGATGAGCAACTTATGTGAATCGCAACTCAATGTTGTTCTCCTTACAGTACTTTTTGAAATCTTCATTGTCAAACTGCTTCCCATTGTCCGTGACCAGGATTCATGGGATTCCATATCGACACATTACACTTTCCCATAGAAATTACAATACTTGTTTGGTGGTTATCTTGGCTAGAGGTTTAGCCTCAATCCACTTAGTGAAGTAGTCAATTGCCACTATCAAGAACTTCCTTTGTGCACTTGCTACTGGAAATGACCCAAGTATGTCCATGCCCCACATGGCAAACTAGATTGGTGAGTTAACTGATGTTAACATCTCGGGCGGTTGCCTAACCACAGGTGCATGCTTTTGACACCATTCACACTTCTTCGCATAATCTTTCGCATTATCAAGCATATCTGTCTAGTAGTAGCCTAGACATGTGATTTTATGAGCAAGGGCCCTGCCCCCCAAGTGCTGCCCATAAATTCCCTCATGAACTTCTTTCAAGGCTAACTCCGCGTCCTGGGGTCGTAGATACTTCAAGTAAGGAATGACAAAAGACTTTTTGTATAAGATCCCTTCGATCAAGGCGTACCTCAATGCTCTCACTGTCAACTTTCATGCCTCCAAAGCATTATTTGGTAACCAGCCGGTTTCAAGATGAGCCTTAATGGGGTCTATCCAATAGCCACCTATGTCAATAGGTGCTATTAGTTTTCCATTGATGCTCGGGGTATTCAAAACTTGGAAGTATACACTTCCGGCATAGTTCTCTATCTCAGAAGAATCAAATTTTGACAAGGCATCAGCCTTCATGTTTTCTTCTCTAGGGATGTGTTCCATATAGCATTCATCAAACTGGGTCATTATGGCTTTCACAAGCTTCAGATATTTGGCCATGGTTTCATCCTTAGCCTCAAATTCTCCATTTATTTGTGAGACTGCCAATCTCGAGTCGCCGCAGACTTTGAGATTATTAACTCTTAAGGCCCCAGCCAAACCTTAGCTAGCTATCAGGGTTTCATACTCAGCTTCATTGTTTGTTGTCAGAAAGTCCAACTTTAGTGCATACTCAATGAGAAATCCATCGGGACTTTGTAGCACTAAACCTGATCCGCTTGATTTTGTTTTTGATGCCCCATCAAAATAGAGCACCCGGTATTCCTTAAATACCATCTCTTCATCTTGTTTTTCAACTTATTTGCCCTCCAAGGGTACTACTTCCTGCCTCCCGACTTTTTGGTTGTCGATGGTACATTCAACCATGAAGTCAACAAGTGCCTGCGCTTTAATGGTCGTTCGAGGCTTATACTTGATGTCGAACTCTCCTAACTCAATTGCCCATTTGATCAATCTTCCGCTGACCTTAGGATTATGCAGAATGTTTCTTAATGGTTGGTTAGTCAAGACTTCTATCTTATGCGCCTGATAGTACGGGCGTAATTTTCTTGAGGCCATGATCAAGGCTAAAGCAAACTTTTCTATCAGAGAGTAGTTTACTTCTGCTCTGTGCATAATTTTGCTCACATAGTAGATGGGTTTTTGAACCTTTGATTTTTCCTTCACCAAAACAGCTCCCAATGCGGTGTTTGAAACTGCCAAGTATAGATAGAGCGTTTCTCCAGGTTTTTGTTTTGCCAACAATGGTGCTTCAGTCATGTATTTTTTCAAGGCCTCAAAGGCTTCTTGGATTTCTGATGTCCACTCAAAAAATTTCATGTTCTTCAATGCTTTGAAGAAGGGTAGACACTTTTCCCCTGACTTGGAGATGAACCTTCCCAATGTTGCCACTCTCCCAGTGAGTTTCTGAACATCTTTAATAGAGTACGGTGGTTCCATATCCATAATTGATTTAATTTTGTCGAGGTTGGCTTCAATTCCTCGTTTAGAGACCATCAGACCCAAAAACTTGCCTGACCCTACGCCAAAGGCGCACTTAGTAGGATTCAACATCATTTTATGGTGTCTCAGCACTTCAAATGCCTCTCGGAGGTGCTCTATATGATCGGCCTTATCAAGGATTTTGACTAACATGTCATCCACGTAAACCTCCATGGTCTTGCCAATGAGATGTTTGAAAATTTTGTTCACTAATCTTTGTTATATGGCACCTGCATTCTTGAGTCCAAAGGCCATAACTAAGTAGCAGTAAACACCAAAATAAATAATGAATGATACATTGCGAATGTCATCCTTATGCATCTTGATTTGGTTGTATCCGTTGAAGCCATCCATGAAACTTAGCATTTTGTGCCCTGTAGTGGCATCTATTAAATTGTCGATCCTTGGTAGGGGAAAATAGTCCTTAGGACATGCATCGTTCAAGTCCGTAAAGTCTACACACATTCTCCACTTTCCATTGGCTTTCTTGACCATTACCGGGTTAGCCAACCATTCAGGGAATTGAATCTCTTCAATGAATCCTGCTTCCAAGAGCTTATCTACCTCTTGTTTTATGGCATCTTGCCTTTCTAGAGCAAAGTTCCTCTTCTTTTGCTTCACCGTCTTCCTTTCGGGATCTACGTTCAACTTGTGAGTTATCAATTAGGGATCAATCCCTGGCATATCAGCTGCTATCCAAGCAAAAACATCTTCATTCTCTTGGAGGAAAGATATAATTTTGCCCTTCCAGGGTGTAGGCAACAGTGCTCCAATGTAAGTGACTTTATCTGGTTCTCCTAGAACTAAGGGGATAGGGATCAAATCCTCAGTTGGCTTTCCCCTTCTATCTTCATCATCCCTTGAATCCATGTCCTCAATTGGGAGAACCTGCCCCCTGCTCCATCAGGTCTTAGTGCGGCTACATAACAACTTCTAGCCATTTTCTGATCTCCTCGCTCTTCACCAACCTCGTTCCTTGTAGGAAAATTTATTTTCAAGTGGTATGTTGAGGCAACAACCTTAAAGCATGAAGGCCGGTCCTTTCAAGGATTTCATTATAAGTAGAGGTTGCCTTTATAACCAAGAAGTTCAGCATTTGAGTCGTTGTCTTCGAGCCTTGCCCTATAGTCATGGGGAGCTGGATTGTGCCTTCAACCTTTGATTCGACTCCATTGAATCCGTAGATAGGCATGTTTAAGGGTGTCAACTGTGATTCAGTATATCCCATCTTGATAAAACCATCGTGGAATAAGATGTCCATAAAAGCTCCGTTGTCAACCAGAACTCTCTTGGTTTCAGAATCACCTATCATAGGTGTGATGACCAATGGGTCATCATGAGGAAATGTTACCCCTTCTAGGTCAGAATCATCGAAGCTAATGGTAACTTTTGTTTTGGCACGTTTCGGTGCTTCTCCTATAACAGTCATTACCTCTCGGGCATAAGCTTTCCTTGAGTTTCGGGAGGACCCAACAACAGTCAGTCCTCCAAATATCATGTTGATGATAGGCCCTCGGGGATTAGGATTACGATCTTGATCGTTGTCCCTCCTATCATAGTCTTTCCTTTCATAGTTTCCTAGTTGATTTCCTCGATTCCCATCCTTAGTGAACTTATAGAGTTTTCCTCTTCGGATTAAGAACTCGATCTCATCTCTCAGTTGTCTACAATCGTCGGTGTCATGACCAACTTCTTAATGGAAACGGCAAAATTGATTCTTGTTTCATTTCTCCAAGTCGGATCTTAGTGGCTTTGGCCATCGAAGATCTTCTTCCTTCTCAATATCCATCAGAATTTGACTTCTTGAGGTGTTAAACCTTGCATACTCATTGAACCTGGATCCAAAGTTGTTCTTTTTAGGTGGAGAGTCAGAATCCTTCGTTGTCCTGAGATATTTGTCCCCAGCGTCATACCCTTGAGTCTCCTTTTTCTTTTTTTCTTTTTCACTTCCCTCAACAGTGGGTTCATATTTCTTCATGCTTTCCTCGGCCTTGATATACTTTCTGGCTCTATCTTGAAGCTTCAACATGCTTTCGGGTGGATGCTTTGCCAAGGATCTCTTGAAGTGATCATCAGTGGTTCCTTGTTGCAGGGCTATCATAGCTACTTTGTCCTCCAAGTCCGGGACTTTCAGAGCCTCCCTAGTGAATCGATTTATGTATTCCCTCAATGATTCATTCTTTCCTTGTTGGATTCCCATAAGAGATGCAAAACTCTTTTCATGCACCCTTCAACTAACAAACTGATTGATAAACGCCTTGCTCAGTTCCTTAAAAGATCCAATAGAATTGGGAGGTAGACGTCTGTACCAACGCTTAGCCATGCCCGCTAGGGTTTGTGGAAACGCTCGGGACTTGATTGCATCATTGGTAGGCTGCAATAGCAGTGCATTAGAGAAAGTTCTCACGTGATTCGCGGGATCTCCCGTTCCATCATAAGCTTTAATGGTTGGCATCTTGAATTTTCTGGATATATTATCTTTCATGACATCCTTAGTGAAAGGTGGTGTAGGATCATCAGGATCTCCTAGGGGTAACAACACAGTAGGATCATCCTTTGGGGCTTCAGCCCTCTTGGTTCTTCTCGGTGCCGGATCTAAATTGATCACCGGGACTCTTCCAATTTCTTGGCTTTGTGCTTTTGCAGCCTCCTCTTCCGCCAGTACTTTCTTGAGCCTTGCAGCCTCTGCCTCATGGGCCGCAATCTTTTCCTTAGTGGTTTGGGGTTGTTCCCGATTTGTTTGGGAAGAACGTCTCCTTCTTAGGGCAACATCCCTCTCTTCTCCAGTTGAATAATTCTCATCCTCAGTATAGGGACCTGAGTAGTCTTGAATCAAGTGGGTCTGTCTAGTCTGAGTTTGTTGAGTTTGGGGTCCCAGACCTTGAATATAAGATGGCACATATTCTTCGTGATAGGTTGGATTGATACCACTGTTGCCCACCGTGGGTCAAGGTGGCATACCATAGGTTGGCATCCCTAGAGTTTGAGTCGCGTATTGGGGAAGATCCTTGGTGTGAAGTTGAAGGCCACGTGGTGCATTCACGAGCAGTGGGGAGATTGTGATTGGTTGCTGGAGAGTGGTCTCTTGTGGGTTAGGTCCATGAACGACCATTTGCAGGGGATTCGTCCCTTCAACCGAAATTGGGATTTCTGGTCCTTGAGTAGTGGTGAAAGGGATATTTTCCCCTTGAGTGCCAGTAGTTGGCGGCGGTTGGCTTCCATGAGTCTCTGTTTCAGAGGTAAGAGGAAGTCCTTCAGAAGTATGAGTCTCTCGAGTCGTTCTTCGTGTGTTTGCAATGGTTGATGTTGTCTTCCCACAGACGGCGCCAAATGTTGTGGAATAAAAACTTTGCTTGCGAATTTAATGCTAGGGTTAGAGAGCTTTGAGCTTTAATGGTTGCTCTTGTTATCGGGGACTAACTCGGTCCTAAAAAGATGCCTACGTATATCTAGTGTTTAAAGAATCAAGCCAATAAAACGTAGTTCTTGGTGTTGCCCTCAGGGCTATGGCGGCAGGGGCACACCAAGTATGTAGTGACTTGTATGTCCTTATTCGAGAATGAAGTCTAAAACGGTGTAGATGACGTATGGAGTTGTGTCCAAAACGTAGTTCTGAGATGAGGGGTCAGACCCTTTATATAGGCGTTTAGAAGTCTAGTGGATAAATATTGATTTCCTTGAAGGATAAATCTTATTCTTGACGGTGGATAAGTATTATCACTTCCTTGAAGGATAAGTCTTATCCTTGACGGTGGATAAGGATTAATTCTATATACTTCCTTGTAGGAGTTGTTTCCATATCATAACGAACTTGTATTGAAAGAAGCCCGCGTGTATTAGAACAAGCCTGTATTGGATGTCTTCTAATACAGGTTGTACTTCTAGCCCAAATATTAATTACGAACTTAATATTTAATTAGAGTTTTGGACCTTATTAATGGGCCTTATTTATGGACCAGCTAGGTTTAATTAATGCAATATTAATTATGTCTTTAGGGTTATTTTTAACCCATATCAATAGGTATTTGATTATTTATATTGTAATATTTTTAGTAATTGCATTTGTTAAGAAAAATAAGTAGACATGTTAAAATAGAAAAAAATTATAATGTGTTTTAGCTGAAAAGGTAATTGGTTATAAATAAGTATTTGATTATTTATATTTTAATATTTTTAGTAATTACATTTGTTAAGAAAAATAAGTAGGCATGTTAAAATAGGTAAACTTTTAAAAAAATAATTATAATATTAAGTTTAAAAATAAATAACTAAAGGTTTATTCGTGATATTTTTGAAAAATGAGGGGTTTTAGTAAGGAAAAATAGAAAAACTAACATGTTTTAGTTAAAAAAGGTAATTGCCCGTGATATATTTGAAAAAGTCGGGGAATTTGTTAGAAAAAATAAAATAAATAATGTATTTTAGGTGAAAAATGTAATTGGTTATAAATCTATAAATAAGTAAGGTTAATTAAGTAAAAACATGAATTTAAGAAAGGGTAATTAAGTAAAATCACAACGTACCATACCGACCGACCAAACTTTTAATGTTTCATCTATTATATAATAGTATTTATATGTTTTGCAAGAAAAACATTGCAAAACGTATTGTTCTGCAAAACATATTGAATTTGCAGAACATACAAGTTTAGTTTGCAAAACAATCATGATTTTCAAGATTTTCAATGAAATGATGATTTTAACAAACATTATTTGCAAAATAATATGTTTTGCAATTTTTTGATTACAAAATATAATCTATTTTGTAATATTTTGATTGTAATATATCAAGATATTTTAACATTTCTTATCCTCTTATCATCCAATAAATTAAATATAACTATTTAATAAATGCTTATAATAATTTGAATTTTGGAAAGTAATTTTATATTTAAAAATATCATAGAGTAATTACTTTTTGGTGAACAAGGAACTTTTAACTAGGTTGAGCATTCGGTTATTCGGTAATCGAACCGAATTATAATTCGGTTACCGAATACCGAATAAAAGCAAAATCTATAACTGAATTAAGAATCGAAATAATTTCGGTTATTTATCGAACCAAATTAATTATTTCGGTTAAAACTCGTTACCGAATTTAAAAACCGAATTAGAAAAAAAATTCCGAATTAAAATCGATTGTTAAGAGAAACATCAAACATGTAGTATCTTTTAATACAAATAAGGAGTTTCAATATAAGATAAAATGCTACCAATACATAAAATTTGAAAAATAATGTTTTTAAACAAAATAAAGTGAGTCCCAGTCTCTTAGAGACTTGATAACAATCTGCAACAGACAAACAAAACACTAACAACAACTCAACAACAAGACTCAAGGCCATCAATCAGCGATCACTGGTAAGGTAACAAGCAGCAACGCAACACACAAAAATAAACAAAATAACAATCATATATAACCAAAATTATAGTATAAATGACATATCATATATAATATAATAAATATTATTTATAATATTTTATATTTTTGGTTAATTCGATAATTCGGTAATTCGGTAAAAAAAACGAAATACCGAATAACACATATTTTTAAAATTGAATTAGAACCGAATTATTTCGGTTCAGTTAACCAAACCAAATTATTTCAGTTATCTCGGTTCGGTCTTTTCTATACAAAATGTCAACTAAACATAGTAAATGAAAGAGCAAGAGTTCTGCATATATCTAACTTTACAGAAAGGATCCAAGTTTGATGGAAGGCGATAGGAAATTACTTTGGCATCCTCCTTTTCAATTATATTTTGTTACTATTTACAGCTTACTACTGGTTACTACTTGCTATCATTCTTTTATATATTGTCTTAGTCCCTTTTTTGTATTCTCCTTTTCTTGTACACATTTTGATGTTTTCGGAAAATTTACTTGTAGATAATATTATTTTTGATTTTATTTTGTATAAAAAGAAATTATAATGTGCGTCGGTAAATTATTTATTATGCGTGGCAATAAGTTATCTTTAATATAGAAAATCTGAATGACGACGGTGTGTACTCTATTGTTTAGTCATTGGCATAAGTCTTTAATCCTAATATATTTATGAACGGCAACAGAAAAAATTAAATATTTTATAAATCTTTTATTTTAACCGTTCAGTTACGACGTTGGACCTAATTAAGATTTATGTAACAACTGGTCACAACGTTGATTCCTCTCTGTATAGAATTAATATGATGCCGAAATTTTCAAATAGAAAATGACTCACTAAACAGAAGATTCTATCAATTTACGAGTCCATACAAATTTTTTAGTTTAGTCAAAACAAATTTAAATAGGAGGACTGTTTTTGGACCAACACAATACACCAATTTCTACGCATGATCGTCTAATCAAAATTGAGAATTATTCCGATGTTTGTAGAATATGTTACAATTTTCTATTATTTTTGACTTGACAAAACTAAAATTGGAACTTAGAATCGAATTAGAATGTGGGTAAAATCAACATTTACAGCTTTCATTCTTTTTCTTAACCGTTATCTTAAAAATGATCCGAGGGCTGTCCGTCAAATCACATCAGCATCAATTTTTTACTGTGTTGCTACATAGACCAACCAGAAGTACCTTTTACCAACAGATCCCTATCCTACTACTACTCACTAGACTGTTATTGTTTTCGACTTTCCGATCACTCACATAATTTTATTCGTTTAAATTAATTTTCGATGAATAAAAAATAAGTCAGCTTCGTTCTAATTCCATTAAAAATTATTTCCAAATTTTTATCTCTCAATTATTGAATATTTGTTCTATCAAAATATAAATTAGTTCCGAACTAATTCCGTCACCTTACCTTGCGAATACAATAACATTATCCTCAACTTTATAATAACAATATAATACTATTATAACATCTCCCCACTCACTCTGATATCTTTTCGATTTGTTATATCATCCTCTTGATTTTCTTACGTTTGCGCCGCACAACTTGCACATACAATCTCTCTCTCTCTCTCTCTCTCTCTCTCTGATATCTTACAACCATGGACGACCGTACTACAAACCCAACTCACATCACCATGTCAGACACAATCTTCGAGTGTGTAATAGCTTACATAACCGATCCAAAAGACCGTGAATCAGTTTCACTAGTTTGTTCCAGATGGTACCACCTTGACGCGCTCACAAGAAAACACATCACAATCGCGTTCTGTTATACATGCACACCTAAACAGTTACTAACTAGGTTTAGTCACATAGAGTCTGTTAAACTTAAAGGAAAGCCACGAGCTGCCATGTTTAATTTGATCCCTGAGGATTGGGGAGGCTATGTTAAGTCTTGGGTTGTCGAGTTTTCGAGGAGCTTTGTTTGTCTTAAGTCTTTTCATTTTAGACGTATGATTGTTAAGGATGAGGATCTGATTATGCTTGCGACAGCGCGTGGTAAGACGCTCCAGGTGTTGAGACTTGATAAGTGTTCCGGGTTTTCCACTGATGGTTTGTTACATGTTACTCGTTCTTGCAGGTACTATTTTTGTTAGATTCTTTATAAGTCATTTATGATTAGCTATTATGCTCATTATTTTTATTTATAATTTTTAGTTGGGGGATTTTGTATTTTTGAGAAATTAGTTGTTGAATTACTAGTAAATTTAAGAGTTGTTTACTTGTTTTATGTTTGTACTAATTTAGTTGTAATGTTAAAGTTTAATGAGGGTTCTTTTATGATAGGAGATAATGTGTATGACTGAAAATGGATAGGATAAGAAATGTGATTCCAGAAGTAAATAGGTTGGTAGTTTTAGGCAAAAAGGTGGTTTGCTATTTGCCTAACAAGGGGGAAAGTTTTTGGTTCTTGGTAGGGTTGTTACAAAGCAAAAAGAAAGTGTTTAACTGTTTAAGGTTCAAAATTTCATTGTTTGATATGTATTTATGGAATTAATAGGACAATTTGTAATTTTTATCTTTTAAGTAAGTTTCCGGCCCCAATGAGTTCTAAATCTGGTTAAGTTGGAATTACCTTTGCTTGGGAAAATTTGGTGACCTTATGGAATATCATTTTAAAAGTTCCACTGTTTAATGTATATACTTGTAGAATCAACTCACTCGATATGAAAAATTAGGACAGCTTGTAGTTTCAATCCTCGGATATCAGAACTAGCTCTGCTTACCATCTCGGTCATTTCCTTGTGGTTTCACCAGTATGATTTGATTTATTATCATATTGATTCAAGGAGATACAAGTTGTATAAATAGTTCAACTTTGCAGGATCAGTAGACTGGTCCAGGTTTGTTGAATTTTAAGTTAATAAAACTGACTACTGAGTAATAGAATCTAACAAGCCCTTACCTATTTGTTACTTAAGACTGTGTGATTGTTGAAATGTTCGATTATGCTCAGTCAAGCTCTGAAGTACTATAATTCAGCACAAAAAAACTGGTTTTAAGTGATCACTTGGTTTTGAATCTTTTTCATATATGATATATCTGTTTATAACTTGACTTAAGAGATGCTTGCTGTATATGATTTTAATGCATTACTACAACTTTTTCAGAAATATCCGAACTTTATATATGGAAGAGAGCTCAATCATTGAGAATAGTGGAGAATGGCTTCATGAGCTTGCACTGCACAACACAGTTCTTGAAACACTTAATTTTTATATGACAGAGCTCACTGAAGTCAGCTACCACGACCTTGAACTTATAGCCAAGAACTGTAGATCCTTAGTCTCAGTCAAAATTAGCGATTGTGAAATTTTGGACCTTGTTGGTTTCTTCGGGGCTGCATCTGTGCTGGAAGAATTTGGTGGGGGTTCCTTCAATGTTCAACCAGAAAGGTATAATATTGTACCAGTTCCCCCAAAATTATGTATCTTGGCCCTAACTTACTTGGGGAAGCATGAATTACCCCATGTATTTCCTTTAGCATCCCGAATAAAAAAATTAGATCTTCTCTATGCTCTTCTCGACACAGAGGACCATTGTCTATTGATTGAAAGGTGTCCCAACTTGGAAGTTCTTGAGGTAAACCCACAAATTCTATCCTGTTTCTCTGCATCAGTACACATATATATTATCATTTTTTGATATGTACTGAGAGGCCATGTATAGAGCTTGTTCCCTTTTTGTCATCCACTTTTTACAAGCAGATGCTTATACATAATAACATGGTATAGAGAAAATTGTGCTTTTCTTCCGTGTATTGACTTGCTAAGCTTCTTTACTGATTTTGAAGGTCATAAGGCTTAATGCACAGATCCTATTTTCTTACAGTTATCCATCTCTATTTCAGTTTTTCTTTCTGGGCTACTTATCGAAGAGATTAGACCTAAAATTAGCCTACTTATTCAGATAACATTATCTATATATAATACTGAAAAGGAGTTGTACAATATACTATCTGTAGTACTCATCTTTATCTTTTTTTTAAAGAAATTATCGTTGTCTTTCTTTTCTTTTGGACAGACCAGGAACGTTATTGGTGATAGAGGATTGGGAGTCCTTGCGCATTCTTGCAAGAAACTGAGGCGGCTTAGGATTGAGCGAGGTGCAGATGAACAAGAAATGGAAGACGTGGAAGGAGTAGTGACACAGAGAGGATTAATATCTTTGGCAGAAGGATGTCTTGAGTTGGAATACCTGGCTGTATATGTTACTGATATTACAAATGAATCTTTAGAATGCATGGGCAGGCATTTGAAAAATCTTTGTGATTTTCGATTGGTCTTACTTGATCAACAGGAAAACATAGCTGATCTACCGCTTGACTATGGAGTTCAAGCTCTAGTAAGAGGTTGCCATGAGCTTAGAAGGTTTGCTTTATATCTTCGGCTTGGGGGATTGACAGATGTGGGTCTTGGTTTTATAGGGCAATACATCCAAAATGTGAGATGGATGCTTCTAGGTTATGTAGGGCAGTCGGATGCTGGGCTTTTGGCATTATCTAGAGGCTGCCCTAAATTGCAAAAGCTAGAAATGAGGGGCTGTTCCTTCAGCGAGGGTGCAATTGCTATTGCTGCGTTGCAGCTAGTTTCTTTAAGGTACTTATGGGTGCAAGGATATAGAAGATCCCAAACAAGTAACGGTCTATTGGCCATGGCTCGCCCTTTCTGGAATATCGAATTGATACCTACCAGACGTGACGTTCATGCTGATGCCCTTGGAGAGCCTGTTGAAACTGAACAACCAGCACATATACTTGCATATTATTCCTTAGCTGGACAAAGAACAGATTTTCCAGATTCGGTTATTCCTTTACACCCAATTTCTTTGAATGCCTCGTAGATTTGTGTACATACTTTTCCATGGGTTAGGGTTCCCAATCCAGTGCTGAGTTTGTATCCTGTTTATAGGTTTGTGTATACTGTATACCATGTTTGATAAGAGAATTTTTCTCCTGGTTTCCCTCTTTAGTCTGGTTCGGTCTCAGATTGATTTCGACATGTAAGTTTGATTGAATTCATTATTTAGATAGCATTGTACTGCATGTGTTAACAATGAAGACTTGTATCAGTTCTGTAATTCTTTCGTTTTTTTTTACTTAAAGTTGCCACTTTGAGAAGTGGAGTTATGTACCGTTTCTTTCCCATCTACATGAGAGAGTCGTAATGCATTCAAAAAAAATCCAGAGAACGTTTTCAAATAAGCGGAGGGGACCTGTCATTCCATTTTGTCATTTATCAGGAGAAATCTAGTAAAGTCTATCCATAACAGCAACCGAACAAGGGCCAAACAGTGTGTCAAATTTGACACTTTTCAACACAATAACCTTCCAAGTAGGATCTGCTTGGAACTGCACTTCTGTCCTAATGGCTGCATTACTAACATTTCTGCACGGTACCTGAATGCTGCACTATAAGCAAATCTTCATCTATTTTCTCTGCCTCTGCTTATGTGCTCACACACAAGATTGATGTATCAATTTCACCACGGCTGTTGTGGATACGTCGTTAAACTTTTTGGTTTTCCTCATGGATTGCTCTGTAAGACGGATTTTAATATCAAATTTCAAATTCTGTCCTTAACAATATTGTCTGCATCAATTACTTTCATTGAAGGAAGTAAATATTGTTCATATAAGCGAGCATCACACTTTTTTGGATGCGGATGCCAGAAACATTGATAATTATATTCATCCATGATGGAACACTTACTGACAATGTGCTGGGAATAAACAAACTCATCCATGTCATTCCAGAAGCAGGTCGTTTTGCATATAGTAAAATGTAATGTATTAATACCTCTCTGTTTCTGCTTTTTTTACTTTTCATGAATATTATGATGCCTGAGTTGCATCGTATCCTAACCAGTGTAGCACCAAAGTTCGGATCAATTAACTTTAGTGAACATCAGGGTGACTATATGGATCTTGAACAGCGATCATGACATGGACACGCGTGACCTGCACATGTCATTCCTCCTAGTTTCTTTTCAGTTACTGCCACTTAAGAATGGATGATATATTACTGTGAAATGAAATGAATATTTTGATATCGAAGTAGGGTTACATAAGTCAGGTTTTATATACATAACAAATCTACATGATATACTTCAAGTAACAAGAGATAAACATAATATTTGATATGATGTAGTTTATCCTTGAGCCTTATCAGTTTGTTGTTGCTCTTGTGTTGACTTGATCTGGTCGGTACTATCATTAGGCCCCCTCAAGTTGGGCGGCGTTTCAACAAGCCCCAACTTGGTAATATGAGACTGAAAAGCAGCGCGAGAAAGAGGTTTGGTAAGTGTATCAGCAACTTGATCAGCTCCATGTATGTGTAGGACTTCCACAAGTTTGTTTTGAACTTGATCACGGACAAAATGAAAATCTATGGCTATATGTTTCATGCGGCTATGAAACACTGGATTTTGACAAAGGTAAGTAGCACCCACATTGTCACAGTAGATTCTGGGAATGGTAGTTAGAGGAACCCGTAATTCACGCAAAAGATTCATCACCCAATTAGTTTCTGCCAATGCGCTAGCGACTGCACGATACTCAGACTCCGTAGATGATCGTGCAACAGCACGTTGCTTTTTGGATGACCAGCTGATTGGGTTACTACCAAAATAAAGGATATAGCCTGTTGTGGAGGATTTGTCTGAAGGATCGCCAGCCCAATCGGAGTCTGAATAGATGAATAATTTCTTGTCTCTGGTTCGTGCTAAAAATAATCCATATGATTCAGTATGCTTTAGATAACGCAGCAGTCGCTTAACAGCTTGCCAGTGAGACTGTTTAGGGCAGTGCATAAACTGCGATAATTTATTCACAGAAAATGAGATGTCAGGCCTAGTAAATGACAGGTATTGTAACTTTCCGAGCACCCTGCGATACATAGTCTCGTCCACTCCTGGGCTGTTTGAATCTAAAGAAAGAGGAGGACGAGAAGCCATTGGTGTGTGGACACCATTACTATCCGCCATGCGAGTCTCCTGTAACAAGCCATTGAGATAATGTTTTTGTGACAGAATAATACCATTAGGCCTGTGCAACACCTGAACACCCAAAAAATAATCAAGACGACCAAGATCTTTTAAGGAAAACCTGGCAGATAGGCAAGAAATAACTTGACGTATGATTGTAGACGTAGAACCGGTGATAATGATATCATCCACGTAAACAAGTATAAACACTGTAAACTGAGAAGTGTGCAAGATAAAGAGTGATTCATCTGACCGTGACATGGAGAATCCGATAGAGAGTAGAAAAGTGTGTAGTTCAGTGTACCAAGTGCGAGGTCCTTGCCTAAGACCATAAATCGCTTTCCTGAGTTTACATACATAATGAGGAAGATCAGGGTGTTCAAAACCTGGGGGTTGAGACATATACACATCTTCTGATAAATGCCCTTGAAGAAAAGCATTATTTACATCAAGCTGGTGAAGTGGCCAGTGATTTTGCACCGCAATAGACAATACCAAACGCACAGTTGTAGGTTTAATAACAGGACTAAATGTTGCATGGTAGTCCAATCCAGGCCGTTGGGTGAAGCCCTTAGCAACAAGCCGGGCTTTGTAACGATCAACAGAGCCATCAGGTTTATGCTTTACTTTAAATATCCACTTGCAAGCCACAACATTTTTCGACGCATCCCTCGGAACAAGATCCCATGTATGATTTTTGAGTAAAGCATCAAATTCATCTTGCATAGCCTTACGCCAGTGAGGATACTGTTTTGCTTGTGTATGAGTGTTGGGGACATCTGATGGTGACAACTTGGCTGTATAATTAAATGGTAACTTTGGTTTGTAAATCTGATTCTTGGAGCGAGTTGTCATCTGGTGTGTTGATTCAGCGTATGGTATATTGGCAGAAGGGTGGGATGAATAGGATGCGACGCTGGTAGGATGAGGTAAGGAAGAAGATGTGGAAGTTGACAAATCTGGTGAAGGGGATCCATGGAGGGAGTGCCCTGCTGATGCCGGTGACTGTTCAGATGGTAAAGATGGTGGTTGACACACAGGAGCAGGTATAGGAGGAAGTAGCGGTGACACTTGATTTGTGGTTGAAGCTGGTGTTAGTGGTGAAAGTGACTCAATACAGGAGATTACATCCCACTCTGGAAGATGAGCATTCCGAGTAAGGTGAGAAAACATTGATGCGAATGGAAAGTGGTTCTCATGAAAAATGACATCTCGTGAAATATACAATTTTGATTTCATAGGATCATAACACTGGTGTGCATGATGTTGAATGGAGAAACCGAGATACACACATGGAGTAGAACGTGGTTGTAATTTATTAGATGTATACGGCCTCAACCACGGATAACATAAACAGCCAAATACACGTAACTGTGTGTAATCAGGGGAGTTTCCAAATAAAGCTTCAAATGGGGATTTATTGTGCAGAGGTTGGGAAGGTAATTTATTAATAAGGAAGACAGCATGGTGACATGCCTGTGACCAAAAAGAGGCTGGAAGTGAAGCCTGATGAAGCAAGGTTTTTGTAGTTTCAATAATATGACGGTGACGACGTTCTGCAGTTGCCACCCTCTGAGGTGTATATGGAGGGGATGTTAAATGTTCAATACCATGAGCATGAAGATAGGGACGAAGTCCAACAAATTCCCCGCCACCATCAGTATAGAGAGAATTGATCTTACACTGAAAATGGCGTTCAATTAATGGGTGAAAGATTTTAAAGATGTCTAAAACCTCACTTTTATTTTTGAGAGTGTATAGCCATGTATATTTAGTAAAGTAGTCGACAAAAATAAGATAGTAAACTTTATTATTAATAGAAAGTACAGGAGAAGGTCCCCAAAGATCACTAAACAAGATTTGCAAAGGACGAGTACATTGGAGAGTGTTAACAGAAAAAGACAACCTATGACTTTTATTGCAGCTACAGGAGTTACACACTGATAAATTATTAGGCTGACTAAATGGTAATGCAAAAGAATGTAAAATAGACCTGAGCGACTGCAGGTGTGGATGACCTAGACGTTGATGCCAAAGAGAGAGGGAAGGTGTTTTTGAGGCAACATATGATTGAGGACCAGGAGATGAAGACATTGATGATTGGGGCCATTGATACAAACCATCTTTATTCTGACCGCGCACCAGGGGTACTCCCGAATGTAGATCCTTCACACAAAAAGAATTTGGAGAGAATTCAATTGATGTTGAGTTATCTGAACAAAACTTAGAAACAGATAATAGATTTTGTTTAATAGCAGGTGCACATAGAGTGTTTTTAAGATTAAATGTATGATTAGGAGTAGAGAGGCATGTGTTACCAGAATGTGTAATTGGTATGGTATTACCATCACCCATGGAGATCGAGGATACACCACTGTAATCATGTGGATATGCAAGATGCTGGGTATCGGTAGTGATATGATGTGAGGCACCTGAGTCGACAATCCAGGGTACGTTCGGCTGATTACTCGTGCCGGCGAAGTTAGCTTTGGCTTCAAAGTGATTGTGGGAGCGAGAGCGGCAAACTTTGGCTGAATGACCGTAGCGATCACATAACTGACAGCGAATACGAGTACCATTATAATTGGTAGCAGAAGCAGGCCGCCATCCCTTGGAATGAGCAGATGATGGCGGTGATGATGGACGCCACTGGTTTGGTGGTTGGGATCTCCTTGAGGGCCTCAGATTATAGGAGTAATGACCTTGTGCAACTGCAGCTGTAATAGGGGTAGGGCCTTGTGCCAGTTCAGCATGCTTTAAGAAAAGTTCATGATCGAGAAGCTTTTCATACAATTCTTCATAGGAAATTGCAGACTCACGTGCTCTGATAGCACCAGCAATTGGATGGAATTCTTTTCCAAGCCCACTCAATATTTTAACAACCAATTCAGCGTTGGTTACAGGGGAGCCTGCAGTGGCAAGTTCATCAGCAAGGGAGCGAATCTCACGAAGATATTCAGCAATTGAGCGATTTTCTTTCATAAGACGAGCTAGCTGGTCACGTAAACTGAAAATGCGAGTTTGTGATTTATTGGCAAAAGCAGTATGGAGTGAGTCATAAGCACTTTTTGCAGAGGTGGCAGTTGCCACAGTTGAAGCAAGAGTGGGGTCAACTGAAGCAAGCAATGCGTTTTGGATAAGCTTGTCCTGCCTGAACCATAGCTTGAAATCGGGGTTAGGTATCTGTTTTTCTTTTTCAGAGATAGTTGTAGGAGGTGCAGGATTTGTGCCATCAATAAAGCCATACAGGTCATGACCATGGAGAAGCATCTCAATCTGAGCTTTCCATGTTGAGAAATTTGTTGAGCCAGTTAATTTGATAGGCAATTGGGATGCAGGATTGAATTGAATGAGTTGAGTGTTGTTGACGGATGAGGAACCATCAGAATTTGTGACGATGATTGACGAGTTTGTCATATTTGATAAAAAAAAAATTGATTGAGGAGAAAAAAAAAAAAAATAGATGAGCAGTGATTTGTTTTTCGGATCGGTGTTAGCCTATAATGGCGTAGTGCTCTGATACCATAAGAATGGATGATATATTACTGTGAAATGAAATGAATATTTTGATATCGAAGTAGGGTTACATAAGTCAGGTTTTATATACATAACAAATCTACATGATATACTTCAAGTAACAAGAGATAAACATAATATTTGATATGATGTAGTTTATCCTTGAGCCTTATCAGTTTGTTGTTGCTCTTGTGTTGACTTGATCTGGTCGGTACTATCATTACCACTGATGAAGTGGCATTGCCTTGACACAGGGACAAATGCAACGGATGGATCAATGCTTGGCAACCAATGCTGATAAAGGTAATCTCCTTACACATCTATTACTCTTTACACTAACCTAGCCACCTGTACTAACTCCAATACCACCAGGCATCAAGTGTTTAACTGAACCGGAAGAAGTACTAGTTAAAGAAATAACAGAGATCAAACATGTAACGGCCCTGAGGTTTTGCCGATGCATGACTCATGAGCTAGTATTATTTACACAGCAAATGATACTTCAAACTCATACATGATATATTGCTTTGTGCAGATTTTCTGCATAATTTTAAACCTTTCTATATACGTATTACATTTCACATGCTACTCTGATATACATCATGTTAAGAAACGGATGTGCTGTATGATGCCTTTCTTTTATCTGATTACACTTGCACCAGTTTGTACATGTTATGTACCATACTCTCCACCTATGCTAGTTAGTACAACTCTTTGGTGCAGCGTACTTGCTCGTTATTTCTCAGTTGGGCGTTCTTCACAAAAATCTCACTCACCAGAGGAAGTTACCGCATTTTGGCTACACAAATTAAACTGATGTCTACAAATTAATTCTGACAAAAAAAATATCAACAAATTCAAAGTAGAAGATTATTTTGAGGATCAGGGGCAATAGTAAATCCGCACAGATAGCGTTTCACCACTTCAATTCAGTCTGCAAAGCACCTAACCCCATTTTCTGATACCTGTTCACATGAGCATCAAGCATCGATCCTATAATGGAGGGGAAAATTCTGACCGAGGAGAGTATGAAGTAAGGAAAACAATCCAAATCCTGGGAGGATGTCTTCTTTAAATAACAGATAAGAGGCTGGGATTGTTCTACCTCAAATATAGCAAAATTCATTTGAATTTTTTTTATCCTTTTGGTCTATATAATTCAAGTTTATAGCTTTTTTATTCAATTTAACAGAATTTATCCTTTTGGTCTAAATAATTCAAGTTTGTAGCTTTTTCATTCATTTGAACCAAATTTTGTATCCTATATATATTGGATGTGTTATTTATTCTTAAAGTTTTGTTTTTCATCATGTCAGACTCGCCAAAACCACCCCCGTCAAGAGTTAAATTGGCATTGATCAATGGAGATGTACCCTTGTTCCTCTGCCTGTTGCAAAAGGCGACACTGGTGTTAATGGTTAGGTTATCCCAGCCATTAACAATCCAATGAAGTTCAATGCTACATCTGATGCCATACTCTAATTTTAGAATCAGTGAATCATAGATAACTAGTATTCTACTATAACACAGAAATTCAATCCTGCATAAGATTCAGAGTAGTGAAACACATTGACCACATATCTAGTGAAAACACATTGTCTCATTGCAGCTTTACCCAACTACTGTAGAATCCAGTTAGATTCCAATTTCCATGATTGAACGAACTCATGTCAATGTTCATGGAACCTTCTAAAACCTCTCAAAAGAAGCAGAGTACCAACTCAAGAAGAGAATACACTGTTACAACTACCATTAGAAAACTTAAATATATTTGTTTCACTGCGAGAGAAGAGTCTAATTAAGCGGTAGAGGGCAAAGTTAATATAACCAAGATCCATCATATTACATCTAACAGAAAGAGAATTATAACCAAGATTCATTGTATTAGATTAAAAGGCAATAGAGAGCAAGTAACCAAGATCCTGGATCCATCATAATACAATAAACAGAACAATTGCTCCAATACCAGCAGCAACGAAGCAAACATCTAAAAGATAACAGTTGATTCATTACGAACAGTACTGAAGTCTGGCTTTAACAAAATATTATTCTACACCAGCTTAAGATATTAAAAATTAATGGCATGCAACATTTCTGAATTGGCATTTTGATGTGCTCATCTTCCATCTGCTACATCTTTTCTTCATGCAAAAACATACTCTCATAGTTAATCCAAGACCTACAGCAATATAACAAATGAAGCGTAGTAGTTATTTACTAGTAATAAATCTATACCTCACTGATGTTAAAAAGGAATAAGGCAAATGGAACTACAACCGTATAAATAGTATTACCTAACCAATTTTTCTGCCTTCTTTTCTTGGCTCAGACTGTCTTACAGCATCAACTTGAATCCCTTGGAAAGAAAATCGCTCCTGTAGACATGTAAACACAACACTTACGTTGGTTATATATAAACTGACATGCTTATTTTTTTTTTTTTTTTGCTAAGTCGACATGCATATCTTTAAACCTACTATAACTACTTTATCAATCTCTCTTCTTCTTTTTTCGCTTCAACTTACTGAACTATAATAGATGTTATTGACAATAAACATATAGGAGATTGAATTAATTTCTTACATTTTGTTCTGATTCCCATCCAATTTGAAACCATCACAGAGCTTGGAACTGAGCGGAACTAGACTCTCAGTGTAAACTAGCAAATCAGGTGGCTGTGGAAACCCATTCAGTGTGACATTCTTAACTTTCTTCCTTTCATGGTCATACCAAATAAATTTATCCCCATCCAGGGATAGAAGAATATTATCCCGAGTCTTTGAAAAAGCAACAGGGAAAAGTTTCTTATAAGATCCCAGTAAGCCTGGTTGCTCCAGTGACAATATCTTAGACCAAGAATTTTCCTCTCCGTTATTGTTCATTAGCCATAAATCCGTACAAGAACCGTGGCACTCATGAATCAAGCATAGACATCTATTTAACGCAACCAGACCAATTCCAGTTTCACCAGTACTATCCACACCAGCAGGATATGAGAGCTCTCTGTGTCTATGAACCCCAAGATCAAAAGCAAATATATTGTTATCTTCCCCAAGCCAATACAAAGACCCGTTCGCATAAACACCAAAATCTCCCCATATGCGAATGTCATTTGAAATAGTATCAGCTCGGGTCCATGTATTGCTTTTGAGGCTGTAAACAGACACCATAATGTTATAAATCTGACTATCATAAGTCCTCATAACCTTGTAGTCATCACTGACGTGATCATACCCAAAGCCAACCACACAAGACCCTATAAGCATAAAAGGAATCGGGATATTATTTGCTCTAGGCAGTTTCCTAATCTTTCTGGTTGCTGGATTCCACAGAAAAATATCATCCTCACTCTTATCATTCCTCTTCCACAAGCAGACTAAACCATTACAATTACCGGCATATCTAGTGCCAGATAGATCAGTCTTTAGAGAATCGGCAATTTCCACAGCAGTGAACTCATCCTCCGAATCCACATCAACCAAGTAATGTTTTTCACCTTTCAGATACTCCCTAACAACAATACCAGAATCAGGGTTGCACTCAATACTTTTCTCAAGATGCTTAAGCCCAAAGCTAGCGTTATCGATAAGAGAGCACCACGGTTTCGACACACATCTAAAACGCAACAGAGGCTTAACTGGTACTCGGAGTAACACTTCGAGAAGCAGCTCTTGAGGAAGGTGAGAAGTTCCAGTTAGGTAACCATCTCCCCTACATTAACCAGAAATGTTCACATATTACATATATAATGCACATACATTCAATAATATTATACTACCGTCGAAATAACCGAGTGATAAACAATAAAACACGTGTAAGTAAAAATACGATACTAATATCATACTAATCTTGAAATAATCTAGTGATAAACAATTAAACAAGTGTTGATAAAAATAAGATACTAACATCATACTAATCTTGAAATAACCGAGTGAGAAACAATAAAACATGTGTTAGTAAAAATACGATACTAATATCATACTAATCTTGAAATAATCTAGTGATAAACAATTAAACAAGTGTTGATAAAAATAAGATACTAACATCATACTAATCTTGAAATAACCGAGTGAGAAACAATAAAACATGTGTAAGTAAAAATACGATACTAATATCATACTAATCTTGAAATAATCTAGTGATAAACAATTAAACAAGTGTTGATAAAAATAAGATACTAACATCATACTAATCTTGAAATAACCGAGTGAGAAACAATAAAACATGTGTTAGTAAAAATACGACACTAATATCATACTAATCTTGAAATAATCGAGTGATAAACAATTAAACAAGTGTTAATAAAAATAAGATACTAACATCATACTAATCTTGAAATAACCGAATGAGAAACAATAAAACACGTGTTACTAAAATACGATACTACTATCATACTAATCTTGACATAATCGAGTGATAAACTATTAAACGCGTGTTAGTAAAATCCAATACTAATATTGTACCAATGTCGAAAATAAAAAATAGAACACAATACATACTTAAAGAAAAAACAGAGTGATAAAACCCTAAAAGGCCGTGTTCAGACAAGAAATCAAGAAAAGTAAAGCACAACATAAAAGAAAGAAACATGTGTACAATCATAATATTAAACCTAAAGAATATGAAAAGGGTAAGCACAATATCACAACAAAATGCATACAAAATTAAATATGGCCTAGTGGGCACAATAATAAAAAATTGATGCATATAAAATGAGAAAAAAAAGGGTTTAAAAGACAAAGAAACTTACAGTATTTGAGCAAGATCACAGGTAGTAGAGGCTGGTAATGTAGTATTCTTGGACATTTTTCTTCACTGTAAACGGCAAGCTCGCTTAATATATGTGTGTATAGAATATATGTATGTATATGTTGAGGAGGCAGAGGAGGAGGCTACAGGGAATGAAGGAGACAATATATATGGAAGAGATTAGGGTAAAACTAACAAGCCTCTCGGTAATTTTTTTTTTAATTTTTGTTTCTTGAAAAAAACAGAGACAAATGATCTGATGAAGATTGTGCACACTTTCTAAAAAAAATTACTTTTTGACAGTCTCACTTAAAATAATTTGATCGAGTATAATCGGTTCGGCTCGAGTTCGACTCGATTATATGGCTTGAGTTCGACTTCATTATATATAAAAATTATATCTAAATACTAAAAATTTATATAAATATAAATTTTTAATATATAATAATTAAAAATGATAGAGGCTCGATTAGGTTCGCGAAACTTACGAGCAGAGTAATTTAAAACTCGAGCTCGGCTTGGTAGAATATTCGAATAACTCGAGTTCGGCTCGATTATTACCGAATCGAATTCGAATATTTTACGAGCCGAGCTCGATTAGCTCACGAACTGTTTGACTCGTTTACACTCCTACTCGTGCATATATATATATATATATATATATATATGTGTGTGTGTGTGTGTGTGTGTGTGTGTGTTTTTTCCACGAATAAGAAAGCGCCATGTATCATTCAGGAAAAATATTGATTTTTTTTTATACATAACATTACTCAATAAGAGAAAGCCAAATTAAAAAAATACGTGTATTATACATTTGGTAAATATTTAATATTTTACGGTGTACTTGCCAGTTGCTTCTAGCTATATATTACAACTTTAAATAACTTTTATTGACTTCTAAAAAGTCAATGACTTTTGTTGATTTGATAAACTTTTAATGACTTTTATGGAGTTTATATATTTCATCATTAATTTTACACACTTTTTTATATTGATTTTTGAGAAATTTTACTTACATCTAATGACTTTTGATCGATAACTTATATTAATATGAATATGTTAGGCTCAAGGCATGTCTGAATACCACTATTAACAAGCCTACACATTGTGACTATGTCACTCTACATGACCTAGTGAAGTTTATCACTGGGATATAGTATAGGTCTCCATTGTACTTGTCTTGTTCTCATTTACTTAGCTTTATTCTCTATGCTCAAAGTTATAATGAGCTTAGTAAGTTTCTTGCACCTAAAATGTACATAGGCCATGGAATAATTGTCCTGGAAGAAGTTCAATTTGTTCATGCAACAGGATTGGAGTGAATAAGGCCTTGAAGAAATAAGTTGCAGAAATTTGCTCAAGTCCCTATATCGTGAAGTCAGAATGAGCTATGTCGTGAAGTCCAAAATATCCATGTCGTGAAGTACTGAGATCGCATAGTGCAAAATGAACTATGTCGTGAAGTCTTCAAGGCGCATGTCGTGAAGTGTTGAGATCGCAAAGTCAGAATGTACTATATCGTGAAGTCCTCAAAAAGACTATATCGTGAAGTCAGAAATAAGCCATATCGCATACTCCTGAAATACTCATATAGCAAAGTCATGAATGCTCTATGTCGACAAGTCAAAGAATCAGGAATATGTTGGAGTTCACGATGTCAACACTTAGACGATCTATAACAAGACAAATCAAGGTACAGAACCAAAATTCAAAGTAGACAAATATTGAAGCATCTGTTACGGTAAGGTGGTCCAAAGACATATGGCAAATCTACAGCAAAACTTGGTGTTAGGAATATGTTGTTCTTGATGATAAACATAAAACACTTAGTAGAATTTGGGTAAAGTCATTTTGTAGCTGTCAACGAAATGGCATGCTTTGCAGCATTTCGTTGACAGGAAGCTCATCAACGAAATGAGTGATGTAGCAATTGTACTGTACAATACTTCTAGTTTGATATGCATTTCGTTGTAGATATTGGATAGGTTTTCTAAGTCATGTTGACTAAGTACTAGATAGGCAAAATAGGTTGGTTAAGTGTAAATATATTATGCCTTGTAATTTTGCCTAAGTGAAGACATGTCAACGGTATGAAGATTACTCTGTCAACGGTATGGAGTTTACTCATCAACGAAACGAAGATTACTCATCAACGAAACGAAGAATAAAGCTATCAACGAAACACACCTTACTGCTATCAACGAATCATTATCACTTTTCTGAATAGTTGACAAAGTGATAGTGACAGTTTTTTGACAGATCAAAAGGAGATGTGGAAGTGTACTTTGCATTGGAAACCATTAAAATGGACATGGAGAATAAGGAAACATTCCAATTTCCAATCTGGTTATTGAGTGGGATCACTATAAGACTGAAGACAGAAGACAAAGATCTCCAATGACCATTGGACAAAAGGGATGAAAAGCAAGCTATTGACGGTTACCTTTAGTGTACTTTAGTGTAGCTAAAAATAGCTTTGTAAACTTGGGAATATATATATATAACCAAGTGTAGCAGTTAAAATAGAAGTAAGAGAAGAAAAACAAATAGATTGTATTAGCTATCTTTGAGAGCATACTTCTCTACATTCTTGTAACTGAGCAGCTGTGTACTTTTTGTATCACAGATTATTTCCGCAATAAAAATCACTTCAGTTGGATCATCAAACAATCCAACTGAAATTATTAAGTGCTTGTGGTTTTTATTTTATAAGTTCAGTTTTAATTTGTAAGTTATTTTTAAGTTTGAAAAATATCAAGAATTGTATTCAACCCCCCCCCCCCTTCTACAATTCTGTTAGGTCATTTGGGATTAACAATTGGTATCAGAGCAAGCTTCTAACAAACAAGAAGTTTAAAGATCAAGACCAAAACAGTAACCATGGTGAAGAAGGATGCAGGTGTAAAGATACCAGTTCTTGATAAGGACAATTACTTTCACTGGAAAGTAAAGATGCATTTACATCTCATGTCTATGGATGAGAGGTATGTAGACTGCATTGAGAAAGGTCCACACATTCCCATGAAGTTCGCATCTAGAGTTGGACTGCCAGATGATGCTCCTGATGTAGAGATTCCAAAACTTGTCTCAGAATGGACTATTGAAGATGTTGCAGAAATCCATAAAGATAAAAGAACCATGAACATTCTGTTTAATGGTTTGGAGCAAGAGATGTTTGACAATGTCATAAACTGTACAACCTCCAAAGAAGTATGGGACACTGTTAGAACTCTCTATGAAGGAACTGAGCAAGTTAGGGAAAACAAAATGCAGCTCCTTATACAACAATATGAGCATTTTCATTTTAAAGCTGGTGAAACCCTAAATGATACGTTTAGTAGGTTTCAAAAGCTTATGAATGGATTAAAGTTGTATGGGAGGATCTATCAAACCAAGGATTCAAACCTTAAATTTCTTAGAGCTCTTCCAAAAGAATGGAAGCCTATGATTGTTTCTCTCCGAAACACTCAAGAGTACAAAGACTACACTCTTGAAAGGTTTTATGGAACCTTAAAGACATATGAGTTAGAAATGGAGCAAGATGAAGAAATTGAAAAGGTACAGAAGAAAGGTGGATCTATTGCATTGATAGCATCTGTGAACCAACTAGAAGATGACAATGAAGAAGCTGCAAAGGCCACAACTAGTCGAGCTAGTTGTAGAAGTAATGTTAGCAAGGGTAAAGGCAAGATGACAGAAAAAGAATAACCAGAACCAGCCAACTTGGATGACTTAGATGAGATTGATGAACACATTGCTTTTCTGTCAAGGAAATTCTCTAAGTTCAAGTTCAAGAGAAACTCAGAAGCAAGGCCACCAAGGAAAGACTTTCAACCTAGCAAAAATAATTGGATTGAAAAGTCTAAATCTAAATGTTTCAATTGTGGAATGCTTGGTCACTTTGCTGGAGACTGCAGAAAGCCCAAGGTTGAGAAGGGCAACAGGAAATTTGAGCCTGTTGATTATAAAAAGAAATACTTTGAACTTATCTAGCAAAAAGAAAAGGCTTTCATGTCTCAGGAGTATGATTGGGTTGGTAATGGTGAAGATTCTGATGATGATGTTGAGTATGTCAACTTGGCTCTTATGGCTAACAATCATGAGCAGGAAGCAAGCTCCTCAAGCAACCAGGTAACAATTACTAATCTTTCTGAGCTTTCTAAAGAGGAATGCGATAGTGTAGTAAATGAAATGTCTACTGTACTATATAATTTACGTGTTACTCTTAAATCACTTACCAAAGAGAATTCAAGAATAAAAGAGACTAATTTGCTCTTAAGTGATAGGAATGCAATGTTAGAAGCACAGCTCGTTGATTTTGAGAAAATGAGGTGTGTTAGTAGGGATGCTAAGAAGGAACTTGAGAACGTGTTAGAAAGGGAAGAAATTCTTAAAACACAACTTGAAATAGAAAAAAGTGTGATTGCAAAATGGAAAGATGCCAGGAATGTTGCTAACAACATCATTAATGTTCAAGGTATGGAATCTTTCTGTGAACAATCATGGAAAAAGAACAAAGAAAAGCTAGGGTATGTTGGTGAAACCTTAGAATCAGAAACAGAGTCAACAAACAACAATGATCATTTGTTGAAGGTTGATATGTCAACGGAATGCAATGTTCCGTTGACAGATGAACCATCAACCGATCAGGCTATTTCGTTGATAGAGAAAAGAAAAGATGAACTCACTAGACTTAATAACAAGTATGGTCAAGAACTTTGTACAAGGTGAGTCTAGTAAATCAAAGAAAGTTGAGAAGCCTGTTGAGAGAGCTAATGTAGGTCACTTGTCTAACAAGCAATTGAAAGACAAGTTAGAGAAAGTTCAAGTTGAGGCTAAGGGAAATAAAAAGAATAACAGGAATGGCAAAGTAGGGATTAACAAACACAACAATTACACACCTGATAAATATGCTCCTAGAAAGACATGTGTCAATTGTGGAAGTGTTAGTCATTTATCTACTAACTGCAAATCTGTTAAGAAGACTGCTAATGTGAAAATGCCCAAGCCTGTAATGAATAGTTCTATGCCTACAATGCCTGTTATGCCTAACATGTTTGCTCCATATGCACAATTTCAAAATCCATATGCCAGCATGTCATTTGTGCCTAATCCATACATGAATATGTTTAATGTGCCACAAATGCCATGGAATGTGAATAACATGTTTGTTCCTCCAACTATGCATGATGTGAATGAAAATGTGAGCAACCCTCAGAAATCAACACCAAAGGTAAAGATTGATTTAAATCAATCTGAGCCCAAGGTGAAAAATGATATAAAAGGAAAAGCAAAGGCTAACAAAACAAGACCCAAGGTAACTTGGGTACCAAAATCAACTTGATTTTATTTTATTGTGTGCAGGGAGACAAAAGGAATCTTTGGTACTTGGATAGTGGTTGTTCAAGACACATGACTGGTGATTCTACCCTGCTCACAGAGTTTCAGGAAAGAGCTGGCCCTTGTATTGCTTTTAGAGATGACAGCAAAGGCTACACTAAGGGATATGGCTTGATTTCAAAAGAGAATGTCATCATAGATGAGGTTGCATTGGTGGATGGTCTTAAGCACAATCTGCTTAGTATCAGCCAACTTTGTGACAAAGGATTTTTAGTTACTTTTTCTAAAGAAGCCTGTGTTGTTTCTAAAGGAGGAAACAACAATGTTGTAATGACTGGATTCAGAAGAGGGAATGTGTACATTGCTGACTTTAGTAGCACAAGTCCAGACACCATCACTTGTCTATTCAGCAAGGTAAACAAGGATGAAAGTTGGCTATGGCACAAGAAATTATCTCATCTGAATTTTAAGGTTATGAATGATTTGGTGAGGAAAGATCTTGCCAGAGGAATTCCACAAGTGGAATTCTCCAAGGATGGTTTGTGTGATGCTTGTCAAAAAGGGAAACAAAAGAAGGCATCATTCAAAAGCAAGACAGAGTCATCAATCGTCCATCAGCTTGAGTTGCTTCATATGGATCTGTTTGGCCCTGTAAATGTCATGTCTATCTCAAAGAAGAAATACTGTCTTGTGATTGTTGATGATTTTTCTAGATTTACATGGACCTTCTTTTTGCACTCCAAAGATGAGGCAAGTGAAATCATTATCAATCACATCAAGATGGTAAGCAATCATCCTGATTTCAAAGTAAGAAGGATTAGGAGTGACAATGTGACAGAATTCAAGAATTCGTGCATGAAGGTGTTCTGTGAAGAAAATGGTATTTTGTATGAGTTTTCAGCAGCAAGGACACCACAGCAAAATGGTGTAGTTGAAAGGAAAAACAGAACACTTATTGAAGCTGCAAGGACAATGCTAGATGAATCAAAGTTACCTACTTATTTTTGGGCTGAGGCAGTTAACACAGCTTGCTTTACTCAAAATATTTCTTTGATTAATCAGGCCAAGGGAATGACCCCTTATCAACTACTCAAAAGAAAGAAGCCACTATTGGATTTTCTTCATGTCTTTGGATGCAAGTGCTTTGTTTTGAGAAATCAAGCTGAGCATTTGGGGAAATTTGAAGCAAAGGCAGATGAAGCAATATTTGTGGGATATGCAGCAGGGAAAGCTTACAGAGTCTATAATCTCAGAACCAACATTGTTATGGAATCTGTACATGTTGTTTTTGATGATCTCAAAATTCAAGGTCTCTGTGATGAAGGTTTCCATGAAAGTCTTTCTTTTAAGAATGAGGAAGGAGATCAAGTGAATGATGTTAAGGCTACTGAGAAACAGCCTAAAGTTGTTGTATCTAGCACAGATGAAAGCAGCAGTGAAGATGAAATTGCTGCATTGAGATTGAAAAGAATAGCTGCTAGCAGACCAAATGGTCATTTCGTTGACAGTCATGGTGATGGATTCGTTGACAGTCAAAATGAGCGTTTCGTTGACAGCCAAATTGGTCATACCGTTGACAGTCAAAGAAATGCTTCTAGAAGTGATCAATTAGGGACAACAAACTCAGGGGGAGTTTCTCAAGGACAATTATCCAATCAAGGCAATCATAATCATGAAGCTACCTCGTCAAGAGCAAATCTACCTCCCTCAAGGAAATGGACTAAAAATCATCCCTTTGAACTTATTATAGGTGATGTTTCTTCAAAAGTCCAAACTAGAAGAGCAACTCAAGAGGAATGTCTATACAGTATCTTTCTGTCTCAAGATGAGCCAAAGAAAGTTGAGGATGCACTTCTAGATCCAGATTGGGTTTTAGCTATGCAAGAGGAGCTAAACCAATTTGAGAGGAACAAAGTTTGGAAGCTAGTGCCCAAGCCTAAAGACAGGAGTGTCATAGGCACAAAATGGGTGTTCAGAAACAAGATGGATGAAAATGGCATAGTCACAAGGAACAAAGCTAGATTGGTTGCAAAAGGCTATTCACAGGAAGAGGGAATTGATTTTGATGAAACCTTTGCTCCTGTTGCAAGACTAGAAGCAATAAGGATTTTCCTAGCCTATGCAGCCCATGCCAATTTCAAAGTCTATCAAATGGATGTGAAGAGTGCTTTTCTGAATGGGGAATTGGAAGAGGAGGTGTATGTAAGTCAACCTCCTGGTTTTGAAGATGATGATTTTCCAGAATATGTATACTTCCTCCTCAAAGCACTCTATGGTTTGAAACAAGCACCTAGAGCCTGGTATGACACACTTTCACAGTTCCTCCTTGAGAATCACTTCACTAGAGGTACTGTAGATAAAACTCTGTTTCACAGGGTTGTGAATGGCTCTACTATACTTGTTCAAATTTATGTAGATGACATAATCTTTGGGTCTACAGATGTGAAACTTTGTCAAAAGTTTGCCAAGCTTATGCAAAGTAAATATGAAATGAGCATGATGGGAGAATTAACTTACTTTCTTGGTCTTCAAGTGAAGCAAGTTAATGAAGGCATTTTCATTAGTCAAACAAAATATATTCATGATTTATTAAAGAAATTTGACTTAATGGAATGCTCTCCTGCCAAAACTCCCATGCCTACTGCCACCAAACTTGAATTGAATACTAAGGAAAAATCTGTGGACATTTCAAGTTACAGAGGCATGGTAGGCTCATTTTTATATTTAAAAGCTAGTAGACCTGATATTATGTTTGCTACATGTCTATGTGCTAGATTTCAGGCTGATCCTAGGGAATCCCATTTAGTTGCTATTAAAAGAATTTTCAGATATCTCAAAGGAACACCAAACCTTGGCATTTGGTATCCTAGAGAATCTGGCTTTGAACTAATTGGTTATTCAGATGCAGATTATGCAGGATGTAAAATTGACAGGAAAAGCACAACTGGCACCTGTCAATTCTTAGGAAACAAGCTTGTCTCATGGTTCAGCAAGAAACAAAACTCAGTTTCTACCTCCACAGCTGAGGCTGAGTATATTGCAGCTGGAAGTTGTTGTGCACAGATTTTATGGATGAAAAATCAACTACTTGATTATGGATTAAGAGTTGAGAAAATTCCTATTTTCTGTGACAACACTAGTGCCATTGCCATTACTGAGAATCCAGTGCAGCATTCAAGGACCAAGCACATTGACATCAAGTACCATTTCATTAGAGAACATGTTATGAATGGTACTATGGAGTTACATTTTGTTCCAAGTGAACAACAACTTGCAGACATTTTTACCAAGCCACTTGATGAATCAACATTCTCAAGACTAGTAAGTGAGCTAGGTATGTTAAATTTCTCCTAATTATTTTTGAGATTTTTTTGCAAGTTACATTGTAGCCAGAAATTTGCTATGTTTTTCTGTGAATTAATTTTCTCAGGAAAAAGTGCAATTTTGTCTAAGTCAAAATTACTATGTCAACGAAACGCACCATTTCGTTGACAGTCTTAGCCTTTTTCTGGGTGTTTCGTTGATAGCTCTTTTATATCAACGAAACGCAGCTTTATCAACGAAATAGACGGGACTTTAACCGCCCAATCCTGATTCGTTGATATAGCGCAGTTAATCTGAACCGTTGAAATTTGACACGTCTTTTACCACGATCTATACATACACCCTGTAAGTATAAATCATGGTAATACTTTAAAAGTAACGGTTATATTTTTTTTTTAAGCCAATCCAGTAATTTACATTGATTATTGGACTTAATTTCTGAGAATTTTTGGGGGAGTATTTAAGAAATTCTATTTTCTTTAATTCTTTTTTACCTGTTCTCAAAAATTCCAAAGGCTTTTCTTTCTTCTTCTCTCTAACAAGCAATTCAGTTCGAAGCTTTTCTTCACTCAACAATGGCACCAATAGTCAAGCTTATGTCTGCTGGAGGGTTTATCTATGAGAAGAACAACTCCATCCCTTTTGTTGTCAAGGAAAGCCCGAACAACATCTTTTTCAAAATGATGGATTTCATGAAGAATTGCAAGTTGAGCTATGTAATGTTTCACTCTACACCACTCTACAATGAGATAATCGAGGAGATTTGGACCTCATGTGAGTATAGTGGGACAAATTGCACTTTACAATTCACCATCCAAGGTAATGAGTATATAGTTAACTCTGATGTATTGCAAGCATGTCTACATATTCCTGAAAATAACTGTAATGCTTTGCCTACATATACTGAAATGATTAACATGCTAAATTCTATAAACTACTCTTTGCCTACTGATAATTTGGGTAAGATTATTAGGAGAGGTTTGGTTAAGGAATACAGTTACTTAGCTGATGCATTCATTAAGGTCTTCTCTGGAAAGATTAGCAATTTTGATGCATTAACTAATTCTATGTTGATTCTCTTAACCATGCTTCTCACTGATAGATATTACAACTTTAGCACTCAACTTATGCATGAAATTGGTGCTAAGTTGGGTGATAAGGCTAATAGGAAAAAGAATATCTATTATGCTAGGTTTCTGATGATGTTGGCTAACCATGTTAGTCCAGCACCATTAGTTATCTCTAACCCTATTTCCAGGTTCGAGTGTTTTGTGCAAGAGAAGAGGGTTTTGACAGATATACTGAGACTTAACCACAATGGTGATGTCCCAGTGGTGTATCTGCCCATCATTGAGGTAACTTCTTCTAACCCTGTTAGTGTAGTTGTTACTTCTATTGTTTCACCTACCAATGTTGCTATGGAGTCTGTAGTTGTGTCCCAACAGGCTCCTGCCCAAGCAACAAAACCTAAATCTAAGAAATCCTCAAAGCCAACCTCAGGTGCTTCTCAAAAGGCACCTGTTGCAAAAACTACTTCACAACCAAAGGGGAGTGATTCTGGAGTTGTGAGAGGTGAGGGAAGGGGTGAAAATCAAAGAAACCCCAAAAATAAGGAAGGAAAGGATAGTGTGTCCCAGCCATGCCCCATTGTGTCTTCCCAACAAGACATAATGAGTAAAATGGATTTAAACACAAGTCTAGTTGCATCCTCCCAAAAGGATGTGATTATTGAAACAAGCTCTCCTCCAAGAGCACACTCCAAGAGGGTAAGGGACACTTCAAGCCCACAGTCTACATTTTCCCAATACCAAAGGAGAGTGAAGCAAAAATCCAAGGGTACACAGGGTGCACACACTCTGGAAGCAACACTTCCAGTTTCACAAATTCAGTTTGATCTAACCCCAATTATTACTCTGGGGTTACAGTCCCATTCTCTAAACATCAACCTTGAACCATCTCCACCAAATTCACCAACTCAGTCTTTAGATGTGGACATGATCCATACATCTATTCCTGATTCTCCAACTCTTATCTTGGAGAAGCCCCACTCTGAAGCTGGTGGTCATCACTTGTTAAGTGATTTGTTGGGCCATCAACCAATTTTTTCTGAAGCTGCAAGAGGATCTGTGGACCCCAATCTCACATCAATCACCACAGATTCGATTGTAATTTCACTTTCTCAAAATGCTTTATTGACTTCATCAACGGAACAGCCTCTTTCGTTGACAAGTGTTTCTCCATCAACGGTATCCATACCGTTGACAGTTCAAACTACCATTCCGTTGATAGGTCATTCTACACCCCTTATTGAAGATCAAGTTGTTTCCACAACTAGTGTAGATGACCTGGTGGTAGTTGAGACACTTTTAGGTTTGAGAGAGAGTGAAACTGATAGGCTGGCTTGCAGCCAGGCAAAAGGAGAGAATGAGAGTGAGAGCCTGGCTATTTCTTCCAGCCGGGCAAAAGGAGAGATTGAGAGTACCACCTTAGTAGGTGAAGGTGAGGGTGTGAGAGGTGTGAGCCATGGGGAGCCCATGATGAAAGAAAAGAGCGGAGAGAGAGAAGGGACTACAGGAGCCATAAGGGAGGAAGCAGCCATTGCTAGTGAGTTAATGGGGGTCAGTGAGGAAGAAAGAGAACTTGCTTTCCAAGAGCATTATCAACAAACTCTGGATAGTACTTCCCTGGATCCTGAGACCTTTACTCATCCTGTGCCAGCCTATCAGGTTATGGCTCAACAGGGCAATATGGAGGCAGAGAGGTCACTAAACCTAATTCATACAACTGCATCAATGCAAAGAACAAAGGATGCCTTGAACAATCTATCTCCAGCAGCTGCAGCAAGTGGAGACTTTGACTTTTCTGATGATGAGGACATCTTTGGTGACAATCTACAGGTGGCCACTACTTCACAGACTTGGACTTCTGTGGTGCCTCCTAGACCAAACTGGCTTTCTCAGGATATGCAAGGAAGATGCACTCTAGATGCTGCTATCACAAGGCAGTACAATGAGGCATATCTAGCTCATGAGTCTGCAAATGCAAGGGATAAGAAATTCTACAAGGCCATCATGGATTCACTGGAAATCCAAAGGCTACAGATGTTGCAGACAAGGATTGAAGCTACAGAAATCAAGGATTCCATTAGCAACCTCAGGGATGCTACTGACAGGAGGCTAGATGAAAAGCTTCCTCTTCTAACTGTGTCCAAGATGAACAGGTTTTTCTCCAAGGAACCTGAAGTGTCCTCATCTTTGAAGACTCTTTCCTCTAGAGTGGACAAAGTTGAGGCTACACTTTCTCACATGCAAAAGGAACAGGAGAAGCAAACTCAGCTACTCACCTAGCTTTTGGAAGCTCAAGGACTCCCTATCATCTCACTTGATGATAACAAAAAGGGGGAGAAATATAAGGAGCTAGAGAAATCTAAAGAGCTTGATATACAAATCACAAAGGTTTTGGTCCCAGCCATTTCCTTACCAAATGAGCCACTAGCAATGGGGGGGAATATACTCCTGAAATACTCCTGAAATACTCATATTGCATACTCCTGAAATACTCATATAGCAAAGTCATGAATGCTCTATGTCGACAAGTCAAAGAATCAGGAATATGTTGGAGTTCACGATGTCAACACTTAGACGATCTATAACAAGACAAATCAAGGTACAGAACCAAAATTCAAAGTAGACAAATATTGAAGCATCTGTTACGGTAAGGTGGTCCAAAGACATATGGCAAATCTACAGCAAAACTTGGTGTTAGGAATATGTTGTTCTTGATGATAAACATAAAACACTTAGTAGAATTTGTGTAAAGTCATTTTGTAGCTGTCAACGAAATGGCATGCTTTGCAGCATTCCATTGACAGGAAGCTCATCAACGAAATGAGTGATGTAGCAATTGCACTGTACAATATTTCTAGTTTGATATGCATTTCGTTGTAGATATTGGATAGGTTTTCTAAGTCATGTTGACTAAGTACTAGATAGGCAAAATAGGTTGGTTAAGTGTAAATATATTATGCCTTGTAATTTTGCCTAAGTGAAGACATGTCAACGGTATGAAGATTACTCTGTCAACGGTATGGAGTTTACTCATCAACGAAACGAAGATTACTCATCAACGAAACGAAGAATAAAGCTATCAACGAACACACCTTACTGCTATCAACGAATCATTATCACTTTTCTGAATAGTTGACAAAGTGATAGTGACAGTTTTCTGACAGATCAAAAGGAGATGTGGAAGTGTACTTTGCATTGGAAACCATTAAAATGGACACGGGGAATAAGGAAACATTCCAATTTCCAATCTGGTTATTGAGTGGGATCACTATAAGACTGAAGACAGAAGACAAAGATCTCCAAGGACCATTGGACAAAAGGGATGAAAAGCAAGCTATTGACGGTTACCTTTAGTGTACTTTAGTGTAGCTAAAAATAGCTTTGTAAACTTGAGAATATATATATAACCAAGTGTAGCAGTTAAAATAGAAGTAAGAGAAGAAAAACAAATAGATTATATTAGCTATCTTTGAGAGCATACTTCTCTACATTCTTGTAACTGAGCAGCTGTGTACTTTTTGTATCACAGATTATTTCCGCAATAAAAATCACTTCAGTTGGATCATCAAACAATCCAACTTAAATTATTAAGTGTTTGTGGTTTTTATTTTATAAGTTCAGTTTTAATTTGTAAAGTTATTTTTAAGTTTGAAAAATATCAAGAATTGTATTCACCCCCCCCCCCCCCTTCTACAATTCTGTTAGGTCATTTGGGATTAACACTTGGAGAGAAAGATTAGAGACAAGCAGCTACAGAAACGGGAAAGGCTACAGAAAGCAAGTGGTCCTTCCTGACACAGTTAACTTCTTATGGCAGGACAAGTTGAAGTTACAGTTAGGGGTAACTGTGTAAATAGGAGTGTGCACCAGTTTGTATAGGATATATATATTATGCACACCCTATTGTTAGCTGGAAGAGAGATATACACAAAAATATTCAAGCACTCTTTTCTCTGTAAGAAAACAAGAAAACACCGTTCTTGTTTAGAAGCCAGAATTTCACTTATGAATTTTTGGAAGCTGTAGTATTTGATTTACTTAATACAAAGTAGATTAAAGTGATTGTGTGTGTGTCTTTTTTATTTGATGCCGCATTTTCATACAACACAATCTAACCCAGCTTTTTACTTTCAAGAAAGCAAAAAACATTCAAACTATCCATTCCCCCCCCCCTGTCTAGTTTCTTAGTGATAATCATATCTAACAAGTGGTATCAGAGCACGCTGTTGAAATACAAACAGTAAAAGATCAAGCATGAGTTCACAAAAACTAAGCAGTATCAAGATTCCTCCCTTTGACAAGGAACACTACAATCTATGGAAGAAGAAGATGTTGTTGTTCATCAAAGCTTCAAACCCCATGTACTTAGACATCCTAAAACATGGTCCCTTCACTCCAATGATTGAAATTGCTGAAACAACTGTTGGTACTGAGAAAATACCAAAGAGATATGAACCTAAAGATCCTTCAAAATACACTGATCCTGAAAAGGAGAAAATGGCTCTAGATGGATATCTTCAACTCATTATTTGTGAATCCATGGATATCAACATGTATGGCACTATTGCTCACTGTAGTAGTGCAAAGAAGATGTGGGAGCTTATAGAAGTGCTATGTGAAGGAACCTCTGAAGTAAGGAAGAACAAGAAACATATTCTTGTTTCACAGTATGAAGCCTTCATGGCTCAGCCAAAAGAGGGCATCATAGAAGTGTTCGAAAGGTTCAACATGTTGATAAATGATCTTAAACTCTATGACAAGCATTATGAAACTAAAGAGCTTAACATGAAGTTCTTGTTAATTCTACCAAATCACTTGGAGCCAAGGATCTCTTCCCTCAAAGAAAGAGATCTAACCAAGATTGGTTTTGATGTATTGTATGGTGTTTTGAAGACATATGAACTGGAGCTGTTTCAGAAGAGGTCCATTCAAGCAAAGCAAGGTATGATGGCCAATACATCATGTGCCCTTATTGTTGACAACTTAGATCAAAGAATGGAAGCAATGAATGTCAATCAAGTCAAGATTGAAGAGCTGAAAGTTGAAGACACTGGTGATGAGTCTCAAGTCATCTATGATCTGCCTGAGGAAGATGATTTCTACAGCATAGATGAATTGGACAAAATGGAAAACAAATATTTTGCTTATATGGCTAGGAGATATCCTAACATAAGGTTCAAAAGGAAGCAGCCATTCAAGTCCAAGTTTAATGCTAGTGGTGCTGGTGGATCAAGTGGCTCAAACACCTTCAGTAAAGGGAAAGGAATTTCTAGTGTTGCAAAAGGAGGATACAAGACTGGGAGTGTGGATAGGTCCAAGATAAGATGCTATAACTGCAATGAACTTGGGCATTTTGCTACAGAGTGCAAGAAGCCCAAACAGGTCAAAAAGGACAAATCATACTTAGATCTTGAAGCTAAATATGAAGCTCTACTCAAGAAACAGCAGGGTAAAGCTTTTATTGCAGAGGGAAAATGCTGGGATGACTCTGATGAAGAAGAAGAACAGGAGTATGTAAACTATGCCTTAATGGCTTTTTCTGATGATGGTGATTCTTCAAATCAGGTACATATACTTACTTCTCTTGATATGACTCCCTCTCAATACAAGCAAACTGTTGAAGACATGAGTACTGAAATGTTTAATATTCATACTAGCATGTTAGTTGCTAATGAAGAAATTGATAGGCTAACTGCTAAGAACCTTGAGCTTACAGAAAAGAATGAGGAACTTGAGTTAATGGTTGTGAACCTTGATGGTTTGAAAAAGGAGGTTGAGTATCTTAAGAATAAAGTAGTTTGTGTTGAACAGATAAAAATAGCTCTTAGGGAACAAATTGCTGAAAATGAATTAAAGATAAGAAACTATAGAAACTCCTCTGAGCTTATTCAAACCTATCACAAGGAACACACTGAAGACTGTAAGGTTGGAATTGGTTTTGATTATGAGAATGACAAAGGAAGGAAGAAGGCCAAGGGCAAAGTAAAAGAATCTTTTATAAACAAAAATGCTCCAACTATTTTGTTTGGTGTCAAAGAGCCCATCTTCAAAAAGAGTGTTGTTGAGTTTGATGAAGATTTACTGTTCATCAAACAACAATTACTTGAAGAAGATGAGGCTGCTAAAAACACTTCTTCATCTCCCAAATATGTAAATCAGAAAGAAACCAAAGACAATCTTGCCAAGAGTCCTAAGGTTAATAAGGAAGTTGTTAAGAAAAAGAAACATAACAGGAATGGAAAAGTAGGTGTCAACAAGGGTAACAGTTATGCCTATGTGCCAAATGCTCTTGGGAAACAGTGTCAAAAATGTTTATCTATTAATCATTTGACTCATAAGTGTAATAAACCTGTTATTAATGAAGTTGATAATCTGAGCAACCATTCTGTTGGCATGAATAATATCCATGATTCTTTCTGTGGTAAATCCAACTGCATGACATGCTATGTGACTGTGATTGCTAATTGCTTATCTTTAAAGCAAAAACTTGACTCTACACAATCATGTGAATCACACACACAGGATAGGATCCCCAATCAAGGTTGAAAGGGTAAAGACTTCATGTGAGCCTAAGAGTGTCAACTCTAAAGCCTCAAACACAGTGAAGTCTCCTACTGTGAAGAATGTTGATTATGATAGAAGAATCAATTACAAAACTGTTTCTAAATCAACTGGACCCTACCAAGTGTGGGTACCAAAAACAGCTTAGTCATTTTGTGAATGCAGGGTAATAGGAATAAAAGAGTCATATGGATCTTGGACAGTGGATGCTCAAGTCACATGACTGGTGATATAGCCCTGCTATCACATTTTGAGGAGAAGGCTGGCCCATCAGTAACCTTTGGAAATGACAACATTGGTTATACAATGGGATATGGCAGCGTTAAATCTGGAAATGTCATTATTGAAGATGTAGCATTTGTTGAAGGACTAAAGCACAACCTCTTGATCATTGGAAAATTCACCAACAGGGGTTTCAAAGTGGAATTTGTTGAAGATCAATGTCTAATCTCTAAAAGATGAAGTGGTGAAGTTGTTTTGACTGGTGTGAAGAAAGGGAGCTTGTTTGTAGCTAATCTCAAGGCTGCAGATAAGGGTGAAATGTGTTATTTCTACACAAAGGCCACAAATGAAGAATTCTGGCTATGGCACAAGAAAGTGTCTCACTTGAATGTAAAAAGCAATGAACTCTCTAGAAAAGAGAGAACTCATCAAAGACATGCCTGCCTTGGAGTTTGTTCAAGATGGAGCATGTGAAGCATGTCAAAGACGGAAAATAAAAAGGTCAAGTCACAAGAACAAATTGCTCAACTCAAATTTAAAACCTCTGCAGTTAATTCACATGGATCTATTTGGCCCTGTGAATGTAATGTCCCTCTCCAAGAAGAAATATGCTCTAGTCATGGTTGATGATTACTCAAGATACACTTGGGTGGAATTCCTGTTTTCTAAGGATGAAGCTCCTCAAGTAATTATAGAGCATATTAAGAGAGTTGATAGAGAAGCACAAGACACTGGTTCCTCGGTGGTTACTTTGAGAAGTGATAATGGAACTGAGTTCAGAAATTCCACATTGTATGAATTCTGCAAAGACAAGGGTATTTCTCAACAATTTTCAGCTCCTAGAACTCCACAGCAAAATGGAGTGGTTGAAAGAAAGAATAGAACTCTCATTGAAGCTGCAAGAACAATGTTGTTGGATGCAAAGCTTCCTACTAGCTTTTGGGCTGATGCTGTTAACACAGCATGCTATGTGCAAAATAGAACATTAATCAACAAGAAGTCTGGAAAAACTTCTTATTCCTTGATGACTGGAAAAAGAGCATCCTTCAAGCATCTTCATGTTTTTGGAAGCAAGTGTTTTGTGATGAAAGATACATCTGAGCATATTGGAAAATTTGATGCAAAGGCATTTGAAGGTATCTTCATTGGATACTCTCTGGAAAGGACAGCATACATAGTGTTTGTAACTGAGCAACACAAAGTAATGGAGAGCATGGATGTTACTTTTGATGACAAGAAATACCCTGGACTTGAATCAAGTGAAAAAGACAGTGTGCCATTAAGATTTGAAAATCAAGACTATCTTGAAGATTCTGAAAGTGAAGATGAAATACATGCTCTAACTGTTCCACAAGATGGAGGAAATGAAGCTAATGATCACCTTCAAACACCTGTGCAAGGGAACACTAACACAGGGGGAGAAAAAGAAAACTTCAATGTTGGTGATCAAAATGACCCTAAGACAAATCAAGGAGATGATCAGGGTCATACAAGAAAATGGGACAGGGCCCACAGTAGGGAACAAATCATTGGTGATCCTAGTGAAGGTGTTAGAACAAGAAGAGCTACAATGAATACATGTCTGTACAGCTGCTTTCTGTCACATGAAGAACCAAAGGTAATTGAAGAAGCATTGAAGCACTCTGACTGGATTGTTGCCATGCAAGAAGCATTGAATCAATTTGAGAAAAACAAGGTTTGGGAATTAGTACCACCTCCTGAAGGTAAGAATGTCATTGACACAAAATGGGTATTCAGGTACAAAATGGATGAAGAAGGCGTGGTAGTAAGGAACAAAGTAAGGTTGGTTGCTAAAGGATACTGTCAACAAGAAGGCATTGACTATGATGAGACATTTGCACCTGTAGCTAGACCGGAGGCCATCAGAATCTTTTTGGCCTTTGCAGCTCATTCAAATTTCAAGGTGTATCAAATGGATGTGAAAAGTGCTTTTCTCAATGATGATCTTGCTGAAGAAGTATATGTATCCCAACCTCCTGGCTTTGAGAATGAAAAATTTCCAGACTTTGTGTACAGATTGCTTAACCTACTTCCTAGGCCTGCAAAGCAAATATGAGATGAGTATGATGGGAGAGTTAACCTACTTCCTAGGCCTGCAAGTACATCAAAGGGTTGATGGCATCTTCATAAATCAATCAAAATATGTCAAAGATCTTTTAAAGAAATATGGTTTAGAAGATTCATCCCCTGCAAAAACTACAATGTCTACTGCAATCAAGTTTGATGAAGATAAGAAAGGCAAGAGAGTTGACATCAAGGTCTACAGAGGAATGGTTGGATCATTACTCTATCTCACAGCTAGTAGGCCAGACATCATGTTTGCCACATGCCTGTGTGCAAGGTTTCAATCTGATCCCAAGGAATCTCACACGATGGCTATCAAAAGAATCTTCAAGTATCTGAAAGGAACTCCTAATCTTGGCTTATGGTATCCAAAGGGCACTGGGTTCAATCCGGTTGGTTACACAGATTCTGACTATGCTGGATGCAGAATTGACAGGAAGAGCACTTCAGGAAGCTGCCAGTTCTTAGGTCAAAGGTTAGTGTCCTGGTTCAGTAAGAAACAACAATCCACAGCAACATCTACATCTGAGACTGAATATATTGCTGATGGAAGCTGCTGTGCTCAATTGCTTTGGATTAGAAATCAACTCATGGATTATGGACTAGTGTTGGAGCACATTCCCCTGATGTGTGAAAATACTAGTGCAATATCCATTGTTGTCAATCCTGTTAATCATTCTACTACAAAGCACATTGAGATAAGGTACCATTTCATTAGGGAACATGCTGTAAATGGTACTATAGCAGTTTCTTATGTTCCAACTGAGAAACAATTATCTGACATATTCACTAAACCACTAAATGAAGCTGTCTTCAACAGACTAGTGAGTGAAATTGGAATTCTCAATCCTTCAATTAGTTGTTCTAAGTAATTATGCTAGTTATTTGTTGCAACAGTAAATTTTCACTGTATTTGAATGCACTATTTATTTGGAGTGAAAATTAGTTGAGATATGATTTATAAATATTTCAGTATTTTACTGCATATTTTTTTTAAATCATATTTGTTTGTGGAGTTGTGAACTTTTTATACATCTCTCTATAGGTGTTTTTGAGAGTTCACGACTTAGTTCAAAATAAACAGACTTATATCGCAAACTGTTAAAGTTAGGAGACTTCGTGATATAGTTCATTTCTAGAGTCTGCGATCTACTTATTGGACTTTGCGACACAGAATAACTGTATCGACAAGTCCCCACATATTAACAGAATTTTGATTTAAATTAATTTTATTTCAAAATTTTGGTATAAGTCTGACAAATTGAATAAAATTCCAAAAAGAGAGTTCTCGACAAGGTATTTATACTATATCGCAAAGTCTCCTCATACTTCCTACCTTTCCGACGTTGCGACATAGTTCATTTCTGGACTTTGCGATCTACTTTGCAAGACTTCGCGATACAGTCTATTTTGAGACTTCACGACATCAAAATAGTCTGTACATATTCATATCTCTATCGCACTGTCTCAAGTCATATAAATACTTTTTGACAAACACTTTCACATCTTTTCATCTTGTCGATTACTCTCAACGTTCAAAACCTAATTTCTCTCTCCCTCTCTCTTCAATCTTAAACTCAGAAATGGCACCCAAATCTCAAACATCTGCTTCATCAAACCCTTTAACCATACCCAAAGAAACCAATCTTCTCACAATCCCATCTGAAACAGAGGCAAACCCTAGGTACAAGTGCTTTGTACGCTTTTTGAACACTTCCTACCTTCGCCAAGCTTTAACAATGAACCCACCGTTGTATGTTGATATACTACAAGCATTCTGGAGGACAGCAACCACTACTGGAATGGCGAGGGAGGATGGGACTTCATTTCCCGAGATACAATGCACAATTAGAGGGAAGCAATTGGTGTTTGGAGAGAAGGAAGTAAATGAAACTTTTGGCTTCAAAACTGAGGGGCATGATGTTGAATTGAAGCAAATGACCAGGAAATGGTGGATTTCATGACATTGATCAAATATGCTGATGAAATTGACATGGAAAAGCTGAACAAGAAGCATGTCAGGATGGAATGGTCTTTCTTGTTCGATGCTCTTGAGAAGGTGTTCTTGTGCAGAAAGACAGGGTGTGATCAAATCAGCCACATTGCAGTGAAGCTTGCCCATTCCTTGGCTTACAACCAGGAAATCAATGTAGGAGCAATCATTGTGAGGGAATTGACTCAAAGGCTTAGTAAGACTTCACGCAACAGAGGTACTGAGATTTTCTATCCTCGTTTTATTCAATGCATTTTAAATCATTTAGATAATGCATGAACTAGACGACATAGATACATCAAAACTGGCTTATCCTAAGTCCATGTCCAAAGTCATTTTTGGTACATTGGACACTAGGAATCAAGTGGATGTAGTTTTGAGTGTGACAAAGCATATGCAAGACACATTTGAAACTTACACCCTTGATAAGCCCATATATCATGAACTTTCCTGGAAAGGGAAGGCTAAGACTGAAGGTGCCTCAAAGTCTATCCCAAGCCTCCCCATCCCATCCAGTGACCCCCCTGCAAACAGTACCTTAGTCATCAGGGAGCCAAGTGCACCAATCTCTCAAAAGGTTGGTGTTACTAAAAAGAAGACCAAGAAGAGAACCCTAGCTATAAATGATGAGTCTGTAGATTTAGGAAGTGAGGAACCTGATTCACAGCTCACCAGACAAAAGAAGAAATCCAAAACTATAGCTACCACTGAATCCTCCCAACATGATTCAGATGTGTTAAAAGGGGTAAACCTATTACTATCAATGTCCTCTCAATATGACATTGTTATTGAAAAGAGTAGTCTCCCCACTACAACCTGTAAAGAGTCAGCACAGGGTCAAGAACTCACTCTTGACTCAGGTGAAAATAAGGGTGATCATACACTGAGTGGAGAGCACATCAACTTTGAAACTCCTCCTATTTCTCAGGGGGAGTTGCCGAAATCCAATCTAAACTCATCTATTCTTCCAGAATCTACAACATCAAATATTTCTTCAATACAGGAAAGTCATTCACATGACAATCCTGCACTTGATCATTCACAACTTGATTCTGTGAATGAACCCCTTTCAAGTGACATGGTGCTTGACAATGTGCTCACCACCCAGGACCCCCACTCAGTTGGTCAGGAAATGCATGTTGGGGCATATTCTAATGACACCAACACAAACATGGAGGATTCACCAGTTTTTACTGGAGACTCTATGCCTATTTCTCCAATCCTCAGGGATTTGGACATGCCTTCACATGCAAATAGAGATGATGTTGTAACTCACCCCATTTCAATGGAGACAACATCATACTCTACAGCCATTCCAAGGCTGGAGGCGGCTCAACCTACTTCCATACCTGTTGCAGAACCCTCATCTGTGACAGGAGTGCCTAGCACTAGCTCTCACTTGGCTCAGGCCACAATGTCTCAATGGCTGGAGTCTGTGCAACATGACAGGCCTTCAGGATCATCATCTGTGCCCACATAATTGACGGAAGAAGCACTCCAAAGCTTACATGTGGCACAAATTGATGAGTTCTCTAAAATTGCTCAACATCTCCTGACAGCTGGTCTCCCCAACAAAGATTATGAAGCTAGTCTCTTACGCCACATGGAGGATGTTGAAGCCCAAAAGGAGAAGATAGTTGATGAGGCTCAACAGGATGGAAATGTAGATGCCTGGTTGGATGCCAAGAGATCTGTGAAGCTCAAAGATGCTCTAGCTTTTCTCAGGGAGGACTACCTAACTACTTTGGGGTCAAATGCCAAAAGTCTCTCTCCTGCAGAAATCTATGAGGCAGTCAATGATGTCTACAAAAGTCAGCTAAAGGGTCTGCATTTCCGTGGGAAAGGTCTTCAATCAGAAATTTCAACCATCAAAGAAGAAACAGATCATTCTTTGGCTCAGATCAAGAACTCCTACCTTTCTGATTTTCCCCAGGTGGATGGCATCCTTAAGGAGGTAAACAAGACTGCACAGAATGTCACCAAAATGGATTGCACCCTGGCCTTGGTCTCTGATAATTTGAAGAAGCTGTCCACCAAGCTAGAGAATCAAGTGCAATCCAACATCAACTCCAACTCCATGCTTTCTGTCATGTGGAAGAACCAGTATGGGGACAAGCTGGTAGATGAAGTTCCCATCTCTAATATATCCAAGTTTGATTTCTCAAAGATCAAGGACCAGTCTCTCAACTCCCTCAAGTCTAAGCAACTCTTCTCCAAAGTTGATAGATTGGAAAGAGAAGTGGCTGAGCTGAAATCTGAAAACCAAGGGATTTCTCATTCCTTGGAGCTTCTAAACTCAAAGCTGGATGACCAAAGCAATACAACATCAAATATTTTGCTAGTCCAGCAACAAATGATGACTACTATGATGAGAAGCATGAACCTTCCTGTTCCTGGTGAAGCTCAAGACATCTTGTCTGATCCCAAGCCTAAGGGGGAGAAAGGAAAGGAAAGTAGCATTTCTCTGGAGAAAGAAGGAGCAATGGATGCAAAGCAAAAGCTAAAAGGAAAATAATCTCTAAAAAAGATCTCAAACCTATTACTCTTCCTACTGTGTCTGTCACCAGTAAAGCTGGCCAGAAAAGTAGTGTCACAATAACTTTCTATCCTGGCACAATGCCCATGGATGTCTCTGCTCCTCAAATCACAACAAGTGCTCAGCCAATTAAAGTTAACATTGTCACTGAGGCCAAGCTACAGGAAGTTGCCAACTCAAACATCTATCATGATGTAGCCTTTCTGGAGTTTCTGAAAGCCATACAAACCAGTGTACATGGTAAAACTCTCGACTACAGAAGCAAGCTCAATGAAGAAATTAAATACTTTACAGTGGTAGTCAGGAAAATCAAGGAAGCTCATCTAAGAGAAATTATCATGGTATCTGAAAACAATTGCTTATGGCATTTGTCCTTTGGAACTCTAGAGAAGCTGAGGTATATTGAGCTGGACACACTTCTGGAGCTAATAGAGAAGAATGGGGAGAACAACAAGAGATTACATGATGATTTGAAGAAAGAACAATTTCTAAGATTGCCTGAAGTCATCTCTAGTCCAAGAACCATAATTTTCCAAAGTCTCACTAAGGCAAACTTTATTGATCAACTGATGATTCCTGCTCAGTTAAAATGAAGAACAAGGACAAGATCAATCAAGTGCTTCAAATTCTGAGAGCAAAGAGGGGGTTCAGGACTGCAGAAAAGCTAGAGATAATTCAAATTCTCCAATCATTTCTAATCCATGGAAGAATACCTGAGTCACTCAAGGTGAGGAAAGAAAAGAAAGATGACAAGGATGATGATGAAGAGAAGAGCTATAGAAGAAGGAGTCAACAAAGGAGTGATAAGGATGGGACAAGTGAAAGCAGCAGAAGCAAATCTTCTAGAAAATCCAAAGAAGCTGACAAAGACAAGAAAAACTCTCAAGACAAGAAAGAAGATGAAAAGAAGAGGAGTGGAAATCAGCAAGTCGAGGACATTTCTAGCAGTATCTTAACCACAACACAAGACTCTAAGTCTAGGGTGGGTATTGTTAGTAATGATCCTCCAAAATTTAAATCCAAGACTTCTGAAACTGATTTACCACTGAAGAAAAGTAAAGCCACAACATCAAACTCTAAAAGACACTTCCACAAAGTCACAACTAGTGGAGTGTTACAGTGGATCAAAGGGAAAGGATTAAAGCAACTTCCAAATGATGTGGCACTGAAGACCAAATCTCCCTGTTCAAGAAAGCTACCACATGTAAAGCACTGGAAAATCAAAAGGGCAACCAAAAGAACAAGGATAACAAAGAGGAATGGAGTAATCACAAATGTTGTAGGGATAAATGTACTTCCTCTAGATGAAGATGTCGTAGCATTCCTGAGAGCCCAAAGAATCTTTGAAGTCAAAGTGAAACAAGATCAGCTAGAGATTAAATACACTGATGGAAGAGAAAAAGAGATGAAGACAGGGAGCTGACAATATTTTCCAACATATGAGCTTGAAAGGATAAATGCCTTACTGAACTTTGAAGAAAAAGAAGAAAGATTGTTGAAGATTGAGATTGCCAGGTTTTTGAAAATGCATTCTGATTATCAAGAAAATCTGAGGAAGTTGAATGAAGAGAAGAAAATTCAGAAAGATAAGGAGATGGCAGAAATGGAAGAGAGGGCTAAAAAGTTGAGAAAGAAAGGGCTATGTAAATTCAAGCTGGATCCTTATGTAGTGGAGTACAAAAACAGAAATTGAGGGGAAAACAAAATAAGGATGGAGTTTGTGGACTCCTATGTGGAAAGTGTCCTAAAAGCTGCAGTTGAAGATCTAGAAAACTCTCCTCTCATAGAAGAATTAATTGCAAGGGATGAAATTCTGGCTGCCATTTCAGAAATGAACAAAAGGGAAGAAACGAGAAATAAGAAGGTTTATGATGACTATCTAGAAAAACAAAGGGAAACTGAAGCTGTTCAGCAACAAAAAGATAATCTGTAAGCTTTCATTTTCAGTTTGTAATCAAATCCTGTTCATAATGTTCATATGTTATTCTCTCTGAAATATGATTCCCTATATGTAAGTTAGGCTTGTTATCATACATGAAATTGTGCCTAAGTTTCTTACTCACAATTTGGGGGAGATTGTTAGGCTCAAGGCATGTCTGAATACCACTATTAACAAGTCTACACATTGTGACTATGTCACTCTACATGACCTAGTGAAGTTTATCATTGGGATAAAGTATAGGTCTCCATTGTACTTGTCTTGTTCTCATGAACTTAGCTTTATTCTGTATGCTCAAAGTTATAATGAGCTTAGTAAGTTTCTTGCACCTAGAATGTACATATGCCATGGAATAATTGTCCTGGAAGAAGTTCAATTTGTTCATGCAGCAAGATTGGAGTGAATAAGGCCTTAAAGAAATAAGTTGCAGAAATTTGTCTAAGTCCCTATATCGTGAAGTCAGAATGAGCTATGTCGTGAAGTCCAAAATATCCATGTCGTGAAGTACTGAGATCGCATAGTGCAAAATGAACTATGTCGTGAAGTCTTCAAGGCGCATGTCGTGAAGTGTTGAGATCGCAAAGTCAGAATGTACTATATCGTGAAGTCCTCAAAAAGGCTATATCGTGAAGTCCTCAAAGGCTATATCGTGAAGTCAGAAATAAGCCATATCGCATACTCCTGAAATACTCATATAGCAAAGTCCTCATATAACAAAGTCATGAATGCTCTATGTCGACAAGTCAAAGAATCAGGAATATGCTGGAGTTCACGATGTCAACACTTAGACGATCTACAACAAGACAAATCAAGGTACATAACCAAAATTCAAAGTAGACAAATACTGAAGCATCTGTTACGGTAAGGTGGTCCAAAGACAGATGGCAAATCTACAGCAAAACTTGGAGAGAAAGATTAGAGAAAAGCAGCTACAGAAACGGGAAAGGCTACAGAAAGCAAGTGGTCCTTCCTGACACAGTTAACTTCTTATGGCAGGACAAGTTAGAGTTACAGTTAGGGGTAACTGTGTAAATAGGAGTGTGCACCAGTTTGTATAGGATATATATATTATGCACACCCTATTGTTAGCTGGAAGAGAGATATACACAGAAATATTCAAGCAATCTTTTCTCTGTAAGAAAACAAGAAAACACTGTTCTTGTTTAGAAGCCAGAATTTCACTTGTGAAATTTTGGAAGCTGTAGTATTTGATTTACTTAATACAAAGTAGATTAAAGTGATTGTGTGTGTCTTGTTTATTTGATTCCGCATTTTCATACAACACAATCTAACACAGCTTTTTAGTTTCAAGAAAACGAAAAATATTCAAACTATCCATTCACCCCCCTGTCTAGTTTCTTAGTGATAATCATATCTAACAGAATATAAAAGTATAAATACGTAACATATAGAAAAAGATAATAAATAATAAGTTTATATTAAAAATTATGTAACATGAGGATTGAATTATTGATATTTCACCAATAAATTTTTGTATATACAATTGTAATATAAACTACTATTAATTTTTAATTTTTAATATTGGATATATGTATGTATGGGTAAAAAGATGTTTTTTTTGTCCAGAGTATATAAATGTATAAGAATATATTCTATGTAGAGGAATTTTAAAATTTCAAAGGTTTATCATCTAACCGAAGGATATGAAATGTGTTCGCGGAAGCTTTAGACAATAAGACTTTAATATCTAAAAATAAAAATTCTGAATTTCAAGCGCTCGTGAGAGAAAAGATGACATTAAAAACTCAGAAAATAGAGTTCTTTAAGTAAAGTAAAAAATCTTACAACAAAATTTAAACGAAAATAAAATTATATAATTAATAATTAATACAAATAGAATTCCAACCAAAGGGGATCATTTAGTTAGACTCGTCAAATAACTTTGGTTAGCCTCGTCAAATAACCAAATGGTATAAAATCAAGTAAAAAATATAATTCTAACCTCCAACATCAATATAATTTAATATAATTTAAAATAAAAATAAAGATAAGTAAAAAAGGACTCAATAAATTTTTTTGCAGATTAATATGTGTAAATATGAAAATTAAGAATCTTAACGTTCAAAATAAATACACAATAAGTAAACTTAAATCAAAACTAAAAAGATATTAGAAGCCAAAAACTTTCAAGTTAAAAAGTAAATCAGTTAAATCAAATAAATAATATTTGACAAAAATAAAATCAAAAATGACAAAATTCTGAAATAAATGAAATTGAAGAAAATAAAATAATAATTTAAAAGTCATATGAAATCTTACCCTAAACTTCAAGACTTTTCAAATTAGATCTTTAGTTATATTTTAAGTTAAAAGTCATTAAAAGTAATTGTCATTCCAAATTCATGACTTTTTGAATAACAGGCTATTTTTAAAAAGTTGTTAGAAGTTTAAATTGAATAACACCTTAATTTTAATGACCTTTTAAAAGTTGTTAAAAATCTTAATTCAATAACACTGTACTTTTTAAATACTCTTTAAAAATTAGAATTCAATAACACATGACTTTTAAAATCCTTAAACATTAAAATTGATATAGAATACCAACCACTTATAAACATTATAAACATCGATCAATCCGCGTACAAGAGTCGGGATCAGTGTAGTGGACTGAACATACTGTATAAACACCCCGGGCTTTATACTTAAAATGCTCGGAATAAGCCCAGGAATACATCAGTGACGGTTGGCCCAATTGTTTGTCTATTATTTTATTTTATTTTATTTTTTTGAAATAAGCGTACTTACATTGATTAAATTTCCTCAGAAGCAACACTACAATGAAAGCAGTAACTAACCACTCCTAGGAGTCTGACATAGAATACGTAGCTTGTGCTAACAAATGCGCTACCGTATTCGCAGACCTAGGACCAAACACCACTAACACTTCATCAAGGTGTTTAAGAATATCCCGACAATCATCTATAATGGTATCAAAATAGGAATGCCCTCTCTCTGTATTGATCGCATCCATAACTTTTTTAACATCACATTCGAACATACATTTATGCCTCCTCCATTCCTTTGTCCACAAGAGCACCTCTCGAAGACCTATTGCTTCTACTTCCCGAGGCTATACTCAACCGTGAATCACCTTGCTACGAGCTCGAATGAAGCGTCCTGATCATCACGAATAATACATCCCACCCCATCTGTCCGGTTCTAGGTTGGCACGCAGCATCCATATTTATCTTTATCCACCCATCAGGAGGCTTACACCACAAACTACTACTGGCATGTTGCTGTTTGGGGTGTTTTGCATTTTCTTCCCTAGCATGGTTCCACTGAGCCAGCATACTACACGCCCTTGAATGAATAAAACTCATTTCAGTTTTTTTTATATAGCTAAATTCATTTCGGTTTTTGTTAAGAAGGAGAACTGAATTTAATTTAGTTTTAAATTTGTTAATCCTACATTGATTTCGGGTAGTACCATTTTTCTCCATAAATCTATAACATTTATTATTAAGTGAAATCAAATTTGATTCTTTTTTTTTGTTTCACTTTTACACCTAAAATCTTATTTGTATCTCACTTACAATTTTATTTTGTTTTTTCATGAATTACATTATAATTATAATTTTTTATTATAATTCCTTCATTACAAATTAAAATAAACAAAATACAATAAGCAGTAGAAAAAATAAAAAGAAATCCCTTTTTATCGGTACTTTGCACCAAATTTGATTGACACCTTTTTTTTGTTTATCTCACCTATAATTATATGTTGTATTTTTTATGAATCCTATTATAATTGTAATTCTTTTATTTGAATTTTTTTATTACAACTTATAATTTAAAAAAACTACGATAAACAATAACAAAATAAAAAATAATATTAAGAATTCTATTAGAATTCTTTTATTACAACTAACAGTCAAAGAAGGCTAAAATAAAAATAATATGAATGTTATTATGATTATAATTTTCTAATTTGCAATTCTTTTATTAACTTAGAATCAAAAAAGCGTACGACTAATTTAGCAAAAAGAGATTTATGTTCAGTAGATTACTTAAATGTTAGACCTCATGTATACTAAATACATTGTAATTCACTATTAAGTTTTATTTTTTATACATTTCATGCCTTACATCTTTGGCACCCTACAATCTTTATTTTTTAGAAAAAATTATAATCGAAATGAAATTGTTTTGTAAATCAAAATTCATTATAATGCAATTTCAAATTGTATTACAATTTCAGACAATCTAAAGTTTATTTATTAATCATATAATTCAGTCATCCCTTTTAGGCTGAGCATTTGGTTCGATTAACCGAATACCGAACCGAAATAACCGAAATAATTCAGTTCTAATTCGGTTTTAAAAATATGTGTTATTCGGTATTTCGGTTATTTCGGTTTTTTTACCTAATTACCGGAATTACCGAAATAACCGAAAATATAAAATATCATATATATATATATATATATATATATATACTATCTATACTATTATATTAAAGACGAAACATTGAAAGTTTTGTAGTCCGGTCAGTTTTTGAGTTTTTGTAGTCTGGTCCTCCAATTCTCAACCGTTGGATCTTTAAAATCAATATAATATAAGCCGTCAGATAAAATACTAAAAGATATTATATATAAATATAATATTTTATATTATAATTACTAATAGCTATCTAATTACCTTTTTCAGTTGAAACATATTATTTGTTTATATTTTCTCAATAAAACGACTCATCTTCTAAAAATAACACGACCACATTACTTATTTATATTTTCCAACTTAAACAACTCATCTTCTAAAAATAATACGGGCAACATATATATGGAAACATAATGTAATTTTATATAATTATTAAAAAAAAACCAACTGCCTTTTTCAGCACATTACCAGTTTTGTATTTTCTAACTAAAATAACTCATTTTCTAAAAATAACACGGGCACATTACATATTTTATATTTTCTAACTTAAACAACTCATCTTCTAAATATTTAATATTATAATTATTAATAACTATCAAATTACCTTTTTCAGCTAAAACATATTACCTATTTTATATTTTCTAAATAAAATGACTTATCTTCTAAAAATAACACGGACAAAGTACCTGTTTTATATTTTCTAACTTAAACAACTAATATTCTAAAAATAATAGGGGCAACATATCTATATAAATGTAATATAATTTTATATAATTATTATTAAATAACCAACTGCCTTTTTCAACACATTACCTGTTTCTTATTTTTTACCTAAAACAACTCATCTTCTAAAACCAACTGCCTTTCTTTCTACACATTACATGTTTCTTATTTTCTAACTAAAACAACTCATCTTCTAAAAATAATATGGACCCATTACCTATTCTATATTTTTTAATTTAAACAATTCATCTTCTAAAAGTAACATGAACAATATATATATATATATATATATATATATATATATATATATATATATATATATATATATACTATCATATAACCCGTGCAAGACATAGGCTATCAAATGAGGTTAAAAAAAGACAAACTAAAAAAATTAATGAGAACGAAAAATATTAAATAAAAAATAAAAATAAATATGATAAATTATAAAATGAGAAACTTAAATATTAATTGGAACATAGAAAAAAAATGAAGAATACAAATGGGGCTGAGGAAGATAAATAGGACATTATTAATATTATTTTATTAATCATTAAAATAATATTAATAATAAGGACAAATAGAAAAGCTAGAAAAACTAACCTATTTTAATTTAAAAAAAAATTAAATGTCCGTGATACTTTTAGAAGTATTTTAATTATATTAATTATATATTTTTTAAATACGCTGGCATGTTAAAATATGTAAGCTTTTTTAAATAATTACAAGCATTAAAATAGGTTTTGAAATAAATAAGTAAGGGTTGCGGTTGATATTTTTGGAAAATAAAGATTTTAGTGAGAACAAATATAAAATGTAATTTGTTTTAATTTAAAGGTAATTGCCCGTGATATTTTTTGAAAAGGAGTAAATTTTGTTAGAAAAAAGTGTTTTAATTATAAAAGGCAATCAATTGGTTACTATATTTATATTATTTTATTATTTATTAAAAAGAATAAATGACCGAAAACCAAAAACCGAAAACCAAAACTTTTAATGTTTCGACTTTAATAATATAGTATATATATATACTATAAATACTATTATATAATAGACGAAACATTAAAAGTTTGGTTGATCGGTATTATACGTTGTGATTTTACTTAATTGTCCTTTCTTAAATTCGTATTTTTACTTAATTAACCTTACTTATTTATAGAAATATATTATTAAATAAAAATATTACATATTTATAATCAGTTATCTTTTTCACCTAAAATACATTATTATTTTTTTATTTTTTCTAACAAATTCCCCTACTTTTTTCAAATATATCACGGACAATTACCCTTTTTACTAAAACATGTTAGTTTTTCTATTTTTCCTTACTAAAACCCCTCATTTTCCTAAAATATCACGGACAAACCTTTAGTTATTTATTTTTAAACGTAATATTATAATTTTTTTTAAAGTTTACCTATTTTAACATGCTTACTTATTTTTCTTAACAAATGCAATTACTAAAAATATTAAAATATAAATAATCAAATACCTATTTATAACCAATTACCTTTTCAGTTAAAACACATTATAGATTTTTTCTAACAAAGTCCCTCATTTTCTAAATATATCACGGGAAATAGTCTTTTCCAATTTACTTTTTCTATTTTTCTCACTAAAATCCATTCTTTTTCTAAAAATATCACGGACAAACCCTTTACTTATTTATTTTAAAACGTATTTAAATAATTTAAATTATTAAATTTTAAAACCTCATTTTCCAAAAATATTACGGGCATTTACCTTTTTAAACTAAATATATGTTACATTTTTTATTTTTCCATACTAAAACCCCTCTTTTTTCAAAAATATAACGAACAAACCCTTACTTATTTATTTTAAAATTTGATTTAATGTTTTTAATTAATTAAAAGTGTTTAGCTATTTTTACATGCTTACTTATTCTTTTAACAAATACAATTAAAAAAATAACAATTAACAATCCGTGCATCGCACGGGTTTTAAACTAGTATTATATTAAAAACGAAACATTAAAAGTTTTTGTAGTCGGTTTGTATTCTGGTCCTCCATAGTTTGGTCATCCAATCTCTAACCGTTAGATCTTTTAAATTAAATTAATTAGAGCCATTGGATATAATACTAAATATTTTTTTGGTATGTTGTGATTTTACTTAATTGCCCTTACTTAATTGTACTTCGTGTTTTTACTTAATTACACTTACTTATTTATAAAAAATATTATTAAATAATAATATTACCTATTTATAACCAATTACCTTTTACACCTAAAATATATTACATTTTTTTATTTTTTCTGAAAAATTCACTTACTTTTTCAAAAATATCACGGACAATTACCTTTTTTAACTAAAACATATAAGCTTTTTATTTTTGCTTAATAAAACCTCTCCTTTTCCAAAAATATCACAGACAGTTTCATTTATTAAAATAAAATAATAAATAATAATTGTTAATAACTAACCAATTACCTATTCTAGCCAAAGTGTATATTCTTTTTTATATTTTCTAAATAAAATTTTTACTTTTCTATTTTTTCTAACTAAAACCTCTTATTTTCCAAAAATATCACGGGCAATTCCTTTTAATTGAATAAAATAATAATATTTACAATTACTAATAACTAACCGATTAGTTTTTTTCCCAAAGCGTATATTCTTTTTTATATTTTCTAATTAAAATTTTTCCTAAGTAAAATCTCACATTTTTCAAAAATATCACATGCAATTTCATTTAGTAACATAAAATAGTAATATTAGAAATACTAATAATTAACTAATTACCTTTATTAACCAAAGCGTATATTCTTTTTTATATTTTTAACTAAAATTTCTCTTTTTCTAAAATTATCGCAGACGATATCTATCTATACTATACTATTATATAATAGCTGAAACATTGAAAGTTTTGATTTCAATTTTCGGTAATTTATTCTGTTTAATCTATCTATCTGTACTATGTATACTATTATATTAAAGACGAAACATTAAAAGTTTTTGTAGTCCGTTGGTAGTCGGTTTGTAGTCTGGTCCTCCATAGTTTGGTAATTCAATATATAACCTTTAGATCTTTTAAATTAAATTAATGAGAGCCATTGGATATAATATTAAATATTTTTTGGTATGTTGTGATTTTACTTAATTGCCCTTACTTAATTGTACTTTGTGTTTTTACTTAATTACCCTTACTTATTTATAAAAAATATTATTAAATAATAATATTACCTATTTATAACCAATTACCTTTTACACCTAAAATATATTACTTTTTTTATTTTTTCTGAAAAATCCCTTACTTTTTCAAAAATATCACGGGTAATTACCTTTTTTAACTAAAACATGTAAGTTTTTTATTTTTGCTTACTAAAAGCTCTACTTTTCCAAAAATATCAGAGACAGTTACATTTATTAAAATAAAATAATAATATAATAATTGTTAGTAACTAACCAATTACCGATTTTAGCCAAAATGTATATTCTTTTTTATATTTTCTAACTAAAATTTTACTTTTCTATTTTTTCTAACTAAAACCTCTCATTTTCCAAAAATATCACGGGCAATTCTTTTTAATGAAATAAAATAATAATATTTATAATTACTAATAACTAACCGATTAGCTTTTTTTCCCAAAGCGTGTATTTTTTTTATATTTTCTAAATAAAATTTTTCCTAAGTAAAATCTCACATTTTTCAAAAATATCACATGCAATTTCATTTAGTAACATAAAATAGTAATATTATAAATACTAATAATTAACCGATCGTCTTTGTTAGCCAAAGTGTATATTCTTTTTTATATTTTTTGACTAAAATTTATCATTTTCTAAAATTATCGCAGACGGTATCTATCTATACTATACTAATATATAATAGCCGAAACATTGAAAGTTTTGATTTCAATTTTCGGTAATTTATTCTATTTAATCTATCTATATGTACTATTATATAATAGCCGAAACATTAAATGTTTTGATTTTCGATTTTCTTACATATATAACATAACTACAAACTCTTTTAATTATACTTACTTAGAATTCAAAAACACGACATTTTTTTAGAAAATATTTATATTTATATGTATTACAACAAAATATATTGATAATTTTGACGGTTATCTTTACTGACATACTTACTAAGCTAATAAACTATTATAAAATCTATAAAAAAAAATAGATTTAAAGTATTAAAGTAGTACTTTTAATTCTTTTTAAAAAGATAACATTTTCAGAAGTATTAAAATCTCAAAAAATTTAAAAGTAAATTTCAAAATTAATATTAAAGTCGTTCGTGCGTTGCACGGGTTATAGGCTTGTATTATATAATAGCCGAAACATTGAAAGTTTTGATTTTCGATTTTCTCACATATATAACATAACTACAAACTCTTTTAATTATACTTTACTTAGAATTCAAAAACACGACCTTTTTTTAGAAAATATTTATATTTATATTTATATATATTACAGCAAAATATATTGATAATTTTGACGGTTATCTTTGTTCTTTACTGACATGCTTACTAAGCTAATAAACTATTATAAAATCTATAAAAAAAAATAGATTTAAAGTATTAAAGTAGTACTTTTAATTCTTTTTAAAAAGATAGCATTTTCAGAATTATTAAAATCTCAAAAAATTTAAAAGTAAATTTCAAAATTAATATTAAAGTTGTCCGTGCGTTGCACGGGTTATAGGCTTGTATTATATAATAGCCGAAACATTGAAAGTTTTGATTTTCGATTTTCTCACATATATAGCATAACTACAAACTCTTTTAATTATACTTTACTTATAATTCAAAAACACGACCTTTTTTTAGAAAATATTTATATTTATATTTATATATATTACAACAAAATATATTGATAATTTCGATAGTTATCTTTACTGACATGCTTACTAAGCTAATAAACTATTATAAAATCTATAAATATTTTTAGATTTAAAGTATTAAAGTAGTACTTTTAATTCTTTTTAAAAAGGTAGAATTTTCAGAAGTATTAAAATCTCAAAAAATTTAAAAGTAAATTTCAAAATTAATATTAAAGTCTTCCGTGAGTTGCACAGGTTACAGGCTTATTTATATTTATATATATTGTTGGTGAGTTGTTGTTGGTGTTTTACATGTTGTAGTTTGCTATCAAATCTCCGGGGGAAACTAGGACGCACTCTACTTTATTTATAAACATCATTTTCCAAACTTTATGTATTATTAGCATTTTATCTCATATTTACATGTTGTAGTTTGCTATCAAGTCTCTAGGAAATTAGGACGCACTTTACTTTATTTAGAAACATCATTTTCAAAACTTTATGTATTATTAGCATTTTATCTCATATTGAAGCTCCTTATTTGTTTAAAAAATACTACATGTTTGATGTTTCTGTTAACAATCATCAATATATATAAACTATTATATAAAGGAGAAGATGGAGGCGGTGAGGTGGCGCTCTCAGATCGCTTCGTTCTATTTTTCTAATTTTCTCAATTCTTTGAATTAATAATATTGAAAATTCGAAAAAATCTCAATTACCTTTTAAATACTTACTAATAGAGGAAACATATAATATTATTGCATTTAAAATCCCTACTAATGCGGAAAGTAAATATACAATAAATCTTTACTATTGGAGGAAACTAAATATATTTTTCTAATTTTCTCAATTTTTTGAATTAATAATATTAAAAATTAGAAAAATTCTCAATTACCTTTTAAATACTTATTAATAGAGGAAACATATAATATTATTGCATTTAAAATCCCTACTAATGCGGAAAGTAAATATACAATAAATCTTTACTAATGGAGGAAACTAAATATTCAATTATAATATTCTTGTCTTCTTTACTAATGGGGGAAACTAAATATTACAAATGGAGGAAACTAAATATTCAATTATAATATTCTTGCATTTAAATATCTAAATTAAAAAAAGAAAATTAGAAAAATTCTCAATTACCTTTTAAATACTTACTAATAGAGAAAACATATAATATTATTGCATTTAAAATCCCTACTAATGCGGAAAGTAAATATACAATAAATCTTTACTAATGGAGGAAACTAAATATTTAATTATAATATTCTTGACTTCTTTACTAATGGAGGAAACTAAATATTACAAATGGAGGAAACTAAATATTCAATTATTACATTCTTGCATTCAAATATCTAAATTAAAAAAAGTGTATCACTTTACATTATTTTGAACTTTCCTTTATTATTATCTAGATATTCTCATAATATTTATTTTCAAATGAAATTACCATCTTAACATTCTGATTTCCTAAACTATATTTTTTAATGTAATATAATAGAAAATACAAGAACATATTGGTAAATAAAAAGTTAAGAAATTAGATCGGTCTTGCATAAGAAATTAAGTAATTACTTGGTAAATAATTAATTATCTTTAATACTTTCATACAAACAACTAATTAATAGTATAAATATACACCTAAACTCTGTTAATTGTCTACTGCAATTTTTGTTGTCAACATTGTTCTTCTTTACTTTTTTGTTTGTTCATGTTAAAAGTGTTTATATGGGTACATGAGTATGAGACTTTTTCTTATTTATCTTATTACGTTTGTTTGTATCGTAATAGGATCATATTAAAATCTTTGACAAGACAAATTATTTGTTATTAGTGTTGATTGAGTTAAGACATGGATTAATAATGAGGGGACTCATCAGTTAATCAGTTAAAATAATAGGCTGAGCAAGGTGATTTTCATGTACATTCAGTTGTGAATTATTTTATATGTTTATGTGTGTACGTTAGTTTTGAATTTATAGTTAAAAGTTGATACACCTGTATACAAGGTAACTCGAAAGTGGAGAATTCATCATGTCTTCAAAAACAAATTGTATCTTTGTTTTTTAACGTTTAGATAGTTATTGCTCTAATTTTTATGAGAAAAGATTATATCTTTTGGTAAAATATTTTATGTAATTCATAAACGAAAATTCAAAGATAAAAATTGTATATTAAGAAATTTATAGTGTATGTATTTCGAAAATATCATGTTAAGATTTATTCGACTGAAAAATTTATTTAGTGTGTGCATTTTTAACAAAGTTCAATAAGTCGGTGCATCTATAACAAAAATCATACAAGAATAAGAAACATTGAGAAAATGTCATTAATTTTTTTTTTTTTTTAAAGGAAGAGGTTGTTGTTGTTTTTTGTTTTGACAAAAAGAGATCATTATTAATAAAAAATTCTCCCAACAACAAAAAGGATGTTTGTTCATATTTTTTGATTTTTTTCTTATTGGGAGTAGATTTGGAGGTAGTGAAGATTTTAATAGCTCTAAGGTATAATTGTAGTTTTTGATTGAACGATCTAGAACTTTTTATATATATATATATATAATTCAAAACAAAACTTAATTTTATATTAGAAATATTATTTTATTTAAAAACGTATTTTGTAGAATATTTTTTGAGAAAATTTAGAGATATTATTATAAAGCCGCTGCGAAGCGCGGCTTAGTAAACTAGTATATATATAAAGGAGGATACGCGGGAGGTTAGGTGGCGCCTCTAAGATCGTCTCAATCTAATTTTCTAATTATCTAGAATTTTTGAATTTTAAATGCTAATAAATTAAAAATATTTTTTAACATATTAGAAGTAGAATAAGTGTTCGAGTTTACAAAGGAGAAGAGTTCCAATATATAAGGATGACATATAAACAAAAGTTTTATTTGAAGTAGAACTAGTAATAATAAAAATACTCCTTAATATGGTAGAAGTAGAAGTAGAAAAGCCATTTAAATTTGTACCGGAGGAGAGTTCAAATTTTCAGAGAAGATGCAGTATAATTTTGCTTGGATATTACATAAATGCTTCGATCCTTCACGATCACAATTTTCATGTTCAGTCTAGAAATCATATGTATTATAAAAGCAGCATTGTATTTCCTTTAATTTTTAGTTCGACTACAAAGATTTGTTAACATTTTTGTTTTGTTCTCCAATTATTAACTTATATTTATGTTCATATGTTTATATAATAATGTTACTGATCAATGTCACTAATCAATAATTTATTTGTACACGTGCGTGTAGTGCAGCGAGAAAGTGAGGACATCGCCCGTGACCGTGACCGTGACAGAGCCACCCCCAATTCATGCAAACGAAAAGTATGATTTTCAATCTTATATCAATTCTCAACTCATATTATTAGATATTATATAATCTGTTTTTACATTATCGCATGTTATATTAATGGTCCCTAAGAATTGAAAATTGTACTTGTGCAGATGTCCGATGATTAAGTATTCCATTAATATATTGGGTTTCGTGTTTTTAAGTAATTACACGAGATTAAGTAGATTTTTCATATCATGCACGATAATGTTATCAGGTTATTTTGTTTTTATAAAAGATTATATGCGGGAGTTTAGGTGGCGCCTCTAAGATCGTCTCGATCTATATTTCTAATTTTTTTTTGAATTTTAAATAGTATTAAATAAAAAAATATTTTTTAAAATATTAGAAGTAGAATAAGTGTTCGAAATTAAGGAGGTGAATAACTAAAGTCTAAAAATTATATTTGAAGTGAAATAGGTGTTCGAATTTATAAAGGAGAATGGTTTGAATTTATATGTATGACATAAAATTAAAAGTTCTGTTAGAGATAGAATAGGTTTTCGAACTTATGAGGTGGAAGAGTTCAAATTTATAAGAAATACATATAATTAAAAGTTTTATTGGAAGTTGAATATGTGTTTGTAAGACATAGTTAAAAGTTCTATGAAAAATAAATATGAGTGCAAATTTATAAATATATTTTTTTAAACGAGAGAGCGGCTCATTAGAGAAAAGTATGTTAACATGAAAATTAATATTTAAGACAAGTATTCAATATGTTAAAATTGGGATTTCGATCTTAACGAGAGAAGCGTGTATAACGGGAGGACGGCTTATAGGGAGGAATGAGTTGGTGTACTTTAAAAAAATGTTTTAACATATTAGAAGTAGAAAATGTACTCGAATTTATAAAGGTGAACGGTTTGAATTTATAAGACAAGTATTTAATGTATTAAATTTAGAATTCCGATCTTAACAAGAAAAACGTGTTTAACGGAAGAACGACTTTTGAGGGAGAAATAAGTAATTGTTGTAATTTCATTGATAGAATTTGTATAAAAAATTTAAAACGCCGTCGCGAAGCGCGGCTTTCTCATCTAGTTGATTTTAATTCGGACTTTTGTTTCTAACGAAATTATTTTGGTTCTTAATTTGGTTATAAATTTTGCTTTTATTCGGTAACCGAATTATAATTCGGTTCGGTTACAGAATAACTGAATACTCAGCCCTAATCCCTTTGCATCCAATTCCTTTGAAGGCCTCCAGATATGTGTAAATAGTTTTTACGGGTTAGGGTGCCCATTCCAGTGCTGAGTTTGTTGTATCCTGTTTATAGGTTTGTGTATACCCTGTTTGATTAGAGAATTTTCTCCTGTTTATAAGCTGCCATTTTGAGAAGTGGAGTTATAAACCGATTCTTTCCTATTTTTCGTGAGATAGTTGTAAAGGTAATGCATGAAAAAATAATCCATAGAATGTTCTAATATAGGGAGAGGGGACCTGTCATTTATCAGGAGAAATCTGGTAAAGTCTAAGCCGTAAAAGCAACCGAACAAGGGACAAATAATCTGCCAAATTCGACACTTTTCAACACCCTCAAGCAAGCTGAAAGATCATTGTTGCATCCTCAATAACCTTCCGAGTAGGATCTTCTTGGAGCTGCACTTCTGACCTTCCGAGTAGGATCTTCTGATCTCAGGAATTGTTCTGTAAGAAGGATTTTACTAATCTCAAATACAATTCTTTTTCTCTCTTTTTTTCGAGAAACTCAAATACAATTCTTAACAAGTGATTTCTGTCGGCAGCATATTAGGTAGTTAAAATGATTTTGTCTGCATCAATTACTTTCACTGAAGGAAGTAAATATTGTTCATATAAGCGAGCATCACACTTTTTTGGATGCGGATGCCAGAAACATTGATAATTATATTCATCCATGATGGAACACTTACTGACAATGTGCTGGGAATAAACAAACTCATCCATGTCATTCCAGAAGCAGGTCGTTTTGCATATAGTAAAATGTAATGCCCTGTTTCTGGTTTTTACTTTTCAGGATCATCACGATGCTTGAGTTGCATCTTATCCTAACCGGTGTAGCACCATACTTCGGATCAATTAACTTTAGCGAACATCAGTGTGACTATGCAGATCTTGAACAGCTATCACGACGTGGACACATGTGAACTCCACATGTAAATCCTCCTACTTTCTTTTCGGGTTACTGCCACTGATGAAGTGGCATTGAATTGATACATGGACAAGTGCAACGGACACATTGAAGCTTAGCATCCAATGCTGATAAAGTTCAAACATGTAACGACCCTGATGTTTCTTAGCTGCATGAGCTAGCATTCTTTTCACAGCAAATGATATATTGCTTTCTGCAGATTTGCTGCATAAATTAAACCTTTCTATATACCTATTAACATTCCACAAGAAACAGATGTGCAGAATGATGCCTTTCTTTTGCTTGATTACACTTGCACCGGTTTGTACATGTTATGTACCATACTCTACCACCTATGCTAGTTAGTACAACTCTTTGGTTCAGGGTAACTGCTCGTTATTTCTCAGTTGTGCGTTCTTCACAAAAATCTCCCAGAGGGAGTTGCCACATTTTGGCTACAAAAATTAAACCAATGTCAACAAATTCATTCTTACATAAAAAAATGTCAACAAATTCATCGTAGAAGATTATTTTGAGGATCAGGGGCAATAGTAAATCCGCATAGATAGCGTTTCACCACTTCAATTCAGTCTGCGAAGCACTTAACCCCATTTTCTGATACCTGTTCACATGAGCAGCAAGCATCTATCCTATAATGGAGGGGAAAATTCTGACCGAGGAGAGTATGAGGTAAGAAAAACAATCCAAATCCTGAGAGGATGTCCTCTTTAAATAACAGATAAGAGGCTGGGATTGTTCTACCTGGAATAGAACAAAAATTCTTTTTGTTCAATTTCATATAATAAATCCCAGGAATTTTAGCGGCCACTGTTAATAGCCCAACCATGCAGTATGGCAACTAAATTAACAAAAACCTAAAGGCTTCTAGCGCAAATTTCTTCAAAAATTCATTCATCTATCAATATTATTCATTTTATCAAGATTAAAAATACATTGTTTCTAATACAACGCGACGGGAATAAGTAATTTAACTGAGTAATGCAGTTATTTTCCTCCAGCTGAATTCTTTTTACGTTTATGGTTAAAAACAGCAATCAAGTTTGTAGCTTTTTTATTCATTTGGACCAAAATTTTATCCCATATATATGGTATATGTTATTTATTCTTGAAGTTTTGTTTTTTTATCACGTCACAGACTCATCAAAACCATCCCCGTCAAGAGTTAAATTGGCATTGATCAGTGGAGTTTGTAACTTAATTCCTCTGCCCGTTGCAGATGACTGACATTGGTTTTAAAATGGTGACACCAAAAGGAAACTTGACTTGGTTAATCGTTATCGAAAAGGATGCCTAGGCTATCTATCCCAGCCATCAACAATCCAACGAAGTTCAATGCTACATTGGATGCCATACGTTAGATAACTAGTATGCTAGTAGAACACAAAAATTAAATCCTGCATAAGATTCAGAGTAGTGAAACACATTGACCCCAGATATCTTGTGCAAACACATCGTCTCATTGTAGCTTTATCCAACTACTATAGAATCCAGTTAGATTCCATGACTGAACTGCCTCATGTCAAATGTCATGGAACCTTTTGAAACCTCCCAAAGAGAAGACTTTACAGTCTTCCTAAGAACCTTTTAAAGGATATAAACTCACAAGCAGACTACCAACTTAAGAAGAGAATACAGTGCTACAACTACCATTAAAAAACTTAAATAAATATGTTTCACTGCAAGAGAAGAGTCTAATTAAGCGGTAGATCCATCATATTACATCAAACAGCAACAGAACTATAACGAAGATCCATGTAATAGATTAAAAGGCAATAGAGAGCAAGTTAACCAAGATCCTGGATCCATCATAATACATTAAACAGAACAATTGCTCAAATACCAGTCAAAGAAGGAAGCATCTATAAGATAACAGTTGATTAATTACGAACAGTACTGAAGTCTGGCTTTAACAAAATATTGTTCTACACCAGCTTAGGATAATTAAACATTAATAACATGCAACATTTCTGAATTGCCATTTTGCTGTGCTCATCCTTCCATCTGCTACATCTTTTCTTCATGCAAAAACATACTCTCATAGTTATTCCAAGACCTATAGCAATATAACAATGAAGTCATTACACTGTTGTACTTATTTACTACTAATAAATCTTTACCTTACTGCTGTTAAAAAGGAATAAGACACTACAACCATGTAAATAGTATTACCTAACCAATTTTTCTGCCTTCTTTTCTTGTCTCAGACAGTCTTACAGCATCAACTTGAATCCCTTGGAAATAAAATCGCTCCTGCAGACATGTAAACACAACATTAACATTGGTTTTATATAAACTGACATGCTTATCTTTAAATCTTTAAACCTACTTCAACTTACTGAACTATAATAGAATGTTATTGACAGTAAAACATATAGGAGATTAAATTTATTTCTTACATCTTGTTCTGATTCCCATCCAATTTGAAACCATCACAGAGCTTGGAACTGAGCGGAACTAGACTCTCGGTGTAAACAAGCAAATCAGGTAGCTGTGGAAACCCATTCAGTGTGACATTCTTAACTTTCTTCCTTCCATGGTCATACCACATAAGTTTATCCCCATCAACGAATAAAAGGATATTATCCCGAGTCTTTGAAAAAGCAACAGGGCAAAGTTCCATATAAGATCCCAGTAGGCCTGGTTGCTCCAGTGACAATATCTTGGACCAAGAATTTTCCTCTCCGTTATTGTTCATTAGCCATAATCCGTACGGGAACCTAGGCAGTCACCAATCAAGCATAGACATCTATTTAACGCAACCAGACCAATTCCAGTTTCACCAGTATCATCCACACCAGCAGGATATGAGAGCTCTCTGTGTCTATGAACCCCAAGATCAAAAGCAAATATATTGTTATCTTCTCCAAGCCAATACAAAGACCCGTTCGCATAAACACCAAAATCTCCCCCATATGCGAATGTCATTTGAAATAGTATCAGCCCGGGTCCATGTATTGCTTTTGAGGCTATAAACAGACACCATAATGTTATAAATCTGACTATCATAAGTCCTCATAACCTTGTAGTCATCACTGACGTGATCATACCCAAAGCCAAGCACGCAAGACCCTATAAGCATAAAAGGAATCGGGATATTATTTGCTTTAGGCAGTTTTCTAATCTTTCTGGTTGCTGGATTCCACAGAAAAATATCATCCTCACTCCTATCATTGGTCTTCCACAAGCAGACTAAACAATTACAAGTACCGACATATTTAGTGCCAGATAGATCAGTCTTAAGAGAATCGCCAATTTCCACAGCAGTAAACTTATCCTCCGAATCTACATCAACCAAGTAATGTTTTTCACCTTCGGGAAACTCTCTAACAATACCTGAACCAGGGTTGCACTCAATACTTTTCTCGAGATGCTTAAGCCCAAAGCTAGCATTATCGATAAGAGAACACCACGGTTTCGACACACATCTAAAACGCAACAGAGGCTTAACTGGTACTCGGAGTAACACTTCGAGAAGCAACTCTTGGGGAAGGTGAGAAGTTCCAGTTAGGTAACCATCTCCCCTACATTAACCAGAAATGTTCACATATATAAAACACATGCATTCAATAATATTATACTACTGGCTAAATAACCGTGTGATAAACAAATTAAACACTGTGTTAGTAAAAATATGATACTAGTATCTTACTAATGTCGAAAGAACAGAGAGTGATAAACAATTAAACACAGTGTTAGTAAAAATATGATACTAAATAAAGTCATACAAATGTCGAAATAACCAAGTGATAAACAATTAAAAATATGATACTAATATCATACAAATGTTGAAATAACCTAGTGATAAACAATTAAACACTTGTCAGTAAAACTATGATACTAATATCATACTAATCTTGAAATAATCGAGCGATAAACAATTAAATACGTGTTAATAAAATACGATACTAATATTATACCAATGTCCAAATTGAAAAAAAGAACACCATACATACTTTAAAAAAAAGATTTATAAAACCCTAAACATATAAGAAAGAAACATTCATAATATTAAACTTAAAGAATATGAAAAGGGGGTAAGCACAATATACAAGAAACCAAACCCTAATCACGATAAAATGCAAACAACATACAGATTTTTGAGAAAATTGATGCATATAAAATGAGAAAAAAAAGGGTTTAAAAGACAAAGAAACTTACAGTATTTGAGCAAGATCAGAGGTAGGGGTGTACACGGGTTGTTAAAACCGACCAACCCGATCCAAACCGATCTCATTTCGTCCGATCCAAACCGAATATTTTTAAACCGAAACATATTTGGTTTGAAAAGATATAAACCCGATTTAAATGGGTTGGGTATGGGTTTCGATTTTTTTAAGCCGAACCAACCCAACCCGATTAAAAATAATAGATTTAATTAAAATATATGAAACACATTTAGTTAAAATAATTAACAGTTTTGGAGTGTACACTTTTAATTATTGAAACACATTCTTTGAACTCTTGTGTTCTAGACCAAAGACCGTGTGTGGTCCTGGAAGAAAACTTCATTACTTGCATTGCCTAGGGTTATCCATACATGATATTATCTATGTTTGTTAATATTGTATCAGTACTTTAAGGCCAATTTACATTAAGAAGCATCAGTTTTACATTAAGTTGTTCGTTATCAAGGACATAGCAGCAGAAATGTGTACATCGATATTCTACAAAACTTCATACAAAACGGTGTGTTGAGATCACTTGAGACAAATGTTCTTACTGTCTTTGTCCATTCCCGGTTGTAATGCAAATTTAGCACACTGACTATGCTAATAACACAAATTTGACGTTTAAACCGAAAGACTATGTTTAGTACTTTATCAGTCTTTTGGTGTGTTTTAACTTAAATATTTGAGATTTATTTGAGATGGATATGTAATATTTTGCTGACTTTCAATTTTGATTTATTAATTTAGTACTTACTACTCGATAAAATATATTTTATATATTTATTAACCCGACCACTCCGACCCGAACCGATCCAAACCGAAGTATATTAAATGGGTTGGATTACGAATTTATTTTTTGTGGGTTGGGTTGAAAATTTTCAAACCCGATTTAACTGGGTTGGGTTGTTAAAATCTCTTAACTCGCCCAACCCGAACCGTGTACACCCCTAATCAGAGGTAGCAGAGGCTGGTAATGCAGTAGTCTTGGACATTTTTCTTCACCGTAAACGGCAAGCTCGCTTAATATATGTGTGTATAGAATATTTTAGGCCCAATTATAAATACATTAGTGACTGTTAAGCCCAACTACTTGTGTTATTACCTTCGTATAACAAATTTAGGTTTTTGCTAAGAAGGAAAAACTATGGGGCTCTTGAATGCATCATGGAATGATAATGTAGGATATGAGAATGAGAATGTAGGAGCGATAATTAATTTTAACATTTCTGAATTATAGGTCTTTTATTGTCTAGATCTCTGAACCATTTTTTTCAACATCGTGATCCCTAAACATTTAAACTTTTATAATTTGCATTTTTTCGTCCAAATTTGACTAATAGACGTTAGTCAATGCTGACGTGTCGCTGATGTGGCAATCAAAAATTTACGGATTGGAATAAAATTTTGATATGTTAATCTACAAGTGATTACAAGAAAGTTTTCAATTTCGAGTTTACTAACGTATAGAATTATGCATTTTAATTCCAAGAACACGGAAAAGAAACTTACAAAATCTGCAGATTTTCATATGTTAGTGAACTTAAAATTAAAAAATTTCAACACACATGTTCTTCTAATCACTCATAGATTAACATATCAAAATTTTAATTCAATCAGTGAATTTTTGATTGTCACGTCAGCTCTATTACTCAAATATGGACGAACGATGCGAATTATAAAAATTTAAATGTTTAGTGATCGTAATATTGACAAAAATAATTTTGGGACCAAGACAATTAAAAGCCTATAGTTCAAGTATGTTAGAATTAATTATCCCAATGTACGGTATGAGAATGAGAATGAAATTAAAATCCAAAAGGTAAAATGAGTTTAATTTACCCATCTCAATGGATTAATATTCCAATTTTCTACAACTAAATTACTAATTCAAACATTATAACTTAAATTTACAATTCCAATTTCTAATGAACTCATTGACTATAAATCAAACACCACCTAAATTCAATTAAGTTTTAGCTAAAGTGATTTCGACTGGTACCTATTTAATTAATAAATATCAATTTTAACATAAATTAACGGTAAGTTTTAAATATATACTTCACTTTTGAATATCAGTACCCATTCAATTTATGTTAATTTTAAAGTGATTTCGACTAGTTCCAATTTAATTAATGAATATCAGTTTTAACATAAATTAACGGTAGGCTTTAAATATATACTTGTTTGCACGGGCTATGTAATAAGAAAGTTTGAAAGTTTTTTCCCCCAATAAATTTGAAAGAATGGTTTTTAGACGTAAATTTGTACTAATTTTATGATTACTAACTTTAAATCCGTGCAATGCACGAGATATTTATAAATATTGTTTGTGAATTTTTTATATTAAATTAAAATATTTTTATATTTTCTTTCTGAAAGAATTGTAAATAATATATGCAAATTTCATTAAGTTCGCGATATTTATTTCATTAACGTTAATATTTATTATTTTAGTGTTCGCTATACTCTTTGGATGAAATTTCATATTTTTCTAATTTTAAAATTATTTAATTTTATATTTTCTTATTTTTTTCAACTCAATGATTTTATTACACTATATAACTTTTTTGATGAAAAAATAACAAAATAATATCTTCAAATTCCGTTCATATTTTTGCAATAAATTCCCAATTTAACATTATCTTTAATTTTTATTTAATATTAATAAATAAATAATTACTAATAATTCTAAAATGACAGTTGTACTCGACCAAACCAACTCCCTTACACTAATTATATATAAAATATAATAATGTTTCAAAGAATGATGTTTAAATTGTAAAATTATACACCCGAGATAGATTTAATCGGTCTACTTCACTTGACTAGCAAAAAAATAAAATAAAATTTGAAGACATATATGATGATTACGGTTTGAATCTAATGTTTTATGAAACTGTCGAGTTAGTTTTGATTCCATGAATCGATAGACTTGGACACTTGGTTTGGACTCTAAAGTCAACCTTAAACCTTGTAATAATTGACGTGTTGTGACCACATATTCACTTCGTCCCACCCATTTATTTATATTTGGGTTATGCGTTAAAAAAAAAGTTAGTGAAAAAAGTAAAAAAAATGAATTAAATGGTGGGTTCAATCAAGTATAAAGTGAGGATAGTGAAAAAAAGTAATTGAAGTAATTGATTTTAATATTGTTAATTTTTTTTATTTTTGAAAAGTTTAGAAATGTAAAGAATTGGATTAAACATCCAAAAAAAGTGTACAAAAATGATTGGAACAGGAGGATTAATTTTCACGGTCAGAAAAGTAAATTACAAAGCGTTGACTAACATAATCGTTTTAATTTTTGAATAACCTAAGTTTCAAATTTGTGGTTACAAAAAAAAAGTTTCAAATTTGTAATTTAATTTGAAATTTGGCTCTTCAATATATTGTAAATAAAAAACTACAGCTATCAAATTGCCGAATAAGAGAAGTTCAATGACAAATCTGTAATTTACGTTTCTAATAAATAGAAATATTTATCTAACCTTTTTTCATTTATATTATTCATATCTTACGTTTTATAATTAAATAAATTGTTACTAAAAATATATTCTCTTTTATTTAAATTATGAAATGTGTGAATTAAAAATGGGATAAATGGGATGGAGGGTGTAACAAATATCTAAGGTACTTTGAGTTGAATTATTGCGGGGAATAAGTGCAGCATAAGATCCTTGATGCCTTGAATAATTAATGGAATGCATGATCAGCTTCAACAACATAAGGTAATGGTGGTGACTGGTGAGTCAACTAGCCATAGATGCCAGCGAGTCGTACTCGTCCCCATTACTAGAATATAAATCATGCATGGTGAGCCAGTCGGCAGCTAATATATTAATCTCATTTGGCCACATCACCTACTTAACTGGCAGGTGCTGTGCTGTGTCGTTAGCACCTTTAAAGTGCACTCCACTATCACGGATTGGATTCTTCCTAATCATCTTTGTAACTTCTTTTCAACAAACAGTTCAATATTGACTACTTATGGTAGTCAGGGACACGAGAGTTCGAGTCTAAGCAGAGACATGTGTGTTTTGGAAGAAAAAAAAGCAAAACAGAAGAACAAAATAAGGCTTCATTGTTCAACAAGCATACTACCACACATTACCTGATTACCATTTACCGACTTAATAAACTATGTTCTCAAAATACTGATATCCCCCATCACCAAATTTGATGTCTAGTTGCTTGGAACTGAAATTCTAAATTCAGAGGGTAGAGATTAGCGCCATGGCCACCAAACTCATGCTTAAATGGCACAAACGTATTGTTATGCATCGAGTTAAACATCATTAAAGATTCATCATCTGTTTTGTTCTGGTCAAGAATATTTTTTCGCATGCTAATGGAATTCTCTGGCTGTGGGGTGAATGTAGATTTGTTGTCTGCAGGACATTGGTGCTTGTCGGATGGAGCAGCATCTGTCAAATGGACGGTTGTAATGTCATGGATGCTAGGCCTCTTCTTTTCTTTTCCTTCTGAAAGCCGTCTTAAGTAATATTTTTGAGCATGGCTTGCTACTTGAGTTGATGTCTTGGTGATCACAAAATTTCGAGAAATGTTCCTCCAGTCTCCTTTCCCATGCTTTCGAAGTCCCATCAAAAACTGCCTACAGTGTTATAATCAAGCAAACATTAGTACAACTAGAGTAAAGATAAAGAGTTTATATATTTGAAGAATTGTTTAAATGAACTAAGCTGTGCCGGCTGTGCCTGTAAAACTTTTGCCAACAATAAACTAATTCTCTAACAATGAAAAAACAAAGTTGTCATATACTGATCTTAGGCTTCCCAGTACCAGTTTCAATCTTTTGTGTACCTGTATATCAAGTTTGAAGTTGTGAAAGCTGATAATTGCATAAATCCGTCTTAGTAGTCAAAAGTACTTGTTAGATCAAAACCTTTTATATGTAACATATAGTTCTATGCATTTGATTCTTAAATCTACGAGAAGGGGGACTACAGATTCAAACTCATGACCCTGGCTATTAACGAATCCTCAAAATCAAGACATATTATAGCAGTACCTTAACAAAGACGCGGACTTACAAACAGCAGGTAATTAGAAATAAATGCAGAGTTTAGGTAAGTCGTGTTTGAAAATAGTAAATGGATGTTGCAGATGAAATTTTGCTATTCCCAGTTAAGAGCTTCAAAATAAACTCAACACATATGTGAAGAAACTCACCTATGTTCATCTTCTGTCCAAGGCACACCTTTCTTTTTCTCATGCTCAGAAGATCTACAATCAAAAGGACGCTTTCCAAATCCATTGAGCTCCAGATTCTTTGCCAACTTCTTTGTGGAAGCGTCATCCTGCAGGTTTCCTGGAAGTGAAAACAGACCAGCTTCAATATCACTAATGTCATCCTCCAATTTTTTGTACTGCTCAATCACATCTAAGACAGATTTCCCGGGGATCATAGATGCCACTTTTAACCATCGATCAGGGGTATCTTTATCAAAAAATGCGAGACAACTCTCAAACGTTCCGTTTTCTTCAGTTGTCCAGTTTGTTCTTTGAAACCCTTGCTTCAACCAGTTTGTAATGAAAGTATGAGAAGCAGGATACAAAGTCTCCATATTTGCAAAGTTCAAGCTGCCTGTTTAAAACTTTCAAAATTTAGTATGATACTTGGTGAACACAATAAAATATGATGATGTCTACAAACTACAAACACCAAGAGGACCTAATATACAAATATTCAATGGGAATTAAAATAGTCTTTGTTTTTGCTTAAGTTAAAGAATCTGACAAAATAATAGAAAGAAAAAAAAGACCAACCTTTTAAAAATCTAGAAAGATTAGCAAAAGTTCTTATAACAAGAAAATATATAAGCCAAAATCTCGAAATAATAATTCTGAAGAACTTGATTTCTCTCAATAGAAAACCAGTCTAATACTTCAAAGAATATCATAAGGATATATAAGAAAAGATAAAACCAAGAGAAGAAATATATTCTAAAGAATCAGGAAAAGCAAGTTGAAGATTGTACTTAAGAAAGAATGATCAGAACATCAAGAAGTTGTTGGAGTATAGTTTTGTAGTCGGGTCATGGATGAAGCGAAATGACTAAAGAGTTAATCAAAGAGGGGGAGGCATTAAAAAAAATCTGAAGGTGGCTGATTTTGATTTGGGGTTTATGGTTTTTGCAGCACAAGCATATTTATTTGCCTTTTCACTTACTATAGGGTGGTGATGGAGGAAGGGTTGGCTCCAATGTGTAATCTAAGCAAATCAAAATACTTTAGTGTCAGCAAATAAAAGCTTAGCTTGCTACTGGACAATCTTTGGGTAGTAACACCTTTTAAAAGTAAATATTACACAAAGAAAAGTAAGGCAAATAATGAAACTATTCACCTCTTATTTGATTTCTTTGACGGCATTCTTTTCTTTTGTTTTTTCTTGTTAACATTACATTTTTCTTGATTAGTTAGAATTTGAGTAATACGGAGAAGGGTGAGGATTAAAACCTGTGACCTTGGTCAGAGTAGCGGAGAAGAGTCTTCTCGTACTGGAGAAGAAAAAACTGCAAAATCCAATTTAATGTCTAGGCTATCAATTATAATGAATCCTCCATTCTCTAGTTTTGCCTACAGTGATCAGACTATCAATGAGTCCTCTATTATCCTTCTATAATCAGTGTTAAAATAAACGATTACTAAGGATAAAGGCCTGATTACTGCTAATGGTAAAAGCTGTGCTTAAAATTATCAATTTCCTTAATAATTATTGGGAATTAGTTTATGCATGAGGATGAGGGGATATATAATAAAATACACGAGGAGATAAGTGTGAAATGGAGATTCTGCATTAGCTTTATAGCAACACATATGGTGATTGGTGAAGAAGATCAGCCAATTTGTTGTAGTACATATAAATATACAACTAGGGTTGCAATAAAGGACGCAAATTGCAGCAAAAAAGAAAGCTGTTTTCAGAATAGCATCCCAGTGCATAATGAATCAGCTAACAACATGGCCTTTAGGAGAAAGCAAGAAATGAGTGATGAGTTGATAAAGGTCACCCCTTCGATGGACACTCATACTTGCAAAAGTCTCGATTTTTGGCTCTCATTTTAAGCTTCTTTGTGTGAGATTTGCCCGCTTGTTGGAGCTAAGCCAAAATCATCCAAAATTTTTTGTTTATTAACAGTCCCCCACAGACAAATGTCAAATGCATATGAATGAAGATTTTGTTAAATGTGTAGTTGTTACCAACTTGAGAGGGTCGTATCATGTCAGAGTTGGTGACTTGGTTGTGAGTATGGATACAAATCTAAAATTAAAGTTGTGAACTTGTTAATACAGTGCATGTGGCTCAGATATATGAGCTCTCCACTCTTTACCAATTTGCAAGTACACGAAATTGATGATATCTATGTTGGGTCCGTCCCGAATTCCTAAATAAGTTAAGAATCTTATTATGAGCAGTATTCTAATTTCTGATAATTGAGGAAAGTCTTATTCTAATAAAGATAAGAATTGTGAAAGATTTATATCCAAGATAAAAAAAATGGTAGTACTTATAAATATAGATATTTGTAGGGGTTTTGATGTATTGAGAGAGCTTTTGTAATCAAGGTGAGGTGATTGTATTCAAGGTGTTGAGTGAGAGAGACTCCAATCTTGTAATACATTCATAGTGGATTTGTGGTTTTACCCTCCCTTGAGGGATTTCCACGTTAAATTGTTGTGTTCGTGCTTGTTATTGTGTTTGATTAACGTTGATCTATAGCGGAAAGGATCGTACCAGTCTAATCGTCTCTTTTGGAATTTAATTGTGGATATGGATGCTGATATTTGCACTAACAACAAAAGGTTAAAATTAGCCTGAAATACATGTTAGCAAGAAGTATTTCTTAAAGTATCTGATAAGCTTTATCAAAGCTGCCTGAGTGCCTGAAAATCATTTTCTGTAAGTCATGGTTATCTTTCTTTATTCGCATAAAGAATGGCAGACACATAATGGCATAGTGTAGAACATACAAGAAATAAACTACATTTTTCCTGATGAAGAAGAGGAAGATGATTGCAGATGTCTTCGTGCATGAACTGATTTCAGTAAGCATGTAGCCGGTAGGGGAAATTATGCAGATATTGACTTAATTCTGGCTGAATGTGTTTGGTTTATGACCATGATGTAGCACAATTTATGTAAATAGCACACAAGTATATGTGCTATTCTACTTTTTTAATTTCACGAATTATTATAGACTTCGGATAATGGACCAACATATTTACAATTAGGGTGTAAACAGCATGAGTCGAGCTGAGTACTGTCAAGTTGAATCATGAGCTTGACTAAAAGGCTTGCATGCGAGCATGAGCTCGAGTTTGATCGAGTCATAAATTAAAACTCCAAAACTTTGCTCGACAAAAACTCAAAAGGCTCATACTCGGCACTAAAGCTCAAATTAACTGTACTAAATATTGACAAAAACTCGAATATGATAACTTCAACTAGAGCTCGCCTGAATGAAATATGTAAGATTGTTATTACTTTTTTTGGTTATATATGTATGGGTGTTTTATTTTATTTAAAAACTGAAAGCTCTTTAAGGCTTGCGAGCATCACAAATCGAGTAATTTGAATCTCAAGCCGAGATCCAATGAACCAATGACAAACCATTTACCCCCCCCCCCCCCCCCCCCCCCCCCCCCTACCCCTATTTTGTAACAAGCTGTAGCAATGGGATACTTGGTATGACTGTCACCTGAATTGGTGCTCTGGTAGTTACGTAATTCCTAGAAATGTCCCTCCAGTCTTCTTGACATCTTTTGAGGCCGGCCCACTAGAAACAGATTTTGTTGAACAGTCTGTATAACGAACTACTGATGTCAAAACACAGAGATCCCTCTTACTGTAATTAAATAGTTTGTTGAATGAAGCAGAGCTTAATCTTGGGTTTAAAACTTGAATCTGAAATTGTTTAGTTTATGTTAGTTGACTTATTACAAATTTTTGTAACTATATTCCCAGTTCATAGATTAAGCTTCCTCGAAGGTTGTATGATGGTCCTTGCTGTATTTTAGACTTGGTTGTGATATATGCCTTCCAAACATCGACACGAATGACTGGCAAAAACTATCACAAACAAAACCAGCAGCACACAAGTCCAATTGGAGTCATTTCACACTTTTGGTATTGTGTTATCCCACCATATTAAACAAGACAAACAAGTTGCTTCAGTGCCAATTTAATAATTAAAGGTCTCGAGAGGAAAATACACTCAAAGTTACAAGTACACACATTCAGGGAAAAAGAGGACAAGCAGAGTGGGAAGCTTCAGGAACAGAGGCTACAGGGCACTTAATTGAAATCAAGCTTCAGGAACAGAGGCTACAGGCCGCTTCATTGATGCAGACTTGAGCACATGGTTGTAGCTGCCTTTCTCCTTAAATAGCTGGGAAAAATGATGTTTACAATACAAAATGCCTTCAAGGGCTGCATAAGTTGATGGAGTTATGTAGCATCCACCATGGGAGCACTTGAAGCATGTTTTATGAAAAGATTGGTTCTCCACTGTTACCTGACATTATATTCACAAACAGAACAAATAAATAAGACATATTACAGACCCACCTGCACATGAGTAATTATCCTACCAGTAGTTTATCAGACAAGCAGACAGCTATATCGAGCTTGCAGTGGATATCTATGATTAACTGACCTAACTATGGCAGCACTTGGACAGTCAGTTCTGTTCTCTAATATGCACTTTTTTCCTTTTTCCATATCCTAGTTGCTTATTAAAAAATTTAGCTTTAGCTACCTTCAGACACTTATCAACAATTTGAATATTCTTAATCTCTTGTGATAATAAGGACATCCGACACTAGAGTTCATTGACAAGGGCCTCAAGAAAACAATTATACTGGTTTTGTCAAAGTGTTGCTTCAAATCTTACAGTACAGTGATTGGACATGCACAATAATATCAGTTTTTACATGCATTCTGTGTACCAGCGAAGGTATGAAACTAACACATTATGTCATAACATATGTTAATCCTACTTGGCCAATAAAATTGGCGCATGCTGCTTGTAATTGTTATGATCAAATTATGAGAGTGTGTGTGATGGATGTAAAGAGGTCAGGTTCATAGCTCAAAGGATCCAAGTTGCTACGGATTTTCTGCAGTTATTGTTAAGAGAATGTATTTCAGTAACAGCTGTGGCCTAGGGACTATGTATACATTAAACACTACTTCACTAGGAAACCTGAGCCTCACATCATAAACATTGTATTATTATTTGTTTCCCTTTATATATTAAGCTGGATACCTTCTCTAGTGGATATGCTGTTTTACCGCAAGTTGCACATTTTTCTTGTGTCCCAGAAAACATTCCAGCAGCTTTGCTAGGTGACCTTGTCTGAAAATTCATAGAGTAACAGGTGACATGAGCTTGCGTAAATCGAGAAGATCGGTATAGATATATAGTCTTTCTACAGATATAAGTAGGGGTTGAGGAAAAATTACCAGCTCTGGGGTTAGCTTATCAGCTGCCTTCGCAGCTGAAAGAAAACATAATAGATTTTAACTTGAAAAATATAATTCAGATGATGCAATAATAGTATTTACTGTATGGATGAAAATGGCATACGTGACTGAAAGTTCTTGTTGTAGTTCCCTGACTCCTTGAAGAGTTGTTCGAAGTGAGGCTTACAGTACAGAACACCTTCCATTGACGAGTAATTGCCCAGCTGCAGCACAATAATAACAATTAATATTTGTTCATAGACATCATAGTCACAGTAGTTCTGTTTATCAAGGGATAAAATACTCCACACCAAGTAAGTTGAGATATGAAACAGAAAGAATGAGGAGATTTTTGACATCTTCATAAGGATATCAACTAGGGTTACCTCCTATATCACTGAAAACAGAGAAAGTCTCGCATCCTTTAACTAACCCCAGATGCAAGTAAAGAAAATTAAAATTTTAGTCCCACACTAGCCAGCACTTAAGGTGCCAAGGGAACAACTGCCATTGTTCCTGTCACTAATACAGAACATCCGCAGAATCACCAGTCAACACTACCTTTATTGTCAGCCATCCATCAAAGATTAGCACAATCACCTATGCCAGCTTAACTATGTCACTACTGCCAGCATTCAAAAACACCTCTTTAATTTGTTTTAACATAAAGCCATGAACTGCTATCAGCATCATAATTCATAAATGTACGATCTTGCCTTTCGCAAGATAATAATATTACAAAATCACTTCAAAAAGTAAAATTGTCATACATGTTCAACTATCTAGCGACTCAGTACGTAAATCAATTAACAGAATAGCAGAATCGACGATCAAATAAAAACTGTTCAAGGAAATGTTAATTCATCTTTTCAATTTCACATCAAACATTTCAAAACCGCAACTACTTTTTTGACTGATCCATGTCAATATACGCAATTCATACCGATCCTTCAAAGCTAAAAATCCATTCCAACAACAAATCCCACATCTTTGTCAGAAACACATGCTTTAACATAACACACAAACTAAATACCCCCCTCAAAAAAAAAACTTTCCATAACAAACAAAACCATCAACATCGAAAAAAAAACAAATCTTTTAAAGAGTAATCCAGTAACAGAACAATCACCTTTAAGGTCCCTTTACAGTGAGTGCACCTAAAGCAAGATTTGTGAAAATCAACTCCATCAGCAGACAAAAGCTCCATTGGATAAACAGTCTTTTCACACACCTTACATTTCTGTTGAGTTCCACAAAAAGACATCTTTTTTCCTTAGATCTGATCTTCCTTATCTTCTACCTAAAATTCAAAACCAACCAACAAAAATCTTAAGCTTCTACAATCACAAGAAACACTAAAACAATCTCAAAGTTGCATAAAATTAACAAAACTAATAAAAATCAAGTAGTGCATAGAAAAAGGTCCAATCTTTACTGATTATTTTTGTACCTTAAATTTAAAGCCGACCCACAAAAATCTTAAGCTTCTACAATAACAAGAAACACCAACACAATCTCAAAGTTGCATAAAATTAACAAAACCAATAAAAATCTTGTAATGCATAGAATAAAGGTACAATCTTTACTGATTTTTTTGTTCTTTTTTAAGTGTAATGTATGAGTATGGCTATATGAGACTGTAAGTATACTTAAAACAAGTAAATTATCAAGACCCATGTGTAAGAAAGTGTATATATGTGTACCTTGATGATAAAGATTGAGTTGAGGGGTTGAAGAATTGAGCTTACAGTTGTTGATCAAGCTTGTGTATTCAAGAATGAGGCTTTACAAATAGATGTGTGTATAAATGTGTGTAATTGTGGGGAGAATGGAGAGAATATTAGAAAAGAGATGGTCTGTTTCGCGGAGAGCCGTTCGAAGACAAAATACAATCAAAAGATGTGACATTTTTATTGGAAAAATGTTATGGTCTCAAAATCGTTTCCAAAACAGAGATGTGAGAGTATTTTTTTTTAGATTAGCGTTAGAGACATAAAATTTGGTATAAAAAATTGTTATCAAATGATATGGTAGGGGTGATGGGCCAGTTTAGAATGTTTTAATTGGTGTTGTTAATGTGAATGCAGGGTCCACTTATTATTATAACGAATGAGGAGTTGTCATGTGTATTTGGGAACAATTTTTGTGTCATTTTCCTTGTTATTTGAGAACATGTTTGAAATTTAATTTGGAATATGTAATACCGCTCTTTTTAGAAAGAAGTGAAAAAGGAAACAATAAAGGGAAATTATTAAAGGTTGGAATTTTGGTTGAGTAGGTTAGAAAGTGGGCAAACAAGGTGGCGCGTAAATTGGTTAGAATTCCTTGAGAGCTTAATAACTTCATTATTAGTTCGTCTCCTTCATTGTTCTTGTTGGAGACAATTATGTCTGATATTTAAAGTTAATGAAAACTACTTTTATTCAAAAAAAAAATAAAGGGAAATTATTAGCGGTTTGGAATTGGATGAAATGATTTTTAATTCTACAATTATAAATTTAATTAAATTTTGTAATGAATATAATGAAATTATAAAAATCGAGAAGATGTTTACTTTTTTTATTAAGAATTAAGACGACTATATAAACAAATTTATAGAGTTCAAAAGTTTTTGCTCTCTATTTCATAAACTCATATTTGTGTTTGCTTTTAGAATATTATTCTTATACTTGAACTTTTACTCACTTACTCTTGATTTTTATTGTTTTTGTTCTCATGAAACATGAACCTAGGCTAAGGTTTTGTTGTACTATAAAAAAAATAAAAATTTGATGACATTAGTTGTATTATCAAATAAAGAAAGTGAATGCATATATCGTTTTGCATGTGTCATGATTTACACGAATCTGCTCTTCTTACACCCTAGAGTAAGTTTTTGTAACTATTGAATTATATGTCAAAAATCCAAAATAAATTTGAAAACTATATAATATATTTAGTGGATTAATGTATTATATGTTAAATTTGGTTATAACGAAAGAGCATCTCATTATGATGAAACATCTTTGAAGGGAGGTGGTGCATTAGGAGCGGTGTATTAAATGTTATAATTAAATATTAATATTATATTATGTATTTTAAAATATAATTAAGTTAAAATTTAAATTTTGAAAAAAAAATGGTAATTAGTACAATAATATTCAGCATAATATTAAAATTATGAAAATATTACAAAACTTTTCTATATATTTATTCAAAATTTTCGTAAATGATTAAGATGACAAGGAAAATTCAAAAGAAATCTTATATTAGAAATATAACTATTTATTTCATTTAAAAGTATTTTTTGTGGAATGTTTTAAAAAAATTAGATAAAATTATTATAAATCTGCTGCGAAGCACGGCTTAGAATTATATTTAAATACTACCCCCTATGTCCCCCTAGGTTATTTACATTGAGGGACGGGGACTCGGCACACATTTTAAGGCTCCTATAAAGTATAGTTATATATATTATTTTAATTTTTTTTTCTTTTAAATAAAAATTTAATGTTTGAATTTTTATTCAAAAAAAGAAAATTTTAAAAATAAGTTATGGAATTATACTTTATACGAGCCTTAAAATGCGTGTCAAGCAGTGAAAAAAACTGTAAAGAAATGAGGGGGGACAGAGGAAGTAAAAACTTTAATTATATAAACAAAAAATGAATATGTTTTCTAAGTTGAATAGAATTGTCAATGTAAAAATCCATTATTTTATCTTCTATTCGGGATCCTAAGTAATTTTAGTTGAATAATAATGACTGAATCATCATTAAATTAAAAATAATTTTGTTAATTAATATAATTATAAATTTTAAAAATTATTTTCAATTACTATCTGAGGAGTTAGGATTTTTATTCTCATCCTCATATCATACTATAAAAATTTAAGAAATCATTGTGAATCGCGGTTTGATAAAGGGCTTTTTTCATAAATACCCAACCCAAATTTTTTTTTTTTGCAAAAATACCATGTTTTTTTTAATTTTTTTGCAAAAATACCAAAATATTTGCAAAAATACGGTCTGCAACTACTTTCAACCATATCTGCAACTGCAACCAAAATCAACCACAAATGCAACTTTTTAATAAAAACGATTTTTTTCCGGCGTCCTGATTTTAGGGTTGTAAACAACCCTAAAATCAGGGTAGGTTAGGGTTTAGAGTCTAGGGTCTAGGGTTGTAAACAACCCTAAACCCTAAGTCCGTATACGAATTATTCCTCATTCTTAATATTTCTAAAACCCAACCATTGAACCCCAAAGGTTAACTATTGAACCCTCAGAGGAACGAATTAATCAAGACCACAAGTTTACCAAACATCTTACTAACAATTTTTTTTGAATTCTCAGCTGTTTTTCAATCATTTTTTAAAAAGTTGCTTCTGGTTGCATCTGGTTGCATCCGGTTGCATCCGGTTGCATCTGGTTGCGTTGGTTGCTGGTCGTATTTTTGGTTGCATCTTTGGTTGATTTTGGTTGCAGTTGCAGATGGTTGAAAGTAGTTGCAGACCGTATTTTTGCAAATATTTCCAAAAGATGGTAAAATCGCAAAAAAACTTAGAAAAAATAGTATTTTTGGTAATTTTCCTTTGATGATAAACTAGTTTAATATAAATTAAATTAAAATTTGAAAAATATACTTGACTGAAAAATGTGAAATTTCATAATTTTTACAACTATTTATAAATTAAGTCATATCAAATTTTAGATATGTGAGTCGAGTATTTTAATTCCAACAGAATTAATTTTTGTATTCTTTGTTTGTTGGAATCTTAATTTTTTTTAATTTTTGTATTCTAAGTTTCTAGCTCAGTGGAACTCACAATTACCTCAATTTTGTTAATAGATAAATATTAGATTTAATGACATCGTTAAAAAAAATATCTCACTCAAACTATGATTACGAATTTAGGAGCAAAGAAATTACTCTCAAAATTTTGCACAAAAATTGATTTGAATCATTCAAGTTCAAACATAATAAATCCAATTCAATACAGGTTTCCTAAGAATTCAAAGCAAATAAATTTGATTTAATATATTATTAAATTCGAGTTTAAACTATATCTTCTGTCCGATTATTTGTGATTTTGAGTTTGTTGAAACTATAATAATACTCCATCTGTATCATTAATGTTGACCACCCCTAATTTTTGCACTCATATTTAGGTGTAAATAAAATACTAGCTTTATACCCGTGCAATGACCGAACGTTTAATAAGTTATTTTATTTTAGTGTTTTTATAATTTTATTTATTTATTAATATCTTTGTGTATTTTCATAAAAATATAAATTAATTAAGTTAATAATATGTTTTTTCATATGTATATATTATTTCGGTTTATGTTGTACTTCTTGAAATGATAAAAATTACGATTTTTTTTATATATACAAATTCACTAAAAGAATGATTATTTATATGTTTATTCATTTTTTTTATAAATTCAATTTTAATAAATTTTAGTGTAAATATTTAAACTATTAAAATTATACTACTTATATTATTATTTACTTTTATAGAAATATTACTTTTTATCTAAAGTATAGTATTATTAATAACTCTAATTGTGTAATTGTTTTATAGCAGAGAGTTTTTAGCTATGTAGAACCGTTTTATATTAGAGAGTTTTTAGCTATATAGGACAGACGAACAAACCAAAACATACCATTTAAGTGCTTTACACTAATTATATATAAAGATATAATGTCTTCTAATCTGAAAAAAAAGGATTCATATCTCTTTTTTCAACTTTTTTTTCTGAAATAATTTAGAAAAAATATTAACACAAAAAATTATGAAGCTATATTTATGTAAATTTAAAAATTAAATACAAAATTTAAGGTGATCAATATCAATGGAACGGAAGAAGCTAGATAAAGAAAAGAGAGGTTGGTCTGTCGTTTTGAGAGTTAAGTTTTGGGCGTCCAGCGGCCACTTGAAAGTTGAATCCAAGTGGGCTTAGCCATAGGGTTGGGCAGCCTTACTAACATATGAACTGTGAACATAGCATATGCAATAGGGACTTACAGCTAGTTCGGATAAAATTAAAATTATTGCTTATGATTTGAAGTTGTTTAAAGTCATAAGTTAAAAACGAAAATTTTAAATTAATATCTGTTTGAGTAATTTTGAATTATAAGTAATTTGTGAGTTATTAAAAATGTAAAAATCAATATAAGTTTGATTAATAATATATTTGAATGATGATATTAACTTTTATCAAATAAAAATAAAAAAATAAAATAAGTTGTTCAAAAAATACCTCCCACCAACTTCTAACTTTAAGTTATTTTTTAAAATTTAAATCATTTTTTGACTTATTACACAAACAAACGTTTTTCAGTTTAAAGTCAAAAATCACTTTAATTTAAGTTTCTACCACCAAACCAGCTCTTAGGTAAAAAGAAGTGGAATTATGGCTGGAATTAGGTGCCTATAAATCATAATTGCACTAGACTATTTTCATTATACATCATATAATGCTATCTAAAACTAACATACTATACATTTTGTTTTCTTAAAAAATGTAGAGAACTTTTTACATTCATATTAATAATACAGTTGACTAAACTTTATTGCATAAATAATTTATTTAAAATTTAATTAAAAACTCTAGTCTAGAGTAGTTGTACAGAGATGCCAGAGGAAAAAAATGTACTACACGAGAGTACATATACAGGAACCATATGCAAAAGTACAACATAAAAGTGGAATAAGTGAATAACTTAATGCATGCACTTTAAGTACTTTAGTCGTGCTTGAATTTATAAGAGCCAATAGTTGGGTTAAAATATAGATGAAGCTAAAGCTAGAGAAGATAATTTATTTCTTGTCGTTTTAGATTTTGGATTTGATTTTTGTTAATTTTAAGATATTTGAGAGAAATAGATAAATTGTAAGGTATATAAACTTAAATATTAAAAATAAAATAAAATAGATATAGCTATTTGATGGACGTAGGGATTTTGGTGATAATCCGTATCGATCCATAGAAGATATATGCGACGTTTGAGTAGGTTTTTTGGTGCTAAACTGGCACACTACATCATAGATTGACTATAGCAACTCGTTAATATGGTTGCTATATGGCCTAAATCAGTTGTCATAGAGTCTATTGCAATGCTTTTGTAAAAATTGGGCGTTAACTTTGGTTGGGTTGGCATATGCCACCTATAGGAACGAGTTACTACCATACAGCAACGCCTTAATATCATTGCAATAGTTTTATATATCAACATTTTTCAGTCTATAGCAACAATTTAAAGTCACTGCAATAGCCTATAGCATCCTGTTCAGGATATCTAATTCTTGTTTAGTATTGCAATACATAGGTTATGGAAATGTTTGAGCTGACTATGGCAACATAATTCTATTTAATAGTAATGCTTTAATAAGAAAAGTGATAGTAAATGACAACATTATAAGAGACAATGACAATGGTTTTATAAAAAAAAATTGGACATGACCTTTTCGTTTATATAGAAATCCACCATTAATACTGAGAACGAAAAAGAAAACAAATGATGAATTTGTAGAGCCAACATAGCAAATATGTAGTTTATTATTGTGAAATGTTTGTTCCATGTAAAGTTTTCTTGTCCTTGTTAGTTATTTGAAATTACGAAAACAAACATCAATGTGAAAGAGATGGGACAATAGTATGGTAAATACTACATTGTACAGCTTAATTAGGCTCATGTGTAGAAGATTTCATTTTATATTCCATCAGCAGATACGTGTTTCCTACAACCTTACAGGTATTATATTGTGAGACAGACATGTCCAGGATGATAAATAGAAAATGCCTGGTTGAGTTCAGTAATTTCCATACAGAGTGGCCGAGTGCTACCGAGGCAATCTGAATGTTGCATCCTATAACACAGTATATTGTTAACATAGCGATATGGGATAGGAACAGTAAATAAGAAATATTTATTTGCAATCCCTTTTTGCCCTTGCAGATGATTAGTTATATTGTTAGATATAATTGCTGACGTTTGTTCATCGGTGTTTAAGTACCAGGTACTCATCAGAGTTTACTAGAAGCCAGTCAGAGTTTGATAAAGTCTGACGGGGTGAAGAGTTCATTAACTGTCGGTGCTAATATGAAGATTCTAGAAGCAATATATCTTGAAGATGGAAAGAAGCAAGATATATTGAGACAGTTAAGGAAACGGAACAGAAGACAGAAGCAATTCTAATTTGATATGATTTGTATAACTAATTTATAGGAATATCAATTAGAGATTGATTATGTAACTGTGTATTATATAAACACAGATAGGTTAACCCTAAAAGAGAGGCGAATATTGAATACATTATTCTTGTAACCTAGCAGCTCTCTGTGATTCTTTAACATCACTGAGAGAAGAGTTATTTTATATAATTCAGTTATTGATTCATAAACAGTGTTCTTGAGTGTTATTATCATATTAATATTGATTATATATTGTGTATTCGGCCTAACAATTGGTATCAGAGCCAAGGCTGATTAGTATATACAGTTAATCGATCCAAACACAAGTATAATCATGGCTGACAACTCTCAGGAAGGTTCTAATGCAGGCTCTAATGCTCAGAAGGTTCAACCTACTTATGTGAGTCGATATGAGACAATAAGGGTTCCAATTCTCAGACCAGTTGAATATCCAATATGGAAGGTGAAGATGACCATGTTTCTGGAAGCCACAGATCCAGAATACCTTGATAGAATCAATGATGGTCCTCATATGCCAACTAAATTATCTCCTGTTATTACTGAGCAAGAACAAAAGACTGTTCCAAAAGAGAAGAAAGATTTGACTCCTGAAGACATCTCATCAATTGCAAAGGATGCAAAGGTTAGACATCTACTACACAGTACCTTAGATAATGTCATGTCTAACAGAGTTATTGGCTGCAAAACTGCCAAAGAAATTTGGGATGCTTTGGAAGTCAGGTGTCAAGGAACAAGTGCTATAAAGAAGAATAGGAAGACTATTCTTACACATGAGTATGAACACTTTGACTCGAGATCTGATGAAACCTTAACAGATACATATGACAGGTTTTGTAAATTGTTGAATGATTTGTCCCTGGTTAATAAAGAGTATGAACTTGAAGAGTCAAATCTCAAGTTTCTTCTATCCCTACCTGAAAGATGGGATTTAAAGGCAACAACAATCAGAGACAATTATGATCTTGCGGATACAGATCTTGATGAAATCTATGGGTTACTTAAAACTCATGAACTTGAAATAGAACAGAGAAACAAAAGATCTGGAAAGAAGACAAAATCTGTTACTCTTAAAGTTGAAGAAAAGCCTGTCAAGAAGGAATCATCAAGAAAGAAAACCAAAGGAAATGCTTTAGTCATTAAATCTGACAGTGAGTCATCAAACTCTGATGATGGCTCAAACACTGATGATGAAGCTTCTGATTCTGAGGATGATGAAGAAGAGATGATGAGAATGGCTGTTTTAATGGTGAAGACCTTCAAGAAGATGGGATTCAAGAACTTCAAGAAAGGAAAGAGATTCTCAAGGAAAGATTCAAATTCTGATAAAAGAAATTTCAGAAAGTCTGAGGGAAAATATACCAAGTCTGGAAAGAAAGACAAGTCTGAGATCCAGTGCTACAAGTGTAAAGAGATGGGTCATTATGCTCCAGAGTGCAAGAAAGGAAAATCTGAGAAAGCACTCATCACTAAAGGCAAGGACTGGGCAGACACTTCAGAATCAGATGAGGGAGTTAATTATGCTCTCATGGCAACTGTTAAAGATGAAGCTGAGTCATCTGGAAACAAGGTACCCCTAACAACTTATGCTTATGATACTGATAACATATCTGAATTAAGAATTTATCTTAAAAGCATACATGTTAGTTATAGAGATCAGACTTTAGAAAATGAAAGAATCAAATCTGAGAATCTAGGTCTTAAAGAGAGGAATAAATTTCTTGAAGAGAAACTTATTAACATGCAACAAGTTCAAAAGGAGAGAGATGATGTTGTTTATGTTGAACAGGAGTTGCTTAAAAGATATAGGGAAATAGAATCTGAGTTGGAAAAAGAGAGGAAAGTAATTAAAACCTGGACAAATTCTGGAAAAGACACACATCAGGTTTTTCAGACAGATACTGTAGGTTTAGGTTACTGTGAGGAAGATGAACTTAGGTTTAAAGATAAAGTTAAAGTGAAACCACAACTTAAACCTGTGAAATTTGTTCATGAATCCAGTAAACTAAAGTCTGTAGTTGTGAAAGAAGCTGTTATGGAGCCAATTGAGACTTGTGAAAAACAGGTTAATATTGGTTCAATAACAGAGAATAAGATTGAGATAGAAGCTGTTAAAGAACCAGTAAAAATCTGTGATAAACAGGTTAATGTTGGTTTAATGACAGAGAAACAATTCAAATATAAGCTCAAAGAAGTAAAGTCTGTCAACAAACAGAAAATGTTTAAGAAGAATAGGAATGGAAAAGTAGGCATTAATAAAAGAAATGATTATCTGCCTAATTCTGCTGCTCCTAGAAAAACATGTCATAGTTGTGGTAGTACTAACCATCTTGCCACGTTTTGCAAGAAGAACAAAGATATTAACTCTTTACCCTCCACATCTGGAGTAAAGAATGATTATGTTAGGGTTAGACCACAGACTTTATGCACACACTGTGGGAGCACTTGGCATTCCATTTATACTTGCAAGAGTTATCATGCTATTTATCACAACTATTATGAGCTAAAACCCAACTTGAAGTGGGTTAGAGCAAACTCTGCAAGTGTAAAGTCTGACAATGTTAGTTTAAACTCTGTTGATAGTGATTCCGCTGCAAAAGCTAACAATGTTAAGAAAGCCAAAGGATCCAAGCAAGTCTGGATCCTTAAATCTAACACTTAGTGATTGTTTGTGATTGCAGGGCATAAAAGAGAGCACTCTTATCTTGGACAGTGGATGCTCAGGACATATGAATGGAAATAAAGCCCTGCTATCAGATTTTGAGGAAAAAGCTGGCCCAAAAGTTTCCTATGGAGATGGCAACATAGGACATACTCTGGGATATGGCAATATCAATCTTGGAAGTGTCATCATAACAAATGTAGCTCTTGTCTCAGGACTCAAGCATGATCTGCTTTCTGTGAGTCAAATCTGTGACAGAGGATACCATGTAGATTTTCATACTGAACATTGTGAAGTAATCAGCAAATCTACAGGGAAAGTTGTTCTAGTTGGACACAGGCACAATAACATCTATGAAGCAAGTTTGGTAACAAACTCTGAAGGAGAAACTGTGTGTCTATCTGCAAGAATGTCCAGTGAAGAGAGTTGGAAATGGCATAAGAAGCTCTCTCACTTAAACTTGAACAACATCAATAAGCTAATTCGAAAAGATCTTGTAAGGGGACTTCCAAAGTCAATACTCAGCTTAGATGGTCTGTGTGATTCTTGTCAAAAGGCCAAGCAAAGGAAGTCATCTTTCAAGAGTAAATCTGAATCTTCAGTTATGGAACCTTATCATCTTCTACATGTTGATCTTTTTGGTCCAGTAAATATAATGTCAATGGGCAGAAAGAAATATGCTCTAGTCATTGTTGATGAGTACACTAGATACACATGGGTGTATTTCTTAGCAAAGAAGGATGAAACTGCCTCAATTCTATTGGAACATGTAAAGCTACTGGACAAAGGATCAGAATTCAAAGTGAAAATTATAAGAAGTGACAATGGTACTGAATTCAGAAATTCTGTAGTGGAAGCTTTCTGCAAGGAAAGAGGAGTGAAGCAAGAATTTTCTGCACCTGGAACTCCACAGCAAAATGGTGTAGTTGAAAGAAAGAACAGAACCCTAATCGAAGCTGCCAGAACAATGTTTGATGAAGCAAAATTGCCAACTTATTTCTGGGCAGAAGCTGTTCAAACTGCTTGTTTTACTCAAAATGCTACACTGATCAACAAGCATGGGAAAACACCATATGAGATGGTGAAGAATAAGAAGCCAAATTTGAAGTATTTTCATATTTTTGGATGCAAGTGCTTTGTGTTGAAAACTCATCCTGAACAGTTGACCAAGTTTGACTTAAAAGCTGATGAAGGAATTTTTGTTGGATACCCACTATCAACTAAAGCATTCAGAGTCTACAATCTAAGAACAAAAGTGATCATGGAATCTATACATGTGTCATTTGATGACAAGAAAATAACTGGAATAGAAGATGAAGGATATCATGATCAACTTCGCTTTAAAAATGAAAATCTATACTCTGAAAATGTAAACTCTGATGAAGCAAATCCAACAAACTCTGACGAAGCATACTCTGATCCTCTACTGGTAAACTCTGAAGAATTTTCTCTGACAGAACAAAATGGAGAACCAGTTGAGGGGGAGCGTGAAGAAACTTCAGAAACTTTTCAAAGTGATGACTCAAATTCTGAAAGAGAGTCAAATGAAGAATCCAACAGAAACTCTGAGTCAAACTCTGAAAGTTCAAATACTGAACAGTCCAATTCAGGGGGAGCCTCAGAGAATGCGAATGGTCGAGAAGAAAATCAGGAGAGCATGGATCAAGGGGGAGGATCTAATAATGAAAATAGAAGCCAATTACCAACAGCAAGAAGGTGGACACAAGCTCATACACCTGACTTGATAATTGGAGATCCAGAAGCTAGTGTAAGAACTAGAAGTGCTACAAATAATGAATGTCTGTTTCATGCATTCTTATCTCAAACTGAGCCCAAGAAAGTGGAAGAAGCTCTTCAAGATGCTAATTGGATAACAGCAATGCAAGAAGAGTTAAATGAATTTGAGAGGAATGAAGCCTGGACACTTGTACCAAGACCAAAGAACAGATCTATTGTTGGTACAAAGTGGGTTTTCAGAAACAAAACAGACAGTGATGGAGTGATTACAAGGAATAAAGCTAGACTTGTGGCTAAAGGCTATTCACAGCAGGAAGGAATTGACTATGATGAAACCTTTGCTCCAGTTGCAAGACTGGAGGCAATAAGGATTTTTCTGGCCTATGCTGCTCACAAGAAATTTAAAGTTTTTCAGATGGATGTGAAAAGTGCTTTTCTCAATGGGAAACTTGAAGAAGAAGTGTTTGTTGAACAACCACCAGGGTTTGTAGATTCCAAACATCCAGCTTATGTCTACAGGCTTGATAAGGCATTATATGGACTAAAGCAGGCACCTAGAGCATGGTATGAAACTCTGGCTCAATTTCTTTTAGAAAGTGGGTTCACTAGAGGTACAATTGACAAAACCTTGTTCTATTTTAATTCTGGTGATGATTTGCTGTTAGTTCAAATCTATGTGGATGACATAATTTTTGGGTCTACTAATGACAAACTCTGTAAGAAATTTGCCAAGCTTATGCAGTCAAGATATCAAATGAGTATGATGGGAGAGCTTAGTTATTTTCTAGGCTTACAGGTCAAGCAAACAGATGATGGGATTTTTATCAATCAAGCAAAATATACCAGAAATCTTCTCAAAAAATTTGGTATGCTTGATAGTTCATCTGCTACAACTCCCATGGCTACTGCAACAAAGCTAGACAAAGACACAGGAGCCTCAGTAGATATGACAAACTATAGAGGAATGATAGGGTCTCTTCTTTATCTCACTGCAAGCAGACCATATATCATGTATGCAACATGTCTTTGTGCAAGATTTCAAGCAGACCCCAGAGAGCCACATCTAACAGCTGTAAAAAGGATTTTCAAATATCTCAAAGGAACCATAACTATTGGTTTGTGGTATCCTAGAGAATCGGAGTTTAAATTAATTGGTTACTCTGATGCAGATTTTGCAGGCTGTAAGATAGACAGAAAAAGTACAAGTGGAAGCTGTCAATTTTTAGGTGACAGATTAGTTTCTTGGTACAGCAAGAAACAGAAATCAATTTCCACATCCACAGCAGAAGCAGAGTATATAGCTGCTGGTAGCTGTTGTGCACAGATTTTATGGATGAAGAATCAATTGCTGGACTATGGGTTAAGGTACTCTAGAATACCTATTTACTGTGATAATCAAAGTGCTATTGCTATGACAGGTAATCCAGTACAGCACTCCATGACCAAGAACATCAGCGTAAGGTATCATTTTATCAGGGAACATGTGGAAGAAGGAAACATTGAGCTTCATTTTGTTTCTACAGACCAACAGCTTGCAGATATCTTCACCAAACCTTTGAGTGAAGCTACCTTTACAAGGCTGGTAAATGAACTTGGAATGATCTCTGGTTTTGACTAGAGATACTGGTTAGATTCAAACTCTATACATGATTTTATGCTCATGATTCTTTGCATGTGTTAACTGCTATTTGTACCAGTATGTTAAACTCTGATAGTAAACTCTGTTAGTCATACTCTGTCGGTTAAACTCTAATGTTAAACTCTGATTGTGATATTTTCTGAAACATATGGACCGATGAAGAAATTTGTATGAAGCATGATTTTCAGTAAGTAATCATGAATCCTTCTAAGTAATATAAATTCTGCTTTCAAAATGTACAAAAATTTTACACAGCATGATACTGTCTCTATATTTATAGCATCTCTTAGTTTATTGATCCTACACAATGAGTCTGTATTAGCTGTTTGCATTTTCTCTCATAAGTTAATTGTATTAACTGATGAAAAGTCTAAACTCTGAAAATTAGTTACAAATATTTCACCCTCAAATCAAAAGATGCCAAAAAGAGCACAAATTCCTTTGAGATCATGTTGTGCCTAGGAAGATCCAGGAACTTATTGTATGAAATAAGGGCTAAAATCTTTGATTTTTGGTGACTAGTGCCAACCACTGATTACTGGAAAAAAAATATAAAAAAAAAATTATACATAAAGGGGGTGAAAATAAAAGATATATCCAAATGAAAGGATATCAGTATACAGAGTTTAGATATAAAAATCAGATTTTATTTTAAATGAGAGTTTGAGCAACCAGTTTTTACTGCTTTAGTTTGTGGATTTTATGGACTTTGAGATGATCTAAATATTCATATTCAGTAAACTCTGCTAATTCACACACAAATACTCACACCTGTACAGTTTGTGAAAAGAGTTTATTTATAAAGGAGGAGGATTGGTAAACACTGATAAACTGTGTACTCTACGCTGAGGTAATTTTATTTTAATCTCTGATGATTAAAATTAATTATTTGTTTCAGACAGTTAACAATTTTGAGAAAACATTCTTGAAAATAAAAGAGTATGATTGGTAACGGTTCTAATTTGTATTAAACAGAGGAGAGAGGTTGAGTGTTTAGAAAAATGTAAAGGGCGGTAATAATTGTTGTTTTTACTGCGCATGCGCATTGGAAACTGTCAATTATTTGCTGTCAGTCATTGCATGTGTGCCACGTGTACCACTCACAACATTAACGGAGTAAGACAATTGTGTATTAATGATTAAAAACTGTTCAGTTTTTAATTTTAAATTTCATATTTATACAATACACACACATACGTCTAAACTTTTCACATCTTACTTCAATTCACATCTATTATCACACACACATATTCACAAACACTTTCCTACTTTCAAACTCTTTCGAAGCTTTTGCATCAGTTTCTTTGATTTCTTTCAAATCTTACTAATGGCGACTACAGCTTTTGTTTCTTCTGGGTTAGAATTTGTTCCAAATAACTATGCAGCACCATTAAACACTGTCAACACACCAGAAGCTTTTCATATGATTCAAGATTTTCTTGCTCAGTCAGCGAGAGATTTGATAAGGATGATGAAGATTTGATAAGGATGATGCGAGAGATTGGGTATTCTGGACCCTTGACTAAGATTGGACAGTTGAAACGACCGTTCTTAAGGAAGGAGTGGAGCTTCTTCTTTGATTGCATTACAAGGACGTTCGGAAAGAAATGCACCAACTGTGATGCTATTCCCACAGACAGTCTGCAAATCGGGTACTCTCTGTTATATGATAATCATTTTGATTTTGCACGACTTGTTTTGAATAACTTAGGGGAGAAAATGACAGAAAATAGAAGAGTAGTTTACTTTTCTAGATTTTGTCAGATTTTATTCTCTTACTGTGTTGAAGGGGTAGAAGTAATTGATGAAGATGTTTCTTGTTTTAAATTACACAAGAGGATACTTTCTGATCTTATCAATAAGGATGTTAAGAAAGGAAATGTAGGTGATCTTTTGCTACCTGCATTAGTGCAACAGTTTTTGGATGACTCTATTCAAGCAGAACAACAACCAGAACCAGTAAGAACAGAAGCTGCTCCTTCCCAACCAATTTGTACTGGTGGAAGAATCAAACATAGGGCTTTTAAACCAGCAAAGTCTGTTAAGCCAACTACTGAGGTTGGGGTTTCTAAAACTTCTGTGCCAAACTCTGTTGGTACATCTAAGAAGAGTAGAGCAAAGAGACCTCGTTCTGATGCTGAGGATGATACTGAGACTCTGACTCAGAGAAGAAGACGGTTGATATCTAACTATTTGTTTGATGAGTCAGATAATGAAGCTATTCCTGAGGCTGTTCTTGAAGCTGTTCATGAGGATGAACAGAATGTAGATTCTGATGTTGTAATTCAGGATGCTGCTGTAGAACCTGATGCTGTTACTAAGGAGACTGAGGTTAATGTTGAAGCTATTGTGCCCACAGAGGACAGAGCAAATGTTGATGTCAATCTTGAAGCTGATACTACTACAAATGCTGATAATTTTGTTGATAATTTGGACATGGATTTTGAAGCACACCCCTCTATAAACTCTGATCATATTGAAGAATTTGATGAAACTGAGGGTGTGGCAGCTGATCAAGCCACTCTGGTACTTGAAGAGTCAATGGCAACTCATACAGAGATTCTCTCTGTCATCAATCAAGTTCTTGAAGTTGGTGATGAGGTTGATCAGGAAGCCAAATCTGTCTCTTCTGAGAAGATTGTTGAAAACGATGAGAAGAATATTGTAGTAGAAGAAGATGCTGAGAAGAATGAAGCTGTAGCAGAGAAAGTTGAAGTTACTGCAGAGAATATTATTGAAGAAGCTGCAGAGTCCTTAGTACAAAATGTTGTTGTAAACTCTGATCTTAATGAGAGAGCACAAGATAATGCTGAAGAAGATGTTCCTAATTCTTCTAATGCTGATTCTTCTGCAAACTCTGTTGATACATCTCAAAGAGTTGCTGCTCAACATGCTACAGACGCTCACTTTCAGGAAATGTATTTTTCTAATTGGTCAAGCAGAGAAACTATCTTTTCTGATGAAAGAGCTGCTGATTTTGTGACCAAGTCTTCCAAGGAAATTCAAAATCCTGAACTTTTAACTCATCTCAAAGCAACAATTGTCCAAGTCAAATCATTGCATAATCGTTTTGATACTACTGATAAGGTTATTGATGGACTAAGAAATGACATAGTTGCCAGGGAAGTTACATTGAAAAAGGATAAATCTTTATATCTTTCCCTGTGTCAAGAACAAAAGGATTTTAGCTCCAGGTTACTAAAGGTTGAAGAGAATCAGACTTTGATGTCTGGAAAAATTGATTCTATTGTTGCATCACTAGAATTGCTGACATCAGTTCTAATTCCTGATGATGTCAAAAAGGGGGAGAGGGTTTCTAAGGACAAATGCAAAAGAACTCAAACTCTGAGACAGAGGGATGATGGAACTGATGGTGGAAGCAAGGACACTGAGAAAAAGTCAAATATTATTCAAGTGCAAGGGAGATTCAAGTCAAACTCTGATAGAAATCAAACAAACTCTGGTACTCATGCTCAATCTTCTTCAAGACTTAAGAGTCTAGTGATTTCAGCTAATCCAATAACTGATGAAGAGATTACAGCCAAGCTGTTTTTAGATGAGCATGATGGTGAAGTGACAGTTGAGGATTTGGAAGCAGAAATGAAGATGCTGTCTGAAGAACATAAAAAGAAAGTTGCTTCTGGTACTTATAAGAAGAAATCAGTAAAGGCTCCTAGAAAGAAAGAAATTGGAATTTCTATCAAAGAAAATACTCAACAGAGTATACAATACACAAGGAGACCTGTGATTGCAAATACTGATAAAGGAAAGGGTATACTGGTAGAAGAAGGACAGTTACCAAAGAAGAATTATTCAACCTCTGACGTTGCTCAAGTTGAATCAAGGATAAACAAATCAACCTCTGACGTTGCTCATGTTGATATTTCTACTAAAGTTGTGACAACCTCTGACAAGGCTCAAGTTGTACAAACTCAGCTAGCTCCACAACTCAAAGGTTTCTTAAGACCTGTACTTTCTGAAACTCTGACGTTAGAAGCTGTTGATTTTTCTCAAACCAGGACAGTACTTGGAAAAGAATCTCATGACAAGTCTGGTTTAGGTTCACACAGGGAAAAGAGAATAAATAACAGATCTTTAGATCAAACATCACTGGCAGAAGCTGGTATTGGGGTATCTCAAGAGAGCCTTGATAAACTAGAAACTGTTCAGATGGTCTATCATAAAGGATTGAAGAAAGAGGTTCTGTTATATTTTATGTCTTATGGAAGAGTATACAGAGTAGGAGAAGCTGATGTTCAATTGAAGCTATGGGAAGAGCTTGAGTATGTTTTATACCTTCTTAAAGTCAAAAATAGAAGTACTCACAATGCTGCTTTAGTTCTAAGAGAAAGGATGCTGAAGACAAAAGCTATGCTTGGAGGAGGTGTTTCTAGTGCATATATTCCTAAGTACAGAGATGCTTATGGAAAGATTGTTGAGATGAAGAGAAATAGTGCTAAGTTTAAGATCGCACTGGGTATTAAAGTCTTGGAATTCAATCTGGAGTCAGACAAATCATTTTATATCCGGTTAGGGAATGAAATGAGAAAGAACATCATTTATTCTCCGAGAGCTGCTATCTACCAGACTGAAGAAGGTGATCCAGAGCTCAAGGAATTTAAAGAGATCATGGTAGAAGAGCTAGAAAAGGCTGAAAGAAGACTTCTCATCGATTATCTCAGGACAGTGCCTGATATTGAAGAGATTAAGTAAAGTCTGACTGTAAGTTTTTAAAGTTTTCTGTTCTAAGTTAAAGTTAAACTCTGTTATATTTAAACACTGCATTTGTTATATGTTTTGACATCATCAATTATCTATTTAACTTGTACATCTTCATTATGCACAAGTTGGGGGAGATTGTTAGATATAATTGCTGACGTTTGTTCATCAGTGTTTAAGTACCAGGTACTCATCAGAGTTTACTAGAAGCCAGTCAGAGTTTGATAAAGTCTGACGGGGTGAAGAGTTCATTAACTGTCGGTGCTAATATGAAGATTCTAGAAGCAATATATCTTGAAGATGGAAAGAAGCAAGATATATTGAGACAGTTAAGGAAACGGAACAGAAGACAGAAGCCATTCTAATTTGATATGATTTGTATAGCTAATTTATAGGAATATCAATTAGAGATTGATTATGTAACTGTGTATTATATAAACACAGATAGGTTAACCCTAAAAGAGAGGCGAATATTGAATACATTATTCTTGTAACCTAGCAGCTCTCTGTGATTCTTTAACATCACTGAGAGAAGAGTTATTTTATATAATTCAGTTATTGATTCATAAACAGTGTTCTTGAGTGTTATTATCATATTAATATTGATTATATATTGTGTATTCGGCCTAACATATATAATATTCTGTATCATTTTTTTCTTGTTCTATTAGCAGAACAGAACAGAATTTTAGAATTTGAGTCGAAGCATCTGCAATGCAAATTTTAGAGTAGACATGCGTGTAAATTGGGTATTTTAGAGTCGAAGCATGCTAAACGAGGTATAATTAGAACATATTTCTTTTATTCCCAAACCAGGGTATTTTCTTTTCAAAATTCCTCCAATTATAATCCTTTCCAGCTGATTTATAGTCAAGCTATTCTTTCTGTATGAAATTATAAAATGGCATACAAGTAGTTGCCTATTTTTACTTCTAAAAGATATTTTCAATTTTGATTTTGTTTACACCAATATTGGATAGTATTGTAAGTCACAATCATTTCAAACAAAAGGTTACTATATCAATATTTAGCAAATCAATGTTAACAGATGATTGTACTAATTATTTTCACGGCCTAAAACATAATAAAGGTGGGCATAATTATCAAAAACGATCAAAATCGGAGAGTACGGATACTAATAATGATTTAGTGATTTTGTGTTTAATAAAACAGTAAAATATTTTGTATCTAACCAAAGGATTCTTCCTTTGGTTAGATTAATAGGTTTAGTTATCTAATTTTATTGTTTTATATTTTGGTACTAACTAGAATAATCAATAGATGAGATATTTTATTTGGTGTTTTAATTAAATATTTTAATCATAGATTTTATATATATAATAAAGAAGTTCCAACTATAATAAATTCTTCAATTTTATAACTTAGATCTTTATAAAGTCTGATGGCTTTCTGGTTGTCTATTCCAGGGCACGCATTGGGCAGGTTTTGCGGTGGACAAGGATCGAAAATAGAACAGTCAAGCTGGCCTATCTCACCTTCAAGATAAGTCTTTTCGCTTAATTTGTATTGTTTTCGGGTGTCTTCTTTTCAGATATTAAGGATTTATTGTCTAAACTTCCGGGGACATCTTGCATGTCTTTTGGCTAGATGATAAACTTTATTGTATGAAGGAAACTCCTCTTACTATGCTTTGTATTTCGGTACATTCTTTACGAGAAGGTATCCCCTGACAAAAAAAAAAAGAGGGAAAGAAATCCATCATTAATATGGTATTTCATAACACCAATCCAAAAGAGTACTTTGGTACATCATTTTCACCTGCCTAAAGAGGCGCTAAGTCAAGCATCTGCATCTTCGACATCTTCTCCATATGACTTATCTCCATCTGCATCTTCTCCATTTGACTTATCTCCATCCTCGACAGAATTATCACACAATTCTTCAACATTGATTTTCAAAGTAAGATTCTTTTCAGCTATTTTTTCCCATAATTGTACAATTGCTGGAGTCGTTTGATATCTTGACATAATTCTTCGAGTTTCAGAAAAGCAATTTCTCCTCATCTGACAAACTTTCAGCAATAACCTATAGAGATAAAAGGAACAAATTGGGCTTCTTAGCCAAAATAAGTCATAAAAAGCAAGATTAGTTTCACCAGATGAAATTAAAAAATTAAAGTGTGCGTACTTACGTCGTCACTATCTGATCAAACAAACATTGATAATAAAAGATTCCTTAAATTGTTGCATTCCATATCAGCTACATTATCATTTTTTTTTCTAAATTCAGCTACATTATCATTGAATTTGTTCTAATCATTTTAATTTATTTACTTACCCGCATAACCATCTTCTTGAACTTATTTATTGCAGAGAACTTTTTGAGACGAGAGAGTACATCTCAATCCAGGATGCTATAAAGAGCAAGTCCATTTTAACAAAGCCATGGATGACTTATATGATAATCAATAATACAAAAATTGTAAAGCAATGAATTTAATTGAACCCCTCCCCCAATTCATTGCAATTTGATTAATAATCTATTAGATGTTCCCCATGATATAAATTTGTAACAAAGACACCTAGTTTCTATGCATCTAGTTTCTAGTTATTTTTATGATGATACATGTCACTTTTATAGTTTACTGGAAGTTGATGATACATGTTGTAAATCACAGTCAAAACTAATGAACATCACAGCTCATTTTAGTGGAAAAATGAATAATACTTACATAATAGTTGAAGACAATGACATTAGTAGCACCATCTAGAAGAATGTGTACCTAATACTCTATAATTCACAAATAAAAGATAAAATATCATTGGTCGATATCCTTGTTAACATCCTTTTATTTGTTTTAAGAGTCGCAATAGGTACATGAAGATACCATCAAGTTGCCATGGTAACAGCCTTGTTGGTGCACCAGCGTTTGTAAGTTGAAAGTTTTTTTCTGAAAACAAATTTAGTGCAACACGTGGAATTTTGCGTTGCTGCACAAAAGTAAATGTAGAATTCCCATATGTTAGAAATTTAATCAAGAGATTAGTAATTAGCATTTCTTCTATTCAATAATATTTTATTTCTAAGAATGTAACAAATTAACATATAAAATGATTAAAATATACTCTCTAAGTATCAGGAACAAATAAACTAAATTCATACAAATTATGGCTACAATGAAACCTTATGATCTGTGAACTCTAATTATATCTTTACCTCGGCGACCTAGTAGACATACATCTTCCACATGACACAGATTTCATCAAAGCTTTTGGTTTCCTAGCTTTGACTTTCAAACGAGAAAGTTGTATACACACAACATAGTAAAAAAAATTGGGATTAATTTGAAAATCAAATTATGGCATCAATGTTTTCTGCTAAACATTACCTAAAGAACAACATGTAAATATGAAAAGGAGAGATATTGTAGACACACACATCAGTTATCATTTATTAGTATAATTAACTAAAGCAAGAAACTGACATTTTCAAGTACTTGCTGCTTCACGATGGAAATACCTTGCTCTTCATCCATAATAGACATGAGAGGAATGAGTAAGATTACTATAAGGCTTTTATGTTGGTAAGCCAAGATATACATCTTTTCCTCTGTTTGCTGAAGCCATACTTCTAGGGTGGTATGAACCAAGTTATTAACATCAGAACCCCAAATATCAATTACTTGGACCCCACTTACATCTCATGTCAGCTCTCTAAATGCAACCAACAAATAAGAAAATAAATAGATGGTAGGGGTTTTACAAAGGGAACAATCTACTTTAGTCCATGTGCAATCATGTTAAATGCTAAGTGGGATAAATAGGATAAAAGTCAAGCCAAGATGAACTTATACTCTCTTTGTAGTAGAAAAATGCACGGTGCAGAGCACCGTCCGAGGATTCTTCATCAATTCCTTCAAAGACGAAACTTGAAAACAAACAGTTCTGATGTCAGAGTTGTTAGATGTTGGCTAATAAGACTTGACATTTGATTGTAAACACACTGTCCCATACAGTAATTTTAGAGCCATGTCCAAACTACTCGATTCTTTACAAATCGCAAAAACACACATAGATTGTTCAGCATAAAAGACCAGCACTGAAAAACAAAAACAGAGTAAGCATAACGTGAGAAAAAAACCTATACTGCGAAATAAAACATGTAAATAGAGTAATCACATACAGTTATGAAGGTCCGACTTCCCTGAAGAACTGATGCTTATTTCTTTTTATGTAAAAAGAGAACAAAACAACAGAAAACACAAAAATCCCTAATTGTTTGAACACAAAACATAGAACACAAAACTAACAAAATTCCTAATTGTTCGAACAACAAAATCCCAAATTGTTCGAACACCAAAATCCCTAATTTATTCGAACCCATAGCCAAACACCAAAATCCCTAATTCAAACACACAATTAACTCATTGACAAACATAAACTCGTACCCAAAACACAAAAGATAAACCCTATTTAACTCATAGCCAAACATAAGATTAACCCCAAAATAATATAAAATCAAGAAATTTATTTGAACAGAGAAAAGCCCAAATCGACATGAACATACCAGTATTTCAAAGCTTTAATCTCCCATATTTAAACTTCGAGATTCAATCTTGGTCTTTGAGCTTCAACTTCGATTTTGGTCTTTAGTAGTTTAGTCGTAGTCTTTCCTAAGTAGTTTTGTCTGTGTGTTTGTGTGTCTATGTGTCTGAGTGTATTTTCCGTGTGTCTGAGTTCATTATTGCCTTCCCTTTTTCTTTTTTAGTATTTTCATTTGAGCGCCTAAATTTTTTTAGAAATCCCGCTCTTGTTTTCGGGAGACCGACTAAAATTTTTGGGATTTTTTTTGTTACTTATAACAACTAGTTTCTAAAAGCATTGCAACAACTTTCAATTTTTGGACTTTTTAAAATCTATCGTAATGGTTTTTAAACACCGTTACGGTACATCTTATCTTATAGAAACTCATCTAAAAATGTTAACCAATAACAATGATTTTCTATCAGTTTTCTAAATTCTGGTTGCTATAGCCAATCTATGGTGTAGTGGCATTAGCCTTTAAATCAATTCCCGGTCTCTTTTTATAAGGAGTTCTTCGTAGGCCTCCTGGCAATCTACTCAATCTAGACTAGGTGATAAGGTTTTTTTGTGGTGACTGCCTGGTGCTCTACTTTTCTTAGAATAAGTGACTCGGGCGGCCTACAGAGACAGATGGAGGGGAGTTCGGGATACTAGGGATGACTGGTTCATGCATGGCCGACACTTGTTCAAGAGCTTGGCTTCAGAAAAGAGTTCTTACGGCCACGAAGTTCTTAGCGAAAGTCTTTTTAATGTTGCGGCCTTCCGGCTCTTGTTACCCCGTAGCTCGTAAGGAGCGGCGATTGTTTGTGAGCCATCATTTGCCCCCATAATGAGGAGACCTTCTTTAGGGGGCACGATCGTTATAAATTAACTAGATTTCTTGGAGTTGTGGCACATGTAGAATGAGCGAAAGTCGGTGTGAGAGTTGTGAAGAGATCCAAGAGAAGGGTGGAAGAGTGGGGCGTGTACCACGGGCGAAAGATAAGTAATCGTCGAGGAAGTTACTTTTTTACTTTATTCCCATTCATAATCTTTTATTTAATAGGTTAAATGGTCGATATACCCTTTAATTAGTATTTGGGTGAGATGGTTGAGTGCCTCTTTTTCTTCTGCACGCGCCCGCTTCTATATACACATACAATTCGTGTCTTATTCTTTATGTCTCGTCGGTTATTAGTTTCAAATAGCATCGAGAGCAAGGGGAAAAACACTTGCATAGGTTTTCAGAGAGCAATAGTCAGGCTTCTTGTGTGATCTTCTTATTCAGGTAATTTAAACGATGGTCGTAAGGATTTTAGTGATAATCTGTAGCGATCATCAAAAGATATGAGCGATGTTTGAGTAGGTTTTTTGTGCTAAATTGGCATTAGCCTTTAAATCAATTCCCGGTCTCTATAATTTATACGGAGTTTTTGGTAGGCCTCCCGGCAATCTACTAAGCCTAGACTAGGTGTGCCTGATGTTCTACTTTCCCTCCATCTATTTTTTGTTTTATATATAAACAAATTATAACATTATGCTTTTTTAACACAATGTTTAACACACAATTGAAGTGGCAAATTTTAATTTTCCTTGTGTAATATAGATATAAAATAATATATGGCATAATGTTAGACTTGCCCTAAAACTCCCGATTGCAATTAAAAAGACTGATTTGCACGTCTTATGAGTTGTGACACAAATTATGCTCGGTCTTATGGTGTACTGTGCTAATATATTATGATTGACCGTCACTGTGTCTGTGAGTTGTCACAAGTCCTCTGGCTGTCATACATGTAATGTATATTACAAATGTATACATGTAATGTATATTACATGTAATGTAATGTATACTACACGTTCAAACCACAAAAAGGAAAGCCCTTAGGTATTTAGTTAGTGTAATTGCATGAAAGAATTCTGACATCCTTCTGTGTATAGGCTACACTGTAAATCTTTCTGAATCAACGACATATAAAAAACAATAAAGTCAGGTTCCTCTTTGATCCGGTGCTGGAAGAGCTGTAGAAAATATCGGATTCAGGATCTCACCCCTTCTCTACGGCTAAAGATTTATTTGTTTCCAAGGTGAATGTCAAAGCAACTGTCATTTGCTACGCTTCCTGGCTTCGTTGTAGAGTATAACCCCAATTACTGTAAGCGCATAGCCAAGCATTCCTATTACTGATACGGGATTTTTAAAAATCAATATGGAGACAACCACCGCTACTGCTCCTTTAGCATTTCCCAAGACCTGGAAGAACGAAACGATCATGTTACTGGATAGAAAGACTACCTTGACGATGCCACAATCTGATTCAGTTAAACTAAACTTTCTGATATGATTCAATCTTCCGCTAAGCATAATTCATTAAGTTGACTCATATTCTACATTTAAAAATGCAACTTTGTGTACATTTCAGTAGACATGAATGCGTAGATATCAATACTCGTCTAGTAAGTCACAGTCTCAGAGATCATAATGAAGTATATACACAGTGATGTAAGGGGAACCTTATATCCAAGCAGGTAATTACAATTTTAGCAGATAGTCGCTAATATCATAACTAAAATATCACTACTTTTGACATCACGAACTAGACGAATAAAAGGAAGATAAGGTACCTGGAGAGACAGAGCACTGGTGTGCTTTGTGACCAAAAAGTTGGCCAAATTTACAAAATACGCAAGCACCGAGTTGAATAGAAGGTACCACAGAATCCTGATATCAATGCTTGCAAGAGCTAATGTGATATCAACCACATTTCCTTCCATATAAAGTGTTACAGGAAGAAGTAGTACAACAGCTATAGGAGCCATGTATAGGAGGAGATTCATAGAATTCAGCTTCTCCCTTGAAAAACATGTTGACAAAAAGATTCGCTATATATATATCAAACAATGTGGAATCTGATCTTTGGCATGACCATATGCATTTTTGGAGATGAAAAAAGAATGAAGAAGAAAGAAATTACCCTTCTGAAGAAAGCAATACCCCTTGGAGCACTGTTTTGAGTGCTCTAGCAGCCGTACCACCAATACACATTACAAATCCAAAGAGATGGAAACTTGGCTCCCCCTGCATTATGTAAGTGGAAGATGAAATTGATTCAGAACCGGCATATAATATTCTTGAGTAGCTATACTCTGATAGAAATATCATGACTGTGGCCAGTATGTGACTATTAACTGCAACCTCCTCAACTACATTTTTGAAGCATAACAAATTTAGGCCTGTCTAATGAAAAAGTTCCGCACTTCTTCAAAACCATAATGTTAACGTTAGTTGTGACAATTATGAACATCCGTAGCAAGTATAGTATATTTTGAGTCATTTGACAACTAAAAAAGAATCGACAATAATTATAAATAAATCAATAAAGTCTTTAAAGAAATGTTATACGTAGTTTAGCAATGTGAACCTTCAAATATCTTTAGAAAACAAATCAGAATACTAATTCAAGTTTGCAATAAGAAGTAACACATGAAACAAGTTTTCATCTTTTTCATACCCCACTAGCAATTATGACTCCAGTGACTACTGGAACAAGAGTAGCATAAACGAGCAGAGGCTCCGTCTTCATAGTGATCAAATACGCAAACACAGCAGTAAAAAATGGTGTGGTGGCTCCAATAGCCTGATTGAACGACACTGGCATATACCTGAGCGAAATGTTTCCACTCACAACAGAGGAACAGAAGACAAAACTGAGTGCAGAAATCTTAAAGAACTGAACCCGTGATTGGATTGTTTGCATAGGAACCAGCTCCATCCATGCAACAGCTATGTAGCTCAATACTGAACAAGCTGTCATGTGACACATAGTTAAAAAAATTGGGTACTTATATCCATAGTTGCTTAACAGATATTTGTTCAGCAACAAAACCCCAATGTTTGATGAGTACCATGCTGATACGAGTCCGACTGTGTAGAATCGGCTCCCCGTTATTTCTGACATTAAGTTTGATTCAATACAACCGAAAAATGTAATTTTCAGCCTCTCTTTCAATGGTTAGACTACTGAAGAAGATTGAACCTGAAGATGCAGATATTTTAGATTTGGAATGTAGCTCGTGTAGACAGTAGACCATTATAACATAAGCAAAGTGACCATAGACTTGTAGTTGAATCAAGTTCTACCATTTTCCCTTATGATAGTCTAATCACTCTAGATAAATCACAGATTTGGACTTATATTCTTAGATATTCCACGTTTATTACAGAAAGTTCCTATAAAGAGGGTTCTTGAACATGCGAGATGAAGATCACATTTTACAGAAAAATGTATGATTAAATCGCAAGCAAAGCATGCGTTTACTTGAAAGTTGCTTGAGGTGGGTTTGAGTTTGAAGCAATTATCATCACGTGAAAACAATTAGCGAGCTTAATACATTTTTATGGCGAGGAACTCAAGATGGATATCGTATTAAACACAGAACTGCATAACTAAATAATTAGGCTGAGAAATTAGGATTGGAGCTCTTATCTTCTCTTTGTTAGTGATTTTTATCATCTTAAAATGCATCAACGCATACTGAAATTGTGAAGTTTGCATGTTTGAGAGTTAAATCTGGAGGTCTTCGGGAACAAGTGTTGACAAAACCGAAAACAATGATTGTTCAGGCTTGTAAGAAATTTAAAAAATCAGATTCCAATCCAGGCCTTGTGACTAATAAAGCTTCTATTTTAAAGAATGTTGCTGAACAACGCCATATAAGAATAAGAGGTGCAAAACGATCCACTACCCCAGGAAGCACTCAAAGAGGCAACCAAAACAAAGTATATCCTGAACAAGAAACTCATAAGCCAATTCTCTCCTATTCAGAGTTGGATTTAGATTTGAGAAGCAGTATAATAAAAATCCATATACTTATAATAAGATGGTCACACTCAATTAAAGATTTCAAGCATAGCAATTGAAATGAACAAAAAATATGCCAATAATTAGTCTTCTCAACACCCAAAAATTACATAAAACCAAAGTCTTAGATTCTAAGTTTGCACTGGAAAAAAGTCTATCTAATACATCACTGTCTTCGACCTGGTAGGCTAAAACCCTCCAAAGAAAGCAATGTAATGTTTCCACCAGTCCAGTAATCCTGCAATGAGAATAAAACACATGAATCAGAATAGAAACATCAAACAAAACATACATGTAGACAGTAGACTCAAAAAAGTAAGGCAATAAAAACACTCATCTTGTGGGGTTAATGAAATTAGGAAAGGAAAGAAATGAAATTTGTGTTAATTTATGGGTAAAGATGATACAAGTTTTCATTCCTTGCCAACTCCATTCAAGGATTCAAAACTAGATCTCAAAACCACCAATTTGAAAGAATCCTTAAAAATTTACAAATATCTCAATTTCGTTCACTCTTCGAAATTTGTTCAGGACTCTTCCCAATCCATTCTTTCCCCATTCCACTCAATTCAACCAAACACAACATAATGCTCCGTTTGGTGGGAGAATGGAATGGATGAAATGGGAAATTGTGAACAAAACTATAGGAGAAAATGGAGATAGGAGGGAAGAATGAAAGAAAATGAATTCACATTTTCTATGATGGTATCTACGAAGAAAATGAGTAACATGGACAATGGAGTATTAAATCTTAAATTAAGCAATGTAGAAAGCAATGGAGGAAATCATAAATGTTTCCTCATAAAATAGTCTCAAATTTTTTCCATTATCCCATTTTTCATTCACTCCAACCAACACAACATTAGGATGCAACATACAGGGAAAAAAGTCTTATGAACACATAGCAATTCACTCCTTGAAATGCTCTAAAGCATATTTGTTTAACTTCAAGCTCTTTAAATCTTAGACATCCCCCTTTTTACAAGGAAAAAACAAGTTACCTATAACCAGAAACCTATGCATACATGTTCTGACTAATTCAGCAACATACAATTTCGTTTCGAACGGTTTGTTTTTGTATTGTATTAATATGACATAACTGCACAACAGTAAAGAGCTAATAAAAGTAGACATGATATATTTTTTTGGCTCTAACAAGGTTCTTCCCTCACATATATATTCCATTGGCTTCCGACTAACAGAAAAGCACGACTGCTTATCAAGACACTCACACCACACTCAAGTGTCCTTATCCAAATATATACTTGCCCACACCGAGATTTTGCATAAAATCTCAACAAATTCAGCACTAAAAGCACATTTCAACCTTCATATTAAACGAAACAAGGAACAGAAACACCATTGTTCTAAGATTTAACTTCACTGCTTAGTATGACAAGAAGACCACATTCTTTCTAACAAATTCAACAAAATTTACAAAACCTAGTCACATATTATGTTTTTTAAACCAACACAACACAGAGTCACAAACACAGATAACAACATAGAAAATGAGCAACAATTTTGTCAGGGTAAAATCATTAGCTAACAAAAAACTAGTGTTTATAAAAGTAAAAAGTCCTCTACAAAAATACAACATCACTAGCTAACAACACAACTTATATTTGTCAACAAAACCATATTTTTGCAGAAAAATTCAACATATTTAGCAATTGAACATATTTCAACCTTCCAATACTAGACTTATAAATACACTAGAGTTATTCTGTATTTGGAACAAAACATGTAAAGCTGTAAAAGGAACATACATTGTTCTAATACTAGACCTCATTGCTTAATAAAACAAAAAGACCAGATTCACTCATTCAAATTTACAAATATCACTCCCATTCAGTGTCTTAAAACCAACACAACAAGTAGACACAAAACACATAGCAAATCAGCAACATATCAACAGGTTTGTCATAAATAAAAAACATTAGCTAACAAAACAACGTACATGTATCAAACAACAAGCTAATCACATCAAAACAATTAAAGAACCCTTTAATTTCATTACAAAAGTCAATGTGTGCATCTTATTGACAAAATTCAACATTATTTGCTAACACAACCTAAATTTATCAACTAACCAATTAAATTAAATATAAAGAACCATTTACAAAACAAAATGAGGGAATAATACCTCATATGTTGCTTGGGAACATCATGACCCTCACCCTAGATCCCTACAAAACAAAATCAACAATCAATACCCACATTTCAATAACATATACACACAAATTAACTAAAATATAGAAAAATATATAAATTACCATGGATTTGGGAGGGAGATTGGAGGTGAACTTAGCACGAACAATGCCAGTGTTACCGTGAGGCCTAATAACCTTACCCCAAATACAACGATAATGGGACCCAGAAACCTTAACCTTCGACTTATAAATATAAGCCACACGTTTGCCTTGGTACCATGAAACTTCTTCTTTAGTGTTCACACCTTCTATCTGAACTAAAGATGTGTTTGGGTACTGGTTTGATTTTGATCTCTTGTAACCCAAGATTGTTCCTCGTACATAGAGCCTAACAAACATTACATAACACAATTTCATTCAGATTAAACATTGTCATTTACATATAATTGTGTGTGTGTGGAGAGAGAGAGAGGGAGAGAGAGAGAGGGAGAGAGAGATGGAGAGACAGAGAAAGAGAGAGGGAGAGAGAGAGAGAGAAAGAGAAAGAGGGAGAGAGAGAGAGGGAGAGAGAGAGAGAGAGAGAGAGAGAGAGAGAGAGAGAGAGAGAGAGAGAGAGAGAGAGAGAGAGAGAGAGAGATGGGGTGTTACCTGATACGCTCGCCTTGCCTGCCCTTGACCATTTTTGGGTGATTGGAGGAAGTAGCTTACCTGATGCTCTGAGGAGGTGATGGCGGAGAAGAAGTAGAAAACCCTAATTGAGATGTCAGTTATATATAACGTGTGTCTATGTTACTATTGGGCTCATTTAGTTTGTTTTTGGGCTTCTTGTTTGTTTCTAAGATGTAGGAATTTATAAGCCCGTAGTGGGTATCTGTTTATGGGCTTCTTGGCTATTTTTTTATTTGAAAATTTTAACAAAAAATATTCAAGTTTTGATAAATTAAATTTTTTGGTTCAAATGAAAACCAAACTTACCTAAGAACCTGAGACCCATTTAAAAGTAATTGATTTTTTCTCGTCAATAGTTTATTTTAATGTTTTTATGAAAAAAAGAAGAACGAAGAAGAAAAGAGTCAATCATATTTGTTGTACTTTATTAGTCAAAAATTAGTTAAATTTATATATTATAAATATATAATATATATTTATATAAATATTTAGTATATATTTATATAAATATTTAGTATATATTTATATAAATATTTAGTATCTAGATATAATTTTTATATATAATCGAGTCGAACTCGAGTCACGAGTCAAACTCGAGCCGAACCGATCATATTCGAGCTTTTGTCAATATTTGATGAAGTTGATTCGAGCTTTCGAGTCAAACTCGAACTTTTTACGAGCCGAGTTTCGAGCTTGAAATTTAAGGCTCGGTCGAACTCGAGCTCGAGCCCGAACTTTTTAATCGAACTCGAACCTGATTGACAGTGTTCGACTCGGCTCGGCTCGATTACACCCCTAACCGCTACCCAGTAACCAAGTACTACATTAATCTTATTCAAAAAAAAAATTACTAAATTAATCGAGTATAAGAAAAAACAGAATAGAAAATGTTCCATCAATGTCTAACATCAACTTTTCATATCCTTTTCCAAACGTCAAAATGAATGTGTTTATTTTTCTAACTAACCTTCTGATTTCCCTATTGAAAACTTCAGTTTTTTTGTCCCCTTCATCTTCCTTAATATCTTCTATAAAATGAGAGCTACTATAATCTACCAAATATTATTTTCCTTTGGTCTCCCAAACATGGCCAGTACCTCTTCCAAGCTAGTTGTTTGCATCTTCATTGCATCATGTTTCATATTTACCACTGCAAAGTCTCGACCATTATCGATCTCGAATTCAACTTTAGCAGCACGACTAAAACTCGACGAAGAAGAGGGATCATCAGCTTGTTGGGACTCTTTGTTTAAGCTCCAATCATGCAGCGGTGAACTCATTCTCTTTTTCCTCAATGGAGAAGCCTACCTAGGCCCGAGTTGTTGTCGTGCTATAAGAATTGTTGGACATGATTGTTGGCCTTCCATGCTCGGTTCACTCGGATTCACTTCCGAAGAGAGTGACATTCTCCGTGGCTATTGTGATGCTTCCGACTCATCTAATGTCACCTCTCCTCCACACACTGCCACTGCAAATATTTCTAACACTCTAGTACCTTCAATGGGTTAAAAGCGTCTTAAATTTGTAGCCAATCTATGGTTAAAATCGAAATAAAGTGCCATTTTCATCGATGTTATATTATTTGATACTTGATATTGAGTTTTTGTTTGTGGCTTTTCTTAATGAGGCTTTGTGTTTGGATTTTTGTAATGTTCATGCAGATGAAATGAGATCAAACATTCCAAACCAAGATACAATTTTCCTCTTTTATTGTTATGGCTTAAGATTAGTTGCTGGTTTGATCAAATTGATCCTGAATGAGTTGTGTTTAAATAATGTAAACTAAATTTAAATTAGATTAGTTGTGCCTGATAATTAGTTGAATGTAAACTAAATTTAGTAATTAAATTAGTCTTATCTAACTAATGTTTCTCCATATTAGAGCATAAAAAAGACAGGGGAGATAGGTGGGTGTTCATCCTTAATTTTAGGACACATTATCAGAAAAGCCATACAAACATGAAAGTGTGCAATTTTCACGTAATGCATGCTCAGACAACAGAACAGAAAGCAAGGGACAATCAAATAAAGCAAATTTTGTAATTTCACCTTGCACAAGAAGCTTCAATTCTATGATCATTTCACATTTTTGTTTATTAATTTACAACTTCTCTCGTCTCACGTTAGATGTCATCTATAGCTGAAGCTAGCTCGGTCCATGCACTCCTGCCCTTATCCACCTCGAGATCACGAAGAAGGCCAAAAGATTCTGTTGAATCTACCGAAGAAGAAGATGATGAAGATGGCGGTGGAAGTGGCACTAGTGATGGCAGTAGCCGTAACCACCTCTACAACCATACGTTACACCACCGCTCAGGATTGCCTGTGGTGGATAGTTCTGTCATGTTGAGACGGAATATGAGATCTTTATTAAGATTTTTGAGGCCGACGGAGAAGAATTTAAGACACTGGGTTTCTGGAACTTTACTTTTTTTGATAGCCTCCACCGTTATTTTGAAGATGATACTGATGCATAGCTTTCTAAATTCTAATACTGCGGATTTGAAGAGAAATGATTTTTTGATACATCCCTTGAAGAAAAATGATTTTTTAATACATCCCAAGAAGAGAAATGATCACTTGATACATCCCATGAAGAGAAATGATTTCTTGATACATCCGGTGAAGAAAAAGGATATCGTGATACATCCCCTAAAGAAAGATGATTTCTTGATACATCCCACGAAGAAAAATGATTTTTTGATACATCCTGCAAAGAAAAATGATTTTTTGATACATCCCGCGAAGAAAAATGAATTCTTTCTACATCCCAATGTAGTGGACAATATTCATGAGAACTTTATGGAGGAGGAATCAGAAGAAACTAGTCTTGAGCTTCGAGAAGCTATGAAGAACTACCTGGTCGGAACTCTCTCTCAATTAAGCAGGCTGTTTTGAAACAATTGTCACATTTGATTAGTTTCCAATATGTGATATGAAAAAACCTGAAAAACCAGAAACTTTGATATTGAACAAAAAAGTATTTTAGGATAGTGTTGTGAATGAAAGAAACTCATACCATGACAAGATTAAAGTTACTTGATCTACAACTTAAGATACTTAACAATTTAGCAACAAAAAAAAAAAACTTAAGATACTTAACAGTTGTCAATTTGCCATCATCTTTTAAATTTTGTTCTCGTCCAGCTTTATGATTTGGTCTATCCTTCATCAGATTCCAGAAATATGGAAGAATCCCAGAGATGACAACTACTACACATGCATTGATAGATTAACTAACGAAATCAGTATGTTTCTGATTCCCCAGCTTAAAGTAATTGCACTGACGATTGTTATTCTTTTCATTTGTTCTTCTCAATCAAATCTTATATGTCCTCAATCCTCATTGTTATGTTATGCTTTCAGGAAATAAAAGCGCCCCCACAAATGGCTATATACTAGTTCATTCCAATGGCGGGCTGAATCAGATGAAAACTGGAGTAAGCATCAAGATATCTCGATATATATGTTTACACGTATAGCTTTCTAAATTTCTAGCTGTGTGACCTAGCGGATATCCTATTCTACTTGGTAAAAAGAAATTGGGGTTTCAAGTCCCACTGGAGGCATGTCTGTAGATAAGTGATAATCTCCATTACTTGGTTCTTGTAGATAAGTGATATGGTTGCAATAGCCAAAATAATGAACGCTACCCTGGTTCTTCCTTTCTTGGATCACAAATCCTTTTGGACTGACCCAAGGTACCTTCGATTCTAGATCATACTGCATGCTGTTATTTTCGGATTACATTTGCCTCAGTACATTTATGTATCCAAACAACAGTGAACTCGCCATTTACATATTATTATATTATAACATTGTTGATCTAAGACTGATTTATTTCAGTGATTTTAAGGATATTTTTGACTGGATGGTCTTCAAGGAAATTCTGCAAGAGGATGTGGAAGTAGTGGAATCTCTTCCTCCAGAACTCTCAGCTGTTCAGCCTCTTGTGAAATCCCCGGTTTCTTGGTCCAAGGTATGTAGGTGATGTAAGTATAAGATTACTGTTTTGTTAAGATTTAAGAAGTCAAATGTGATAGAAATTTCTGACACTGTTTTTAATTAAATTGCAGCCCAGTTATTATAAAAAGCAGATACTTCCATTACTGAAACTGAACAAAGTGATTGAATTTACACATACCAATTCGCGCCTTTCTAATAATCATGTCCCAAACTCAATCCAGAGGCTAAGATGCCGTGCAATGTATGAAGCTCTTCAATTCACGGATGAAATTGATTTCCTAGGATCGAAACTAGTAAACAGAATTAGATTCGACAAAGACCCTTATGTTGCTGTACATTTAAGGTAATTCGTTTAGATTATGAGCTAATAAACATAATTTGCAAGTGATCATTGACTTTAAGTCTTTAATTAGCCACCTCTCTTCTTCTTTTGGTATTTAGTTTTTGCAATTGACAATTTACCCCCCCCCCCCCCCCCCCCCCCAAAAAAAATGCAAGTGTTTCTTTCCTTACCATGGAATCCAACATTGTAGATATGAAAAGGATATGCTAGCATTCACAGGCTGCAATCACAATCTGACCTCAAAGGAGTCTGGGGAGCTTAAGAAGATGAGATACCAAGTAAAGCATTGGAAAGAGAAAAACATCAAAAGTAAACAGCGGCGAGTAAAAGGTGGCTGTCCCATGACGCCAAGAGAGGCAGCTCTGTTTCTCGAAGCAATGGGCTATCCTTCAGACACTAAAATTTACATAGCTTCAGGGAATATCTATGGAGAAAACAGCTTAAATGCACTCATCGAAAAATATCCAAAAGTGTATTATCACTCAACTTTAGCAACAGAAGAGGAGTTGAAACCTTTTATAGGTAGGCACAATAAGCTTGCAGCCCTAGACTACATTGTATCACTGCAGAGTGATGTTTTTGTGTATACTTATGATGGAAATATGGCCAAGGCAGTGCGTGGCCACCGTATGTTTGAAGGGTTTCGCAAAACTATTGATCCTGACAGGTAATGCAAAACATCACAGTGAATCAGCTACTCTTCTATTGCAGTAGTTAGTCTTGGCAGAATTTCATTTGATCTATATGTCTTCTGAGTTGATACAGGCACAGTTTTGCAAAAATGGTGGATGCATTGGACGAGGGTAAGCTAAGTTGGGATGTTTTTTCGACACAGATAAAAAACATACACGCGAATAGGACTGCAGCACCGAAGTATAGAGTAACAGGCCTTACGCCTAAACGTGAGCAAAGTTTTTATGCGAATCCTTTACCTGGATGTATTTGCAAAATGCCCTCGAAAGGTGAATAACAGCACAAATTACATATACATGTAATTTATCATTTGTAAAATATAGGAATTCAAACCAGGGATGTTAGATTTTTTTTTTTTTTTGTAAATATACAGAGACAACCACTTTGCTTCACCACTAGCATGTTTACAAACATACCAGTTTGCTTTGGTTTTTAACATGTATAAAATTTACCTCCACCTCAGCCTCTGAAGATCACATAATCTGGTAAACTAATTTCAAAAAGCTCTGCAGACTGCAGACGATTTTAGGTAGATATTGGATGCTTTTTCCTTGAAAAAACAAAAATTCGATAAAGAAGTAGATAATTAGATCATTTTTCGCACTAAAACCACAACCATTCTATAACTGTGCTTAGCTGTTACCATAGATTTGGTAACTCCTTAATCTGCATTCTACTTCTGCAACATCATCAACATTCTTCGTCGCTCTGCAAGACAGAATAACTGAAACACATTATTGCAGCCAATGTTACCAAATCATAGCCTTCTGGTGTATACTTGAAAACTTAAATTGCTTTTGGAAGGAATAAAAACAGTACTCAGTAAGTGTCCAACCTGGACTACATTAACAACTTTATACAGTTATAAATAAAACAGAAATTAGAGATGACTGCACCCAACCATTTATGAAGACAACATAAGTTAAGCAGATATCTTCCACTTCAACATAACTCTGCCACAAAACCATCTCAAAAGTAAGTCGCATCCAACTGTAGGCTGCTAAACTAAATGAACGATTTGAAGAACATGACAGTGAACTAAAAAAAAAGAGAGTATATAATAGCACATTCAAAATTTGTAGTACAATTTTTCAACAAGATTTTATTGTAAAATTTTATAATTTTATTCAAAATTTATAGTACAATAACAGCACATTATGTAAACCTGTCAAAAAAAATTATAGTACTCTAGAACGTAATTTAAATATGTAAGATATCTAACATTACGCTAAATTGCGTAATTTAAATTTATTCGTCGATTTAACTTACGTCACGCTCTCTCAAAATCACGTATAAAAATAAATTATACTTTTCCTCATTTTCTGGATACTCTTCTTCATTGAATTAGAAAAAAAAATACATATTATTAGTAAAAAAAACATTTTTTGTAGATAATAATCCCATTCAAATTCAGTTTGGAGCCCTAATTTTACCGGATCCAATGGTTATTCAAAAAGTACCAAACCCGGTTCATATTTAACAGGAAATTCCAATTCTACCCCTATCCTCTCCCCTATATATTAAAACTCTTTTTACAAACTCTCACAATCTTAGCGCTCCTCTTTTCTGTTGCTTTGATCTCTCTGGGGCATCGTATTTTCACAAGGTACACATATATGTATATTTACATACATATATATATATATATATATATATATCATTTATATTTATAATGTTGTTGTTTCTATATGTAGATATGTGTTTGGTTGATCAATTAGAAATCTTTAATTTTGTAAGTAACATGTGTTCTTGAAAAGTTTTGATTTTTATGATGTGGGTCATTTTGTTTTACTAATTTAGTGATGAAATTATATGATTTGGGAAATTGGGTAGTGGATAAACTGATGGGGTTTTAGGTTCTTCACCTGCGAAACTAATAAGTCCTGATTGCGGTAATTTAAATTTGGTTAGATTACGATGAAACTAAACAATGAATATGGCAGCCCTGTGTTTTCCGGGGCCTTAATCAAAATTAGTTTTCACATATTGCATATTTTACAAACTTATATACAAGAAATTCAAAAAATTTAGGTCCAGGCGCAAGACTTGTTCGACAATAAGACCATCTCTGTTAAGTACTTTGTATGCTCTAAATCTGGTTTAGGTGATGATTCTGTTTCATGTGAAGTTGATTCAGCTAGTTCTTTTTCTTTCATATCTGATAGTAGCGCAAACAAGTGTGATGATGATTCTGGTAAAAGAAAAAAGAGGACAATGTCTTCCAAGTGTGAGTGTAATGCTAAGATGGTTGTTAAATATGCTGGTAGGGAAGGGTATAGCGTCTCTAAATTTTTTGAGGAGCATAATCACGAGTTAGCTTCAGAATCAGAGAAGCAGTTTTTAAGATCTAATAGGTCTATGACAGATTTGCATATGAAGTTTGTTTTTGATGCAAACCTCACAAATATTGGTCCGACTAGGGCTTTTACCATATTCAAAGCCATGTGTGGTTCTTATGGGGATGTTGGTGCTACTGCTGTTGATTTTAAGAATTGGGCCAGAGATATAAAGGCTTTCATAGGAAAACATGATGCTGACATGATTATTCAGAAGTTTAAGGACAAGAATGAGACAACTGATAATTCGTTTGCATATGAGTATCAAACTGATTCATCTGGTCACTTAACACGTATCTTCTGGGCTGATGCCCATGGTAGAGAAAGTTATGATCTGTTTGGTGATGTATTGTCGGTTGATGCCACGTATCACACAAACAAGTAAACTCATTGTTCATATTATTTTACTTTAGTTTTAGTGACATATAATATTCATGTTTCTTATTTTTCCCCACTCTTTATGTAGATATAGTATGGTTTTTGTACCATTTATTGGTATAGATAACCATGGGAAAAGTATAACCTTTGCTGCTGCTTTGCTTGATAAGGAGGATACCACGAATTTTGCATGGTTGTTTGAAGTATTCCTACGAATCATGGGACGACCACCGAAATGCATAATCACAGATCAATGTCCTGCCATGAGGGCTGTTATTCCTAATATTTTTCCCAAGTCAACAATTCACAGATTTTGCATGTGGCATATTGTGAGGAAATTCCCTTCAAAGGTATATAAATGTTTGTTTTTCTGCCTTATAATATTCTTGATCATATATGCATAAACATGATTGGTATAGTTCTCTGATCCTATATTCTGATAGGTATATTTTTGATGTTATACCATTTTGACCAATATAATGATACTCGACATGATGCTAGTACATGCACCTCTGGTAGGCCTATTAGCTTATTTCAAGTCAATTTATGGATCTTAGAGATTTATCTTAATAGCTCATGTAGAAACATTATACAATCTATACCAAAGAAATTGTTACATGCAGTTCACTATGAACTATTAAGTTTATTCCTTACTTTTTTCCGTACAACAATTAGTTACAATTATTTTCTAGAAATGATAGAAAAACATTAAAAATAACTCCCTACTCGATGTTGACAGAGAATTAGTGCACTATGAAGCTATAAATATTACTTGTATCTATGAGAATTAGTGCCGACTGCATTGTTAATAAGGGCTTGTGTGTGCAAGTTGGTGTGCGTCAAGATGCATTACTAATAACTGATCTAGTAACAATAGTACCATCAGACTTCATATTTTGCGTCAAAATGCATCACTAATAAGTGATCTAGTAACAATAATACCGTCAGACCATATGTGAAAGAAGTTCAAGTCTAACTTTGCTATCATAAGATATACATCATCAGGGTTTTTCAAGAGACATCAGAGGTAAAATTATAATATTATACTACAAATTGCAATTGTCTGTTCACACTTGATCAATAGGGTTTTAGTTTCCTGAAAAATATTAGTTAATCAGTACTGTTTTTTTCCTATTATATATGTACTCTTACATATGCAAGCATAAGTACAAACTGATATAAAAATCCAAAGCAAGCAGTATATAACATAAGTATTCTGTGCTCATATTTGCAATAATATTCATAACTTTTTCGGTGGCTTCTAGTAGCTAGGTACTTAGCTACATTGCTTTTAGTTCAGCTATTAAGAAAAGTTAATGTTTTCTCCCACGGCAATACATATAAAAACAAAAACTAGTGTACCTCTATCCCTTAAGAAAGTTAAATCTTAAGAATTAGACAAGGAATTAAGTCTTATCTAATTTGTTTTGTGCATGTACACTCACGCATGTATAGGTAACAAAATTAATAAGATTAATATAAGTCATAGGCTCAGAGGCCTATAATATTAAAATATAGGTGATATTGTAGTCTTTCTTTAAATTAAAATAATATAATATTTAAACTTTGAATAGCTGTCGATTTTGGTTTGTCTAGTTCAATTACAATCACTGCTTATAATTTTATGAATGATTTTATGATATTGTAATTAAATGTATGTAACTTATGCAACTGTTTTTTCTTACTTTATTATAGTTTTTATGAAATTGTAACTAATGTTGCTTTCTTTGTAGCTTGGTACTGTGTTTTGTGATGAGTCTCCTTTTATGGAGAAGCTTAAGCGATTTGTGTGGAATGATCATGTGACACCTGCCGAGTTTGAAGAAGGCTGGCTTTCTACTTTGAAGGAATTTAAATTAGAAAATAATCATTGGCTATCTGAAATTTACGAGATACGAAAATCTTGGATTCCTGCATATTTTAGGGATGACCCTATGGCTGGCCTACTAAGAACTACCTCAAGGTCCGAGAGTTCTAATTTTTTTTTCAATCATTTTGTTCAGAAAGGGGATACATTGTGCGAATTTTATATGTGTTACGAGAGTGCAATTGAGAAACAGCGGTATACAAATAAGAAGCTCAATCACGAAGACAAATGTATGCCTAAGCCTGTTACTATAAAGCCGATTGAAAAGGATGCTGCTACTGTATACACTCGAGCTATTTTTTTATAAGGTTCAAGATGAGATCAAATATAGTGTTAACATGGAGCTGGACACCTGGACAGTTGCTGATGGTGTCAAAAAATTTATGATCAAAGATTTTTTTGTTAAAGACAAATTGTTTGAGGTAACAAAAATCTATTCTAAATTTCTTTGACGTGATAAATTTGTTAATCAATGAGCATGCTTGTAGTGACTATAATGTTTGTTAGATAAATTGAACATACACTTTTAGTACTTCCAGATTTTTTTGCATGCTTATACTAATGTTGGATTCATGTTTTCGTTTTAACTAGGTTGATGTCATATTGGATACTCAGAATGTAACATGTTCTTTCAAGATGTTTACAAGAATTGGTTACCCATGTCGGCATGCGTTCTATTGTTTGAGTTCTTGTGGGATTCATAAGATTCCTCGTAATCTATTGTCCAAGCGCTGGATGAAAAATGCAGAAAAGATGCATTCCACATTAGGTTCAAGGGAAAATTTTAAAAGTTGTGGTGAAGAAAAGGTTAAAGCTAAATCACAAGATGTTTGGTTTGAATTCCAGGGGTGTATCGGTGATGTATCGGGTGACGAAGAATTACTTGAATATGTATTGTTAGAGCTCAGATCCCTGAGGGAAAAAATTCAAGAGAAATCCAAAAAAAAGCCAACTAACTCAAAGGCTGATGTTGCTGAAAGGTTGATTGGTGTGAAGCCCGCTAATGTTATTACCGTCCATCCTTCTCACCAGAGTAAAAACAAAGGTTCAAGAAAAAGGATGCTTAGCTCACTAGAGAAAAGTTTGGATGGACGGAAGAGACCAACTAGGATCTGCAAAAGTTGTTGTGTTCCAGCACTTCATGATTCGCGTAATTGCCCTTTAAAGGAAAATGAGATAGATCACCAGGTTGAGGAAGTAATTGAAGACGCTACCGGGGAAAAGGAAAATGCTTGATTTACTAAATTTAGGAATCTGATTGTGATAGATTTCATCCTATTATATAAGATACAATTAGTTATATAAGTTTAGAATGAATTACATATTTAGGAAATGCTTTATAAAATGTTTCTTTATAATGTGTAAACAGATATGTTAAAATGTTTTCTTTGTAGCTACTTCCTTTTAATGTACGCTGAAATCATTTATTATTGCGTAGAAAGTATCATTGTCTTAAACTTGCAGTAGTGTGATTCAAGCTTCCTTGATAATATATTTTTGCAACTACTGACAACATTGGAGAAAGAACAGTGAATGCAACTTGAGTCAAGGCTCCAAGTGACATATATAGAGAGAGAAGTGTGGTCTGGTTTAGTTAAATTTAAGTGATAAGAGCATTCCTGATGCAAATTCTGTTGGTTTCAAGCTAATGTTGGCTAAGCTTTTTCTGGCACTCACTGGAGTTGGAGCTTGTTGTGATGAGTTCAAGCATCTCCTACCGTCATAGCACACATGTTTGAGAGTAACATCTGTACATTTCTTACCATATGTTACTCTCAGTTGGACTGACCAGGTTTGAAGAGAATCCGCATATGCATTTTAGAATTTTCCCTTGAACCTTATCAAAATATTGTAGAGATCCGTATAGATTCGCAAAAATTAAAGTTTACAAATTCATATATAGTTTGATAGATTCACAAAACCTTTCAGTAAATTCGTATAGATTCGTATAGAATCTAAACATCTGAACTACATGTGCATCATGTTAGATGAAAAACATCTGAATCTTGAACAAAAATATGTTTAAATTCTCAAATTACAAATTGCAATCTATTAAAGAATAATACATATCCTAACTCAATCAGTTGAGTTCATAGATTGGCAAGTCCTTCCATATGTTCAGTGGGGATCTCATAATTTTGTGGCAGTAAAGTGTACGAAGCCTAGCAAGTTGTCTTGACTGGTTCGGCTGCATAAAATTGTCAATATGTTAATAAAATACGAATTCCAGTGTGCCTCGTATTCAAGCATATGCAACTAACATAATCAAATGATATTTCATACCCCTTCACAATAGAAATCTGACCAACCACGAGATCCATTGGCCTTATACTTCTCCATATGTCGCATGACAAATATTCCACAATCTACTTGATTACCTTTGGTTCGCCATGGCATCTCAAGTCTAACAAGTTGTACCAACTGCATCTGTATTATCCTCCTAAACAAATTCTGGCGCAGGTATTTGATGAAGTGTTTGTGCTGTCAATATAAAAAAAGATTACCAACGTTAACATTCAACTTTTGACAGTTGCAAATTAAGTTCAAAATTACATTACCAGTGACTCTGGCAATCCATCATAGATGTTTGTTGCACTCCCACTATAGGCGCTATTGTCAATGATTTCAACTGATGGGTTCTTCAGGTTATAACATATCAGATAGTAGTGGTTGATGTCATGGATTGGAAAGAAAATCTGTAATCAAACAACTATTAAGCTTTTTTTTGAGAGTATAAATATATCATATTCATAACAATATTAGTCAAGTGTAATGAGTACTACCATATCGACATCATTAAGCTTAACTCCATACGTCTGAAAAATGAGATCAAGATTCTTTGCAAAATTCATGTACATTAAATTTGTACTTTTCTGATTTCTTCTACTTAGTGTTCCAACCTGTGCAAGATTCCACCAATGTGCAAGATCAGTCTAAAAGTGAGTCCCTGACAAATATAATAGTTTTATTTATTCTACCATATGATCTAATACTAAGCTTAGAAGACATAATTATTATTTTACCCTAGTCTCTATAGTGCAGAACAATCTCCTTGGAGATTCAGGAGCCCTCATATCTTTTAGAGCATTACAAATGCATGCCCATGTATCAATAACAGATGCCAATATTTGTTCATTGAGACGAAGAGATTGTAAGTCAGACTTAAAGCACTTTATCTGCCTCCATTCAAAAACTGTTTGACTGCATTACATTTTGAAATCAACAGTTAGGCCCTAATTCTGTATAAAATTATAAATCAATTAGCTTTTAGATTCTTACTTTGGATTATCTTGGATTTTGTTCAGCCACTTCCAGGTCCTAGCCTCATCCACTGTTAATATTTTTCCATTTATGTCTGTAGTACGATCATAAAAAGGAGACTTCAAAACATCTGCCATCTTAAGATCTCTGTGCGGTCTCTCTTCAATCTTGTTATCCTCTGGGGTGTACTCCACAAGCTGCTCCACATCCATTTTTACAGATCCGACTGCCACGCTGTCAAACTCATTTTGCATATTTCTGCCACTATGGTCGAAAATCCCTGTGAAATCAACAAATTTAAAAGGTTTTAATTCATTTGGGAATGAAACTCAAATTCGTACTCTAAAACTGCCATGTTAGGCCGAATACACAATATAATCAAGTATGTATATGAGAATAACAATCAAGAACACAGGTTTGTAAATCAACAAACTGTAATTATATTAACAGTTTCTCTCTTAGTGATGTTAATGAATCACAAAGAGCTACTAGGTTACAAGAATAATATTTCAATGTTCGCGCGTCCCTTCTAGGGATAACCTATCTGTGTTTATATAGTACACAGTTACAATCAATCTCTAATTGATACTCCTACAAATTAGATATACAATTTGTGATCAATTAGAATTGCTTCAGTCTTCTATTCCGTTTCCTTAGCTGTATCAATATATTCTGCTTCTTTCCATCTTCAGAATATATTGCTTCTAGAATCTTTATCTTTGCACCGACAGCTTAAGTCAACTATCACCCTGTCAGACTTTAACAAACTCTGACCGGCTTCCATGTGAACTCTTCACCCAGTCAGACTTTATCAAACTCTGACTGGCTTCTATATAAACTCTGATATGTACATGTTACTTAAACACTGATGAACAAACGTCAGCAATTATATCTAACAATCTCCCCCAACTTGTTCATACCAAAATGTACAAGTTAAAAAGATAATTGATGATGTCAAAACATATAACAAATGCAGTGTTTAAAATATAACAGAGTTTAATTTTAAAACAGAGTTTAAATTTAACTTAGAATAGAAAACATAAAAACTTACAGTCAGACTTTACTTGACTTCTTCAATATCAGGTACTGTCCTGAGATAATCAATCAGCAATCTTCTTTCAGCCTTCTCTAGCTCATCCACCATAATCTCTTTTAGCTCTTTAAGTTCTGAATCACTCTCCCCCGTTTGGTAGATAGCAGCTCTTAGAGAATATATGTTGTTTCTTCTCATATCATTTCCTAGCCGAATGTAATGAGCTTTGTCTGACTCTAGGTTGAATTCTAAAACTTTTGTTCCAAGTGTTGTTCTAAATCTAGCACTGTTTCTCTTCATCTCCACTAACTTTCCATTATGATCCCTATACTTTGGAATATAATGTAAAACCCCGTATTTTTTTTATTTTTTTTTTACATTATTATTAGATATTAGATATTAGATATTTAAGAAATCTTATTTAGATAATTATTTTAGTTAAAGATTTTTGAAATTCTTTTAGTACAAGTTATTTGATAAGATTCTTTATTAGTGGAAATAATAATAAGAGTATTGTAGTGAATCGATATCTTTTTTATTTAAGTAAATTGTGTGCTAGAATATTTTGTAAATAAGGTATTACTTGGAGAGGTGTAAATTTTAAGAGAAGAGATTTAAAATTACCTAATTGAAATTAGGGTTTTAGTGCCTATATAACAAATTAATTAGATTGATGGATGACTCGTACAGGGCTCTACAATAACAGGTATGTTCCTTCCGGTTACTTGTATTTTCACACACTTCTATTTGCTATTAATTGTTGCTATTAACTGTTGCTATTAACTATCCTTTTTCGTGAAAGTTCAATTGAATATACTTGATGTCAATTAGCATGTGAGATTAAAGTAATTGATTGTATACTGCTATGCAAGTTTGAGTCCGAAGACTAATTGTTGTTTTAAAATTCTGACATCTTTCGGTTGTATATTTATGCATGAATTTTAAGTGATATTGTTTTGATTTATGTTTAGTTTATTCTATTATGAACATGTTCAAAACAATTATCTTGGCATAAATAATTTTTTTTATAAAACTTACGCATTATTTTGTGTAATTAGATATTGAATTATTAGCATAATTATGAATACATGAATTTTGTTTTCTGGTCCAGGGCTTGCTAAATTTTTTAGTGATTCTCTTGTTTTAATGTATTAAAAAGGGGTGGCCAAATCTAGTTTAATCAGTTTGTTAATTATTAATGTTTGTCATGTGAAAGTATGAAAATGCCAGGGAAGCTTTAACTTTATAAATTATTTATTCCATGCATGTCCGTGTGCATTCTCGGATGGGATTTAAACCCATTTGTGTCTGGTTTATGTTACTTGCCTGGTTAAATTTGTAATCAGTTTGTACATGAATAATTAGTATTTAATTTCTTATTTTCGTTAATCAAAGTTCAAGATTTCAGTCCCATTTGCATATGATTAAGTGGCTGCTTATTTGTTGTACATGAAAATTTGATATAAAATTAATGATTAATTATTTTGTGTTTTATTGAAATTATTTTAGGATTGTCCGTGTATTAATTTTCGGTATTTGATCGCTTTTGAGGTAAGTACTTTTTGACTTACTTTTATTTTCGGAAAAGATATTTTGACTCTGCTTTAAATTTCGTATAAGATATAAGAATATTGTTTCGAACTGTATAAGATATAAGAATTGAGAATCTTTTGAATCCCTCAGTCTCTACGTTTCGAACCCGTTCGTAATTTACGCTATAGTTCCGGAACTAGCCTTAGATACCCTTAGTAGGCGCACAAGTGTGCAACTTTAGATACCTATTAAGGGCGCGTAATTATTGAACTTTAGATGCCGGTCACTGGCAAAGTGTGGCGAAAGAATAAGAATAAGAATAAGATCCCGGCTACTGGGAAAGTGTGGCCGTAGAGCAAGACTGTGGTTATTTATAAGAATTTCGTTTATGTCTTAAATTCTGTTTCTCTTTAAGGATTTTAAAAATAAATTTGGGTTGGATCTATTTTCGCAAAGGCTTTTAAATTATTATTATTTTGAGAAAATCTGTTTTATTAAAACGCCCATTGATTTTCGAGAATATCGGTAAGTCAATATGTTACTTGCTGAGCTGTGTAGCTCACTCTTTCATAATATTTCAGGTTGGTACACTGTGGAAGCTTGTTGAGAATATCGATGTGAACTTGAGAATTTCGTGCTACGTGATTTGATGTAAATTATTGGTTAAGAATAATTGTGTTATTAGAATAAATTTTGTTAAGTACAAGATATTGATTATTGAATTGAATATTGGATATATGGAGCTGCGTCTCCGATTTTATGTTTATGAATTATTGAGTTTGACCGCTGCATTTGATTTTTGTGTGATTTTGTATTTATTGAATAAAGAAATGTACTTTATTTTAGTTTTGTATTTAGAATTAATAGTCCGAAAAGTCGGGCTGTTACAGTTGGTATCAAGAGCAGGTTTTCCTTCGGAGTGTACTAGGTATGGGACTAGTGCATTTCCTAGGATGTGTTCCTGTAGTGTTTCGTGTAAATTTTGACCTAGAGTGTAAGATATTTGTTATGTGACAATTTGATATGTGATTTTTTGTGCTATGTGATCATTGATTATTTTATTTAAAAGTTTATATATTAATGAGTATAAGAAGTCGTGTGGTGGTTAACGAAAAGATGGACGAAGAGAGCAACAATGATGAAGAAGGAAACGTCTTTGATCGAGAGAAGACCACACAATCCACCTCCAAGGAGCGGACAAAAAGACAGTCAATATACGTGTATTTCAGCTCATCGAAATTCGTGACAACTATCGTAATTAAGGTACGATTCTTTCTATGTGTGACTTAATTTGTTTTTAATTTTGAGAATTTGGGGACCAAATTCTTTTAAGGAGGGAAGAATGTAAAACCCCGTATTTTTTTTATTTTTTTTTTACATTATTATTAGATATTAGATATTAGATATTTAAGAAATCTTATTTAGATAATTATTTTAGTTAAAGATTTTTGAAATTCTTTTAGTACAAGTTATTTGATAAGATTCTTTATTAGTGGAAATAATAATAAGAGTATTGTAGTGAATCGATATCTTTTTTATTTAAGTAAATTGTGTGCTAGAATATTTTGTAAATAAGGTATTACTTGGAGAGGTGTAAATTTTAAGAGAAGAGATTTAAAATTACCTAATTGAAATTAGGGTTTTAGTGCCTATATAACAAATTAATTAGATTGATGGATGACTCGTACAGGGCTCTACAATAACAGGTATGTTCCTTCCGGTTACTTGTATTTTCACACACTTCTATTTGCTATTAATTGTTGCTATTAACTGTTGCTATTAACTATCCTTTTTCGTGAAAGTTCAATTGAATATACTTGATGTCAATTAGCATGTGAGATTAAAGTAATTGATTGTATACTGCTATGCAAGTTTGAGTCCGAAGACTAATTGTTGTTTTAAAATTCTGACATCTTTCGGTTGTATATTTATGCATGAATTTTAAGTGATATTGTTTTGATTTATGTTTAGTTTATTCTATTATGAACATGTTCAAAACAATTATCTTGGCATAAATAATTTTTTTTATAAAACTTACGCATTATTTTGTGTAATTAGATATTGAATTATTAGCATAATTATGAATACATGAATTTTGTTTTCTGGTCCAGGGCTTGCTAAATTTTTTAGTGATTCTCTTGTTTTAATGTATTAAAAAGGGGTGGCCAAATCTAGTTTAATCAGTTTGTTAATTATTAATGTTTGTCATGTGAAAGTATGAAAATGCCAGGGAAGCTTTAACTTTATAAATTATTTATTCCATGCATGTCCGTGTGCATTCTCGGATGGGATTTAAACCCATTTGTGTCTGGTTTATGTTACTTGCCTGGTTAAATTTGTAATCAGTTTGTACATGAATAATTAGTATTTAATTTCTTATTTTCGTTAATCAAAGTTCAAGATTTCAGTCCCATTTGCATATGATTAAGTGGCTGCTTATTTGTTGTACATGAAAATTTGATATAAAATTAATGATTAATTATTTTGTGTTTTATTGAAATTATTTTAGGATTGTCCGTGTATTAATTTTCGGTATTTGATCGCTTTTGAGGTAAGTACTTTTTGACTTACTTTTATTTTCGGAAAAGATATTTTGACTCTGCTTTAAATTTCGTATAAGATATAAGAATATTGTTTCGAACTGTATAAGATATAAGAATTGAGAATCTTTTGAATCCCTCAGTCTCTACGTTTCGAACCCGTTCGTAATTTACGCTATAGTTCCGGAACTAGCCTTAGATACCCTTAGTAGGCGCACAAGTGTGCAACTTTAGATACCTATTAAGGGCGCGTAATTATTGAACTTTAGATGCCGGTCACTGGCAAAGTGTGGCGAAAGAATAAGAATAAGAATAAGATCCCGGCTACTGGGAAAGTGTGGCCGTAGAGCAAGACTGTGGTTATTTATAAGAATTTCGTTTATGTCTTAAATTCTGTTTCTCTTTAAGGATTTTAAAAATAAATTTGGGTTGGATCTATTTTCGCAAAGGCTTTTAAATTATTATTATTTTGAGAAAATCTGTTTTATTAAAACGCCCATTGATTTTCGAGAATATCGGTAAGTCAATATGTTACTTGCTGAGCTGTGTAGCTCACTCTTTCATAATATTTCAGGTTGGTACACTGTGGAAGCTTGTTGAGAATATCGATGTGAACTTGAGAATTTCGTGCTACGTGATTTGATGTAAATTATTGGTTAAGAATAATTGTGTTATTAGAATAAATTTTGTTAAGTACAAGATATTGATTATTGAATTGAATATTGGATATATGGAGCTGCGTCTCCGATTTTATGTTTATGAATTATTGAGTTTGACCGCTGCATTTGATTTTTGTGTGATTTTGTATTTATTGAATAAAGAAATGTACTTTATTTTAGTTTTGTATTTAGAATTAATAGTCCGAAAAGTCGGGCTGTTACAGTTATTTTGATCTTGATGGGAATCGAACCTAAGACACTTCAATACTAATTACTAAGAATTTCAAGTCACCAATGTGACAACCCGAGTCAAATCTCGAGCCTTTTTCGAAAATCGGGTCAAATCCCTATTCCGAGTCCGAATAAGTCGAAGCCTACTGGCCCAAACGTAACCAACTTGGGTAACAACTAGCCCACCACAGGCCCCCAAAAGATCATGATTTGTTGGTGCTAATTAGTAGTAGTACTTTGCCTTATAAACTGAACAGAAGTCTCAAATATCCTCGATGTGGGACAGGGGTGTTACAAACTCCCCCACTTAAACTCTTGACGTCCTCGTCAAGCCTGAACGGATTTTTCATAGGTTCTAAGATCGTTCCTCTCTAGCCATTGTGGGATAATACCGGCTGGCTTCGTGTCCCCACCTCCGGACCTCTGTCCCTTGTGGGATAATATCACCAGCCTTCGTGTCCCCACCTCCGGCAACTTGACGAATCAAGCTTTCGAGAGTCGGCTCTGATACCATATGTGACAACCCGAGTCAAATCTCGAGCCTTTTTCGAAAATCGGGTCAAATCCCTATTCCGAGTCCGAATAAGTCGAAGCCTACTGGCCCAAACGTAACCAACTTGGGTAACAACTAGCCCACCACAGGCCCCCAAAAGATCATGATTTGTTGGTGCTAATTAGTAGTAGTACTTTGCCTTATAAACTGAACAGAAGTCTCAAATATCCTCGATGTGGGACAGGGGTGTTACATATAAACACTTGATACTCCTCCTCCAAGCATAGCTTTAGATCTCAGCATCTTTTCTCTCAAAACTTGAGCAACATCATGAGTATGTCTGTTTTTGACTTTTAGAAGATAAAGCACATATTCCAGTTCTTCCCATGATTTGAGATTAACATCAGATTCTCCAACTTTATAAACTCTTCCATCACTCATGAAGTATAACAAAAACTGCTTCTTCAATACTTTGTGAAAAATCAACTGAACAGATTCTAACTTATCAAGGTTTTCTTGTGTAACCCCAATACCAGATTCTGCCAGTGAAATGTTATCTTGAGATCCGTTATTTATTCTTCTCTCTCTGTGTGATCCCAGTCCAGATTTATCAAAAGCTTCTTTTCCCAATACAGTTCTGGTTTCTGAGAATTTCACAGCTTCAATCTTTAATTCTTCAATAATTTTAGGTTTGCTGAATCCTGGAAGTTGTGTAGATTTCTGTACAACTTGAGCAACGTCAGAGGTTGTCATAACTTTAGTAGAAACATCAACTTGAGCAGCGTCAGAGGTTGATTTAGCTAATCTTGTTTCAACTTGAGCAATGTCAGAGGTTGAATAAATCTTCTTAGGTAACTGTTCTTCTTCTACCAGTTTACCTTTTCCTTTGTCAGCATTTTTAATCACAGGCCTCCTTGAGTACTGTAAACTCTGATCAGAGTTTACATTCTCTTTGATAACAATTCCTTTTTCTTTCTTTCTAGGAGCCTTGATTTCCTTCTTCTTGTAGATTCCAGCTTCAAGATTCTTCTTATGTTCTTCAGCAAGCATTTGCTCTTCAGCTTGGATATCTTCAATAGTAACATCTTTACCATGTTCTGCTAAGAACAACTGTGTAGCAACTTCTTCATCAGTAACTGGAGATTTAGAGGAAAGAAGTAAACTTCTAACCCTTGAAGAAGACTGCCCTCCAGTGTATAATCTTTTTCCATCAGCATTCTGAGCATCAGAGTTTGATCTCCTCCCTTACCTTTGAACATTCCTTGTCCTTGGATTTTGACCTTTTGCACCACCATCAGTAGTGTCATCTTTCCGAGTCAGAGGTTGAGAGCTCTTGCATTTGTCTTGAGGCACTCTCTCCCCCTTTTTGACATCATCAGACAGCAAAACTGATGTGAGCAATTCAATGGAATTTGCAATTTCATCCAACTTAGTTGACATTTTGACTTGATTTTCTTCAACCTTGGACAACCTGGAATAAAAAACTTTCTGATCTTTACACAAGGAAATATACAATGATTTATCCTTCTGTTGTGTAAGTTCCCTTGCAGCTATATCATTCCTTAGACCTTCAATAACCTTGTCAGAAGCAGCAAAACGATTGTTTAATGATTTGACTTGGATAATTGTGGCTTTGAAATGAGTGAGAAGCTCTGGATTTGTAATCTCTTTAGATGACTTTGTGACAAACTCTGCAGCTCTCTCATCAGAAAAGATAGTATCCTTGTTCGACCAATTTGAAAAGTACATCTCTTGAAAATGTTCAGCCGTAGCTCGATTGACCTCTCGTAGCGCATCAGAGTTTGCTTGACTCTCAAATAACTCCTCTTGGGAATGATCAGAACTATCATCAGCATTAGCATTCTCTGCATCAGGCTCTGCATCAGAGTTTGCAACAGTCTTTGCAATATTCTCAACATTTTCAGCGACAGCCTCTTGTACTGGAATCTCTGCAATAATCTCTTGAACAGTTTCTGTAGCATGTACAGCAACATTCTCAGTAGCATCAGTATTTAAGGTCTGATCAACTTCCTCACCCTTTTCAATGACCTGGTGAGTAACAGAGAGAATCTCTGTGTGGGTAGCCATAGAATCTTCAAGAATAACTGTGTGATCAGCTTCCACACCCTCTGTTTCATCAAAAACTTCAAGATGGTCAGAGTGTACAGAGTTGTGTGCTTCAACATCCATATCAAATCCTTGTGGCTCAAAAATCTCAGCCTCAACATTTGTTGTAGCCTCCTGAACAAGAATTTCAGGAGCTTCATCTGCATTTCCATTTGCAGCTTCCTCAACTACATCATCAGCGTTTGATGTAGGAGCTTCATCTTCAGTACTTACATGTTCCTCAAAAACTCTGTCCAAATTGACAGCTTCAGCATTTACATTTGATGCACCAAAAAGATGTGCAGCCACCAATCTTCTTTTTCTCTGATGAAGAGTTTCTTCATCAGTTTCACTGTCCTCATCAGCATTATCAGACTTTGGCCTTTTTGCCCTCTGCTTCTTTGATGGACCAGCAGACTGTGGCATAGAGGTTTTTGACACACCAACTTCAGTAGCTGGATTCACAGACTTTGAAGATTTGAAAGCCCTGTGTTTGATCCTACCACTAGTCCTTGGTTGTTGAGATGCAGATTGAATAGGTTCAGAGTTTACAAATTGAGGTTGAGTTGGAGATGGAGAGACCTCAGGATTTAATGGTTCTTGTTGTTGTTGAGGTTCAGGGTTTAAAAACAGAAGAACTCTCTCAGGTAACAACAACTCACCAACATTTACCTTCTTTAAATCCTTATTCGTAAGATTAGAGAATACCCTCTTGTGCAATTTGAATGAGGGAATTACATCCTCCTCATTAATCTCAACATTATTAACACATGCAGAGAATAACATTTGACAAAATCTAGAAAAATAGACTACATGCCTATTCTCTGTTAATTTCTCTCCTATGTTCATTAAGACAAGTCTAGCAAAATCATAAGTACTATTAAAAAGAAGTGAATACCCGATTTGCAGACTGTCGATTGGAATAGCATCCCAATTTGTACATTTCTTCCCGAACGCTCTAGTTATGCAATCGAAAAAGAAACTCCATTCTTTTCGTAAGAGCGGTCGCTTCAACTGGCCAATCTTTGCCAAAGACCCAGTATATCCAATAGCTTGCATCATTCTCTGAAGATCAGTATCACCAACAGCAATGGTGTACGCATCAGAATTTGCAAAGCCCATTGCTTCACGAACAGTTCCTGGAGTTATGACAAACTCTGTCTCCTGGAACTCAAAAACTATGGATGGGGTACCAGAATCACCACCATCATCATAGACACTAGTCTCCCAAAAAGCTTTGATCTGAGATCCATAAAGCTTTGCAGGCTCCACTAAAGCACGCCCAATTTCTGACTGAGCAAGAAAGTTTTGTATGATATGAAACGCCTCTGGTGCATTGACAGTGTTTAATGGGGCTGAATAGTTATTAGGGACAAACTCAAGTCTAGAAGCAGTGAAAGCAGTTGAAGCCATTAGTAATGTCAAGAAATAAGCAGAAAATAGCTTCAAAAACACGAGAGAGTTTAAGAAAAGAAAGTGTTTGTGAATATGTGTGAGTGAAACTAGAATACAATTGGAGTAAGTCGTGAAAAACTGTAACGGTTGTGTGTATAATGTATAAATATAAAATTTAAAATTAAAAACTGAACAGTTTTTAATCATTAAAACACAACTGTCTTATCCCGTATTCTGTGTAAATGAGACACGTGTCACACATACAATGACTGACAGCAGTAATTGGCAATTTCCAATGCGCATGCGCAGTAAAAACAGCAATAATTACTGCCGATTACACTTTCCTATGTATGCAATCTCTCTCCACTCTTTAACACTTTTCTAGACCAATGCCCAAACATACTCCTTTGAAATACCAAAACAAATGTTTTTCCTCCAAATTATAAAATGTCTGAAACAAAGAAATCATTTTAACCATCAGAGATTAAAACAAAGTTACCTCGGCATATTTCACACAATACATCAGTGTTTACCATTTGTCCTTCTTTGTCAATAAACTCTTTTCTCAAACTGTACAGGTGTGCATAATTGTGTGTGTAGTAGCAGAGTTTACCGAAATCAAATATTTAGACCATCTCAAAGTGCATAAAATCCACAAACTTAAGCAGTAAAAACTGGTTGCCTAAACTCTCATGTAAAACATAAAATCTGATTTTTATGTCTAAACTCTGTAATACTGATATCCTTTCATTTGGATATATCTTTTATTTTTCACCCCCTTTATATATATATAATTATTTTTTTATTTTTTATTTTTTATTTTTTATTTTTTTATTTTTTTTTAATTTTCCAGTAATCAGTGGTTGGCACTAGTCACCAAAAATCAAAGATTTTAGCCCTTATTTCATACAATAAGTTCCTGGATCTTCCTAGGCACAACATGATCTCAAAGGAATTTGTGCTCTGCTTGGCATCTTTTGATTTGAGGGTGAATTATTTGCAATTAATAATCAGAGTTTAGACTTGTCATCAGTTAATACAATTAATTTATGAGAGAAAATGCAAACAGCTAATACAGACTCAGTGTATAGGATCAATAAACTAAGAGATGCTATAAATACAGAGACAGTATCATGCTGTGTTAACTTACTGCACATATTTGAGATCAGAATCTATACAACTCTTAAGGATTCATAATTACTTACTGAGAATTATGCTTCATACAATTTTCTTCATTGGTCCTTATGTTTCAGACAAAATTCATAATCAGAGTTTAACATCAGACTTTAACCGACAGAGTATGACTAACAGAGTTTAGCATCAGAGTTTACTTTCAGAGTTTATGACACTGGTACTCATATCAGTTAATACATGCAAAGAATCATGAGCATAAAAATCAAACATGTATAAATTTTGAGTCTAACCTGTATCCCTAGTCAAAACCAGAGATCATTCCAAGTTCATTTACCAATCTTGTAAAAGTAGCTTCACTCAAAGGTTTGGTGAAGATATCTGCAAGTTGTTGGTCTGTAGACACAAAATGAAGCTCAATGTTTCCTTCTTCCACATGTTCTCTGATAAAATGATACCTTATGCTGATGTGCTTGGTCATGGAGTGCTGTACTGGATTTCCTGTCATAGCAATAGCACTTTGGTTATCACAGAAAATAGGTATTTTAGAGTACCTCAAACCATAATCCAGCAACTGATTCTTCATCCATAGAATCTGTGCACAACAGCTACCAGCAGCTATATACTCTGCTTCTGCTGTGGATGTAGAAATTGATTTCTGTTTCTTGCTATACCAAGAAACCAATCTGTCACCTAAGAATTGACAGCTTCCACTTGTACTTTTTCTGTCTATCTTACAGCCTGCAAAATCTGCATCAGAGTAACCAATTAGCTTAAACTCTGATTCTCTAGGATACCACAAACCCAAGGTTATGGTTCCTTTGAGATATTTGAAAATCCTTTTTACAGCTGTTAGATGAGGCTCTCTGGAATCTGCTTGAAATCTTGCACAAAGACATGTTGCATACATGATATCAGGTCTACTTGCAGTAAGATACAGTAAAGACCCTATCATTCCTCTGTAGGTTGTCATATCCACTTTAGCACCTGTGTCTTTGTCTAGCTTTGTTGCAGTAGCCATGGGAGTTGGAGCAGATGAACTATCAAGCATACCAAATTTCTTGAGAAGATTTCTGGTATACTTTGCTTGATTGATAAAAATCCCATCATCTGTTTGCTTGACCTGTAAGCCTAGAAAATAACTAAGCTCTCCCATCATGCTCATTTGGTACCTGGACTGCATAAGCTTTGCAAACTTCTTACAAAGTTTGTCATTAGTAGATCCAAAAATAATATCATCTACATAAATTTGAACTAAAAGCAAATCATCACCAGAATTGAAATAAAACAAGGTTTTATCAATTGTACCTCTTGTGAACCCACTTTCTAAAAGAAATTGAGCAAGAGTTTCATACCATGCTCTTGGTGCTTGCTTTAGTCCATATAATGCCTTGTCAAGCCTGTAGACATAATCTGGATGTTTAGGATCTACAAATCCTGGTGGTTGTTCAACAAACACTTCTTCTTCAAGCTTCCCATTGAGAAAAGCACTTTTTACATCCATCTGAAAGACTTTAAACTTCTTGTGTGCAGCATAGGCCAGAAAAATTCTTATGGCCTCCAATCTTGCAACTGGAGCAAAGGTTTCATCATAGTCAATTCCTTCCTGTTGTGAATAACCTTTAGCCACAAGTCTAGCCTTGTTTCTTGTAATCACACCTTCACTGTCAGTCTTGTTTCTGAAAACCCACTTTGTACCTACAATTGATCTATTCTTTGGTCTAGGTACAAGTGTCCAGACTTCATTTCTTTCAAATTCATTTAACTCTTCTTGCATTGCTGTAATCCAATTTGCATCTTGAAGAGCTTCTTCCACTTTCTTTGGTTCTGTTTGAGACAAGAAAGCATGATACAGACACTCATTATTTGTTGCACTTCTAGTTCTCACACTAGCATCAGGATCTCCAATTATGAGATCAGGTGTGTGTGCCTGTGTCCACTTTCTTGCTGTTGGTAAATGGTTTCTTGCATCATTATTGGATCCTCCCCCTTGATCCATGCTCTCCTGATTCATATGTTGACTTTCTGCAGTATCTGAGGCTCCCCCTGAATTGGATGGCTCAGAGTTTGAACTGTCAGAGTTTGAATCAGTTTCCTCAACTGACTCACTTGTTGTGTCTTGTTGAGCTTCTTCACGCTCCCCCTCAACTGGTTCTCTATTTTGTTCAATTTAAGAATTTCCAGTTTCTCCAGTATTTACCAGTAGAGGTTCAGAGTATGCTTCGTCAGAGTTTGTCAGAACCGTTTCATCAGAGTTTGTCGGTACTGCTTCATCAGAGTTTACATCATCAGAGAATAATCCTTCATTTTCAAAACGCAGTTGATCATATCCATCTAAGTCATCAAGTCCAGTTATTTTCTTGTCATCAAATGACACATGTATGGATTCCATGATCACTTTAGTTCTCAGATTGTAGACTCTGAATGCTTTTGTTGACAATGGATAACCAACAAAGATTCCTTCATCAGCTTTTAACTCGAACTTGGTCAATTGTTCAGGATGAGTCTTCAACACAAAGCATTTGCATCCAAATATATGAAAATATTTCAAATTTGGCTTCTTATTTTTCACCATCTCATATGGTGTTTTCCCATGTTTGTTGATCAATGTTGCATTTTGAGTAAAACAAGCAGTTTGAACAGCTTCTGCCCAGAAATAAGTTGGTAATTTTGCTTCTTCAAGCATAGTTCTGGCCGCTTCAATTAAAGTTCTGTTCTTTCTTTCAACTACACCATTTTGCTGTGGAGTTCCAGGTGCAGAAAATTCTTGTTTCACTCCTCTTTCCTTGCAGAAAGCTTCCATGATTGAGTTTCTGAATTCAGTTCCATTATCACTCCTTATAATTTTGACTTTGTGTTGTGATCCTTTGTCCAGTAGATTTACATGATCCATCAGAGTTTGAGCAGTTTCATCCTTCTTTGATAAGAAATACACCCATGTATATCTGGTATATTCATCAACAATTACTAGAGCATATTTCTTTCTGCCCAAAGACATCACATTCACTGGTCCAAAGAGATCAACATGTAGAAGATGATAAGGTTCCACTACTGAAGATTCAGATTTGCTCTTGAAAGATGACTTCCTTTGCCTGGCTTTTTGACAAGAATCACATAGGCCATCTAAGCTAAGTATTGACTTGGGAAGTCCCCTTACAAGATCCTTTCTTATTAGCTCATTAATGTTGTTCAAATTGAGATGAGAGAGCTTCTTATGCCAGTTCCAACTCTCTTCAATTGACATTCTTGCAGTTAGACACACTGTTTTTCCATCAGAGTTTGTTACCAAACTTGCTTCATAAATGTTGTTGCGCCTGTGTCCAACTAGAACAACTTTTCCAGTAGATTTACATGGTTTCCTCTGTCACAGATTTGACTCACAGATAGCAGATTATGCTTGAGTCCTGAGACTAGAGCTACATTTGTGATGATGACACTTCCAAGATTTATATTGCCATATCCCATAGTACATCCTATGTTGCCATCTCCATAGGAAACCTTTGGGCCAGCCTTCTCCTCAAAGTCTGATAGCAGGGCTTTATTTCCAGTCATATGTCTTGAGCATCCACTGTCCAAGATAAGTGTGCTCTCTTTTATACCCTGCAATCACAAACAAACACTAAGTGTTAGTTTTAAGGACCCAGACTTGCTTGGATCCTTTGGCTTTCTTAACATTGTTAGCTTTTGCAGCGGAATTACTATCAACAGAGTTTAAACTAACATTGTCAGACTTTACATCTTTCAGCTTATGATTAAACTGTTTTCCTGTCATCAAGCCAACATTAACCTGTTTAACACAAGTTTTTACTGGCTTTCTAACAGCTTCTATCTCCATAAGTTTTTCTGTTATAATATTTTCCTATTTTTCACAGGTTTCATCTGATTCCATATCAGCTTCTCTTATTACAACAGATTTTAACTTATTGGTTTCTGGAACAAATTTCACAGGTTTAAGTTGTGGTTTGACCTTAACATTGTCTTTAAACCTAAGTTCATCATTTTCACAATAGCCTAAACCTACAGAATCTGTCTGAAACACTTGATGAGTGTCTCTTCCAGAGTCTGTCCAAGTCTTGATTATTTTTCTTTCTTTTTCTAGATCAGATTCTAGTTGCTTATATCTTTTGAGCAACTCATGTTCAACATAAACAGCATCATCTCTTTCTTTTTGAATCTGCTTCATATTTTCAAGTTCTCCTTCAAGAAACTTGTTTCTATCTTTAAGACTAAGATTCTCAGATTTAATTCTCTCATTTTCTAAAGTCTGATCCCTATAACTAACATGTACGCTTTTCAGATATACTCTTAACTCAGATATATTATCAGTATCATAAGCATAAGTAGTTAGGGGTACCTTATTTTCAGATGATTCAGTCTCATCTCTGACAGTTGCCATAAGAGCATAATTTACTCCATCATCAGAGTCTGAAGTATCTGCCCAGTCTTTGCCTTTAGAGATGAGTGCTTTCTCAGATTTTCCTTTCTTGCACTCTGGGGCATAGTGACCCATCTCCTTACACTTGTAGCACTGGATTTCAGATTTATCCTTCTTGCCAGACTTGGTCTCCCTTCCATCAGACTTTCTAAAACTTTTCCTTTCAGAGTTTGAATCTTTCCTTGAGAATCTCTTTCCTTTCTTAAAGTTCTTGAATCCCATCTTCTTGAAGGTCTTCACCATCAATGCAGCCATTTGCATCATCTGTTCTTCATCATCCTCAGAGTCAGAAGCTTCATCAGAGTTTGAGTCATCATCAGAGTTTGATGACTCACTCTCAGATTTAATGACTAAAGCCTTTCCCTTGGCTTTCTTCCTTGATGATTCCTTCTTAATGGGCTTCTCCTCAACTTTGAGAGCAACAGATTTTGTCTTCTTGCTTAATCTTCTATTCCTTTGTTCTATCTCCAGTTCATGAGTTTTCAACAACCCATAGATTTCATCAAGATCTGTATCAGCAAGCTCATAATTATCTCTTATTGTGGTTGTCTTTAAATCCCACTTTTCAGGTAGAGATAACAGAAACTTGAGATTAGACTCTTCAAGCTCATATTCTTTATCAACCAGAGACAGATCATTCAATAGTTTGCAAAATCTGTCATAAGTCTCAGTCAAGGTTTCATTAGGTCTTGAATCAAAGTGCTCATACTCCTGTGTGAGTATTGTCTTTCTGTTCTTCTTAATAGCACCTGTTCCCTGGCATCTGACTTCTAAAGCATCCCATATCTCTTTGGCAGTTTTGCAGCCAATTACTCTGTTAGACATAACATTATCTAAAGCACTGTGGAGAAGATGTCTAACCTTTGCATCTTTTGCAATTGATGAGATGTCCTCAGGAGTCATATCTTTCTTTTCCTTTGGAACAGTCTTTTGTTCTTGACCATCAACAACAGGGGCTAGTTTGGTTGGATTATGAGGACCATCATAAATTCTGTCAAGATATTCTGGATCTGTAGCCTCCAGAAACATGGTCATCTTCACCTTCCAAATTGGATACTCTACTGGTCTGAGAATTGGAACCCTGATTGTTTCATATCGACTCACAGAATTAGGCTTAACCTGTTCAGCCTTGGGAGCAGTTTGATTTTCTTCAGACATGATTATTACTGTGTTTGAATCGTAAAACTGTATATATTAAACAACCTTGGCTCTGATACCAATTGTTAGGCCGAATACACAATATAATCAAGTATGTATATGAGAATAACAATCAAGAACACAGGTTTGTAAATCAACAAACTGTAATTATATTAACAGTTTCTCTCTTAGTGATGTTAATGAATCACAAAGAGCTACTAGGTTACAAGAATAATATTTCAATGTTCGCGCGTCCCTTCTAGGGATAACCTATCTGTGTTTATATAGTACACAGTTACAATCAATCTCTAATTGATACTCCTACAAATTAGCTATACAATTTGTGATCAATTAGAATTGCTTCAGTCTTCTATTCCGTTTCCTTAGTTGTATCAATATATTCTGCTTCTTTCCATCTTCAGAATATATTGCTTCTAGAATCTTTATCTTTGCACCGACAGCTTAAGTCAACTATCACCCTGTCAGACTTTAACAAACTCTGACCGGCTTCCATGTGAACTCTTCACCCAGTCAGACTTTATCAAACTCTGACTGGCTTCTATATAAACTCTGATATGTACCTGTTACTTAAACACTGATGAACAAACGTCAGCAATTATATCTAACATGCCACCATACTTTGACTGGGGGTACTATAGTTTTGTTCTTTTCTAGACCAAGGCGTGTTGATTGACAAATCATGTAACTTCGCAAATCGCATCTCTAACTCGTTCACTTTGTTATTCTCGCTAAAAAGAGCTCTTGCTATGACTAGATCAGCTCTGCATATTTGTGTTATCCTTTCAATGTCATTGATATTGCTTTCAAGAGTCTCTAGAAAAACCTGAAGAAAATGTTATAAAGTAAAGAATATGATCATCAACAAAGATGCAGAATTGACATTATAAACACATAATCTTACATTTTCTTTAATATCAATATCTTCGTCAAAGGCATTGATGTTTTCTTCAACTTTGGGTGTGATATTGTCAATATTAATATTGACTTTATCATTCTCATCTCGAACTAGATTCTCAGGATTTCCCTGTAGAATCTCATACAACTTGTAACTCATAAACGATTGGCATAAATTCCAAAAAAAAAAAATGGTACATGTTTTACCTCACTAAAGTTCTCTGATAAGTTCAACACTATTGCATCCACCCTTATTTCAAGATTCGAATTTTCAGCCCCAGGTTTAGTATCATCATCTGGTGCTGGCTCCTCCTTCATTTCATCCTAAACATTTGGAAAAGTAAAGAATTAATGAGTCATATTTAATATGGGTATATTTAATATGGGTTCTAGCTGATATATAATCACCAATAGCTGTTGTCAAAGTGGTCTTGAAACATTCAGCATCTAAATTCATTTTTTATAGTAAAGATTTCGCATAGATTCGTATATTTTCTAATTTTTCTAGTAGAGGTTCGCAAAAATTCGTATAGATTTGTATGACATGGGATAATAAAGATTCGAGATACATTTTACAAACTCACCTACAAAATTATGCAGATTCGATAAATTTGTAGAGATTCGTAAAGATTTCTACAAAATTATGCAAATTCGTAAATTTTTTTTATAGCCAATTAATGTGAATTACGCAGATTCGATAAATTGGTTATATGTAGATTCGAATTTTCAGCAACAGGTTTACTATCATCATTGGGTGTTGGCTCCACCTTCATTTCATCCTAAACAGTTGGAAAAGTAAAGAATTCATATTTAATATGGATTCTAGGTGCACCAATAGGTGTTGTCAAAGTGGTCTTGAAACATTCAGAAGCTAAATGAATTCATATAATATGAGGTGGTATTTTATAGTTAAGATTCGTATAGATTTGTAGATTTTCTAATTTTTCTAGTAGAGATTCGCAGAAATTTAAGTAATATCTTCCACAGTAGCCTCAAGTAAAAAAATACGACCAAATTCACTCAATTAGTTGGCATTAATGTCTGGTTTGCTGTTTGTACTGTACTACACACAGAAGATATTCTTATAATATCTTCTGTGACAAGTAATTCATTTATATTCCCTATCATTCTCGTATTTTATTCCTCTAATTTGTTTCTCATTATGCAATGCTTATATGTTAATTTCGTACTTGTTTAGTCGCGAAAATGTAGTTGATGTAGCTTCAATTTTATAATTTTGTTTGTGTGTGAACTAAATGTTTCGAAATTTATTACTTCCGACTTATAGGTTTTAGTATTATGAGGATTTTAAAAATATAGTTTTTAAATACAATATATCAGTTTTATGCTAAATCAGAACATATATATTCCACCAAAGCATCATTTATTTTGAGATTTTGAAAGAGTTTAAATGCTTACATTGACAGTGTCATTGTTACTTTCATTTGTCAATCGCATTGCACGTAAGATTTTTCCTCTTCCGAAAGATTTGTTAATCTCCTCGTACTTTTGCCTCTGTTGAATCATTAAAGTTGTCCAACCACTGAATGTTGGTACTCTTCTGATCACATTCCATCGCTGATTGTGGACACGATCTAGGTAAAAGTACTGTATCATCAAAGGCAAGTGATTTTGTCAAATACATATAATATAACCTTAAAAAAATAAAAAAACTATGAAAACATTAGAAAACATTCTTACTATCAAGAATGGTAAAGGTCCATAATAATGACGTGTCTTGGGATTAACCAACCAGTATTCAGAAGGGTCATGTAAGCTAAGAATAAGATATTCACACCAATTATAGTCGGAACACCTGTCAATGTCTTCGAATCCCAGAATGGACTGGTTGAGAAATGAATTTTTCTGAGATTCAATCAACATGTTACACATCATTACCAAAAAGTTATTCTTAAAGTGATCGTCCACAGCGCTTGATGTTTTCATCCTCTGATAAACTCGTCTCGCTGTCACTTTCCACGGCTTCTTCGCATCTTTATACTGGGACCTCCATGATCTTTCAGCATCCTCATTCTTCACAATCTGAATTCTCCTTGGTCCTTGAGGCAAGCCTAAAACCTCGTGCACATCATCCTCGGTTATAGGTATTTTTCCAGCTAGCAAATCCATCTCACAAACGTCCATATTATAACTCCAAACTACATTATATGCAAGCTTTAGTGGAAACTTTGTGAGGGAGAAAGATAATATACTTCCAAATCCCACATCGACAACCCATTGCTTTTGTTCATCTGATAACGCTCTCACCATGTTTGCAAATGTATTTGGAGATGTTCATACGAGTATTTGTCTTTTATCTTCAGTTTTTGGTTTAGCTTTTGCTGCTTTCTCAATCTTCTTCCTTTTACATGCATCTCGCGTCTTTCTTAGACTAGAGCATACCTTCTTTCTTAAACATCCTTTAGCACCATCCTTGACCTTCCCCGTGCTCCGGTCCTGCAAATCGTAATCCAACAACATTATCAAAACATTATATTTATAAAAGTAAGAATTTGACAATAAATTGTATATAAAAATGTAATCCTACCTTGTGAGAACTGATAAGTAAAACTCTCTAGTAAAACTAATTAGTGTATCTTAAAAATGTAAATTACAAATGACTGATTTATAGGACACGTCTTTAGAAGTCATTGAGCATGTTAAAAATGTATATTTGTCAAGATTCGTTAGTGTTTGATCAGAACTACTTATTTGACATGATTTCTTTGACTCGGGATTTAATTTGTTTAAAGTTCTGATTCATTCTGGACCAACTCAAGCATGAAGCTGGTGTGCAGCTCATTCACACAATATACCTTAAAATAGAAACTCTGCTCATCAAAATTAAACAAACACTAAATTGTAGAAGGACAAGCGTGAAGCATATAAATTATTAAATAATTATTAAACAAACACTAAATTTGAAAAAATAATTATTAAATACAATGTAACATGAAGAGAATCTAGTTCGAGAAGAGAATGATAAAGTCAAAAACATAAGATATATCTTGACAAATAAACAAAAACATAAGATATGTTAATCTGGATCGATTAAGATTCATAGAGATTTGTTCTAGTACATAATATTATTATGGTCGTCTATTTCAGAATCTCCTAGAAATGTATATGAATAATTTCTTATTACCTTATGAAATAGTTTCCCTTTTCCTAGTGATGTCGTTTCAATTCTTCTCTTCTTATGGGAAGAGGTTGAATCAGATTTTGTAGTTCTTTTCCTCTTACCAGCAACACTTGTTTTCCTAGATGCCACTTTTTTGCCTCTTTTTTCCTGACTTGTGCCCTATTCTATTGGTGTGCCCTTATTTCCATCAACATTTTCTGCATCAATGTTATGTGGTCAACATCTTAAAAAATTAAACAGATATCAAGTTGTGATGGGGTTTGTAGTTCGATTATAAAAAATACAATATGAAATTGTCCAAACTGATTTGATAAGGTATGTAAAACCTTATCAGGGCAAAGAGATATAAGGAAGTTTATATCATAATTTTATCATGTCATCACAACATACCTAGCGGTTTTGTATGAGTGCCATGTTTTCCAGGATCAACTTCGCCGTTTATAGCCTCTGTTTGCGGTAGAATTTCAGCTTCATCACCTGATTAGGTTTTGTATAGATGTTACAATGTACAGAACAAGAATCTTGTTATATAACATTTATGTGATAGCGTTTATAAACATTTTAATATCACCTGAACTCGATGAGTAAGCCACGAGTGTAGGTTTTTTTAGGCCACCCACGTTAGCTGCCACCTCACAGTATACATCTTCATCGATTTGATTTTGGTTCTGATTTCTGGTGTCATTACTTTCATCACTTTCAATATATATAACATCAGCATGCTTATGTCCTTGTCTTGATCTTTGTTCACTCCATTTTCTAAATTTTTTGTGAAGACTTGAAGGTGTTCCTGATGCACATATGAAAGCATTTTAATAAGTTTAACACGTATTGTACAACAACTGGAAAAGTACACATGGTATGAAGCTTTCAGATTTTCAAAATTTACCATCCACTCTTATAAGATATCTTCTCCTTTGACCTGGTCGTGAAAAATGAGTAGATTCTGTAGAAGATACCAAGATTTCTATCTCAACTTGCTCGTGAGAAGTATCTATATTCCAACAAAATCAGACAAATCAGCTAGTCAAGTTGCAAATAATAAGACATTACAGTCTACGAATGTCAACAATTTGTACTAGTTTCAATTCACTAATCATGGAAGGCCAACAATCATGTCCGATAATTCTTATAGCAGGACAACAACTCGGATCTATACGAATCTACAACAGGCTTCTTACAGTTATGGATTTCATACAGATACTCATTGAATCTCATCGAATTTCATGGAATCTCATTGAATCCATACAGATACTTACAAAATCTCAGTGAAGACTAAATATCTAGCAATTTCGAGATTTTTAGGACAATGAGAATTCATACATATACTAAAAAATCAATTAAACACAGGCGATGCGAATCTATACGAATCTATATGGACTACATATAAATCTACTAATTGCTCGTACGATATCATAGCTTAAATGAATCGGAAAATGCTGCAATACAGTTACGAAACCAAGCAAAATATGACAAATATCTAAACAAAATCTCTTGAATCTCATGGAATCTCATTGAATCCATACAGATACTTACGAAATAATGGTGAATCGAATGAAGCAAAAATGTTGTTGTAATTCGAGGAGAATCGTTCGAATCTCTTTGAATCTCTTTCAAAATTTAAACGATTATAACTGAATCTAATGTAGTTATTGACGATGTATATACCTGATTGATGAAACATTTCTCTTTATAATGTATCTATGTAGAATCCTTCTCAAATCGCCATTGTTGTCGAAGCACAGTCTTCAAGGTCTAACTGAAAGTTTGGGTCCGTGTAATGTATGTGTATATTTTTATTATTCTGTTTAACAATGACTTTAATTTTCTTTAAAATTACAATTATGACATGCGTTAAATTGAATCCTAGCCGTTTATTTTCTTCTAGATGTACGGTCCGGATTTGGTCTCTTGTGTACTTTAAATAAGAGTTCTCTTCAGAACCCTACTCATATATATATATATATATATATATATGTGGGTGTGTGTTAATTCAATTCCAAATAACTAATTATTTTCTTTTATAAAATTAATTTAAAATTCATTTGATAATAACAAAAAATGTGTCATATATATAATGCATCCAATCTAATTATATATATATATATATATATATATATATATATATATATATATATATGGCACGTCTCTGTGGGGAACTCACTACATGAGTAACTAAGTAACTCTTCATCCTGATCGTTAGATCATAAACAAATATAACTGCATGCACACACGTTTACCGCTCACATATTACATTGCACACAGTGGCGGAGGAAATTAAGGAAAGGAGGGGCGGAATTTTTTTATTATTATTTTTTTAAAATAAATTAATTAAAAGAAATATATTAAAATATTATAAAGCAACAATTTTTATTTCTATCACAAATTGATAATTAAATTTTAAGTGCCAATAAGATTATCTAATAGAATTATTTTGCCGTTATATTTAATTAGGACATTATTTTAAATAAGATTATGAAACTTTTTTAAAATTAAAATTTAACATCGTTTTGATAAAAGTAAAAAATAATGAAAAGAACCTAAAATATCAGTACAAGGCAAAAAAGAATTTACTATAAAAAAAATTCTAAAAGACACAAGGCCCAATGACCTTTCATTTGTATTATCAATTTATCACCCATGCTACTGCACATTTCATATATATACATACATGTATCTATTTACGGATTCCTTGTCGGACATCACAAAATTTTACCATAATTCTTTCGGTAATTAAACACCTTATATCATAATCACATATACATGTACGTTTAATTAATTATTCAAGGGTGGGCAGAAAGAGACATTCAAAACAAAGTTTTAAATTTTAAACTTCAGTTAAGAATGTCACCGGCGGCAAGGAGGGGCGGATGACCCCATGCCCCTATGCTGGTTCCGCCTCTGATTGCACACCGTTACATTACTTAACACTTGATAAAACACAAACAACACTCAAACATAAAATATTTTTGGATTGCAAAATATATTTATTTAATGATATTGAAAATAATTTCATGAATAAAAAAATACATTTATGTAATTATGAGAAATGATAGTTTTTTTAATAAAAAATTATATTAGGTATCAATAAATATGTTCTACAAATAAATTATGAAAACTAGACTTTAAAAAATTAAACATTTTTTGTAAAATAATAAAATTTAAAATAAAAAATATTATTTTGTGATATAAAAATATAAGACACATATAAAGGATTAAAAATAAAAAGTTAAAAAGTTAAAAAGTACATAACATAATTAAGAAAGAATGTTCTGTATTAAGTAAATAAAATAGTGTTCAATATTTTTTTTCTTTAAGAAAATAATATTGTTCTGTAAATTTAAAAGAATAAAAAATGGGTTCTGTAAAAAATAAAAACTATTATTTATATGTTATGTAAATTTATTGTGTTCCACAAAAATAACACTTTTTAATAGTTTTATGTTACGTAAAGTACAGAACATAGTGCTCTGTATTATTTTTCTTTCAAGAAATAATAGTGTTTTGTAAATTTAAAAGAATAAAAAATGAGTTCTGTAAAAGATAAAACCTATTATTTATATGTCCTGTAAATTTATTGTGTTCCACAAAAATAACATTTGTTGCCCAGTAATACTCTATTGTAGAAGGGGGTTTGAATACAATAGTATAAGATAATCGACTTCTTAATGTATATATCACAAATATGAAAGAAAGATAACAACTTTATTAAATCTGATATAAAACTGTTACAAACTCTCTCAAGAAATTCTGATGTTCTTGAGAGCTGCTAGCTTACAAAAACTCTCTCAAGAAATTCTATGTTCTTGAGAGCTTCTATTCGATTATGTTCCCCTTATGCGTTGTACATAAATCGAAACCAAAACTGTGTTTATATACTACACAGCTTCTCTATCAATGATAAGTCCTAATCAATTACAAAGATTGAAACCTATCTATAATTGATAGCTACATTCTACAAACCAGGAACCGACAGAATAAACTTCCATGTTTAACTAGACTCCAAATATAACTCGAAGTAGGAATCCTGATCAGCTTCCAGTCCTGATGATCAATCCTGATCCCAGTCCTGATATGTATCTCAATCCTGACGACCATGTAATCCTGATGACGTCAGCAATCCTGGTCAGTTGAGTCTAGCTCCTGACGATCATTGAATTCTGAACTAACAATCTCCCCCAATCTCATACTTTGTGAAATAAAGTATAGATTCCTAAGATTCAATGATGTCAAAAACATATATACAAAGTGTACAGAATCTGCAGCAACAACTTATCTGTTTAAATTCTTTGATAGAACAGATTCATCTTTAAGAAGTTGGATAACAAATTTTCTTTTTTTTCTTCAAGAATTTGAATCAGTCTTTCCTTAAGATTTCTGAGTTCTTCATCTTCCTCATTAATCTGGTAGATAGCTGCTCTGAGATTCAATATGGAGTTTCTCTGAAGACTATGCTCTTCAAGCAAAAGATAAGCAATTTCCTTTCCATCCGGATTGAGAGTAAGATGAGTCATGCCAAAATTTACTTCTTTAACAGCAGTACCCCTTTGCATTTCCACATCCTGACCTCTTTGATTTAAGTACATGGAAGTATAATTACCATTGAAATTACTGTTTCCATCCAGTCTTCTTCTTATTGTTGACAAAATCATGTCACTCCATTCTTTGCATATTTGATTCTTCGATCTCAAAAGATAATGAACATATTTCAGTTCCTGTGTAGTTTTCATCAGCAGATCTTGAATAGATAAAATCTTCATACTATCATCTTTCATGAAGTACAGAAGCTTTTCTTTCTTGTCAAAACCATCATGACAATCTATAACTATATCAACAGCTAGTAAATTGTTCAGGTTTTTAGAAGTTAAAGTACCTCCAATTTCAGTTAAGGAGTAAGGAACAACATATGACATATTTATATATTCAGCATCCCTGTGTCCAATACCTCATCTTGAATTACTTGTCAATTGCTTCAGATTTGAAAACATCTTTAACCAGAGTGCTTTTGATCTAACCATCCCAGATAAATCAACAACACTTGAAGCGCTTGTAATAATTCCTCCAGACTGAAAATTGATAAGTGTATCACAACTTAATGTGCTAATATGTTTCCACTTCTTATCCTTTTCCTTTTCAAAGGCATAGCTTCTTTCCAGTGAAGATTTTTGTCTGCTTGGGTTCCTCCACACTCTTCTGTTTGAGAGTTTAAGCCTTTGTATATAGAGATTGAAATCTCTATTTGTTGATCTTGTAATTTCACTTCTTCTGGCTTCTTCTTCTTCATCTACTTCCTTGTTGTGAGAATCAACCACAGTAGATAAAATTATCAAGTCAATCTCTTGCAGAATTTCAGAATCATCAGGATCTTGAATATTATCAGGAACAACATCAGTATTAGATTCTTCAATTTGATTTGTATTGCAGAGAGTTGATTTTCTTGATTTTCTTCTCAATTCAGGTTCTTCTTCAATATTTCCATCATCACCAAAAGTAGATCTGTCAGGAACTACTAGAGTTTGAATAGGTTCAGGAATTTCTTCAATTCTTAACCCTCGAGACCTTGTCTGTCTAGGTATTGTTTGAGTTGAAGAACCTCTTCTACTTCTTCTAGCTCCTCTCCTACCTCTGCCTCCTCTACCTCTAGCAGGAGCAAGGTTATTAAAGCTTTCCATCATTTCTCTCTGTTGTCTTAAGAATTCTTCATGTGAGAGATCAAGATATTCTTCACTTGCTGTAGAGAGTGCTTTTCTTGCATATAATTGTTGAACTCTTTTATCAGTGTGATATAGAGTAACAATTCTGCCATCTTTTTTAGAAAACTTCTGGAATAAATTTGATGCATCTTCAGGATTATCAATAATCACATCTTCATCACCTTCAGGAATTGTAGCAAGAGTATGTCCATGACCAGGTGTCAGGATTTGTTCTTCCGTCAGGATCTGAGATTGCACCAACGTTCTTACTGTCTTAACTCCAGAATCAGAAACATGAGTTGACTGCGTTGTTTGACTTTGTGAAGTTTGAATTGTAGACTTCATAACAGCAGCATCATAGGTTTCTCCTTGTATCACTTTGTCACTACCATCATCTCCAGTATCATCATCATTATTCCTTAATACTAGATCAGGTGTGCATTTTGTCCGACTAACCTTCTCCCCCTTTTTGACATCAGGATTTGACAATAAATTCAAAATTAAGGAAAGAGAAGCTTGAATGTCAATTACCTTGGTATCCAGAGAATCAATCCTTCTGTTGATAGAGGTTTGTTCAGAAATAACAGATTTCACTTGGGATTCTACTACCCTTAGCTGAAAAGCAGTAGGCACCTTTGTAAAATTTTGAGAAATATCATTCCTCACCAACTCAGTTGAATTCTTGATAGAATCAATCTCACTTTTTAGACTTTTGGATAACAAAGTTGTAGCCTTTAGATGATTCTTCAAGTCTTGATTCTCTATAGATTTCACTGCATCATAGGCATGTTCCAAAGCAGAAGAATAACTTACAGATTCAGCAGATCTGTGCCATGAATTGTTCCATTCATTCTGTCTAAGTGCCTCAGCAGGATTAAAGGAAGGAATAGAAAAATCTTGTCTCTGATCTTTCCCAGTGGAAGCTTTGCCAGCCATATATGTACTTGATGAACCAAAATTAGTTCCAAGACTAATTTTGAGTGCTGTAGCAAGCTGTTCCTTCTCTTTTCGATTCTCATCATCATCACTATCATCAGAGTCATCATCATCAGTACTATGAGTATCATCAGGATCAGGAATAACTATACCTTTCATTTTATCCTGTGAATCTGTGATAGGATGATCCATTGGTCTTGAACGAAGTGGCTGTATCAGGATAGGTTCAGCATCAGGAGCACCACTAGCGTTAGGATGAACACCGTCAGGATTTGATATGCTTGCATCAGTATTTGCTACCAATGGTTCTTGTGGAGCTTGAGGTTCAGAAGCTTCTTCAACACTTTGAGTCAAAGGTTCTTGTGTGCTTCCCTCATTGACAGTGTCCTCGACCAATCTTTGAACTTCATTTGCACCAGAAATCCCTTGAAAGGCATATGCTATAGCCTATTTGTAATTCGAGGATTCTACTCAACTTAAACCAGAATGTAATAAGTAAATATTAGATTAAAGGTCACAGGAATCTCAGAGAGTTTTATCTGTCAAGAGATTGAAGATTAAAGTCATCTACAGACTTGAAGTTATTCTACATTGAAAGAAGTTCAATTTATTGTTCAAGCCTCAGTGAAGTATTCAAGAAAGTGGATTTACTACAGTGACAGAGATTTCGAGTTGGTGACAGAAGAAGTACAGGATACAAAGTTCAGTCAAAGCTAAAGAAAAGAAGCCACAGCTTTAAATGTTTTAAAGATGAAGAATTATCATTGAAGTCAGTTATTCATGAAACCAGACAGTGCATCGAATGACGACATCAATCAGTGGAATTAAATCATCTATTTTCAGTGGTGTTCAGAAGAGAGAGAGATACTTTGTTTTTAAGTTATTCTCTTCTAATTAATTAAATGATTAATCAATTTAATTAATAAATTAATTCTTTCAGAATTAATTTATTTATTAAATTAATTAATTTAGTTGTTTGAATTATTTATTAAATTAATTCCAGAAAAGAATTAATTTAATTTAGAATTTAATTAAACTAAAATTAATTAAAAGAAAGTAATTTAAGTACTAGTATGACCTGTCTATTAATACTAGTATGACCTAGTTTAATTAAAAGTAAAAACACGGTATGACCTATTTGAAGAGGTCATACATGTTTCCTTTTAAAGGTCATACCGAGTTCTGGTTTTATGTCATACAAGTGTATGATTTATTAAATCTTTTTGATTTAATAAACAGGTCATACAAAGTGCTTTTACAGGTTCTATTGAGAGTTGGTAGAAAGTTTGTAGGTCATACACGTTTGCTTTTGTGGTTCTACCAAGTTTACTGTGCAGGTCATACTGTTGAAAGGCAGGTTCTACCGAGCATAATTCACAGGTCATACAAGACATGTTTCAGGTCATACAAGGCAAATGAAGTGTATATTAACCGAGGCCAATTTTCACAGAAGAGACTACTGAAAAGAAAAGACACAGCAACCATTTCTCTCAAGAACAAACGAAGAAACCATTTGATCTATTTTCTTCTCAAGCAATTAATTCTAGTTTGTATTGTTAAATCCAAACCACTAGAAGTTGATTACTTGTATTGCTTTGATTATCTAGCGGATTTTTATCCCTAGAATTTATCTCGAACTTGCTTTTAGCATTCGATCTTTTTATTACAAATATTAGAAAAGTTCATGTCGAATTTATTCTAAATTTGTATTAATTAGTTTGAGATAAATACTTTGTAATCCTTATTGTATTTGCAACACCCTTCAAGTTTAATATAGTTTATATTTAACTTGAATTTTGTTTCATTTATATTCCGCATTAATTTGTTCTAAATTGTTAAATTATTCAAGAACAAATTTCGATAAAACGGTATAGTTTGTATTCAACCCCCCTTCTACAAACTTATCAGGACCTAACAATTGGCATCAGAGCCTTTTGATTGATATACAAATCAAAGATCCAATTGTTTGAGATTTTTTTAACTCTGAAATTTTTATTTTTCTAAAAATCTCAAAAATGTCTACAACTCAGAAAGTGGGTACAGTGAAAATCCCAATGTTCAGCAAGGAGCATTATCCAATGTGGAAGAAGAAAATGCTCCTATTTCTTAAGGTTGCAAATCCTAAATACATTGATGTGATGAAGAATGGACCAAAACTTCCTATGATTATTGAGGAAGAATTAAAAGAGGGTAACATTGTTACTAGGGCTGCTAGGATGTACCCTAAAGATCCCAAGGATTTCACTCCTGGTGAAAAAGAGGATGTTACCTTGGATTCCTGTCTACAGCTGATCCTTATTGATTGTCTTGATCCTATCATGCATAATCATGTCCTAAACTATGATACTGCCAAACACATTTGGGAAACCATAGAGATAATCAATGAGGGGACAGAGGAAGTTAGAGAGAATATGCTGGAAATTCTCACCTCACAATATGAGCATTTCAGATCAAACCCTGGTGAAGGTATCACTCAGGTTTTTGAGAGATACAACAAATTAATCAATGATCTGAATCTCAATGGGAAGCACTACACCAACAAGGAGATTAACAAGAAGTTCCTTCTTACACTTCCACCTCATTTGGAGCACAAAATATCTGTCATTAGAGAAGCAAGAGATATGAATGAGATTGCTTTGGAGAGATTGTATGGTGTTCTGAAGACCTATGAGCTGGAGCAGATTCAACAGAGGGAGCTGTATGGAACTGGGAAGATTGTTGGTACCTCTACTGAATTGACTGCTGAAGTCCCACAGAAACTGGAAGTGAAGGCTGTTCAACCTTCCAGTTCTAACATGAATGTTATTGATGTTGAATATGGATTAACATCCATTGATCAATCTGGTGGTGACTTCTATTCTTTAGAAGAACTTGATCAGCTGGAGGATGGTGATTTGGCTTTGATAGTCAGGAAGTTTGGGAAGTTTAGATTCAAGAGGAATCCCAATCTTAAGTTCAGGCCCAGGTTTCAGAGAGGTGATTCCTCATCTTCAAGTGGCACAAGGGGTGGCTACAAAACTGGAACTGTGGAGAGGAGCTCAATCAGATGCTACAATTGCAATGAGTTGGGTCACTTTGCTACTGAATGTAAAAAGCCAAGGCAAGTGACAAGGAACTCATTTGATTCTAGCAAGAAGAATAAGATTGAGAAGGCTTATGTTGCTGAAGGGAAGAGCTGGGATGATACAGACAGTGAAGATGAAGAAGTTGGAAATCTTGCACTTGTGGCAAAAGGAGGCAAACTCTTTGATTCCATGTTATCTTCACCAGACATGTCTGAGGTAAAACTTACTGACGCTGAAATGATTTATCATCTTGGTGGCACCATAAGTTGTGCACGCACTGAAAATGATAGAATAAATCTTTTAAACACAAATCTTGAAAAGGAATTAAAAGAATTGAAACTTGTGCATGTTAATCAGGATGAACTTACTGAGAAAATTGCTTTTCTTGAGAATAGGGTTAAATGTTATATTCAACTGGAAACCATTCTCAAAGATCAGATTAGTGAGCTTAAGACCAAAGCTAATGCTTATTTCAGTTCTTGTAAGACTGCTAAAGAAATTCTCAATAAGCAAGCTGTTGGTAATCATGTCAGTATAGGGTATGATTATAATGAGGCTATTGGACTGCTTGGAATTAATTCCCCTTGTAGATACAAATCTGAAGGAAAGGTTGTTCCATATATACTTAAGGGTATTGAAACACCCTTCTGTAGGGAGTCTGAGGCAGAGCCTATGAATGAATACTCTATAATCATTGCTGAAGAGATTCGTGAAGAAGATTTGGCTTTGGAAGTTGAACAGTCCAAAAAGTGTATATCTGATATTCCAGTCAAAGTTGCTACAACTAAAAAGACTAAATCAGATATCCATAAGTTGGATCAAAACAACTGTAGAACTAACATGCCTGCTATTAATTCTTCTCATAAAGCATGTGGTGTGAGTAATTGCATGTCTTGTGCTTTTAATGTTATGTATGCTTTCTTTAATAAGAAGCATGTATCTAGTGATAAGACTGCTCCACGTCAACATGTTAATAATAAGAAGCATGTTAAAACAAAGACTACTAGTCCTCCTCAGACTAGAGTGGATTCATTTATCCCTAAGCCTACTCAGAAATGTGTTAAGACTGGTTATAAATGGAAACGCTCTTATGTGAAAGAGGTTGAAGTAGTTTTAGCTAAAAATGTTGTTTTGCCTGACAAAGGCCAGTTCTTTAAGTATGCCGGACCCAATCAATTTTGGGCTCCGAAGAAGGTCTAATCAATTTGATATTACAGGGAGTTAAACAGGTAAATCGTGTTATATGGATTCTTGACAGTGGCTGTTCAAGGCATATGACCGGAGATAGAGCCCTGCTATCAGATTTGGTTGAGAAAGCTGGCCCAGTGCTTACCTTTGGACATAACAGCAAAGGTATAACTGAGGATATGGCCTGTTTGAAATCAAGAAATGTTATCAGTCAATAAGAACATCAATGTTACATTTGATGACACCAAACTCCCTAATATCCAAACAGAAAATCCATCTGAGAAACTAAAGTTTGAAGAAATGTCAGATTCAGAATCAGATGATAAGAATCCACCTGAGGTTGTTGCTGGTGATAACAATGTTAATGGTGAGAGTGATGGTGGTGGAAACATTGGTTACAATGGAGATACCACTAACACTGGAAAAGAATCACCAAGACAATCTGCCAACAACTCAGGGGGAGGAAATGAAAGGTCAACTAGTCATTCACAACACCATAATGTAGAACAAGGCGAATCATCAATATCAAATCTTCCAAGATAAACAGTTTGGAAAAGAGCTCATCCTTTTGAGCTGATTATTGGTGATCCAAGTGTTGTAGTCAGAACTAGAAGTGCTACTCAAAATGAATATCATTATTCAGGGTTTCTTTCTGAAATGAAACCAAAGAAGATTGAGGAAGCACTAGGTGATCCTGATTGGGTGATTGCTATGCAAGATGAACTCAATCAAATTGAACAACAACAAGTTTGGAAGCTGGTACCTAGACCGAAGAACAAGAAAGTAGTTGGTACTAGATGGGTATACAGGAACAAACTAGATGAAGATGGCATAATCACAAGTAACCAAGCACATTGACATCAGGTATCATTTCATCCGAGAGCATGTCATGAATGGTACTGTGGAGTTACTCTTTGTACCCACAGAGGAACAAACAAAAGATATTTTCACTAAATCTCTTGATGAATCCATGTTTACCAGATTGGTTGGTAAATTGGGTATGTTAAATAGTTTTAGTGATTAACTCTGTTTATTTTTTATGTTTGTTCTTAATTAAATTTACAAGTGTTCATTTGTTGTATATATTTTTAAATCACTTGTAAATTTATTTTATCATCTCAATTTTCTCTTATGCATGTGATTGTAGATTATTGCCATGTCTTGTCTAATTGTTAAGCTTCTTAGTTTGAGTAAGTTAAGATTAATTATTTTCTCTAAAAATATTTTTTCTCAAATTTTACAAGTTAAAATTGTAGAGAAATCTATTTTTATTGAAAATCTTTTATTTTAAAATATTCGAATTTTCATGTAAATAGTTTCCTGTAAATAGTTTTTTTTTTATATATTATATATTATTTTAGTTTATTATTATTATTTATTATCTTTTATTTTCTATTTGTCTTAGTTGGTTTGTGTAAATATATTGTATATATTATTTCTGATCTAGCTCTTGCTTAGCTGGAAATTCAGTGCCAAATCCAATTCAGGTATTACTTTCTATCTCTCAATCCACTTCTTTTACTGTTGTTGAACCCAAGTGGTTGTTAGGGCTGACCAAGGGATTGTAGATCCACAATCTTTATCCCAGGTCTTAGAGCCAAACAATGAGTCTACAACTTCATTACTTGACCTCTCAGCCTAAACAGAAATCAAATGTTAAACAAAGAAGTATTTTGATTGAAACAGTGAGTGATCCCACAGCTCTGCCTCCTCTAAAGAAATTCAACATATACTGAGGCATCTGTCAGCCCATCTGTATCCTCTCAATAGGATATGGACTTTGAAATGGCCAATGAACTGTTTCTAGAGACATTCTCTCAACAGGATGAATCTATTGAAATTCGCCATAGGGCCATGGCACTTTGTACTGAGTCAAGCACACTCTCATTACTCACAATGGGAGAAAACAATTTCATTAGATGAAACTCAGGACACAGTGAAAGCAGAGCACCTGCAACTGGTTACAGTGCCTACCATTGTCACGGTAGAAGTGCCTTCATAGGCATCTGAGGGAAAATTTGATTCTTTGCCAAATTAAATAGAATCATTTTCTCCCCTCCCAGAGTGAACACCTCTGGCTCCCTAAGGGATTTTCCACTCGCAGATTTATCTGGAGAAAGTGGAAGGCAACTTGGTCAGTCTATCACTGAAGCAATTCAGATTTCAAATCCAAGTGATTTGATAGACATGATTGAGGATCGGGATTTGCGAACTCCCATTGCACCACCACTGACCTCTCTTGAAGAGGCTAGGGTGAGTTTCAATGCAGGTACTGATAAAAAAAAAAAGAGGAGCAAACAGACAGCTAATATTGAGTGATAAAAGTCAAACACTGAGTGAAACACATGCACGTGAGATGAGTGATACACTTACAAGAGAAATTCAAGTGAGTGCACACACAGACATATACACTGCAATGTAGTTAGCTCACATAGCTGATCTACAGGAACATCTATTCTAAACCCAGGCTGATAAAGAAATTTTGCAAGCACAAGTGGTTGAACGGTCTTCTTCTTCCACCTCTGTCAACAATCAGTTGGGACTGCTCAAGGAAATATTTAAGACATTTACTTCCAAGATCAACTCCATCATCTATCTCAACTCCTACTGGCTTCAGATACTCTTAAAGTTAAATCTGTAGAGAATTCCTCAACTAAGGGGGAGAAGTTTCTAGACAAGTTTCTACAGAAGTTTGGGGAGAAGTTTCTGTTTCTAAGGGGAAGAAGTTTCTAGAGACTTGTGAAGCTAGTAAAAGGGGAGCTGAAAAAGATATAAAAGTAAAAGGAGGAGTTTCAGGGGAGTAAAGGTAATTCAGCTCTGTTTTTGTAAATGTTATATGTATAGAGCTTAGATAAATCAAGACAGGTTCAATGTTATCATATGTTCAGTCTAGAGGAACATATGTCTTGTATTTATCTCTACTGGTGAAATCTGGAAATGTCATATTTGATCCAGAACTTTCTATTATTTACTTAGGCTTAAGAGTCTTATCTTTTTCTTGGTTTTAGTTGAGTGATCCTCTAGGTATTTGGTTGTTATTCTCTAACAAACAAATAGGGGGAGATTGAAAGGCATATGCTATAGCCTATTTGTAATTCGAGGATTCTACTCAACTTAAACCAGAATGTAATAAGTAAATATTAGATTAAAGGTCACAGGAATCTCAGAGAGTTTTATCTGTCAAGAGATTGAAGATTAAAGTCATCTACAGACTTGAAGTTATTCTACATTGAAAGAAGTTCAATTTATTGTTCAAGCCTCAGTGAAGTATTCAAGAAAGTGGATTTACTACAGTGACAGAGATTTCGAGTTGGTGACAGAAGAAGTACAGGATACAAAGTTCAGTCAAAGCTAAAGAAAAGAAGCCACAGCTTTAAATGTTTTAAAGATGAAGAATTATCATTGAAGTCAGTTATTCATGAAACCAGACAGTGCATCGAATGGCGACATCAATCAGTGGAATTAAATCATCTATTTTCAGTGGTGTTCAGAAGAGAGAGAGATACTTTGTTTTTAAGTTATTCTCTTCTAATTAATTAAATGATTAATCAATTTAATTAATAAATTAATTCTTTCAGAATTAATTTATTTATTAAATTAATTAATTTAGTTGTTTGAATTATTTATTAAATTAATTCCAGAAAAGAATTAATTTAATTTAGAATTTAATTAAACTAAAATTAATTAAAAGAAAGTAATTTAAGTACTAGTATGACCTGTCTATTAATACTAGTATGACCTAGTTTAATTAAAAGTAAAAACACGGTATGACCTATTTGAAGAGGTCATACATGTTTCCTTTTAAAGGTCATACCGAGTTCTGGTTTTATGTCATACAAGTGTATGATTTATTAAATCTTTTTGATTTAATAAACAGGTCATACAAAGTGCTTTTACAGGTTCTATTGAGAGTTGGTAGAAAGTTTGTAGGTCATACACGTTTGCTTTTGTGGTTCTACCAAGTTTACTGTGCAGGTCATACTGTTGAAAGGCAGGTTCTACCGAGCATAATTCACAGGTCATACAAGACATGTTTCAGGTCATACAAGGCAAATGAAGTGTATATTAACCGAGGCCAATTTTCATAGAAGAGACTACTGAAAAGAAAAGACACAGCAACCATTTCTCTCAAGAACAAACGAAGAAACCATTTGATCTATTTTCTTCTCAAGCAATTAATTCTAGTTTGTATTGTTAAATCCAAACCACTAGAAGTTGATTACTTGTATTGCTTTGATTATCTAGCGGATTTTTATCCCTAGAATTTATCTCGAACTTGCTTTTAGCATTCGATCTTTTTATTACAAATATTAGAAAAGTTCATGTCGAATTTATTCTAAATTTGTATTAATTAGTTTGAGATAAATACTTTGTAATCCTTATTGTATTTGCAACACCCTTCAAGTTTAATATAGTTTATATTTAACTTGAATTTTGTTTCATTTATATTCCGCATTAATTTGTTCTAAATTGTTAAATTATTCAAGAACAAATTTCGATAAAACGGTATAGTTTGTATTCAACCCCCCTTCTACAAACTTATCAGGATCTAACATCCCTTGAGCATTGTCAGGAAATTTCTCAGAAACTGTAGCTTGGCCAGCATCTTCACTTTGAGAAGATGGTTCTTGTGTAGCTGGAATGTAGATGTCTTCATTCTCCCTTTGAGAAAATGGTTCTTGTGGGACCATTCCACTAGCTAAGCCTTCACTCAAACTTTGATTGAGTGGTTCTTGTGTGGCTGGATCATCAGAAAGAGCTGCTGAACCACTTTGAGGTTCAGGTTCTTGTGGGCTTGATCCTTTCAGTTTCTTCTGTCTCTGATAGACTAACTCTTCTGTCTTCCTTAGCTTTTCCATTGGATGTTTTATCCCAAGATTGGAAGCAGCAGCACCATACTTCTCCCATGAAATATCAACATGTCTTTTTGTTGGAGAGTCCTGTGCTGGAGAGTCTGAAATATTAACCACTTGACTTGGTGCATCATCATGAATACTAACATCAGGATTTGCTTGAGCAATAGAAACTAATTTCTCATTCAGAATAGAAGTGTCCTGTACATCAGTATCCTGCTTCTTTTCTAAAGGAATATGATACCTGCTTTTTGATAACTTCCTTTTCTTCTGTGGTGTAGACAAATGAACCACAGCTGCAGTAGCAGTATCATCAACTTCCTTATTCACATTCATCACAGAGGATATAGGTAAATCATCCTCTGAGTCAGTCTCATCCCTGAGCACTAACTTTCTTTTAACAGAAACAGCCTCACCTCTCTTTGCAGCTTTCTTCACCAGGACCCCTTGTACACCCCCTTGTAACGTCTTTTTAGTGATAGGTGTAGAGGAAAAGTCCTTTGAACCTGATTGCCTTCCTGACACATCAGTTCTAGCTGACTTCTTTGCTTTTACAACTAAAGTCTTTTGAGAGACATTAGAGGTGGCAGTTGACTGTTTAGACTGTTTAGGATGAATGTTTGGGTTAGGAACAAGGTGTGATTGGCCTTGCCCCATAGCATTAGAAATTAAACCATAACGAGTAGGCATTTTCCTATGCAAGAAAAACCTAACCTCATCAGGAATAAAAGCATTTCCTATGAAACCATTTGCCTTATCACTGTTGACTAAGGACTTAATATTATTCTCAGTAATTCTACAGACAGGTAGAATTACATCATCCTCTGTAGTGAGTTACATCTACCTCAGCACCTTGATCAGGATCAAGTTTGGTAGCTGTAGCTATGGGAGTTGTAGCAGGAGAACTATCTTGCATGTTAAACCTTGTCAATAAATTCCTTGTATATTTAGACTGATTGATAAAAATCCCTTCATCAGTCTGTTTAACTTGAGGACCAAGAAAGTAACTCATTTCTCCCATCATACTCATTTGATATCTTGTCTGCATAAGCTTGGAAAACTTTTCACAAAGCTTATTGTTTGTTGACCCAAAAATGATATCATCAACATAAATATGAACTAACAACAAGTCCTTACCATGATTCAAATAAAATAGAGTTTTATCAATAGCACCTCTTTTGAATCCACTTTCCAGTAAGAATAGAGCTAATGTTTCATACCATGCTCTTGGAGCTTGCTTTAGTCCATAAAGTGCCTTATCCAATCTGTAGACATGATCTGGATATTTAGGATCAATGAAACCAGGAGGTTGCTCAACATAGACTTCTTCCTCCAGTTCTCTATGTAAGAAAGCACTTTTAACATCCATCTGGAACACCTTGAATTTCTTATGTGCTGCATAAGCAAGAAATATCCTGATGGCTTCTAGTCTTGCAACAGGAGCAAACGTTTCATCATAATCAATTCCCTCTTGTTGAGAATACCCCTTTGCAACTAGTCTTGCTTTGTTTCTGATTATTACTCCATTAGAATCAGTCTTGTTCTTGAAAATCCACTTTGTACCAACAATTGATCTATTCTTTGGTCTTGGTACCAGTTTCCAGACTTCATTTCTTTCAAATTCATTCAGTTCCTCTTGCATTGCTGTAACCTAATCAGCATCTTTAAGTGCATCTTCAACTTTATTTGGCTCCTCCTTGGATAGAAAGTTATTGTATAGACATTCATTCTGAGTTGCACTTCTTGTTCGAACACCCGCGATCAAATCAGGAGTATGACTTGCAGTCCATTTCTTTGCTGGTGTTAAATTGTTTCTTGAAGTAGATGCTCTCCCTGGATTGGTGTTATCTTGATTTGAAGAACTTGCTTGTCTTGAAGCTCCCCCTGAATTATTGCTATTTCCTCCTGATAAGTTATCAGGATCATCACTTGAATCAGTATCTGAAGAATTCTGTCCTGATGATTGTGTTGACTCTGAACTTGTAGTAGAATGATGTTGCTCCCCCTCAACATTAGCACTACTAGAAGTATCACTATTGATTACATCATCAGTATTTGCACCATCAGCATCTGGTGTGTCATCAGGATTTGGTGACCCATCAGGATCTGATGTATTGACAGGATCTGATTCACTTTCTTCAGGTTCCTTGGTAGCTTCATTTTCAAAAATCAATCTATCATGAGAGTCTTCATTGATTCCATCTATCTTCTTGTCATCAAAAGATACATGTATTGACTCCATGACAGTCCTTGTCCTCAAATTAAAAACTCTGAAGGCTCTTGATGCAGGATAGCCTATGAAAATTCCTTCATCAGCCTTTGTTTCAAATTTCCCTAGCTGTTCAAGATGAGTTCTGAGAACAAAACATTTACAACCAAACACATGCAGATGCTTCAGACTTGGTTTCTTTTCCTTGAGTGACTGATAAGGAGTAACACCATGTCTGTTTATTAATGTGAGATTTTGAGTGTAGCATGCTGTGTTGACTGCTTCTGCTCAGAAATATGTAGGTAATTTTGCTTCTTCCAACATAGTTCTGCCAGCTTCAATAAGAGTTCTATTTTTCCTTTCAACTACTCCATTTTGCTGAGGTGTGCCAGGAGCAGAGAATTGTTGAATGATTCCTTTGTATTTGCAGAACTCTTCCATCTTTGAATTCTTAAATTCAGTTGCATTATCACTTCTCAGTATCTTGACTTTGTACTTTGTGGTTGTCTCAATCATTCTTACATGATCCAACAGAACTTCAGGAGTCTCATCTTTTCTGTGCAGAAAATACACCCAGGTGAATCTAGAATATTCATCAACAATTACAAGAGTGTACCTTTTCTTACTGATGGTCATGATGTTGACTGGACCAAATAGATCAAGATGTAGCATGTGATATGGTTCTTCAATAGAGGATTCTGATTTACTCTGGAATGATGTCCTTCTTTGTTTTGCTTTCTGACATGCATCACAGAGTCCATCAGGAGTATATAACACTTTTGGTAATCCTCTCACTAAATCTTTTGTAACCAATTCATTGATATTGCTGAAGTTGAGATGAGAAAGCTTCTTGTGCCAATTCCAACTTTCATCTACTGAAGCTTTACTGATCAGACAGGTAGGGGAGTCATCAGTATTTGATTGAATGTTGGCTTCATATATGTTACCATGCCTGTAGCCAGTCAGTGCTATCTTGCTTGTTGCTTTACTGACTACTTCACAATGAGTGGAATAGAAGTTGACATGATAACCTCTGTCAGTGATTTGACTAATACTCAACAGGTTGTGTTTTAGTCCCTTCACTAGAGCTACTTTTTCAATGATGACATTTCCAATGATTATATTGCCATATCCCAAGGTTTGTCCAATGTTGCCATCTCCATAAGACACAGTTGGGCCAACTTTTTCCTCATATTCTGATAACAGGGCTTTGTTTCCAGTCATGTGCACAGAACATCCACTATCCATGACTAACACATTTTTCTTTTTACCCTGCAATCAGAATAGAAACACACTAGTTAGAACATTTAGGAACCCGTACTTGTTGGGTTCCTTTTCCATGCAATTTATTAACTTTCACAGCAGAAGACTTTCTGACCTTAGCAGTCCTGACATGATTTACTTCATCAGGATTTACTTTGTCAGTATCAGTATTAACAAAAGCATGTTCCAACTTAACATTCTTAATGCTACCAGAGTTTGCACTATTTTTATCAACTTTAGGCAATGGATCATAAAAGTTATAGTACAACTCATGATAATCTTTACAAGTATAAATAGAATGCCATATACTACCACAATGAAAACAGGACTTCTGTGGTTTATAAAATACTGATCTATTCCTAACATCAGACTTAGGAATATCAGTAATCTTCTTCTTACTCTTCTTATAATCAATAGCAAGATGATTAGAGTTACCACAGTTAAAACAACACTTTCTAGGTGCATTTGGGATATATTTGTAACCATTCTCTTTGTTGATCCCAACTTTACCATTCCTGTTTCTCTTAACAGTAGATTCCTTTTTCTTATCTGTCACCTCACAGATTTTATCCTTAAGCTGTTTCTGAGACAATAGACCTACATTCTTAATGACTTTATTCAAGACAGGTTTAGACTTTATGATTTTAATTCCTTGAGTAGAAGTAGATCCCTTTTCAAAAGTAGAATTGGAATCCTTACCAAAAACAAAATTAACAGGAGTAATCTTATATTTGGTTGCATCTATAACATGTCTATAGGTCTTTGGACTAACTGTCTCATCAATGACAATTTTCTCTTTCAATTTCTTATCCTCATCTGACTTATATCCTAGACACTCTTTCCAATTCTTAGAGGTATTAATCTCATGAAATTTCCTACCAGAGTCTGTCCAGGTTCTGATTTTCTCATTAGCATTTTCAAGTTCCTTTTCAAGAGCAGTACATTTGGATTTCATCTCTAAATACATGTGATTCACATTATCACATTCTTTTTGTACTTCTTGCATACGAGAAAATTCAGCTTCTAATATATCATTCCTTTTTCTAAGTTCAGACATCTCAGATAAGATCCTAGTATTTTCAGCAGTTTGACTTCTAAAGCTAATATGTAATGACTTTAGAAAACGTCTTAACTCAGAAGCATTATCAGTATCAAAATCAAAGATAGTATTTAGTACCTTATCATCAGGAGCAGCAGTTACATCAGCATTGGCCATTAGAACATAGTTGACCACCTCAGTATCAGATTCTGAGGAAGAGTCCATCCAATCCTTGCTTGATGTGATAAGTGCCTTTGTCTTCTTGCACTCAGAAGCAAAGTGACCCATACCATTGCACTTGTAGCATCTAACTTTTGACTTGTCAAATTTGCTACCCTTGCTGTCCTTTTTGATATACTTATCTTTGTTTGGATTGAAAGCCTTTTTCTGAAAGTTGCCTTGTCTTCTATTCTTCCTGAACTTCATCCTTATGAAGTTTCTGACAATCATAGCAACCATCTCTTCCATGTCTGAGTCAGAAGAATCATCATCAGTATTGGCATCAGCATTGCCATCAGTATCTGATAAAGAGTCATCAGGATCTGACTCAACTATTCTTGTTTTACTTCTAGAGACCTCCATAGCTTTTCCTTTTGATTTAGCCTCTGCTTTCAAAGCAATTGATTTTGCCTTGCTGCTTTTCTTGTTCTTTCTCTGTTGAACTTCAAGATCATGAGTTCTTAGCATCCCATAGACTTCATCAAGAGACACAGTGTTAAGATCATACTGATGTCTAATGATCGAGGTCTGAGTGTCCCATTCTTCAGGTAAAGCTCTTAGAAACTTGGTGTTTGAATCTTCAGTTTCATATTCCTTGTCAACTAAAGATAAACTGTTCAATAGTGTCAGAAATCTATCATATAGATCAGTTAGGCTCTCATCGGGTCTTGCATCAAATTGTTCATATTCTTGAATCAAAAGAGCCCTTCTATTTTTCTTGACAGATGCAGATCCCTGGCACTGAGTTTCCAAAGTATCCCAGATTTCTTTTGAAGACTTGCATGCAATCACTCTGTTTGACATGACAACATCAAGACTACTGTGTAAGATATTCTTTATCTTTGGTTCCCTGAGTACATGAGCTTTTTCTTCTGGAGTCCATTCACTTTTAGCCTTGACCACATAATGTTCAGGTACTGTATCTGTTCGTTCTATAATCCTTGTAGGAATATATGGTCCATCACGAATCCTGTCCAAATAGTCAGGATCCATAGCCTCTAGGTACATCAGCATCTTTACCCTCCATGTTGGATATTCTGATTTCTTCAAGATGGGAATCTTCATGCTTTCATACTTGGTTGTCGACATCTTTAGATCGTATCTGATTCAGAATTAAATCAGTTTGCTCTGATACCAATTGTTGCCCAGTAATACTCTATTGTAGAAGGGGGGTTGAATACAATAGTATAAGACAATCGACTTCTTAATAAATATATCACAAATATGAAAGAAAGATAACAGCTTTATTAAATCTGATATAAAACTGTTACAAACTCTCTCAAGAAATTCTGATGTTCTTGAGAGCTGCTAGCTTACAAAAACTCTCTCAAGAAATTCTATGTTCATGAGAGCTTCTATTCGATTATGTTCCCCTTATGCGTTGTACATAAATCGAAACCAAAACTATGTTTATATACTACACAGCTTCTCTATCAATGATAAGTCCTAATCAATTACAAAGATTGAACCCTATCTATAATTGATAGCTACATTCTACAAACCAGGAACCGACAGAATAAACTTCCATGTTTAACTAGACTCCAAATATAACTCGAAGTAGGAATCCTGATCAACTTCCAGTCCTGATGATCAATCCTGATCCCAGTCCTGATATGTATCTCAATCTTGACGACCATGTAATCCTGATGACGTCAGCAATCCTGATCAGTTGAGTCTAGCTCCTGACGATCATTGAATTCTGAACTAACAACATTTTTTAATAGTTTTATGTTCATAAAATAACAATATTTTTTAAAAATATAACATGATTTAATTAATATTATCTTATGTTTATAATCTGTGGTTATTTATAAATGGGAAAAAGGTGAATATGACAATTATGATAAAACACCTCTCCTGTATGCATACAAGGTTAAGTTAATCGGACAAGTTGATTAGTTTTTTGAACGGACGTTATGTACATGTGTCACCATGTAGTTGAGTTCCTCGGTTACTCAAGAAAACAAGTTCCTCACTGATCACTCATATATATATATATATATATATATATATATATATATATATATATATATATATATATATATATTAAAGCATAATGTAACATAAGATAAAACAGAGATAACTACAACTCAACCAAGGACAAGACATACAATAATATTAACAGAAACACAGGAATCCAGAATCAAAGAAGATAAGGTAAACTCAAAAAATCAAAATACGTTATGTATTCTTGAAGTCCGTAAACAGGCTACGGAAAGAAGTTCATGAAAATGTTCAAGCCTCAGTGACAACAAAAGAAACAAGACTTTCAAGACGACAGAAGTATGTGAATGATTTAAGGTTAGTACCACAGGATTCCAGTGATTTAATCGAAGCAACCAGATCAACAAAGGACTTATCAGCAGCACTGAATTGAAGACATAAAAGAAGAATTGATCAAGTGTTATTCATCTGTGAACCAGACCAGTTGTACTAAGTACGGCACTTAAAAAGATCAGGTTTTTTATCGTCTCAGAAGAAATTGATACAGTCTAAAACTGAAACACCCTGGAGCTCAAGAGATTTATTAAAGGATAAAAGACAAGGAAATGATTCGATAGTTTTTCTATTTAGAAAACTATCGAATGATATAAAAAAGTGATTCTCAGACAACCATTTAGAATCAATTTTACATTCGATATTTTTGAATTAAAAACTATCGAATGGAAAATTGATTTAATCCATTCGATGGTTTTCTCAAATGGAGCAGGTGGAAAGTAATACTTTGATGATCAGTTGATGAAGATCCAACGGCCAGGAATTATCCAATTCTTTTGGTTCGATGGTTTTTCAAATGAAGACTATAAATAGAGTTTGAAGAAGTGTTCTTCTTCAGTTAAGGCAGAACACAGAAAGATCAATTACGAGGAGAGAGTTCTTGACAGAGAAATTTACAGAGAATTTAACATAGCTCAGAATTCTATTATTGTATTGATTGTGTTTAACCTGAACTCATTGTAGCTAATCCTACGGATTAAAATTTGTAGCACCCTTCGTGGTTTATATTTATAAAACGATATATTCCCCGACTCGTGTTTTGATTTGGAGTATTTGATTTTGAACTATATCACAAAAAATTATCCGTGAACGAAATCGAAGAATTTGTGAGTATCGTATTCAACCCCCCCCCCTCTATGATACTTTGGACCTAACAATTGGTATCAGAGCTACTTGATTGACGCGCAAATCAGATCCGGTGAATGAAACCAAAATCAAACATAGCTTGAAAATTTGAAGCAAATTTTTTAACTTTCAAAATTTTTCATTTGATTGGAATTTCTTGAATTTTAAACAATTTGAAATTTTCTACCATGAGTGCTCCAAAGACAACAGCAGGTATCAAGGTGCCCCCGTTTACAAGAGATGACTTTGGTCTGTGGAAAATGAAAATGCTATTATTTATAAAGGCATCAAATCCTTTGTATCTTGGCATACTGGAGAATGGACCATTTGTACCAATGAAATCAATTGAAGAATCTACAACTCCAGATGGTACTAGAGTTCCTAGAAGTTCCATTCCTAAGGAATTATCTGAGTACACTGATACAGATAAAGAATTGATTAGATTGGATACAGGTCTGATGCTTATATTGACAGACTCCGCAGACAAAGAGATGAGCTATCATATAATGAGTTGTACAAGCGGGAAGCACATGTGGGATACCATCAATCTAATAATGGAAGGAACTGAAGACGTACAGAAAACAGATTGGACATCCTGACTTCTCAGTATGAGTCATTTAGGTCTCAACCAGGAGAAAGTATAACTCAGGTCTTTGAGAAGTTTACTAAGCTTCTGAATGAATTGGCAATGAAAGGAAAGACCTATCCTCTGAGAGAATCAAACAGGAAGTTCATGATGACGCTGCCCCACCATGTAGAACATAAGTCATCATCCATAAGGAAAAGAATAGACTTCACAAAGATGTCATTAGAGATGATCTATGGCAAGTTGAAGACTTATGAGATGGAACAAGAACAAAGAGTAATAATCTACGGACAAGGGACAATGGACAACAAGAGTTTTGCACTCGAAAGAACAACCGCACTTGTAGTGGATGAACCAACAACTTCTGAAGTTCAGGTTCAGATCCCTAGAGCTGGAAAGGAGGTGATAATAGAAGCTGAGATGGATTCTGCAAATCTGCGTGTTGATGAAAGTGTCTACTATACCCTAGAAGAGCTTGAGCAAATGGAAGACAAAACCATGGCGTACTTAGCTGCAAAGTTTAGCCACATTCGTTTCAAAAGAAACCCTAAGTACAAGTTCAAGGGACCAACCAACAGATTTCAGAAAAGCAATTATTCACCAAGTACAGGAACTAAGGGAGGCTACAAGACATGCATGATTGATAGAAGCAAGTCAAGATGCTACAACTGCAATGAGATATTGCATTTTGCTACTGAATGCCAGAAGCCTCGTCAAGCAAGAGACAAGAAAGGTGGTTATGATAGAAAGGATTCTTATGATGAGTTGAAGAAAGAAAATGCTAGGTTGTAACAATAACTGGAAAACTCATCTGGAAAGCAGAAAGGGAGAGCTTATATAGCTGAGGGTAAAAGCTGGGATGATACTGATTCGGATAAAGAGCAAGAGTATGTGAACATGGCCCTGATGGCAGACTCTTCAGAGGAATCACCTCAATCATCACAGGTACCTATCCTAACTACAATTGACATGTATAATTCTGAGTTCAAGAAAACTGTGCAAGACTTAAGTGTTGAATTGTTTAATGTACACACAAGCATGCTAGCATCTGAAATTGAAAATGCTAAACTAGTTCAAAAGGTTAAGGATTTAGAATCTAGAAATCAAGAACTAGAGCTTGTAAGTGTCACTATAGAAAGTCTGAAACAGAGGATTGAGTACTTAGACAACAAGGTCAAGTGTAATGAAGAGATAGAGACTATCCTGAGGAAGCAGATTTCTGACCTAGAGTTGAAACTGAACGCTTATAAGAACTCCGCCCTGATTCAAAAGGAAATAATTGATAATCAAACCATAGGGAAGATGACTGCAATAGGTCTAGACTATAGCAAGAAAGCTGGCAAGAAAGTTTTGGAATTTCCTCAGACACCTAAACCTGTCAAAAAGAATATTCCACATGTTCTCAAGAATGTGAGCTGTCCAGTTTTTGTTAAGCCTATGTCAGGACTTTTTGAAGAAGGAGACTTAGTCATAACACAAGAATTGCTTGAGGAGGATGTAAGGAAAGAAGAGGAAGAGTCAACTGAGTTGCCTAGGAAGTCAGTGATTAAAGAAAAACCTAAAACTGAGATAGGCAGCAAGGTTAGAAAGAACAAGAAAAACAGGAATGGGAAGCTGAATGTAGTTAATCAGAATATTGTTAATACATCTCCCATTGCATCTAGGAAGTTGTGTGCTACTTGTAATTCTTCTAATCACCTTACACATGCATGTAAAAAGGTTAAAGTGGAAACTGTTGTCACTTCTGGATTGCATAACATGTCTGACATGCCTGAACTTCATGAACCCTGTGAAAAGAAAGAGTGCTTACTATGTTCATACAATATCATGCATGCTTATTTTAAGTTAATGAATGCATCTGGTAGCACTAATAATGAAACTCCCACAGTTAACATGAAAGGAAAAGGTGTTAAGACAGAATTAAATGTTACTCATGTTAAAGCCCCTAAACCTTACGGACCCAAACATGTTTGGGTACCAAAGTTCGCTTAATCGATCTGTGATTGCAGGGCAAAGTACAAAGTGCAAATGTGATATGGATACTGGATAGTGGCTGTTCCAGACATATGACAGGAGAAGAGTCCCTGCTGACAGATGTGGTTAAGAAGACCGGCCCAATAGTTACCTTTGGAGATGACAACAAGGGATTCACTACGGGATATGGTAATCTGAAGATTGGAAATGTCATTGTTGAAAACATCTCTCTTGTGGAAGGATTAAAGCACAATCTACTAAGTATCAGTCAGTTCTGTGACAAAGGATACAATGTGGATTTCAGAAAAGACAAATGCTTGATCTCAAACAGGAAGGATGAGAAGCTTGCTCTACTGGGAGTAAGAAAAGGAAATTTGTTCATAGCTGACTTAAGTTCTACCAGTGAAGGAACAATTACATGTTTCTATGGAAAGGCTTCTTCAGAACAAAGTTGGTTATGGCACAAGAAGCTCTCACATCTGAACTTCAAAACAATGAACTCTTTGGTAAAGAGAGAGTTAGTGAGAGGATTGCCCCTGATGGAATTCAATCAGGAGGGACTGTGTGAAGCATGTGAAAAAGGGAAGTCGAAGAAAGCATCACATGGAAGCAAAAGAATGACAAGCATTGTTGAACCATTACAACTGATTCATATGGATTTATTTGGTCCAGTCAATGTTATGTCACTTTCAAGAAAAAGATATGCATTGGTGATGGTGGATGACTACTTCAAGTACACGTGGGTGTTGTTCATACAATCAAAGGATGAAGCAACACAACTAATCATTGATCACATCAAGAAGATAGAAGTGGAAGCTAAGCTACCTGTGCGGACAATCAGATCAGACAATGGAACTGAATTCAAGAATGCAGTTCTTAATGATTTCTGCTCAGAGAAAGGAATATCAAGACAGTTTTCAGCACCAAGAACTCCTCAACAGAATGGAGTAGTGGAAAGGAAGAACAGGACCTTGGTTGAAGCAGCAAGGACCATGTTGAATGAAGCAAAACTTCCCACTTACTTTTGGGCTGAAGCAGTGAACACGGCTTGCTACACTCAGAATCGAACCTTGATCAATAAAGATCATGAAAAGACTCCGTATGAGTTAATGGCCAACAAGAAACCAACACTGAAGTACTTTCATGTGTTTGGTGCAAAGTGCTTTGTACTTAAAGATGGAGAACATCTTAGCAAGTTTGATGCCAAAGCAGATGAAGTCATTTTTCTGGGCTATTCTCTGGAATCTAAGGCTTTCAGTATATATGTGATTGAAGATAAGAAGGTGTTGGAAAGCTTTAATGTAACATTTGACGACACCAAAAGACCAGGCCTGCAAATAAGAGAGAACTCTGAATCCTTGGTATTTGAAAATTTATCAGGAGATCTCTCTGACAATGAAGTAAAACCTGAAGTTGTTACGTGATGTGTAAAAATAATGTAAACTGCAAGCGCACAGTGTTCAGTTGTAGCAATCACAGATCGATCCACAGAGACTATGAATTTTCAAAACCCTAACAATTAACTCAGGCGAACTAGACAAATAAGATTTGAGTTGAGATTTGTTTAACCTAATTAACAATTAAAATCAGATATGGTAAACCTAGGAATCCGAATCCATTAATCAATCACAATTAATATCAACTCACCCTAAAATCAATTCTCTTTCTTCACAAATAAGATATATCAATTAACGAGACAAGCATATACTATGAAACTTGTTATCTAACAATAACCCATCAAAACTTCATGGAGCAAGCATAGGCTATGAAAAATAAATCCGGTAACAATAATATATCAAAATCACTTTGTCAATTGATCAATTAAGCACCAAGAAAAATTATGAGAACCAATTAATAGAAACGAGAAGATATCAACAATAATCAAATTAACTTCATCTTCATCCTAGGAGATTAACTTAGCTAGACATGGCAAAAGAAACAGAACAATTAAATATAAAGAATGCAAGCAAAAGTGTTTGAATAGAATAAAGAACTTGTATTGTATTGAAAGACAATAATAAATCTATCATACTCCTAATTATCAGATCTAGTCTAAATTGATATCTAAATTCTAGGTGTCTCAAATACAAGAGAGGAGATCTATATATATAGGAAAAATAATGGGCTTGGGTTCTTTGACTACAAATCGGATTCTGGAAATATTTCCTCAATTCCTTTTTCTTCTCCGATAAGTTTTCCAATTTTTCTCCAATTTCCTTTTGACTTCAAGTATTTCCATCTCCTTGCCTTTTTTCACCTTTTTCTGCTTGAAATATGATTTTATTTATTTTCCTACAAAACAAAAGAAAACAATTTATTAAATAATAAAATTACGAAAACAAACATAAAATAGGTATTAAAAATTTATTAAATTATGGACCTATCATTACAGTTATTAATAATAATCATGATGATAATGATTCTGGACCAAGTGGTGATAGTGGTGGACATACTCAAACTACTACTGGATCCACTAGTCAATCAATAGGGTCAACAGATCATACCGTCAACAACTCAGGGGGAGCAAGAGAAAGATCAACTAGTCACACTCCACAACATCTAGAACAAGGAGAATCATCAAGATCGCATCTGCCAAGACAAAGGGTATGGAATAGAGATCATCCCTTTCACTTGATCATTGGTGATCCGGACACAGGAGTGAGAACTAGGAGAACATCACAAAATGAATATCACTATTCTGGGTTTCTTTCAGAAACAGAACCTAAGAAAGTTGAAGATGCTCTAGATGATCCAGATTGGGTGATTGCTATGCAAGAGGAACTCAATCAGTTTGAAAGGTAGAAAGTTTGGAAGCTGGTAACCAGGCCTAAGGGAAAATCTGTTATTGGAACAAGATGGGTATTCAGAAATAAGTTGGACGAAGATGGCATTGTAACGAGAAACAAAGCCAGACTGGTTGCTAAAGGTTACTCTCAAGAAGAGGGTATAGATTATGATGAAACCTATGCACCAGTAGCAAGACTTGAGGCCATCGGAATGTTTCTGGCATTCGCAGCACATTCCAATTACAAGGTATATCAGATGGATGTGAAGAGTGCTTTTCTGAACGGGGAGTTAGAAGAAGAAGTGTATGTGGAACAACCTCCAGGTTTTGAGGATTCAAAACTGTCAGACTTTGTGTACTTTCTATTCAAAGCTCTCTATGGATTCAAACAAGCTCCAAGGACATGGTATGACACTCTCTCTGAATTCTTACTTGAAAATGATTTTACAAGAGGTGTTGTAGACAAGACTCTCTTTTTCAAAAAGCATAAAAATGATTTGATATTGGTGCAAGTATATGTTGATGACATAATATTTGGTTATACTAATGATGATCTATGCAAGAGATTTGCTAAGTTAATGCAGAGTCGTTATGAAATGATCATGATGGGTGAATTGTCATTCTTCCTTGGACTGCAAGTATACCAAAGACAAGATGGTATATTCATTTGTCAGTCCAAGTACATTAAAGATCTTCTGAAGAAGTATCAAATGGAAGACTCATCTACAGCAAAGACTCATATGCCAACTGCCACTAAGCTTGATAAGGATGAAACTGGTAAGAAGGTTGACATCACAAGCTACAGAGGTATAATAGGCTCATTACTTTATCTCACTGCAAGTAGACCAGATATAATGTTTGCAACATGCTTGTGTGCTAGGTTTCAGTCTGATCCTAAATGTTATTCCCAAATGACCTAACAGAATTGTAGAAGGGGGGGGTTGAATACAATTCTTGATATTTTCTTAAACTTAAAACAATGATAAAATAAAACTGAACTGAATAAACAAAAACACAAGATATCAATAATTCAGTTGGATTGTTTGATGATCCAACTGAAGTGTTTTTATTGCGGAAATAATCTGTGATACAAAAGTACACAGCTGCTCAGTTACAGAGTTGTAGAGAAGAATGCTCTCAAAGATAGCTAATACAAACTATTTGTTTTTCTTCTCTTTTTTTCTTTCTAACTGCTACACTTGGTTATATATTCCCAAGTTTACAATACTATTTTTGGCTACTCTAAAGTACACTAAAGATAACCGCCAATAGTTTGCTTTTCATCCCTTTGTCCAGTGGTCCTTGGAGATCCTTGCTTTTGTCTTCATGCTTATTATGATCACTCCCAAGAGCCCAATTGGAAACTGGGATGTTTCCTTATTCCCCATGTCCATTTTAATGGTTTCCAATGCAAAGTACACTTCCACATCACCTTTAGATCTGTTCAGTAAACTGTCACTATCACTTTGTCAACTATTCAGAAAAGCAATAATGATTCGTTGATAGCAGGGAGATGTGTTTCGTTGATAGCTTTATTCTCCATTTCGTTGATGAGTAAACTTCATTTCGTTGATGAGTAAACTTCATTCCGTTGATGGTGTATCCTTGTTCCGTTGATAGAGTAATCTTCATACCGTTGACATGTCTTCACTTAGGCAAAATTACAAGGCATGATATACTTACAATTAACCAACCTATTTTGCCTATCTAGTACTTAGTCAACATGACTTAGGAAACCTATCTAATACATACATCAAATGCATATCAAACTGTGAAGTATTGTACAGTGCAATTGCTACAACACTCATTCCGTTGAAGAGCTTCCTGTCAACGAAACACTGCAAAGCATGCCATTTCGTTGACAGTTACAAAATAACTTAATACAAAATCTACTAAGTGTTTTTACAATTATCATCAAGAATCAACATATTCCTAACAATCTCCCCCAATTTATGACTGATAGAATAACAGCCATAAATCAAGAGCCTTGATGATAACAAAAACACTCAGACATATTACCCATGATTAAAAGTAAAAATTGCATTGAGCTTCATAAAGTTTTAGACATAAACAAGACTTACAAGACTAATGCCCAAATGTGCTCCTCTAGACTGAGCAAATGATTCATCTTGGTCTTCTTTGAGGCATAGTCTTCTTCCCTCTCCTAGAGTTGTTCTCCTCAATCTGGACCTGTAGCCTTCTGTAAAAGATCTTCTCTTCTTCATCTTGATCACCAAGCTTGGATTGCATGAACCTTAGAGTTTGATTAGATGCCTTATCCAGCTGGTCTTCCATCCTGAAGAACCTTCTGCAGTTGTCCTTGTCCTTAAATTCCATCATCCAGTAAGGTTGAAGATGGATCTTCTTTCCTGTTGAGGGCACTCTTAGCATCCTGGGAAGAGCCTCAGGCTTGTTCCAGCTAGCCTTTATTTGACATATCTTGGAGACCACCTCAGACTTGGCTGTTTTGGTGAAGCCAAAGTCTTTCTTCAAGCATCTAAACACTGTGAGTAGTGTTTGGTAGCCTTCTCCTAAAATTCTGTAGAGAGGCCATATTTGTTCTCTACCACCCTTGTATGTGAAAACCAATCTTTCAGGTAACTTTTGAGAAGCTGCAATGCCCCTTACTTCCACCAGGTTGTCTAAATCAAGATGTAAGCTGGATTCTTCCCTGATGTCAACAATGTACATGCAGTCCTCTGGATTTGTAGGGGGTTTCTGAGATTGTGGCTTCCTCACAAATACTGGCTTTGCCTTGACAACCCTTTTCTTTGTCTTCATTGGTTGATCCTTTTCAAATAGGAACTTTGGAAAATAGGCTTCATCAAATTCAATAGGCTCCTCCTTTGGCATGATTGGTTGATCATGAAAGTTGACAGGGTGTGCAGGGTCACAGGCCAACTTTCCTCCAATAGGTAGGTCAATAGGAATTTGATGTGCACTTGTTGTGGAAGGGGCTTGAGCAGTGTCCAGAGAGTCCTCTTTTTCAAAGTTCAGATTCCTCTTAGCTCTAGCCTTTGGTTGCCTTACACTTTTCCTTGCTGGTTCAGCTTCATTAGCTCCATCCTTGGCTTTTTCTTCCTGAAAGGTCTCTTCATCTTCAAGTGCTTGAGCAACTGCCAATGCTTGCATTGCTGCCCTTTCAGATTCTTCAGCCTTGGCCTTTGCAAAATTTGGGTGACCAACCCAAATGCAGATTTCCTTGCTGTCCCTGTAGATGATGGCCCTTTGATTCCTTATGCTTGGATGATTGCTTTCCTTGCTCTCAATGATCAGCTTCCCTAGGACTTTGAACTCATCTGGCTTTGGAGCAGGATAAAATATCCTTTCAATGTTCTTGCCTTTGGGTTTGGCAGGTGATATTGGAGACATCCCTCTTGCATCCACATTCTTAAAGCATGAAGATTGACCCTTCTCATTTCTTGAATCTTGAAAGATTCCATGCTGAAGGGGCTCTATAGCATAAGAGCTCTTGAACTGTGGCTCCATTTGTACAATCACCATTGCATTTGTTGATGGCTGATCTGTCTTTGAAGATTCAGTAATGTTCTTGAACCTTGCTTCTATGTTGGACCAGTGATCTTTGATTTGTTCTGCAAGTTTCATCCTCATAGAAGCTTCCTAGATCAGGTCAATACTATCCTTCTTCTTCTTCCCAAACTCCCCCATTGCTAGTGGCTCCTGTGGCAGTGAAATGGCTGGGACCAACACCTTTGTGATTTGAATGTTTAGCTCCTTAGATTTCTCCCCCTTTTTGTTAGCATCAAGAGAGATGACTGGGAGTCCTTGAGCTGCCACTAGCTAAGTGAGTAGCTGAGTTTGCTTCTCCTGTTCCTTCTGCATTTGAGAAAGTGTAGCTTCCACCTTGTCCACTCTTGTAGAGAGAGTTTTCAAGGATGTAGCCACCTCAGGTTCCTTAGAGAAAAACCTGGTCATCTTGGACACAGTGAGAAGAGGGAGCTTTTCATCGATCATCCTGTAGTTAGCATCCCTGAGATTGCTAATGGAGTCCTTGATTTCTGTAGCCTCAATCCTTGTCTGCATCATTTGTAGCCTTTGAATTTCCAGAGAATCCATGATGACCTTGTAGAATTTCTTGTCCCTTGCATTTGCAGACTCATGAGCTAGATAGGCCTCATTGTACTGCCTTGAGATAGCAGCATCTAGAGTGACTCTTCCATGCATACCCTGAGAAAGCCAGCCTGGTGTAGGAGGCACCACAGAAGTCCCAGTCTGTGAAGTGGTGGCCACCTGTAGATTATCACCATAGCTGTCCTCATCATCAGAAAACTCAAAGTCTCCACTTGCTGCAGCTCCTGGAGGTAGATTGGTCAAGGCATCCTTTGCTCTTTGCATTGATGCAGTAGTATGAATTAAGTTGAGTGACCTTTCTGCCTCCACATTGCCCTGGTGAGCCATAACTTGATAGGCTGGCACATGATGAGTAAAGGTCTCAGGATCCAGGGAAATACTATCCAGAGTTTGTTGATAAAGCTCTTGGAAAGGAAGTTCCCTTTCTCCCTCACTGACCTCCATTAACTCATTAGCAATGGCTGCTTCCACCCTTATTGCTCCTGTAGTCCCTTCTCTCTCTCCACTCTTTTCTTGCATCATGGGCTCCCCATGGCTCACACCTCTCACACCCTCACCTTCACCTACTAAGGTGGTACTCTCAAACTCTCCTTTTGCCTGGCTGGAAGAAATAGCCAGCCTCTCACTCTCATTCTCTCCTTTTGCCTGGCTGCAAGCCAGCCTCTCAATTTCACTCCCTCTCAAACCTAAAAGTGTCTCAACTACCACCAGGTCATCTACACTAGTTGTGGAAACAACTGGATTTTCAATAAGGGGTGTAGATTGACCTATCAACGGAATGGTAGTTTGAACTGTCAACGGTATGGATACCGTTGATGGAGAAACACTTGTCAACGAAAGAAGCTGTTTCGTTGATGAAGTCAATAAAGCACTTTGAGAAAGTGAAATTACAGTAGAATCTGTGGTGATTGATTTTAGAGATTGGTCCACAGATCCTCTTGCAACTTCAGAAAAAATTGGTTGATGGCCCAACAAATCACTTAACAAGTGATGGCCACCAGCTTCAGAGTGGGGCTTCTCCAAGATTAGAGTTGGAGAATCAGGAAAAGATGTATGGATCATGTCCACATCTAAAGATTGAGTTGGTGAATTGGATGGAGATAAATCAAGATTAATGTTTAGAGAGTGGGACTGTAACCCCAGAGAAATAATAGGGGTTACATCAACCTGAATTTGAGAAACTGGAAGTGTTGCTTCCAGTGTGTGTGCACCCTGTGAACCCTTGGTCTTTTGCTTCACTCTCCTTTGGTATTGGGAAAATGTAGACTGTGGGCTTGAAGTGTCCCTTACCCTTTTGGACTGTGCTCTAGGTGGAGAGCTTGTTTCAATAATCACATCCTTTTGGGAGGATGCAATTAGACTTGTGTTTAAATCCATTTTACTCATTGTGCCTTGTTGGGAAGACACAATGGGGCTAGGCTGGGAAACACTTACCTCACCTTCCTTATTCTTGGGGTTTCTTTGATTTTCACCCCTCCCCTCACCTCGCACAACTCCAGACTCACTCCCCTTAGGTTGTGTGGTAGTTTTTACAACAGGTGCCTTTTGAGAAGCACCTGAGGTTGGCTTGGAGGATTTCTTTGATTTTGATTTAGTTGCTGGGGCAGGAGCCTATTGGGTCACAGCTACAGACTCCATAGCAACAAGGTTGGAGGAGACAATAGAAGTAACAGCTATACTAATAGGGATAGTAGTAGTTACCTCAATGATTGGCAGATACACCACTGGAACATCACCATTGTAGTTCAGCCTCAGTATGTCTGTCAATACTCTCTTTTCTTGTACAAAGCACTCAAACCTGGCATTAGGGTTAGAGATAACTAATGGTGCTGGACTAACATGATTAGCCAGCATCATCAGAAACCTTGCATAATAGATATTTTTCTTCCTATTTGCCCTATCACCCAACTTAGCACCAATTTCATAAATAAGTTGGGTGCTAAAGTTGTAATATCTATCATTTAGAAGCATGGTTAGGAGAATTAACATAGAATTAGTTAATGCATCAAAATTACTAATCTTTCCAGAAAAGACCTTAATGAATGCATCAGCTAAATAACTGTATTCCCTAACCAAACCTCTCCTAATTATTCTACCCAGATTATCAGTAGGCAAAGAGTAGTTTATAGAATTTAGCATGGTAGTTATTTCAGTGTTAGTAGGCAAAGCATCACAGTTATTATCAGGAATATGTAAACATGCTTGCAAAACATCAGAATTAACTATGTACTCATTACCTTGAAGAGTGAATTGCAGTGTGCCGTTTGGTCCACTAGACTCACATGAGGTCCAAATCTCCTCGATTACTTCATTGTAGAGTGGTGTAGAGTGAAACATCGCATAGCTCAACTTACAGTTCCTCATGAAATCCATCATTTTGAAAAAGATGCTGTTCGGACTCTCCTTAACGACAAATGGAATGGAATTGTTCTTCTCATAGATGAACCCACCAGCAGACATAAGCTTGACTATGGGTGCCATTGTTGAGTGAGGAAAAGCTTCGAGCTGTATTGCTTGTTAGAGAGAAGAAGCTAGAAAAACTTTTGGAATTTTTGAGAACAGGTAGAAATGAAATAAAGAAATTAAAATTTCTTAAATACTTCCCCAAAAGTTCTCAGAAATTAAGTCCAATAATTAATCTAAATTACCTGATTGGCTTAAAAAGTAACCGTTAGAATTAAATATTACCACGATTTATGCTTACAGGGGTGTATGTATAGATCGTGATAAAGAACGTGAAATTTCAACGGTTCAGATTAAAAAGCGCTACATCAACGAATCAGGATTGGGCGGTTAAAGTCCAGTCTTATTTCGTTGATAAAGCTGTGTTTCGTTGATATAAAAGAGCTATCAACGAAACACCCAGAAAAATGCTAAGACTGTCAACGAAATGGTGCGTTTCGTTGACATAGTAATTTTGACTTAGACAAAATTTCACCTTTTCCTGAGAAAATCAATTCACAGAAAAATTATGGCAAGTTCCTGGCTGCATTATGACTTGCAAATATCTCAAAAATAATTAAGAGAAATTTAGCATACCTAGCTCACTTACTAATCTTGAGAATGTTGATTCATCAAGTGGCTTGGTAAAGATGTCTGCAAGTTGTTGTTCACTTGGAACAAAATGTAACTCCACAGTACCATTCATAACATGTTCTCTAATGAAATGGTACTTGATGTCAATGTGCTTGGTTCTTGAATGCTGCACTGGATTCTCAGTAATGGCAATGGCACTAGTGTTGTCACAGAAAATGGGAATTTTCTCAACTCTTAATCCATAATCAAGTAATTGATTTTTCATCCATAAAATCTGTGCACAACAACTTCCAGCTGCAATATACTCAGCCTCAGCTGTGGAGGTGGAAACTGAGTTTTGTTTCTTGCTGAACCATGACACAAGCTTGTTTCCTAAGAATTGACAGGTGCCTGTTGTGCTTTTCCTGTCAATTTTACATCCTGCATAATCTGCATCTGAATAACCAATTAGTTCAAAACCAGATTCTCTAGGATACCAAATGCCAAGGTTTGGTGTTCCCTTGAGATATCTGAAAATCCTTTTAATAGCAACTAAATGGGATTCTCTAGGATCAGCCTGAAATCTAGCACATAGACATGTAGCAAACATAATATCAGGTCTACTAGCTGTTAAATACAAAAGTGAGCCTACCATGCCTCTGTAACTTGAAATGTCCACAGATTTTTCCTTAGTATTCAATTCAAGTTTGGTGGCAGTGGGCATGGGAGTTTTGGCAGGAGAGCATTCCATTAAGTTAAATTTCTTTAATAAATCATGAATATATTTTGTTTGACTAATGAAAATGCCTTCATTAACTTGCTTCACTTGAAGACCAAGAAAGTAAGTTAATTCTCCCATCATGCTCATTTCATATTTACTTTGCATAAGCTTGGCAAACTTTTGACAAAGTTTCACATCTGTAGATCCAAAGATTATGTCATCTACATAAATTTGAACAAGTATAGTAGAGCCATTCACAATCCTGTGAAAAAGAGTTTTATCTACAGTACCTCTAGTGAAATGATTCTCAAGAAGAAACTGTGAGAGTGTGTCATACCAGGCTCTAGGTGCTTGTTTCAAACCATAGAGTGCTTTGAGGAGGAAGTATACATATTCTGGAAAATCATCATCTTCAAAACCAGGAGGTTGACTTACATAGACCTCCTCTTCCAATTCCCCATTCAGAAAAGCACTTTTCACATCCATTTGATATACTTTGAAATTGGCATGGGCTGCATAGGCTAGGAAAATCCTTATTGCTTCTAGTCTTGCAACAGGAGCAAATGTTTCATCAAAATCAATTCCTTCTTCCTGTGAGTAGCCTTTTGCAACTAGTCTTGCTTTGTTCCTTGTGACTATGCCATTTTCATCCATCTTGTTTCTGAACACCCATTTTGTGCCTATTATACTCCTGTCCTTAGGCTTGGGCACCAGCTTCCAAACATTGTTCCTTTCAAATTGGTTTAGCTCTTCTTGCATAGCCAAAACCCAATCTGGATCTAGAAGTGCATCCTCAACTTTCTTTGGCTCATCTTGAGACAGAAAGCTGCTATATAGACATTCTTCTTGAGTTGCTCTTCTAGTTTGGACTTTTGAAGAAACATCACCTATAATAAGTTCAAAGGGATGATCTTTAGTCCATTTTCTTGAGGGAGGTAGATTTGCTCTTGACGAGGTAGCTTCATGATCATGATTGCCTTGATTGGATATTTGTCCTTGAGAAACTCCCCCTGAGTTTGTTGTCCCTAAATGATCACTTCTTGAGACATTTCTATGACCTTCAACGGTATGACTGTTTTGGCTGTCAACGAAACGCTCATTTTGACTGTCAACGAAACCACCATCTTGACTGTCAACGAAATGACCATTTGGTCTACTAGCAACTATTCTTTTCAATCTTAATGCAGCAATTTCATCTTCACTGCTGCTCTCATCTGTGCTAGATACAACAACTTTAGGCTGTTTCTCAGTAGTCTTAACATGATTCATTCGATCTCCTTCCTCATTCTCAAAAGAGAGACTTTCATGGAAACCTTCATCACAGAGACCTTGAATTTTGAGATCATCAAAAACAACATGTACAGATTCCATAACAATGTTGGTTCTGAGATTATAGACTCTGTAAGCTTTCCCTGCTGCATATCCCACAAATATTGCTTCATCTGCCTTTGCTTCAAATTTCCCCAAATGCTCAGCTTGATTTCTCAGAACAAAGCACTTGCATCCAAAGACATGAAGAAAATCCAATAGTGGCTTCTTTCTTTTGAGTAGTTGATAAGGGGTCATTCCCTTGGCCTGATTAATCAAAGAAATATTCTGAGTGAAGCAAGCTGTGTTAACTGCCTCAGCCCAAAAATAAGTTGGTAACTTTGATTCATCTAGCATTGTCCTGGCAGCTTCAATAAGTGTTCTGTTTTTCCTTTCAACTACACCATTTTGCTGTGGTGTCCTTGCTGCTGAAAACTCATGCATAATACCATTTTCTTCACAGAACATCTTCATGCTTGAATTCTTGAATTCTGTCCCATTGTCACTCCTGATCCTTCTTACTTTCAAGTCAGGATGATTGTTTACCATCTTGATGTGATTGATAATGATTTCACTTGCCTCATCTTTAGAATGTAAAAAGAAGGTCCAAGTAAATCTAGAAAAATCATCAACAATCACAAGACAATATTTCTTCTTTGAAATAGACATGACATTTACAGGGCCAAACAGATCCATATGAAGTAACTCAAGCTGATGGACAATTGATGACTCTGTCTTGCTTTTGAATGATGCCTTCTTTTGTTTCCCTTTTTGACAGGCATCACACAAACCATCCTTGGAAAACTCCACCTGTGGAATTCCTCTAGCAAGATTCTTCCTTACCAAATCATTCATAACCTTGAAATTCAGATGAGATAATTTCTTGTGCCATAGCCAACTTTCATCCTTGCTTGCTTTGCTGAAAAGACAAGTGATGGTGTCTGGACTTGTGCTACTAAAGTCAGCAATGTACACATTCCCTCTTCTGAATCCAGTCATTACCACATTGTTGTTTCCTCCTTTAGAAACAACACAGGCTTCTTTAGAAAAAGTAACTAAAAATCCTTTGTCACAAAGTTGACTGATACTAAGCAAATTGTGCTTGAGACCATCCATCAATGCAACCTCATCTATGATGACATTCTCTTTTGAAATCAAGCCATATCCCTTTGTGTAGCCTTTGCTGTCATCTCCAAAAGCAATACAAGGGCCAGCTCTTTCCTGAAACTCTGTGAGCAGGGTAGAATCACCAGTCATGTGTCTTGAACAACCACTATCCAAGTACCAAAGATTCTTTTTGTCTCCCTGCACACAATAGAACCAAATCAAGTCGATTTTGGTACCCAAGTTTCCTTGGGTCCTGTTTTGTTAGCCTTTGCTTTTCTTTTTACATCATTTTTCACTTTGGGCTCAGATTGATTTAAATCAACTTTTACTCTTGGTGTTGATTTCTGATTGTTGCTCACATTTTCATTTACAGCATGCATATTTGAAGGAACACACATATTATTCATATTCCATGGCATTTGTGGCATACTAAACATATTCATGTATGGATTAGGCACAAATGATATGTTAGCATATGGATTCTGAAATTGTGCACATGGAGCAAACATGTTAGGCATAACAGGCATTGTAGGCATAAGATTATTCATTGCAGGCTTGGGAATTTTCACATTAGCAGTTTTCTTAACAGATTTGCAGTTAGTAGATAGATGACTAACACTTCCACAATTGACACAAGTCTTTCTAGGAGCATATTTATCAGGTGTGTAATTGTTGTGTTTGTTAATTCCTACTTTGCCATTCCTGTTATTCCTTTTATTTCCCTTAGCCTCAATTTGAACATTCTCTATTTTATCTTTCAATTGCTTGTTGGACAAGTGACCTACATTAGCTCTCTCAACAGGCTTCTCAACTTTCTTTGATTTACTAGACTCACCTTGAACAAAGTTCTTGGTGACAGGACCATACTTATTATTAAGTCTAGTGAGTTCATCTTTTCTTTTCTCTGTCAACGAAACACCCTGATCGGTTGATGGTTCATGTGTCAACGGAACATCGCATTCCGTTGACATATCAACCTTCAACAAATGATCATTGTTGTTTGTTGACTCTGTTTCTGAATCTAAGGCTTCACAAGCATACCCTAGTTTCTCTTTGTTCTTTTTCCATGATTGTTCACAGAAAGATTCCATACCTTGAACATTAATGATGTTGGTAGCAACATTCCTGGCATCTTTCCATTTAGCAATCACACTCTGTTCTATTTCTAGTTGAGTCTTAAGAATTTCTTCCCTTTGTAACACGTTCTCAAGTTCCTTCTTAGCATCCCTACTAACACATCTCATTTTCTCAAATTCAATGAGCTGTGCTTCTAACATTGCATTCCTATCACTTAAGAGCAAATTAGTCTCTTTAATTCTTGAATTCTCTTTGGTAAGTGATTTAAGAGTAACACGCAAATTATATAATACAGTAGACATTTCATTTACTGCACTATCGCATTCCTCTTTAGACAGCTCAGAAAGATTAGTAATTGTTACCTGGTTGCTTGAGGAACTTGCTTCCTGCTCATGATTGTCAGCCATAAGAGCCAAGTTGACATACTCAACATCATCATCAGAATCTTCACCATTACCAGCCCAATCATACTCCTGAGACATGAAAGCCTTTTCCTTTTGCTTGAGAAGTTCAAAGTATTTCTTTTTATAATCAACAGGCTCAAATTTCCTGTTGCTCTTCTCAATCTTGGGCTTTCTGCAGTCTCCAGCAAAGTGACCAAGCATTCCACAATTGACACATTTAGATTTAGACTTTTCAATCCAGTTTGTTTTGCTAGGTTGAAAGTCTCTTCTTGGTGGCCTTGCTTCTGAGTTTCTTTTGAACTTGAACTTAGAGAATTTTCTTGACAGAAAAGCAATGTGTTCATCAATCTCATCTAAGTCATCCAAGTTGGCTGGTTCTGATTCTTCTTCTTCTGTTATCTTGTCTTTACCCTTGCTAACATCACTCCTACAACTAGATCGACTAGTTGTGGCCTTTGCAGCTTCTTCAGTGTCATCTTCCAGTTGGTTCACAGATGCAATCAATGCAATGGATCCACCCTTCTTCTGTACCTTTTCAATTTCCTCATCTTGCTCCATTTCCAGCTCATAAGTCTTCAATGTTCCATACAGCCTTTCAAGAGTGTAATCTTTGTACTCTTGAGTGTTTCTTAGAGAAACAGTCATAGGCTTCCATTCTTTTGGAAGAGCTCTTAGAAATTTAAGGTTTGAGTCCTTAGTTTGGTAGATTCTCCCATACAACTTTAATCCATTCAGAAGCTTTTGAAACCTACTAAACGTGTCATTTAGGGTTTCACCAGCTTTAAAGTGAAAGTGCTCATATTGTTGTATAAGGAGTTGCATTTTGTTCTCCCTTACTTGCTCAGTTCCTTCACATAGTGTTCTGACAGTGTCCCATACTTCTTTGGAGGTTGTACAGTTTATGACATTATCAAACATCTCTTGCTCCAAACCATTAAACAGAATGTTCATGGTTCTCTTATCTTTATGGATTTCTGCAAGATCTTCAATAGTCCATTCTGAGACAAGTTTTGGAATTTCTACATCAGGAGCATCATCTGGCACTCCAATTCTAGATGCAAACTTCATGGGAACGTGTGGACCTTTCTCAATGCAGTCTACATATCTCTCATCCATAGACATGAGATGTAAATGCATCTTTACTTTCCAGTGAAAGTAATTGTCCTTATCAAGAACTGGTATCTTCACACCTGCATCCTTCTTCACCATGGTTTCTGTTTTGGTCTTGATCTTTAAACTTCTTGTATGTTAGAAGCTTGCTTTGATACCAATTGTTATTCCCAAATGACCTAACAGAATTGTAGAAGGGGGGGTTGAATACAATTCTTGATATTTTCTTAAACTTAAAACAATGATAAAATAAAACTGAACTGAATAAACAAAAACACAAGATATCAATAATTCAGTTGGATTGTTTGATGATCCAACTGAAGTGTTTTTATTGCGGAAATAATCTGTGATACAAAAGTACACAGCTGCTCAGTTACAGAGTTGTAGAGAAGAATGCTCTCAAAGATAGCTAATACAAACTATTTGTTTTTCTTCTCTTTTTTTCTTTCTAACTGCTACACTTGGTTATATATTCCCAAGTTTACAATACTATTTTTGGCTACTCTAAAGTACACTAAAGATAACCGCCAATAGTTTGCTTTTCATCCCTTTGTCCAGTGGTCCTTGGAGATCCTTGCTTTTGTCTTCATGCTTATTATGATCACTCCCAAGAGCCCAATTGGAAACTGGGATGTTTCCTTATTCCCCATGTCCATTTTAATGGTTTCCAATGCAAAGTACACTTCCACATCACCTTTAGATCTGTTCAGTAAACTGTCACTATCACTTTGTCAACTATTCAGAAAAGCAATAATGATTCGTTGATAGCAGGGAGATGTGTTTCGTTGATAGCTTTATTCTCCATTTCGTTGATGAGTAAACTTCATTTCGTTGATGAGTAAACTTCATTCCGTTGATGGTGTATCCTTGTTCCGTTGATAGAGTAATCTTCATACCGTTGACATGTCTTCACTTAGGCAAAATTACAAGGCATGATATACTTACAATTAACCAACCTATTTTGCCTATCTAGTACTTAGTCAACATGACTTAGGAAACCTATCTAATACATACATCAAATGCATATCAAACTGTGAAGTATTGTACAGTGCAATTGCTACAACACTCATTCCGTTGAAGAGCTTCCTGTCAACGAAACACTGCAAAGCATGCCATTTCGTTGACAGTTACAAAATAACTTAATACAAAATCTACTAAGTGTTTTTACAATTATCATCAAGAATCAACATATTCCTAACACTAAAGAATCTCATCTAATAGATGTTAAGCGAATATTTAGATATCTTAAGGGGACTCCAAATCTTGGAATTTGGTACCCTAAAGATATAGGATTTGATCTTATTGGATACACATACTCTGATTTTGCAGGTTGTAAGATTGATCGGAAGAGTACTTCAGGAAGCTGTCAGTTTCTTGGAAGAAGTTTAGTTTCCTGGTATAGCAAGAAGCAGCATTCAGTGTCCACATCAACAGCTGAGGCTGAATACATTGCTGCTGGTAGCTGCTGTGCTCAGATCTTGTGGATGAGAAACCAACTCCGTGACTATGGGCTTTTGTTGACAAAGATTCCAATATTTTGCGACAACACAAGTGTCATAGCAATCTCTAACAATCCAGTGCAACACTCGAGGACGAAGCACATCGACATCAGGTATCATTTTATCCGAAAGCATGTCATGAATGGAACCGTGGAGTTACATTTTGTACCCACAGAGGAACAAATTACAGACATCTTTACTAAACCGCTTGATGAAACCACTTTTTCAAAGTTGGTTGGTGAACTTGGGATGTTAAATCTTTCTAATTGATTTTGATTAGAAGTCAGAAACTGCAAAAAATCCTAGTAAATACATGAGTTTAAGAATTTCTATATCCTTAGGACTCGTGAATTTATTTTCTGGAGCAATTCTCGTAGTTATGATTATTGTACTAATTTAATGTCATAATTATGGATGATATATCTTCTGGCATTTAATTGGTTATTAATTCTAAAGATTATTTAGATGCTAATATTTGTTCTAAATATTCAAGCTTTATTTAATTTGAATTAATTTACTTTGTTTTTAACATTGTAGATTAATGCAGCATAATTTATTGGATTTTAATTTATTAATATCATTTAATGATATTTAGTTGATTTTATTCTAAGAAAATTGTGAATTTTCTGTTAACAATTAATTTTGATAAATTTTAAAAGATTTATTCAAAATAAAACTTGACAGGAAATACAAATTTTGAATTTTAGAATAAGAACAGGTTTTAAAATTTGAAAAGAAGCAAAAAATATCGAATTTTAGGATTTTCGATGGTTTTTCTAAGTACTGGACAAAAACTATCGAATGAAATATTCGATAGTTTTTGAAAAAGAAAGGAAATCTATCGAAGGACATATCTCGATAGTTTTTGAGAATAAAATGAAATCTATCGAAAGAAATAAATTCTTTAATATTTTATATTTTCGATAGTTTTTCAGAAACACAAGAGTTCGATAGTTTTTAGTTTAAAAAGAAAAAGCTTTCGATGGTTTTTGAAAAGGTCGGTTTGAATTCTTATTTTTTAAAAATACTTTGATAGTTTTTCAAAACTATCGAAGTAAAATTGACCAGTTTACCCCTAAAATAAAACCATCGACAGTTCATTTTAAAACTATCGAACGTGAAAGGACGAAAATACCCCTGAAAGATCAGTAAGTATTTATATGGCCCTTAGACGGTTTTATTTTGTCATTTTCAGATCTAAGGAGTGATACATATATACTTACATATATTTACGATTAAGAACAATAAGAACTCGATAGTTTTCGTGTTTAACCGAGAATTACCCACAGTAAATCCAGTTTAACCACAGTGATTTCATTTTCAACAGTGAGAACTCTGTACTTTGTGATTAATGTGTTTTCTAATCTTGGTTTTGGTCAAAAATTCGAACCTTAAGTGATTGATACTGTTCTTGAATAGTAAGTTTTGGTTGAAATCATTTTCATTAGAAGTGTGTTTCAATTAAAATTACTCTTCTTAACTTAGAAAATTAGGGTTCTTAATTTGGGAGTTTTTAGTAGTTCGAAATTGATTAAGTGATATAAAGGGTAATTTTATTAAAAATTAAAATTTGGTTAATTAGTAATAATTAATTAAATTTAATTGGTATTAATTTTGGTTTAAAATTTAAATTTTCTGGAAAGTGTGAAAATACAATGGCCGGAGAATTTATTATTACCAAAACCAATCATGTCTCGTTTCAGAATCTGCAAGCCATTACGAATTTACAATTTCGTGCATGGGCAGAATTTCTGAACACACGATCGTTGGTGGCATATTTCTTGAATACTCTTGTAGTTCTTTGTATTGATCAATTGACTGCATTGTACACTACATCCACTGACACATCTGCGAATGGTATTAGTGCATTCAGTTTTATTGTGCCTGGCGGCAGAACAATAAGGGTGACGAAACATGATTTTAATAGGGTTTTACAATTTCCAACAGAAAACCTTGTTCCTGATCCCACAACTGAAGAAATACATGCCTTTTTCACTCTCATTAGAAGTCAACAACCTAACTTCTTGGTGGGAGAGTTTCTGAAGCATTATTTAACTAAGCCATGTAATTTCTTCTTTCATACACTTATCCATGTTTTTACTGCTAAGCTTACAAATCTGCATGGTATTCCCTTATTTCTTCAGAAAATAGGGTTTGACATTGCTAACAATAGGCATATAAACATAGGAAAGTTAGTGATTGATCAAGTGATTCTGTGCATGGGACCACTGGATGACAGAACAAGCATGGACGATGTGCTTTGTTTCTATCCTAGGTTCCTACAACTAATTCTCAATGATGTGTTAACAGACGATGATCGGGAAACATTTGAAGGTGAAGACACACATGAGTGCATGAGAATGAAGAGCAATGCCTTAACCGCTCTTATAAGGAAGAACAACTATCTTCCAGGGGTACCCACTGTTCTCACAGAATATCTAAGAACGGTGCCCCTACCACTTCTACCCCCAGGGGAACATGTAATTGAAGGTAATATTCCTCCACCTCAACCTGAAATGGCACCTGAACTAATGGATGTTGATCCAGAGCCCTCAGTGGCCATTCCTGACCAGGAGATTGCAAACCCACAATCTCTAACCACGGTCGAAGAGCCTTTGGACGAGCCAAATGAAAACATAAACGAACCTCCTTCCCCTCCTATACCCAGTATACAAACATCCATGAGTGTAGAGGGAGATAGTGCCAAAGCAGCACCACATAAGGAGACACGCCCTTCAACAGCAGCTCTGCCTACCTCTAAAAGGAGAAGAACAGAAACCGAGGCAATTGTTGATAGTTCATTTCTCTCATCCAAAGAACCCTTCACAGATTTTTCTGATTTTGATTGGGCAATGCTAACGAAAGCTATATCTGAACCAATAGCTCAATCAAGTAAGGAAGAATTGACGGAAGCAACTGGTGTTCCGACCATATTACGGTCAGGTTCACTGGTTGAAGGTTCTAAGAACCAAGGGTCTTCACAGACATCGAGAGAAGGCTCTGACCTAAATGCAAAATCTAAAGGGTCATTGCCTAGCTCCCCAGATGGAACATATCTGGATCATGCGGGTAAAGGGTCTGACGTAGGTGCAGATCGGCAACTCGGTGACAATGAATCAATTACTATTGAGGAGTCAACTGAGGTAAAGTCTTCACAGACTATTGAGGAAGCTTCAGGATCTCTGCTGTTAATAGAGCCTGATTCTAACCTCCTAGAGATTCAAACTCTAGATCCTTCAAAGGATACATCATCTACTGATGATCATCAACTTGGTTTAACCAAGGACGGGGACTTGCGAAGCCCCATTACACCACCGGTGACCTCCTTAAGGACGGCTACGGTGTTTTCTTCTGCAGGTACAACTAGCAAAAAGGGATTGAGTGAAACAAAAACACTTACACCTGGCCTGAGTGGGAAAGGAAAAATGAGTGAAACACCGACAGAAACGTTGAGTGTACACTCAGAGCCAAATGTGAGGAGTGACACCCTAACCCTGCCAAACATAGATGATCAGCTACTGCCTACAGAACGAGAAGTACATGTTTAATCCACCCTCAGGGAGATGGCAGTTCGTGACAAAGAAGGAAATCCATTATTCAGGGTTCCACTGCGACCTTCCTTTGACCAAGGGATCTCCTCTAGTCAAGGCAATGCTTCTTTAAAGATTATTCAAGAGAAGGTTGACTTGGCTGCAGCTGATTCCAGAAGAACATTCAGGGTCATTGGCAGTGCATCTGGCACTATAATAGGTACTAAGCAGGCAGTGGACTCTTTGAAGAAGGAAGCAATGGAAGAACTGGTCGAGTTGAGGACAGACGTCAAGGAATTAAAAGATGGATTCATGAATGAAGTATTTGCATTGTCACATGGACAGGAAGCTTTGAGAGAAGACGTTCTGGTTATCCGGGATGGTCAAGCGCGGGTAAAAGATGCAATGAACACACTTTCAAGAGTGGAGTCTAAGCTGAACAAGAGGATGGATCATATGAAAAAGACTATCAACTCAAGATTGGACAACATTGACCTGTCGCTAGCTTCTATGAATGAGATGAATAAGCAGATTATAGATTTCTTGGAGAATCAAGGTGACGGGGTGCAGTCTATTTGGAATATGTTGAGGAACCAACAACCCGGACCTTCACAACAACAACCTGATCCTTCTACTACCTTTTACAATGAGGATAACTACGTCGAGGATTCCTCAACTAAGGGGGAGAAAGTTGTAGAAGGGGAAACAAATGAAGTGACTAATGAAGGTTGGCAAACAACTGGATGGGGAGTTTGGGAAACCAATGAAGCTATTCCAGTTAGACAATACTGGATTTAGGACATTGTACAAGAAGAGGAAGGTGAAGAGGAATTTGAGGTCATGCAAGAGCAACCGATTCAGGAGGAGCATGAGCCATATTATCCGGAGCCAATAGAACATCCTATCTTGGATGATGATATGGAAGAAGAAGCAAATCCTCTATCACTGGAAGAAGAAGCTGCCTTGGAGATGGTGAAAGCTCAAAGAGCTGAAATAGATGCCAGGCAAGCTGAGAGAGAAAGACACCAAGCAGTTCTAAGGATTGAGAAGTTAAAAAGATCCAAGGTGTATGTTAAAGCTAGGAAGAAGAAGATGATGGATTTGGCAAATAAGCAAGGTACTGACTGGGAGATGGCTTATAAAACCTTTTGTGGAGTTGAAGACGGATTAGAAGTCAACGACAATGCGGAGGTGGAAGTCATAATTCAGGATATAAGAAGTGCAAATCCTGATGATCATACTTACTTCACTGCACTGAGGAATACTGTGATCTTTCTGAAAGCTGGGGTTAAAGCAAACGGTGCCTGGAACATATTGATCAACTTTCATGAGAAAGGTACCTTTGTGATTTCCACTAAGTTTTTTGAACAGAGAACATACACAGAACTGCAGGTTATGCTCATCAAGATACAGAGGACTACAAGGCTAAATGAACTGCTCCGTGAGCATGTTAAGGAGATCTTGATGAAAGTCGGTCCAGAGATTACTGAAGATCCTCCAATGGTTAGATTCATGACGAATGACTTGTTCAGAATCTGCTATTTGGCTGATGACAAACTGAGAGACTATCCAAGCAACTATCTAATATCAGTTGAGAAGTATCTTAGATCCACTGGATTCTCATCAACGGAGAAGGACAAAGCAACAGACACTCTTCGAAGATTTCTAATGGAGAATGTTCCTTACTATAGGAAAAGAGTGGAAAGAGGATTGGAAGTGCATCCCAGACTACCAAACATGCCAAAGCTAAACAAGAAAGATGTTAACATTGCATGGTTGTGGGCTGTAGTGGGTCAAGAGGTTGAGTACATTGGAAGACACATTCAAGGAGCAATCCTTAAACCTGGAGAACCTCTGCACTATCCTTCCGTGATTGATTATCAAGCTGCTAACTCCGATCAAATGATTGAAGAAGGTGAGATCGAAATGGACTGAAGACAAGAAGCAAAAGACAAAAAGAACTATCAGCTCAGACTAGAGGAGCAACTTCATTGTATAAAGTTTTATTGTTTTTTGATTTATGAAATCTGGAAATGTATATATATCTGATCCAGAATGCATTTAATATTATTTAAGCTGTCTTACTTTAATTAGTTTAATGTTTCCTTAGTTAGTTGAGTTATCCTCGAGGTATTTGCTTGTCGAACTCTATCCAATCAAATAGGGGGAGATTGTAAAGCATAATGTAACATAAGATGAAACAGATATAACTACAACTCAACAAAGGACAAGACAAACAATAATATTAACAGAAACACAGGAATCCAGAATCAAAGAAGATAAGGTAAACTCAAAAAATCAAAATACGTTATGTATTCTTGAAGTCCGTAAACAGGTCACGGAAAGAAGTTCATGAAAATGTTCAAGCCTCAGTGACAGCAAAAGAAACAAGACTTTCAAGACGACAGAAGTATGTGAATGATTTAGGGTTAGTACCACAGGATTCCAGTGATTTAATCGAAGCAACCAGATCAACAAAGGACTTATCAGCAGCACTGAATTGAAGACATAAAAGAAGAATTGATCAAGTGTTATTCATCTATGAACCAGACCAGTTGTACTAGGTGACGACACTTAAAAAGATCAGGTTGTTTTATCGTCTCAGAAGAAATTGATACAGTCTAAAACTGAAACACCCTGGAGCTCAAGAGATTTATTAAAGGATAAAAGACAAGGAAATGATTCGATAGTTTTTCTATTTAGAAAACTATCGAATGATATAAAAAGTGATTCTCAGAAAACCATTTAGAATCAATTTTACATTCAATAGTTTTGAATTAAAAACTATCGAATGGAAAATTGATTTAATCCATTCGATGCTTTTCTCAAATGGAGCAGGTGGAAAGTAATACTTTGATGATCAGTTGATGAAGATCCAATGGCCGGGAATTATCCAATTCTTTTGGTTCGATGGTTTTTCAAATGAAGACTATAAATAGAGTTTGAAGAAGTGTTCTTCTTCAGTTAAGGCAGAACACAGAAAGATCATTTACGAGGAGAGAGTTCTTGACAGAGAAATTTACAGAGAATTTAACATAGCTCAGAATTCTATTATTGTAGTGATTGTGTTTAACCTGAACTCATTATAGCTAATCCTACGGATTAAAATTTGTAGCACCCTTCGTGGTTTATATTTATAAAACGATATATTCCCCGACTCGTGTTTTGATTTGTAGTATTTGATTTTGAACTATATCACAAAGAATTATCCGTGAACGAAATCGAAGAATTTGTGAGTATCGTATTCAAGCCCCCCTTCTACGATACTTTGGACCTAACATATATATACTGTATTATTAAAACCGAAACATTGAAAGTTTGATAGTCGGTCGGTATGGTTCTCATATTTTGATATTTGTACTTTAGTTCTTTTATTTTTACTACTTTATTTAATTTATTAAAAACAACAATTTTATTCAAAATATAGTTTGGTAGTCGGTCGGTCAATACGACATTCATATTCTGATATTTGCACTTTAGTCCCTTTTCTTTTGCAATTTGACCTTAATTTATTAAAAACAACAATTTTATTTAAATATATTTTTAAAATATTGTCAAACACAAAACTCTTAAAACACAATTTAATCACGCTCAAACAGAAACATACACGTCAATTCAACATTAAGTTCAACAATCACATAAAACTATTCAAATTGAAGATGAACTTCAAACAAATTAAATATAAATGTAAAATAAGAAGAATATGAATGTTGTATGCATCACACTAACTCTATACTTGTAGTATAGATAAGAACAAATAATTATAAATATCATGTATACATGTTATCAATATGTGTTATTTAATAATGATTATTGTGCGATAAATAAAGTAATCCTCGTTCGAGGATTGAGACGGATTTGACGAATGAGTTCATGTTCGGAGTCTCCCCGACCCCGAAGTGACCGATCGTCCATACCTAAATTATTGTCTAATTTTTACACATGTTTTAACACTAATTTCATTAATTTAAAAATGAATAAGTCATAAATATGTAAATAAACTACTTGTAATATGTTATTTATGTTATATCAACGTTTAATAATACATTTTATATATTAAATATTTGAATAATTCAAATATATTGCGTAGTACAAGAAAAGTTCGACTCTGATGCAAGAAAATAGAATATATTATAGCTATGGATACATATACAAAATATTTGTTTAGTTAAAAAAAGATAAAAAGCACCACACATAATATTTTTTTTTAAACTTAATATTAATATTTTATAAGACTGGTAGTATATATGATTCTGTATGATATTTTTAGTATTAAAAAAATAAAGTTTAATAAATATTATAAATTACCTTAATTTTTACTCAAAAATTTAAATAATAATAAATATAGGAGAAGAAAGATGTGAGGTTTATGTCATATGATTTTTAGATCAAAATCGAAAAAAATCATGTAGCTCAATGGTTATAAGGATGGCTTCTTAATATAAGGGTAAAATGGTAACTTCGCAGAGGGTTTATTGACTCAAAATGCCCTTAAATTATTCACTTGTTCTCCTATTATATATAGAGAAGAGATAGATTACTATTTACTGTTCTGTTTACATTTAAGAAGTCATATGTGCAGGAAGAAAATTTCGAACAATTTATTTTTTGAAAATTATTTGCAGACCAGTTATTATGAAAAAGCATATACTTCCATTATTGAAAATGAACCAAGTGATAGAATTTACACACACCAATTAGCGCCTTGCTAATAATCATGTCCCAAACTCAATCCAGAGGATGAGAAACCGCACAATCTATGATGAAACTCTTCAATTCTTAGATGAAATTTTTTGGCTAGGATATAAACACTAGTAAACAGAATTAAATTCGACAAGGACCCAATGTTGCTCTTTATTTAAAGGTCACTTGTAGTTTTTAAATTAATGAATATAATTTGCAAGTGATCCTTCATCCTTGACTTTAACTAGCCGATGCCCGTCTTTTTTTGGTATTTTTTTCTGCTGTTGACAATTCATCCTCCCAGAAAAATGCAAGTGTTTCTTTTCTTACCATAGAATCCAACTTTGTAGATTTGTAAAGGATTTTCTAGCATTCACAGGCTGCAATCACAATCTGACCTCAAAGGAGTTTGCGGGGCTTAAGAAGATGAGATACAAAGTAAAGCATTGGAAATAGAAACACAAGAAGGTGGCTGTCCGATGACGCCAAGATCTACACAGCTCCAGCCTCCAGGGGAGATATACAGAGAAAACAGCTTAAATTCACTCATTGAAAAATATCCAAAAGTGTATTATCACTCAACTTTAGCAACAGAAGAGGAGCTTAGACCTTATACAGGTAGGTACAATAAGCTTGCAGCCTTGGACTACGTTGTAGCACTGGGGAGTGATGTTTTTGTGTATACTTATGATGGAAATGTGGCCAAGGCAGTGTGTCGCCACAAGTTTTGTGAAGGGTTTCACAAAACTGTTGATCCTGACAGGTAATGCAAAACATCACAGCAGATTCAGCCATTCTTCTATCGCAGTAACTAGTTTTGCCAGGATTTCATCTGATCAATATGTCTTTGAATTGATACAGAAGCAGTTTTGCAAAACCGGTGGATGCTGGATGAGAGTAAGCTAAGTTGGGAAGGTTCTTCGACCCAAATTAAGAACATACACGCAAAAAGGACTGCGGCACTGAACTATAGAATAGCAGGCATCAAGCCTAAACGTGCACAAAGTTTCTGTGCATATCCTTTACGTAGATGTATTTGTAAAATGTCCAAGGTCAATAGTAGCAAGAATTGTATATACATTATATAATTGAATTTTCGATAAACGAACGTCAAATGAATAATATTTTTGGGTCCCAACTTGGGACAATTTACAATTGAGTAAATGAATAATCTCACTAAATGCATTAATGAATAAATTTTATTGGAATCTTTAAAGCCCTATATAAATATAAATGAATATTCACTAAAATTAAAGCGATATAAATTTTATGGTATATGTCATCTAAGTCAAAAATTCATATATATTTTAATAGATTCTTAAGTATATTAATATTGGGTGTCATTCAAGGGGAACGAGTCGGACAGAAAATCATTACATAAATATTCATAATACATATTTTTATCATATTTTTTATTAGATATGATTATAAATTTCAATTATTAAATCAAAAAATGAAATTAAACTACTTTTTAAAAAAAAAAAAAATTAAAAATTAGTCAAATAGATCAAAGTGATTTTACAGCAGAATCAAATCTATCCAAAACGATTCTACAGTAGAATCAAATTTAAAATCAATGTTTTTATTCAATTTTTAATTTTTAATTTTTTTTATAAAGTTTGTATTTGCTAATATTATTTCTCTCTAGAACAATGGTCTTCTTATGAATAGCCTCAAGGTTAAAATAGTTCAAGTAAACTATACTTAATTTATACGTATAATTCATGTATGTATATTATTGAGTGTGAAGATAATATATAATAAAATTTTAATTTTTTAAATATTATCTTCTAGATACATTTGTATATTAAATTTTAAAACATCATTATCATAATAAAAAAAAAATATTGTCTAAATGTATAAATATTCATTTATCGATAATTGAATAAAATATTCATTAATCGATAAATAAATAATCTCGCTAAATGAATATATTTTATTGGTCCCAAGAGTATTCATTTATCGAGGTTCTACCGTAAAATGTAATTTTTTTTAGATATCTATCTATACTATCTATACTATATTATTAAAGCCGAAACATTGAAAGTTTTGGTTTTCGGTTTTCGGTTAGTTTTTTGTTTTCGGTACTTTTTCTAATTAATAAATTAATTATATAATCAAAATTCGGGAAAGTTTTATTCTACATTAATATTTCACTATATTTTACTACATAAAAATCAAATAATATTGAAATCTAATCAAAAAAATGGAAATGTGAGATCTAATTTGTTTAAATTTAGGATACACGGCTACAAATACACTTCTTTCTTTTTAGGATAACGAAAGCTATTACCTTTTATATTTGTTATTACTAAAATTTTTGTTTTCCAAAAATATGAGTTGCAATTCTTACTTGTTTATTTTAAAACATATTTTAATACTCTATTTAATAAATAAAAAAATAATATAAAAATAGTAACTAGCTGATTTCCTTTTATAATTAAAAAAAAATCTAACAAAATCTACTCCTTTTCCCAAAATATCACGACAATTACCTTTAAATTAAAACATAATATCTTTTATAGTTATTATCACTAAAATCTCTATTTTCCAAAATTATGAGGTGCAATCCTTACTTATTTATTTTAAAATCTATTTTAATACTCTATTTAATAAATAATAAAATAATATAAAAATAGTAACTAGCTGATTGCCTTTTATAATTAAAACATTTTTTTCTAACAAAATTTACTTCTTTTCCAAAAATATCACAGACAATTACCTTTAAATTAAAATATATTACCTTTTATATTTGTTAAATCTCTCTTTTCCAAAAATATCAAGTACAACCCTTACTTATATATTTTAAAACTTATTTTAATACTTTTAATTAATTAAAAAAACTTACCTATTTTAACAAGTGAACGTATTTTTTTAACAAATACAATTAATATAATTAAAACACATCTAAAAATATTATAGGTTGTTACTTTTTTTTTTAATTAAAACATGTTAGCTTTCCTATTTGTCTTTATTAAAAAAAGCTTACTTATTTTAACATGTCAACGTATTTTTTTAATAAATACAATTACTATAATTAAAACACTTCTAAAAATATCACGGATAATTACTTTTTTTTTTAATTAAAACATGTTAGATTTTCTATCTATCCTTATTATTATTATTATTTTATAATACCTCATTTATCTTCATCAACCCCATCTGTATTTTTTAATATATTTTTTATGTTTCAATTAATATTTAAGTTTCTCATTTTATAATTTATCCTATTAATTTTTACTTTTATTTTAATATTTTCCGTTCAAATTAAATTTTTTAATTTATTATTTTTTAAGATAGGTCAGTACATATGATATTGCATAATCGATAACTTGCATATCACTTGTAAAACACCTAAACCAAACACAAAAATCAAATAACTAACACAACGTAAATTAATATATATCGAATCAACACACATGCATGACTATGATGTTGGGGACACTCAAAATCAAAGAATCAGTACAAATTATATATTCATCATATTATAAATTATGTCATACTTTAAAATTGAACATATTAAACTTTTTAATCTATACTATATTATTAAAGCCAAAACATTGAAAGTTTTGGTTTTCGGTTTTCGGTTAGTTTTTGGTTTTCGGTACTTTTTCTAATTAATAAATTAATAATATAATCAAAATTCGGGAAAATTTTATTCTACATTAATATTTCACTATATTTTACTACATAAAAATCAAATAATATTGAAATCCAATCAAAAAAATGGAAATTTGGGATATAATTTGTTTAAATTTAGGATATACTGCTACAAATATACTTCTTTCTTTTTAGGATAACGAAAACTTTTTTCTAACAAAATTTACTCTTTTTCCAAAAATATCATGACAATTATCTTTAAATTAAAACATATTACTTTTTATATTTGTTATCACTAAAATCTCTATTTTCCAAAAATATGAAGTGCAATCCTTACTTATTTATTTTAAAACCTATTTTAATACTCTATTTAATTAATAATAAAATAATATAAAAATAGTAACTAGCTGATTTTCTTTTATAATAAAAAAAAATTTCAAACAAAATCTACTCCTTTTCCAATAATATCATGACAATTACTTTAAATTAAAACATAATATCTTTTATATTTGTTTTCACTAAAATCTCTATTTTCTAAAATTATGAGGTGCAATCCTTACTTATTTAATTTAAAATCTATTTTAATACTCTATTTAATAAATAATAAAATAATATAAAAATAGTAACTAGCTGATTGTCTTTTATAATTAAAATATTTTTTTTCCTAACAAAATCTACCTTTTTCCCGAAAATATCACGGGCAATTACATTTAAATTAAAATATATTACCTTTTATATTTGTTATCACTAAAATCTCTATTTTCCAAAAATATCAAATGCAGCCCTTACTTATATATTTTAAAATTTATTTTAATACTTTTAATTATTTAAAAAAAACTTACCTGTTTTAACAAGTGAACGTATTTTTTTAACAAATACAATTAATATAATTAAAACACATCTAAAAATATTATAGGTAGTTGTTTTTTTTAATTAAAACATGTTAGTTTTCCTATTTGTCCTTATTAACAAAAACTTACTTATTTTAACATGTCAACGTATTTTTTTAATAAATAAAATTAATATAATTAAAACACTTCTAAAAATATCACGGATAATTACTTTTTTTAATTAAAACATGTTAGATATTTTATCTGTCCTTATTATTATTATTATTTTATTATAAAATAATATTAATAATACCTCATTTATCTTCCTCAGCCCCATCTGTATTTTTTAATAATTTTTTATGTTCCAATTAATATTTAACTTTCTCATTTTATAATTTATCATATTAATTTTTTCTTTTATTTTAATATTCTTGCCTTCAAAATATCTAAATTAGAAAAAAAAGTGCATTACCTTACATTATTTTGAACTTTTCTCTATTATAATCTAAATATTCTCATAATATTTTTTTAATGAAATTACCATTTTAACATAGTGGTCTCCTAAACTTTCTTTTATTATGTAATATAATAGAAAATACAGGAATGTTTTGGTAAATAATAAGTTAATAAATTAGATCGGTCTTGTATAAAAAAATTAAGAAATTAATACCAAAAATTAGAAAAAATCTGAATTGCCTTTTAAACATTTACCAATGGAGGAAATAAAACAAATATAAAAAGTTTAATATGTTCAGTTTTAAAGTATGACATTAACTCCTTATATATAATAAGCGTAAGGGAGATCTTATCCAAAACTTTGGTCGGTCACTGTACTACCAAAAGTATACGATCCGTTGGATTATAAAACTATAAATATTCAAATCGATGAGGACCGTCAGATATAATATTAAAAATTGTATTTGATTAATAATAGGATAGTATTTAAATACTAAAATGTGTATTTTGATAATTTAAACCTATTATAAATGAGTTTTCTATATTGAATAGAAATCTTTATGTAAAAATTCGTAATTATCCTTTCTCTTTATTTTATGGATAGTTCCAGTTAGATAGATAATTTTGTAAGCTTCGCGTGGGCTGTAAAATCGTTAAAATCTGTTGTCTAAAACTCAAGACAGAGCCCAAGAGCCCAAACAGTAAAGTTATTATCTAAATTTTAATAAATATTTTTTTATTATTGTAGCACCAATTTAATTTTTTTTCCTAATTCTTTTAAATTTATAAATTATTTGTTTATTTCAATAAAATATTAAAATCAATTTAAGAAAAAATGAAAATCGATTTGGTCGTGTACGATCAGTATACGACCAAATTAATAATTATAGTTAGATCTTAAATAGATCGATGAGAATTGTTATGTTTAATATTAAAAAGTGTATCTGATTAATAACATAATTATATTTAAATACTAAAAAGTGTATTTTGATAATTTAAAATTTTTCTATGTAAAAATTCTTAAATATCTTTTCTCTTGAATTTATGTATAGTTCCAGTTAGATAATAATTGTTAAACCAAATATCAAGATAACAATTCATATCGATTACAATGATACCCTAGACTTAGGAGAACTCCTGTACATGAATAACTTTAAACACTTTTTTTCTGAAGGAACATAACAATTCGATTAATTCAAATTATAATTATATTATTTTACATATAACAAACATAAAAGCATAATATCAAAATATTATTAAAATGTTGAGGGTTTTATATTCATAAACGATAATTTTGAATATAATACTTATATTAAAATGTGTATTTGATTAAATGTAGGATTATATTTAAATACTAAGAAGTGTGCATATTTTATTAAGTTTTATATCATAACTAATCAAATATTATTTATTATTAAATAATAAATTATACGTAAATGGTGATTTTGTTTTATAAGAACTCATGTAGACCTAATTTCATTGTTAGCAGAACTATATTCATATTAAAAAAAACTTTATTTTGAAATTTTAGACTCAGCTACAGAAGAGCCAAACTTTTTAAACCTATATACATTGTAAATTATTAAATTCGAAACTTTAAAAGTTTGCTAATCAATTAGTATAGCACTTTTCTGAAAAATCGTACTTTACAAAAAATATTATCAAATAACATATGTCTGCAAGAAAAAATGAAAAAATTATTATTTTTCAAAAAAACCTATAAATTTTAATATGTTGTTGGTAGATTCAAACCTTAGATCATTCTACATGATAATTTTACTTTATATCTAACGTTTTTCAACAATTTAATTTGAAAGATTCAACGATTATGGATTGAGTGATCAAACAAAGCGACCAAACTTAACTTATAAGGAAGCTTTCATTATTTAGTCTTTAATATAATAACATAGATATTTACCGGATATACTATAAAAAATGAAATTTATACAGAAATTTGATCACGGTGTACTACTTTAAAAAAAGAACTATTACAAAAAAAGTATATTTTAATTGATAATTTATTTTCTCAAAAGTTCAAAGTTCCCGCATCTTTAACATATTACAAAAAAGAGTATATTATATTTTAGCAATAAATATTTAAAAAAATTATAAATATTAAGAAAAATTGATGATGTTATCATGGTAGTTTGGTCCTTAATACCGCCAAAACATTCTCAACCGTTAGATCCAATACTTTTAAAAATACATGATCAAGATTATATCATATAAAAAGAAGTTATTATCTAAAAATGATATAAGTTAAAAGATATTATATTAGGATTGGATTTTCTAAAAAGTCAAAACATAAAAATAGTTGTAATTAAATAAGGAAACTCATTTAATACCAAAATAATAAAAATCGTTTAATGTTAAATAGATAGGTGAAAACCGTTAGATTTAACATTAAAAACTGTATTTGGTTAATAAATGGTATTCTAATAATCTAAATTACATATAAGTAGATTTCCTAAATCAAATAGAATTCTCAACATTAAATTTCGTCACTTTATTCTCTTTTTAGTTTTAGAATAGTTTTTAATTGAAAAAGAACTATTAAACCACAACTAAATTAAAGATTATTTTGTGAATTTCATGTGGACTATAAAATTGGCAAAATCTAATTTTTATAACTCAATATAAACAAATATTAAATTGAGTGTGTAAAATATAATAAATATCAAAAATTTCAACTATAATTTTTTTGGCTAAATCTTTTTTAACAATAATTTAATCATGTAAACTAATAACTTTTATATATTAAAATATTCATAAATAAATATAATTATAAATATTAAAAAAACAATCGTGTGTTGCATGGGTAATAAAAATATAATTATAAACAAAATAATTATAAATAAAATTTAAGTAACCGTGCATCGCACGGGCTAAGCTAGTAATTTATAATATGATAAATATATAATTTGTACTGATTCTTTGATTTTGAGTGTCCCCAACATCATAGTCATGCATGTGTGTTGATTCGATATATATTAATTTACGTTGTGTTAGTTATTTGATTTTTGTGTTTGGTTTAGGTGTTTTACAAGTGATATGCAAGTTATCGATTATGCAATATCATATGTACTAACCTATAACCCGTGCACAGTCTTAAAAAATAATAAATTAAAAAATTTAATTTGAACAGAAAATATTAAAATAAAAGTAAAAATTAATATGAAAAATTATAAAATAAGAAACTTAAATATTAATTGAAACATAAAAAATATTAAAAAATACAGATGAGGCTGATGAAGATAAATAATGTATTATAAAATAATATTAATAATAAGGATAGATAGAAAATCTAACATATTTTAATTAAAAAAAAAAGTAATTATCCGTGATATTTTTAGAAGTGTTTTAATTATAGTAATTGTATTTATTAAAAAAATACGTTGACATATTAAAATAAGTAAGCTTTTTTTTAATAAGGACAAATAGGAAAACTGACATGTTTTAATTAAAAAAAATAACAACCTATAATATTTTTAGATGTGTTTTAATTATATTAATTGTATTTGTTAAAAAAATACGTTCACTTGTTAAAATAGGTAAGTTTTTTTAATTAATTAAAATAAGTTTTAAAATATATAAGTAAGGGTTGTACTTGATATTTTTGAGAATCAACACCTAGAGGGGAGGGGTGAATAAGTGTTATAACTAACAATGACCGATTTTAATTATTACCAAGTTATGTGACTAAAAAAACAAAAATCAGTCTGATTTTGCTGTCTGGCAGCTTACTGAGTTTACAGAATATAGAGTGACAGCTAGCTACGTAGTTCAAAGCAGAATAAAATATGTGCCGAAAATAAAGAACACACAGCAATTTTAGCCAGGTTCGACCCCTATCTCCTATAGGTCTACGTCCTGGTCCTTTACCAACACGGCAAAGGAATATATTATTGATCAAAGTGAATTACAATTACACAATACAATAATATATCTCCCTGATCTCCCTGTTACTGTTAGCAGCTTGCTGAAACACCTTGTTCCTTGAACACAGCTCTCTAAGTACTATACTAATCCAAGTATAAACTCCTCTAGCTATCAAGTTCCTTGAACCCTTGTTTCCCAAGCTCACAAAACCAGCAACTACCAACTTACAAGTTGAACAATACAAGTATAATCAATTACAGTTGAATATATGAACTCTAATCAAAGATATAAGATGTAATATATATTAGAGCTCAAAAGTATATGAAAGATATATCAAATCAGTTTGTAAAACACTTGTGTTTTCTTTTGAATGTAGTCCAACAGCTAGAATGAAAACCACACAAGTCTTTTTATAATGAAACAATGATTTTGAATTAATCGATCAACAACTAACGGTCTTGACTACCAAGTCTCACGTATTGTGTTCCTTGATTAATTCAAACCAACGTTCATGAAATCAACGTTCAGAAACCAGATGAGTTAGAGAAGGAACGTTAAGAAAGACAAATTCAATCTGGTTTGAAAAGCCCATAAAATAATAGAAGTTGTTAGATAATAAACAACGTATATCAACTTCCTTTATTTTAGGAACTATATATATATATATAATACATTTGAAAATATTTGAGCCCATATATATATATATATATATACCTTATATAACTGATAGAGTCCTTACAAAACGTTTCCAAGAAGATTTCCTATAAAATAGGACTGAAACTCTATCTGCTGGAAGTGTTGCCAGCTTGCTGCCTGCATACAAAATTTAGTCTGCCAGCTTCCTGCCTGCATAGAAAATTAGTCTGCCAGCTAGCTGCTACAACATGTTTTGTTAGAAAATACAAAGTTTTTATCTCCTGCAAAACCATGTTAGTACAACATACTTAACCCAGCTTACTGCTATAGTGTTATCATCAAAATACCAGGGTTTCAATCTCCCCCTTTTTGATGATTACACACCAATATTCAGGAGCAAAATACTCCCCCTAAAATTATGCTTCCTCTGCAAAAAGATTAGCATTCTATCCAAGCAGTTAAGCATATTTTCATGGCATCACATTAAAATTTAGCATTAGCATAAATTCATATTAAAAACATGTGACCCAAAGAGTAACTAAGTAACTAAAAACTCCCCCTAAATCACACATGCAATTATCCTGAATTTTCTCCCCCTTATTCATCAAAAAGGTTATTCACATGTTATCATAATATAAAATTCAAATCAGCATGGATTATCATGTTAAGTGAGCTAATATTACCAGACAATTGTAGGCAGCTTGCTGTCTAGACATTGCACATGCCAATTTCCCTACGAAGAACAGAAAATCTTTCTTCGGCCAATGGCTTAGTGAAGATGTCAGCTAGATGGTATTCTGTAGAAACAAATAGTAGCTCAATTTTTCCTTTTGCAACATTATCTCTCAAAAAATGATGTCGAACATCAATATGCTTCGTTCTTGAGTGATTCACCGGATTTTTTGAAATGTTTATTGTGCTTGTATTGTCACAATAAATTGGAATCTTGTCGTATTTGATGCCATAGTCCCTGAGTGTTTGTATCATCCAAAGAATTTGGGCACAGCAGCTTCCTGCAGCTAAATACTCACCTTCTGCAGTGGATAATGCAACATAAGCTTGCTTCTTGCTTTGCCAAGACACCAAACTCTGTCCTAAAAATGCACAAACACCACTTGTACTCTTGCGATCAGTTTGACAACCTGCATAATCTGCATCACTAAACCCAACAAGATCAAAAGCATTTGTGATTGGATAAAATAAACCAAGAGTAATTGTGCCACTCAAATATTTGAATATTCTTTTAATCGCACTCAAGTGAGACTCTTTTGGTTTAGATTGAAATCTCGCACATACACAAACACTATACATTATATCAGGTCTAGAAGCAGTAAGATATAATAAACTACCAATCATACCTCTATACTTGCGAACATCAACATCTATACCTTGTTCATCTGCTGTCAGCTTGCTGGCAGGAGTCATTGGTGTTGATTTCGGCTTGATATTTTCAAATCCAAATCCGTTTAGTAGATTCTTGATATACTTGGATTGATGCACATAAATACCCTCTGGAGTTTGCTTAATTTGAAGACCCAAAAAATAGTTGAGCTCTCCCATCATGCTCATGTCAAACTCACTATGCATACACTTAGAAAACCACTTACACATAGCATCATTAGTAGATCCAAAAATAATATCATCCACATATATTTGTACAACTAAAATATCAGTACCATTATGTTTAGTAAATAATGTGGGATCAATTTTACCTCGAATGAATCCATTTTTGATCAAAAACTTACTTAACCTTTCGTACCATGATCTAGGAGCTTGCCGCAATCCATATAATGCCTTCTTCAACTTGAAAACATAATTTGGAAATTGCTCATTCTCAAAACCAGGGGGTTGCTTGACATAAACTTCTTCCTTTAAGAATCCATTAAGAAATGCACTTTTCACGTCCATTTGATGTAGCTTGATCTTCTTGAAGCATGCAAATGAAAGTAGCATCCTTATTGATTTGAGCCTTGCAACCGGGGCATAAGTTTCCTCAAAATCTATTCCTTCTTGTTGATTATATCCTTGTGCAACTAGTCTTGCTTTGTTTCGAGTAACCGTACCAAATTCATCAACTTTGTTCTTGAAGACCCATTTAGTACCAATGATTGAAGCATCTTTAGGTGGCTCCACAAGTTCCCAAACATCACATCTTTCAAATTGATTGAGTTCTTCTTGCATTGCCATGATCCAATTCTCATCTTGAAGTGCTTCTTTAACATTCTTTGGTTCCTCTTGAGCTAGAAAGGCTGCAAATGCACAAAAGTTGGCTTGACCCTTCCTTGTCTTGATTCCTTCTGATTTATCACCAATGATCAACTCTGGAGGATGGTTCTTCACTGTTCTTGTTGACTTTGGCAAAGAATGTTGAGCTATGACTTCCTCATGTACTCGAATTCGCTTGGATGGAGGAGAAACTTCACCACCTTCATATATAGGCATCTTTTCTTGTGATCTTTGACCTCTTGGACCTTCCAAGGTGAGCTTTGACAACTTAGCAATAGTTTCATCTACTGGAGAAGAGGTTTCAGTTTGCTTTTCAGCTGCTGTAGTTGTCTCAGGCTGGTTGGCAGCTTGCTGCGATACAGTATTTGTCACTGGCAGCTGGCTGTCATCACCTGCACCTGCAATATCTTCCTCATCTCTTGACAGATCAACATTAGACTCTTGAAATGAAACATCTATAGACTCTTCAACAATACGTTTAGATGTATTATACACTCTATAAGCACGACTTGTTAAAGAATAACCCAAAAATATTGCTTCATAAGATTTAGCATCGAATTTACCAACTCGATCAATAGTTTTAAGCACAAAGCACCTGGAGCCAAATACTTTGAAATATCCAATGTTTGACTTCTTATTCTTCAGCAATTCATATGGATTTTTGTTGAGAATGGGCCTGATAAGCACTCTGTTCAGAACGTAGCTTGCTGTGTTGACTGATTCTGCCCAGAAACTCCTTGGCAGTTTGCTCTCTTGCAGCAAAGTCCTTGCAGTTTCTTGCAAAGAGCTGGGTTTGTATCAACAGTAGATAAACAGCAGCCTACTTCCTGCATCTCAAAGTCCAACATATATATATTTCCTTCCCTTCTAGCAACTAGGGGGACTTTGTTAGTGCCAACATTAATAGTACATTTCTTTTTATCAAAAACAACAGTATGTCCATCATCATATAACTGACTTATACTAAGCAAATTATATTTAAGACCTTGAACATATTGTACTTTATCAATAGAAATGTTACTATTACCAATTGTTCCTTTGCCAAGTATACAGAGTGTTTTGTTATCACCAATTGTAACACTACCACCCCTTTTCATCTTGAGGCTAAGGAACTGAGATTTGTCTCCACACATATGTCTTGTACATCCACTATCCAATATCCATTGATTTACATTGACTTTGACCACAAGACATACCTACAAAACAAAGAACAAACAACTCAACGTTTTGGTACCCAAATTTTGTTGGGTCCAGCATGATTAGTTGATAAAACATAAAGAACATTCAATTCAGATTTATTGATCCACATTTGGACCACTTTAGATGCTCGATTTCCTGTTCTCCTTGTTCTGGTAGCTTGCTGCCCAGAAGCAGTCTGTCTGTTCCAGCTTGCTGGCTTAGTGTTCTCTGTCGGGCAGTGGTGTGACAAATGACCTTTCTTTCCACATTTGTAGCAAATTTTCCACGGCATAGCATAATTATATGGTATACCCTGTTTGCCTTCATATTGAAAAGCCTTGGTCTTTGATGTAGAAGCCATTCCAAGTCCTTCTTTATCCATAGGAACCTTTGTTTGTTTCATAATAGTCTTTAATACTTCCTCTCCTTGAACAAATTTTCCCATGCCTTTCTCAAGCCTTGTAACTTCAGCTTCCAATTCCTTTATCTTCTCAGCTTGTTGAGTAGCTTCAATTGAGATGGATTCTCTGATTTGGAATGTTTCAAGACATACATCTCTAGCTTCAATTTCTGCACGCAGCTCGCTGAGTTCCTTCATCAATGTATCATTTCTCTTGAGAAGTAATTTATTGAACCCCTCAAGTTGTGTTAACTTTCCTTTGAGATCAGAAATAAGATCTTCATGATTGTTTGATGGAATCTTTTCAGCCATTAGCTCAGAAATCATCTTTCGAAGAGAAGCATTTTTCTTTTCAAGCTCGTTATTCTCATTCTTTAATTCCATGAACTCTACAATAGATATATTACTATGTTCCTGCATGGTTAGTGATTCCAATATAACATTTTCAGAAGATATGTTAAACTGAAATGAGTTTACCGCACTAGATTCAACATCGGAGTCCGAATGTGATACATCACTATTTACAAGGACTTCTTCGGTGTTTCCTCGAACCATATCATTATCAATGCCAACCAATGCAATATTTAGCATATCTTCGCTTGAGTCTTCATTGGAATTAAATTCCTCTTCACTCCAAGTGATTTGAGCCTTTGCTTTGTTTTTGTCTCTTGAGGCAGCTTGCTGCTTTGACTTGAAACATTCTTCCTCTGATTTTGTTGTAGCTTTATAATGCATTTTTAAGGTATCCCATATATCCTTTGCTGTGCTACATGAAGAAACCTTGTCAAAATCTGAATTTGAAAGACCACATATTAGTGTGTACCTTGCTCTTCCATCATAGCTTGTTTTCATCAATTCTGCCTCGGTAAGATCATCAACATCTTTTGGCTTGCCATTATTATCCAAAAAAGTGAATGGACCGTCCTTAACGACTCTCCACTCAAATGGATTTTTGCTCAAGAACACCTTCATCTTTAGTCTCCATAAATCATAATTTTCTACCCCATTAAGAAGTGGTGGCGTGTTTAATGATTCTCCCTCTACATAAAAGTGTGCCATAGGATCTGTACTTTCCTGTTACAGAAATGTTAGTACACCAAAGCTCTGATACCAATTGAGAATCAACACCTAGAGGGGAGGGGTGAATAGGTGTTATGACTAACAATGACCGATTTTAATTATTACCAAGTTATGTGACTGAAAAAAACAAAAATCAGTCTGATTTTGCTGTCTGGCAGCTTACTGAGTTTACAGAATATAGAGTGACAGCTAGCTACGTAGTTCAAAGCAGAATAAAATATGTGCCGAAAATAAAGAACACACAGCAATTTTAGCCAGGTTCGACCCCTATCTCCTATAGGTCTACGTCCTGGTCCTTTACCAACACGGCAAAGGAATATATTATTGATCAAAGTGAATTACAATTACACAATACAATAATATATCTCCCTGATCTCCCTGTTACTGTTAGCAGCTTGCTGAAACACCTTGTTCCTTGAACACAGCTCTCTAAGTACTATACTAATCCAAGTATAAACTCCTCTAGCTATCAAGTTCCTTGAACCCTTGTTTCCCAAGCTCACAAAACCAGCAACTACCAACTTACAAGTTGAACAATACAAGTATAATCAATTACAGTTGAATATATGAACTCTAATCAAAGATATAAGATGTAATATATATTAGAGCTCAAAAGTATATGAAAGATATATCAAATCAGTTTGTAAAACACTTGTGTTTTCTTTTGAATGTAGTCCAACAGCTAGAATGAAAACCGCACAAGTCTTTTTATAATGAAACAATGATTTTGAATTAATCGATCAACAACTAACGGTCTTGACTACCAAGTCTCACGTATTGTGTTCCTTGATTAATTCAAACCAACGTTCATGAAATCAACGTTCAGAAACCAGATGAGTTAGAGAAGGAACGTTAAGAAAGACAAATTCAATCTGGTTTGAAAAGCCCATAAAATAATAGAAGTTGTTAGATAATAAACAACGTATATCAACTTCCTTTATTTTAGGAACTATATATATATATAATACATTTGAAAATATTTGAGCCCATATATATATATATATACCTTATATAACTGATAGAGTCCTTACAAAACGTTTCCAAGAAGATTTCCTATAAAATAGGACTGAAACTCTATCTGCTGGAAGTGTTGCCAGCTTGCTGCCTGCATACAAAATTTAGTCTGCCAGCTTCCTGCCTGCATAGAAAATTAGTCTGCCAGCTAGCGGCTACAACATGTTTTGTTAGAAAATACAAAGTTTTTATCTCCTACATGTTAGTACAACATACTTAACCCAGCTTACTGCTATAGTGTTATCATCAAAATACCAGGGTTTCAATTTTTGGAAAATAGAGATTTAACAAATATAAAAGGTAATATATTTTAATTTAAAGATAATTGCCCGTGATATTTTCGGAAAATAAGTAGATTTTGTTAGAAAAAAATGTTTTAATTATAAAAGACAATCAGCTAGTTACTATTTTTATATTATTATATTATTTATTAAATAGAGTATTAAAATAGATTTTAAAATAAATAAGTAAGGATTGCACCTCATAATTTTGGAAAATAGAGATTTTAGTGATAACAACTATAAAAGATATTATGTTTTAATTTAAAGGTAATTGTCGTGATATTTTGGGAAAATAAGTAGATTTTGTTAGATTTTTTTTAATTATAAAAGGAAATCAGCTAGTTACTATTTTTATATTATTTTTTTATTTATTAAATAGATTATTAAAATATGTTTTAAAATAAATAAGTAAGGATTGCAACTCATATTTTTCGAAAACATATATTTTAGTAATAACAAATATAAAAGTTAATAGCTTTCGTTATCCTAAAAAGAAAAAAATATATTTGTAGCAGTGTATCCTAAAATTAAACAAATTAGATCCCACATTTCCATTTTTTTATTAGATTTCAATATTATTTTATTTTTATGTAGTAAAATATAGTGAAATATTAATTTAGAATAAAACCTTCCCAAATTTTGATTATATTATTAATTTATTAATTAGAAAAAGTACCGAAAACCAAAAACTAACCGAAAACCGAAAACCAAAACTTTCAATGTTTCGGCTTTAATAATACTAGTAAATAACCCATGTAAGACACGGACCTTAAAAAATAATAAACTAAAAAATTTAATGTGAACGGAAAATATTAAATAAAATAAAAATTAATATTATAAATTATAAAATGAGAAACTTAAATATTCATTGCAACATAAAAAAATACAAATGAGGCCGAGTAAGATAAATGAGGTATTATTAATAATATTTTATAATAAAATAATATTAATAATAAGAACAGATAGAAAATCTAACATGTTTTAATTAAAAAAAGTAATTGCCCGTGATATTTTTAGAAGTGTTTTAATTATGTTAACTATATTTATTAAAAAAATACGTTGACATGTTAAAATAAGTAAGTTTTTTTAGTAAGGACAAATAGAAAAGTTAACATGTTTTAATTAAAAAAATTAATTGCCCATAATTTTTTTAGATGTGTTTGAATTATATTAATTGTATTTTAAAATAAAAATACGTTCACTTATTAAAACAAGTAATTTTTTTAAATAATTAAAAGTATTAAAATAAGTTTTAAAATATATAAGTAAGGGTTACACTTGATATTTTTGGAAAATAGAGATTTTAGTCATAACAAATATTAAAGGTAATATATTTTAATTTAAATGTAATTGCCCGTGATATTTTTGGAAAATAAGTAAATTTTGTTAGAAAAAAAAGGTAAGTTTTTTTTAAATAATTAAAAATATTAAAATAGGTTTTAAAATATATAAGTTGCACTTGATATTTTTGGAAAAGAGAGATTTTAATGATAACAAATATAAAATGTAATATATTTTAATTTAAAGGTAATTGCCCGTGATATTTTTGGAAAAGAAGTAGATTTTGTTAGAAAAAAACGTTTTAACTATAAAAGGCAATCAGCTAGTTACTATTTTTATATTATTTTATTATTTATTAAATAGAGTATTAAAATAGGTTTTAAAATAAATAAGTAAGAATTGCACCTCATATTTTTGGAAAATAGGGATTTTAGTGATGATGTGTTTTAATTATATTAATTGTATTTGTTAAAAAAAATACTTTCACTTGTTAAAATATGTAAGTTTTTAAAAAAAAAATTAAAAGTATTAAAATAAGTTTTAAAATATATAAGTAAGAGTTGCACTTGATATTTTTGGAAAATAGAGATTTTAGTGATAACAAATATAAAAGGTAATATATTTTAATTTAAAGGTAATTGCCCGTGATATTTTTGGAAAAAAAGTAGATTTTTTTTAGAAAAAAAATGTTTTAATTATAAAAGGCAATCAGCTAGTTAATATTTTTATATTTTTATATTATTTATTAAATAGAGTATTAAAATAGATTTTAAAATAAATAAGTAAAGACTGCACCTCATATTTTTGGAAAATAGAGATTTTAGTGATAACAAATATAAAAGATATTATGTTTTAATTTAAAGGTAATTGTCGTGATATTTTTGGAAAAGGAGTAGATTTTGTTAGATTTTTTTTTAATTATAAAAGGCAATCAGTTAGTTACTATTTTTATATTAATAGCTTAAAACCCGTGCGATGCACGGATTGCTAATTGTTATTTTATTATTATATTTTAAATATTTTATTAATTATATTTGTTAAAAAAAAATAAGTAGGCATGTTAAAATAGCTTAATACTTTTAATTAATTAAAAACATTAAAACATATTTTAAAATAAATAAAAATAAAAAATGTAACATATATTTAGTTTAAATAGGTAAATGCACGTGATATTTTTGAAAAATGAGGTTTTAAAATTTAATAATTAAAAGTATTTAAATTCGTTTTAAAATAAATAAGTAAAGGGTTTCCTGTGATATTTTTGGGAAAAAAATGAATTTTAGTGAGAAAAATAGAAAAAGTAAATTGAAAAACACAATTTCCCATGATATATTTAGAAAAGAAGGGACTTTGTTAGAAAAAATCTCTAATGTGTTTTAGAGTAATTGGTTATAAATAGGTATTTGATTATTTATATTTTAATATTCTTAGTGATTGCATTTGTTAAGAAAAATAAGTAGACATGTTAAAATAGGTAAACTTTTAAATAATAATTATAATATTATAGGTTTAAAAATAAATAACTAAAGGTTTGTCCGTAATATTTTTGGAAAATGAGGGGTTTTAGTATGGAAAAATAGAAAAACTAACATGTTTTAGTTAAAAAAGGTAACTGTCATGTTTGAAAAAGTAGGGGAATTTGTTAGAAAAAATAATGTATTTTAGGGAAAAAAGGTAATTGGTTATAAATAGGCAATATTATTATTTAATAATATATTTCTATAAATAAGTAAGGTTAATTAAGTAAAAACACGAAATAGAGTTAAGGGCAATTAAGTAAAATCACAACGTACCATACCGACCAACCAAACTTTTAATGTTTCGTCTATTATATAATAGTATTGATTTTATTATATATTCAATAGAGTATTAAAATAGGTTTTGAAATAAATAAGTAAGGATTGCACTCATATTTTTGGAAAACATAGATTTTAGTAATAACAAATATAAAAGGTAATATGTTTTAATTTAAAGATAATTGTAATGATATTTTTGGAAAAGGAGTAGATTTTGTTAGAAAAAAAAATATTTTAATTATAAAAGCCAATCATCTAGTTACTATTTTGGTAACTTAACAATAAAACAATTCCATTAAAGATTTGATTTGTAGTATCTTTCGTTATCCTAAAAAAAAGAAGTATATTTGTAGTAGTGTATCCTAAATTTAAACAAATTAGATCCCACATTTCTATTTTTTTTTTATTAGATTTCAATATTATTAGATTTTTATGTAGTAAAATATAGTGAAATATTAATGTAGAATAAAGCTTTCCCAAATTTTGATTATATTATTAATTAGAAAAAGTATCAAAAACCAAAAACCGACCGTTAACCGAAAACCAAAACTTGCAATGTTTCGGTTTTAATAATACTAGCCTATAACCCGTGCAAGGCACGGGTCTTAAAAAATAATAAACTAAAAAATTTAATGTGAACAGAAAATAGGTAAGTTTTTTTAAATAATTAAAAGTATTAAAATAAGTGTTAGGTCCTGATAAGTTTGTAGAAGGGGGGTTGAATACAAACTATACCGTTTTATCGAAATTTGTTCGTTTAAGATTAAACTGTTTAGAACAAATTAGTGGGGAATAAAAACTGAAACAATATTCAAGTTAAATAGAAACTCTATTAAACTTGAGGAGTGTTACAACTTTGATCACTGATTACAAAGAACTTAATAAAACAAATCTAGAATAAATTCGACATGAATTTATCTATTTTTGTAATAAAAAGGATCGAATACTAAAAAGTAGTTCGATATAAAATCTAGGGATTATGATCCGCTAGAAAGCTAAAGCAGTACAAGAGATTCAGTTCCTATGAATTAAATGTTATGAACCAAACAAGAATTAATTCTCCTGAAGAAATTAATGCCTTTGCCGTTTGAAGAAGTAATGAAGACAGAGAGAGAAATGTAATGTTTTAAGGTTTCTGTGTCTTTTCTTTCTTCAGTTGTGTGTCTTTTTTAAAGTCTCCTGCCTTGTCTTTATATCAATTGCTTTTCTTTTTAACTCCCACGTGCAGGCCACTTCAACAGAATAGATTAAGCCTTGGAAGACTTACAGAAAAACAATCCAATTTGCCTTGGAAGACTTTCGGGAAGACAATCTTTGTGCTAAGAAGACAATCGGTAAGACAAGGGAATGGCCTAGGAAGACTTTCGGGAAGACTCACTTGTGAGTCTTCCTAGTTCATTTTTCTAAGTCTTCCTAGTTCAAACCTAAGTCTTCCTAGTTCATATTTATTCTAATTTAAATAATTAACTAAATAAATTATGTATTAAATTAATTCTTTGCAGAATTAAATTAATAAATAATATACTTAATAATATTAATTATTTATAAGAGAATAAAATAGAATTAGTTGACTTCTCAATTAATTCCAGAATCACTTAAACAACTTAGATAAATAACAAACAAAATAGTACGTTGACACTCGATGCACTGTCTGGTTCATGAGTGACTAACGACAATGTCTGTTCTTTATCTATTTAACTTTAAGCAGTGATTCACTACCTTCTCATTCAAGAACTCCGTAATCAGTATCTTTTTCTGTCACCACTTGAAATCTCTGTCACTTTAATAAATCCACTGAGCTTGAATACTTCATTGAGGCTTGATCAATAAATTGAGCTTCTTTCAATGTAGAATCACTTCAAGTCTGTAGATGACTTTAATCTTCATTCTTTGACAGATATAACCTTCTGAGATTCCTGTGACAATTGATTTTTATTATTTACTTATTACATCTTAATTAAAGTTGAGTAGAATCCTCGGTGTTTACAAATAGGCCTGGACATATGCCTTTCAATCTCCCCCTATTTGTTTGTTAGACAATAACAACCAAATACCTCTAGAGGATAACTCAACTAAAACAAGAAAAGATAAGACTTTTAAGAGCCAAGCAAATAATAAAAAGTTCTGGATTAAATATAACAATTTCCAGATTCAAACAGTAAAGATAAATACAAGATAGATGTTCCTCTAGACTGAACATATGAATACATTTTCCTATCTTGATTTACCTAGCTCTAAACATATAACATTTACAAATGAGCTAAACCTATCATGCCTTTAGTCTCTAATTTCACCTTCTTCAGCTTCTTGTAAGGTGACTAGAAGATCTTTGTCAAGGACACGATCACTTTCAGAAACCACACCACTTGGCATTACTGGTTGATTGGTGATCTTCTTCAATCTATTCTTCATTTGAGCATATCTTGGAATTTTCTCCGTGCAGTAGTCTGAAATCATATCAGCAACTTCAGACTTCTCTACAGAAGCAAACCCAGAAGTTCTAAGAAGATTCTCCAACTTCACCAGTTGCATAGCAGTCTGTAGCTTCATGGAATCAGGATCCAGCCTCACTGTCTCTAAAGTTGTACCTCTGTAGATTTTGACTTCATAAGGAAAATGTACAACTTGAGGACTGGCCTTCATAGCAGAATCTCTAAGCCGGTCATATAGAAGCTCATTCAAGCAAGAAGATCTCTTTACTTTACTCATCAGAATCCACAATTCAGATAGAGATCTTCTTTGTAGGAGATCAGGAGAAATGGTGAATGACCCTTCAAGAGCACTTGAGACAAAGATGAACAGCTCTTGCCTCACTTGATCAAATGCAGACGTAATCCTTAAGATATCTTCCTTCAATGCCTTCATGTATAATGAATTGTCTGGATTAACAGTTCTGATCTTCTCAAGCAGCTTCAGAAAAGTAGCATCATTGTTTGTGCCTCTCTGAGGGATATCAAACATCTCCCTTGCCTTATCCCACTTGCTTCCTTGCTTCATCCTCACATCCAATCTCCTTTCTTTGACATGAATACTATGAAGACGTTGTTTGTCTTCATGTTCAGCCTTTTGAATTTTTAGCTTCTGAGATATGATGTCGGAGACCTTGGCATTCTCATCCTCCTTTATCCTCCCAATCCTCAAAGTTTGCTGCCTCCTCAACCTCCTCCTCACCAAAAGCTTCTTCAGGTATGGTCTTCTCCAGATCACCAGATGTGTCATAATGGAAGTCATCCTGTTCACCATGGTAGTAATAGGCATCATCAAAGACAGTATCCTCCAGTGATTGTTTACCTTTTCCCTTATCCTTTCCAGAAGCTCCTCCAGCTTCTCTATTTCCTCCTTCTTTCTCCTTCTCCCCCTTAGTTGAGGAATCCTCTACAGTTTGAGCTGTGGAAGCCCTAGGATTCACCTCAGATGTTCTCCTTATCTCTCCTCTTTCTCTCCCATCTCCTCCTTCATCAGCATCATCATCCTCATCATCATCTCCCTCAAAGAATGTTCTTTGCTCTTCAGTAGGTTGATGTGAATTCTTGATCATATTGTATAGGTGCTTCATCCCTTCATTTAGATGCTCCATTCCTCCTTCTAACTTAGACATCCTTTCTTCATTAAACCTCTGGTTTTCATCAGTTGTTTGCAGAATAAAGTCCACCTTGGTAGAAATAGCAGCAATCTCCTTGACACTCTCCGATATCTGAGCATTTGACGTTGTAAGATCAGAGATGTCTGAAGCCACCAGTACCTGAGATTGTTGGATTGAATTCAGCTTCGGGAGTAGATTATTCTTCAATCCTTCCAGGTCATCTTTCACAGTACCCAGCTGATTTGATACAGAGGTGGTAGATTGAGCAACCACTTGTGCTTTAAGAAGATTGTTCTCAGCCTGGGTTTCTTGTAACTTCCTTTGTAGATCAGCTAGCTGGTTCAACAAAGCAGTGTTTGTGTCAGTGTGTGCACTCACCTCAATTGCTCTCAGTGGTGTTTCACTCAACTCACGTGCTTGTGTTTCACTCGGTGTTTGATTCATATCTCTCACCACTAACTGTCTGTCAAGATTCTCAGTAGATGTACCTGCAGGAAAAATCACCCTAGCCCCTTCAAGAGAGGTCAGTGGTGGTGCAATGGGAGTTCGCAATTCCCGATCCCTGATTGAGTCTGTCAAAATATTTGACATTGTATACTGAATTTCTTCAGGGACAGACTCATCAAGTTGCCTTTCACTTTCTCCAGTATAAACTGCGAGTGAAAAATCCCTTAGGGGAGCCAGAGATGTTCCCTCTGGGAGGGGAGAAAATGATTCTATTATTGGTGGCGAAGAATCAGATTTTCCCTCTGATGCCTGTGAAGGCACTTCTACCGTAACTATGGTAGGCTCTGTTTCAAAGTCAAAAGTAAAGTGCTCTCCTTGCATAGTGTCCTGAGTATCATCTATATGGATATCTTCTCCCATTGTGAGTAATGGGAGTGTGCTTGACTCAGTACAAGATGCCATGGCCCTATGGCGAATTTCAATAGATTCATCCTGTTGAGAGGATGTCTCCAGAGACTGTGTAGTGGCCATATCAATGTCCATATCCTTTTGAGAGGATACAGATGGGCTAACAGTTGTCTCCCTATAGGTTTTTCTTTTCTTTAAGGGTGGAGACAGAGCTGTGGGAACACTCATTTCAGCTATATCACTAACATTTCTTGAACTGGTTTGTACATAAGGCTCAGGTGGTGTTTCAGGAGTGTTTGACTCTCTGTTTGGCTCTATGACCTGGGTCAGAGACTGTGGATCTACAATCTCTGGGTCAGCCCTAACAACCACTTGGGTTTCAATTGAAGTACCAGAAGAAGAACCAAGGTTAGGAATAACCACCTGCAGTGGTACTGGATGTGGTTCGGGAACTTGTTCACCAAAGATAGGAAGATTAATGAATTGTCTCATGAATGGTGAATATTCACAAAGAACTGTGTTAACTCATCATCTTGTTCACCAAAGATAGGAAGATTAATGAATTTGCTTATTCACAAATTGGAATAAGCAGCAAATGCTAAGAACATCCTGATGGCCTCAAGTCTAGCCACTGGTGCATAGGTTTCATCATAGTCAATGCCTTCAGCTTGAGAATACCCTTGTGCAACCAGTCTTGCCTTGTTCCTAGTAACAATGCCATTCTCATCTAGCTTGTTCCTGTATACCCATCTAGTACCAACTACTTTCTTGTTCTTTGGCCTGGGTACCAGCTTCCAGACTTGCTGTTGTTCAAATTGATTGAGTTCATCTTGCATAGCAATCACCCAATCTGGATCAGTCAGTGCTTCCTCAGTTTTCTTTGGCTCCATTTTAGATAGAAATGCTGAGAAAAGACATTCATTCTGAGAAGCTCTTCTAGTTTTAACTCCAACATCTGGATCACCAATGATCAACTCAAAAGGATGAGCTCTATTCCAAACAGGCTGTCTTGGAAGATTTGATCTTGATGATTCACCTTGAAATTCACTTTGATGTTGTGAGTGACTAGCTGATCCTTCATTTGCTCCCCCTGAGTTGTTGCCTGTTTGCCTTGATGATCCTTCTCCAGTGCTGGTGGTATCTCCATTGTTACCAGTGTTTCCACCACCATCACCATGATCATTATCATCATTGTTATTATCATCACCAGCAATAACTTCAGGTGGGGCTTCATCATCTGATTCTGAGTCTGGCAAGTTATCAAACTTCAGCTTTTCAGATGAGTCTTCTTTTTGGATACTGGGGAACTTAGTGTCATCAAAAGTAACATTGACACTTTCCTTTACTGTGTGACTGCCAACCACATAGACCCTGTAAGATCTTCTGGAATATCCAACAAAAATAGCTTCTTGTGCCTTTGCATCAAACTTGCCACGTTTAACATTGTCATCTAAAAGCACAAAGCATTTTGCTCCAAATACATGAAAGTACTTGACAGTTGGTTTCTTGTTGTTCATGATCTCATATGGAGTCTTCATTAAGTCCTTGTTGATTAAAGTTCGATTCTGAGTATAACAAGCTGTATTCGCTGCTTCAGCCCAAAAGTACGTTGGAAGTTTGGACTCACTTAGCATAGTCCTAGCTGCTTCAATCAATGTACGATTCTTTCTTTCCACTACTCCATTTTGTTGAGGAGTTCTAGGGGCAGAATACTGTCTTGTTATTCCTTTATCAGCACAAAAATCAGTTAGAATGGCATTCTTGAATTCCGTACCATTATCTGACCTTATGGCTCTAACAGGGAATCTAGAATCCAGCTCAATCAACTTTACATGGCCAATCACCAGGAATGGGGTCTCATCCTTGGAATGTAGGAATAAAACCCATGTATATTTTGAATAGTCATCAACAATCACAAGTGCATATTGTTTCTTTGACATGGACATCACATTAACTGGACCAAACAAATCCATGTGCAGTAGCTGAAGAGGTTCAGTTATTGATGATGTGTCAGTGCCCTTGTGAGAAGCTTTCTTTGACTTTCCCTTCTGACATGCCTCACACAGTCCTTCCTGTGTAAATTCCATCTGAGGCAAACCTCTAACTAATTCCCTCTTGACTAAAGAGTTCATAGTTTTGAAGTTAAGGTGAGACATCTTCTTGTGCCATAGCCAACTATCATCTGATGAAGCTTTAGCATAAAAACAATTAACTTCATCTTTGAATCCCGAGTTCAGATCAGCTATGAACAAGTCACCTTTCCTTACTCCTTGAAGAGCAGGCTTTCCATTCTTCTTGTGAGTGATCTGACACTTCTCTCTTTCAAAGGAAACAGCATATCCTCTGTCACATAACTGACTGATGCTGAGAAGATTGAACGTCAGACCTTCCACAAATGACACATCTTCAATGATAACATTTCCGTACTTCAAACAGCCATATCCTTTCGTAACACCCTTGCTGTTATCTCCAAAGGTAACTACTGGGCCAGCTTTCACAACCACATCTGATAGCAGGGCTCTATCTCCGGTCATATGCCTTGAACAGCCACTGTCAAGAATCCACATAACACGGTTTACCTGTTTAACTCCCTGCAATATCAGATTGATTAGTCCTTCTTCGGAGCCCAAAATTGATTGGGTCCGGCATACTTAAAGAACTGGCCTTTGTCAGGCAAAACAACATTTCTAACTAAAACTACTTCAACCTCTTTCACATAAGAGCGTTTCCATTTATAGCCAGCCTTAACACATTTCTGAGTAGGCTTAGGGATAAATGAATCCACTTTAATATTAGGAGGATTAGCAGTCTTAGCTTTAACATGCTTCTTATTATTAACATGTTGACGTGGAGCAGTCTTATCACTAGATACATGCTTTTTATTTAAGAAAGCATACATAACATTAAAAGCACAAGACATGCAATTACTCACACCACATGCTTTATGAGAAGAATTAATAGCAGGCATGTTAGTTCTACAGTTGTTTTGATCCAACTTATGGATATCTGATTTAGTCTTTTCAGTTGTAGCAACTTTGACTGGAATATCAGATACACACTTTTTGGATTGCTCAGCTTCTAAGGCAACATCTTCTTCATGAATCTCCTCAGCAATAATGATAGAAGATTCATTCAGAGGCTCTGCCTCAGACTCCTTACAGAAGGGTGTTTTAATACCCTTAAGAATATAAGGAACAACCTTTCCTTCTTATCTGACTCTACAAGGTGTATTAATACCAAGCAATCCTATAGCCTCATTATAATCATAACCTATACTGACATGATTACCAATAGCTTGTTTATTGAAAATTTCTTTAGCCGTTTTACAAGAGTTGTAATAGGCATTAGCTTTGGTTTTGAGCTCACTAATCTGCTCTTTGAGAATGGTTTCCAGTTGAATATAACATTTAACCCTATTCTCCAGAAAAGCAATTTTCTCATTAAGTTCATCCTGATTAACATGCACAAGTTTCAAATCTTTTAATTCCTTTTCAAGATTTGTGTTTAAAAGATTTATTCTATCATTTTCAGTGCGTGCACAACTTATGGTGCCACCAAGATGATAAATCATTTCAGCATCAGTAAAGGTTACCTCTGACATGTATCTGGATGAAGTGCTTTCCTCTTTAGCCATTAAAGCAAGGTTCCCAATCTCACCTGCTTCTTCATCACTGTCAGTGTCATCCCAACTCTTTCCCTCAGCAACATAGGCCTTCCCAATCTTGTTCTTCTTGCTAGAATCAAATGTGTTTCTAGTCACTTGCTTTGGCTTTCTGCACTCAGTAGCAAAGTGACCCAACTCATTGCAATTGTAGCATCTGATTATACTCCTGTCCACAGTTCCAGTTTTGTAGCCACCCCTTGTGCCACTTGAAGATGAAGATCCACCTCTCTGAAATCTGGGTCTGAACTTAAGATTGGGATTCCTCTTGAATCTAAACTTCCCAAACTTTCTGACTATCAAAGCCAAATCACCATCCTCCAGCTGATCAAGTTCTTCCAAAGAATAGAAGTCACCACCAGATTGATCAATGGATGTTAATCCATATTCAGCATCAATAACATTCATGTGAGAACTGGAAGGTTGAACAGCCTTCACTTCCAGTTTCTGTGGGACTTCAGCAGCCAATGCAGTGGAGGTACCAACAATCCTTCCAGTTCCATACAGCTCCTTCTGTTGAATCTGCTCCAGCTCATAGGTTTTCAGCACACCATACAATCTCTCCAAAGCAATCTCATTCATATCTCTTGCTTCTCTAATTGCAGATATTTTGTGCTCCAAATGAGGTGGTAGGGTAAGAAGGAACTTCTTGTTAATCTCCTTGTTGGTGTAGTGCTTCCCATTGAGATTCAGATCATTGATTAATTTGTTGTATCTTTCAAAAACCTGAGAGATACCTTCACCAGGGTTTGATCTGAAATGCTCATATTGTGAAGTGAGAATTTCCAGCATATTCTCCCTAACTTCTTCTGTCCCCTCATTGATTATCTCTATGGTTCCCCAAATATGTTTGGCAGTTTCACAATTTAGGACATGATTATGCATGATAGGATCAAGACTCTCAATAAGGATCAACTGAAGACAGGAATCCAAGGTAACATCCTCTTTCTCATCAGGAGTGTATTCCTTGGGATCTTTAGGGTACATCCTAGCAGCCCTAGTCACAACATTATCCTCAACAACTTCAGGATCAATAATCATAGGGAGTTTGGGACCACTCTTCAGCACATCCAAGTATTTAGGATTTGCAACCTTAAGAAATAGGAGCATTTTCTTCTTCCACATTGGATAATGCTCCTTGCTGAATATTGGGATTTTAACAGTACCAACTTAATGTGTAGTAGACATCTTTTGAGATTTTTAAGAATAAAATAAAAAATCAGAGTTTAAAAGAAAAATCTCAAAACAATTGGATCTTTGATTTGTATATTAATCAAAAGGCTCTGATACCAATTGTTAGGTCCTGATAAGTTTGTAGAAGGGGGGTTGAATACAAACTATACCGTTTTATCGAAATTTGTTCGTTTAAGATTAAACTGTTTAGAACAAATTAGTGGGGAATAAAAACTGAAACAATATTCAAGTTAAATAGAAACTCTATTAAACTTGAGGAGTGTTACAACTTTGATCACTGATTACAAAGAACTTAATAAAACAAATCTAGAATAAATTCGACATGAATTTATCTATTTTTGTAATAAAAAGGATCGAATACTAAAAAGTAGTTCGATATAAAATCTAGGGATTATGATCCGCTAGAAAGCTAAAGCAGTACAAGAGATTCAGTTCCTATGAATTAAATGTTATGAACCAAACAAGAATTAATTCTCCTGAAGAAATTAATGCCTTTGCCGTTTGAAGAAGTAATGAAGACAGAGAGAGAAATGTAATGTTTTAAGGTTTCTGTGTCTTTTCTTTCTTCAGTTGTGTGTCTTTTTTAAAGTCTCCTGCCTTGTCTTTATATCAATTGCTTTTCTTTTTAACTCCCACGTGCAGGCCACTTCAACAGAATAGATTAAGCCTTGGAAGACTTACAGAAAAACAATCCAATTTGCCTTGGAAGACTTTCGGGAAGACAATCTTTGTGCTAAGAAGACAATCGGTAAGACAAGGGAATGGCCTAGGAAGACTTTCGGGAAGACTCACTTGTGAGTCTTCCTAGTTCATTTTTCTAAGTCTTCCTAGTTCAAACCTAAGTCTTCCTAGTTCATATTTATTCTAATTTAAATAATTAACTAAATAAATTATGTATTAAATTAATTCTTTGCAGAATTAAATTAATAAATAATATACTTAATAATATTAATTATTTATAAGAGAATAAAATAGAATTAGTTGACTTCTCAATTAATTCCAGAATCACTTAAACAACTTAGATAAATAACAAACAAAATAGTACGTTGACACTCGATGCACTGTCTGGTTCATGAGTGACTAACGACAATGTCTGTTCTTTATCTATTTAACTTTAAGCAGTGATTCACTACCTTCTCATTCAAGAACTCCGTAATCAGTATCTTTTTCTGTCACCACTTGAAATCTCTGTCACTTTAATAAATCCACTGAGCTTGAATACTTCATTGAGGCTTGATCAATAAATTGAGCTTCTTTCAATGTAGAATCACTTCAAGTCTGTAGATGACTTTAATCTTCATTCTTTGACAGATATAACCTTCTGAGATTCCTGTGACAATTGATTTTTATTATTTACTTATTACATCTTAATTAAAGTTGAGTAGAATCCTCGGTGTTTACAAATAGGCCTGGACATATGCCTTTCAATAAGTTTTAAAATATATAAGTAAGGGTTGCACTTGATATTTTTGAAAAAAAGATATTTTAGTGATAACAAATATAAAAGGTAATATATTTTAATTTAAAGGTAATTGCCCGTGATATTTTTGGAAAAGAAGTAGATTTTGTTAGAAAAAAAAATGTTTTAATTATAAAAGGCAATCAGCTAATTAATATTTTTATATTATTTTATTATTTATTAAATAAAGTATTAAAATAGATTTTAAAATAAATAAGTAAGGACTGCACCTCATATTTTTGGAAAATAGAGATTTTAGTGATGACAAATATAAAAGATATTATGTTTTAATTTAAAGGTAATTGTCGTGATATTTTTGGAAAAGGAGTAGATTTTTTTAGATTTTTTTTTAATTATAAAAGGCAATCAGTTAGTTACTATTTTTATATTATTTTATTATTTATTAAATATAGTATTAAAATAGGTTTTAAAATAAATAAGTAAGGATTGCACCTCATATTTTTGGAAAACATAGATTTTAGTAATAACAAATATAAAAGGTAATGTGTTTTAATTTAAAGATAATTGTAATGATATTTTTTGAAAATGAGTAGATTTTGTTAGAAAAAAAAATATTTTAATTATAAAAGTCAATCATCTAGTTACTATTTTGGTAACTTGACAATAATACAATTCCATAAAAGATTTGATTTGTAGTAGCTTTCGTTATCCTAAAAAGAAAGAAGTATATTTGTAGTTGTGTATCCTAAATTTAAACAAATTAGATCCCACATTTCCATTTTTTTGATTAGATTTCAATATTATTTGATTTGTATGTAGTAAAATATAGTGAAATATTAATGGAGAATAAAACTTTTCCGAATTTTGATTATATTATTAATTTATTAATTATAAAAAGTACCGAAAACCAAAAATTAACCGAAAACCGAAAACCAAAACTTTCAATGTTTCAGCTTTAATAATATAGTATAGTATAGATAAGTAAGGATTGCACCTCATATTTTTGGAAAACATAGATTTTAGTAATAACAAATATAAAAGGTAATATGTTTTAATTTAAAGATAATTGTAATGATATTTTTGGAAAAGGAGTAGATTTTGTTAGAAAAAAATATATTTTAATTATAAAAACCAATCATATAGTTACTATTTTGCTAACTTGACAATGATACAATTCCATAAAAGATTTGATTTGTAGTAGCTTTCGTTATCCTAAAAAAAAAAGGTATATTTGTAGTAGTGTATCCTAAATTTAAACAAATTAGATCCCACATTTCCATTTTTTTGATTAGATTTTAATATTATTTGATTTTTATGTAGTAAAATATAGTGAAATATTAATGTAGAATAAAACTTTCCCGAATTTTGATTATATTATTAATTTATTAATTAGAAAAAGTACCGAAAACCAAAAACTAACCGAAAATCAAAACTTTCATTATTTTGGTTTTAATAATATAGTATAGATAGTATAGATGTATACTACGAAATTATGTAATTACAGATGATAGATCGAATAATTACTTTCTACACTCATTTATATAACATTATATTTAATAATAAAGTAATTATATTCTTATATAAAATACTAACTTAAAATTTGTATGATACACGAATTATTTTTAATAGTTGTTATTTTATTTTATAATTTAATATTTTATTAATTATATATATATATTTAAAATTAGTAGGCATATTAAAATAGGTAAAAAATAAATAATTAAAAACATTAAAATATATTCTAAAATAAATAAGTAAGAGTTTTGTCCGTGATATTTTTAGAAAATAAGGGGTTTTAATTAGTAAGAAAAAAATAGAAAATGTTGTTTTGGTTGAAAAAGATAACTAACTACCCGTGATATTTTTGGAAAATTAGGGGATTTTGTTAGAAAAAATAGAACAATAATCTGTTTTAGATGAAAAAGATAATTTGTTATAAATAAATAGAGTTTTTATTTATTGATATTTTTTATATATAAGTAAGAGTAATTAAGTAAAAACACGAAATATCAAAAAACTGGTACCGAGTCGACCAAAGTTTTAATGCGTAACAGATATTATCCAAAACTTTGGTAGTGGTTCGTGACCGGTTGTTAGATATTAAATAGATAAATGAGAATTGTTAGATGTAATATTAAAAACTATATTTGATCAATAGTTTGATTATATTTAAATAATAAAAAGTGTATTTTGATAATTTAAATCAAATATTATTGGGTTTTCTATATTAAATATAATTTTCTATGTAAAAATAAATTATTAAACCAAATATTGATATATCCATTTATATCAATTAAATTTTGGTCATCATGATACAATATCATTAAAAAAATTAGAATCGTTAAACTTTAAAAAAATAGATGATAAACGTGAGGTGTTCAAACTCCATCAACAACATATTAAATATAAAAATAAATATTTCTATCTCTAAATATCTTGAAAAAGAAAGTTTAGAGACGATAGTACTACAAAAAATTAAGGATAATTGGATCTTAAAATATAGATAAGAACTGTTAAATATAATGTCAAGTAATATTTTATATTTTAATAGATAAATTATTTTTTTCAAAAGTCCAAAGTTCGAAATTCGTCAACAAAATATTAAAAAAATATTTTTTAGAATTATAAAATATTCGTCAACAAAGTATTAATTCGAGCCGAGCTTTTTTTCACGAGCCGAGCCGGCTCGTTTAATTAAACGAGCCTAATCTTCTGCCCGAACTCGGCTCATTTAATTTCACGAGTCAAGCCGAGCCGTCTCGTTTAGTTAAACGAGCCTATTTAAACGAGTCGGGCGAGCCGGCTCGTGTAAAATTACACTTAAACGAGCCTAATCTTCTGCCCAAACTCGGCTCGTTTAATTTCACGAGTCGAGTCGAGCCGGCTCGTTTAGTTAAACGAGCCCGGTCTTATGTTCGAGCTCGGCTCGTTAACGAGTTCGAGTCGAGCTGAGCCTTAATAAACGAGCCGAGTCGGGTCGGGCTCGCGAGCCGCCCGACCCGAATTACAGCACTACCTGTAATAAAACATATGACACCCCCACAAACGCAAGACGATCTTACGTTTTCAATAAACACATTTTTAACTTGCATTTCTGTGGGCTATTTGGGATCATATTTTCAGTTTGTGCCATATAAAGCCATTATTTTCTAAATTTTGCCATAAAGGGCCAACACCCTAATTTAACCGGATCCAATTTAACCCGATTCTTTAAAAATTCACTTTCATATTGAAATTCAAATTCCAATTTTACCCCTGTCATCTCACTATATTCTCAAACTCTCTTTTTTACAAAACTCACAATCTCAGCGCTCGCCTTTTCTATTGTTGCTTCGATTCATCTGGGGCATCATATTTCTGCAAGGTACACATATATGTATACGCAAATTCATAAAACATGTATGTATATATTGTGTTATTGTTGTGTAGATCTGTGTTTAGTGGGTCAATTAGAAATCTTTAATTTTGATATTTACTATAATTTTGCAAGTACCATGTGTTGTTGAACTAAAGTTTTGATTTATTTTGGTGGGGTTGTTTTGTTTTGTTAATTTGATGGTGACATTATATGGGTATCTTGTTTTTGTGTGTTTGTGTGTGTGTATTTACTTTATTTGCAGATCTAAGTTGTTAGGCAATGTTGTTAGCTGATTTAGAAAATTGATTTAGGTGAAAGGGTTTTAGGTTCTTTACCTGCAGAAGATATCGAGAATTGTTGATTGTGGTGATGTAACTTATTTAAACGATGAGTGTACGTGTTTTATTGATGTTGGTTATAGTAGGGTCAAATTAGGGATGCGAGTGGATTACTGACGAAGCTAAGGAGTAGAAGCTCGAGAGCATTGTGTTGTTTTGTACTATACTCTTTTAGGGTAGTGTAATGCATATTTTGCACACATTCTTTCGTTTTTGCACACTGTGTTATCCTTTTTGTAGTTCATGAAAGGTTCAAATGTCACTTGGCTCACTGGTTTGGTTGGACCAAAATATCTCAAGTAGCTCTCTGCACTATACGGGGTATCACCCGTCTCCTAAAAGAGAAGTTATAGAAGATAATAGCATATCCATTAATAGGCGTCAAACTGAACTGATTTCTTTGGTGGGCGCCAGGAATTTTTTTACTTTTTTTTACTTTCCATAGTAGTGACAAGGTACTCATTAGATTTGATTGGTAAAATAAGGAATGTATTATATCATTGGATAGAATCGCGGTCTTCTTTTGACTGCTTTAATGCAGATTGAATCACTCTTTTTTTTTTGGGGTCTATCATAAGTTGCTAAATGATGTTTTGAGTTTTTCTTCTTGTGTAGAAACTTATTTCTCCCAAATTTCACAAGCCATCCATACTTGTATTTATTTCATTGTATCTTTATAATTGGTCTTGCTTTTGACAACTTTGTTTACACTTTCCTGTACTCTTTCCTCCACCACCATTTAGCCCAATCTCAGACTTGATTTACTCATGAGACCCTTCTTAAGCATGCCATTTCCGCTACCATGCAGCTTAAAATTGTACTTTTATGCAGGGTGTTAGTTTTTTCCCTCTCATTGGTGCTTGGTTTCTTCCCAAATGATATATTCATTCACCGCCACCTTTTCTTTCTACATTTTGCAACTCTTGGTGCAAACAATGAAACTAAGTCTTGGTCCTCTTGGCTCCGATCGTTAAACCCTTAGCCTTTTGCTTCCTTCATTTGTATACTATGTAGATGCTTTCACTCTAAACTCTAATTCTATAGATGAAGAGTTGGGCATGGTGGACACCGGGCCTTTAACATATTTAAATGACATAACTCCGAGGAGTTGAACTATTCAGGAATCAGGGGTTAATTCGTGAGACATAATATAGCTGCAAGCAATTGAAGAATTATACAGAAGTGAAGGGTCAACATGTGAGAGTAGAGGGAAGTGAACTGAAGAACCGTATAACTTTGCTGATGCTTATTTATGGATTAGACAAGCATGTGGCCCTGTCTCCTCCTAATTATCATTTCTTGCTGTTGCGTCCGCCTGTCTGCATCTTACTGTTTTGTTCACCTGTATAACAGCATCAACTAGTTCCCCGTTTGAGTCCACTGACTAATTAGGGTATGTATATATATTCTGTTGGAGAATTTGACAGAGACTCCGAAAAATACTGCTGCTAAAGATATTTTGTCCCAACCAGTGAGTCAAGTGATGTTTAACTCTTATTTTAATATGAGGTCTTCCGTCTTCATGGAAACAAACTATCTACTCTTGGGGTAGGGGTGAATTCTGCGTACTCTTACGTTCCTCAGATCCTACCTATGAGTGGGGATATGCTGAGTATGTTTGGCCGAAACATTGGCTCAACCCCAAAATTTATGCCTACTGCTTTTGGGACAACACAACTTTCTGATCTATCAATAACTATTCAGTCATGCTACAAATTGAATCCTGAGTATACATTGTCGTTATAACATTGTTCCATGGTTATAAGTTTGGTACTAATGCTACTGACCTTTTTTGTTTTTTTGTTCACGTGATTAGTTTGTGGGCGAATAAGTATTTTAAGAGACTAGTAAATTTTATTTTTTTTGCTAAATAGAGACTAGTAAATTTGATGGTCTGGTGAAGAAATCTTTGAGGGCAATGCTAGCTTAGTAGTTTCTTCCAAGAATTATATTGGCCACCTACTGCTGTTAGAAATATAATGAGAAACGTTGTATACGTCTTGCAGCTATCTTCTAGCAAAATCAGTTTACCATTATTTAATCATGCAGGTAATGGGTTTATGGACACTGTTGGAAGGCTGTCTGCTTCTTGCAAATGCACTAGCAATATTGAATGAGGATCGCTTTCTTGCACCCAGAGGGTGGAGCTTCCAGGAATTTTCGGGGGTCAAGAGAAATTCATTTAAAGGACAGCTGATTGGTCTGATTTATGCAACCCAGTACCTGAGAGTTCTACTAATTATGTTGAACTCACTGTGCATTGTTGTGAAGCTAGTTTCTGGATGATTTTCTTCGCGTAAGTCAATGACTCAATTAACTAATTTATTTTTCATTTTTGAGGTATGATATGGAGGTTGATATCTCCCAAAATAACTTGTCTATCGTGTTCTTGATTTTAATATACTATTTTATGTTATAGGTACATAACAGGGAACTTTTCTTTCATTTTCTTGTTCAAACAGACGTAATTTATTGTTAAAAACAAGGATCTGTGAGTGAGTAACGCGTAGCTCCATTATCCTAGTGTTGAAAGTAAACCACTCTTTTATTTGAAGTATTTACACCGTCAAATCAAGTTTAATATTATGGAATTTTTACAATCAAATGAGGTGGCTAGATGGAAAAATATTTGTTGATAGAACAAAAAAGTTTCAAGCATATTAGAGCATTGATGTTGAGCATGTATTTGATTAATTTGTTTAGTTTTTCTTTTGGTTAACCCATCATCCATCAGAAATGCTTGAAATTGGAAATGGACTTTTGTCTTTGTTCTTAGTGCTTCACCTCTCTTTAAAGTGTATTAGTGTCTCAGTAGACTGCTCTTCTGTATAACATGATTGTCTATACCTATCGACAATTAAAATAATAAAATCAGTGACCAAATCAATCTCTCTCAATTGGATCCTGTTTGACAATGAGTCTAGGCACCAGCAGAATCTGTTCGTCCTCTATAGTATATCCAGCCTTGCTGATTCTCTATTGTCAATATTTTACCGTTATGAAGTTACTGGTTGTATGAATTGTAGTCTTAGTTTTTTTGTTAAATTGTTGCAGGTCCTTAATGTTGGGTTAGTTACGAGGAGTCTTTGAAAGGCATTATTTTAAAAGCACCGGAACATACTTGTTGAAGCTGGTATAACAGGGTGGTGTTGAAGTTTACATTATATTTTTTTGGGTTATCATTGTTAGTTATTATCCTCAAGTTCCATTGCACCAAGTGGTTAGAGAATGAGAATGTTACGAAGCAAAAGATTGGTATGGTGTCGTTACCTTTTCAAAGTTCCTTTCACTTTAGGTTTTACTGTGTGCTGCATTGAGTCCCCTATTAAATTGGGGTTTTTATGTATTAGAAACATGATCACATGATCGCAAAGGTGTTGTATGTCAGCTGTTATTTTTAGCAAAGAAATCAGAACAAAAAGCTTGGACAGGTCTAGATATAAATCCCTTCGATGTTTAAAAACAATATGTTTAGGCTAAATAAAGAAAATTGATATGCTGTAGTTTTTTTCCCAAATGTTTTACAATAATGATATTATGATACTATTATCAAAATTCAAATGATGAAACAGTCCCAGCTAGGGCTATGGTATGAACATTATTTTAAGCTCAGGTAATTTATTGAAAACATTATTTTAAACTAGAAAAGGTATAAAAAATAATACATTTGATTCAAATAAATAATGCCTACAGCCTACTACCATCTGGTTTAAAAAAAAGAAGAAGAAAGAAGTACCATCTAATATTAATCACCAGCTACGGAATCATGGTTTCTCTTCCGAATCCCTTTTGGAGAACAACTGGAGGACCCCCGAATCCCTTGACCATGCCCAGCTCCGGGGATCACTGAACGAGAGTGACACCCGGGGCCCCCTCTCTGCAGTCCGCCCTTCCTTGAATTTTTCAGTCATGCAATACTACTTAGCAACGACTGCAACTGAAGCTCAAGAAAAGGGAGTTTAGTAGGCGGGATTTGAACACCTATGCTTTGATTACATGACTTTCAGCGAAATAATTTGAACCCGAAAAAGCAGAATATTTGATGGAAAAACGAGGGTGGAAAAAAATGAATACTAAGAAAAATATCTTGGATTAACCGTTGCTTATCGAAAAATGAAGGGGGGCTTGGCATCAAGAACTTGGCTGATTGGCAACGAGCTGCCATTTATTTTCAGCTTTGGTGAATCATTAAGAAACCCTCTCAATCTCTCTGGCTTAAATGAGCTAAAATTGAGTTCCTCAAATCTTGTTCTTTTTGGACAATGCCAATTCCGGCAAACTGCCCATGCTGTCCTAAACAGATTCTTAAAGCTCGATGTCTAGTTCTTTCTGATACATCTCGTACAAGTAGGGAGAAACGATTTTTTTTCTTAATGTGGCATGATCCTCGACTTCGAGGGCGTTCTATTATTTAGCTGATTGGAAATGGCATTATCTCATTGGCAGAATCTTCAAACATAGCCACTGCAGGTTCTGTGTTCTCGGCTGCTGCACGGGGACTCCCTTCTCCATTCATGCTTCAATGATCGAACTCTGCCACGAGCTGTAATCGGTTACAGTCTGATCTTAATATTGTATTAAGAGCAATTTCCTTTTTAATTCTGAAATAGTTCATATTGATGTAGCTTTGTGCTAGTCTGTTTGGTTTTCTTGCTGTGGGAGTGGGAGAGGTGTTCCCCTCTACTTGTGGCCCTAGGAATATGCCCTAGCTATCTGTAATTCTTCTGTTGAGTTGTGCTATTATTATTTAGCAAAAAAAAACTACATAGTAGACAGACACTAATTGCGAGCTCCGGTGAATGAGCTAGCACAGCATATGTTCCAGCAATGAGAGCCAGCATTATTGCTACAAACGAAAAAAGGATGAGCCGTAAAGAGATCATGAATAAATATTTTTCCTCGAAATCATACAATGTTACATAGAAGTGCATGAATAATGAAGACATTGAACATAACAGAGCTATTGAATCTGTTACTATGAATACTTCGAAGGCGGTCTTTCTTAAAAGGATTGCGGATCCTTTGGTCGGTCCTTGGTTCCCGTCAAAGCCTCCGGGCACGGCAAACCCTGCTGTCAGAGATACAGTGGCTATGAGTGCAGCCACTAGTAAATGGGTGTTCATGTTTCTATGGAAACGGTCAAATGAGTCTTTTTCCTTTTCAATTTCTCTTTTTTGGCTCAGCGTCTCATGTCTCAACATCTCTCAGAATCTGAACTTCTATCCACCTCTTAGCCTCTTGCTCCTTGAGTTTTTTCCACAAGTAATTCCTTTTTCTGTCGGCACTAATAAGTGTTCTTCTAGCCATAAGTCGGCACTAATAAGTGTTCTTCTAGCCATAGCCTGAAATCGAAGATTCTTATTCCCCTTTTGTGCAAATATAAGATATATAGTGGGAGAAAGATATTAGCTAACCAAAGTATTTGATAAGTTTTGATAGATCATATAGGCATTTTGGAATGAAGGAAATATAATTAGTTTCGCATGGGATGTACATAAGTTTTGCAGGTACCTGATCGGCTGAAGTATCAGTCTTTTGTCTGCAATGTAGTATGTCTATAGGAGAGAGATTTTGTTTGTCTAGTATTTCCCAGTCAACTTCCAAATCACCTTGGCTTGGATCCATAAGTTCCGGGACATAACATCCCAAGTTGGCTATCATGTGGAGTGGTGTATTTCCTTGATTGTCTCTTTTGATTAAAAGATTGTTGTTTGCACCGAAAGACAAAATAAATGAGATCAATGGCTTGCGGTCTTGCTCCACCGCAATGTGCAATATATTTCGACCACTACCATCTACGAGCTCCAAAGAATCGGGACAATATCTTAAAAGTTCCTGCATCACACCAATATTTCCTGTGTATGCTGCGACATGGAGTGCTGTTCTCTTGTATTCTTTATCAGGTTGGTAAACCACAGATTTGTCTTTGTCTGCACCTACTAGATACTCGACTTTTTTATGCAAATTATTGTATGCAACGTAATGAAATACCGTCCACCCGTAGTTATCTGGTATCTTAATTAGATCTCCCTTCCAATGTTGCAGAAGTTTTGCACAATCTGATCGACATAGAAGGAATTTTGTAAGATGAATCACAATTAAGTAAAACGTAGAGGTATATATATCTCTACAAATCAAGAGGGAGCCTATAGAGGTATGTACTTACCAAGTCCGCCTTGATTCAGAACTGCAGCATGCAAAGCAGTTCTTCCATGAGGACCCCCAGAAGTTGGGGATTCACAATGGTCAACAATGGTTCTAATTATATCGACGTGACACCTAATAGAAGCCATGTAGAGTGGAGTTTCATCATGCTTATTTAGAGGATATAAATAGCTTGGATCTTCTTTTACTAGCAGTTGAACCACGTCCTTGCGATTGTATCGTACCGCCTCATGCAAGGCAGTTTCAGATTCCACATTTTGTGCTCTAATAAGAATTTGAACCACCGTGGATGAATTGTTTTCAAGATCACTAGGTTGTATAACCAAAGTCTTAGCTGAATCAATCAGTGCTACAACCACTTCATAGTGTCCATGCCTTACTGCCAGATGAAGCGCAGTCTCATCTTCGGAGTTGATTTTTAGTACAAGTGATTGATGGACAAACAAAATCTCTTTTACGCATTTTATACTCCCGTATTGGCATGCAAGATGAAGAACTGTGTTATTTGTAGGAGTAGGTTGAGCACCGACGCTAAGCCTGCTGCCTTCCATCTCCTTCAAGACACCAATGTTATCATTGGTAACAGCAACATACAAGTCAGAATCCATGTGATTAATTGCGTGTTAGAGTGTTTATAATTCAGCACACTCACGCATCCGTATAATTTTGGATAACTTCAAACTCTCGACATTTGTAAATAGAGTGAGGAGATATCGCTTATAATATTTTCATGTTTCTTATTTTTTAGGCCTACATATTCACATGTGTATTGATGATCGAAATACATACGGAATTAAAACGCGAGACTTTCATTAAAACAACAATCTACAAAAGGCAATCGCCATAATTAGATCATAGAAACACGTGAAATATTAGCAGAAATAGAGATTTTAGGCGCAATAGAAAGGAATGCTGTAACCGGGGTGGGTGAACCCTCATAGATATCAGGTGCCCACATATATAGAGTCAAAAGAGATATGGAATCCGGGGGTGGGTGGTTTTCTTCGGGGCTCGAGAGATGGAATAGATAGGGCTCACAAGTTTTTAATTCGCCGCTGGGGAATTCACACGGAAGGGAACGACGAATTCTCAACAAAAAAAGTGCTCTCTGAACCGAACGTGAAGTACATCAACACATTATACATGAATTTCACACATCTACCTAATAACTACTGCTCTATTCTGCTACGGGCGCGATCCTAGAACTTGTGGGTGGAAGTACATTCCCTACATGTAAAAGTGGTGGCATACTCGATTGCTGAGGATATAAATCAAGTATGTGGTTGATCCCGTGAACGATAATCTTAGACGAGATATAGATATTAGGATGTGTGATGATTGCATTGTCTATCTTGTCACTTGAAGGTAACGTGCTACTAATAAGAATAGTTTTTGAAGGTACAAGTGTTGGGAGTAGGGACAAGGGTTTTAAGTTGCGGAGATCAGAAAACAAGAGGTGATGTTTCGGAGTAATGTGAGAGGAATTAGATAATCAGGGTTCATGTCAAGGACGGAGCGGAGATGCGAGATGGCAGCATCAGTTGGAAGTACAAACATGGTTGAATCTACGGGGATGACAAGTTTGGTTTTTGAGGCGGATAACAATTTAGCCCACGTCGTCAAGTTGCTGCCTTGACAAACAAGTGCATCATATAGTTAGTTGGGCAAAGAATTGCTTCAATCATTGCATCAAGTTCTTGAATAGAAACAACGGATGATGACGTAGTTGCACAAGTTGAGGGAAATTTAAGGATTGTGAGCACAATCAACAAGAGAATGAGGGGTTTCAAATTTATCCAAAATAGTCCAAAGTGAATATAATTTTTTTTTAATATGATTCCATATTAGACTTTGGACTATTTTGGATAGATGTGATTCCATATAAACAGACAAGTCCATAATTTTTTTATTCTCATAAACAGTCCTTGGTCTGCTTGATGGTAAAGTGATTCTGCAGCAGAATCAAATTTAAAATTAATGTTTTTATTCAAATTTTATATGATAATTTTTTTTATAAAATTTGTATATGCTAATATTCTACATTAGAATCATATTATATATTTTATGTAAAAAATTAAAATTATTTATGAGATTCTATAATAGAATATATGGTTCTATTCATGGTTCTCTCTGGAATAATGACATTCATCTTAAGAGGTAACTGACTTATATAATTGAGGATAAATATCAAAAATATCATTTTCCAGATTTAAATGTATCAAAATAATTACTCATTAAAAAAGTGATTCATTTTAGTTTTTTTGAAACTATATATCAATGTAACTGACTTATATAATTGAGGATAAATATCAAAAATATCATTTTCCAGATTTAAATGTATCAAAATAATTATTCATTAAAAAAGTGATTCATTTTAGTTATTAATTTAAAACTATATATCAATTTAGTCATTGAGAAGTTGTACATTTGTGTCAGTTAAGTCATTCCCAGATGATCTCTTTGATACATAGTTTCAGACCAAAATAATAAAAATATTTATTTCGGTTTATTTGGTTCAGACCAAAATTTATTTAAAAAAATTGAACCGAACTGATATTTATTTCGATCAATTTGGTTCAGACAGAAAATTTTAAAAAAATTAGAACCTAACTAGACTGAAATTACATGGCTCAATTCGATTTTTTTATTCTGGTTCAGTTCTACTCGGTCCTAATTACAAAGGAGTATCAACTATTTGCATGCACGAAAAATTCATTTAATATTATTACAAATATATTTAGAAACAGGAAAAAAGAATAACTGACTAACAATTCATTGAAATGAAAATGGAATCAGTTCAATAAAAGCAATTTTCTACATAATTACAAATATTATTATTAAAATACTAATTTCGTAATAATGTAAGTATTTGTAATTTATTTTATATTAAATAAAAAAATTTAAAATATGCCCTTGAAAAACTTTATATATAGGAAAAAGCCAAAAGATAGTACTTTAAAAGTAGTCAAAGAAAAGAGTGGGGATAGACAAAACAAAAGTAGTGGGGTCATTATCACAACTAACAACCTCCTGACACTACCAGGAAGTCGAAGAGTTTCCTGATAAATACCAGTACTTCATCAGTCTTTTGTTTCAAACAACTTTTCATAACAACAAACAATATTTCGTTGACGGCGGAGATTCGGTGGTTGTCGACTGTAAAGACGAGGGTGGTGAAATGAGATTGTCAAGGGGAAGTTGGTCGGATGAAGAAGACGTGGTTTTGACAAGGTTAGTTACTGAGCTTGGGCCTAGGAATTGGAGTGTCATAGCCAAAGGTGTTCCTGGTAGGTCTGGCAAATCTTGTCGTCTCAGGTGGTGTAATCAGCTTGACCCTTGTCTTAAACGCATCCCTTTTACTGGTTAGTCCTGTCTTGATCTAACCCCCTATGTACTTGCATCTCTTGGAGTCGTGTTTCGGGTCGTGTCTGATATTGTCGCCACTGTGCGACTTCTTGATCGTTTTTAATTTATTAAATAATGAAAGGAATAAAATAGAGCTTGAGGGCTTTATAGTTTTATGGGGTTGTGGACTTGTGGGTGAGTAGGTGCTTATGATTTTGGTATTTGTACATGTTTTATTTATTTACTTGTTCCGGTAATTATGTATTCGCATTTCATTGTTAGGCTTTTGATGACATTGAAGTGTGTATTTTGGTATTCTGTACTTTCTAAATTTTGCATTTCGATTATAGGGCTTTTTGACATCTTTTCTGGTTTTTGTGATGTTTGGAACTATTTTTTGTGAATATTCTTACAAATGTAATGTCGCCTTTTGGTATCTGGAATTCCCTAGAAGTTTAAGCTACACCTTTTTTGAACTTTCTACATTGGCATGAATGATTTTTCTGTTATATATTGGTTCAGAGGTTTTAAAGAGCTAGAAAGTTAGGTTATTGAATTTAAATGACATTTTCAGAGGTCTTACATAGTTCTATTGTTGCATGTGGTATTGTGGTGTATCATGTATAATAAGTTGAACAATCAGGTACATTTGTGCAATTCCTGTCTTTGGAATTTGTATAGGGAAGAAGTAGTAAGTATTGAATTTGTGTAATAAGTTGAAGAATTTCTATTAAATAATATAGTTTTCTTGAGTTGATTGTTAGATGTTGTAGTATTATATATAAAGGTAAGAGATTTCAAGGATAAATTAACCGTTCAATGCTCATTTATGTAAATGGCATACGCCTATGAGAGTGAAGGTAAACATGGTAGAGTAGTATCTTTACATGTTTTTATGTTAGAAATGAGATAGATTTGGTGCTCTTGTACTCAATTCCCTTCATCAGTTCCAGTTTTCAATTTCTACCATTGTTTTTCCCTGCAGCCTCTATTTCTTAAGTCTACTTTTGCTGACCTGATTATTTAGTTAGGCATCCCCTTGACACCATCACAAGCTATTCCTTTACTATTTTTTTAGTAGGCAAATACTCAGCTTAGAATGTATATTTATTTTGTCAATTCAGATGTGCCTTTCAACAGATTGTGAGTTCCATTAAACTGTGCACATGAGGATGGCTTTATAGGCTTGTGATAGTTCTGAACCCAACATATCTCTGTATGTGATAGTCGATGGAGGTACTACTTGTCGACTAGTCGAGAAATTACTAATAATAAATTAAATAATATATAATAATATATATGGTTTCTCGCCATCTAAAGTCCAACATTCTCATCCGTATATTGCTTACAAAATAGATATGTTAATTACAAACATCTCTTTTTCTTTCCCATTCATGCATACACATGCATCAGTTCACAGTCACACATAAAGACACACACACACACAAGTTTCAATTCAACGAAAAATAAAAGCAAGAAAAAACAAAACTAAGATTAGCATGTTGCATGTTATTGCTCTTGACTAGTCTTGAGTAGGATTTTAGAAAATGGTTTTCTTTTCTTAGAAAAAAAAGATTTTGACCAGATTTTGCACTAGTCGATAAGTCGACCGACAAGTCGACAAGTCGATAAACTAGTCGTCCAAGTCGATCGACTAGTCAAAAATTTGCAAGTCTACTCTTTGAATCTGACTATTCGACTAATCGCAACTAGTCGAGCACCATGACAGCAATGCTCTTGAATGTGACCATGTTACTGGAAAGTATGTTAGCACAGCTTACAGTTTGGGCTTAATTATATCAGGGGTCATATATTGTAAGTGCCCTGTTTTTTAGTTTTATACGACTACCTGTTGGAACTTGGAATATGAGATACAACATACATGTAAGGGGCAATATATTTGTGATTCCACAGGTATTTTGTTCCAAGATGTATTAGAGACACCCATTATGATTAATTTAAATATATGTTTTTTCTGTCCAGTTGAATGTGCCTATGTACTGAAATTATGTTAGTACATTTGAGCACTTGAAGTCTTGAACCCTACCAAATTCAAAATAAGTGTATAACTAACTGAATAAGCTACAAAAGGATGGTTGAGAAATAGTAATATTGCTGATGTTGTAATTTATTGATGTTCTCCAATTATGTTGTTGATGTTGTAATTCGTTGATGCTTGCTTGCCGATCATATTGTCTTGGTTAATATTCGTTTCGAGTTTGTTTTCTTCTCTCTTTGTTGTTTCGCTGTTTTCGCAAGACAGCTTTCGAGAATTACATAGTTAATTCTCTTTGTCTGTAGTGTTACCCATGAAGGTTCTGTAACTACAAATTGGTTGCAAAAATGCTTGCACACTTACAAAGGAAATTATTCTTATGTAGTGACTAGTCTTTAGCTATACCTGTATCTTGTTTTTTGATGTCATACGTCGCATCACTTTCATGCAGAGAAAGAAGATCAGCTTATTATCTCTGCTCACACAGAACTTGGAAACAAATGGTCCGTAATTGCGAAACTACTGCCAGGGAGAACTGATAATTCAGTCAAGAACCACTGGAATTGTACCCTGAAGCGAAGACACTTGGATCTCAGCATGCCTGGACCAGCATCTCACAACACACTGGATGATGGCTTCCCAGAGAAGTCAAAAGCATCCTCACAAGAAACTTTGTCATATGGAGACCCCGATTCTATTAAGTCTTCGGAGGTAAGAGTGGCAAGCATAGCAATTAGTGGACTTGTTGAGTCAGAAATTGTTTCTGAGGCAGTTATTCCTGAGAAAGAAGGGCATCACCATGTTCCTGAGAAAGACGAGCATCACCATATTCCTGAGAAAGACAATCTCAGCAGAGATTCCACACTTCATTGTCCTGTAGCACATATTCGTGCATTTGGCGTATACAACACCGGTGGTTCTATGCTTACAAAGACAGCCCCTATGCAGGGGCGGCCTCTGCTCCGAGCTTCCAGACCAGACTTAGGTATCAGCAAAACTCTTAACTATCCTTGCGGCGATCCTGTGGTTCCACGCAGATGTGGCTTCGGTTGTTGTGCATCTCCCAGCGAGGCCATTTTACAAAGCTCATTGCTTGGACCTGAATTTGTCGATTATCAGGAAATTCCCTCCTTTACCAGCCAAGACTTGGCAGCTTTAGCCACTGATCTGAACAGTATCTCCTGGATTAAGAGTGGACTGGGCACTAGTGCTTAAGTCCTGGACACACTGTCAAACCACACAGGTTCTCTCGATATTATGCTATAGAAAACGTTAGCCCTGAACATAACATAGAAACTTATCATCATCTCTTGCATGGCAGAAATAAAATATTTGGTATTAGAAAAGATATAAACATACACAGATGCACATTTCAACTTTTCCACTATGATCTCGTCGAGTGTAGCGAGATTTTACACAACTGAGTTGAACTTGTTTTATGATGGTCAGTGCTATACATTCTGCAAGTAGAAAATATTTCTTGTAACAATTCTTCATTAGATATGTTTTGCTGGTGAAGAGAGCACAAATATATAGTTTCTAGACAATGCAAGCCTTTTAATTTCATATCTGGTTGAGCTTACATTACAGGAAGCTGATATGATTTTAAATATATGCCTAAAGCATAGACTATGTATGTTAAATTTCAATCAGTCATTGTTAAGTGATAAGTTATCTTCATTTAAATAATTAAATTTCTTATTAGAAACATAACTGCTCCTGCATTTCTTTTTAAAATCATATGTCAGGGTGGTTAGATATCAGTGGTCTTCTTGGTCAGCCTGTACTGCAGCCCAACAAGTACTGAGACTGAGAGTACTTGTTATTTTTTTAATATTAAATATTATGTCAATAATCAAGAAGTGTTCGGACGGTGTCAATTGTTAGAGGTGTTTCTTGTGATCTAGGAATGTATAAAGTTGGAATCTCACTTTTGAAATTGACAAATAATAAGAAACTCAAGAAGTATAAAATTCGAACCTCACCTCTTTCTGTACAAAAGATATGACATTTTTTTCAAAATATATCAATATAGTGAGTGTAAATTACAAAGTGATGGTTGAATTTTGTCCATTATAGCACTTTGATAGTCGGAGTTTGAACTTTGCAATGACAGTCATACATTGTTTTAATTTTTCAAAAAATTGGATGGTGATCACTTTTCCGAGAGAAAATAATGATTTTATTTAATTTGAAAATTGACCCTTACGTACATTTAATCATGTACTAACGCAAAGTTAGTAGACATGAAACATATTTGGGCAAGATTGAGTGGTAGAGTAATAGAATTAAGAATATATTTTGTTACGTAACCCAAGAACAGAGAAGGTGAAAAGAAAAAGAAAGACGTTAACCCCAAAAAAAAGAAAAGATGTTTGAGCGGGAGAAGTGGAAAATCTTTTATGAATCAAAAATTGCAGTCGGTACATCTCCCATTGCTATGCATACAGAGCTAGCTTGTAGACCTCTCTTTCTACTTGTTTCTTTCTGTATAGTAGAATATTACAACTGTATCATATATGCATTATTTATTATACATTTACTACAATTACTACTACTAGTTCTGGTCCTATTCCTACACTCCTATGCATATAAATATGTACTGTATATATTTTACAGTTCTTTTAACAAGTACTCCTGTCCATGCCCTTTGGACTGACAAGACACATCCTTACTACTTTATAATAACATCCATGAACACATCCTTTTCTCCTCATCTATCTCTATCTGTATCTATATTTTTGTAAATTATAATGACAACTTTGAGCAACACTTCTCATGTTGATCTTCAAGAACCCAACAGAGCTTCAAGCTTCTCTACTTCTGAGATTGTGGGAGTTTCAGACAAGAGAAGAGAATCTTGTGTTTCAGAATGTTCAGTTGAGTTGGTGGATCTGGAGAGTGGGGTCCATGAAACTAAGGTACATTTGTCAAAATGTGAGAGGGATTGTAGGATTTGTCATATGACTTTAGATTCTTCTTATCAAGAATCTGGAGTACCTATTGAATTGGGTTGTTGTTGTAAAGATGATTTGGCTGTTGCACATAAACATTGTGCTGAAACTTGGTTCAAGATTAAGGGTAACAAGTAAGATTTCTGTTCAAGTTCATATTTTATTAGTTCTCTTGATTTTTAAGGTAATAATGTACTTGTTCTTGTTAATTTGAGTGACCCTTTTGCTGATTTATGGAAATTCAGGTTCAGAATGTGATTATGTAAATGTAGAATGTTTGATTAAATATTTATCATTTTGTGGCTTCTTAGTACAGTTTAAATGTGGAACATTTATGATATTCAAGACTTGTTTTTTTTCTTTTTCTTATATTCATTTGTTTTCACTTGTTAATTTGAGTGACCCTTTTGCTGATTATGGAAATTCAGGTTCAGAATGTGATAATGTAAATATAGAATGTTTGGTTAACTTTTTAAAATGAATTTGTGGCTTCTGAGTACAGTTCAAATGTGCAACATTAGTGATATTAAAGACTTGTTTTTTTTTAAAAAAAATTCTTACTCATTTGTGTTCACTTGTCATTTGAATTTAATAGGATTTCTTGTGCAAGTAGTTCTGTTAAGTATTTGCATATGAAAGTAATGGTTATAATTATTCAGCTTGTGTATCTAAAATTGGGTTAGGTTCAATGCATATGACACTTAATAGTAGAAGCTTTAGTTTAGAATCAAATTACTTTGATGTGAAAAGAGAATAACTCTACAAAGAAAGTGAAAAAGCAGATGATACAGAAATCAAGAATCAAATGAGGAGAACATTTAACAATCAGGCAACCCTGCATCTATAGCCATCCATATTGAAAATTCCTCTCCATTTCTAGCTCCATAGGTATCTTCCTTAGTCTCTTTCAGTTTCCACTTTCTTAATTTAAGTTGCCTCACTCCACTAGATGTGTTGCTTTTTTTTAATTAAAGTATACTGTATATGGCACTTGTAGCTGTTCATCTGAAGTCATATGGACCTGGTTATAATGATTCCTTGATTTCTCTTTAACAGAAATAGAAAAGCTCTTGCATCTTCTGTTGACATACCTATAGTTTCTCTATATAAAGGTGACTTATTGAGGGGTTAACAAATTGGATTCACGTAAGCTAAGACAATCACGATAAAATGGATCGTTTTATTTAAAGAGGACGGACAATGCCAGAAATGCCTTTACCATATCAATTAACAGTTTCTCCTGGCTGTTGTTGTTTCAGGAATTGATAACTGGGGATGAATTAGTATCCATCTTATAATTTATATTACCAAAATTTAAAAGTTCCTTTCGTCGTCTTAAGATTCATATATGCACCCTAGGAATATCTACTAATCATTACTCTGTTCAAACTCCACAACTCACTTCTTTTTCTTATTGTTTTGAATTTGGAAAGTGCATGTTTTTTGTCAAATGGCTATTCTTATTTCCTGTTTATCAAGCCTTAGGAAGAGTGTGAATGTGATAGATATTGTAAATTCCCTAGTTCCTATTGCTGGTGTAGTGTATGGATATGGATTATGATAATATCAGGGAGGGCATCAGTTTAATAAGCATCTGCTGTAAAAATTAGCTGACTGCCACACTTTCTGGAGAATCTCTTATTATTCTAGCCATTAATGACACACTAATGACTTAACCATATCTAATGCTTTCCGTTATTGTTGCTGTGTAGCAGCTTCATGCCCAATAATCCAAAGAAAGACAAAGTTGGTTTCAATTTGAATTCCTTAACCCCTACCTCTACTACGGCACCTTGTATGTTGGTCGGCGGTTGCAATGTTGCATTGTTTTCTCTAAAGTCTAATATTGTAAATTTATATTATATAATCTACCTCTTCTATGGTCTTGTTCAATGTGGCCAACTCGCCATCGGCATAGTTTCTAGCTCTGATCTGAATATTACTAATTTGAGCTATGAATTTTGTTGAATTGCACGTTCCTTTCTTCTATCAAAATAAATATTATATATTTCGTCGACCTGGATTACCAAAATTTTATGGGAGAAGCCGAGAAGCAATGTTAAGTGCCTACTGAAATATGTTGCTTTCAATTTGTTTCTCACAAACATTGACACCGGAAGCTCATACTGTCAAACGCCTGTTGAATGTGTACATGGTTCATTCTAGTACTAATTCTAGAGTTAGATGTCATTCAGTTTCTTCTATAATTTCTTTTATGGTTTATGCATTACCTTCCAAAGTTTTTCCCATTTTTTTGTGTACATTAAATCTATATGATATGTTGTGTTATTATACTAATTTTGCTACAACCTTTTTGACTGCAGAACTTGTGAAATTTGTGGATCAGTTGCAGAGAATGTCTCCTGCGCAAATGAGGCAGAGTTACTAGAGCAGTGGAATGAAGCTAATGATGTTGCTACTGTTGCTGTACCACTGTCCTCATCAGAGACTCGAAACTTCTGGCAAGGCCATCGTTTTCTTAACTTCTTACTGGCATGTATGGTGTTTGCATTTGTGATCTCGTGGTTGTTTCATTTTAATGTTCCTTCATGATCTCTCAACCAAGTTGGGCATCATTGGCTGACAGTGGTATGTAGAAATTTGTTATTCAGTATTGGTAGGCAGGTACTTATGTTTTGTTCATAGTTGTTTCATCCTACTGGTGTTGCCTACTATTGGAGTGTTGTCTTTAAGTTCTTATTGTTGATGTTTTGTGTATAATACTAGCTTTATTACGCATCACTGCATGGTGTATTGGTTTAAAATTTTGGATCTGGAATGTCAGTAAACTTCTTTTTTTTACTAAATTGTCAGTAAACTTTAAGCATACGGGAAAATTAGTAGTATATTAACACAGGTTTAATAATAACTAAATTAATTAACGTTCATGGGTTATACTGCAAATATATTTTATTTCAAGGAGAATCATTAGATTTAATATTTAAAAATATTCATTTTAACATCTAAAATATTACTAAAAGTCTAAAATTTGAATTCAGACACAACTTTTAAATTCAAGTATTTATATTGTTGGATAAAATAATTCAACTAATTATTTATACTAAAGATATCATCAAAAAATTTACTATATGACTATTAAAAGTCGAATAAAAAATTTTAAAAAATTGAATAAGTTGCGTGTACAATCTAACCTATTAAGCAAAAAATTTATTACTTGTTGTGAGGACATTTGGAAAGTGACCAGACTCTTCTCTCTGACTTCTGAGTGGGTTTTCCTAAATAATTTTCTTTCTGAATGGGTTTTTCTAAATAATTTTGTTCATTGTTAATAGAGAGTAACATTACAAAGAACTTTCCGTAGAGAAACACTATATAAATATATACAAAATATATATTTATTTCATTTTTTATTAAATATAATTATAAATGTTAATTAGTAAATTAAAAAATAAAATTACACTACTTTTACATTAAAAAATTATTAAAAATTAATGAAATAGTTTAAAGTGATTCTACAGTTGAATCATACTTATTCAGAATGATTCTTAGAATCAAATTTAAAATTAATTTTTTATTCAAATTTTGAATATTTAATTTTTTTTATAAATTTATATGTAATTAATATTTTATATTAGAATTAAACTTTATATTTTATAATTTTTTTTTTAATTTTTTGAGAAATTCTGTGATACGGTTCTTTTCTTTATATAACAATGACCCGAATCACAACCCAATTCTTGCCATTGTTTCTTCCTACATAAATTTTAAATTTTGTACAGTTTTTTCCTCTAATACCTTGCTAGCTCTCTACATAACCTTTATATTATATCGAGTTTCCTCTAATATCTTTAAATTCAGTAGAAAGCACTTAAAAAACTAAATTTTTAGGGGATTACTTTTACGAAGCTTATTGACACACAAACATTAAACATATAGTATGGGAGGCGGTTAAGAACAAATTTGAAGATATGAATCACTAAATTCTTTGAGGAATAGAATTAGTGTGCACAACACAAAAGCTCATTTCTTTTTCTTTTCATCGGTTTAAGCAAACATTGCATGACATTCGTCTCATAAGAAATAAACGGCTTGTTTTCTTATCTCAGTTAGTTCTTAGTACACTATTTTTGCGGACATAATTTGATATTGTAATTTCATTCAAGAGAAATTATCTCTCCGTTCCATTATACATGTGTTTTTTTTAATTTTTAAAAGATTGAATCAGTAAAGCTTGTTACTAAAACGGGATAAATAATCAGTTTTTGATTAAATATTAAAAATTATTCAATTATTATTTTAAAAAATTGAAAGTTAAATTTAAAAATAGATTAAATGTTCTTTTTAATAATTTTTTTGTTTTCTCAATTATATCATACAATCAAAAAATTAAAAAAAATAAAAAAAATGTACAATAAGACGGAGGGAGTTTTACGGTTTTTCAATAAAAGGAAGCTTTCACTAAATATACCATAAACATGGAAATCAAAATTAGTTGCAATACCAATTATTTACATCCAAACAATATTAGAAAACTCCAATCGAAGGTTTCGATAATATTGGATAGGTGCGGTAATCGGACGTATCTGACTAGATATCCACATCAACATTAGAGGAATTTGATAGAGGATCAAGCAATGTTGAAACTTGAAAGGGTCAAGTGAAATGGGACGAATATTTGGCAGTCGAAAGGGTTCGACAAAGTTGCATATGAGTTGGAACATCGACTCAAATACTTGCTTCTCGAGATAGCGTTTGGAGCGCAAGATGAACAATCACATAGAGCTCTAAAAAAATATAGGATCTCCCAAATTTTATAACTTATTTTACCAAAAAATACAGGAATAATGGCTCATTTTAAGTAAATTTATCAAAATTTATTTTTTGTTTACCATACCTTTCAGTAATTTATTTTATTTAAGAAAAAAAATATTTATATTTAAATTGAAATATAAGTTGAGGGTTCAATTTTTGAAATTTCACACAAAGTTCCTATATTCTTTTCCATGGCTTCCTTCTTTTATTAAATTCATCAAGGAAATTCAATACACGCTTGCAAAAAATAACACAAATATTTTATCAATTTATATCATGCAGTAAAATGGCTTGCAAATAAGTTAATTTGTTTTATATTTGTTTATTAACTCCTTATATATAATAAGCGTAAGGGAGATCTTATCCAAAACTTTGGTCGGTCACTGTACTACCAAAAGTATATGATCCGTTGGATTATAAAACTATAAATATTCAAATAGATTAGGACCGTTAGATATAATATTAAAAATTGTATTTGATTAATAATATGATAGTATTTAAATACTAAAAGATGTATTTTGATAATTTAAACCAATTATAAATGGGTTTTCTATATTGAATAGAAATCTTTATGTAAAAATTCGTAATTATCTTTTCTCTTTAGTTTATGGATAGTTCCAGTTAGATAAAAATTATTAAACCATAATTAAATTAAAGATAATTTTGTTAGCTTCGCATGGGCTGTAAAATCGTTAAAATCTGTTGTCTAAAACTCAAGATAGAGCCCAAACAATAAAGTGATTATCTAAATTTTAATAAATATTTTTTTTTGTAGCACCAATTTAATTTTTTTCCTAATTCTTTTAAATTTATAAATTCTATTTTTATTTCAATAAAATATTAAAATCAATTTAAGAAAAAATTAAAATCGATCTGGTCCTGGTCCGTGTACGATCACTATACGACCAAATTAATAATTACAGTTAGATCTTAAATAGATCGATGAGAATTGTTAGATCTAATATTAAAATGTGTATCTGATTAATAATAGAATTATATTTAAATACTAAAAAGTGTATTTTGATAATTTAAAAGTTTTCTATGTAAAAATTCTTAAATATTTTTTCTCTTGAATTTATGTATAGTTCCAATTAGATAATAATTGTTAAACCAAATATCAAGATAACAATTCATATTGATTACAATATTAAAAATTATCAATATAATGCTCATGTATATCATACTAACAATGATACACGTGAACCTACATAGACTTACGAGAACTCATGTACATAAATAAATTTAAACACTTTTTTTTCTGAAGGAACATAACAATTTGATTAATCCAAATTATAATTATATTATTTTACATATAACAAAAAAAAAAGATAATATCAAAATATTATTAAAATATTGAGGGTTTCATATTCATAAACGATAATTTTGAATATAATACTTATATTAAAATGTGTATTTGATTAAAGGTAAGATTATATTTAAATACTAAGAAGTGTGTTTTTATAATTTAAACCAATTATAAATTGGTTTTCTATATTGAATTGAATTCTTTATGTAAAAATTCTTAACCATCTTTTCTTTTCGGTTTATGGGTATGTCAACCTGTCAAGTTAGATAATAATTATTAAACCATCATTAAATTTAAGATAAGTTCGTTAGTTTCGCATGGGTTGTAAAATTGTCAAAATTCAATTTATAAAACTCAGGATATAACCTAAATAGTAAATTGAGTATCTAAATTTTAATAAATCTTTTTTATTTTTGTAGCACCAATTTATTTATTTTTCCACTAATTGTTTTAAATATAGAAATTTTATGTTTCTTTCAATAAAGTATTAAAATTAATTAAGAACAAATTCAAATCGATAAAGAATATAATAATATGAGAATAAAATTTTATATAATCATAACATAATTTTTATTTTGTTTAATAATTTTTTAGTAATAATGTATTTTAAAATTTTATATACACTGTAAATAAAACCGAAACATTAAAAGTAAAAGCAATTAGTAAGATACTTATATCAGTATATACTTGATATCCTTATTATATTAAATCCTTAGAAAAAAATTCTATGGAGACCTAAACTTAACTGGAGACCGATACCACATGTTAAACCATTCGTTTCTATCTAATCCAATCCAAGGGTACATATTATTTTGTTTTACACACTTATATTGGTTGTACGTAGGCATATACAACTTATAAGTTACCAACAACGTTAACTACAATATGCATTACATTCATTCTCACGTCTTCCATTTTTTTTTATTCAAAAAATTTGCACAATTTTAATATTCTATGTTATTTTGTTTGCAAAACTTTTAATTTCAATTATTGTATTCATAATTTTTTAGTGCAGTATATTATTATTTTAATTTAGTGCATTACTTTAGTTGCAAAACATTATTATTTTACTATTTTATTCTTTATTTTTGCATAATTTATTTTTTTACACATTTTTTTCATTGTTATGCAGTAAGCATTGGTTTTTTTTTATTTGTAAAACATATTTTTTATATGCAGAACTTTTTGTTTATAATATTTGTAGTACGATGTTTAGTGATATAGATCCTCCCAAATCCTCCCAACTTGCTAAATAAAATGTCGGATGTTGTAGGTTTTAAGAACGTGGATGGTTAAAAAGAACAACATGTGTAATTGTGTATAATAATATAATTTTGTTATGTTTAATTTTACGAAGTATAATAAAAAATGATGACCATTGAATTCAAGTTAATCTAAGGGTGTAGAATTGGTCTCCAGGTCTCCACCTTTTTGTTAGTCTCTGCTGAACCCATATAATAAACATAATAGTGATCTTATCCAAAATTTTGATCGTACGGTCTTGGACAACCAAACTAATAAGGACCATTAGATCTTAACTAGATAAATGAAAATCGTTAGATCAAATATTAAAAAAGTGTATTTTATTAATAATAGGATTATATTTAAATTCTAAAAAGTGTATTTTGATAATTTAAACCAAATATACCAAATATAAATAAGTTTTCTATACTGAATATAATTCTCCATGTAAAAAATTCGTGATTTTCTTTTCTTTTTCATGGACAATTCCAGATAGATAAAAATTGTTAAACCATCTTTTAATTAAAGATAATTTAGTTATCTTCATGTGGGGTATAAAATCGTTAAAATCTAATTTTTAAAACACAAGATAGAGCCCAAATTAGTAAAGTGGGTATTTATTTTCTAATAATAATTATTACGTCGTCATTATTTTAATGCCAATTTAATTACTTTTTTCTAACTATTTTAAATTTAGAAATCTATGTTCAAAAATTCAAATCAATCTAAGAAAAAATCAAATCAACAAAGAATATAATAATACGATGATAAAATTTTATAAATTTGTGCATATTTTTTATCCTATTTTATTAAATTTTATATCATAACTAATTAAATATTATTTATTATTAAATAATAAATTATACGCAAATGGTGATTTTGTTTTATAAGAACTCACAGAGACCTAAATTCATTGTTAGTAGGACTATATTCATATTTAAAAATACCATATTTTGAAATTTTAGACTCAGCTACACAATAGGCCTAACTTTTTTAACCCATATACATTGTAAATTATTAAATTTGAAACTTTAAAAGTTTGTTAATCAATTAGTATAGTACTTTTTTGAAAAATTGTACTTTATAAAAAATATTATCAAATAACCCATGTCTGCAAGAAAAAAAATGAAAAAAATTCTAATTTTTCAAAAAAACCTGTAAATTTTAATATGTTGTTGGTAGATTCAAACCTTAGATCATTCTACGTGCTAATTTTACTGTTATATCTAACGTTTCTCAATAATTTAATTTGAAAGATCCAACGATTATGGATTGAGTGATCAAGCGACCAGAGTTATAAGAAAGCTTTCATTATTTAGTCTTTAATATAATAACATAGATATTTACGGGATATACTATAAAAAAATGAATTTTATATAGAATTTTGATCGTCACGGTGTACTACTTTAAAAGAAGAACTATTACAAAAAAAAATTATATTTTAATTGATAATTTATTTTCTCAAAAGTTCAAAGTTCCCGCATCATTAACATATTACAAAAAAGAGTATATTATATTTTAGCAATAAATATTTAATAAATATAAATATTAAAAAAATTAATGATGTTATCCTGGTAGTTTGGTCCTAAATACCGCCAAAACATTTTCAACCGTTAGATCCAATACTTTAAAAATAGACGATTAAGATTATATCATATAAAAAGAAGTTATTATCTAAAAATGATATAAGTTAAAAAATATTATATTAGGATTGTATTTTCCAAAAAGTTAAAACATAAAAATAGTTGTAATTAAATAAGAAAACTCATTTAATATCAAAATAATAAAAATCGTTTAATCTTAAATAGATAGGTGAAAACCGTTAGATTTAACATTAAAAACTGTATTTGGTTAATAAATGGTATTCTAATAATCTAAACTACATATAAGTAGATTTCCTAAATCGAATAGAATTCTCAATATTAAATTTCGTCACTTTATTCTCTTTTTAGTTTTAAAATAGTTTTTAATTGAAAAAGAACTATTAAACCACAACTAAATTAAAGATTATTTTGTGAATTTCATGTGTACCGTAAAATTGGCCAAATCTAACTTTTATAACTCAATATAAACAAATATTAAATTGAGCGTGTAAAATATAATAAATATCAAATTTTTAACTATAATATTTTTTGGCTAAATCTTTTTTAACAATAATTTAATCATGTAAACTAATAACTTTTAAATATTAAAATATTCATAAATAAATATAATTATAAATATTAAAAAAACAATAGTGTGTTTCATGTGTAATTAAAATATAATTATAAACAAAATAATTATAAATAAAATTTAAGTAACCGTGCATTGGGCTATAAGCTAGTATACAATAATAAGTTTATATTAGTTTAATTTAGAGCCGATCATAGTATAATATCTCTGTAAATGAATGTATACCCCGAGTATCACAATTCTTCTACCCATCATGTATATTGTCTTTTTTATAGAAATTTATATAGATAATCAATAAAAAGGGAAAATTATAACAGAGACCTTGCTCCCTAAGGAGCAAGTTCACGTGACCTTAAGAGGCGCTAGGAGAATAAGTTAATTTAATTTATAGCAAAGCGAAACATAACAAAGAAACAATAGAATTAGCGAAAGGAATCACGAATGCGAGCATCAGCAAGACTAACAGGAGTCATGCGAGCATCAGCAAGACTAACAGAGTCATGCGAGCATCAAGCATCATCAGCCATGTCACCATCCGTATCACCAGGATATTCACTAGAAAAACCAGCACCATTATGTCCCCAAGCAGCAGCAGAGTCCATACCCGAAACACCTGGCTTTTCCTCATTATCAACAGCAACAATAGCCAGGTCCTGAGTGTTCTCCTTAGTATCAAAAGCAATAGCCCTCCAATATCTCTGTCCACAGCCAATAAACAAGGGCAAAGGACGTGGTTCACTTTGCAAATCTCCTTTTGTTCCTGGAGCTCCAGCAGAAATAGAGACATGAATTCTCATCTTAACAGCAATGTCCGTGTCATTCCTCAATGGCACCGCATGTTCCATCCCATTCTCCGCTCTGTATATAGGAGGGGTTCCATTCCTGTTCAAAGGAAGCTCTAAGGCTTCCAAATTATCAATCACAACATCAATATGAATAACATCGGAAAACTGATCACCAACAAATTCGCTAAAAGATGTCTCATCCTCCCCTGCCAAATCTTCACATTCAGCATTAAAAAGAGCTGGGCTCTCAATGTCACTATCATCCTCAGAGATGAGATCACGATAATGGCTAGAACTTGGAAAAACTTGAGTTTTACACGGCGAGCCCTTGGCATGAACAGACATCTCATTATCAATAGAGTAAAGATCCCTTATAGTCAAGCATTCACTAGCATACGAAATAGAAAGACAATTCTCGCAATATGGATACTCCTCCCATTTTACAAAGACCTTACTTCATCAGTACTACCCAATTCAATCAATACCCTAGCAGTGGAGATAAGAGCATTACAAGTTACAGCATAGTAGGTTTCACGAGAGAATGCAACAGGCATCCCTATAGCTTGAGCTAGTAGACATATGCCATCAAGATTCCAATAAAGAAATGGGACTCTAGAAAACCTGACCCAAACCTTAAATTTTTCAGAAGAGTACTCTGGAGAGCACTCATGCCAATTTCGTAGAATAAACTCACAAGTATCAAACAGACAAGAACTAAGGCGCAAAGCTAGTTCAACACCCCCACTATCCTTGAATCGTAACACCAAGTCACCCTCATGATGGTTAAACACATCAAGCAAACCAATAGGATCAAACAAATTGGAGATCGAACGCTTAACTTTATCAAAGCCAAAACTAGACGTATTCATTGATCGAGGCAAAACTAGACAACAATTAACCCAGCGTAGAGCTGATTGACGCATAAACTTGACAGGAGGGTTCACACAAACTAGCCCTTTATCCTCAGTCAGAACATGCTCTGAACGAGATTTATTATCTTTCTAAATTAGTTGATTATTCCTAAGATTGAGTGATTAGTTATCATGATTAAAGCGACCTTAAAAAGTGACCCCATAATTCATCATACATTTTTTTGTCAAAACAATTCATCATATATTAATTCAAAAGAGTTATCAACTTGATATGTATTTTGTTATTGACTTGTATTTATAAATATGTTAAAAGTTTTTATTTTTAATCAATGCGGGATGTTATATGACTTACATTCTCGTTGAGTTCACAAGAAAATTTATAAAAGCCCGGCTCGAGCCAAATCAAATTTAAATAAGTGATAAGCATTCTTCTCATCCTGTCTTACCTAGATCTTAAGGATCGAGAAATTGAAATTTCCTAAGCTTGTTTTCAATAAAAATCAAATATTTTTATATTTTTTTTGCATATCAAATAAATATCAAATATATATACACACACACACATTTGTAATATGTTATAATTTTAAATTTTTCATTCACTTATTAATCTAAAATTTATATGTGATGATATAGTTTAATTATAATGATATAACTTTGTTTATTATTAATAAAATAAAAGATATTAATTCAAATAAAGATTTAAATATTATATTAATTTAAAAATAAATAAGTAGTTATATTGGGCTTTCACCCAACAAACACATCATCTTCGTAAGTAAAATTATTTTGAATTTAAAAAAAATTAAAATTTAAAAGAAATTAATTTTAGTACAAAATATGTTGACGAAATATTAAAAATTCAATTTAACGATGTAAAAATAATTTAAACATATCTTACACAAATTACATGTGGGGTCAACTAAATTATTTTTCAAAACGTTTTAAAATAATATTAGCAATATAAATTCGATTAATAGCATAAAATTTTAAATTAGTTTAATTCATAAGTACATTTTAACATTGTACGTGAACAAATACTTCTTCTTTATTTACTTCTTCTTCGAACATATTTTTCTTCTTAACCTCCTTACCATAATTATATATAATTATATTACATTTAGGGTACCCATTTATATATTAATTGAACTGAAGTAGTTCAAAGATTGTGAAGTGGTGCAGTCAATATCATCAAAGGTTGACAAGTACCTTTGTGGTCAAAGATAATGACGTACTATATACAAAATTCTAAAAGTATAACATATTAAATGTAAGTTTAAAATTTTTTTCTAATGAATTTAACACCTTCATCATAAGAAGAAAATGAAAACCAGTATTCTGAAAAATTGAAAATCATTGCAGGAAAAATTCAAATTTTAAAATCACCTCATACAATATTAATTTTGACGTGGTGAACATAAAACTTTCAATTCAAATAATTAATTCTGATATTTGTCCAATATCAAATTTGTTTTTCTCATTCTTAATAACTCAACCATTTTGTTTATTTTGAATCAGGTGTATGATTGAGTTAATAATGATAATTTTATTGTGAAAATCTAGAGTCAAAATCGGGAAGAAATAAAGCATATCCACGTTGATGGAGTTAAAAAAAAAGTATAATTCTAAAATGGGTTAGGATGTTCAACATTCTTATTAATTTAAAAACTGATGGTACATTTCAAAATAATTCTAATATCTTATTTTATGTTATTTTGTTATGATGGTAGCATTTTATATATTTTTTCAATCAATATTTCATGCGTTGAATATTTAATTATAAATATTTTTTTTCTTTGCAACCAATAACATAACTAAGGACGGACGTCGGATCACTTCGGTGTCGGGGAGTGTTATTCCCGGTCCCAAAATCAATCTCTGAACCCGCCCCGATCTCATACGGGACGGGTATCGGATCGGGGTCGATGCGGCGAGGAGAATGCACATCCCTAAACATAACTTATTTTTACATGTGTGCGTATATTTAGTAAACGTATATGAAAAAAATTAATATAAGTTGTATTATATAATATATTTCTAATTATTTTAAAATTTTTAAGATTTTAAAATTTTTAAAAGTGTGTTTTCGGTGCGTAGCACAAGTAAAACGCTAGTATTGATAAAAAAAAATGTTAGCAGGATAATACACAAAACTTTGTAGCAATTCTTTTGCTAATTCCTAATTTTATTTAATTTTTGTTTTTAAGTGCTTTTACATATTGTAGAATAATCTAGACATGTATAGAAACGTCCAGTCAAGTCTGGGAATGTCAAGTTGACTGAATTACGTGTCTAATCAGTAGAGTTCATGTAACTCTCTCAAGTGTACTGGAACAATCTTCTCCGGGCTATATAAACCACACGCACGTATCTACGCTTTCATCAAACAAAAACTCGAGCAAGAAACAAAAACTCAAATTTCAATCATTCTCAAAAGTGAAAAAACAGATATATAAAATGGCTTTGATTCCAAGCATCTTTGGCAACCGCAGAAGCAACATTTTCGATCCATTCTCCCTCGACATCTTCGATCCTTTCCACGATTTTCCTTTCTCTGGTGCTCTGTCAGGTGGCCAATCCTCTGGAAACGAGGTGACGGCAATTGCGAACATGCGAATAGACTGGAAGGAGACCCCAGAAGCGCACGTGTTCAAGGCGGACATGCCAGGGCTCAAGAAAGAAGAAGTCAAAGTAGAGGCGGAGGACGGGAGAGTTTTGCAGATAAGCGGAGAGAGAAGCAAAGAGCAAGAGGAGAAGAATGATAAGTATCATCGTGTTGAGAGGAGCTCTGGGAAGTTTCTGAGGAGGTTCAGGTTACCCGAAAATGCGAAGATGGAGCAAGTTAAGGCTAGTATGGACAACGGTGTGCTGACTGTAACTGTGCCCAAGGAAGAGGTTAAGAAACCTGAGGTTAAGGCCATTGATATCTCTGGCTAGCTTTATTTTTTTTTAATGTTGTGTGTGTTTTTCTTGTTGCCGTTGAAAAATGGTTGGTGTAGTTGTTTTGTTTTCTGTTTTACTGGTGTTGTAGCCTCAGGGCAAATCGATATTGTAATAAGATGGTGTGATCGATATTATAAAAACATTTTGTCATTTATTATGATGGCTGCGGTTAGAATTTGAGCTTTTATTTCTTTGTAGATTGTTACTTCACTACAAGAAATCCCGGTAATTGCGACGGAAATTAGCAATGGAATGTTCTCCGTTGTTTATGGCCGACTGACTAGCAACGCATTTTAAATAGAAAAGAGTCAACGTTCTTAGCAACAGACTAACGACGGATTACCTACAAACATATGGCGACGGATTAATTTCGTTGCTAATATGAGCGCGAAAAGCATCCCGCCAACCTGTGCTGACAGTATTGCAACGGAATTTGTGACGGAGTTTAGCGACGGAAACCAACCGTAGCTAGATCTGGCGCCAAAATTCCCGCTAACCAGTCCCGACGGAGTTAGCAACGGATTTTTGTGCTAACCAGTCCCGACGGAGTTAGCAACGGATTTTTGTGCCAACAGATTAGCAACGGAAAACCTAACAACGGTTTAGCAAGGGAACTTCTTTACGACGGTTTAGCGACGGAAATCCGATATTAAAGAAAAGGCACACATTTAAATTTCCGTCGCTAATCTGTTGCAAAAGTAGATCGGTCGTGCTTTTTTCCGTTGCTAAACCGTTGCAAGGGGACAGTTGCCCTTTAATGCATTAAAATCTTTTGCTCATTTTTCTTATACGAAATTCTATCTTCTTCCCCCAAATTTAATATTCTTCCTTTAGTTTCTCTATTTTAATTTTTTTGGAATCATGCATACTTTAATAATGTTAGTGTTTTGTATTTTCACTTTTATGAAATCATACATTTTCTTAAAATGTTAGTTTATTAGTTTGTTTTGCTTGTAAGAAATTTTTATGATATGTTTGATATTGTTGTATTATGTTGTATCAAGTAATTATATCTTTAAGTTGATAATCCTAGTTCAATTAGCTTACATTTCATTTAATTTAGCTAGTTTGTGATAATTATATTTTTTGGAATACTTTATCTTTAATAGGTTGTTAATAATATTGATTTTGATAATAGTCGGTCTTGGATGTATCCAAGAGTAGATAGTAGTGAACTTCTTAATGATGCTTTTTTTGTTGGATAAAAAGAATTTATGAATCATGCTACATCTCAAACATCTTCCTTAAATGGAACGAATATACAATGCCCTTGTTGTAGATGTAGATTTAAAAGACATTGGGATGCAAACACGGTAAAATTGCATCTCTTGAAAAAAGGATTCGTTGAAAATTATTATGTGTGGGATCGTCATGGGGAGTCATACATTGTTAGAGAAAGTGCATGACAATCCTCAACAAGTCAGTCTAATATTTTGTTAGGAATGAAGATGATGGTGTTACTGGAGTACAAGGAAGAGTCTACTGATACAAGAGTCTGTGATCGGAGTCTGTGAGCTGTCGGAGTCTGCAGTCTTTAAGAGTCTATAAAGCTTGCTGCAGATAATGGAAATTTCTATTATTTTTGAAGACGGATCACTGGATAAACTCAAATCCTTATAAAGAATCTGTAGATGATTTGGTCTTTTCAGAAGAGCTGGTTTGTCAAAGCTGTCAACCAAAAACAGATGAGACAGAATCTCATAATTTACAAGATTGATTTACTTGCTGTTTTTGTTGATAGGAAAATTGTATATATATATACTCTCATTCTACATTGTAATATGTGGTCGTGTTTGTCGAAACCTTAAGTCTGTATTAGGTTTTTACATTGAGAGTTTGCAGCTGTAACATTGTTTACAGAACGTAGCTGCTAAGGATATTTGTACATCCTTGGTAGAGTTTGTAACTTTGGTTATTCAAATAACTCATCGTTGCAGCATCTTTGTTTTGTGTTCTTTCAATTCCGCATATTTACTATTCTGTTTGTCAAATAAAAAAAACACAAAAATAGACATATTAGTACTACTTGTATTCAAACCCCCCTTTCTCCAAGAAGTTCTAGTTTAACATATTTCTAGAGCAAGAGATGAGAATAATCTGATGTATAATATGGTCATGGATGCCGCTCGTCCAAATTTTGATCCGACCTTAGAAGAGATACTGAATCTTGATGCACAAAAGGTGCATGACATATTACACTCTTCAGAAAGAGAGTTGTATCGTGGTTGTGAAACTTCTCAGATGTCTGTCATGACTCGTATGTTGAGTTTAAAATCTGATCATCATTGGTCAGAGGCATGTTATGACGAGACATTACAATTCATCAAAAGTGTCTTCCCCGAAGATAATAAATTCCTTGATAGCTTCTACAATACGAAGAAACATGTGGAAAGATTGGGTCTTCTTTAGTGAAAATTGATTCTTGTGTTAATGGATGTATGATATCTTGGGATGAAGACAATGATATGGGTTCGTGTAAATTTTGTTCACAGGCAAGGTACAAAATTAGAGTTAACAAATCCAATCGAGAGAAAAAACACAAATTTTATAATATAACAAATCCAAGGTACAAAATTGAAAAAGATTTGAATTAAATTTTATGATATATTAAAATTGATTAATAGATGATGTAATTGATTAAGTAATTAGTTTGTTTTATGTTCAATTTGGTAACAACGAGAAAGCGGGTCAGTGGGAGTAAACATGTTTAACGAGAGAGCGATTCATTAGAAGTTACATATTATATGCTAGAATTTAATATTTATGTATTATGTATTATTAAATAGAAGTAGCAATATAAAGTTTTAGAAAAATAACGTGGTTAATATACTAATATTTGATATAATATTAAAATAATGAAATATATTAAACAATTGCCCTTTTCTGTAATTATTCAAAATTTTGGTAATGAACAACACTAAACGGATAAATCTTAATTTCATGTTTTAAATAAAATTTTGTTTAAAAACATATTTTTAAGAATAGTTTTTAAAAAAATTTGGAGAAATTATTATAAAGCCACTGCAAAGCGCGGCTTAATAAACTAGGTTAGTTAATAATTTAATAAAAATATTTACTTGCTAGAGAATTTGTGTAATAAAATTAAAAATGGTAAGTGGGCTTATGAAAAAAAAGAGCGGCTATTTGTGAAAAATTGGGCGCTATTTGTGAAAAAAAAGGGATAAGAAGCGGGTTAGGGTTTTTTCATTACAAACCTTTCTCACTCTCAAGCAGCGGCTACTTCTACTCTCCCTCTCGCACAAATTTGTGGGTATCAATCTCTCAATTTCAATTAATATGGGTATTGTGTTTCAATTTGTTTGTTTGTTAATTAGTTTATTCTCTTAAACCCAAACCTGTAGCTATTTTGTTGTTCGGATTCTAATTGCTATGTGGGTATTTGGGATTCTAATCCTTCTCTTAATGAATAATTGCTATTTTTGTAATTCAAGACCGAATATGCATGTATATGTTTATGTATATGTATTTTTGTTCGTTATATGTATCTGTTTTTTTAACCCCAGTTCAGATTTCTTGGTTTATTCGCTCTCTTTTGCTGTTCTGTATTGGTATGATTATATGGATGTAATGCAGTTAGCAAGCTAGGATGTATTCTGTTCTGTTCTGTATATGCTGTTCTGTTCTGTATATGTATTCGCTCTCTCCAGTTATATGGATGAAATACAGCAGCGGATGAGGGATATGGAAAGCCAACTAGCAAGCTAGGGTGTTTAATAGTCAGAATCGGTATGGAGATGATGGAAAACACAAGTTTCGAAGTAAGTAAATCCATAGTATTCATAGTAAGCTGCTCATTTGTGTTGTCATGTCTTATGGAGCTTTCTGTGTTGTTTAAGACAAGTTTGAGTGGTGTGATTTACTTAAATTACAAAAATATATATGTAGTAGACTCTTTTGATTATGTTTGGATTTGTGATTTATTTTAATCATGGCTCTTATGCTTTCAATTGCGCATGTATACTTTCATTATATGGTTTCCTGAATGTAGTTATATGAACTCGGAGATGGGATTTCACATGATTTTGTAGTCGCAACAGTAAGTAAGCTGATGTCTAAAATGCTGCAGCTTGTCCTCGTTTTACTGCCTACAGTTTGATGTGTTTAGGTGACACAGTCCACATCTGTTTATTACTAATATAGGGGTTTGTTTTAATTATTTTATTCAAATAGGTGAAACTAAAAAAGGCTTTGTTCTTAACGGCAACCTTGTGAAAATCTCTTATGTTCTAATTTAATCAGAAGGTTCGGTTCATAACTGGTTGTCAATGAAAATTCTGGGACCTGGTATTCTATAAAAACAGTTAACTAGAAACTGTTTTGTGCCGTTTGGATCATTAGTTTTGAATTTTTTCACAATTTTTCAGTGTTACTCTTTTTATGCGTGACATGTTGATTAGTTTTACTTTTTTGAAAATGCAGAAAATTGAAGAATGGTCGTTGCATTGCTGCTGCAGTTTCTATGGGAATCTTGTTTGCTCTGAATCTTTAACTTTTATGTTCTAGCTATTAATCTGTAAAGAACTACCAAGAACTTATTTAAACTCAGCTTGTACTCGTTTTGTACTATTGGATTTGTGAACTATGAACTTATCACAGACTTTTGGCAAGTGTTGAAATTATTAATGTATGATTTCCTTTTGGTTCAATTTTTTTTTTATGTATTTCTCTAATTAGGATTAATTTTTGAATGTATACAACTGACTAGAACATGTACAATAAACAAAAAGAGTGACTTGTTAAGGCATGAGACAATATTCTAAATGACAAAATTAATGGAATTTCAACAAAAAACAAATTTTTAAATGAAAAAAGTAATATCAACAACGGATTCACAATGAAAAATAAAATGAAGTGTTCGTTGCAAAATCGTCGCTAATCACTGAGATTCCGACGGAAATCCGTTGGTAAAGAGTTGCCAGAGGGTGGTCAACAATGAGGGAATCCGTTAGTAGTCAGTTGCAGGTCCGTTGCTAGTTTGCCGACGGAATTTGAATTCTGTCGGGAAGCCCTTACCTACGGCCAAAATTGCAACGCCTTTTTCCGTCGGGAATTCCGTCGCCATCCTGATTTGCCAACGGATTTTAGCCTCTGCCGACAGAATTTTCCGTCGCAAATACCGGGAATTCTTGTAGTGCTTTTCGTTAATAACTGAGACCCAGGTGCCAGTTTGAGGAAGCCCCAAATGCAGGGGTCGTAGAAGCTAGATTTTTGAGGAAAAGAAAGCTTTTATTGATGGACAATTTGTTTGCTGTCCTGGAATATATTTAGGAGAATATGAGCGACACCGTTAGGGCTGTTCATGAACCGAGCCGAGTCCAGCTTTGATGTAAACGAGCTGAGTTTTACTCTTTTTTTTACGAGCCGAGCCGAGCTTTCTTATCGCATAAAATTCGTGTTCGAGCTCGTTAACTAACGAGCCGAACACGAGCTTTTATCGAACAAAAACGAGCCTAGTCGAGCCCAATTTCCCAATCAATTCTCAATAAACCTAAAATACACATACTATAAATTACAAAATTAATTTAAAATGTTAACAAATAATATAAAAATAAGTCGAATATATCTTAATTTTTTCGAGCTTTATCTGTTGGGTTTCAATGTAAAAACGCAGCGAAAAACAGTCGTAAAACAATAAAATTTACGAAACCCTAACGCAGGATCCATGTATAAGTTGTGACTGATTATGGAGAAACGAAATCATACCAATTAAGAGCTTTACGAATTCTGTAAGATGGAGGTCCTTGATTGCAATCACCACACAACCCTTGCGTCAAGATCTGTGTCTCTAAATCGTCCACAAGAACGTCCGATCGTCCAACGATCCAAGGAGCAGGTACTAGCCAAATAAAACTGCCTTCTCTCTCTCTCTAGCCTCTCTTAAAACCGAATTATCTGAACCAACCCTAAAACTATACATCATTATGTATATATAGGGCAGAGAGATTGGGCCTAACCCTAATTAGCTTGGGCTTCAACTAAACCAAACTGATTTGGGTTTTTAATGAGTTAAATTCGAAATACAATTTAATTAACTAAGTCCAACTTAATTAATTAATTAACCAATTTCGAATTTATAATTATTTTAATTTAAATCTGATATTTAAATTAAAACTCCTTTTAAAACGTTCTTATTGTGTAACCCTTTAGGTTATTATTACGTTGGCAATAATTTTAATATCTAATAATAAAATTATAAACAATGAGCGGCATCTAGTAATACATCATTGCTACCCAAGTAATAATAATAATTGGTGATCCAATTAAACCTTTCGTGACTAATGTTTCCGTGTAATATAATCCCTTTAACCAAATATTATAGATTAAACTCGAGGCATGTTATTAGTCATCCTCTTCAACATTTAATCCAGGTTTCCTTGATCAATGAGTAGACTATTAAATCAAATCAATATTTGAGCATGACCATGCATTTTTCATAGTCTCACTCAATCAAGAGGTCAATAATATCTCTCCTAATAATAGGAGGGTTAAATCCTTTATCTATCATTCATACTTCTCATACGACTCATAATATACCCGATGTCCACTTTTATCATCACCCGGTCAAAGGTAACTTTTAATGTAATCAAAGTATATTAATCCTCGTATAGAAATATAATGATCTCAAGTCTAAGGATCATTACACCATTATCACTGTGAGGTATTCTAATGACTTTATTACCATGTAGAATCTCACTGTGGGTCTATCCGGTGCCATGTAGAATATTACATGCACCTATGTTCTTGACTTTAGTATCACTATACCTATGACCAATGAGATGTGGTCATTTAGTCAACGAACATACTAATCTTTATGCATCATAATTGTCCCAATTCATAATGCTTAATTAGGGATATTTTAGGAATATAAACACTATTCATATAATCTCATTTTCAAGTCACATACTTAAAGATATAGAATACGTGTTCAATATTCCAAGGACATTTATTACTCTAACATTAATATCGCAGTAAATAAAGACATAATAATTGTTGTCGAATAATCAATAGAACATAATCATTATTAAATTACAAAATAGTATTTCCCAGAAGTACAATTGTATTGTCTCTAGGGCACTAACACTAACAATCTCCCACTTGCACTAGAGCCAATCACCCATGTATCTAATACCCATGGAACTAGTGTGACATTCGTGCTTCTGCTGCGACAAAGCCTTAGTCAGTGGATCCGCAACGTTATCATTAGTATGCACTTTACATATATGTATATCCCCTCTATTATTTATTTCTCTAAGAAGGTGATATCTCCTAAGTATATGCTTTGCCTTGGAATGGGATCTTGGTTCCTTAGCCTGCGCGATGGCTCCATTATTATCGTAATATAGATCAACTGGGTCTGCGATCGATGGAACCACTCCAAGTCCCGTAATAAAATTCCGAATCCAAACAGCCTCTTTGGCTGCTTCACTGGCTGCAATATACTCAGCTTCCATTGTAGAATCAGCTACTGTTTCTTGCTTTGAACTCTTCCAACTTACAGCACCTCCATTTAGGCAAAACACAAATCCAGACTGAGACACAGTGTCGTCCCTATCTGTCTGGAAACTAGCATCAGTGTAACCTCTTACTACTAGTTTCTCATCTCCTCCATATATCAAGAAAGAATCTTTAGTCCTCTTAAGGTACTTAAGAATGTTCTTGACAGCTGTCCAGTGACTTTCACCTGGATTAGACTGGTACCTACTCGTCATGCTCAAAGCATACGAGACATCGGGACGAGTACATATCATTGCATACATTATAGAACCAATTGCCGAAGCATATGGTACTTTATTCATACGGTCCTTCTCTTCTGATGATTTAGGACAGTTTTCTTTTGAGATCGATATCCCATGAGACATTGGGACATATCCCCTTTTAGCCTCTTGCATCCCGAAACGATGCAATATCTTGTCAATGTATGTACTCTGACTTAAGCCGATCATTCTTCTGGGTCTATCTCTATAGATCCTGATCCCTAATATGTAGGAAGCATCGCCTAAGTCTTTCATCGAGAAATAATTTCCCAACCAAGTCTTTACAGCCTGTAGAGAAGTAATGTCATTCCCTATTAGCAATATGTCATCTACATATAATACTAGGAATGCCACATGGCTCCCACTAACCTTCTTATAAACACACGGTTCATCCTCATTTTGTATGAAACCAAACTCTTTGACTGTTTCATCAAAACGAATGTTCCATCTCCTCGAGGCCTGCTTCAACCCATAAATGAATCGTAGTAACTTATAGACCATCCTAGCAAATTTTGGATCAACAAAACCCTCAGGTTGTGTCATGTACACATCCTCTTCTAAGCTCCCATTTAAGAAAGCAGTCTTGACATCCATTTGCCAGATCTCATAGTCATAATAAGCTGCTATTGCAAGCAAAATCCTGATGGATTTGACCATAGCCACCGGTGAGAAAGTTTCATCATAGTCAATACCATGAATTTGCTTGAAACCTTTCGCCACTAGTCTAGCTTTATAGGTCTGTAATTTACCATCCATGTCAGTTTTCTTCTTGAAAACCCACTTGCACTCGATGGGTTTTACCCCTTCAGGTGGTTCAACCAAAGTCCATACTTTGTTTTCATACATGGAATCCATCTCATATTTCATGGCCTCCAGCCATCTCTCAGAATCTGGACTATTCATAGCATCTTTGTAGGTAAGAGGCTCATCATTATCTACAAGCATTACATCGCCATTTTGAGTCAGCAGAAATCCATAATATCTCTCTGGCTCATGACGAATCCTACTAGATCTACGAACGACCTGTGTTTCTTGAGCAATGTTGTCCTCAACATTTTCAGTAACATTCTGCTCATGTTCCAACTCTGGTTCAACATTAATTTGTGGTACTCGATCCTCATCGAGATCTATTGTCCTCCCACTATATTTCTTAGAAAGTAATTCTCTTTCAAGAAACACAGCTGTTCGAGCAACAAACACTTTGTTCTCTGAAGGATTATAGAAGTAATACCCTTTAGTTTCATTTGGATATCCCACAAAATTACATTTATCTGATTTTGGTCCTAGCTTGTCAGAGGTTAAACGTTTCACAAACGCTTCGCATCCCCAAATTTTCATAAATGACACGCTATGACGTTTCTCAGTCCATATCTCATATGGTGTCTTTTGAACCGTTTTTGAAGGAACTCGGTTTAGTGTTTGTGCAGCCGTCTCTAGGGCATAGCCCCAGAAACTAATTGGAAGATCCACTAGACTCATCATCGATCGCACCATGTCCAATAAGGTACGATTTCTCCTTTCAGATACACCATTCCACTGTGGTGTTCCAGGAGGTGTGAGTTGTGATACAATACCACACTCCTTTAAGAAATTCTTAAATTCTAAGCTTAGGTACTCACCTCCACGATCAGATCGTAGGGTTTTAATACTTCCGCCTATTTGCTTTTCCACTTCTGCCTTGTACTCTTTGAATTTTTCAAATGATTCGGACTTGTTCTTCAAAAGATACACATATCCGTATCTACTAAAATCATCAGTAAAGGTTATGAAGTAGTAAAAACCACCTCTTGCCATCGTACGCATTGGACCACATACATCACTATGTATAAGCTCTAATCGTTCGGTGGCCCTTTCACCAATTCCGGTAAAAGGAGCTTTAGTCATTTTTCCAATGAGACAAGGTTCGCATTCTTCGTATGATTCAAAATCAAACTTATCCAAGTATCCATCCTTATGTAACTTGGAAATGCGTTTCTCATTTATATGGCCTAAACGACAATGCCAAAGGTATGTTTGATTTGAGTCATTAGCCTTAATACGTTTATTATTTACGTTATAGACAGGAGTATCAAGATCTAGAACATATAAACCATTAAATAAACGTGCAACCCCATAGATAACATTATTCATACCAAAGGAACAACTATTGTTCTAAATAGTAAAAGAAAAACCTTTCTTGTCCAAACAAGAAACAGAAATAATGTTTCTGCAAATCGCAGGCACGTAAAAACAGTTCTCAAGTTCTAAAATAAGCCCTGTGGGCAATGATAAATTATAAGTCCCTACAGCCAAAGCAGCAACCTTTGCTCCATTGCCTACGCGTAGGTCGACTTCTCCTTTCGCCAAAGTCCTACTCCTTCGAAGTTCCTGCACATTTATACAAATGTGAGAACCACATCCAGTATCTAATACCCATGATGTAGAAGTAGACAAATTGACTTCTATAACATAAATACCTGAATCTGAAATCTTCACAGAATTCATTTTCTTCAAATCCTCCAAGTAAGCATGACAGTTTCTCTTCCAATGACCTGGTTTATTGCAATAGTGACAATCACCTTTTGCAGCACCTTTTGCAGCACCTTTTGTAACACCTCCTGTAGGCTTCAAAGCCTTTTTAAAAGCAGGTTTTGGATTAGCAGATTTAGATCCAATCTTCTTCTTGCCTTTCCTTTTACCCTGTTCTTTGGCATTCCCTTTATTTACCATCATAATGGTGTTAGGGGATGCCTTCTGAATATTGGTCTCAGCAGTTTTCAACATTGCCAACAATTTGGTAGATGTCTTGTCTATCTCATTCATGATGTAATTCATTACAAACTGAGTATAGCTGCTGTTCAAAGATTGCAAGATTAGATCTATCTGGGTTTCCTGACTAATGGTGGTACCCAGAGTAGCAAGGTACTCCATATATCCAATCATCTTTAGAACATGCGGTGCAACTGGATCACGTTCACCCTGTTTACATGCATACAAGGCTTTGCTTGTATCAAACCTCTCCTGACGAGCCTGTCCTTCAAACATACGTTTAAGGTGCTCAATCATCACATAAGCATCCATATGCTCATGTTGTTTCTGAAGCTCGGGACTCATAGTCGCAAGCATAAGACAGGTAACATCTGTGTCATCATCTATATGTTTCTGATAAACATTCTGTTGAGAAACTGATGCACCTTCAGGCAGAGGTTCAGGGCGAGGAATATCAATGACATAGAGCTTTCGCTCTTGCCTGAGGACAATCCTCAAATTCCTTTGCCAGTCGAGGAAGTTTGTTCCTGTCAGCTTGTCCTTCTCAAGGACTGATCGTACAGAGAAGTTATTTGAGTTGTTTGCCATTAAATATCTACAATGTTAAAAATGCATAAAATAAGTTAGTCTGCGGATTAATAGGTAATGTTCAAGTGATTATTCATATATATTCACAATATATATCTCCCACTATTTTTATCAAATCAATAGCCCTAACTATTAATTCGGAAGGCATTTCTCTAAATCCTTCTAGTGAGCCAAGATCCATATTTTGTCACGCTTAAGGTCAGCTTTGGCTTTTCTCCCAAAACATGATTTATTTAGGTAGACAACTCTTGTCAATTATATCATATATAACTCTCGGAAAGTTTGGTAGAACAACATTTGTCCATATTTATCCAATAAATCATACCAAACTCCATTCCTCTAAGTTCACAATCCTATTGTGGTAACTTAGTTAAGTCTAACCCAATGGTCTAACAGTTAAGTATCACATTTACTTCATCGCGCCTTACCATGATAGATTGGAGTGCTTCGCTTTGGCAAACCCACTCTTTCTCGTTCTAGGTCTTGACGAGTGTTGCCCATTGGAAGGCATCTAAGTGACTTAATATTTTAAAATTTAGGGATTTTATTATTAAAACGACCATGATCCCATCATCAAGAGATTCCCAATTTTTCCTTGAACTAAGTACTTCAATTCAAAATTCATCAATGGTTTGATTTCCAGTCCAGCGGAGGAGTCACAGTGGTCTCACTTAAAATCCACCTTTCTTACAAGCTCTGCTTGTATTTTTGTCAAAATCGCCCCATGTCAAAAAATTGAAAATTCATACTTATTTCCGTGTTTCATAAACACAGGAATCTCATGTTCGTTTTGTTCAATTTTAAAATCTTGAATCGTTACAGATTTTATCTTGTTTAGCAGGCATGGCATGGGTGATGTATCTAATACATACATTAATACATGATTAATCTAATTAAAGCATGCATCACATTGTATCCTACACTTACAATTATACATCAATATGTAAAGTGCAGTATGTAAACGTGCTTGGTTATGGCCTTTATACTATATGATCCTTTCAAGCTAATGAAAGGATCAAGGTCAATCTATGGTGAAAAAACATAAATACAATTACATGTCTTCATTCTCCTTGTTCCCTTGAATGCACCTCCTCTTGGATCGTCCTTCAATCTTCAAGTACATTACATTGAACAATTGAATCCAACCTATACTAATGTACTTACATAATAAAACTCGATTTACATTCGAGGTTAAACAATTACAAGAATGAAGAAAACGACATGCAAGTCGTATTTATAAAACCAAAACCATAAACCATTAAACTACGGGTCTTAAGGTCATAACCAGCACCATGCTCAAATACACAATTATTGACATGACATATCATATAAGGATGACATACTGTTTATTACTTTTCATGATCCAATCATGAATAATAAATAAACAAAGCATATGTCACAAGCATCCCAGAAGCATGTATCAGTATACAAGCAAAATCATGTATCAGTATACAATTCCAGAAGCATGTATCAGTATACACACGACCCAAATCCCAGTTACCAGAAACATGTATCAGTATACACGTAACCCTAATCTCAGCAAATAGATCGTATCCAAATACATCTATCCGACCGTTTATATCATTATACAAACTAAACAGCATACATATCATAACAGATCGCATATAGATGAGCCATGGCAGATTCTAAACATACTAGTATCATCATATCAGATTATATACAATCATATAACATAACTGTATCATGGCAGATTCATCAAACATGCATACTCGTAAAAATACAGTAAACATGTAACCAAATCAGCCCCTTATACACGTAGCTATGATACCATTGTTGGGTTTCAATGTAAAAACGCAGCGAAAAACAGTCGTAAAACAATAAAATTTACGAAACCCTAACGCAGGATCCATGTATAAGTTGTGACTGATTATGGAGAAACGAAATCATACCAGTTAAGAGCTTTACGAATTCTGTAAGATGGAGGTCCTTGATTGCAATCACCACACAACCCTTGCGTCAAGATCTGTGTCTCTAAATCGTCCACAAGAACGTCCGATCGTCCAACGATCCAAGGAGCAGGTACTAGCCAAATAAAACTGCCTTCTCTCTCTCTCTAGCTTTATTTTTTTTAATGTTGTGTGTGTTTTTCTTGTTGCCGTTGAAAAATGGTTGGTGTAGTTGTTTTGTTTTCTGTTTTACTGGTGTTGTAGCCTCAGGGCAAATCGATATTGTAATAAGATGGTGTGATCGATATTATAAAAACATTTTGTCATTTATTATGATGGCTGCGGTTAGAATTTGAGCTTTTATTTCTTTGTAGATTGTTACTTTTCGTTAATAACTGAGACCCAGGTGCCAGTTTGAGGAAGCCCCAAATGCAGGGGTCGTAGAAGCTAGATTTTTGAGGAAAAGAAAGCTTTTATTGATGGACAATTTGTTTGCTGCCCTGGAATATATTTAGGAGAATATGAGCGATACCGTTAGGGCTGTTCATGAACCGAACCGAGTCCAGCTTTGATGTAAACGAGCCGAGTTTTACTTTTTTCTCTGACGAGCCGAGCCGAGCTTTCTTATCGCATAAAATTCGTGTTCGAGCTCGTTAACTAACGAGCCGAACACGAGCTTTTATCGAACAAAAACGAGCCGAGTCGAGCCCAATTTCCCAATCAATTCTCAATAAACCTAAAATACACATACTATAAATTACAAAATTAATTTAAAATGTTAACAAATAATATAAAAATAAGTCGAATATATCTTAATTTTTTCGAGCTTTATCGAGCCAATCTCGAGCCGAACGAGCTCGAGTCGAGCTCGAGCTTACTAATAGCTCGGCTCGAGCTCGTTTTCTTAACGAACAATTTTTTGTGTTCGAGCTCGAGCTCGAGCCCTTAACGAGCCGAGTCGAGCCTTTAACGAGCCGAGCTCGAGCTTGTTCACGAACAGTTCTGTTCATGAACAATTCTCGACACCGTTACCACTCCTTTTAAGAAAAGGAGGAAAAAACTAACTAACAGATCTGTGACTAAATAATACTCCATTTTGTTTTTTGAATAAAAGAGAGCTTTCATTAAGAAGGTAAATCATACAAAAGCGTCTCCTGCATACTAGATGGAGGAGTAGTAAACACAACTTGGCAATTGAGCAAACAAGGAATTCTAGCCATTTCATGGGCTGTTTTGTTTGCTTGCCGTTTGACAAAAGAAATTGAAAAACCCACTCTAGATCGCATATAAGTTCGACAGTTTTCCAAAATGTGACCCACTTCCAGCATATTCTCACAAGGACTCCGAATTGCTTGTACCGCGAGGAGGGAATCGGACTCAACCAACACGTTCTGACATGGCATCGATGACATCCACTTGAGAACTTCACAGATTGCTATGGCTTCAGCTTCCAGGACCGTACCATATCCTGCAAAAGAAGCAACCTTCCCTGCTACAAACTTTCCTTGGTGATCTCGTAGCACTAACCCAATCGAAAAAGATGCAGAATCACTCCTGATAAAGGCATCAGTATTAAGCTTTAGATAACCATTCTCTGGAGGAGACCAGCCTGTGAGAGAGCAACCACATTCGTCACCGCACCAACTTGCATTGCCTTCCTGGAACTAACAGTCTGCTTCCAATCTGAGAACATTTTTGCACTCAGGTCCATAGCAGTAACATGAGTAATTGATTTGTTCTCCCATACTGTTTTATTCCGAGAAAACCAAATCCCCCAAAGCACTCTTGCAATTGTAACGACCTCATCACTGGTACCATCACAGATTTTATGAAGAACTCAATCCGGCGTATACTCCACCCGTTGCATATCATAGTGAACTCCCACATAAAGCCAACACTGGCGAGCAAATGGGCAGTCAAAAAATAAATGAAGTAAGTGTTCAATATCCGAAACATACATTGGACACGTTAAGGGTAAACGAATCCCCTTAGTGATCAATCTGTTAAGAACAAGAAGATTGTTTCTACACAAACGCCACAAGAACACTTTAACCTTGTGAGGTATTGACAGCCTCCAAATCTTACCCCAACCCCTTGTCTGAGTGAAATTATTCGTACCAATATTCCTTTCATGCCATAAGTGATACCCTGTCTTCACACTATAGTGACCATTAGTAGCTCTTGTCCAGGCAATTCTGTCTTTAATACCATTTTGAGGAATCGTGGTGTTTAAAATACTATTAGCATCCTCCTCAAGAAACATCTCCCTGACCTTGGCAACATCCCAGGCTTTTTCATCGGCCCTAAATAGAGACGCCACAGAAGTACTAGATCCCTCATATATATGATTTTGATACACCTTAAAATCCGGTTTCCCTCGCAGCCAGGGGTCTTTACAAGCATCAATATCAGCACCGTCCCCCAGGACCCATCGAAAACCCTCAGCTAACGTATCCTTAGCTTTTAGGATGCCTGTCCAAATAAAGCTGGAGCCAGGTTTTGTAGTAGCTTTTAAAAGATGAACATTAGGGAAATAATGGGCCTTGTACAGACGAGCAACCAGAGAAAGAGGATTATTCAAAAAATTCCAACACAGTTTGCCCAGAAAAGCTATATTAAAACCATATAGACTTCTAAAACCCAAACCACCCTTTGCCTTAGTCATAGTCATAGCATCCCACGACAACCAGTTAACTCCTTTTCTATCAGTCGAACTTGAATTCCACCAAAATTTATTAAGCATTATTTCGATTTCTTGACATAGAGATTTAGGAAGTAAGAAACAAGACATGCAATATGAAGGTATAGACTGAGCAACGTTCTTTATTAAAATAGCCTTACCCACACGAGAGATGGGTTTAGATTTCCACCCTTGAACTTTCTTCCAAACCTTATCTATCACAAAACTAAAAACACGTTTCCTGGATCGACCAACAAGCGATGGAAGACCCAGGTATTTACTATCATGCAAATCATTGTGAACACCAAGAATAACAGACAACTCCTCCATCTTCTCCTGACACACATTTGCACTGAAAAACACCCCTGATTTCTGGAGATTTACTGACTGTCCTGAGTGATACTCATAATATTTTAGCAGAGACACAATATTGTGAGCTTCTTCATTCTTTGCCCGGAAAAAAAGAAAACTATCATCTGCGAATAGTAAATGGGTAACTATAGGAGCATATTGGCAGATTTGAGAGCCATGATTATTTCCTACAGCCGCAACATTGATCAAAGATTCCGATAACCCTTCTACACACAGGAGAAAAAAATACGGGGACAGGGGGTCCCCTTGTCGTAGCACTCTCGATGGAATAATCGGCCCAATATAAGAACCATTGAAGCAAAATTCATACGACACCGTCGTTACACACATCATGATCCAGTTTACCCATCTTTTACAGAAACCCATTCGAAACATTCTTGATTTAAGAAATGCCCAGTCCACTCTATCATAGGCTTTACTAATATCAAGCTTAAGTGTTATTTCACCTTCACTCCCTTTGGATTTTCTGTTCATATGGTGAATGATCTCGAATGCCACCAACACATTGTCAGTGATGTTTCTCCCGGGCACAAATGCCGATTGATTCTCAGAAATCAGCCCAGGAAGAATAAATTTCAACCGATTAGCTAGCACTTTCGCTAAAATCTTGTAAAGGACGTTGCACAGGGCAATTGGACGCAAGTCTTTCATGGTACACGCATCTTTCTTCTTTGGAATTAATACAACATTTGTATCATTGAGATGTGCAGGAAATGAGCCAACTTGCAACCATTCTTTACAACAGTTAAACACCTCCTTGCCTAAAATAGACCAAAACTGTTGAAAGAATGCAGGATTTAGGCCGTCTGGCCCTGATGCCTTGTCAGGATACATCTGCTTGATAGCCAAAGAAAATTCATCAAAAGAAACTTCTTCCACCAGCTTTCTGTTTTGCTCCTCTGTTATACAAGTACTACTAGCAGCATTCTGATGAGTTTCGCTATTTCTTTGATCACCTTTAAACACAGCTGTGAAGTAATCTCTGACTATGTGACACATATCCTCATGATTATTCACCTGTTCACCATTCTCCGTCTCAAGGAACAAGATGCGATTCGTTTTCCTCCTCGCTGAAGCGTTAGCATAAAAAATTTTTGTATTGGCGTCTCCTTCCGCTAACCAAAAGGTTTTTGCTCGTTGCTTCCAATAAACCTCTTCATGATGGAGCAACTCATTCAGTTTTTCTCGCTCAGTAAAATATAGATTCAGACCAGCTGCATCCATTCGATCAACCAGCCTTGACAAAATTTCCTTATGCTTTTTAATTTTGTCCCTAAACTTATGAAAAAAGTTCCTGCCCCATCTAGCCATAAAAGACGATACAGAGATGAGCTTGGGGAGGATATGAATAGAAGGCAAATCCAGCCAATAATCAACAATATCCTTTCTAAAAGTGGGTTCTTCAAGCCAAGTGTTTTCAAATTTAAAACGGAACTGTTTTCTCGAGCAATGCACAGAAAGAAGATCCAAATGAATTGGATCATGATCAGAATAAGTTACATGGCACACTGTTAATTTGCACAGCGGAAATTTTCCCAGCCAAGAATTAGTAGCAAACGCTCTGTCGAGCTTCTCTCTGGTCCACCTTTCTGTCCCTCGACCTCGTTCCCAGGTGTATTTTCCTCCTACAAGATCGATTTCTGATAACAAACCATCATCAATAGTCATCCAACAGATTTTGAGGGTGAGGGGCACATCCCATCTTGTCCGAAGAGTAAAGAAGGTCGTTAAAATCGCCAAATATGCACCACGGCGGCTGAGAAACACCAGCTAAAGTTCGAATCAGATGCCAAGAGCTGCTTCGTCTTTGTCTCTCAAGAAAGCCATAAAAGCAAGAAAGACGCCATGAAGCTACATTATTGTCAGTGAAAACAACATCAACGTGATTTTGAGAATAACCAGTAATTTCACATGTTACTTGATGTCTCTAGAAAACTGCTAACCCACCACTATGACCAACACAATCAACAGAGAAACATTGAAAAAAATCCAAATTTGATATGAAGAGCTTCAATCTTATTTGCAGTTGAGATAGTCTCAGATAAAAATAAAAAGTCAGGTTTGCGATCTTTTACAAGGTCGCTAAGGACACGAATTGCACGAGGATTACCCAGACCTCGGCAATTCCAGCTTAGGAGATTCATGAGGACTGGCTAGTCTGCTGTGCAGACTTAGCCAATAAAACAGGAGAAGAAACCGAACAATCCATCTTAGAAAGACCAGCTTCTGAAACTACACCTTCATTATTACCATTCGTAACCATGACCACATCCTCAAAAGTCCCACTTCTTTTCCTCTTTCTTTCCTCTATGCTGAGCCCAATTAACTCATCCTCCGGGGGCCCAATAAAGTTGTTATCTTTTATTGTTGCCACTTGAATTTTTGAATTTTAAATTAACAGATTTGATCCCAATAACTTAGCACTCCCATGCATGTTAGTCCTATAATCACGCCCTTGCATATCTTCTCAAGCCTTTCCTGACGCTTGACCCTACGAAAATTGCTGCTGATAATTATCGCTTCCTAAATTTCTGCCCCAATGCTCATCCCTCTCATCCGGAGCCACTTACTCCTCTCTTGTCCTCCCACCCTCCGTGGCGGAGCACGGAGCCACGAACCCCATTCCCTGAGACTTTCTTCTTTCTGTACTTCTAATTTCTTGCTACAGAATCTTTCCGTATGAGACAACAAACCACATACAAAGCAAAAATCCCCCAACCTCTCATACTTGCATTGAACAACACATTTAGTGCCATCCTTTTTGCAAATTCTCTTTTTCCTCTTCAATGGCTTTCTCACACCCACTCGAACTCTTAACCTCATACTCTCCCTCCAGATACTCTTATTGTTATTTGGATCATACAAAAGGAACGTGCCAAAGAAATTCCCTAGATGCTTGCCTACGGATTCAGCCATGAAACCAGATGGCAGACCATGAATTTGTATCCAAAAATTCACATAAAAAAGAGGCACCTTAACAGGATCCTCACCTTTTGGAATGGTACTATGGACAAGCAATGCACCATCAAAGGACCAGGGGCCCCCATTCACAACCCATGCCATATCATCTGCATGATAAAACTGAAATAAGAAAATACCAGGCTTCAGATCCTTAATATTGATACCCCTTGCAGGCTTCCAAACATCTGCCAGCTTCGATTTCATTGCACGAGTATTAATCCCTTTTTCAGTTAGGAAACGCCCCAACAAACAAAGCTCAAACTTATTTGAGTCCTCTTCAACACCCTCATCAAAAATGAGGTGCTCATTCTCCTCATCATCTATGTTCATTACAGACATTCGTTCGTTGATGTCTTCCACTCCTGCCATCAGAAAATAAGACACAAAACTATCACAGACTCAGAAAATAGAGATGGAGAGAAAAACAAAACTCTCACAGATGGAGAGAAAAAGCTATTAGGTATTCAAGGTGATTTGATACAACGGATGCTAAACTTCCCCCTTCTAATACTAACTTATGTGAATCACGTTATTATAAGTGTAACTAAATTCATACTCCATTTTTTTTAAAAATACTCCATTCTTCTGAGTAGATATTTGTAAATCAAATTGATACATGCTGTATCCGAATTTCATATGAATCATCTTCTTACAAAATTTGTTAAAATTCAGATTAATACAGAATTATGAAAATTTTCAAACTACTACTGTAGTCGTGAATTTTTGACATGTTAGGTCGATATCATTAAAAAATTAGTTATCATTTTTTTAGGTAATTATTTTTAATTTTATATAAACATGTCGAATTAACCTGAATTTTGGATATAAGAGAGTAAATGCCTCGGTAAACCGAGGCACGGGAATAAATGGGATAAATCCCGGAGCAAAGCTCAAGTTCACTATTGTTAAGATAGATAGGAACAAATTCCAAATCTCAAGAAAAATCAAGTTCAAAGAGCAATACGTAAGTTCAAACTTACAGTACATCTAGAATTACTGATGCCAAAAATAAAATAGCCCACTATCAATAGTCTCATACGGTCCAACAGTTTTGCCTTCCTGTTTCGCTTCTACATCGATCACCATGATTAGTAGCAACTATTTTGGGATTTATCTGGAGCTTTACCAACACCAATAATATCACTAGCATCAAGACCAAGCTATTGGTCTCCAGTCGCAAGTCTTTCAAGCATCTTACCCGACCCACATTTCTCTTTAGTAATACAACACTACGCTGCACTACTTGGTACCTTATAGTGGTCATTAGAATCTTCTTTCTTGAAGAAAGTCCAATTCCTCAATATTCTCTCTGAATTTTGGTGATCCTTTGTATTATCACCTGTAGGAATTTACGGATGAGCGGAAGCGTAATATAACATTTATTCCGTAAAAACCATATATCGCACATATAGAAAAATATATAAAATGAAAGAGCGGAGGAATCGTAACCATACCTTGAAAATCGAAGCTTTATAAAAATGGATTCTAGCAGTTGCTCCTCAGAGTGTGAAGCACTCTACCGGTATCCACCAAGAATAATCCTTCGATGAAGCTTTTTATAAAACTAAGCTTTTATAAAAATGGAGTTTTTCTTCTTTTGAGAGAGAGAGAGAGATGAAGAAGAAGAGGGTGGCAACTAGGTTTTCACAAAAACTCAAGTCATTTAGAATGAAATATCTCATTCTATTTATAGGGCTCTCCTAGGGTTTTTTAATATATCTTTATATATATATATATTAACCCCACATTTTATCTTATAAAATGCTTAAATAATAATTAAAACTATTTTAATCATTATTTCCTTTTCTAAACTATTTAGAAAATAACTTGCTCTCTCAAAATACCTTCATCAATAAATTAATCTTTTATGGTGTGACCCTGTAGGTTCAATATTAAGCCGGTAGTAGAAATAAATAATAATAATAAACTTTTTATTTATTAATTATATGAATTCTAAAATTCATTAAATATAATTAACTGATTAATTATATTTATTCTACATCGTGAGGGATGCTTCTCAACATATCGCGACTATCCGGATAATATGAATTCACTGCTTAGAATACCAAGAACCTGTCAGTGACTAGTTACAGTACAATCAATTCCTTCTACCCTACAATATCCCGATTAAATATAAGGCATGGATCTCGTGTCAGACCTTATCAAATTTAATCATATGATTTCTTATTCATAATGCTAAGTTCATATTAATGTAAATTAGAAACTCCTTTCTAATTTCATACACTCTGGCCAGAGATTCCAGAACTCGCATACTAAGAATAACATAGGATATTCTCTTCCTATACTGGAAGGGGTAGATCCTCTATTGACGTTAACTATCTCCATACACAAATCCCTATGCCCAGAATAGACCTAATGGATGTCCTTGAGACTAAGGACTAATCCAAAGCATAGTTCATTATATACAAGATAACTCTAACGATCTCAAGTCTAAGGACACTTGTACAACTATCACTCAGTGAATAACTATTGACACGTGAGTAAACTCCATTAGCTATTCAACTTATTGAGTCATGTTCAGTGAACTTATTCCCTAACAAGCACCTACATACTAGCTATAGTGTCACCACACAAATGCCTATGAGAACAGACATCCTCCTGACGGGAGCAAGCATAGTATGTACCAATCTTTGCGGATTCACCAACTTCCGATTAGTTATCCTATGATCAGGAACTGTTTTAAGTCTAGAGTTATCATCTTCTAGATCTCACTATTATAATCTCATTATAATTCTAGAAGCTTTACTCTAAACTATGGAACATCTTATTTAAAACACTTTAAATAGATAAAGCCCGTAATAAAAACAAAACAAGTCTTTTATTAACATTAATGAAATCAAATTAGAATACAAGAAAGTTCTTCCTAACTCATCATACATGATTGGATTTAGGACAAACACTTTCATCACCATCATCCCTCTTGTGCTCAATTATCTTGTTCAACCCAAACACTTGCCATAACATGCCTAAACTTCTCAAAACTACCATTCCAATCATATTCTCAAGAACATTCAAACGGAATAGTGCTCCATTTGTATCATGCTCAAGCCCAACATAAACGTGTGTAAGTCAACAAGTCAACGGTTCGTTACAAACATTGACACCTGTAGAACGCTTTTCCAATGTGCATTGCATAAATTATTTGAATAACAGGACTTTGATTCAATTTCTTCCATAATTTTTGCGCTCCCCTCTAAACCCTTAGCTAAAATAAAGATTGTTATTCCCAAAACAATGCAACCTAGATTGTAGAAGGGGGGGATGAATACAATCTAGTTAATTTTACAAAACTTTTTCAAACTTTTTACAGTATGAACATATGTGCTTGTAAATTAACTAGAAATTGAGTCAAGCCGTGAACATAAATGAATTCTTCGACTTAAAAAGAAATGCAGAAGACAAGCAAACTTTTTAAAATTTTCAGGTGGGTTTCTCGGAAAAAGCCCACCTGAGGTGTATATTGAAGAATTCTCTGGTTTTGTTTTTCAACAAACTCCAGCTGCTTACACAGATGATGAAAGAGAGCCTAAGTGTTTTACATTCAGATTTGTGCTCTCTTCACATACTTTTCTATGCTACTCCACACAGTCTTATATACATCGACTGTGTGTTACAAACAAAACCTACAACATAATAAAATATTACATTTTTGGTTCTGCTTGATCACATGCTCGTCTCAGAAACTATCCTATTCGGGAAATGCCTTGGCTGGCATCACAGATAAACTTGTATAATCCCATATGTTGCTTTCTGATTGAGTGTTCTGCTCTCTTCAAAAATTACTAAGTCCATGCAATTGACCTAGCTTCCAAGCCCATATGACATCTGCATGAAAGAGATCTTTCCTTGGTTACCCGACTGTCAAGTCACTATCAGTTGAGATAAGTGAACATGTAGTATTGCAAATAGGTCTTCATGCTTGTCAAGCTTTTCCTTTGTGTCCTGTTAGAAGGTAAACTTCTAGGTAGCTGCCTTAACTCTTATTTATCCATCGAGACATAAAAGACAATAGATGACTTCACATTTCATTTGTAGGAATTTGAGCCTTCGAATATTTACAATTTGACTCCCTATTCCATACATCTTTTGCGTCGTTATCCAACATCTTTAAGTCACGGGTGTGTAATGATGATCTCTGAGACTGTCCTCCATTCAACTTGTTAAATAAAGAAACCTACAAAAGATTCCATTACATATATTTGTTTTTCATGTTGAATGAGATGAACATCAGTAGGCGTATTAATTCCTTATCTGTAGATTACCATTCTACGTCAGTTATCCGTAGAAGGGCAATCTTAGAATATCCATAGAAGTAATATTCCATAACTGTATCCATAGAAGGGACATGACATTCTTGGTTGCATCCATAGATAGACCATAACCTCCTTAACTACATCCATAGATAAAACATGACATCCTTAGCTGTATCTGTAGATCAACTTCCTTCAGCTTTTATCCGTAGATATGATGTCCCCAGTTTTTGTCCGTAGACGAGATAAGATGTCCTCAGCTTCTATCCGTTGATGAGATAAGATGTCCTCAGCTTCTATCCGTTGATGGCATTTGATGTTTTCAGCTTGTATCCATAGATGAGATAAGATTTCCATAGCTTTATCCGTAGAACGGGTATACTTAGCTTCATCCTTAGATAAAACATCTTGTCATCTTTATTGTTGTTTAGGCAGGCTTACCACTGAAACACTTGGTGCTTGATTAGACGTCTGTTGGCTTGCTTCTGAATTGCTTCCTAACTTGATGACAGAGTATCTTCCATTCATTTGATGTGGCTTTTTAGACTTTGGATAGATAAAATGCCTTCTAGTTAGCTTCCTGATTTATCAGCTTCTGTGAACTAGCTTTCTGACAATCAGCTTCGGTAACAAGATCAAATTTTTGTCTTGAGCATTTTGTTATCATCATTCCAAATGTGTCAACACTAATAAAGATTTAAATATTATATTAATTTAAAAATAAATAAGTAGTTATATTGTGCTTTCACCCAACAAACACATCATCTTCGTAAGTAAAATTATTTTGAATTTAAACAAAATTAAAATTTAAAAGAAATTAATTTTAGTACAAAATATGTTGACGAAATATTAAAAATTCAATTTAACGATGTAAAAATAATTTAAACACATCTTACACAAATTACATGTGGGGTCAACTAAATTATTTTCCAGACCGTTTTAAAATAATATTAGCAATATAAATTCGATTAATAGCATAAAATTTTAAATTAGTTTAATTCATAAGTACATTTTAACATTGTACGTGAACGAATACATCATCTTTTTAAGTACTTTTAATTTTTTAATAAGACATATCTTCACATTATCTTGATAATATATTTTATATAAGCATATTATGGATCTATGAACTTCAGATAGTAAACCGGTACGTTACTTCTTCTTTATTTACTTCTTCTTTATTTACTTCTTCTTCGAACATATTTTTCTTTTTAACCTATTTACCATAATTATATATAATTATATTACGTTTAGGGTACCCATCCATATATTAATTGAAGTGAAGTAGTTCAAAGATTGTGAAGTGGTGCAGTTAATATCATCAAAGGTTGACAAGAACCTTTGTGGTCAAAGATAATGACGTACTATATACAAAATTCTAAAAGTATAACATATTAAATGTAAGTTTAAAATTTTTTCTAATGAATTTAAGACCTTCATCATAATAAGAAGAAAATGAAAACAATATTCTGGAAAACTGAAAATCATTACAGGAAAAATTCAAAATTTAAATTCACCTCATACAATATTAATTTTGACGTGGTGAACATAAAATTTTCAATTCAAATAATTAATTCTGATATTTGTCCATTATCAAATTTGTCTTTCTCATTCTTAATAACTCATCCATTTTGTTTCTTTTGAATAAGGTGTATGATTGAGCTAATAAAGATAATTTTAATGTGAAAATCTAGAGTCAAAATCGGGAACAAATAAAACATATCCACTTTGATGGAGTTAAAAAAAAGTATAATTCTAAAATGGGTTAGGATGTTCAACATCTATCTATCTCTTCTATATATAATAGGAGAACAAGAGGATAATTTAAGGGCATTTTGAGCCAATAAACCCCCTGTGAAGTTACCATTTTACCCTTATATATTAAGAAATTACATGTCATGTCACTCCTCTCTTATCTAGAGGAAAAAATTGAATAAATAATGTTTTAGTCAGGAATCGAACCTCTGGCATTCGCTAAAGAAGTCATTCTTTTAACCATTGAGCTACATGATTCTTTTTAAGTTTGAACTAAAAATCATATAACATAAACCTCACATCTTTCTTATCCTATATTTATTATTATTTAAATTTTTGAGTAAAAATTAAGGTGATTTATAATATTTATTAAACTTTATATTTTTAATACTTAAAATATCATACAGAATCATATATACTACCAGTCTTATAAAATATTAATATTAAGTTTTAAAAACAATCTTATGTGTGGTGCTTTTTATCTTTCTTTTAACTAAACAAATATTTTGTTTATGTATCGGTAGCTATAACATATTCTATTTTCTTGCATTAGAGTCAAACTTTTCTTGTACTACGCAATATATTTGAATTATTCAAATATTTAATATATAAAATGTATTATTAAACATTGATATAACATAAATAACATATTACAAGTAGTTTATTTACATATTTACTTATTTATTTTTAAATTAATGAAATTAGTGTTAAAACATGTGTAAAAATTAGACAATAATTTAGGTATGGGCGATTGGTCACTTCGGGGTCGGGGAGACTCCGAACATGAACTCATTCGTCGAACCCGCCTCAATCCTCAAACGAGAATTACTTTATTTATCGCACAATAATCATTGTTAACAGCACATATTGATAACATGTATACATGATATTTATAATTATTTGTTCTTATCTATACTACAAGTATAAAGTCAGTGTGATGCATACGACATTCATATTCTTCTTATTTTACATTTATATTTACTTTGTTTGAAGTTCATCTTAAATTTGAATAGTTTTATGTGATTGTTGAACTTAATGTTGAATTGACGTGTGTGTTTCTGTTTGAGCGTGATTAAATTGTGTTTTAAGAGTTTTGTGTTTAATATTTTAAAAATATATTTAATTAAAATTGTTGTTTTTAATAAATTAAGGTCAAATTGCAAAAGAAAAAGGGGCTAAAGTGCAAATATCAGAATATGAATGTCGTATTGACCGACCGACTACCAAACTATATTTTGAATAAAATTTTTGTTTTTAATAAATTAAATAAAGTAGTAAAAATAAAAGAATTAAAGTACAAATATCAAAATATGAGAACTGTACCGACTGAGTATCAAACTTTCAATGTTTCGGTTTTAATAATACAGTATATATATATATATATATATATATATATATATATATATATATATATGTGTGTGTGTGTGTGTGTGTGTGTGTGTGTGTGTGTATAACAGGAGTGACTAAATTTATAATTAGATTGGATGCATTATATATATGACACATTTTTTGTTATTATCAAATGAATTTTAAGTTAATTTTATGAAAGAAAATAATTAGTTATTTGGTATATATATATATATATATATATATATATATATATATATATATATTTGTGTGTGTGTAAAATAACTATAAAACATATGAAAAATTATTTGTTTTGAGTAAAAATATTGTAAAATGTGAGATAATAAAAATAAATAGATAGTACAAAAAAACAATTAAATGAATTATATATTCTAAAATTTTGATAATAATTTGTATAAACAATAAACAGATTAAAATATATAGTCCATAACAAATTTATAAAAACATGATATTGCATATCGTACGTTATGATCAGATCAAATCACATTATACAGCCCGGGTTATTTAAAATTATAGTCCCCGATCAATCAAATTATCTATCAATACTGTTAAAAGTTTGGTTGGTCGGTATGGTACGTTGTGATTTTACTTAATTGCCCTTAATTAACTGTACTTCGTGTTTTTACTTAATTAACCTTAATTATTTATAGAAATATATTATTAAATAATAATATTACATATTTATAACCAATTACCTTTTTCACCTAAAATACATTATTTTTTCTATTTTTTCTAACAAATTTCCCTATTTTTTCAAATATATCACGGGCAATTACCTTTTTTAACTAAAACATGTTAGTTTTTCTATTTTTCCTTACTAAAACCCATCCTTTTCCAAAAATATTATGGACAAACATTTAGTTATTTATTTTTAAACCTATTTTAATATTATAATTATTTTTTAAAAATTTACCTATTTTAACATGTCTACTTATTTTTCTTAACAAATGCAATTACTAAAAATATTAAAATATAAATAATCAAATACCTATTTATAACCAATTATCTTTTCAGCTAAAACACATTATATATTTTTTCTAATAAAGTCCCTCCTTTTCTAAATATATCACGAAAAATTACCTTTTACAATTGCCTTTTTCTATTTTTCTCACTAAAATTCATTCTTTTTCCAAAAATATCACAGGAAACCCTTTACTTATTTATTTTAAAACATATTTAAATACTTTTAATTATTAAATTTTAAAACCTCATTTTCCAAAAATATCACGGACATTTTCCTTTCTAAACTAAATACATGTTACATTTTTTATTTTTTCTTACTAAAACCCCTCATTTCGAAAAATATAACAGACAAACTCATACTTATTTATTTTAAAATCTGTTTGAATGTTTTTAATTAATTAAAAGTGTTTAGCTATTTTAACATGTCTACTTATTTTTTGCACAATTACAATTAATAAAATATTAAAAAATAATAATAAAATAACAATTAACAATCCGTGCATCGCACGGGTTTTAAACTAGTATAAATTAAAGTAAGTACATTGTAACAGACGAAAAAATGTGCAACAATACCTTAAAAAAAAATTAACCGCAAAAATAGAAATTTATGTTAATTGCTAGAAAAAAGACCCGTGTTTTAATTATTAAAGATGTGTATTTTGAAAAAAATAAAGGATGAATTCATTGTCAAAACACAGACAGAACTCAGAAGACATATGAGCAATTTTAACTTACGATGATATAAGCAAAAAATATTTATCCATCCATAATTGATCAATTCTCAAGTTCAGAGTTATAAAAAGTCTGTTTGTTTGAAAGAATTGAAACAGCTCGAAATGGTACCAACCGTACTTAATAATAGAATGATTTGGCACAAGGTAGTTCCACTTTAGTCAATTAGCTACATTGTCCTATGTTCTGAAAGTTAGGTAGACATGGGAAGATAAATAAAGATAAAAATGCTTAAAATCAAGAGGTCAGAAGAAAAGACATAAAAGAGTTACAAAGAAAGTTTTAGGAACTGAAAACACAAGGCCTAAGTAGAGTATTAGAAGATTTAGGAAAGCTTTTGAGTAAAATCAGTACTAAAACCTACAATTTCATACTGCATCATCTTGAAGGCTATTTAGTTTCTACCTTGAATATTGTCGGAGATGAACTAAATGAATACATCATTTTTGAAGAACTGAAAAAATTTTAGGATTATAATTTTAAAAATATCTTCTTAATTAGAAAACATCCATAGAACACTCTAATTCTATTCTATGATCCACAACAAAATTAAAAACATACATGATTTATCAAAACTACTCGTATTAGTTTTCACATTATAAACTTCAACATATTTAAGCAAGTACAACATAGTCATAACATTAACAATAAAAACTCTATGAACATCAAAAATATACAATCATATATGTCAAATGACATTGATAATGCGTAGTTTAGTTTAAAATCACAATCTAAGCTAGCGGCCCGTGCCTTGCACGAGTTTTTATGCTAGTTATATATATAATAGAGCAACTAGGGGGTTGCTTGAGACAATTTAATCAGTGTGAAATTACCAAATTACCCCTACTTATTATATTAATGATAAAAAAGTTGTTTCTAATGGGAGTTGAACTCTTGACCTCTAAATTAGAAATGACACTTCTAACCACTATGCTAGACATCACTTTTGGCTATATTATAAAACTCTTTATTAATATGTGCAAATGCTCAATATGTTATATTCTATTTTGGTCTCTTCTTGTAATCTACTTGGTAAGGTAGAAAATCTATTTTCACAAGTGCCTTAAAATCATATATTTGACCATATTAGAGAAAAACTCATGCAAAATAGATATACAAAATGTTATAAATTGAAATTGGTCCATTGGCAAAAGAATTATATTAATATTTTTATATTGTAAATCATGTTTATTTGCAATAAGTATATATTTGCTCAGATTATATATACAAATAGATTACAAATTCTATATACAATCAATATATATCTATCTATTATATTTATAATAGAGCAACTAGGGGGTTCAATGAACCAATTTATTCAAGTTAAATTACCAAAATACCCTTCTAAATTATATTTTAATTATACATGTATTTTTTTGAAAGTAATTATACACGTATTAATTACAATTAATACTCATCTACTTTAATATGCGTACATTAATTGTGTCCAACTCATTATTGCATATCATTGATATTTATTATTACTTCAATATTTAATATTAACAATTTATGACTAGATATTATTTTTTATAGAAAATATTAAAACATTTTAAACATTAAATAAATTGTGACAATGATGATTGATAATTTTTAATTGAAAGAGATTACCAACTAATTTAGAGCTTTATTCACTATTGCAAAGTGATGCATATGAAATCTTATTTTGCTAAATTAAAAAAAAAACAAACTATTGTTCTTATTGCATATTTCGTATCCAGGTTCGCTATTTGGTTCATTACATTTAGTTGCTTATATAGTAAAGAGTTCAGGGAGGTCAAAAGTAATTATAGACCAAATAAATGATGATAAAAAATAATGGATATGGTGAGTGAACAATGAATATCAACCAAATAAGAAATTTGGATACGGAAGATGTAATAATAAGGCTAATAAGTTTGTTTTTTGAAGTTAGCAAAATATGATTTGATCTGCGTCATTTTACAATAGCCAACGAGAAGATTTTGTACCATATCAAATAATTTTTTTTATAAATTTAGTATATCTTAAACAATAAGCTATATATCAAACAAATGTTATAGAAATATTGTACCAAATAGTTTTACTAACTACTTCAAACAGGTTAAATACTATTTTGTTTTTCATAAAGTTACACGACAGTTGCAAAATAAGTCACGCTCATTTAAAATAGTTCAATCTCCCGTAATTACAAGACTGCAAGCACTTCAAAATTACAGGTCTTACTTATATTGTACGTCGTTATTAGATATGATCTTTTTCAATGAAAAAAGATTTCATTCGCAACAGAACCTATAATACATTTCACATGCATGCATATATTTACTTGATTAAATATATATGACCTTTTCTAACAAAAACTGATCCCACTTGCAACAAAACATATATTATATTTAATATATCGGCTTATCATTTTATAACAGAAGAATGAAGAACATACCCGTGTCTCGCACGGGTTATAAAGCTAGTTCTTATTAATTTAAAAACTAATGGTACATTTCAAAAAAATTCTAATATCTTATTTTATGTTATTTTGTTATGATGGTAGCATTTTATATATTTTTTCAATCAATATTTCATGCGTTGAATATTTAATTATAAATATTTTTTTTCTTTGCAACCAATAACATAACTAAGGACGGGCGTCGGATCACTTCGGTGTCGGGGAGTGTTATTCCCGGTCCCAAAATCAATCTTTGAACCCGCCCCGATCTCGTACGGGACGGGTATCGGATCGGGGTCGATGCGGCGAGGAGAATGCACATCCCTAAACATAACTTATTTTTACATGTGTGCGTATATTTAGTAAACGTATATGAAAAAAAAAATTAATATAAGTTATATTATATAATATATTTCTAATTATTTTAAAATTTTTAAGATTTAAAAAATTTTAAAAATATGTTTTCGGTACGTAGCACGTGTAAAACGCTAGTATCGGTAAAAAAATGTTAGCAGGATAATACACAAAACTTTGTAGCAATTCTTTTGCTAATTCCTAATTTTATTTAATTTTTGTTTTTAAGTGCTTTTACATATTGTAGAATAATCTAGACATGTATAGAAACGTCCAGTCAAGTCTGGGAATGTCAAGTTGACTGAATTACGTGTCTAATCAGTAGAGTTCATGTAACTCTCTCAAGTGTACTGGAACAATCTTCTCCGGGCTATATAAACCACACGCACGTATCTACGCTTTCATCAAACAAAAACTCGAGCAAGAAACAAAAACTCAAATTTCAATCATTCTCAAAAGTGAAAAAACAGATATATAAAATGGCTTTGATTCCAAGCATCTTTGGCAACCGCAGAAGCAACATTTTCGATCCATTCTCCCTCGACATCTTCGATCCTTTCCACGATTTTCCTTTCTCTGGTGCTCTGTCAGGTGGCCAATCCTCTGGAAACGAGGTGACGGCAATTGCGAACATGCGAATAGACTGGAAGGAGACCCCAGAAGCGCACGTGTTCAAGGCGGACATGCCAGGGCTCAAGAAAGAAGAAGTCAAAGTAGAGGTGGAGGACGGGAGAGTTTTGCAGATAAGCGGAGAGAGAAGCAAAGAGCAAGAGGAGAAGAATGATAAGTATCATCGTGTTGAGAGGAGCTCTGGGAAGTTTCTGAGGAGGTTTAGATTACCCGAAAATGCGAAGATGGAGCAAGTTAAGGCTAGTATGGACAACGGTGTGCTGACTGTAACTGTGCCCAAGGAAGAGGTTAAGAAACCTGAGGTTAAGGCTATTGATATCTCTGGCTAGCTTTATTTTTTTTAATGTTGTGTGTGTTTTTCTTGTTGCCGTTGAAAAATGGTTGGTGTAGTTGTTTTGTTTTCTGTTTTACTGGTGTTGTAGCCTCAGGGCAAATCGATATTGTAATAAGATGGTGTGATCGATATTATAAAAACATTTTGTCATTTATTATGATGGCTGCGGTTAGAATTTGAGCTTTTATTTCTTTGTAGATTGTTACTTTTCGTTAATAACTGAGACCCAGGTGCCAGTTTGAGGAAGCCCCAAATGCAGGGGTCGTATGGGCGAGACCTTCCCTTCTTTCATATTTCAATATGGTATGTTGGATCCCCTGCGAAGTCGACTTCACTTGAAGCTAGATTTTTGAGGAAAAGAAAGCTTTTATTGAGGGACAATTTGTTTAATGCCCTGGAATATTTTTAGGAGAATATGAGCGACACCGTTACCACTCTTTTTAAGAGGAAAAAGTTAGAGCTGTAAGCTAATAGAGCCGTTCGTGAACAAAATTCGAGCTCGGTTTGTTTTAAATGGACTCGGCTCGGTTTGTTTACTAAATGAATACGAGCTTGAACATGAAAATATGTTCGGTCAGTAAATGAGTTCGAGCCGAGCTTTACACCTATTCGACTCGAACTCGGCTCGTTTTGCTCGGGATCGGCTCGAGCTCGGCTCGAACTCGTTAAACTCGGCTCGATTCGTTTAACTAATTATAAATTTGTGAATTTCATAATATGCTTAACAATTTAAATATGTTAAATAAAACTTAATTGCGATCTATTTTAGTTATTTTGTGGTTGAATAGGAAATTGTATTTGTTATGTCTAAAAGGTATAACATCAACATACTATCAAAAGTTAAACTTTTTATATCCAATCCAAATTAGTTTTTCATTATTAAAATTTATAAGTTGCATTCATAAAATTACAAAAGAAAGTGAATAGAGAAATAGAGTTTGTCTTATTAATTTATTATATAATATTATTTAAAAGTGGCTCGTACCTCTTAAAATTGAGGAGAAAAATGAGACTTTTAGTGAATTTAAGGTTAATAAGAGTATCTTGGAGAAAAAAAGTTGTAAACCTCCTCAAATTTCAAGTTAAGAGCCAAGATAAAGAGGCTCTTAGAGAGGCTCTAAGTTAGTGATAAAATTGTTTTATTTTAACTATTGTTATTAGGTGAAGTGGGTAAGGTTTGATTACTCATAAATACAAATATTAACCTAATATGATTATTAGAAGAAAATTGATATGTGCTGAAAAATAACTCTAGGAACGTCATTAATGATATAGTAATTAGACCTAGATTGGTCCCAGAATACGACCCAATAAACAAGGTCCGAAACCCTAATTATTTATTAATTTCGTAATTAATAAATAGGGAAAAATACAGCTCATAAAAAGAGTCCAAAGTATGATAAATTCTTCAAGAAGTCTGCCTCCTACAAAGAAGGATCTAGAATCTCAATCAAAGGAAATAACTAGTCACAGTCCTTATCCTACGATAAGTAAAAGACTTGCCTACCAAGGAATACAATCCTTATCCGCCGTCAAAGAGGAGACTTATTCGCTAAGACTCCCAAACATACCCTAAATACAAGATTCCTGACGCCTATATAAGGACCCTGATCCTTCACATTAGAACTATGTTTTCTGGCTTGATTCTCAATTACGAATTGAGATACGTAGGCATCTTGTGAGGACAGATTTAGTCACAAAACACGAGAACAACCATTAAAGCTCGAAAACTCTTAATCCCTAGCAGTAAATTTACAAGTACATTTTTTATTCCACAATATTTGGTGTCGTCTGTAGGAAGACAACATCAACCATGACAAACACATGAAGAACGACTCGAGAAACTCAGACTTCTAAAGGACTTCCTCTTACCTCTGAGGCAGAGATTCAAGGAAGCCAATCACCGCCAACTACTGGCACTCAAGGGGCAAGTATCCCCTTCACCACTACCCAAGGACCAGAAATCCTGATTTCGGTTGAAGGGACGAATCCCCTGCAAATGGTCGTTCATGGACCTAATCCTCAAGAGACTACTCTCCAGCAACCAATCACAACCTCTCCACTGCTCATGAATGCACCACGTGGCCTTCAACTCCACACCACAGATCTGCCTCAATACGCGACTCAAACTCTAGGGATGCCAACCTATGGTATGCCCCCTCGACCCATGATGGGCAGCAGTGGTATCAATCCAACTTACCACGAAGCATATGTGCCCTCTTACATTCAAGGTCTGGGACCCCAAAACCAACAAACTCAAACTCGACAAACCCCCTTGATTCAAGATTACTCAGGACCCTATACTGAGGATGAGAATTACTCAACTGGAGAAGAAAGGGATGCTGCCCCAAGGAGAAGACGTTCTTCCCAAACGAATCGGGAACAACCCCAAACCACTAAAGAAAAGATTGCGGTCCATGAGGTAAAAACTGCAAGACTCAAGAAGTTACTAGCAGAAGAAGAGGCAGCAAAAGCACAAAGCCAAGCGACTGAAAAGGTCCCGGTGATCAATTTGTATCCGGCACCGAGAAGAACCAAGAGGGCTGAAGCCCCAAGGGGTGATCCTAATGTTTTGTTACCCCTAGGAGATCCTGATGATCCCACACCGCCTTTTACTCAGGATATCATGAAAGCTAACATATCCAAAAAATTTAAGATGTCGACGATTAAAGCTTATAATGGAACGGGAGACCCCGCGAATTATGTAAGAACCTTCTCTAATGCACTGCTGTTGCAGCCGACCAATGATGCAGTCAAGTGCGGAGCGTTTCCACAAACCCTAGCGGGCATGGCTCAGCGCTGGTATAGTCGTTTACCTCCCAATTCTATTGGATCTTTTAAGGAGTTGAGCAAGGCGTTTATCAACCAATTTGTTAGTGGAAGGGTGCATGAGAAGAGTTCTGCATCTCTCATGGGAATCCAACAAGGAAGGAACGAAGCCTTGAGAGACTACATAAATCGATTCACTAGAGAGGTCCTGAAGGTCCCGGATCTGGAAGACAAAGTAGCAATGATAGCTTTACAGCAAGGAACCACTGATGACCATTTTAAACGGTCCTTGGCTAAGCATCCACCGGAAAGCATGCTGAAGTTACAAGACCGAGCTGGAAAATATATCAAAGCTGAAGAAAACATGAGAAAGTATGAACCCGTTGTTGGAGGAAGCAGGAACTAGAAGAAAAGAAAGGAGACCCAAGAATATGATGTTAAGGAAAAGTATCCTAGAACATCAAAGGATTCTGATTCTCCATCCAAGAAGAACAATTTTGGACCAAGGTTCACGGAGTATGCAAGATTGAACACTCCTAGAAGCCAAATTCTGATGGAAATAGCAAAGGAAGAAGATCTCCGATGGCCGAAGCCATTGAGGACTGACTTGTCTAAAAGGAACCAGAATAAATTCTGTCATTTCCACAAAGAAGTTGGTCATGACACAGATGATTGCAGACAACTGAAAGATGAAATTGAGATTTTGATTCAAAGAGGAAAGCTTAATAGGTTCACTAAGGATGAGAGTTAAGGAAATCAAAGAAGAAACTATGAAAGGAAGGATTACGACAAAAGGGATAACGATCAAGATCGCAACCCTAAACCCCGAGGGCCTGTCATCAATATGATTTTTGGAGGGTCGACTGCTATTGGGACCTCCCGAAACTCAAGAAAGGCTTATGCCCGAGAAGTAATGACCGTGGTAGGAGAAGCACCGAAGCATGCCAGAATGGAAATAACAATAGGTTTTGATGATTCTGACTTAGAGGGAGTGGAATTTCCCCATGATGATCCCCTAGTCATCATACCTGTGATAGACAATTCAGAGACGAAGAGAGTTCTAGTTGATAATGGAGCTTTAGTAGACATCTTGTTCCATGATGCTTTTATCAAGATGGGCTATACTGACTCTCAGTTGACACCCTCGAATATGCCCATATATGGATTCAATGGAGTGGAATCGAAGGTAGAAGGTACAATCCAACTCCCTATGACAATGGGGCAAGGTTCGAAAATGTCTACTCAAATGTTGAACTTCATAGTTATAAAGGCAACTTCAAACTACAATACAATCCTGGAAGGACGGGTCTTAATGCGTTCAAGGCTGTTGCCTCGTCTTATCATCTGAAAATCAAGTTCCCAACAAGAAATTGGATTGGTGAGGAACGAGGTGACCAAAAGATGGCTAGAAGTTGTTATGTAGCCGCTTTAAGGCCTGATGGAATCGGGGGGCAGGTTCTCCCCATTGAGGACATGGATACTAGAGATAATGAGGATAGAAGAGGGAAACCGGCTGAGGATTTAATTCCAATTCCCTTAGTTCATGGTGAACCAGAAAAAGTCACTTACATTGGAGCATTGTTACCTGAACCATTGAAGAGCAAGATCATATCTTTTCTTCAAGAAAATAATGATGTTTTGCTTGGACAGCGGCCGACATGCCAGGGATTGATCCCCAGTTGATAACACACAAATTGAACGTAAATCCTGAAAGGAAGACTGTGAAACAAAAGAAGAGAAATTTTGATCCAGAGAGGCAAGAGGCCTTCAAGCAGGAAGTAGATAAGCTTCTGGAAGCTGGATTCATTGAAGAAATTCAATTTCCAGAATGGTTGGCTAACCCAGTAATGGTCGAGAAGGCCAATGGAAAATGGAGGATGTGTGTGGAATTCACAGAATTGAATGATGCATGTCCTAAGGATTGTTTTCCCGTGCCAAGAATTGATACTCTGATAGATGCCACCGATGGGCACGAGATGTTAAGCTTCATGGATGGCTTTAGTGGATACAACCAAATCAAAATGCACAAAGATGACATCTCCAAGGTATCATGCATCACTGAATTTGGTGTTTACTGTTATTTGGTTATGGCATTTGGGCTTAAGAATGCAGGAGCAACGTATCAAAGGTTGGTGAACAAAATTTTTGAACACCTGATTGGAAAAACCATGGAAGTTTATGTGGATGACATGTTGGTTAAGAGCCTCGATAAGGCAGATCATATAAACCATCTACAAGAAGCATTTGAAGTGCTGAGGCACCATAAAATGATGTTAAATCCAGCAAAGTGTGCCTTTGGCGTAGGGTCAGGAAAGTTTTTAGGCCTAATGGTTTCTAAACGAGGAATTGAGGCTAACCCCGACAAAATCAAAGCAATCCTGGAAATGGAGCCACCACGGTCCGTCAAGGATGTTCAAAAGCTAACAGGAAGAGTATCAGCATTGGGAAGATTCATCTCCAAGTCGGGAGAGAAATGCTTACCTTTCTTCAAAGCACTGAAAAATGTGAAGAATTTTATGTGGACAACAGAAATTCAGGAGGCCTTGAAAAAGTACATGGCAGAGGCACCATTGTTGGCAAAACCAAAACCAGGAGAAATTCTCTACTTATACCTGGCAGTTTCTAGCACTGCCCTTGGAGCTGTTTTGGTAAAAGAGGAATTGAAGGTTCAGAAACCCATTTATTACGTGGAACGTCATTAATGATGTAGTAATTAGACCTAGATTGGTCCCAGAATACGACCCAATAAACAAGGCCCGAAACCCTAATTATTTATTAATTTCGTAATTAATAAATAGGGAAAAATACAGCTTATAAAAAGAGTCCAAAGTATGATAAATTCTTCAAGAAGTCTGCCTCCTACAAAGAAGGATCTAGAATCTCAATCAAAGGAAATAACTAGTCACAGTCCTTATACTACGATAAGGAAAAGACTTGCCTACCAAGGAATACAATCCTTATCCACCGTCAAAGAGGAGACTTATTCGCTAAGACTCCCAAACATACCCTAAATACAAGGTTCCTGACGCCTATATAAGGACCCTGATCCTTCACATTAGAACTATGTTTTCTGGCTTGATTCTCAATTACGAATTGAGATACGTAGGCATCTTGTGAGGACAGATTTAGTCACAAAACACGAGAACAACCATTAAAGCTCGAAAACTCTTAAACCCTAGCAGTAAATTTACAAGTACATTTTTTCTTCCACAACATTTGGTGCCGTCTGTGGGAAGACAACATCAACCATGGCAAACACATGAAGAACGACTCGAGAAACTCAGACTTCTAAATGACTTCCTCTTACCTCTGAGGCAGAGATTCAAGGAAGCCAACCACCGCCAACTACTGGCACTCATGGGGAAAGTATCCCCCTCACCACTACCCAAGGACCAGAAATCCCGATTTCGGTTAAAGCTCGAAAGCTCTTAAACCCTAGTAGTAAATTTACAAGTACATTTTTTATTCCACAACAAAAATAAATTAACTTTTAGTATTTAAATTCAAACATAATCGTGTATTCTTAAGATGTGATTTTTTGCGTGAGACAGTAAATCGAGTAAGTAATTTTAAAAATTGGATTTGGTTGAGTATAAAAGTACGAATTATAAGTAAACAACTCGACTCGACTCGAGTTCGGTTTGTGTTCGGCTCGACTCGAAATGTTCGTGAACAAACTCGTGTTCGGCTCGTTTACTAACGAGCCGATCTTGAACATCACTTTTCGTTCGATTAGAAAACTCGGCTCGACTCGGTTCGTTTTAAAAAAAAATCAAGCTCGGCTCGATTCGGACAAAACTCGGCTCAACTCTGTTCGTTTACAGCCATAGAAAAAGCTAACTAATAGATCTGTGACTAAATAATACTCCATTTTTTTTAAAATACGCCATTCTTCTGAGTAGATATTTGTAAATCAAATTGATACATGCTGTATCCGAATTTCATTTGAATCATCTTCTTAGAAAATTTGTTAAAATTCAGATTAATACAGAATTATGAAAATTTTCAAACTACTACTGTCGTCGTGAATTTTTTGACGGTCGATATCATTAAAAAATTAGTTATGACTTTTTTAGGTAATTATTTTTACTTTTTAATTGTCCTATTTTTCTTACTAAAATCTCTCTTTTTTCAAAAATATCACGGACAAATCCTTACTTTTATATTTTAAAATTCAACGTAAACATGTTAGTTTCTATTTTTCCTTACTAAAACCCCTCATTTTTCAAAATATCACGGGCAAACCATTACTTTTTTATTTTAAAATATATTTTTATACTTTTAATTATTTTAAAAAGTTTAACACGCCTATTTTTTTTTAACAAATCCAATTAATAAAATGTAAAATATAAATAATAAAATTAACAATTATTAAAAATAATATGTGCATCGTACTGGTTTTAAACTAATCTATACTATATTATAAAAGACGAAACATTAAAAGTTTGGTCGGTGCAGTACCTGTTTTTCGGTACCTGGTACTTCGTGATTTTACTTAACTACCCTTACTTATTTAATTAGATTTCAAACCCCGACTTTTTTTAGAAATGCCTTTATTTATATTTTTATTATTATCAAAAAATATATTGATTATTTGGATAGTTATCTTCACTAACATGTTTATAAAGCTAATAAAATTTTATAAATTTTATAAGTTTTTTTAAATTTGAAGTATTAAAATAATAATTATTAATTGTTTTCAAAAATATAATATTTTCAGAAGTATAAAGATCTTAAGATTTTTAACAATAAATTTTAAAATCACTACAAGAAAAACGGTCATTTTCTACCATTCAATTGGTTGGAAATGGCCACATTTTGGTCGGAAATGGAATCAATTCCAACCAAACCCGATGGTTGGAATTGCTCAAGTCGGAAATGCTTAATGGTAGGAATTGCTAGGTTGTTTCTCAAAGGCCCCACATGCCAAGTGGTTGTCCATGTGGCTTGCCATATGGGAAGCCACTTGGCATGTGGGGCCTTGACACAACACTTGACACGTCAAGAGCCACGTCAGCTTAAAGTGGCCCCCCAATGTTGACATGTCATCCACGTGTCAAGTAGGACCAGTCCACGTCATATTTGCCACGTCACATTTGACTTCAGTCAAGATCTATTTCCTATCAATGTCTAATATGTCAATTGGTTGGTTTTATATCAGTAGCCATGTAAACTAGCATTTCCTACCATTCTGGGTTTCGAATGGTAAGCTTGGTAGGAAATGTGCAGATTTGGTAGGAAATGGTAGCTTTTCTTTTTGAAAAATTCTTTTTGTTTTGGTCATTTCCTGTACAAACAAATGTACAATACACAATCCACATTCATCAACATCAATCATAACATCCAAACCAAATAATACACTATAAATACAATGACTAGTAACTAAAATAACTTGCAATTAGATTAAAACATCCAACAAGTTTCCAACAACTTCATTTTACATCCAAATAAAACATTAAATACCCAACAAAAGTAGTACTAGTTCTCCGACAAGTTCAACATTATCTAACAAACACCAAAAAGATGACCAACGCATCATTTCCACCAAACTATATACATCTAGACTTGTGTATTGTTCTCAATACACAACCAAAAGAAAGTTTCAACATCAAACCATGATTAAAGTACTTAAATATAAAAGCATTCACAAAGTAATAGCAAGGACTATTCGTCCTCACTACCGGAGCCTGCCTCATTACCAGAACCTTCCTCATTACCGGAGCCTTCATGACTGCCTTCACCATCACTGCCTTCACCATCTGATTCAACTTCTTCCTCAACAGCATCAGCTTCACCTTCATCATTAGTCTCACGATCAGCCTCAATATCGCCTTCATCATCAGATATGTCTGTCACATCATCCTCATCATCGGAACTGTAATCCATGACCTACAATTGTTTTAACAAAAAAAACACACAAAGTTCATAATTTAGATCAAGGTAAAAAAATGAACAATGAAACAATAATTACAATGCAAAAATAATTGGAATATATTTACCTCTTTTGCCTTGGCCCGATAACGCTTGAACATATCTTTCACAAGGCCAGCCACAAGATGCAACACTTCTTTCGTAATGAAAGAAGAGAATTTGTTACAATTGGCTGGATCACTAAGGTTCATTGCAGCTCGAGCAAGACTTTCAACTTCATCTTGATTAATTCGTCGCTGATAGGTTTCTTGATGAGTTTTGAGTATCTCAATGACACCGCCGACCACCTCCGCGAATATATGGCCTGGGAGTTTATATTTACCACGAGCGGCACCTGCTGCTGAAGTCTCAGCCATGTTCTCTTCTTCTTTATCATACTGGATGGACAAGTCTTTGATTAGTTGGCGGGCTGGAATCCTTGGATAGCCAAGAAGCCGGTTATTCTTCGGCTTGTTTGAGTTAGGTTCTGTTGCCATCAACCACCACTGAAAAGGCTCCACGAGATTATCAGTTTTAGTAAAATCAAAATTGTTATCCTGCAATATCTTCGCATACCTCAACTACAATAAATTATATACATCAATTAGTAAACATTAATAAATTAGCAGAAGTTGATTGCAATATATATGTAGATAAATGTAAATAGATATCACAAAGTAAATAAATTAATACCGCAATTTCCTTTGCTTTCGCAGTTGTGTACAATGGTCGACCATCTTCATCCACTTCGTTGCCTGCCCTAGTGTGCGTTTTATCCCACACTTCGAGGCGAGTTGGCGGAACACCGTTCTTCTCCTCAGTTAATTTCTAACAAGTAATTATAATTAGATAACAATTACATTTACAAACAAGAACATAAAAGTAAGTAATAATTTAATAAATGATCAGTCATTTACCATCTCCACTTCCTGGAAAGATCTTGCTCCAGAGCTGTGTAAAGAGGTTACCAACTTCCGATTCTCTGCACCTGCTTCAGCTCTTTTCATGTGATCTTCTATGTTCCAGAATGCAACCATCCCTGCCCAAATGAGATCTTTGAAGTAGCCAGGTTTCACCTCCAACAACGGCTTTTTCAACTGCTTGGACTTCTGAAATGCCCATTTTTTCTCTTCACTCATTGTTCGCTTAATCAAGGCCTTGACATGCCCGACTATAGTCCTCTCAGATTCCCTACGGCTCTGACCCTTTTTATGGCGATAAAATTTCTAAAATTCACAAAGAATACAAGGTCAAAACAAAAATTGTAGAATCATCAAGTGGAAAATACAACATATCTATATTAATGCATAATAATACATACGTAGAATTCTTCAATTACGGTTTTCTGAAGCCAATTAGGATACTTATCATTAATATCGGTCCATGTGTAAGCTCCTACTGGCCAGAACCCACGACCGATGCCCATAATAGTCTTTTTTGCTTTGTTGTGCATGATGCTACAATACATATAAAATTATTGTTACTAAATGATCTTACACAAATGTCACGTAAAGGAAAAAATGCAAAAATCTACATTTTTATTTATACGAGTACTATAAACTTACACTCCGTGTGAAATGTCGATACGTGTCGGAACTGTCGGGGGAGTGGAACCAAAAAGTCCAGTCGAGTTTGAACGCTTCTTTGGCCCCATCCATTCAACCAGCTCAGCCCTTGTCTTGCCTCGGGGATAAGATTGCTTTATCGCCAACACTTTGTCCTTAGCACGAGACGCTGTTGTTTTTGCTTTGCCTTTGCGAGATTGGACTTTCTTTGTTTTACTAATCTTTCCATTGTTTTTCACCGGAATTGTCTTCCTTTGCCTGCCTCTCTTTGCAAGTTCAGTTGCAACAACTTTACCTTTACCCTTATCGTTTCTAACTTTCGCCATTAAGAAGAACCTACAAGAAAATCAATCAATAAAGAAATTAAAACGTAAACACAATACATTCATTAATTAATACTATAAGTTAATCAAGTATATGTGAATGTATACAATTAAACTTGATATGATATGATATGTAAGAAGTGACATAAAAACAGAGCGTAAAAAGGACTAATATCATACTATATAATCATCGAATCATCTTATATGTTCAAAACTGATGAAACGAATATAATCAAATTATTTTTCCAACTTAAACACGATAAGAAACATATTTGATAAGAATCTAGAGTTATAGCATGGTTAAGAAAGCATGAAAATCAATCAATCGATCAATCCATATATTACTAACAAGTTTTCGACTTAAACACGAACAAACCATTGTTTTATAAGAATTTGAGCATGAACGACAAAAAAAAAATCAAAAGTATGAAAACCCCCTTAATAAAACTTATAAATGCATATATTTTACACAATCTATGCATATAACAACATTAAAGTGATTACCCTCTGAATTTTAATTGACCGTAGACTACAAATACATACATGTATCGTATACGCACTTACGTAAACCTATAAACACTTACATATGCTCAAAAACAGATCAAAATGGTTAAAAAACACATCTAAATGATTAAAAACATGGACTATAAACTCTTACATATCCAATACTCGAACTTTTTGACTTAAAATGATGGAAACAACAAATTAATCAAAGCCCATAAATAAAACATGCATATCAATCAAAACCCCTATTGTTATAACATGCAAATCAAGCAAAAATGAATTAAAACAGAGTTTTAACACCCAATACGCGCATATACACAACATATAACCTAAAATCGGTACATAAACATTAAATCGATGCTACCCATACACCAAATATACACGCATATGAAGATATAAACACATATTAATACTAAAACGAACAAAACAAGGGGGTTAAAACATATTTTTATAAACACAAAGAGTTTAATTGAAGAGAGTAAGCCGAAGACTTACTAAAACGAAGAGAGAAATAGAAGAGGAGACATATGTTGGTAGGGTATGAAGATCTTGGTAGGGTATGAAGAGGAGACGAATGAATGAAGAGAGGAGAGGAGAGGAGAGGAGACGGGGGAAAAGAAAGTGTAAAGTGTAAAGTATAAAAGGGTATGAATTTTGTTTTTTTTATTATTTTATTTACTAATCAAAACCTACCAATATTTGTAGGTTTTGATGTGAGCGGTAAATTCAATTTTTTCATGAAATTTTTGGCGGAAACTGACCAAAATTTTGGGGCTGTACGGATTCGACCCCCTAACCTCTCCGAAATTGAACAACCACCAAACCATTTGCCAACTAATGATTTTGTTTCATAACTTACAAAATAATTATATATTCCATACAACCTCATTTTATATCATTTTAACAAAATTATAAATATAAAAAGAAAAATTGGACTTTTTTCCTAATACATATTGAAAAAATGTGAAAAAATAAATATCATTGTTTTTTTTAAATGAAATAATTATTATAATTTTTTTATTTTGAAAAATAAGAAATTTGTAATTTTTTCTGTTCGGCCTTTTTCCTACCATTTATGTGCCTATTTACCACCAAAGTTGGTTGGAAATAACCCTCTAGGAAAACGGCAAACAACTTTTTTTCCCATTTCCTACCAATATCGGTAGAAAAAAAGAATTTGATGGATAGATCTATTATAAAAAAATAGGACCTTAAATTAAAAAAATGTAATATTTGACGTACACGTTTAAAATTAAACTATTTAATCATCCGTACGGTTGGATTGTTGAATTTTTTTCCTTTTTAAATTCAAATTGTCTAACCCTAAACTATCCCTAAATCTCAAGTAAAAACTCTAACTTAAACTTTGATCACTGACGCTCTTTCGTTTTCTAAACGATTTTGATTTTTTACAAATTATTTTTTGTCCAAATTTTTTTACGTGCTTCCACACACTAAAAAAACAATATTTCATGAGAAAGCTATAATTTATTCATAAATATTGATATTATTCTTTTTTTTGTTATAATTATGTTCTCCCGAATAACATAAAAACATAAGAATGTAAGTCCAAATCAACTAATTTTTGCTCTATACTTCTAATATGAATAGATCGTTACGCCCGTAGAGTTTGATCAATAAAAACACGATAATCGATCAACACCAACCTATTTAATACTCATACCCTAATTTTGTTTTTTATTTTTTTATTTTTTCAACTAATCAAAACCTACCAACATTGGTAGGTTTTGACAAATTCGAAATAAAAATTTTTGCGCTTAAAGATTCGACCCCTTTACCTCTACAAGAATAACCAAGTACCAAACCACTGAGATAGCTTTGAATCTTGTGTCATATCTTACAAAAAAACTACATATTCCATACAATATTTTTTTATTTTTTTATTTATTAATCAAAACCTACCAATATTGGTAGGTTGTGATGTGAGCGGTAAATTCAACTTTTTCACGAAATTTTTGGCGGAAACTGACCAAAATTTTTGTGCTGTACGGATTCGACCCCCTCACCTCTCCCAAATTGGTGCTGTAACAAACCACTGTGCCAACTAATGATTTTATTTCATAACTTACAAAATAATTATATATTCCATACAACCTCATTTTACATAATTTAAATAAAATTATAAATATAAAAAGAAATATTGGACTTTTTTCCTAATATTGAAAAAAATGTGAAAAAATAAATATCAGTGTTCTTTTAAATGAAATAATTATTATAATTTTTTTATTTTGAAAAATTAGAAATTTGTAATTTTTTCTGTTCGGCCTTTTTCCTACCAATATTGGTAATTTCTCACCATGCAAAGTCCACACCGTATAGGATTCACAAAATCCAAAAGCACACAAGTGAAACTTTATGGTATCTAGAGTTTCCCACCAATTATTTCTACAATTCTTACAAGGACACATTGACTTATCATTGCTCAACCCAAATTTTTTAGCCACATCTAAAAACTCTTCTACGCCTCTTCTATACTCATTCGTTAATGAAATGCGATCACTTTGCATCCGGCGTGACATCCAATCACGATTAACATTTGACATCTACAATATTGACAAATTACAATTCAATATCACTCACTTTTTTTTTTGATATTCATGAACAAATAAGGATTAATATGAATATCATTTTTCAATTTAGATAATACACTAACAAATGAATCTCATACATACAAAAATACACAAATGCTATTTATTCTTGAACTTACAATGAATTTTGATGATTAAATTGTCTTTTTCTTCTTCTTCTTTTTCTTCTTTCTCTTCTTCTTCTTTCTCTTCTTCCCCTTCTCAAAATTTTATCTTATCCTCATAAACAAAACACCACACATTACAAAATCAAAAAGGTGGTGGGGGCTGAAATTTGCATCCTGCAACCTTTTCCTACCAATTTTGGTAGAAAATACACTTAATTATTGGACCAATAACAAACAGCCACGACTGATGACATGGAAGCAGGGACCCAGAAAAAGTTAAAATTTTGCATTCGGGTCTTTTCCTACCAATATTGGTAGGAAAAACACCTGGAAAAATAATAATATTTATATTTTAAGAAATTGTTTATTAATCGAAAAATGTGAGGGACTGTGACGTGGAAGGTGAGGTCCTTTCATTATCAAAATGCAACTAAAACCTACCAAAATCGGTAGGTTTTGCTTTCATACCAAAGTTGGTAGGAACAGGTTGCTAGTAGTTTTTGTTGACGAGGCTACTTACATGGATGGTGGGGTATCATCACATTCATTTCCTACTAGATTTTGGTAGGTTTTGATGGGAAATCAAAACCTACCAAAACTGGTAGGAAATGACCCTGACAAAATTTCGTTATTTTTTTTCCCAGAAATTGTTTATTAATTTAAAATACGTGAGGGATAATGATGTGGAATGTGGGGTCGTTGAAAAGTCAAATTGTGACCAAAACCGACCAAATCTGGTAGGAATTGATTTCCGACCAAGAATTGGTAGGAATTGATGCTTGCGTGTATAAAACTTGGGGCCCACAAACACCATTTCCAACCAATTTCTTTGTTGGTTGGAAATGCTCAGTCATTTTCAACCAAATTTTTTTGGTATGTTTTAAATGGTAGGAAATGGCCGTTTTTCTTGTAGTGAATCAGTGCTAAACACGCTTAAATCACGTGTAAAGATTTTGCTAGTGGACCCGTGCACACATATTTTATTTACTTAAATAGTTGGCTTAGGTTCCAAAGAAAAGATAAAAATAAAACAAAATCTTTTATCAATAGCCTTTGAACCGAAGACAATTTTTAAATGATTTCAAGTACTACTCTATCTTTTTGTTGAACTACTGTATGGTTTCACAACATAAATATAACATTGACAAATTTAAGTGTAGCTCGAACCTCAAATGAATTAAAGTTTGATGAACAATTTCAAAATTATTTTATTTATAGTTTTCTCTAATATCTTATTAAATATTATAATTCCCTCAAATTTATTTAATTTTTAATGTATATAAGCACTAAACTCGTTTTAATTTTTACAAGTGCTAGATTATGATTAAAATTGAACAATTCATGGCATCCGAATCAAATAAGATTAACATGTTTGCAACCGCTCATTTATTTTAATCAAATAAAATTGTTTACTTATGTAAACAATTTTTTTGTGACACTAATACCTTGTGAGATATAAATGAACATATCTACCGAGAATAAAAATGAAAGAGTGGTGATATATGCACACCCTAAACTTATTTATGCACACCCATTATATTTCTTAGACAAATATACCCCTGATTTTGTGCAATGGAAATTAAACTTTAATGAATTTTATTAAGTGATATCGATACTTACTCATGAAATGTAAAAATACAAGTCAGTGTTTTCGATTAATGAACAACTCAAATAATGTTTTTTTAATCAAGAGATAGAATAAGTTGATCAAATGAGGAACCCAAACAAGAAAAATGCGAAGCACAGAAAAATGAGGAACCTTGGCTATCTCCCTGGCAAGTTTTAAATTTGTTTAAACATTCTAAATTTTATTAAATAATGGATTAGTAGACAGCAGATGGTGAATTCTCATGCTAATCAAATTAATCATACTTGTTATGAAAACCAACTTTCAAACTTAAAAAGAGAAATTTACTGTTAGGCTCGAGGCATGTCTGAATACCACTATTAACAAGCCTACATCTTGTGACTATGTCACTCTACATGACCTAGTGAAGTTTATCACTGAGATATAGTATAAGTCTCTATTGTACTTGTCTTGTTTTCATGTACTTAGCTTTATTATGTATGCTCAAGTTTATATTGAGCTTAGTAAGTTTCTTGCACCTAGAATGTACATAGGCCATGAAATAATTGTCCTGGAAGAAGTTCAGTTTGTTCATGCAGCATGATAAAAGTGAATAAGGCCTTGAAGAAATAAGTTGCAGAAATTTATCTAAGTCCCTATATCGTGAAGTCAGAATGAGCTATGTCGTGAAGTCCTCAAAGTCCATGTCGTGAAGTACTGAGATCGCATAGTTCAAAATGAACTATGTCGTGAAGTCTTCAAGGCACATGTCGTGAAGTATTGAGATCGCAAAGTCTGAAATGTACTAGATCGTGAAGTCCTCAAAAAGGCTATATCGTGAAGTCCTCAAAAAGGCTATATCGTGAAGTCCTCAAAAGGCCATATCGTGAAGTCAGAAATATGCCATATCGCATATCTGAATACCACTATTAACAAGCCTACATCTTGTGACTATGTCACTCTACATGACCTAGTGAAGTTTATCACTGAGATATAGTATAAGTCTCTATTGTACTTGTCTTGTTTTCATGTACTTCGCTTTATTATGTATGCTCAAGTTTATAATGAGCTTAGTAAGTTTCTTGCACCTAGAATGTACATAGGCCATGAAATAATTGTCCTGGAAGAAGTTCAGTTTGTTCATGCAACATGATAAAAGTGAATAAGGCCTTGAAGAAATAAGTTGCAGAAATTTATCTAAGTCCCTATATCGTGAAGTCAGAATGAGCTATGTCGTGAAGTCCTCAAAGTCCATGTCGTGAAGTACTGAGATCGCATAGTTCAAAATGAACTATGTCGTGAAGTCTTCAAGGCACATGTCGTGAAGTGTTGAGATCGCAAAGTCTGAAATGTACTAGATCGTGAAGTCCTAAAAAAGGCTATATCGTGAAGTCCTCAAAAAGGCTATATCGTAAAGTCCTCAAAAGGCCATATCGTGAAGTCAGAAATATGCCATATCGCATACTCCTAAAATACCCATATAGCAAAGTCCTTATATAGCAAAGTCACAAATGCACTATGTCGACAAGTCATAGGATAAGGAGTATGCTGGATAAGAAAACAAGAAAACACTGTTCTTGTTTAGAAGCTAGAATTTCACTTGTGAAATTTTGGAAGCTGTAGTATTTGATTTACTTTATACAAAGTAGATTAAAGTGATTGTGTGTGTTCTGTTTCTTTTATTTTCGCACTTTCATACTACACAATCTAACACGGCTTTTAAGTTTCAAGAAAACGAAAAACATTCAAACTATCCACTCACCCCCCCCCCCCCTCTGTCTAGTTTTCTAGTGATATTCATCTCTAACAAGTGGTATCAGAGCAGGCTGTTGAAATACAAACAGAAAAAGATCAAGAATGAGTTCACAGAAACTAAGCAGTATCAAGATTCCTGCCTTTAACAAGGAACACTACAATCTATGGAAGAAGAAGATGTTGCTGTTCATCAAAACTTCAAACCCCGTGTATTTAGACATCCTAAAACATGGTCCCTTCATTCCAATGATTGAGATTGCTGAAACAACGGTTGGTACCGAGAAAATACCACGGCATCATGAGCCTAAAGATCCTTCCAAATACACTGATCCTGAAAAAGAGAAAGTTGCTCTAGATGGAAATCTTCAACTCATTATTTGTGAATCTATGGATTTTAACATGTGTGGCACTGTTGCTCATTGTAGTAGTGCAAAGAAGATGTAGGATCTCATAGAAGTGCTATGTGAAGGAACTCCTGAAGTAAGGAAGAACAAGAAGCAGATTCTTGTTTCTCAATATGAAGCCTTCATGGCTCATCCAAAAGAGGGCATCATAGAAGTGTTTGAAAGGTTTAACAAGTTGATAAATGAGCTCAAACTCTATGACAAACACTATGAGACTGAAGAGCTTAACATGAAGTTCTTATTGACTCTACCAAATCACTTGGAGCCAAGGATCTCTTCTCTCAAGGAAAGAGATCTAACCAAGATTGGCTTTGATGTGTTATATGGTGTGCTGAAAACATATGAACTGGAGTTGTTTCAGAAAAGATCCATTCAGGCAAAGCAAGGTATAATGGCTAACACATCATGTGCTCTTATTGCTGACAATTTAGGTCAAAGAATGGAAGCAATGAAAGTCAGTCAAGCTAAAGTTGAAGAGCTGGATGTTGAGGATACAGTTGATGAATCTCAAGTCATTTATGACTTGCCTGACGAAGATGAATTCTACAGCATAGATGAACTGGACAAAATGGAGAACAAATCTTTTGCTTATATGGCTAGGAGGTATCCTAATATAAGATTCAAAAAGAAGCAGCCATTTAAGTCCAAGTTTAATGCTAGTGGTGCTGGTGGATCAAGTGGCTCAAATACCTTCAACAAAGGGAAATGAACTGTTGGTGCTACAGAGGGTGGTTACAAAACTGGAAGTGTGGATAGGTCTAAGATAAGATGCTACAACTGTAATGAACTTGGGAACTTTGCTACAGAGTGCAAGAAGCCCAAGCAAGTCAAGAAGGACAAAGCATACTTAGAACTTGAAGCAAAGTATGAAGCTCTACTCAAGAAACAACAGGGCAAAGCTTTTATTGCAGAGGGAAAATTCTGGGATGATTCTGATGAAGAAGAAGAACATGAGTATGTAAACTATGCCTTGATGGCTTTTTTTGATGATGGTGATTCTTCAAATCAGGTCCTATTCTTACTTCTCTTGATATGACTCCCTCTCAATACAAGCAAACTGTTGAAGATATGAGTACAGAGATGTTTAACATTCACACTAGTATGTTAGTTGCTAATGAAGAAATTGATAGGCTAACTACTAAGAACATTGAACTTACAGAAAAGAATGAGGAACTTGAGTTAATGGTTGTGAACCTTGATGGCTTGAAACAGGAGGTTGAGTATCTTAAGAATAAAGTAGTTTGTGCTGAACAAATAGAAAAAGCCCATAGGGAACAAATTGCTGAAAATGAATTAAAGTTAAAAAGCTATAGAAACTCAGTTGATCTTGTTCAAGCCTATCACAAGGAACACACTGAAGACATGAAGGTTGGAATTGGTTTTGATTATGAGAATGACAAGGGAAGGAAGAAGGCTAAGGGCAAGGAAAAAGAATCTGTTGTTAACAAAAATGCCCCAACCATCTTGTCTGGTGTCAAAGAGCCCATCTTCAAAAAGAGTATTGTTGAGTTTGATGAAGAATCAATGGTCATCAAACAAAACAGGAATGGAAAAGTAGGTGTCAACAAGGGTAACAGCTATGCTTATGTACCAAATGCTCCTAGGATACAATGTCAAAAATGCTTATCTGTTAATCATTTGACTCATACGTGCAATAAGTCTGTTAACAATGAAGTTGATAATCTGAGCAACTATCTTGTTGGCATGAATGATATCCATGATTCTTTTTGTGGTAAATCTAACTGCATGACATGCTATGTTACTGTGATTGCTAATTGCTTATCTTTGAAGCAAAAACTTGACTCTGCACAATCATGTGAATCACACACACATATGCACACTCACAGGACATGATCCCCAATCAAGCTTGAAAGGGTAAAGACTTCATGTGAGCCTAAGAGTGTCAACTCTAAAGCTTCAAACACAGTGAAGTCTCTTACTGTGAAGAATGCTGATTATGATAGAAGAATCAATTACAAAAATGTTTCTAAATCAACTGGACCCTACCAAGTGTGGGTACCAAAAACAACTCAGTCATTTTGTGAATGCAGGGCAACAGGAATAAAAGAGTCATATGGATCTTGGACAATGGATGCTCAAGTCACATGACTGGTGATATAGCCCTGCTATCACATTTTGAGGAGAAGGCTGGCCCATCAGTAACCTTAAGAAATGACAACATTGGTTATACAATGGGATATGGCAGTGTTGAATCTGGGAATGTAATAATTGAAGATGTAACATTTGTTGAAGGACTGAGCACAATCTCTTGAGTATTGGACAATTCACCAATAGGGGATTCAAAGTGGAATTTGTTGAAGATCAATGTATAATCTCTAAAAGAGGAAGTGGTGAAGTTGCTTTAACTGGTGTAAAGAAAGGAAGCTTGTTTGTGGCTAATCTAAAGGCTACAGACAAAGGTGAAATTTGTTGTTTCTACACTAAAGCCACAAATGAAGAATTCTGGTTGTGGCACAAGAAACTGTCTCACTTAAATGTCAAGACAATGAATTCTCTAGCAAAGAGAGAACTTATCAGAGACATGCCTGCCTTGGAATTTGTTCAAGATGGAGCTTGTGAAGCTTGTCAAAGAGGGAAGATAAAGAGATCAAGTCACAAGAACAAACTGCTCAACTCAAACTCAAAACCTCTGCAGTTAATTCACATGGACCTATTTGGCCCTGTAAATGTAATGTCCCTTTCCAAGAAGAAATATGCTCTAGTGATGGTTGATGACTATTCAAGATACACTTGGGTGAAATTCCTATTTTCCAAGGATGAAGCTCATCAAGTCATTATAGAGCATATCAAGAGAGTTGATAGAGAAGCACAAAACACTGGTTCCTCTGTGGTTGCTTTGAGAAGTGATAATGAAACTGAATTCAGAAATGCTGTATTGTATGAAATCTGCAAAGACAAGGGCATTTCTCAACAATTCTCAGCTCCCAGAACTCCACAGCAAAATGGAGTTGTAGAAAGAAAGAATAGAACTCTCATTGAAGCTGCAAGAACAATGTTGTTGGATGCAAAGCTACCTACTAGCTTTTGGGCTGATGCTGTTAACACAGCATGCTATGTGCAAAATAGAACATTAATCAATAAGAGGTCTGGAAAAACCTCTTACTCCTTGATGATTGGAAAAAGAGCATTCTTCAAGAATCTTCATGTTTTTGGAAGCAAGTGTTTTGTGATGAAAGATACATCTGAACATGTTGACATTTGAAGGTATCTTCATTGGATACTCTCTGGAAAGGACAGTATACGGAGTGTTTGTACCTGAACAACACAAAGTGATGGAAAGCATGGATGTTACTTTTGATGACAAGAAATTCCCTGGACTTGCAACAAGTGAAAAAGACAGTGTGCCATTGAGATTTGAAAATCAAGGATATCTTGAAGATTCTGAAAGTGAAGATGAGACACATGTTCTCACTGTTCCACATGATGAAATAAATGAAGTTGATGATCACCTTCAAACACCTGTGCAAGGGAACACTAACACAGTGGGAGAAGAAGAGAATTCCAATGTTGGTGATCAAAATGACCCTGAAACAAGCCAAGGAGATGAACAGGGTCATACAAGAAAATGGGACAGAGCCCACACTAGGGAACAAATCATTGGTGATCATAGTGAGGGTGTTAGAACAAAGAGAGCTACAATGAATACATGTATGTACAGCTGTTTTCTGTCACCGGAAGAACCAAAGGTAATTGAAGAAGCTTTGAAGCATTCTGACTGGATTGTTGCCATGCAAGAAGAGTTGAATCAATTTGAGAAGAACAAAGTTTGGGAATTAGTACCACCTCCTGAAGATAAGAATGTCATTGAAACCAAATGGGTATTCAGGAACAAAATGGATGAAGAAGGTGTGGTTGTGAGAAACAAAGCAAGGCTGGTTGCTAAAGGATACTATCAACAAGAAGGCATTGATTATGATGAGACATTTGCACCTGTAGCTAGACTGGAGGCCATCGGAATATTTCTGGCCTTTGCAGCTCATTCAGACTTCAAGGTGTATCAAATGGATGTGAAAAGTGCTTTTCTCAATGATGATCTTGCTGAAGAAGTGTATGTGACCCAACCTCCTGGCTTTGAGAATGAAGAATTTCCAGACTTTGTGTATAGATTGCTCAAGGCACTCTATGGTCTCAAACAGGCACCTAGAGCTTGGTATGAAACTCTTTCTCAATTTCTTCTTGAGCATCAATTCACAAGAGGGACAATAGATAAAACTCTAATCTTCAAGAAACATGGAAATGATATCATTCTAGTTCAAATTTATGTGGATGATATCATCTTTGGCTCTTCAATTGAAAAACTCTGTCAAAGGTTCTCCAAATTGATGCAAAGCAAGTATGAGATGAGTATGATGGGAGAGCTAACCTACTTCTTAGGCCTGCAAGTAAATCAAAGAGATGATGACATCTTCATAAATCAATCAAAGTATGTCAAAGATCTTTTGAAGAAATATGGTTTAGAAGACTCCTCCCATGCAAAAACTCCAATGTCAACTGCAATTAACCTTGATAAAGATAAAAGAGACAAGAGAGTTGACATCAAGGTTTACAGAGGCATGGTTGGTTCATTATTCTATCTCACAGCTAGCAGGCCAGACATCATGTTTGCCACATGTCTATGTGCAAGGTTTCAATCTGATCCCAAGGAATCTCACATGTTGGCAATCAAAAGAATCTTCAAATATCTGAAAGGGACTCCTAATCTTGGCTTATGGTATCCAAAGGGCACTGGGTTCAACCTGGTTGGTTACACAGATTCTGATTATGCTGGATGCAGAATTCTCATGCTAATCAAATTAATCATACTTGTTATGAAAACCAACTTTCAAACTTAAAAAGAAAATTTACTGTTAGGCTCAAGGCATGTCTGAATACCACTATTAACAAGCCTACACCTTGTGACTATGTCACTCTACATGACCTAGTGAAGTTTATCACTGGGATATAGTATAGGTCTCTATTGTACTTGTCTTGTTTTCATGTACTTAGCTTTATTATGTATGCTCAAGTTTATAATGAGCTTAGTAAGTTTCTTGCACTTAGAATGTACATAGGCCATGAAATAATTGTCCTGGAAGAAGTTCAGTTTGTTCATGCAGCATGATAAAAGTGAATAAGGCCTTGAAGAAATAAGTTGCAGAAATTTATCTAAGTCCCTATATCGTGAAGTCAGAATGAGCTATGTCGTGAAGTCCTCAAAGTCCATGTCGTGAAATACTGAGATCGCAAAGTCCAAAATGAACTATGTCGTGAAGTCTTCAAGGCACATGTTGTGAAGTTTTGAGATCGCAAAGTCTGAAATGTACTAGATCATGAAGTCCTCAAAAAGACTATATCGTGAAGTCCTCAAAAAGGCTATATCATGAAGTCAGAAATATGTCATATCGCATACTCGTAAAATACCCATATATCAAAGTCCTCATATAGCAAAGTCACAAATGCTCTATGTCGACAAGTCACAGGATAAGGAGTATGTTGGATTTCACGATGTCAACACTTAGGCGATTTACAACAAGACAAATTAAGGTACAGTATCAGAGTTCATGGAGACAAATACTGAAGCATCTGTTACGGTGAGGTGGTCCAAAGACAGATGACAAATCTACAGCAAAACTTGGAGAGAAAGAATAGAGACAAGCAACTACAGATTCGGGAAAGGACAACAGAAAGCAAATGGTCCTTCCTAACACAATTAACCTCTTATGGAAGAACAAGTTGGAGTTACAGTTAGGGGTAGTTGTGTAAATAGGTGTGTGCACTAGTTTGTATAGGTTATATATATATTTTGCACACCCTATAGTTAGTTGTAAGAGAGATACACATAGAATTATCCAAGCACTCTTTTCTCTGTAAGAAAACAAGAAAACACTGTTCTTGTTTAGAAGCCAGAATTTCACTTGTGAAATTTTGGAAGCTGTAGTATTTGATTTACTTTATACAAAGTAGATTAAAGTGATTGTGTGTGCTATGTTTCTTTTATTTCCGCACTTTCATACTACATAATCTAACACGGCTTTTAAGTTTTAAGAAAACGAAAAACATTCAAACTATCCACTCACCCCCCCCCCCCCCTCCTCTGTCTAGTTTTCTAGTGATATTCATATCTAACTAGTGGTATCAGAGCAGGCTGTTGAAATACAAACAGAAAAAGATCAAGAATGAGTTCACAGAAACTAAACAGTATCAAGATTCCTGCCTTTAACAAGGAACACTACAATCTATGGAAGAAGAAGATGTATCTGTTCATCAAAGCTTCAAACCCCATGTATTTAGACATCCTAAAACATGGTCCCTTCATTCCAATGATTGAGATTGCTGAAACAACGGTTGGTACTGAGAAAATACCACGGCATCATGAGCCTAAAGATCCTTGCAAATACACTGATCCTGAAAAAGAGAAAGTTGCTCTAGATGGAAATCTTCAACTCATTATTTGTGAATCTATGGATTTTAACATGTATGTCACTGTTGCTCATTGTAGTAGTGCAAAGAAGATGTGGGATCTCATAGAAGTGCTATGTGAAGGAACTCCTGAAGTAAGGAAGAACAAGAAGCAGATTCTTGTTTCTCAATATGAAGCCTTCATGGCTCAGCCAAAAGAGGGCATCACAGAAGTGTTTGAAAGGTTTAACAAGTTGATAAATGAGCTCAAACTCTATGACAAACACTATGAGACTGAAGAGCTTAACATGAAGTTCTTATTGACTCTACCAAATCACTTGGAGCCAAGGATCTCTTCTCTCAAGGAAAGAGATCTAACCAAGTTTGTATAGGTGATATATATATTATGCACACCCTATAGTTAGCTGTAAGAGAGATACACATAGAATTATCCAAGCACTCTTTTCTCTGTAAGAAAACAAGAAAACACTGTTCTTGTTTAGAAACCAGAATTTCACTTGTGAAATTTTGGAAGCCATAGTATTTGATTTACTTTATACAAAGTAGATTAAAGTGATTGTGTGTGTTCTGTTTCTTTTATTTCCGCACTTTCATACTACACAATCTAACACCGTTTTTAAGTTTCAAGAAAACGAAAAACATTCAAACTATTCATTCACCCCATCTAGTTTTCTAGTGATATTCATTTCTAACATTTACATAAAATATTGAAAGTAGGGATGACTCAAAATTATAATTGATTTACAGCATTATGTTTACCGTAACATTCAAGTTAAATTTTTCATTCACTTTTAACAATTATAATGATAGGATTTAATTTATAGCCAAGTGAATATATATGGTATACATAAATGTTCAACTTTAATAAAAAAAACTAGCATGAAAACCCGTGCAAGGCACATGTCACTATTTAGCATAATTGTTTTAACTTCTAAGTAGTTCGGTGTTTATTATAATTTATAGATCGTTTGACAGACGTCTCATTGTGGGTACAAAAGCTGGACTTGATCTCCGTAGTGAGATAGTTAGCGTTGAAAAGTATCCTTGGTTGATGTGTTTTTGAGTTAAGAAATGAGTAAATTCGATATTTATGATATTTGTTATGTGTAAGATCTATGTCAAAATATGATTATCTTACATACAAGACATTAACCTGCACAATTTTACTAATTTAGCTCATTGAGCGAATGATACATTTTCTTGTTTGTGAAATGTAATTTGCATCGTAGTTATTTTATATATTTTGAAGTTAAATAAAATGTCTTCTATCAAATGACACTCACATATTTCGCGTGAAGTTCTAAAAATCTGTGATTTTATATTGTGATATAAAGATGTTTCAGTTAATAGATAAACTCAAATTCAATTTCTACAAACAACTTTTTCTAATAAATAATAAACACAGAGGCAAGTTAGTCAGTTCAAATCATGCACAAAATATCTCATAGTTAAATTATCTCACCAATTATAAGATTATGTTAATCGATATAATAATAGATACCAAATACTCCTTTACTCACGCGACACACACATATACATATAATGTGTTTGATATAGAACATGTATGACTGAGTAGTGCTATGGTAGGAAGATGAGCAAATTATTGCATAAACCCAAGTTCGATTCCATTCATTAACAATTTTTTTTTTAGAAAAAAGAGTAAACACAAGGGAAATTTAGATATTTTAAATTAAATAAAATGTCTCACCAATTTAGATTAGATTAAATGTCTCATGAATCATTGCTTTTATTGGGCTATAATAAAATAGATATATAATAATAATACCAAATATTTCTTTACTCACACGGCACACACATATGATGTGTGTAATTTACAACTCATATAATTGAGTGGTGTGGTGGTAAGAGGAGGTGCAAGTTATTGTGGACACCCAAGTTTGAATCCACTCAATATCAATTTTTTTAAGAATAATAAACATAAGGGCAATTTGGACATTTCAAATGCATTAAAATGTCATGCTAATTTAGCATGAATAAAATGTCCCCCCAATTAATTGACCCATGTTGGGCTATTATTAATAGAAAGATATCTTTGTAAAGGATATTTTAGTCTATAAAATTCATAAAATATGTATAAATATAAATTTAGGGTACGCATATATCACCATCCAAATTAAATATGTACTCATGCAAGACTAGAAATTAACTAAGTGAGCACATTAATTAGCATAATAATATTTTTATTTTAGCTTCTACACTGTTGAAATGCTGCTAAACTATACATTGCCTGCTAATTAAATTTCGTTACATTTGATTATTGAAAATTGTTACATTTAAGTTATGTAAATGTACAAGTAGCTAGCCTTTTTTCTCCTTCTTTTGTAAAACAAACCCACTAAACGAATGGATAAGGTGGAATATTCTGGAACTATGCAGAAACATCAAGCTAAGTCTTCTCAACTCCCGAGTGTCAAGTTTCTAATTTTAATATTTTATGTATTTTTTTAACGCGCCACGTGGGTTCAAACTTTACATACGTGTCTCGGTGTCTAATTTACTTAACTTTCTCAAGTGAACTAGAACAATCTTCTCCCCGCTATATTTATGCAGAGAGATAGCTCTCTACTGTCATCAGAAAAATAATACACAAGCAAGAAACTATTGAAATAACAAGTCTCTCGTTCAATCAAATATTAAAATGGCTTTGATTCCAAGCTTCTTTGGCAACCGCAGGACCAACGTTTTCGATCCATTCTCCCTCGACATCTTCGATCCATTTCATGATTTCCCATTCTCAGGAGCTCTATCAGGTGGCCAATCCGAGGTGACGGCAATAGCAAACATGCGAATCGACTGGAAGGAGACCCCGGAAGCGCACGTGTTCAAGGCGGACATGCCAGGGCTCAAGAAAGAAGAAGTCAAAGTAGAGGTGGAGGATGGGAGAGTTTTGCAGATAAGTGGTGAGAGAAGCAAAGAGCAAGAGGAGAAGAATGACAAGTATCATCGTGTTGAGAGGAGCTCTGGGAAGTTTCTGAGGAGGTTTAGATTACCCGAAAATGCGAAGATGGAGCAAGTTAAGGCTAGTATGGACAACGGTGTGTTGACTGTCACTGTGCCTAAAGAGGAGGTCAAGAAACCGGAAGTTAAGGCTATCGATATCTCTGGCTAGCTTTATTTGAGTTCCCTTTTAGCTGCGTGCATTTAAATGTTGCTGTTCGAGTGGTTCTTTTGTGGTGTGTTATGTTCTTTTGTGGTTTACTGTAATCATGTGCGGTGTGTAACAATAAGAATGTATCTGGAGTTTCCAGTCTTAATGTAATAAGTTATTTGTCACCGGACTCTTTACAGAATCATATATTATATTCTTACAGTTTGCGTCGTTAAATGTTGAAAGCATCTAATTGTCTACAATTGTGTCCTGTTTTATTCTTGGAGGTAAGAACTCGTTCGAACCGACCGTTCCCTGATCTCGGAGAGCCGTGGACTTGGGGACCTGATATCTAGGCATGCTAATTTTTGAATAGGCTCAGATCATAGCCGTTCGGTCCAGGATTTCATTGATGAGTTGTAACCACTTCTGATTGCGATTTAGGTACTCAGTTTGATTGGTTGGATATTATTTATTGAATTTATAAATTATACTAAAAAATAGATTTTTTTTTTGAAACAATGTTAGTAACAGTATTTCACAGAAGAATGTACACAATAATTTATTACAAGAAACTCGGGATCGAACTCGGGATCTACTGGTTCATTTTTTACAAGGTCGACGTAATTAACTAGAAATTTATAAGGTCTGGCATGGGGTTAACTTCTCGGTTGAAGGTTGAATTGTCTTTATATTAAAAAGAAAATCGACAAAGATTTTTTTTTTTTGAAATACATTCTAGTTTTATATAAAATAAAATCGGGAATTTATGACAGAACCCCGTTTCAATATAAGAGATAATTCACGCTTATACAAATTAAGTTACAAACCAAATCTATTATATATATAATAGAGCAACTAGGGGTTTAGTGAGACAATTTATTCAATGTTAAATTACTAAATTACCCCTCCTATATTATATTAATGATAAAAAACTTGTTTCTAATGGGAATTGAACCCTTGACCTCTTGATTAGAAGTAACATTCCTTACCACTATGCTAGATATCAATTGTGGTTATATCATAAAACTCTTTATTAATATGCGCAAATACTCAATATGTTATATTCTATTTTGGTCTCTTCTTGTAATCTCCTTGATAAGGTAGATAATTCATTTTCACAAATGCCTTAAAATCATATTTTTGACCAGATTAGAGAAAAACTCGCGCAAGATATACAACATATTATAAAATTGGAATTGATCCATAAAAAAGATTATATTAATATTTTAATATTGTAAATCATGTTTATTTGTATTAAATATATAATGACTCGGATTATATATACTATTAGATTACAAATTCTATATACTATCAGATTATATATATTAGAGTCCTGATTACCTTTTCAATATTATATTGATGATAATAGATTACTAAATTACCCTTCTAATTTTATATTGATGATAAAAAATTGTTTTTAATGAGAATTGAACCATGACCTAGGTGATAATGTAACAAATGTTGACATTTATAGCCACTATCACTTACTATAGTCTTTTTTAATTTTTATTTTAAAATTTAAAACTATCAACCTATTTACTCCATTCCAATTATATCCTTATATATAATACTAGCTTAAAACCCGTGCGATGCACGGATTGTTAATTGTTATTTTATTATTATTTTATTAATTGTAATTGTGCAAAAAATAAGTAGACATGCTAAACAATTTTAATTAATTAAAAACATTAAAACAGATTTTAAAATAAATAAGTATGGGTTTGCCCGTTATATTTTTGGAAATGAGGGGTTTTAGTAAGAAAAAATAAAAAATGTAACATATATTTAGTTTAAAAAGGTAAATGCCCGTGATATTTTTGGAAAATGAGGTTTTAAAATTTAATAATTAAAAGTATTTAAATATGTTTTAAAATAAATAAGTAAAGAGTTTCCTGTGATATTTTTGGGAAAAAATGGATTTTAGTGAGAAAAATAGAAAAAGTAAATTGTAAAAGGCAATTTCCCGTGATATATTTAAAAAATGAGAGACTTTGTTGGAAAAAATATATAATGTGTTTTAGCTGAAAAGGTAATTGGTTATAAATAGGTATTTGATTATTTATATTTTAATATTTTTAGTAATTGCATTTGTTAAGAAAAATAAGTAGACATGTTAAAATAGGTAAATTTTTAAAAAATAATTATAATATTAAAATAGGTTTAAAAATAAATAAGTAAATGTTTGTCCCTGATTTTTTTTTGGAAAAGGAGGGGTTTTAGTAAGGAAAAATAGAAAAACTAACATGTTTTAGTTAAAAAAAAGGTAATTGCCCGTGATATATTTGAAAAAGTAGGGGAATTTGTTAGAAAAAATAGAAAAAATAATGTATTTTAGGTGAAAAAGGTAATTGATTATAAATAGATAATATTATTATTTGATAATATTATTATTTAATAATATATTTCTATAAATAACTAATGTTAATTAAGTAAAAATACGAAGTATAGTTAATTAAGGACAATTAAGTAAAATCACAACGTACCATACCGACCAACCAAATTTTTAATGTTTCGTCTATTATATAATAGTATTGAAGCGTAAAACGGATTTTATTCATCATTTAACATTTATTAATGCTTCATTATAAGATATTAACAATTTATAGATTATATACGCAGTTTTGAAATTTTAGATACTAATATAGATTAAAACTTTAGTTTTACTACGATCCTATATATTATAAATCTCGTCTTCAATAAATAAATTTTATACGTTGATCATTTTTGAAAAATACACTATTAGTATATAAAGTATTGAACCCGAAAAATGCAAAAGAGTTTTCTCTTTGTATACTAATAAAAAAAGTTTGTATTGGAGATTTTTACAAAAAAGTTGAAGTTGTCATCGTATGATTAAATCAAATCTTAACTAAAATTGGTTTAAATTTTTTGAATATCTATGATAAAATGTTAAAAGTATTAATTGTTAAATTATTTGTGTCAAGTGACAATTGTAAGGTGAAACGAGTAACTTATCACGAATCAGTTTAGCGGCTTCTTGAGAGGTATAAGTAATAGTTTTATAAATAAAGTATATCCACAACTGTACAATTATTGCATTCCATTGTTAACCAATTAAGAATATGTATGTAAAAACATATCGAGTTTTTAAAAAAAAAATTATGCAGTAAAAAAATATCAAATACTTACTTACTCGAAAATCAATAGCAACTTATTCACATCCAAATCATTAACATATCTAACACGAACTTCTAATTCAAGGAATACAATACAATAAAAAAGAGGAATATTAACTTTACAAACAACTATGGCTAACTTACAATTTTCAAATATCTCAATCACCAAACCATCAACACTAATTAAGAATATGTATATAAAATCATATCAAGTTTTTTAAAGAACAAATTATGCAGTAAAGAAAGATCAAAATACTTACTTACTCGAAAATCGACAACAAACTATTCACATCCAAATCATATACATATATCACACGAACTTCCGATTAAAGAAATAAAATATAATAAAAAATAGATATATTAATTTTACAATAACTATTGCTAACTTAAATTTTCAAATATTTCGATAATCAAACCATCAATATGAATATACCACAAACAAATATACCGGAATTAATGACAAATTATAAAATATTTTAGAATAAACCCGTGCCTCGCACGGGTAATAAAGCTAGTTAATCTAACATATGAAAACCAACTTAACTAAATATTATATCCGATCCTTCACCTTGGAGCTTTAAGTCTGTGTTCTCCATCAGTAACGACACCAACAATAGAGACACCATGTGCATTAGAATTCATCACATCATCTCCTACTCTGTTTTCAAGTCCGCACTTTTTCTTATTTTCCTTCTTAAACTCCTAAGTACGGGGTCCTGGTTCACAATCTTGCTCTAAGAGAGCACATTAGAAGTGGCTTGAAATTTTCGTGGACGAAACTCTACCTCTTTTTCGAGGTGTTTGCTCAACATGGGCGCATAAGTACCATCATAAGAAGTTGTGTTCCTCAGTATCGAAGTACTAGCATCAAGAACCTTATCCCTAGACATAGTCACAGTTGTCTCAAACTTTCGAGGTCTACCTCACTTTCGTAAATTATCCTTCACATTGTCCTTCACAGTGTCCATAACACCATCACTTGTAGAATCCCTTTAGGTCATAGAAACAAAGTCAATAATATTCGGAGTAGTGCCAAAAGAATGTCATTCATTAAGGTTCATTTGTTTAATAAAATAACTAGAATTTCAAACCTCCCTAAGATGTGCACAATTCATGATCTCACGAGAAACTTGATGACACATATCATAAGCTACAAAGTTAGAACCTTGACAAGGGACTCATTCCTGTTATCAAGACTGGCAAGGAGAGATGTTGGTCTAGAGTTGAAAATAGACATTTTTACATAGATAATAGCATCATTGATGGTACACAACGTACCCAAATTTTCTAAAGTACGTTGATCAAATCTTAGGGGAGTATTCAACGCACTTGTCAGTATACAAACGCCTGTAATAGATCAATAATAAAAAAGAACCCTTTGTAACTGGACCCACCCAAACCTTCACTAATTTCCCAATCCCATAAAACAAGCCTTCATTCCACAGTTTAGAAAACAACTCACAAAAATCATTATTTTAGCATAACACTAACGAACCTTTATCAGTATCATGTAGTAAATTCTGAAAAATATTAAACTTAAAAGCACTAAGAACCTAAGATGGTGTTTAATCACATCCAAAAGACCATAATTCTTAAATTTAGTCATAGCTAAGTTGCGAATAAAGAAAAATTTCAAATTTTCCTTAATCGTGGCAACACAACAGGAGATAGTGGTGTTAGCTTCGCTGGTAGATGGAGTAAAACGAGATGATAGCCTAGTTAAATCTTCTGTTTTAGGATAAATCCTTTACTCCTTAACACATATCCAACTTGAAGCACCTGCAACCAAACCTTGTCTACTTAAATTCCTCAAAGCAGAACTCAAAAAATTCCAAGAATGATTATTCTCGGTCATCGTAGATAAAAACAAAGAAGAAAAACACCGAAAAAAGGTAGAAGAAGGATTTTTGAATTATCGAGCTGACTCTGGTTGAAAATGTTTTTCAATAATTTTTATTTTCAAAGAGTTTTATCTTAATTCTTGAGAGATGCATTTGTACACAAGATTTCTTCAACTACATTATATCTAAATGTAAAACTATCCAAACTCATATAATTCATAACAATCACATGTGATACTAAAAAAAAAAAAAAACTATCAATTTTTTTAATATTTGACATTCTCTCTTACTTAAAAACCCGTTTATTCTGAAATGTGAGACACCAAATAGTTCATTCTTTTCATAGCTTAGTGCTCGGTCGAATTTTATAATTATTAGGGATTTTATTAGCACATCATGACACAATTCAATCATATTATTTCAATCATTATTGAAAATATTAGAGGTAGAAAAGAATCAACCGACCTCGTGCAAGTCGAGTTCTAATATTATCTTAAGTCGTAAGATATCGAATTCAAACCCATGTGTTAATCTCACCATATTAACGAAATTAAATCGTCATTGCGCACGTCATTATGTGACTTAAGCATACAAACGTCACTCTGCCTAAGCTCTACCTAGTACCTAGCTACAGTCGTGAAACTCACATGTAAATCCAAGGTGAATTAGAAACATGCCATATTACACATGTAGCAAACACGCCATTCTACAAATGTCAAGGTTTTGTTCATCATCTGTAGTTGTCCACACAAGCATGGGTCGACACATTTCATTTTGCCAGAGATTCATCAACGAGTGGTCCAAAAAAGCATGGTCGGCCTGACCCAATACGGCCGAATCCCAGAAATACTAGAATGACAATGGTTTCACAATTTATCCAAAACTACTCGGTAAAACCAGTACCGAGTAAAAATACTAGCATCTCTTCTGCTAGTTGTTTTTGTCATTGTACATGATACAGAACTGTAATTCCAATCAAAGTAGATTTTTGAATTTCAACGGAATTCAGAACTTACGTTGATGCTCGATTTGATTTGACATTTCTAATCTCAAACTTAGGTAAATATATTTTTCAATAAAAAAACTCATGTCGATTGAATTTTAATTCGACATGGATAGAAACTTGACAACTCAACGGTTGGATTTTAATTTGACATTAATAGAAACTTAACGACTCAAGTCGATCGGAAAACTTGATAACTCAAGTCAACTGAATTTTAATTTGACATTGACAGAAACTTGATAACTCAAGTCGACCGAAAAACTTGACAAACTCAAGTCGATTATATTTTAATTTGACATTGACAGAAACTTAACTTTAGTTCGAATTTGATATTTTTGAATCGAGCAATATTGAACAATGAATATGTTGGTCAATCAATGAAAAAAACAACTCACACAACCGGCCACCTAAAGTAAACAATAGAGAACCACACACTAGCTATACGCCCACAAGTCTGTATATAAGTTGCCTAATTAGCGAGCACTTGCCAACATATTTGAGCTACTATCAGCACCAACCATTAAAAACACACAAAAAATGCCAATGCAAATCGTCTCCTCCTCAACTTTGCCTCATGTACTCATCTTCCCATTGCCACTACAGGGTACCGTAAACTCCATGCTAAAACTAGCCGAACTCCTCTGCATTTCCGATATCAACGTGACATTTATGGTCACGGATCACATTCATTCTCGCCTCCTCCGTCACAGCAATGTTGCATCGCGATTTGACAAGTACCCTGGATTTGTTCTGCACTCAATATCTGATGGACTCCCGGAAGAACACCCACGCAGTGGTTCCCGTTATATGGAAATGTTTCAATCTATGAAATTCAACAGCAAGCCACTCTTGAAAGAGCGCTTCACTTCTGGCGTGTTGGATCATGGACGTGGGCCGGTTACATGCATTATAGCAGATGGAGTCATGAGCTTTGTTTGTGATGTTGCTAATGAAATTGGAATCTCTATTATTTATACTCGCACTCTCAGTCCTTGCTGTCTTTCCATATTCTTTTCCCTTCCCAGGCTCATAGAATCAGGGGAGCTACCCTTTACAGGTATGTCAGATTTTCCGCTTCAAGGCTCATGCATTATAACATAATAGTAATACTGTAACTATAATGATTTTTACACGCCGGCCTCTTTGCTAATTATTGAATGTGGAATCTTATCCATGAAAGGAATTTCAACTAGACTAAACTAAGTGATCAATTTTCTTCAAATTATTTATCTATGATGGCGTCAATGACCATTTTTTTTAATGAAGTTTGTACTATTGTATCTTAATTTTTGCAGGCGATGATCTGGATGCCCCTATAAAAAGTGTACCGGCAATGGAGAAATTTCTGCGGCGCCGGGATCTTCCTAACTTTTGCCGCTCAGATACTCTTTTGAGTCCAAGCATTGAACTCTTCAAAAATGAGAAACAAGAAAATGCACGCGCCCAGGGGTTGATACTCAATACATTTGATGATTTAGAAGGGCCAGTTCTCGATAACATACGTGCTTCTTGTCCAAATCTCTACACAATTGGACCATTTCACGCTCATCTCAAAATGAAGCTAGCTGCAAAATCTTGCTACACGACCTCATCAAACAGTTTGAGAAGAGAAGATAGGAGTTGCATGAATTGGTTGGATTCACAGTCTTACAAGTCTGTGATTTATGTTAGTTTCGGAAGTATAGCAACTTTGACAAGGGACGAGCTAATGGAGTTCTGGTATGGCCTTGTTAATAGCGGGTGCAAATTCTTGTGGGTCATTAGGCCAGATACAATAGCCGGAGATGGGGAGATCCCCGAAGAGGTTTTGCAAGGAACGAAGGAGAGAGGATACATCGTGGGCTGGGCACCGCAAGAAGAAGTCCTTGGCCATCAATCAGTGGGCGGGTTTTTGACTCACAGTGGATGGAATTCAACTTTGGAGAGTGTGGTTGAAGGGGTGCCTATGATATGTTGGCCTTATTTTATGGATCAGCAAGTGAATAGTAGGTTTGTAAGCGAGGTTTGGAAGCTCGGTCTTGATATGAAGGATACTTGTGACAGAGTTACCGTGGAGAAGATGGTCAAGGATCTGATGTTTGAGAGAAAAAACGAGTTCTTGAAATCCGCCGATCGGATGGCAAATTTGGCCAAGAAGAGTTTGGACGAAGGTGGTTCTTCTTATTCCAACTTAGAACGTCTGATTGACGACATTAAGACAATAGGTGTGGTGCACAAAGAGGGCTAAGGAACAACAATAAAAACAGGGGAACATAAGAGCTGTGACTATAGATTGGAATGATATAGTTACAAGTCACAAGTCTGAATAATCCTGAAGTGATTTCATTACCGACGCGGCCTATTTGCAGACAAATGTTCTCAGCCTCTAGTATAGCTTCAAATATCTGTTGCCAAACAAATTTATATATAAATTGCCCAACGGAAACAAGAAATCTGTTATCACAAAATCGAATCATCGTATTATTATGAGTGAAATAAGTAGAAAGCGACAGTGTGCTCAAGGAGACAACCATGCAAATCGTTAATCCACGAATTCATAAGCTTTGTCGAGAAGAGGCCCGTTGACGAGGATTATAAAGGAATCTCGATCAAACCTCGTTCCAACTTCCAACCCTGGCTAGGAAGTAGGAACCGAGGTAAAACAAGCGCAGTGTTTATGTGTATAAATATTTCTCAAAATATTTTTAATAACTCTATTATTTTAGAAAATTTAGGTAATTAAGATATACTAGCCTATAACCCGTGCGAAGCACGGATCGAAAATAAAAATAAAATTATTAAAATAAAATTTGAATATTGAGTATAAAAATAATTAATAAATATTAATTTAAATATGTTGATTTGTAGAATTCAATGTGAAATTTAAATGAAAGTCTATAATAAATAAAGACTATTTAATTAAATAATTATGATAATCGAATCCCGGTGAAATCAAAGAAGTTAAATTTAATAAATAAATAACTTGTATAATTATGTAGTAGCAACAAAAAATCGAACCTGAGTTTTAGTACTGTTGTGTTTCAATGAAAAGAAGTTTCCAAATTATTTCTATATATCTTCCATTTCTGCTCGAACCCGTACAATTCCCCAAATTCCTGACCCGATTGAGGTGGGAAATATATCGAGATCGAGCAGATGAAATACACATCCGTAATAGTAAGAGAGATAGTAATTACATTATTAATTTAAATATGTTGATTTGTAGAATTCAATGTGAAATTTAAATGAAAGTCTTTAATAAATAAAGACTATTTAATTTAAAAGTTATGATAGAATCCCGGTGAAATCAAAGAAATTAAATTTAATAAATAAATAACTTGTATAATTATGTAGTAGCAACAACAAATCAAACCTGAGTTTTAGTACTATTGTGTTTAAATGAAAAGAAGTTTCCAAATTATTTCTATATATCTGGCTATTCCCGCTGGAACTCGAACAATTCCCCAAATTCCCGACCCGATTGAGGTGGGGAACGTATCGAGATCGAACGGATGAAATACGCATCCGTAACAGTATCGTAATAGTAAGAAAGATAGTAATTACATTAATACAGAGTTATTGTATAACTTATAATATAAAAGATAATAGTTATAAATATTGTGTATATATAAATTGTATTATTATGCAATTTTATATTAATTGTAGTAATCAATTTTTTTTATTAATTGTATTATAAATTTTTATTATGCAATTTTTTACGAATTTGAAAATAGAAATTAAATATTCTTATTAAAATAATTATTATTTTACTAATAAAGAAATGCTTTTTGTGTGCTGGTGGGTGTTCATGGTCTAGTGTATATGTAATGTTAATGGATGATGTTTAAATTCCATTTTCTACTCTCACGTAATTTTTTTTATAAGTTTATCCGTTACCAACTTACCATTATGTGTATTAAAACTTTTTAGTAGCAAAAAAGCATTATATGAGACCACTGTAATATTTGTGATTGAGTTTCCTTTTAGTACGTAATATTTTAAGTGTTTAACTATGATATTTACCCCTCCCGATATCAGTTCAAACAATCCTCCTATATCAATTCAAACACCAAGTTGTTTGTAGGTAGGTATACATAACATATCATACCTTTAAGAGGGGGTTATGTTTTTAAAAAGTATAGATTAATTTTTATTTTAATAACAATAATTAAATAAATTTGGAATTAAGCTAACAATATTTTTAAAAATAATTAAGTTAATAATTATGTGTATATCGCGGTATATATGCCATACTATTAAGAGAGGGTTTCTGCTTTAAACTCAGAGATTAATTTTTAATTAAATAATAATTAATATGAAATTAAATCAATTATATTAAGCTAATTAAACTAATAATTATATGTACATTGCGGTATACATGGCATACCATACCATTAAAAGGAGGTTTCTGCTTTTAATATAGAGCATAGATTTCTTAAGTTTATCGGTTACCAACTTATCATTATGCGTATTAAATTTTTGTAGGAGCAAAAAAGTATTGTATGGAAACAATGTACTCCCTCCGTCCCACCCATTTGTTTACATTTGGGTTGAACATGTAAGTTAAGAAAAAATAATTAAGTAGTGGAAAAAGTAGAAACAATGGGTAAAGTGGTGAGGTCAATCAATATTTAATGTATAAAGTGAGGATAGTGGTGGAAAATAGTGGAAGTAGTTGATTTTTATATTATAAAATGTTTACTAATTTTGGAAAGTTTAGAAATGTAAAGAATTGAGAGGGACATCCCAAAAAAGAAAGTGTAAAGAAATGGTTGGGACAAAGGAAATAGTATTTTTGTTGAAATTTACTTTTAGTACATAAGTATGATACTTCAGGATTTACCTCTCCCCATATCAATTCAAAAACGTTGCTGATAGATTTCTAGTATGTAACTGGACTATTTTTTACAATTAATTTAATTTAATAGTAATAATTATATTAATTTTGAATTAAACTAATAATTATATGTGTATATCATAGTATACATGACATATCATAGGGAGTTATGATTTTAAAAAGTATAGATTAGTTTTTATATTAACAATATTTTTAAAACTAATTAAGCATATATATCTACATGACATACCACACCATTAACATGGGTTTCTAGTTTTAGTAAAGAGATTAATTTTTAATTTAATAATAGTCAATTTGATGTAAAGAATTGAGAGTGACATCCCAAAAAGAAAAGTGTAAAGAAATGGTTGGGACATAGGGAGTAGTATTTTTGTTGGAGTTTACTTTTAGTACATAAGTACGATACTTCAGGATTTACCCCTCCCGATATCAATTCAAAACCGATGCTGGTAGATTTCTAGTATGTAACTTGACTATTGTTGGCAATTAATTTAATTTAATAGTAATAATTATATTAATTTTTAATTAAACTAATTATGTATTAAACTAATAATTATATGTGTATATCGTAGTATACATGACATATCATACCGGGAGTTATGATTTTAAAAAGTATAGATTTGTTTTTATATTAACAATATTTTTTAAAACTAATTAAGCATATTTACATGACATACCACATCTATTAATAGGGGTTTCTAGTTTTAGTAAATAGATTAATTTTTAATTTACTAATAGTCAATTTGAAATTAAATCAATTATATTAAATTAATAATTATATGTATACCGCGGCATACATGACATACCATGATTTCTGCTTATTTTTAAAACTAATTAAGTATATCTACATGACATACCACATCATTAATAGAGATTTTTAGTTTTAGTAAAGAGATTAATTTTTAATTTAATAATAGTTAATTTGAAATTAAATCAATTATATTAAACTAATTAAATTAATTATATGTGTATATCGTAGTATACATGACATATCATACCGGGAGTTATGATTTTAAAAAGTATAGATTTGTTTTTATATTAACAATATTTTTAAAACTAATTAAGCATATTTACATGACATACCACATCATTAATAGGGGTTTCTAGTTTTAGTAAATAGATTAATTTTTAATTTAATAATAGTCAATTTGAAATTAAATCAATTATATTAAATTAATAATTATATGTATACCGCGGCATACATGACATACCATGATTTTTGATTATTTTTAAAACTAATTAAGTATATCTACATGACATACCACATCATTAATAGAGATTTTTAGTTTTAGTAAAGAGATTAATTTTTAATTTAATAATAGTTAATTTGAAATTAAATCAATTATATTAAACTAATTAAATTAATAATTATATGTATACCGCGGTATACATGACATACCATTAAGAAGGGGTTTCTGCTTTTAGTATAGAGTATAGAAATCAATTATATTAAACTAATTAAATTAATAATTATATGTATACCGCGGTATACATGGCATACCATTAAGAAGGGGTTTCTGCTTTTAGTATAGAGTATAGATTTCAGGTTCCTTATAAGCTAATATAATTATGTTAATATATTTTTATTATCGAGTAATGTTGATAGTATCAAATTGGTTATCAAAAAAACCATAGTGAGGTGATGTTATAAAATAATTTTATATTGATAATAGTGTTAACACACATGAATACATCTTATTTAACTGAGTTATAATCGATAAAAAATAAACACATCTCATTTTGTAATATTTTTGTGGCCAATCTGTACCTCTAGAACTTTTTAATCACAAACTTATTCATTTTTGTGATCATTCTCGTACCTCTAGAATTTTTTCAGTCACAACTTTTTTTTTTTTTGAGAAGTTGTACTTGCATTAATCAAATAGCCTCTACGGTAAGATTACATATAATAAAATCAGGAGCAGTATATGACCATTCCTGAGGACCTGACACAGAATAAGCAGCCTGAGCTAAGCTATGAGCTACACTGTTCGCGGATCGATTTACAAAAACGACTAACACTTCATCAAAGTGTTTAAGTAACTCTCTACGATCCTCCACATGAGTATGAAAAATTGATTTACCATGACCACCTCGGATTTCATCTATCAGCACCTTAGAATCTGATTCAAAGATACACTTGTTCTGTCTCTATGCTTTAACCCATGACAACGCTTCCTTGAGACTTAGAGCTTCAGCCTCCCGTGCACACGCTCGACTTCGTACCAATGAACTTCGCGCCCGAGCAAAGCCTCCTTCATCATTTCTCGCAACACAACCTGCACCCACATAATTTCTGTCCTGTCTACAAGCCGCATCAATATTGATCTTTAACCAACCACTTGGTGGTTTAGACCATTTCCTTCGACTCGCCTGTGATCCTTCTTCTCTTCGTTCCGTCTGTTTATTAGCTTTCCTCCAGTCTGTTAACATATTCAATGCCATAGACTTGATGCCAAACACTGACATATTGTGTTTATCCCAAACCCACTTATTTCTTCGCAACCATAGACACCAGTACATCAAACCTACTAGCAGCACCTGTTCTTTACTTGCCGATTGAAATACCTTTTTTAAGACACTCATCACTGTATCTCCCTCCTCTGTACGAATTATTGCAGCAAGTCCTAGCATTCTCCAAACTTCTTGAGCAAATGTACATTCAAAAAATATGTGAACTGCTATTTCTGAATCCTCTCGACACCAACCACATGTTCCATCAATGCTTACTCTTTTACCTTGCAATGCTACTGCTGTAGGTAAGACAGCACACACTGCACGCCATAACAGATTAATTACTTTTCCTGGTAGCTGCATTCTCCAAACTCTCCTCCAAAAGGTCCTATCCGTACACTCCACTTCCCCTTGTAAACAACGATAACATCTCTTAACTGAGAACTCTCATTTGTCGTCTAACCACCAATACCAAGAATCGCTCTTGTTACGTATCGGAATAGGCACCTGTTTTATCAACATTCTATCACGTTCATTGCACAAGTCAGTGAGCATATTCTCATCCCACTGTCTCCGATTTTCGTCCATAAAGCTTTCCACCCTTATATCTCCCAGCTCTTCATACATTATAGATGTCAAATACCCATTTTCTACACAGGGCAACCAAGGAACCTTCCATGCCATCGTATCTTTCCCGTTTCCAATTCTTCTTCGACTTCCCCTCCTAATCACCTCTTGCGTTTCCATTATGCTTCGCCATACATAACTCGGATTACTCCCCAAATCTGCTTCCAGGAAACTAGACTTAGGATAATATCTGGCTTTCATCACATTAGTAACCAACGAATTACTATTATTTATCAACCGCCATGCTTGTTTGGCCAACATAGCAATGTTGAACTCCCTCAGCTTTTTAAAACCCAAGCCACCTGCGTCTTTCACCATACATAATTTATCTCATGCCAACCAATGTATGCCCTTACATTTAGATCCACCCTTCCCTCACCAAAATGCATTCATCCTACGTTCAATTTGCTCACACACTACATTAGGAATCAGCATGATATTCATCCAAAAATTAGGAATAGCTTGTGCGGCCGTTTTAATCAATGTAACTTTCCCAGCCTTTGATATTGTATGTTTATCCCAACCCTGCAATTTTTGATCAATCCGCTCCAAAAATCGAACCAAAACACATAAAATCGAATCTGATTTGGTATCTAAGTTAGATAATTCAATAATTATTTGATCCGATCCGTAAATTATAGTAATCGAAAATTGAATCGAATATTATTCGAAATACTGGATCCAATGATTAATTGAAATTGATCAAAATCGAATAATAAACTATCTGAAGTACGAGTTCCGATATAGATCCTGTTATACTAAGAATGAGTCATGTTTTAGAAAGATTGGTGCGACCTGGGCTTCGACTCGCACTATGAGTTTTATGTTGAACTAAGTCCTAAATAAAGATGATTCATCCAAGTATAAAGGGCTCGCATCATCTATGCATGTTGGGCTCCTCTAATTATGGGCTCTCACCATGATGAGCTCGCACGAGCTCTCACTATGATGAGCTCGCACGAGCTCTCACCATGATGAGTCGAGATCTCACCATGATGAGCTCGCACGAGCTCTCACCATGATGAGCCGAGCTCTCACCATGATGAGCTCGCACGAGTTCTCACCATCATGAGACGAGCTCTCACGATGATGAGTTCGCACGAGCTCTCACCATGATGAGCCCGCACGAGCTCTCACCATGATGAGCCCGCACGAGCTCTCACCATGATGAGCCCGCACGAGCTCTCACCATGACGAGCTCTCACCATGATGAGCCGAGCTCTCACCATGATGAGCTCGCACGAGTTCTCACCATTATGAGCCGAGCTCTTACCATGATGAGCTCGCACGAGCTCTCACCATGGTGAGCCGGGCTCTCACCATGATAAGCCGGCAAGAGCTCTCACCGTGATGAGCCCACACGAGATCTCATCATGATGAGCTCGCACGAGCTCTCACCATGATGAGCTCGCACGAGCTCTCACCATGATGAGCTCGCACGAGTTCTCACCATCATGAGACGAGCTCTCACGATGATGAGTTCGCACGAGCTATCACCATGATGAGCCCGCACGAGCTCTCACCATGATGAGTCCGTACGAGCTCTCACCATGATGAATCGAGCTCTCACCATGATGAGCTCGCACGAGCTCTCACCATGATGAGCTCGCACGAGCTCTCACCATGATGAGCCGAGCTCTCACCATGATGAGCTCGCACGAGTTTTCACCATCATGAGACGAGCTCTCACGATGATGAGTTCGCACGAGCTCTCACCATGATGAGCCCGCACGAGCTCTCACCATGATGAGCCCGCACGAGCTCTCACCATGACGAGCTCTCACCATGATGAATCGAGCTCTCACCATGATGAGCTCGCACGAGCTCTCACCATGATGATCCGAGCTCTCACCATGATGAGCTCGCACGAGCTCTCACCATGATGATACCGCACGAGCTCTCACCATGATGAGGTCGCATCATGATTTATGGGCTCTCACTATTATGAAATAATGGGCTCGCACTACTTATCAGAAATAGGAATGATTGAACATAAGTGAGCTCACACCACTTGGTTATGGAAATGTAAAATCTAACTTAAGCATTTTTATATATATTGACTTGTGCGGTGCGAGCCTGGCCAGCTCGCACCATGGGTGAATCACAAATATGGAAATTCCTTTTTATGGAATGGATGTTTCTTGGTTGACACGGGACAAACCTACAATCACGAAAATAAATGCGGAGAAGCTGCGAGATTTTAGGAAAACATGTGAAAACCGGACGTGGCGTGGATGGATAAATCCTGACTATTTATGGGCTTGGGCTGAATGAGCTTATCCGATGACTTGTTTCCCAAGAACTACGTGAGGCTTGATCCCTATATAAATGAGTTTTATGTTGAACTAAGTCCTAAATAAAGATGATTCATCCAAGTATAAAGGGCTCGCATCATCTATGCATGTTGGGCTCCTCTAATTATGGGCTCTCACCATGATGAGCTCGCACGAGCTCTCACTATGATGAGCTCGCACGAGCTCTCACCATGATGAGTCGAGATCTCACCATGATGAGCTCGCACGAGCTCTCACCATGATGAGCCGAGCTCTCACCATGATGAGCTCGCACGAGTTCTCACCATCATGAGACGAGCTCTCACGATGATGAGTTCGCACGAGCTCTCACCATGATGAGCCCGCACGAGCTCTCACCATGATGAGCCCGCACGAGCTCTCACCATGATGAGCCCGCACGAGCTCTCACCATGACGAGCTCTCACCATGATGAGCCGAGCTCTCACTATGATGAGCTCGCACGAGTTCTCACCATTATGAGCCGAGCTCTTACCATGATGAGCTCGCACGAGCTCTCACCATGGTGAGCCGGGCTCTCACCATGATAAGCCGGCAAGAGCTCTCACCGTGATGAGCCCACACGAGATCTCACCATGATGAGCTCGCACGAGCTCTCACCATGATGAGCTCGCACGAGTTCTCACCATCATGAGACGAGCTCTCACGATGATGAGTTCGCACGAGCTATCACCATGATGAGCCCGCACGAGCTCTCACCATGATGAGTCCGTACGAGCTCTCACCATGATGAATCGAGCTCTCACCATGATGAGCTCGCACGAGCTCTCACCATGATGAGCTCGCACGAGCTCTCACCATGATGAGCTCGCACGAGCTCTCACCATGATGAGCCGAGCTCTCACCATGATGAGCTCGCACGAGTTTTCACCATCATGAGACGAGCTCTCACGATGATGAGTTCGCACGAGCTCTCACCATGATGAGCCCGCACGAGCTCTCACCATGATGAGCCCGCACGAGCTCTCACCATGACGAGCTCTCACCATGATGAATCGAGCTCTCACCATGATGAGCTCGCACGAGCTCTCACCATGATGATCCGAGCTCTCACCATGATGAGCTCGCACGAGCTCTCACCATGATGAGCTCGCACGAGCTCTCACCATGATGATACCGCACGAGCTCTCACCATGATGAGCTCGCATCATGATTTATGGGCTCTCACTATTATGAAATAATGGGCTCGCACTACTTATCAGAAATAGGAATGATTGAACATAAGTGAGCTCACACCACTTGGTTATGGAAATGTAAAATCTAACTTAAGCATTTTTATATATATTGACTTGTGCGGTGCGAGCCTGGCTAGCTCGCACCATGGGTGAATCACAAATATGGAAATTCCTTTTTATGGAATGGATGTTTCTTGGTTGACACGGGACAAACCTACAATCACGAAAATAAATGCGGAGAAGCTGCGAGATTTTAGGAAAACGTGTGAAAACCGGACGTGGCGTGGATGGATAAATCCTGACTATTTATGGGCTTGGGCTGAATGAGCTTATCCGATGACTTGTTTCCCAAGAACTACGTGAGGCTTGATCCCTATATAAAGGGGTACGTAGGTACCTTGTATAATACACAATTGACACTCGACAAGAGCAAGAGAAAGAACTCATTCTCTATTCAATTTCTAAGGAGTCATCATACAAGTCCAGCCACCACTTACCATAAACCTCCAAAACACTGTTATACGAAATTCTCCTTATAACAATTGGCCCTAGAAGGAGGGGCTAATACATCTTAAGGAGAAGGATGTCGAAGAACAACAAGAATGGTGATAAGGAGATTGAGCACAAGAAGGACGCCACACCGCAAGGAGCAAAGACGGATCCACCACCTCACGGAGATGGAGGACCAACTAAGGTTACCCCTGTCACACCTCGTGTCGCCCAAGTTACGCTAGATGGCAAGAAGATCCTGGATTATCTCGAGGGGATCGGACACCAGTTTGAGACTATGAACTCTCGGTTGTCTAAGGTCGAACAGAATTCAATTAAGAATGCAAAGAGGAAGGCCCGAAGACTCAAGATCACTCAGCAAAAGAAAGATCAACCCCCCAAGAAAATCATAAACGAGTTCGACGAAGTAGCTGATGGGTTGAAGAAGACCGGGCCTCTTGAGACGGATGAGATATTCCCAAGCCAGGAGGAGCGAGGCAGCCAGGCTCCGAGTGAGCCGCGGCATGAGCCAGCTTCGTCCGAGGCTAGATCCACTAGTGTTTTAGATAGGATTGGGAAAAATCTAACCGAACACGATCTAAGGATTAGGTTGGAAAATTTCAAAGCACGGAAGGAGGCGCCAGTGAAGACTCCGCCTCGAACCGAACGAAGGAAGAGGACTCCACCTCGAACCAAATGAAGGGAGAGGACTCCACCTCGAACCGAACGAAGGGAGATGACTCCACCTCGAACTCATAGAAGGGAACGGAGGGAGAGGACTTCCTCTCACCATTCGAGCCACCACAATGAAGAAAGGTCCAATGAAAGAATTGGAGACCTGAGGGTTGGCGACTTAAGGCGCCTACTGGTGCAAATGGAAAACAAGAAGAAGACGCCATCCCGTGCTATGACCCCATCTCCTTTCACTCCTGCGATAAGGATGTCTCCTCTACCCCAAGTATTCAGGAGCAACCTCGAACTTGCCTTTAATGGGGATGCAGATCCTGCTGAGTATCGGGCCGCTTCAACACTGAGATGGAAGTCTACCAGGTTCCTGATCTAACTCGTTATCGACTATTTGCTGCCTCATTAAGGGGAAGTGCCCAACAATGGTTTACCAAGTTAGAACCAGCTAGCATTAGCACATGGAAGCAGCTAAGAGATCTATTTGTAATACAGTTTTAGTCCACCTTTCATTATGCACCCCCGGTGGCTACCCTTGCCAATATTAAGCAGGGAGAGTCTCTGCAAGAGTATTTCATGCGATTTAATGCTGAAGTCCCCAGAGTTTGGGGAGCAACGGAAGAGGCTCAGAAGAACTTTTTAATTGTTGGGTTAAGAGAAGGCTCTAAATTCTGGAAAACCCTACAAGCTAAGGAACCAGAAACTTTGGCCGAGTTTTATTAACAGGCAGAACCTCACAAGCGGGTAGAGAAATCCATGAGGGATCTTAGAAGCAGTGGCCGACGAATGGAGAAGCGAGAGAGATCTTTTAGTCCCGAAGAAAGAAGAAAGACTTTCAAAAGGAGCCCCGGTCCAAAAAAGTTTAACAGGGCCAGGGAAACTGCCAATAAAGAGTCTGGAAGACCTTATACAAGCAAATGGCAAAATCATACCCCCTTGGTCGCCTCCATCGACCATATATATGCCACTTATGCTGGGAAAAAGGGTGTTCAAGAAAGCTACTCCTTTGACAGAATATAACAAGAGGGACATCTCTAGATACTGTGCTTACCATGAATCCGCGGGGCATCACACAACAGATTGCCGACAGTTGAAGGATGAAATCGAAACTTTAATTTGGCAAGGGAAGCTAACTGAATGGGTTGTGAAGGAGGTACAGAAACATAACGCAGAGTATCACCAGGTGCCCCCTCCACCTCCGTTAGCAAAGGATGATGACACATAGATGACTGCTAGGGCTAATAGCATTCATGTTATTATTGGAGGCTCTCACGTGGGGGGCGATAGCAAGAAGACCATGGAGAGATATGCCCGAGAGGCAAATGATCGTCCTCTAACCAATGTTCATCATCTTGAGCAAAGGCCTCCTCATCTGTTCAAGAAAGAAAGATATGAAATCATGTTTAGCGAAGAAGATGCTAAATGGGTACATCACCCACATGCTGATGCTCTTGTAGTAAGGATGAAAATTGGGTCAACCAATGTATATCGGGTATTGTTAGACAATGGGAGCGCCGTAAATATTTTGACCTACGACACTTACAAAAGGCTTGGATTCCTAGACAGAGAGTTGGTCTCATGCGGAAATCAGCTCTACGGGTTCACAGGGGCTTCGGTAGGAATCCGGGGCACATTCCAGCTTCCGGTCAGTTTAGGGGACAACCCCCACGTGGCCACACAAATCGTAACTTTTACTGTGGTGGACCATCTGTGTGCTTATAATGCTATCATTGGAAGACCAATCCTCAAAGAGATGAAGGTAGTCAAATTTATTTATCACTTAACCATGAAATTCCCAACTCCCACAGGTATCGGACAAGTGAAGTGATGCCAATATGACTCAAGGGTATGCTATAACCAAGCAATGAAAGGGGCGGAAAAGACGAATGTTCCAAGAGAAGTGACAGACCTTGGAGAACAAGAGTTCATGGAAGAAGGTGAAGAGAAGAAAAGGAAGCGTGTGGATACTCCCATGCCAGATGTCTGTAACATGATATCTATAGAGGAGCTCCCGGATGACTACTTTGAAAGTATGGGGATTGAGGTGGAACCCCGGCCCGGGGCCTTAATGATGGAATCCTCTCAACCTGTAATGATGTTACAGGAGGGCATAGTGGAGGAGGCAAGCGATGACGAAGAGAGCTCAGAACAGGTAGATGCTAGGTTGAATAAAGGCAAGTGGGTGAGAAAAGAGACTTCATTTCTGATAAACCTACCAACTAGAATGTCCCGAGAAGTTACTATAACATCAGAAGGGAACATCCCATAGGAAACACCGGAGATGTCCATTAACAATGGGGATAATCTTAGTGTTACCAAAGTAGGAGAGCCTAGCACGGATAAGAACTTCAATGTTGACTTGGACCCAAGAATGCCCCCCTTCCAGACGGAGCTGGAACATTCGAAGATATTATTTCAATCTTGGTGGATCCAAATGACCCGGCTAAAGTCTTGAAGATTGGGGCAAATCTTATCCCTAATATAAGGAACAATCTTGTCTCGTTCCTTAAGGAAAATTTGGATGTGTTTGCATGGTCTCACGCCGACATGATAGGCATCGATCCGGAAGTAATGTGCCACAGGTTGAACCAGGATCCGAGCAAGAAGGGAATAAGGCAGAAGAGGAGACCTGTTAGTGGAGAGAGGGTGGAGGCCCTTAGGGAAGAGGTGGATAGGTTGGAAGTCGGGCTTATTAAGGAGTCGTTCTACCCGACTTGGCTGGCTAATCCTGTGCTAGTAAAAAAGCCAAATGGGAAGTGGAGGACTTGCGTCGACTTCACTGACTTGAACAAGGCTTGCCCAAAGGATAGTTTCCTTCTTCCTCGTATCGACCAGCATGTGGACGCCACTGCAGGGCATGCGTTATTAAGCTTTATGAATGCATACTCGGGCTACAATCAAATTCCTATGTACGGGCCATATCAAGAACACACCTCGTTCATTACTGATCGAGTCCTATACTGTTATATTGGGATGCCCTTCGGGTTAATCAATGCAGGAGCAACGTACCACAGATTGGTGAAAAAAATGTTCAAAGATCATATCGGGAAGACAATGGAGGTATATGTTGATGACATGCTTGTAAAATCAAAGGAGGACATAGACCACATCCGTCATTTGGCAGAGATGTTCACTATCTTGCGTATTTACAGAATGAAGCTTAATCCTAAAAAATGTGTGTTTGGGGTGGAGTTAGGAAAAATTTTGGGGTTCATTGTCAACCATCGGAGAATTGAGGCTAACCCGACCAAGATCGAGGCTCTATTGGAGATGAGATCGCCTCGTAGGGTGAAAGATGTGCAGAGTCTCACAGGGAGAATTGCAGCGTTAAACAGATTTGTCTCCAAATCTTCTGACAAATGCCAAGTGTTTTTTAAGGCCATTAAAAATGTGGGCAAGAATTTTCAATGGACAGAAGAGTGAGGAGGCCTTTCAGAATATCAAGAAGCATTTGAGCACACCACCTTTATTGTCTAATCCAAAGCAAGGGGAGGTACTTGTGCTTTATTTAGCTGTATCTGAATATACGGTGAGTGCAGTGCTAATTCGAGAGGAAGGCGAAACTCAGCTCCCAGTATATTATATGAGCAAAAGGCTGGTGGGTGTAGAAACTCGGTACTTGAATATGGAAAAGCTGGTGTATGCTCTAATCCTCGCTTCAAGGAAGCTCCGTCCTTACTTTCAGGCTCATAAGGTTGAAGTGAGAACAGCCTATCCACTTAGACAAGTGTTGCATAAACCAGAAACTTCAGGAAGGATATTGAAATGGGTTGTCGAGCTAGGTCAGTTCGATGTGGAGTATAAGCCTCGGGTTGCGATTAAAGGACAAACACTAACAGATTTTGTGTTGGAATTTTCACATCAAACAGAAGAGGACTCTAGGGCGTTGCAAATTTATCCAGAGATGCCAACGGGGGAAAATCAGAATAGTGCCCCTTGGTGGAGCTTGTATGTTGATGGGGCGTCTAACGGAGATGGAGCTGGAGCTGGATTCGAGTTGGTGAGCTCAGAGGGGTGTAGGGTGAAGAGGGCTGTCCACTTCACCTTTCACGCAACAAATAATGATGCTGAGTATGAGGCTTTGATTAACGGATTCAAGATGGCGTTAGAACTAATGGTAGAAAACCTTAACGCTTTCAGTGATTCCATGATAGTGGTATACCAGATAAATGGAGGGTATCAAGCATGGGGGCCTAGAATGGAGTTGTATTTGCGCTGTGCGGAAAGGTTGATCAGGCTATTTAACGAGGTCAACCTAGAGCTCATCCCTCAAGGCCAGAATGAGACGGTAGACGAACTTGCCAAGTTCGGTTCGCGCCGTGAGACCACTCTGTTAGGGTTAACACCCTTGGATATATAGAGGAGGCCTAGCGTGCCAGAGGACGAGCTTATGGTGGTGGAAGAATGAGTAACGTGGATGTCTCCCCTTTTGGCTTATATAAAAAATGGTGCTTTACCAAGTGATAAGAATGAAGCACGACGAGTGCGGTATATGGCTGCTAGGTATGCAATATATGATGGAGGTTTATATAGGCGAGGCTTCAATGTGCCCCTACTCAAATGTGTTGATGGAGAAGAATGCAACTATATACTAAGGGAGGTCCATGAAGGTATTTGTGGTAATCACTCGGGGGGTAGCTCATTGGCACAAAAGATACTTCGTCAAGGGTATTACTGGTCGACCCTTAAAAAAGATGCTTTTGAGTTTGCTAGAGCTTGTGACAAGTGCCAAAGGTATGCAAATTTTTATAACTGCCCGGTGGCACCGCTAACTTCACTCATGAGCCCCTGGCCCTTTGCCATGTGGGGAATAGATTTGATTGGGGAATTGCCTAAAGCCAAAGGCAGTGTGAAGTATGTTGTGGTTGCGGTGGATTATTTCACTTAATGGGCAGAGGCTGAGCCCTTGGCCACAATAACTGCAAATAAGCTTATTGATTTTATGTATCGGGCTATTGTTTATCGATTTGGCATACCCTACAAGTTGATCTCAGATAATGGTAAGCAGTTTGACAGCAAGAAGATGAGAGAATTTTGTGACCGGTTGGGGATTCTGAAGAGTTTTATTGTTGTGAGTCATCCACAGACAAATGGCCAAACTGAAGCAATCAACAAGATACTCAAGCATACGCTAAAAGCACAACTGGAGGATGCTAAGGGAAATTGGCCAGAGGAGCTTCCACAAGTCTTATGGTCTTACAACACCACTCCCCGAACCACAACGGGTGAGACACCCTTCATTTTGGTGTATGGATGTGAGGCTATGGTTCCGGTGGAGGTGGGAGCTGGATCCTTTAGGAGAGATCATTATGACCCTGAGAATAGCGAGAAGAATCATCGTCTCTATCTGGATATGATTGAAGAAATACGGGTTGACTCACAAGCAAGGCTACTAACATACTACCAGAGAACTGCCAGGCATTACAACCGCAAGGTGAGAGCTCGACCTTTCTGGGTAGGAGACTTAGTTCTTCGTCGAGTCATGCCTAACACCAAGGTGGTTAATCATGGAGTGTTTGGCGCAAATTGGGAAGACCCATATCAGATTTAATCAGTTTTGTGGGAGGGAACCTACCATCTCAATGACATGCGTGGGAAGCTTATACCAAGGGCTTGGAATGCTGAGCACTTGAGGAGATATTATCAATAATTTATATTATTTAAGACTTAGCATTCATTTATATTTATCCTAAGTCTCGGGGGTAGTGTCATATAGACACCTCCCTTTGACATATGATGTAATAAGTCTAAGTCTGTTATATCCTATTATCTATGAAAGTTGAAGTTTTATTATCTAATAACGTTAAGGTTTGTTTCATGCGTTAAGTAAAAAAATTTCTTTTTTACTGTCATAAATTGCTCTAAGGCAATGCCAGCATGAAAATGTGAAGGCAGTACACTTGTTTATATTTTCAATAGATGGTAAATGCAGAGTAAACATTTGATTGGGCCTCGGCCCATCAATTATGAAAAAGGAGCTTTGTGCGAGAATAAGAGCTCGTGCGAGGCGAGGCCTCTTTCAAAGCGAGCTCATGCAAGTTGGAAAATAAAACAAAAATATGAATGAATCATTGCGTAAGGCTGAGTTATGTTTGGACTCGAGCCTGTGCGAGGCGACCATATAAGGTTTAAACTTCGCGCAGGGTGATCTTGTGCGAAGTGGAACCTTATGCGAAGTGGAACCTTGTGCGAGGAGGAACCATGGGCGAAGTTATCCCATGCGAGGTGAACATTGTGAGAGTTAAGCTAATTCAAAGTAATAATTACAGAAGGAAATATAAAGATATGAATATGAAACACGTAGAATCATGTGCAAACACAAAGTACTTGGAGAAAAAAGAAGTTTCTGGAAAGATGCAAATGTTACTGGCCCAGGGACATCAAGTTTTACAAATTGCGAGGCAAACGGGGTGCCCGCATCCCCAAAGAAAGTAGCTAAATAACTTCAAGTTTGAGGGGTCTCATCGTTGACCCCATGTGCGAGCTGAGCCTCCTGTGCGAGCTGGGCCTCCTCAGCAAGTCGAGCCTCTTCTGCGACTAGAGCCTCTTCATCCATCTCCTTTCGAAGTTTATTGACATGAAGCCCTTCATGAAGTTTTTGGAGCCTAGAGCCTTAGCATCTTTAACTTCTGCATCCCGTCTCGCTTCTAAGGCTATGACTTTGGCTTCGAGCTCAGTACCCTAGGCTGCGACTTTGGCTTCGAGCTCAGTAACTTGGGCTCTTAGAGATTTGTTCTCACAAGTGACATCATCCAGGACAGTGGAATGCTCCTCTTTCATCTTTATCACAAGTGCCTTGGACTCACGCATGTCTTTTTCAAGGCTTGTGGTCGCATCGAGGATTTTTTTCTTAGACTCCTCGACCAACGTCACATTGGCCCTCCTCGCTTCATCTAGCTTGTTCTTTAGAGTCCTATTATCCTTGTCAAGGCGAGCAGTAGCCTGACCCATAGTGCGAAGCTCCTTATACTTGTTAATTTGTCTTATGAACACTCCAGCTGCAGCCTTGGTGAGAGCATCATTGTTGGCCTCGAACGAGCATGTGGTCCAAGCTTTCAACTCGCTTTCAGATATGTGTGGGCCTACAAGTCGAACCAGGGCACTGGCTATGACATTCCCTTGAGGGTATGGAGGTAACTCCTTGCGAGCTCGCTTGGATGAGTCAACTTCAGGAAGGACATCTTTGGAATGCCTTGGTTTTCTCTTAAGTGGAGAGACCCCGCCAATTTTCAAGTATTCATTAAGGGTCGTCTTGAATTGAGGAGGGATCTCATTAGCTTGAGGAACAACCTTGTGCGATCCGCCAGCGTGCGAGCCGGTTTTGCTGGCGGTTGGAGCGGTTCGAGCTGGAGTATCTTGTTCGACCAAGAATGGAGGAGGGGAGATAGACATTTCTGAAATAAATCGAAGACAGGAGAGTTAATCAATAACATATGTTGAATAACAATTCAAGGCAAAATTAAAAGAAATAAAAGATAACGGTGCGATCTGGCAGCTCGCACCGAGTACAAGCCTACATTTCTTTTTTCTTCTAGATTTCTTGCAGTTGTGATCAGTTTTCTAATATTCCGTTCTGTGACGGGGATAGTTAGAAGATTATCGGCATTAATCTTTTCTTGACCTTGTAAGGGAGTTCTCACAGGAGGTTCTGAGCAAATAAAGATAAAGTATAAGAATGGTGCGAGACGAAAAGAACGGTGCGAGACGAAAGGAACGGTGCGAGATGAAACGAATTACTTACCAGGGTCATAGTAGAAGTGAGTCTGGACTCGGGGAACTTCATGAATATAGAAAAAAGGACCCTTCCATCTACCTGAGTTGCTTGGTCCCCCGAAAAGCAATTTCTTTTTATTATAATACGGCCATACAGAAAGATAGAAGTAGCCAGAATCGGTTGAATGTTTCAAGTTCAAGAAATATCTGAGTTGTCTGGCGGTGAGAGTAGGATATCCTTGTTTCTTATAAAGGATATATAGAGCTATGGCAGATCTGTAGCCGTTTGGGTTGATTTGTAGCGGTGCGAGCCCATAATACTCGAGAATTTCTTGAATGAAGGGATGAAGGGGTGCACTAATACCCAATTTTACCAGAAAGGGTGATAAAACCATGCGAGGAACCCGGCCTCCATTTTCTGGATGATTGAATTGATAGCATCTCATGTGCGGTGTGGGGAGGATTATTCGACCTTCTGGCCTGAATTGGTCCACGAGGTCGCGCAGAACGACTTCAGTTAAGGAGGTGGACAGGTCTTGACAAGCCAGGATTTTTCCACTCTCTTGAACAGAAGATGAGCTCTCTTCTCCATCTGGAATTATACATTTTTTAAGAAATACTTCCCCTTCGAGCACGGGTTGCTGGATGGGATCATAAGGAACAGGGGATGGTTTTGGGATGTATGCATAATTGCAGAAATCCACTTCTTTTGATACATCTACTATCTCCTCGCTAGCAGGACTGTCAGAAGACCAGTGCGTGCTGGTGTCATCATCTTCATTGTTCTGTTCGAACTCATCCTGAGGAGATGGGGTGCGAGCCACCTCTTTCCCTTTGCGTTTTTCATAAAAGGTGCTCCCTAAGGAGCTATCTGTGGATGAGTCAGAAATGGTAATTGGATGATCAGCAGAAGCTGGTGCGAGGCGAAGCTTCGCTTCTCTCTCTTGGAGGAGTTGGTTCAAGTGAATATTGGCCTCTTCTTCGCTTAGGGGTCGCACCGCACGATTGAATAAGTCATCAAGGCCAAGCGAGCTGGAAGCACTTGGTCCTGTTTTCTTGTTCCTCTATGAGTATAAATCTTTTTCTCTAGTATAATTCTCTGGGGCAGAATTCGGGTCGAGTTGTAAACCAAGCGAGCTGGACCCACTAGCTAGCATCACGTTTTCTATCCTTGCTATGTTGGCCGCCCCTTCAGGAGTAATGGCTGAATTGGGGGAAATGGGTTGGCTTAGATGATAAGAGATGGAGGTCAATTCACACTGGAATTCCTTGGAGCCTCGAAGCTCAGGAGGGTATTGATTCAAGGGAGAAGGAGTGGCTGAAGAATGAGCCGGGCTTGGTGTGCTACCAAGCGAACCGATAGAGGCGGATGGGGTCACACTCGACATCTGAAAAAGATGGTAAAAATTAGTGTGTGCCTCTAAAAGAGGAAAAAGAAGTAAAAATCGCTAAGTGTCCTCGCATCGCACAGACGATTAAGTTCAGATTACTGTGTTCGATGCGAACACAAATCTTGTTCTCGTATCAAACCCAGGTTCAGCTCGAACCGTGGGTTGAGTTCGCCTCGACAAGAGAACTCAGCTCGCAATTTGTTCAGAGCGATATGTATAACAGAAATATAAAAACATGTGTAAAAAGGTAATTTTGAGATCGAGGTACTTACTTTGTGAAGAACTTGATGGAGTTGATGATGTTTGCCGGTGATGATTCTGGGAGGTGATGATAATCTTCGCCGTGTTTGATCCTTGAGCAAAATGGACAGAGTTTTGTTACTGTTTTTGATTGAATGACTTTATGGAAAGAAATTTTGAGGTATTCATAGAGGGGAGGAGATAGAGTACGGGGACACGTGTCAGCATATGAATGGACGACACGCATTCCCACGAATAGCTGTAAACGATTATGAATGGGCACACACCTGACAATGGTGTGCGAACTGAACATCAGGCTCGCACCGTGTTATTGGAAGAAAATAAAAATTCCTTATTTGAAATTATTAAGGAATTTTGGGGGGGTAGTTGTTATACTGGATTTTCGATAATGGACCCTTAATAGGTCCACAAGTGGTTTGGGCCAAAGAATGAGTCATGTTTTAGAAAGATTGGCGCGACCTGGGCTTCGGCTCGCACCATGAGTTTTATGTTGAACTAAGTCCTAAATAAAAATGATTCCTCCAAGTATAAAGGGCTCGCATCATCTATGCATGTTGGGCTCCTCTCATTATGGGCTCTCACCATGATGAGCTCGCACGAGCTCTCACCATGATGAGCTCGCACGAGCTCTCACCATGATGAGCTCGCACGAGCTCTCACCATGATGAGCCGAGCTCTCGCCATGATGAGCTCGCACGAGCTCTCACCATGATGATCCGGCACGAGCTCTCACCATGATGATCCCGCACGAGCTCTCACCATGATGATCCGGCACGAGCTCTCACCATGATGAGCCCATACGAGCTCTCACCATGATGAACCGAGCTCTCACCATGATGAGCCGAGCTCTCACCATGATGAGCTCGCATGGGCTTTCACCATGATGAGCCGAGATCTCTCCATGATGAGCCGAGATCTCACCATGATGAGCCGAGTTCTCACCATGATGAGTCGAGCTCTCACCATGATGAGCCGAGCTCTCACCATGATGAGCCGGCACGAGCTCTCACCATGATGAGCCCACACGAGCTCTTACCATGATGAGCCGACACGAGCTCTCACCATGATGAGCTCGCACGATCTCTCACCATGATGAGCTCGCACGAGCTTCACCATGATGAGCTCGCATGAGCTTTCACCATGATGAGCTCGCACGAGCTTTCACCATGATGAGCCGAGATCTCACCATTATGAACTCGCACGAGCTATCACCATGATGAGCTCGCACGAGCTCTTACCATGGTGAGTCGAGCTCTTACCATGATGAACTCGCACGGTGATGAGCTCGCACGAGGTCTCACCATGATGATCTCGCACGGTGATGAGCCCGCACGAGCTCTCACCATGATGAGCCCGCACGAGCTCTCACCTTGATGAGCCCGCACGAGCTCTCACCATGATGAGCCTGCACGAGCTCTCACCATGATGAACCGAGCTCTCACCATGATGAGGTCGCACGAGCTCTCACCATGATGAGCCGAGCTCTCACCATGATGAACTCGCATCATGATTTATGGGCTCTCACCATAATCTTATGGACTCTCACTATTATGAAATAATGGGCTCGCACTACTTATCAGAAATATGAATGTTTAAACATAAGTGAGCTCACACCACTTGGTTATGGAAATGTAAAATCTAACTTAACCATTTTTATATATATTGACTTGTGCGGTGCGAGCCTGGCCAGCTCGCACTATGGGTGAATCCAAATATGGAAATTCCTTTTTATAGAATGGATGTTTCTTGGTTGACACGGGACATACCTACAATCACGAAAATAAATGCGGAGATACTGCGAGATTGTAGGAAAAAGTGTGAAAATCGGACGTGACGTGGATGGATAAATCCTGACTATTTATGGGCTTATCCGATGACTTGTTTCCCAAGAACTACGTGAGGCTTCATCCCTATATAAAGGGATACGTATGCACCTTGTATGATACACAATTGACACTCGGCAAGAGCAAGAGAAAGAACTCATTCTCTATACAATTTCTGAGGAGTCATCATACAAGTTCAGCCCCCACTTATCATAAACCTCCAAAACACTGTTATGCGAAATTCTTCTTATAACATATCCGAATTGTAGAAGTGGTAAATAATTTTTTTTTTATAATCTTAATAAATTATAATTCATATTCCTTATGTGTTATTCTACTTTTAATTCACTCAAATTAACTTTTTATACACAAAATTCATACTTCAAATAATTTTATCTCAAAAATTAATATAATTATATAATCATGTTTCTTTAGAAATTATGCCATTTTATTGAAATTTAATTTTAATAATAAAATATTATTTTTTAGGTCTCACATGGTAAAAATATGAATGAATAGTGGTTCGAAGAAATTCGAATAGAATTCAATCCGACTTTAATCTTAAATACATCCAAATTTAATTTGAAATAAACCCAAACCGAATCAAATCTGATCTGATCCGTGTCATATCTTAAATATACTATAAATGAAAGTTGATATAATCCGAATCAGATCCGAAGCGAAACTGATCCATTTACCCTTGCCATCACATTTTTTTTAAATTTTAAAGGTCTACATCATTCGCTTTTCTACTATTTTTTTTCTAATTACTTGATGCGCTTTTAAAGACACGGAAGTGTTCTGTAATCGATACATTTGAACTCAACTAATAAAAAATCGTCCACTCACAGTTTACAGGGTCGTACTACCTAATAGTCTTCCCAAACTATAGCTAAAAAATTGCAGGGTTATTCACAAACTCAGATCGTGCTTGACTCGTCAAGAACTCGATTTAATTTGATTAATTCAAAATTTGAGTTCGAACTCGAACATAAAAAAAAATATTTGTTAAAAAAATGAGTTTGAGTCGAGTTATTAGTGAAGTCGACTCGAGCTCGACTCGATCTCATTTGGCTCGATAAAGCTAAAAAAATATGAGATATATTTGGTATATTTTTATAGTATTTATTTTGTTTTCTAACATTTTAAATTAAATATATAATTTATAGTACGTGTATTTTAGGTTTACCAAAAATTGATAGAGGAATTGGGGTTGGGCTTTGACAAAAAATATTTTAGTTCGTTGGGTCAAGAGAAATTGAGTTTTTTTATCTATAAAAATTGTAAATTTTAATTAGTTTGGCTCGACTTTTTTTCCGATAAAAGCTCGTGTTCGGCTCGTTAGTTAACGTGCTCGAGCTCGAACACAAATTTGGTGTGATAAGAAAGTTCACTTTAGCTCGGCTCATCAGAAAAAAAAAAGGAGTAAAGTTCGGCTCGTGTTCAGCTCAATTTGTGAACAACCCTACAAATTGAATTAAAAAATCAATATCTAAAAATGGGAATTTCTATAAATTACACGCGATCAGAACAACTAAGCTACTGCAGGTGTTGTACTTTCTCACAAGCAAATAGCAAGTCGTACGTACTTAATAAAACTGATTAGTCAAAAATGAAAAAAGAAAGAGCACCTAATCAAGTTTTGTCAGCTACATAAAAAATTTAAAAGTGCACCATGTGATAATTTTAGTATGTAACGAAAGCAACTGAAACGATTGGTAGATTAAACTAGGGCAATCAGGAAGATTAAAATGGAAATGTATGTTCCTACGAGTATATGCGATCGTCATGGTGCACATCATCGTAATTAGTTTGTTAAGCCGACTTGAGCTGCCAATGTCATATTCACCTACGTTGTACGGTGACATCATAAGTACATGACTATGACAAATCATACTTAATTGTCTGAGGTTTGTTGTAAGTTTGTTCTCCGTATTTTTCTTATGTAAACGATTTCTACTTGTTTACATTTTCGTTTACGTGTCGCGTTTCTTGATATATACGGACGTGTTTTATAGGGGTGAGCGCGGGTCGGATCGGTTCGGTTTTAGGTTAAAACCGAAACCGAAACCGCATATCCTCGGTTTTTAAAATCGAAAACCGAAACCGCAACCAAAACCGTCGGTTCGGTTTCGGTTTTAAAATGATCGGATCGGTTACAATCGGTTCGGTTTCGGTTTTAAAACCGCATCAAATAAACATAACAAAATAAATAAAATGACTTCGAATTTTTAAGCTTGCAAAGTTACAAATTATTTTTTCGTCCAAAATAAGCATACAAAGTTTTCATAATAAATTATTTAAGTCCAACATGATCCGAGAATAATGAAAATTTAACAAGATCTTCAAAAATATTTTCTTTGAAATGTATATAAGACAATGTTAGAAATTCAACAATCTCGAGTCTATCTGAAGTCTTTGTATAAGTAAAGAGCTTTCCCAGGAAAGCCAAGAAAAATCGTCACATCCAAAAATAAAACAACATATAAAATACCTAGATATAGAAGTTTATTAAACTACATTTATTAATCAACTATTACAAATTAAAATTTCAAAAACAAAAATAAAATAGAATAATTATTAAAAGGAATGTCAGGATCTTTATTAATCTACTCCCACTACTCATAAAAATTGGTCTAGTAGAATATATAATATATATATTTCTTTATTTTTATTAATCGGATCGGTTCGGGTTTTTTCGGTTCGGTTTGGACCTAAAACCGAAACCGAAACCTCAAGAACGGTTCGGTTTTTTAATTTTCGGTTTCGGTTCGGTTTCAACTCGGTTTCGGTTTTCTACGGTTCGGTTTTTATCGGTTTCGGTTCGGTTTCGGTTTTAATTCGGTTTTTTGCTCACCCCTAGTGTTTTAACATGATACGATAACGGAAAATGTATATCTATGAGACACGTCAGAATGAATGCCGTATCTTTTGCACTTAGGTTTCAGATTATTTTTTTTTTTTTTTTTTTTTTTTGAAAAGAGGTTTCAGATTATTTGATCCGTGCGAAATTCTATAAGCCCAACCTATACACTAAAATGAAGACGATAGGCACCACGTCACCAAATTCACTGATCCCACATTCCACATATGCAAAGAGTTCAACTGGGTTGGACAATTTCATCTCTCCCACCGGCTAAAAAGTTAGAAAAAAGGATTACAAAATTGCTAACTCATCTAATGAGCCCCACATATATCTATTATTGAAAACCTTCGTGCATTGACAATTGCCCATGATCATTGCCTCCCTCAGTCCCTCTCAAAGTAACTTTTAATAAGGTTGTTGAAGTAATATCTCTAATGTCTTAGGGTATATAACATCTTAGGATGTGTAACCGAGTTAGTTAGTGAGAGTATTGATTATTAACCAAAATATTCAAGATTTGATTTCCGGAGGCGTGAGAGATTTTTCTGCACTCCAGATTGAAGGGCTACCTGTGTTTTTGTGGTTCAATTACTTCAATTTATTTGTCAAGTATTGTCTCGCCGGGGTATCAAATACACCTTTTTTTAACCATAGTAGTATCTATAATGCACTGGATAACATAAATAACGCATTAAGTGAACATTTTGGACCATGATCCCGACAAAGTATATTTTGGGACATTGAATTAATATGGGATATTTTAGGCATTTTCTATATTAAAAGCACAGACTTTAGAAAGCTAAGCTAAAATTTGGCTTTTTATAAATTCATGTTCAATCGGGATAAAAGCTGAGATTTTAAAAACCTCCAGAAAAATCCCCGATCCTTTAATAGATAAAATTATGGATGAACATAAAAATTCGAAAACTGGATTATCCTAATTTTCGATCCGTATTCAATTTTAAAAATCCGAAAATTTGGATATTCGATCCGAAAAAATCGGACCGGATATACGCTGGATTTTTTTTATAAATTCGAATTTGGATCCTGATCACAACTTTATATAAAACCGGATATCTAGACCCGATCCGATTTTCAATATATCTTAAAAAATAATATATTTATATATGTATAATGAATAATATTAAAGACAAATAATTCAACATATGATATATTAGATTAAGTAATAAATTATTACTAATAAATTACTAAGTTTGTGTGCATTGATCGAGTTTATAAATATTGTAGGTGTAAAATCGAAATGATACACATGAAATTATATATTTGAGTGCCTATTTATAAACACAATATCATATATTTGTACGTGAAAAACTTCGTAATCTTAGTTAATAAAATTTTAAAAACTGAGATTTTAAAAAACCTCCAGAAAATTCCCCGATCCTTTTATAGATAAAATCTAAATTTATTATATTTTTCATATATTTCAAGAATAATAATATTTAAATTAGAAAAAGCGTTAATAAAATTTCGGCCCGAACCGCTCATAATTTGAAAAGGCCCGGTTCAACTCTCAACAAAATCTGGTTTTTCAAAATTCAGATAAAACCCGACAAGGAGAACTTTCTGTGCACCCATGTCTAAAAAGTTTGTTAGACTTTTGAATTTAAATGGATTATGTCAAATTTATAATTCGAATCGCTTAAATATTTGTTTCATTTTTTTAGGGCTCATGTTTAGAATTAAAAACATATAATTATATCTAACTAAAGTTATTAATATCAAATAAAAGTTTGGAATTCAATTTTTGACTTAAATTTAATATTTACTAAAACTATTTACTTGTGAACGTGCCAAAAACTCAAGAGACTATTATTTAGGATCCAGAGAGTAATATCAAATATGTAATGAGAAAAAAGTTTCTACGTGATATTTTGTAAATAAGTGTAACTTGCTGTAATTACAATTATAGCATTTGTATAGAAAATTTTTTAACCTCAGAAGGTGAGCTGTGAGCTCAGGAGCATGAAACCAATATGTAATTATTAAATTATTTATTTTTATAAATTGATATTATAATGATATAGATATCTACATGGATATTATAAATCGATATTATAATGACATGGATATCCTTCTTAAAAAAAGGATAACTTTTTATCTACATGCCAAATATGTGTGCAGGACATTATTTTACAAACTCCACCTTTTTCATTATATCTTTATATATAATTAGTGAAAAGCACTTAAATGGTATGGTTTGGTTTGATCGTCAGTCAGCGGGTTCTACATAGCTAAAAACTCTCTACAGTCCTACATAGCTAAAAACTCTCTACTATAAGCTAAAAACTCTCTACTATAAAACAATTACACAATTAGAGTTATTAATAAGGCTCTACTTTAGAGAAAAAGTAATATTTTTATAAAAGTAAATAAATAAAATTATAAAAACACTAAAATAAAATAACTTATTAAACGTCTCGTGCATTGCACGGGTATAAAGCTAGTACTGTTAATTGAAAATATACATATTTTATTCCGCTCGCAAAATTCACCTTTTTATATGTACTTAATGTTATCACTATTCTAATACCGATCTATAAAATATCTTTTGTTGCTGTTTTTGGAAGATACTATTAGGAACCAAATATTTCATCTCCATTTGAAGATACCAAAAACAATTATTAATATATTTTGACCGTTTTTTCCCTACAAACACTCCTCCTGTTATAGCAGCACAACGTCACATAGATGACGAAATAAATGACAGGCACACACTTTAAGGCCGCAATTCCTATATATAAGTTCGCTACGCAACAACCAACCCATACAAATATTTCGGCATCAACCAAAATCAACCACAAAAATGACGGTTCAAAACACTACCCCAGCCGTATCTCATGTTCTCATTTTCCCATTACCTTTACAAGGCGCTGTCAACTCCATGCTAAAACTCGCACAACTCCTCTCTTTTTCCGATATCAACATAACATTTTTGGTCACCGATCACATTTATTCTCGCCTCCTCCGTCACTCTAATGTCGTGTCGCGATTTAAAAACTACTCTGGCTTTGTTCTTCACTCGATATCGGATGGTTTGCCAGAGGAACACCCGCGCAGTGGTGCAAGGTACATGGAAATGTTCGATTCCATGAAATTTAACAGCAAGTCACTTCTCAAAGAGCTCTTGACTAGTGGGCAGTTAGAGCATGGTGGACGTGGACCGGTTACATGTATCATAGCAGATGGTGTCATGAGCTTTGTCTGCGATGTGGCTAATGAAATTGGAATTTCGATTTTTTATACTCGCACGCTCAGTCCTTGTTCTCTTTCAATCTTCTTTTCCCTGCCTAAACTTATTCAAGCAGGAGAGCTTCCTTTTACTGGTATGTCATTCTTCATCTAGTTATCAGAGGTATCACTACAAGAAAACAGGACATAACAATCCCAATTTCCTTGTAGTGCATACTCAATTTTTGGGCTTATTTTTTTGAATATATTCATTTTAAGATTTCACCAAAAATTATGAATTTATTTTCCCAAATCAGTGATTGAAATGGAGAATACAGATTTAAAGTAATACTATAAACATTAGAAAAGAGAAGAGAAAATAAGAGAAACAAAAAAAATATTCTCTCGTGTATTCTCGAGTTTTTGGGGGAAAGAAGAGAACATTCTGATAAAAAGGATAAGGAGGGAATGATTTGAAAAGTTGTATTAGAGCTTCTCTCCTAATCTCGTGTATACTCACTAATATTCTCCCCTTAATTGTAATAAATCATTGACCATCTTTTAAAGTCATAGTTTCTATATGTTTTCTCAGGAGGTGATTTGGACAACCCAATCAAGAGTGTACCTGGAATGGAGAACTTTCTCCGGGGCCGTGATCTTCCTAGCTTTTGCAGGTCGGATACTCTGTCCAATCCAAGCATTCAACTCTTCAAAAATGAGAATCAAGAAAATGCTCGTGCTCAAGGGTTAATACTCAACTCATTTGATGATCTAGAAGAAGGACCTGTTCTCGATAACATACGTGCTTCTTGTCCAAACATCTACACCATTGGACCACTTCATACTCATCTCAAAATGAAGCTATCCGGAACATCTGGTTACACAACGACCTCATCAAACAGTTTGCGGAAAGAAGATAAGAGTTGCATGGGTTGGTTGGATTCACAGCCTTACAAGTCTGTGATTTATGTTAGTTTTGGAAGTATAGCAACTGTGACAAGAGACCAGCTTATGGAGTTTTGGTATGGCCTTGTTAACAGCCGGTGCAAATTCCTGTGGGTCATTAGGCCGGATTCCATTTCAGGAGATGGGGAGATTCCTGCTGAGGTTTTGGAGGGAACGAAGGAGAGGGGTTACATTGTGGGCTGGGCACCACAAGAGGAAGTTCTTGCTCACCAATCAGTCGGTGGTTTTTTGACACACAGTGGTTGGAATTCAACTTTGGAGAGTGTGATTGAAGGGGTGCCTATGATATGTTGGCCTTATTTTATGGATCAGCAAGTGAATAGTAGGTTCGTGAGTGAAGTTTGGAAGCTTGGTCTTGATATGAAGGATACTTGTGACAGAGTTATCGTTGAGAAGATGGTCACAGAACTGATGATTGAGAGGAAAGATGAGTTTATCAAATCAGCTGATCGGATGGCTATGTTGGCAAAGAAGAGTCTGAGTGAAGGTGGGACTTCTTGTTCCAACTTGGAACGTTTGGTTAAAGACATTAAGTCGACAACAGGCGTGGTGCACAAGGAGGCAACCATAAACAATAGGTAAGAACGCATTCATGTGGGATGCAGATTGGAATGACAGAGTCAGGTTCAGATGTCTTTAGATGTGAACCAATGTTAAGCTTTTCAAAAGTTATTCAAATATTGTACAATTGTCATAAATATTCTGGGAACTCTGGTTTTTTACATCATGATTTAACATCATGGTTTGATCACAATAAAACAAAATTATACTTCTTTAAATTATACGTTTGGGTTGTAACAGAAGTTCTGTTACAGAACTAACTGTACTATAATTGGGGAAAGAAGAAGAGCCTTCACACGGGCTTAAATATTATAGGATCTGTACTTATAAACATTATTACTAGTCATGTATCAGTTGAAAGGGCTGCTCCGGTTATGGCTCAACAATAACTAGATAAATATTAGAAAAATAGACAACGGAGAACCTATTATTCATAATCAACTGCAAGGGCAATTTGGTTGAGACCGTTTGTTTTGAATAGAATCTTTTATGTCGAATGTTTTGCTCATTGCAAAAAATATTTTGTTCAAATCGAACATTAATGTTATCACAATGCTTTACTCCAGATAAACTTTTCTGGGGTAAATTTAGATAATAAACTGGACAACACAATGAAGGGTGTACTGGGGACGGAGAGTTTTCTGAGGAGCAAGGATCTTCCAAGCTTCTGTCAAAAATCTACGGTTTCTGATCACAAAATAAAAATATCTATACTTTCTGATCAAAACAATAAAAAATAAAATGCACAGGCTTGTGCATTTGGATACTCTCTAGAAGGCCCAGTACCTCTCTCACCCGCGCAATTTTTCCAAGTCTCTACTGCACCCAGTGGCGGATCCAAGACCCCAACAAAGTGGGGGCAAAAATTATGTCCTGATATAGTAAGCAAAAAAAGTTTATACAAAATTAAGGATATAATAGATTTGTTTTAAAGTTTCCCCCCTTTTGAGACCATGTTTACTACTTTGGTATTGTCAACTGCCCACTAGTTTGTATAAATTTAAATAATATTTTTTTGTCTATGCCTCCATTATATATTTTAGGCATTATTAATTAATAAAATTTCTTGCATATTTCTCATATATATTGATAATTTTTTTAAAAAAAATTCAAGTGGGGTCAAATGATCCCACATCCCCCCTTTGTATCCGTCACTGTCTACACCATTGGACCACACTCCATGCCTATCTCAAGATGCAGCTTGGCGCTCAATTTACTTCCACAATCCACTTCCACGTCTGCCTCCACTAGTAGTTTACGCCAAGATAAAAGTTGCATCAAATGGCTCGACTCACTAGTAGTTCATGCAGGTGGATTTTATGGATAAGAGTGTGTGATGGAATGAAAGCCCATGATCTATTGGGATTATTTTATGAGTAAATTACAAAATGGTGGCTGAACTTTATCCACATTAGCATTTTGGTGGTCAGATTTTTAAATTTGCAATTTGGTGACCAGATATTGCTTTTAGTCTTCAAAAAGGTGGCTAAGAGCCACTTTTTTTAGAACTTTTTTTTCAAAAAAGTGGCTCTTAGCCATCTTTTCGAAAAATAAAAATAATGTCAGGCCACTATATTGCAAATTTGAAAATCTGGCCACCAAAATGCAAAATGAGTTTATGTTCAGCCACAAATTTGTAATTTACTCTTATTTTTTGGATCAACGGGTGGATATAGGTCTGTGAGTGATGTTCGAAAACTTGGGCTTGATATGAAGGATACTTGTGACAATTATTGTTAAGAAAATGGTGATTACGAAAGATTAGTTATTAAATCAGCTGAACCGGTGGCAAATCAATGTTTGAGTCAAGGTGGATCCTAACATTGTAAGAGCAAGTCCATTGGTTTGCTATATCTTGTTCTATATCTATAATATGGAATAAAAACTAAAATTTACAACTTCAATGGTGTGCTAAACATTGTCCTAAAATAGCATTATACTATAATTTGTTTCATACATAGAACAAAAGATAAATATAGCTATAATTGTTACCTCGTCTAAAAGTGAAAAATGTGAGGGGAAAATGGATAAAGTAGGGACATCATTATTTTCAACCTAATGAAAAACATGTGTGTTTATCAATATTAGAAAAGATTTAGAACAATGCATTGGAGTGATGATGCTATTTTAATTGAGAAAATATTAAATTGAAGAGCGTTGCAGAGAAGGAGCCCTCAACAAAGAAGAGAAAGGGTCATGTAAACCAACTAACTTTCAGCTCCTTTCTTTTTCTAAGGTGTACACACTTCTAAGATATGAGCAATTGAATGTATATTAGAGCAGGTTCGTTGATGGTTTACAAGTTGGGTTTATTTTCAACCGAACTTCCGTTAATATAGTTTGTATAATTTTAAAAGAATCAAGGAATTTTAACTTTTTATTTGAAGGAAGAGATAAGTTATTGATTCACAATGACCTTTTTGACGAAGTCATAAGTTGTGGGCTTTACCTTGTCACTAACATATACAGAAGGACATCATGAATGCTAGCTGTGGGCTTCCAACATATGAAATGACTCGATGAGTCGCAAAGCATAAAAATTATTACCAACTACACTCCTAGATACTCCCTCCGTCCCCTCAATTATTTACATCGAGAGAATTTCCTCCGTCCCCTCAATTATTTACATTGAGAGAACGACACGGAGGTTAAGAAAAAATGTAAATTAATAGAAAAAAGTAAGAAAAATAAGTAAAGTGATGAGACCAATTAATATTTAATGTATAAATTGGGTATAAAGTAGGTATAGTGGAGAAAAATAGTGAATGTGATTGGATTTTATAGTATAAAATGTTACTATTTTTGGTATGTAAAGAAATGAAAGAGACGTATCAAAAAGGAAAGTGTAAAGAAATGAGAGAGACAGATGGAATATTTGTTTTTGTTAGCATCCATCGATGTTCCAGAAATTTTTAAGCTAAATAATTAAGTTTCTGGCCCGCCAATCAGTTGGCAGTTTTTTAACCTCTTTTGTCAGAGAGTGTAAATAAAAGGATGATATGTTGGCCTCTTTTGTCTAAATTAGCTGCTCTAGAATTAAGCACAGAGTGAGCTGAAGGTTTCAGAATTACGAAGAGGCTGAAATAACATAGATATGGTAGAGCCAACAAGTAGCCAACCACACGTACTCATCTTTCCATTCCCAGTGCAAGGTCACATAAACTCCATGTTGAAACTAACTGAACTTCTGTGCCTTGCAAACATCCATGTCACCTACCTCCTCACTGTCGAAACTCATACTCGTCTGCTGGCCAACACAGACGTTTCCAGGTATACAAAGTATCCAGGTTTTCGTTTCCAGACATTACCTGAAAGCGTCTCAGATGGAAACGCACAGTCCATGGATATAATACTCAACTTGCACGAATCTATGAAAACTGCAAAAGCGTTTCTCAGAAATTTGCTGCTTTGTGAAGGCTTAAAGAAGCCGGTGACTTGTATAATTACTGATGGTGTCATGAGATTCACACTTGATATTGGGAAGGAGATTGGGGTTCCAGTTATATATTTTCGTACTATCAGCGCTTGTTCATTTTGGTCTTACTTTTGCATGAACAAACTCATTGAGGCTGAGGAGTGTCCGTTTAAAGGTTAGTAATTACTTTCCCCTCCATAGTAATAAGCTACTTTTTCTAATTTATGAACACAAAATTAAGAAGTTATCACCTAGCTTATACCATAGTCGGTCCTCATCTCTCGGGCACCAAGAGGATGAGGGTTCAAGTCACAGATGAGCATCGGCTTGTGAGTATTTAAATTATTGAGTTTGAACATTCCCAAAACTAAAAGACAGAAGAATAAGGAGGTTGAGTACAGATTCATGATGTTCTCAATATGTATATAGAGACTCATAATTTTTCCACATTTCATAAATTAGTGTTGTCGGATTTTATTTATTTATAGGAGATGATATGGACTATCCAATCAAGAGTGTACCAGGCATGGAAAGTTTTCTGAGGCGACGTGATCTGCCAAGTCTGTTCCGTGTTGCTGACACAAGTGATGGTAGTTTTCAGATGTGGTTAACCGAAACTCAGCAAACTGTTCGAGCTCAGGCCTTAATATTAAACACATTTGAGGATCTTGAGGGGCCAATTCTGTCTCAGATACGCACTCAGATTCCGAACATCTATACAATTGGACCACTCCATGCTCACCTCAAGGCCCAAACCAAGTTGGAAACAACCTCCTCCAGATTGGCTTCATCAAACAGTTTATGGAAAGAAGACAAGGGATGCATCAAGTGGCTAGAGAACCAGCCACTAAAGTCAGTGATATATGTCAGTTTTGGAAGTCTTGCAATGGTTACAAAAGAGCAGCTCATGGAATTTTGGCATGGACTGGTCAATAGTGGGTACAGATTCTTGTGGGTAATTCGACCAGACTCAATTACTGGTATGGAAGATGGACGGGAGGTTCCTGCTGAGCTGGAGGAGGGAACAAAGGCAAGAGGTTATATGGTGGACTGGGCTCCACAAGAAGAGGTTCTGGGTCACCCTGCCATAGGTGGATTCTTAACTCATAGTGGATGGAACTCAACTTTGGAAAGTATATGTGAAGGGGTGCCAACGATATGTTGGCCATATTTTGCGGATCAACAGATCAATAGTAGATTTGTTGGAGAAGTTTGGAAGCTTGGGTTAGACATAAAAGATACTTGTGATAGAGTTATTATTGAGGAAGCTGTCAAAGATCTCATGTGTGAGAGGAACGAAGAGTTTACGGATTCAGCCAAGGATATGGCTACATTAGCTAGCAAAGCTGTCAATGTTGGAGGATCATCGCACTCAAATCTGAACAGGTTGATTCAAGACATTAAGTCGATGAGTGTTCTGTCACAGCATGCCTAAACTCGAAGATCGTAAAGTTTGGTCCTCTAGCATGAACATCAACCATCTCATTTATCTTTTTAAAACCAATAATTATTAAACTTCGCACATTCAGAAGCTTTTGTTATGTCACTTCCTCCCATTTTTAGTTATGTAATTCCTATGATTCTTTTCTTTCCGGTGCGCAAACAAGAACAATATTTTGAAATTTGTAATTTGCTTGGCACCAGCAAAATGGGGACAACAGATTTTCCAGCCAATATAAAATTATAGTAAGATCCTTTTCAGTTTTTAAAGTATTGTTCTGCTACCTTTGTTTTGAAAGTCGAAAGAGGACAAATGTTCTTGATCATTTCTTGATTTAGTTGATTTTACAAGTTCCAGGGAATATACTTATTTTGTTCTCTATGATTAATTGAATTGTATTTATAATATCTCTTTGATCTACCAAGGTCTGTCTTCACTGATGAAGTTATATGTATCTCTATTTTTAACTCCTTTGCTGGGGATGGGATTGCATGTTTATCTTGTTTTTTCCTTCATCAGCTTATTGTGAAAGTTCCTTATATTTGTCTGTCATCTAATCTCTAAGTTAATGGCAGGCCAATCTACATTGTATAGTACCTATCACACATATCATCAGTCAAAGTTCATTTTCATAACACTATCACAAGTTGCTGTTATGTAAACAAACTTCTTAAATATCGAAGGACATGTCATGCTTAACGCAATATATAGTCACAAATTCGTCAACATGTCATGCTTAACGCAATAACCACAAATTCGTCAACATGTCATGCTTAACGCAATAGCCACAAATTCAGATCTACTTAATCTAACATATAATAAGGAATTAAGGATTCAACACACAATCACTTTGTAACAGGGAAAATCTGTAAATTCCTATCAAAAACCTTCCTTAATCCCTATGATGAAAGCTAAACAAGCACTTTTAGCTACTGCACTAGTAAATTCAACCATAAAATATACAGAAAGTAGAATATTTCATAGAAAATCCCGAAATTCGATATAATAATAACGAAACATACCAGGCTATCTAGATACTTATTCAACGAACCTGCTTGCAAATACTAATCAATCACCTCTTTCAGTTGTGCAACTCACTCTTTTCACCTCTTTCCCTTCTTCCCCTAACATCACTGCATGCAATCTTGATATTCGAAACCTTGTGTCGAAAGATCATGCGTATGTTTTCTTAATTTGTGAACCATTACATGGAATATAAATAAACAAAGATCCCACAGGAACTCTTATGATTCCAGGCACAACAGACCAAGACTTACACACTGATCTGAATACAACATAATCACGGGCGTGTCGAATCCCGTCAGCAATCAAATAAACAAGTTCCTCAGGGAGTGCTGACCAGTCTGCCATCGTTAATTTTTTCTGAATTCCTGGCTGCTCTTAGTAGGGTTTTCACTGGAAAATAAATTTTGGACTAGGCTATAATAATTTTTAATTGTTGTAAAATAACTTTTTTATGATACGTACGTATGCAGCCGTGAAAGATTACTTGTACGTTACTTAAAATTTACTACTTTACACGATAGCCGAACCAATGGGATAGCTTCTATGGGTCCTTGTTTTTTGTTTATGTTGAAAAATGAACCCCTGCTTTTGTCTCTTTTTTCATGCTTCATCTTTATCAGGATATTGTGGAACTTTAATTTCTTTTAATCAACGTCTTTCAGTTTTTATTTTCCGTATTTCATGTTGTTTTTATTTTAAAGAAAAAAAAATTATTAAAAAAAACCGTAATAACAAGACTTAAGTTCTATATAGACCACCTTCTTTTGCGAAGACATGAAGACACCTCCGTTCTGCAATCTAAATTTAGCAAAATATAATATTTTATAAATTATGTTCTATAAAAATAACCATCTTCATTTAAAAATTTTAAAATTATATATGTTTTGCAACTAAAACATATCAAAACATATTGTTCTGCAAAACATGTTCGGTTTGCAGAACATTCATGTTTAGTTTACAGAACTTACATGATTTTCAAGATTTTCAATGAAATAGTGATTTTCATAGAATATACTTTGCAAAACAGTACGTTTTGCAAATTTTTGATTACAAAATATGATCTATTTCACCAAATTTAGATTACAGAACGTATGCAGTCTCCACGAAAAAGATGGTATCCATAGAACTTAACTCGTAAGCACAATAGTAAAAGTACATACAACATACTCTCTCCCTCCCATAATAAACATTAATTTTTTTAAAGTTTGTTTCACGCATTGAAAAAAAGTGGTTGTAGATATTATTATTTTCGAATTTCTTGTTTTGTAAACATTTGAAAATCCTATTTTTATATAAAATAAAAAAAATGAGAAAATAATATTTACAAATATTTTTTTTTATTTGCGTGAAAATTTATGAAGCAAACTTGAAAAAAATTAAGACATTTATTATAAGACGATGCGAGTATTTAATTATGAAGTTACCAATTGTGAATTGTGCTCTAGTATATTTTACACTCTGTCATGCGTTTCGTACCCTGTGTAAAAATGACGAAATGATGTGATATTAAGTGAAAAATGATGTGATATTAAGTGAAAAATAGTGTGATGAATTGATTATTATCTTTACTAGTCAATAACCGGTGTAAAACAACTGTTCAAAAATACTAACAATTAAATATTGAATTTATTATATTTATTGAAGATAAATATAATTGATAAATATCATTTAAATAAGTAGTTATAGAGAATTAAACCCGAAATCAAAATAAAAATTAATAAAAATAAATATTATCTCATGCAGTTATATCGAATAGAACCCGAGCGAAATTAAAAAAAATGAAATTAGATAAATAATACTTATATAATGATGTCATTGGAACCGGAATTTATAGAGATAATCAAAATTTGGTAATTTAATACTATAAGTTCCACCGAAACGAGTTTCTATGCTTATAAAGAATATAAATTAGGATGACAGTCTAGTAAACTAAATATTATTTCATTTAATTGTAGTGAATCGAATTCAGGTTAAATCCAAAAAGTGAGACTAGCAAAATAATTTTTATATAATTAGGTAGTTGTAAGTTATTGAACCCGAGTCATGATTCTAAAAATCGAACAAATCACTGATAAATCGGCTGAAATATTGGTAGTCGGAGACCTACCGATCTGATTTCGTGAAATCGTCGGAAAAAAACGTTTTCCCATCAATTTGGTCAAAATCGTTAAAAATCAGGTCTATACCAGTAAAAATCGGAGAAGTTTATTCATGAAATTATGATTTTGAGAAAAAATTGTTGATAGAAAAGTAGTTTGGAAGAGCAGAAGAGGAGAGCAGGAGAGAGAATACAAGTACTGAACAGGAAGGAAACCAAGGAAGGCCGAAGAAGATGACTAGGCACACATAATCATATACTTTATATATTTTCTGACTTTGACTTTTGTGAACGCTAATTTGCCTATAACGAAGTTACATTAAACTTGTACATTTCCAAATTTCATAATTTAAAATATTTTTAGAAATATTCATAATTTCAATTAATGTTCAATACTTATTTAATTTTATATATATATATGCAAGTGCTCAAATGAGACCCCCTATTAGAATGAGAACTTAGACTGAATCTGAGCCACTCAATCTTTTTAACAACTTTTAATCTGGACCACATATTCATTATTTAGATTTTATACATTTAAAATGACATATATCTCTATTTCTTTCTCTCTCCTCACAACTAATCAACCACCCACTTCGATCTAATCTCTTTATTTCTCAATTGTCTGCCTCTCTCTCTCTCTCTCTCTCTCTCTCTCTCTCTCTCTCTCTCTCTCTCTCTCTCTCTCTCTCTCTCTCTCTCTCTCTCTCTCTCTCTCTCTCTCTCTCTCTCTCCCACACACACATATCTCATTTTCACTCTTCATCTCACTTCTCGATCTATTTCCATCTATTTTTGTCATCTAATTTATTTTTTTCTTTATTGATCTTCTTTTTCATTTCATCTAAACACTATTTCGGTGACACTGCCTGAGATTCAAATTGAAATAATGATTCAAAGATTGAATCTGATCCATAAGAAGTCAAACAATTTGCGAGTTTGGTTTAGGGGCGACGGATGGATGGGTGGATATAGAAGATGTCGGAGATATATAGTGATGAAGGCACAGATGGTGTGGTGATCGTAGCTCATTGATAGTTAGTGATTTATTTTTGGGATAAAATTTTAAAGTGTATATAGATGAGCCATTCTGGTGATTTGTCTTTAAAATTTCTGGTAATTTAGGTTGAATTTTTTGGTGATTTGCACGGTATATTTGGTGATTTACGGTAAGTTTCAGTGATTTGTATTGAAATATTGGTGATTCTGTTGCTTTTGGTGGAGGTTGTAGTATATTTTTAGTACAAATCACCTTTTTATTTGGTGATTTGTAAAGGTATAAATTGCGGTTTTTATATAAAAATTGATGATGTTTGTTTAAATTTTAGTGATTCGTTTCTGAATTTGGTGATTCTATAGTTATTAGAGGTAGTTGTAGTGGTCATAGTTTAAATTTTTGTGATTTGATTTTGTATTTAGTAATTCTGGTAATGGTGTTAGTGTTCTGATGATGCGATTGGTGTAATGGTAGTGTTGTTAATCGTTATTGTGTGATGATGTATTGATGACGGTGCACTAATAGTTGTAGTGACGGTGATGTGATGGTGTTGGTCGGAGTAATGTCATCGGATTAGTATGGTGATGGTCACGATGATTTTATGGAGTAAAGTTATGGTGACTGCAACACATTCAACGAACATGTACATGTATTTTTCCTTTTTCGTATTAGAATTTGTAACTATCCCCGCAGTTCAATTTTATTACAAAATTGCCATTGGGGTCTCAATTCTCATTATAGTAGGGTCTCATTAGAGCATCTCCCTATATATATATAATATTATTAAAATACATCCAATTTTATTCCGATTTATCATTTCGATAAATCCCCGATTTTTGAAAAATCATTATACGGTACTTCAACTGATTTGTTCCGATTTCCGAAATCTACAACCATGACCCGAGTATATAATGATATTGATTAATTTAATAATGTAGTGATAACATTTTTTTTATTCTTGAGTGTTCCATCTGTCCCTCTCATTTCTTTACAATTTTTTTACCATGCTTAACACGTATTTTAAAGTTCCTATAAAATATAACTATGCAACTTATTTTTAAAATTTTATTTTTCTAAATAAAAATTTAAAAATTATATTTTTATTCAGAAAAAGAAAAAATTAAAATAATTTATCAAAGTATATATATTAAAGAAAACCTTAAAATAAAATAATTTATCAAAATATATATTAAAGAAATCTTAAAATATGTGCAGAGTGTCCGTCCTTCAATATATAATTTGGTACTATTTTTCTGGTTAATGTCAAAAATAAAGAGTATAAGATTATCAATTTCTTATTAGCATACGAACCATATGGCAAAAATCTTCATTAACATGAAAACAGGATAACATGGCTAACAGCAGCTATCTTTTGATTGTTTGGAACCACCACGAAGAGATCCTACAAGATACTAGTACTACAAATTTGATGCCTTCCCCCACCACATCCTTGGCCCCTTGGCCCTTTTATTACTACTCATCCAGCCCATCATCATATCATATTCTACCTCCTTTCACTTTCACATAGTCAAAACTCAAAAATTGAAGACCACAAAAAAACAGCTGCCTAGGATCCCCTTATTTTACTAATATAATCTACTTGCACTACACCTACATTTATCACAAACTGGTCTTTCTTCAAGATTCAGATAATGGTTGATCAATAAGACCATTCCTCAGGGAGAAGCATCTTACAACTCATAGCCCTGTTTCCCATCACATTCATCCCATTGTGCCATTGTGCCAATACTGCATTTCTCCGTATGAGCATTGCATCTGCAGAGGCGGAAAAACCAACCAATTAATCGAAAAATACTAAGGTTGTATGTGAATCTACGAGAAGCTGTTTAGATAAAAACTGAACTTTGACAGTGTAAAGAGAGTAAAAAATATTAGTATTGTGCAGTATTTACCATGACCTGGGTTGACACAACCTACGGTGGATTGAACTTGGGCCTTACTCATCACATCATAATTACATTTTACATTCAAAGCTGGAGCTGGACAACCTAAACAAAAAGAATGATTACATAAGGAAAAATAAACAACCATCTTGTTCTCTTGTAGCCCTACAATGAATACAAGTTTAAAACTGCAGATGGGGTCTAAAAAGGCCAGTATCCAATAATCCATTAGTCAAAACAAGGACCCAAAAAGAAAAAGGACATAACAGCTGGATGTATGCCAAGCACTATTTCCCACTGTCAAAACCTTTGCAGTTTTTATTAATTTATTCAACTATCCAGATTATTAATTTATCGAGTTTAAAGATGAAATAACTCTTATTTGACCTGCAAAAAATTATTTATTGATCGAGTTTATTATTTATCGAGGTTCCACAGTATATTAAAGAAGAAAACATTTGTACAAATATTTAAGAAGTTTACCAGGTTTAACTGGAGAAGCAGTAGGATCAGCACATGTACGAGGCAAAAACACACCGGTGCCTGCACATTTTTTCTTCAAACCAACACCACCACCGGCAACATTTCTCACGCCACCAGCAAAAATAAAACTAGGACGACTCACACACCCATTTGCATTAAAATGTTGGTTCTGAGCTTGTAAAGAAGGCCATCCAGATTGGAACAAACGCTGAGCTCTTCCGCACCTTGCATTTCCACTAAAACCACAACCATATTCAGCTGAAACCCCAAAATCCCGACCCCACACTGAACCCATATTTTGCTTCACCTGTAATAAGCACCCAACTAGTTTTAGCCCAAATTAACTACGGAACTAGTTTAAGCTCAAATTATTAACTACATATTCAAAAACCCGCTTTAGTAAAATAACGGAGAACAGTTAGAATAATTGTTTTGCACGTAATTTTTTAAACACTATATATTAAAATGTTAAAATTGTTCACGTGCTTTTACCGTAATATTGTTTTCACTTGAAAAATATGTAAGTAGAATTAAATTGAACAAAAATTATGTAGTAATTTATAAGTAGGACTGATAGTAAAATCTTACGTGGTTATTGATATATTTATTTGAAGCAGGGAGTGGAGTGAAAATGTTAGGTGGGGTAGGTGGTGCTCTGTTTTTATGAGCAGTTTCATTTCTCATCTTCAACATGTTAACTTCCCCTGCAGCAGCACATATCAGATTCCAGGACTTGTCGTCTTGACCAAGCGGCGCCGTTGGAGAAGATGGGCTGTTTGGGCTTCCATTGCTCAGCACTGGACTCAGTATTGACTGTGGTGACCCCGACAGAGCCCACTTGTTCTGAGTAAACAACGCGATATCAATAAGCATAGCTTAATAACTGGTAATGTGTGTGTGTGGAGAGAGAGAGAGAGAGAGAGAGAAATGGAGAGAGTGGAGAGAGAGAGAGAGGAGAGAGAGAGAGAGAGAGAGAGAGAGAGAGAGAGATGGAGAGAGAGAGAGAGAGAGAGAGAGAGAGAGAGAGAGAGAGAGAGAGAGAGAGAGAGAGATGGTACCGCAGAAGCAACGGGGGGAGTTAAGTCAGTTGGAAGCTGATTGTTGGAGGTGATACTAAGGTCGTCATCGTCGTCGTCGGTGAGAAAGTCAGACGGAAGCCAGAATAGAGAATCTATGTTGTTGATGCTCTCGTCTTCCATTTTTATTTTTTTGAATTTTGTGTGGAAATGAAGAAATGGTGGGAAGATTTGAAAATTGGGATAAGAAGGAGAAGAAATGAGTTGTCGCTGCTGGGAAAAAGTTTAGTATTTATTAGTAAGAGGAATTTGTGGGGTCTGAAATATTGGAAAGTAGACGGAGGGAAAGTGGAAAATGTTGGAACGACAGCTTGCTTTTAATTGCTATTTTAAATCATCATTCTTCTTTTTTGTTTTCTACTTGTCATTTATGTTTTCTCAAGAATCTGTATACAGCTTACCGGTGACATTAAACCTAACAGCAGCGAAAGCAACCGCTATTAGCGGCGGAACCGAAATCACAAAATAATTGAGATTAAAATGTATTATCATTAATTTTTAGTTTAGTCGGACCTTCCGTCTAATTAACATCCTCTTGATTCCATCCGTGATTAACATAGCGGTATATTTTTCTCCTTTTCCTTACAATAATACCAAAATGCAAAGGTTTAATTGCTTGTTCGGAGGAGTTGGTTCGCTAAATTGGGTTATATTTTAAAATAAGTAAACGTTTTATAAATGATAAGTTATGAATTTTTATAAGTTACACGGACGTTTAGATAAATTTACTTATAAGTTAGTTAAAAGTTTGCTAAATTAAATTTGAAAAAATAATTATTAAATACAATAATTTCAACACGTACATTTTAAATTAAAAATACAAAGGTAAAAATATAAAATATTAAAAAAATAAAGAAATCAAAGAATAAGTTGATAAGTTAAGTAAAATGTTGGTGATTTCTAAAATTCAACTTATCAATTTATAAATTACTCCCTCCGTCCCAATCATTAGTATACATTGGGGCTAGGCACGGAGACCAAGAAAAGATATAAAAAATGAGTAAAATTAGATGAAAAGTGGGTAAAGTGGTGGGAATTATCAATATTTAATAATAGATTTGAGATAGTGGAGAAAAATAGTGGGTGTAATAGTGTTTTATATTATTATAGAATAGAGATAGTGGAGAAAGTAGTGGGTGTAGTAGTGTTTTATATTATTAAAAGTTACTCCCTCCGTCCTAGTCATTTCTTTACATTTTCCTTTTTGGGATGTCCTATCCAATTCTTTACATTCCAAAATTTTCCTAAAATAGTAAAGTGTATAAAAATAAGCTCAGGAACGGAGAGGAGGTATAAATTATCAAATAAGCTGAGTACACGAAAAACCACTCATAAAAACTGTTAAGCTAGTTTTAAAATCGGTAGCCAAACACGTCCTAAATTCCCATGTCACTCTTCTTGTGTCGATTCTTCCATCTCTGTCACTCTCTCGTTATAATTAAACATCATTTTACAGTATTTCAGATTTCCCGCAAAAATAATATTTTGATTTTCCCGCCAAGAATCTAACTGTCACTTTCTCGTTTTTTCAACTCTCAACCGTCATATATATCAAGTATGTTTTGTCTCCACCACTATCCACAGGCCATAAGATAACAACATCACTCCACGTCTCCACCACTAGCTAGCATTTGCAAATTGCATGGTCTTTCACTGTTATTTCTCCTCGTATATCCGTACTAATCCCGACACTCAGCACATGGTTGAGTTACTAGATTCCAAGCCGATTAAGAAATACTCCTATGTGAATCAACTTTTAGGGAAATAGAGCAGTTTTTTCTGGTTTTTTTAGAGCGATGTATGTCGTATATTTTTCTTACATTCATAATTTGTAATATATTTTGGTATAATACAATATTATATTATATATAATTTTGAAGATCAAAATATATTTTTGAAAATAACATTTACCTTTATTAATCTATATTTAACTATTAACCTTAGCTATAATGTATGTAATTTTAAATCAGTAGCTGTAAATTAAAATAGAGAACTGTAATACTTGTATTACTCTTTGCTACGTACATTTTAAAATCTCACATTATAAATCTATAGAATATTTTAATTGAGCAACTTTTTGAAAAGTGGAGCTCATAAGCCAAAAATCGCCCATAAAACAGACGCTAATATGCCGCGTTAATGGAACAGGAAAACCCATTGGAATGCACCCTTTTTAAGGGGGGATAGTGGTTTGGCTGTCTGTGCAAACTGAAATGCCGCACTATTCTTGGGAGGAGAATAATGCCACTATGTTGTGTTTTTCCCATACTCTGAATATTCCCTCTTACTATAATCACTTGTTCTTATGGATGCAATCCAAAATTAGACTTGAGTTTTGACTTAATAAACTAGACTGCAATCGATCTTTTTTTAACTAAATAGAGTTGTACTTGATTTGTTTTTTTTGCTAATAGTTGTACTCGATACGTTTATCATATCAAAATTTGTTCAACCACGAGTTCATTTTCTTATCAGATCAAATTGAGTTGAGCTAATCGAGTTTGATTCATTTTCTTATCAGATCAAATCGAGTTGAGCTTATTGAGTTTGTTTTTAAAATAATCGCAAACAATATATTTTTGTACCTGGGAGACTAATGTTGTGTTTGGTTGGTGTGATTGAAATGAAATGAAATAGAATTGAATGAGATTTAAAGTATAAAATAGTTAAATACTCACAACTTTCATCTTTTAACTCATTCTATTTTTAACCATCTACTTTGAGATGAAATGCTTCATTGCTTAACTCATTCATTTTCTTCGCATTTCTTATCATAACTCAGCTAATCAGACTGCTATGACAATTCTTAAATTCCTTATGATCATTTTTGTTACAGTTGATGGAGGTAATTTTCAATTTTAGTCCTATGTATAATATCGTTAAGAAAAATAAGTGACCGATTTTGTTTCATTTTGCTTGGATGCCCCTTAAGTGTTGAAACTTTTGTGGTTAGTCTCTTTCCAAGAAGAAGTTTCTGATTTTATTTACAGTTGCCATTTATGAGGCAAAAAATCTCTAACAGAGTTTAGTGATGATGTACATTTTGATGATTCATAGATACTTTTGAGATGCCTATCGTAAACTTGTATATTTTTTTAGATCCATCAAAACTTATCTTTGAGGAAAGATTTAACTATTATTTAAAGAAATCATATGATATACAAGACTTCTTGAGATTAATTGAAAGCCTAGACAACAGGAAAAATACAGGTGAAAGAGGGTAACAGGAAGAAAATTACAAAAAGCTCTCTGATTGCTAGATATCGGAAGATGTCAATGTTGCACACTACGTAATAGTATCATTAGAAGTTTCTGTAATGACATAATCGTTGCTTGTCTTGATTTCTGGAAGATGATTTGAATATACGGAGACAAAGTTCTAGTAATACAGGGATCCTGGAAAAAAAAGAAGAAGAATTTAGTTTCAGGTAATGACATTGCAAAAATTATAATATCATCTAGTAGAGGGACTCTGTGTGCATGTGTTGGTGCATGTGCGTGCATTATAAAGGGTTCGAGGCTTGGGGTTTTTCTTCCAGCCTGCAGACCTCAGAGACAGCTGATCTTATAAATAAATTCCATGACAAGAACATACCCTGCCACCAGTTTCCCCGTGAAGCACTGTTCGAATTGCTTCCATTAGAATCATCATCTCGGCTATCTTTCTTGAACTAAAAGATGTTTACACAAAAAATAATTAGCTATGCAGCCTAGATAATCACTTTGATCACATTATGGATGCAGTATAGTTATATAGATCAGAGTTGTTAGGGGATGTAAGGAGGTGCTTACAGCACTATGAGTATTTTTCGACTGCATATCTGAAGGATAAACTTCTTGGCCACCATAATGGATTGACGAGCTGTAATTACAAGGGTCTACTGTTTGATTTTGATAACTAGTACTCTTGTCCTTGCTGTGTATGCTTCCACTTGTTCCATAGGTTTTTGAAGTCTTATGATCTATGATAAACACGAAAAAAGGTTAAAAATGTGACCTGTAGTTTTCTTAATGCTTTAAAACTTTCAAGAATGTTTTGTCACAGTTTTAAGTCCATATTAGGTCTAGTTACTTGCATCAAAAAGTAGATATTCAGCTGCATTTACGTTCTCACAGATGATTATTTGTTCATGTAAAATACAAACTTTAATGCTATTTCATATAAGAATCACTAGTTGTAGTAGGACTTGAGGAGTAATATGTGCAAACCTTGATATTCATATTTTGTGCTGCAATATTCACTCGCACTTCCGGAATTCTGATTTTTTGATGGCAGTGAGTATCCAGAGGGAGAATAATCCCTAACCAGCCCCTAAAATTAGAAATTAAAAATTAAGAAACCAAGATTTTGGAATTTCAGAAAAAGCAAGACGAGAGCAGGGAAACGATACCGTGGAAGATGGACCAAAAACAGAGCTGAAGTGTCCCGCAGAAGATGAAGGTGCTGAAGAGTCCTTGGGACCAAAGAGATCAACAAACGGAGAAGAAGAAGATGAAGCAGCAGTAACTTTCTTTGTGAACTCCATATGTAATAATCTGGTTTTGATGTAGAAAACTAGAAGTAGTTGTGACTTGTGAGCAGAGGATGTGAATAAAATGGAATGAGAACTCAGTATTTATAAAGATCATGCTACTTGCCTCGAATTTTCTTGGGAGCCAAGTGGACATATCAACATGTGACATGTCCAACCCCGTCCTACCCGTGTCCATGTCGGATATACACATGCACGATATCCTTGTTACTTATTTCTACAAATGATAAGAAACTATCCAGATTCTATGGACATTCCAAGAGGATGTATCAGTAGATGCTCCATTTGTGTTTTGACTTGGCAACCAAATGAAATGGACTAGTTTGTTGCAAGTGATGCCTACTACTACGTGTTTGACTACTGTCTCTATCTCTTAACGAAAGAGTAGAACCAAGGGCCATTTAATCTTCACGACAGAAAATTGGATAAGTCAGGATTGAATTTATTCGATTAAGGTCATCTATCAACTTTTTTGATGATTCCGTTATTCTCCTACACATGTTGCATTGGCATTAACATTACATTCAGCGTGTTCCCTGAGTTTTGATACCTACTGATCTATTCTTCTGGATAAAGGATTCCTATTAGGTATTTTCCCTGTTTTTTTTCTAGTGTTGCAGGCAGATTTCGACCTGCAGCCTCTTACTTCGGACCTGCAGAAGAAGAATGCGAGGGTGTTGGCCCCCGATTCACCTCCGGTGTAAAAAACAGTTAATATGATCTTGGGTATGATTCTCGAAACGTAAAAGACCTGTGTTTGTGTTATCAGTATCCAGAAAAAGATATCTATTTCAGATAGATCCAACCTGTATATATAGTGCTTCCTGTTTGTAACCGAAGGAGGCTTAAGCGGGGGCGGGGCGGACGGGAGCGTGTCCCCCGCACCATAAATGACAGCCGTTTTGAATGGAGGTACTGGGCTTTCGGATAGACTGGTGGGCTTACCAAAAGATGGGCCTTCGATATGGGCTCGGTCCGGCCCAACAAAATAATGGGCCTCCAACATGTCCCTGGGCTTTGTTCAGAGTATTTCCTCTGGGCGAAGACCAAAATTCGGCCCCTGCTTCGGAACAATGTGCTAGATCCCTCTTCGGGTAAGGACATTGGCAGTTGGGGGGTGTGACGTCACTTGGGAAACCGTGCCTCTTTAATTTGACGGCTGTCAGGTCTTGGGATTCGAGCTTGCATCCTGGTCGTTGAATTCGAAAAGACCCTGGGTTGTCCAAACGTCTTTTCTTTTCCTTTAAATCCCCAAATGCCACTTCATTCCCATTTTTTACGCAAACAAGCACTGCATTTTCTTCAAGATTTCAAACAAACAGGCACTTTATTTCAACATTGGGGCCGTTATTTCAACTCCAGAATTTCCAAGCCCTCCTATTCCACTCTCGCTTCATCTTCAAAACAGTAAGTAATCTCTTTATCTTTGTATCAGTTTTCATGTTTTGTTTGTAGCGTTGTTCACTACCGTGACTGTAGCAGTATAGCAGATATGTATGAGTCCCTTTGTGCGTAGTTAGGGATGCGACTTTCTGGGTTTTGTATTTTTAGGGGAATTATTTCTGGGCTTTCATGATTGTTCCGGGTTTAAGGTCCTTTGGGGTCTTTAAATCCATCAGAACACTCCGGTCGCCCTGAATCCTTAGATTTTACTCTCTTTAGGCCTAGCCTATGGGCTGCGTTTCGTCTTTATATTCTAGAACATCTTCGACCGATCCTGGCCCCCTGTACTCGGCTATTATCCTTCGTATTTTTAGTTTATTTATGTTGATTCCGAGTACATGGCTAATTGTCTCTTCATTACCGGATGCAGGGACATGGATCGGTCGAACCCATCTCCGTTTAGTGACGCCGCACTGTACCCAGCGGCGAACCACAGATCCACACTGGCCGAAGAGACGGTCGTTGGATTTTATGAAGAATATAACATTCCAAGGACCCTATGGTTCATTCATTTGGCCACTCGGACGGACCGAATATGGCACAATCCTAAGGTCTTAGAGATGCACGGAAAAATAGCTATAGGTCTCTCCGAAGCAGCACTTAAATGCGGCTTTCGGGTGCCGACGCTACAGCTTTTGAAGCATCTGTTCAAGGATATGGGGATAGCCTTAGGGCAGTTAGACCCAAATAGCTTCATACACATCAACGTGTTTCAAGCACGGTGTATGGCGGCGAACGTGGACCCCCGAACTTCACTCTTTTGGCATCATTATGATTTCCGACGCAACGGGAAGAGTAAGGGCTTTTATACCATTGCCCGAAAGACCAATAGGGTCGCCTGGGCTTCCACCAACTCCAACAATAAGGAGAGTCACACCAAGTGGTTCTTCTTCTCCGGCCCAAAAATCGCCCAATTTGCGGTATGGAAGGATGTAGAGCCGAAGGACCTCGTGATGCCTTCTATTCTGGGGGCTGACACAGAGGATTACAGGAAATTGTGCGAGCTGGACATGGGAAGAGTCCCTCTGTCTCTTAGTCGCGATAAAGATTGGTTGTTCGCCCTCTGGGGTAATGGGGGTAACGGTTTATTTTCTGTCTTGTTTTCTATTTTGTAACTTCTTTTTCCTGGTTTTCCTTCGGTATTTAGACTGATATTTTTATTGACTCGCATTTTTCTGTGTGCAGTGTCTTCTCGTCAGGCTGTGATTGATCGCCGAATGAGAAAACTCCAAGAGGCGAAGGATGCCCGGGAGAGGGGCGAAGCTTCTGCCCAGACGGCTTCTGCAAGTGAGCGGCAGGTTGCCCCATCTCCCCAACAGGCGACTCCTGCTACTTCTCCTCGCAGAGAGCGGGGAAAGGATTCTGAGCCAGAGGGGGAGCTGTTCAAAGAGCCCCGTAAAAGGAATCGGTCGAACGAAGAGGTGGTCAAGACTTATATTCCCCAGTGGGGTGTCTTGGCTACCGATTCGGTCGCCCTGGCCGCTCCTCAGTCGGCTCTTGAGGTGGGACCGGACCTTTGCCGAGGGATGATTCTCCCGGCTGACCGGGCAATATATGAAAAACTCTCGGCGGCGAAGGCCCTCACTGAGGCGATGGGCCTCCTCTCTATGGTGAAGTCCTTTTCTTCTCTTCCACTTTTAATACTTTTGTCGTTTCCATTTGACTAATAATCTCCATTTTGTTTTCAGGCTGTCCCTCTTATCGCCTCTGCTGCTGACAAGACTGAGGACGATCGTGTCAGGGCTGTAAAAGCTGAAGGAAAACTCAAAGTGGCGGAGCTGGAGCTGGAGAGGGTTACCGGCCAGACCAAAGCTTTGGTGGAGGAGAGAAATCTGCTTCGGGAGCAGCTGACATCCCAAGAGAAGCAGATAGCCGAAGTCCATCTTCTGAAGGAACAGTTAGAGTCTAAGACGGCTCGGGTCGGCCGCCGTAATGAGCAGCTGAAAAGCCTTCGTCGTGAAGCTCGTAGGGCCAAAAAGCTTTTGGAGGTGACCGAAGATAGGTGCTTCCAAATGGGCTACGATGAAGCTGTTTCGAAAGCTAGCTCGGTCGGACTAGATTATAAGCTTTTGCTGGAGGCTGGGATGTCGGATCCCGTGACCCGAGAGGCTATAGTCGACGAGCCACCCACTGTTTCTTCGGGTGCCGATGAAGACTTGTCTGATTAATTTCAATCTTTATGTTTTATTTGAACTTGCCTTCGGGCTTTATTCAAACATGCCTTCGGGCTTTTGTAATATTCTACCTTCGGTCTTCAATAGTAGTTTGTCTTTTGTTTTCTTCAATATTTTGCTGCCCAATTTTATGCGTCTTTGGCACTTCGTTAGCCTTAGCATAATTCACTTTGCTTTTTTCTCTTATGCATCTTCGGCGTTTTATTTGCCTTAGCATAATTTTTCTTTATTATTTCTTATGCATCTTCGGCGTTTTATTTGCCTTAGCATAATTTTTTTTTATTATTTCTTATGCATCTTCGGCGTTTTATTTGCCTTAGCATAATTTTTTTTTATTATTTCTTATGCATCTTCGGCGTTTTATTTGCCTTAGCATAATTTTTTTTTTATTATTTCTTATGCATCTTCGGCGTTTTATTTGCCTTAGCATAATTTTTTTTTTTTTTTTTCTCTTCAGCGTCTTTGGTCGTAACCTAGCTGCCCCTTGGTATTTTGAGGGGTTTTATAAATGAGTAAGGTCTTCTTCGGTCGGTGAGATTTTGTGCTCCCGGCCTTAGTCATGTTAAAACAATTGAAATACTAAAACCAGTAGAAGAATTCAGTTCCCAAAATGGGTCCTGATAGTTTAATTTAACGTGCTATAAAAACAAATTATGTAGGCGAACAAGTTGTCGATTTCATAATTTTAATCATATGTTCGTACATCGGACAGACATATACGGTCGCCCGCTTTTAGGAAAATATCTTCAAATTTGCGTGAACCAATACTTTGAAAAGAACAAACATAATAAGGTTGAGGGGCTTACTGATAAAAGCGGCGAAGATGTGAAGCGTGCCAGGTGTTTTTGATTGGGCTGCCGTCCGAACGGTGGAGTTTATATGTCCCAGGTCGGACGACTTCTACGACTGTATAAGGACCTTCCCAGTTCGGCATGAGTTTGCCTTGTTTGCCTGGCATGGAAGTGGCTAGCTCTCTTAGTACTAGGTCGCCCACCTGGAAGGATCTCTTCTTTATTCCCGAGTCGTAATATTGGGCTGCCTGAAGTTGGTATCTTATGTTTCTCTGGTGTGCTACCTCACGTTCTTCTTCTAAGAAATCCACATTAGCCTTCAGACCAAATTCATTTGTCTCAACATTAAACACTTGGGTTCGGTATGACTCTAGTCCGACTTCTACTGGTAGAAGGGCATCTGTCCCGAATGCCAGTCTAAAAGGAGTTTCTCCGGTCGAAGACTTGGTTGTCGTTCGGTATGCCCACAAAACCCAAGGTAATTCCTCGGCCCACAAACCTTTGGCTTCGCCCAACCTCTTCTTAATCCCGTCAAAAATTATTTTATTAGCTGCTTCTATCGCCCCGTTGCCTTGGGGATGACCGACTGAGCTGAACTTCTGTTGGATCCCGAATTGGCTCAGGAATTTCTTGAACTTGCTCCCAACGAACTGTGTTCCATTATCTGATATACACACCATGGGAATCCCAAACCTTAATATCACCTGTTCCAACATGAATTTCATTGCCGCCGCTTCGGTGATGGCGGAGAGTGGCCTTGCTTCTATCCATTTGGTCATGTAGTCAATTGCCACTATACAATACTTTGCTTGCTTGGTGCTGGTGGGTAAAATTCCTACAATATCCACGGCCCACATGGCAAAAGGGATGGGACTAAGGACCGAAGACATTGTCTCGGGTGGTTGCTTCGGAATTGTGCTAAATAGCTGGCACTGTTTGCATTTTTTGGCGTATTCCGTTGCATCTTCTTTCATCTTCGGCCAAAAGAATCCCTGCCTGAGAATTTTGAAGGCCAAGGACCTCCCGGCCAAATGCTCTCCGCAGATCCCTTCGTGAACCGTTTCTAGTGCCAACTTTTGTTCGTCAGGGTCCAGGCAGCGAAGGAGTGGCTGAGTTGCTGATCTTCGAAATAATCGGCCCCCTACCAAAGTGTAGTTGGACGACCGATAGCGAATCTTTTGTGCCTCTCTTCGATCTAATGGCAGAGTACCCTTTTCGAGGAATGCCCTGACCGGGGTCATCCAATTAATTCCTTGGTGTATCTCCAGGCATTGTTTTCTGTCGATCGAAGGTGTCTTTGCTTCGGTAAGATAGATGGACCCTGTTAAATTGTGAGTATCTGCCGAAGCTAACCTTGAGAGTGCATCTGCCCGACTGTTGTTTTCCCTGGCCACTTGGCTTAACTCAAAGGAAAGGAAAAACTGAGTGTTCTCGCGTACTTTTTGGGCGTAAGCCTTCGTACGAGGATCTTTCTGCCCATACTCACCGCTGTACTGTTTTACCACCAACATTGAATCACTGAAGGCCTTTAGGTGTTTAACTTCTAAACTTCGGGCCAAATCCAAGCCAGCCAGCAAAGCTTCGTATTCGGCCTCATTGTTCGTTACCGGGAAATTGAAGCGGATTGCCTGGCATATTTCGAATCCTTCGGGGCTAGTTAAGATCAAACCTGCCCCATATTTGTTTCTGGCGACCGATCCATCCACAAACAGTTTCCATTTTCCCGGAGACTGTATCAGATGCTCTTCGGGAACGAGGTCTTTTGGGCCGGAAAAGGTGCACTCGATCATGAAATCTGCCAGGGCCTGAGCTTTGATCGAAGTTCTTGGTACATATTCTAACTCATATTCCCCTAGTTCAATCGCCCATGCCACGATTCTTCCCGATGCTTCTGGCCTTTGCAGTATTTTCTTTAAGGGCTGATCGGTTATGACTTGGATCGTTCGCCCTTGAAAATAATGCCTTAGCTTCCTGGAGGCCATTATGAGTCCATAAGCAAACTTTTCGGCATTAGGATACCTGGTCTCGGCATCCTTCAGTATGTGCGAGATGTAATAAACCGGGTGTTGGTTCCCTTCATGCTCTTTGACCAAAACGGCTCCCAGTGTTCGATCATTCACTGCCAAATATAGTTGCAATGTTTCCTTCGGGTCTGGTCTCATTAGGAGTGGAGTGTTTACCAAATATTCTTTTATTTCTTCGAAGGCCTTCTGGCAGTTTGGCCCCCACTCAAATGTCTTCGACCCCCGAAGCACTTCAAAGAATGGTAGCGCTTTCTCTGCTGACCTGGAAATGAATCTCCTCAATGCTGCTAACCGTCCGGTAAGCTTTTGAATGTCCTTGATAGTTTTCGGAGCCTCCATATCGACCAATCCTTTGATTTTTTCTGGGTTCGCCTCTATCCCTCGGGCGCTAACCATGTATCCCAGAAATTTCCCGCTGCGTACTCTGAACGTACACTTGTTTGGATTAATCCTCATGTTATTCTGTCGGAGAGTTTCAAAGCATTCCTGCAGATCTTCTGCGTGGTCCCGCAGGAGGGATTTGACTATCATGTCGTCCACATAGCATTCCATGTTCCTTCCAATCATCTTTTTGAAGACTTTGTTGATCATTTTCTAAAAAGTGGCCCCTGCATTCTTCAAGCCGAAGGGCATTTTGATGTATGCGTATGTGCCATTTGGTGTGATGAATGCTGTCTTCGGAATGTCCTCGGCATTCATCGCAATTTGATGGTAGCCCGAAAAGGCATCTAGAAAGCTGAGAATCTGATGTCCCGAAGTAGCATCAATCAACTGATCAATATTCGGCAATGGGTAGTGGTCTTTCGGACAGTTCTTGTTGAGATCGGTATAATCGACACACATCCTCCATTTTCCGTTTGATTTTTTAACCACCACCACATTTGCCAACCATTCGGGATATCTAATATCCTCGATGAATTTTGCCTCGAGTAGCTTCTCAACTTCGGCTTGTATGACCTCCTGTCTTTCCATGGCGAAGTTCCTTTTCTTCTGTTTGACCGGCTTAGCATCACCTTTGACATTAAGACAATGTTTAGCGACCGAAGGGTCTAGGCCAGGCATGTCCTCGGGACCCCATGCAAACACATCATGATATTCCCTGATTACCTTGATGACCTTTTCTTTCAACTCGGGCTCCATTCCTTTCCCAATTTGGATCATTTTTCCCTTCTGTCCCACATATAGCTCTACCTCTTCGGTTTCAACTGCTGGTTCGGCTATGGGGCTAGAAAGATCGGCCCCAAACTTTTCCAGCTCGATACTAAGCAGTTGGTGACTGCCTCCCACCTCGTTCACTTTCCTCTTTCTTTTTCCTCCTTCGGGGGTTTCAAACTCTTCCTCCTTCGCGACATCCTCTAACATTATTATTCGGGCAGCTTTCTGATCGCCTCTCATTTCACCAATCCCATTTTCGGTCGGAAACTTCAGCTTCAAGTGGGGAACAGAAGCCACTGCCTGGAACAGAGACAAGGTGGGTCTTCCTAATATCCCATTGTAAGCGCTTTCCACCCGAACGACATAGAACTTTGCCTCCTTCTTTATCGTGTATGGTGCTTTCCCCAACAGAACGGACAAAGTTATGGTGCCTTCAATCGGCACAGGCTGATTCCCGAAGCCATAAAGAGGTGCTTCGTGGCATGGCTCCAACTGTTCTCCTCCCAGATTCATTTTGAGGTAAGTGTTGTGGTAAAGAATATTTACCGAGCTTCCTCCGTCCACCAACACTCGCCAGACCTTGTTCTCCCCTATAACAGGGTTGATGACAAGCGGGTCTTCGTGCGGCCATATGACATCTTCATAATCATCCTCGGTAAAGGAGATAGGGAGTGGTTGCTTGGCTGCACTAGTCTGATGAAGGTTATACACTTGTCGGGCATATTTCTTTCGGGCAGTTTTACTATCCCGATCGAGTATGGTTCCTCCAGAGATGGTCCTGACTTCTCCCCTGTACTTCTCTCCGCCTTCAATCGTCTTTTGTTTTTCCATGGACTCTAACTTGTCCCTAAGGTCGCCCACAAACTGGGCCAGCTCTCCATCCTTGATCATCTTCTCGATCAATTTCTTCAAGTGAAAACACTCATCGGTATTATGCCCTTTATCTCTGTGGTAGTCACAGTACTTGTTCTCGTTCCTTCGGTTCTCAGGAGTTCTCATCCTTGACGGTCGAACGAATCCCAGTTTGCCTTTTATCTCATGGAGAATCTTCGAGATAGGCGTGTTTAGAGGTGTGAACACCGCGCTATCTCTATCTCTTCTTCGGTCGGCCCCTTTATCGGGCCTGTTGTCTGTTAACCTGCTCTTAATATCTCCTCGACCCCTTCGGTCGTCCCTTGAGTTGCTCTTCCTGTCTTCGCTGGAATCGTTCTTTCTCCCCTCCTTGTAACCCTCGATCGACTCTATTTTTCTCCTTATTGCCTCACCCCTCACATATATATCATTTAAAGACTTGGGTGGTATATCGTAAAGCGAGGAGCGCAGTTTTTTACCTTTAATTGGGTCAAGACCTGCCGCAAGGAAGCCAGCCGCTTTGACTTTGTCTAAGTTAGTGACCATCCCAGCCTCCTCCTTAAATCGAACCAAGTAATCACCCAGCTCTTCGTTCGACCTCTGTCTACAATGGATCAAGGCCTCGGTGTCCTTCTCTCTTCGACACAAATGGGAATAGTGTCTCAAGAATTTCCGCTTCACCTGTTCATAGGTCCCGATCGACCTTGGCCTTAACGACCGATACCACATGAACGCCGGTCCCCTGAGGTAGGTCTTGAACATCTTACACAGCATGACGTCACAATGCCCCATTCCAGTCATCAGGGCCTCGTATTTCTCACAATGGTCTGTTGGGTCACCCTTGCCATTGAACTCGCTCATTTTCGGGAACTGCCTCCCTGGGGGTGGTCGGAAATCCTCAATCTCTTCGGTCACCACAGGCTCGTGGCTGACTTTTCTTTCGCCAAACATGGCTTTTTCGATTCTACGAATTCTATCCCGCGTGTCCGGTCCTTCATCATCCCCTGAATCAGAGGTGTAGGCAACCTTTGACCGGGACCTTCTTGAGTGCGACTCGGAGTCCCAGGACTCGTCTTCGTCATCTACGTCATTTCTGACCCGCTTCTCCCTTCGGGGCTCAGTCTCCAGGGTTTCCCGAAGAATTGCCTTCTCCTCTAAATCCAACTCCTCTCTTTGGAGCCTTAATGCTTGCAGCCTTAGGCGATAGGCCTCCCTCCTCTTGGCCAATCTTTTCGCCTCTTTGTCTTCTTCAATTTCAGGGCCCTTCCCCTTGGCCATCTTCTCCTCCCTCCATCTCATAATTAGTTCTCGTTGTTCTTCGGGAGTGGGGATGGGGCCTTCCTCTCCATCCAGATCAAAGATTCTGGGCTGGGTTGAGGGAGTTCGACTGATACCGAACCCGGGAGGAACGATACCTTCGTTATCTTTCCCAGTAGTTCCGTTCGTCATAGCTCTTTGTAATAAATCCACAGAATGATCTTCCACATTCCCACAGACGGCGCCAATGTTGCAGGCAGATTTCGACCTGCAGCCTCTTACTTCGGACCTGCAGAAGAAGAATGCGAGGGTGTTGGCCCCCGATTCACCTCCGGTGTAAGAAACAGTTAATATGATCTTGGGTATGATTCTCGAAACGTAAAAGACCTGTGTTTGTGTTATCAGTATCCAGAAAAAGATATCTATTTCAGATAGATCCAACCTGTATATATAGTGCTTCCTGTTTGTAACCGAAGGAGGCTTAAGCGGGGGCGGGGCGGACGGGAGCGTGTCCCCCGCACCATAAATGACAGCCGTTTTGAATGGAGGTACTGGGCTTTCGGATAGACTGGTGGGCTTACCAAAAGATGGGCCTTCGATATGGGATCGGTCCGGCCCAACAAAATAATGGGCCTCCAACATCTAGCACTAGGAGAATATGGTATAATTCAACTTGGAAAATTTACTTGTCGCCGACCTATCAAATTAATATGGAGATGGATTAAACAAATGAGAATTTTTTAGAGTTTCCGGGGCAGCAGATTCTGCGTAATCCAAAATTATAAATCTAGTCTGTGAATTGATATGTCCTAATGATTAACTGATAGTAACTAAGTTTACTTTGGTACGATGTAAAGGTGTTTTCTTGAGCTATGGCATTTGTTCAATTTTTCCGGACAAGTACTTTGGATTGGCCTGCAGATTGTTCCGGCGTCTTTGTTTGAATATACATCAACCATAGATGGTAGGTCTTTTGCATTTCGGCCACTGTAACATTTTAATCACGGTCGTTGATGGTAATATGTACAAGTAGATGGTAATATGTACAAGTCTTGCCTCTACTTAAGATTTAAGAGAGTACAGACTAGACACACAGTAGAGAGATTGTTTCCGTAAAAAAGTTTAAGACCTCTAAAACTTTAGCGATTGAAAAAGATCGAGAACACCAGGGCACTGTTGAAGGTCAGTCAGTTTACATACGTCAATAGGGAATTCATTCTCCATTAACCTTTCTCTGAAGATGAGGTTTTTGCTGGAAAATTATATAGCAATAGTTAGTTTGGAATAAAGGGTGATTTTCTACCTATTTTATGGGGTGATTGAGCAGCTAATGTAGAGTTGATCAACGGAACTTTTGAACTCAAAAGTAATCTGAGTCTGCAGGTCTTTATTTACAAGGGAAGCAAAGCTCACATGCAACAACAAAGCAAAAAGAATATAATCTTGACCCCTAAGCCTTTGGTTAACCAAAGTTTTTGAACACCGTATTTAATACTAGCTTCGTCCCAAAAAAAATGAGTCACTTCTTTTTGCTCGTATTTCAATACGCTCGTTTGAGTTATTTATAAATAATATTTTTTCAATTTTTTTGATTTGTATAAAAATATAAATCCTATATTTTAAGAGATGGTTGTGGGTGGCGTTGCGGATATTCGCTATTTTAACCTAATTGGAATGGTGAGCGATCGCTGGTTCCTCATGTCTCAGCATGTGTGGCTCTAATTTGCAAAAGATCTTGATAATTCTTATTTTGTTAGCCTGTAATCTTATTTTGATACAGAGACTATAGTAGAAATCAGGGCTGCACAACGGTTCAAAACCGGACAGGACGGACCCGGACCGGACTGAAGACCGGAATTTTTGAAATTCATGGACCGGAGACCGGACCGGTATATATCCGGTCTTAGGACCGGACCCGACCGAAAAAACCCGGACCGGACCGGAACCGGACCGGTTTGATTATTAATGTTTATATAAGATTTTAATTTTAATTAGTTAATTTTTTTTTCATTTGAATTTAAATACATAAACATATTATTTGATTTAGAGTAAAGTGAACTTAGTGTACTCGTATTTAGTCAAGACACCACTTGCAATACTATAACTCAAAATCGAACACTTGCAATATCAATGTTTGTATTTCACTGCACTTTGTTGCATTCTGGTAACTGATATTAAATCCTTTATTAATTTAGGAATGATATGGTGGTGATAATATACTTTGGTATATTTGGTGAAGGAGCTTACTGCTTATAATATTTATTATTTTACATTTTTCAAAAATAACATGAAGACAACTCGTTTTCAGTGTCACATTACATAATTATCTAATGATTAAATATTAACGTGTCACGTTTACCATTGGCTACGAAAATCCGCGTTTTATTTTGAGAAAATTTTAAGGTATCTGACATTACAAAAAATAAAATAAAAGATCTTTCATAAAGTTTAATAATACTAGAAGATAACCCGTCCTAAGCACGGACCTAGTTAATTTATTTAAAATTTTAAATTATTTATTTAATATATATAAGTTATAATAAGAAAATTAGAATTACAATATAAATTTTAGATGAGTAAGAATAAAAAAAGTTATTTAATTTGTTTATAATAACCTAGTATTATTTACTCACCGCAAATTTTGCGTGAATTGATGAGAAGCTAAAAATGAATAAAAGCATTCAAGTTCCATTAGTCAAACAAATAAGGGAATTGTTGTGGAAGAAAATTATTATAGTATTAGAAAAATAATTTAAAAAAATTGCACATGTTTTCAGCTTGGTTAGACATAAAACTAAGAATTATACTTAAAATATATTCAAGAGATTTAGAAGGAGAATGATACCTAGAGATTAGAGTGTTGTAGATGTTCCGGACAAAGGTAGATTAAGATAACAAATTCAAGGGTATAAAATAGATTTAGATTAGAACATAGAACTCTACGTGATATACAATTTCTACGTGAAATAAGATTATAGGAGTGGAATCAAAAAAATGTGCGAACCAAATTTGATACCGTTAAAAAGGGGTTTCGCTTATTAATAAAGGTTATAGATTATTACTTTACTATTTAATAAAATCTAAGAACTTCCTTGATGTTTCATGAACACATTCATTCCTTTATAAATCGATTTAAGATGATGCTTGAAAAGTCTTGAACGAAACTAAGCATCAAGATTTAAGTAATGTAATTTTGTAAGTGGATTAAGAACGTAAGAAAAGGACGAAAAAATCAGAATCAAATCTTGTAAGTACTTTAGAAGATGCGAAGAATATCTAAAACACTTTCTGGCAGTTCGGATTGCTAGGAAATTTCAGGATAATAGAATATCTCCCATCTTTTCCCACTCCTTTCACATGTTTAATTTTGAAAAATTTACTAATTCAAAAGAATTATCCTAAATACTATCTTGATCCTTATTTCTTAATCTATACCTTGCCAACTTGCCGGGTATTTAATAGTATTTCTTTTATTAATGATAATCTGGTGTTCATGACCTGTGTACTCAGATGAGATGGAATATCTGAGGCTAACTAATTAAAAATATTTTTATTTTAATTAAATTTATACTCTTAGGGGTGGTATTCAATATCAACTTTTAATGACTTTTAAGAATTTTAAAAGTTATGTGTTATTCAATTCTAACTTTTAAGGAGTATCTAAAAGTATGTTGTTATTGAATTAATACTTTTAACAACTTTTAAAAAGTCATTAAGATGTTATTCAATTTAAACATTTAAACTGTTATTCAAAAAGTCATGGATTTTGAATGACAATTACATTTAATGACTTTTAATGACTTTTAACTTAAAATATAACTAGAAATCTAATTTGAAAAGTCTTAAGTTTTGGGGTAAGATTTCACATGACTTTTTAAATATTATTTTATTTTCTTCAATTTCATTTATTTCAGAATTTTGTCATTTTTCTCTCACAAATAAAATATCTTATCTCTTAAAAGAATGGTTATTATCCTTTTGATTTTTTTTTTGTCAAATATTTGATTTTATTAAATTATATTTCGTGTAGAATTCAGAAACACTTTGTTGACCTTGATTCAATTCAGATAATTTCTGCTCCAGTGAGTAAATCTGAGTTATAGAGGCATACCCGAACCTATCTTCCAAATCTTTCCAAATGTCTCTTGCAGATTTCAAGAACAACACACTCTTAGCAATTGTTTCATCTAGGTTAAACAGAATCCATTAACTAACAAGATCATTACATCTCTCCCAAGCTTTGTACTCAGTAGATCCAATTACAGGTATAACGACAGTTCCATTAACAAAACTCAGTTTGTTTTTAGCAGATAACATGAGCATCATACTTCGCTTCCAATTATTATATCTATTTCAATTAAACTTGATTGAAACTAACTGATTAATACTCGCATCTGAAGGATGAATGTAAAATACACTAGTCGGATCAATGTTACTTAGAACAGCTTGGGTAGCCATTGATTACTCAAATTTGAGTACAAATTAGAACAGATTTCGAAAGAAAACAAGAAAGATTTAGATTTAGACGATCAAAATCGTTAATCAAGTAAAGAAAGTGAGAATGAAATCAAGAAACGAACAAGATTCTTGAATCAAGAATTAAAACAGTAACAAGAACATATAGTAGCAGATTAGAAAACAGATTGAAACACGAAACATCACTTTTAGGTGGAAATTGCTTGAACCAAACAATTTTGAAAGAAAACACCTGATTTGTTGATCGATAAGTTGTGAAATTAACGACGAAAACACCAGAAATTTGTTCAACAATCGCCAGAAACTTGTTCAACAGTCGCAAACACGGAAAACCGAAGATGAATACGCGTTTTAGAAGCTCTGATACCATGAAACTTTGAGTCACTGCAAGACTAAGTGATGAAGAAGACATAAAACTCCATTAATGAGAGCTTGAAGTGAGAAAGTATATTTACAATCACAATGTATCAAACCTAACTGTTTCTATATATCTTGTATCTCATTTTCTAACTGATTTTTATATGCTATATAAGTTAGTTACCGAAATGAGTTGTCAAGTTGGTCTAGTTGGCAATGCATAAGCTGGCATGGTGGTGGGATTAATATTCTCAATACTAACTCCATTGGAGCACAATCTTGTTATACAGGTTGAACAAATTTTACATAATCAACATTTTATATGATTTTAGCTAACCAATTTTGCCGATTCCATTGGAGATGCTGAATGAACATATCTCTATTCTAACAAACTCGGCTGTAACAGAATTTGGCTCTATCTGATACTTGTATAGTTGTCATATGCCAGCTCATTTGTTTTTGCTGATATGTCATATGACTGTATATCTATAACATCTTCCATTAGTATGTGGTGATTTATTAATTTCTTTATTTTCTTTTTGCAATGTTCTGGAAATAATTGTTTGTCATTAATTATTATCTTATTTTCAGGTCATCTGTTCCACGAACTTCTTTTAGCAGGCGAATCTGTCATGCCTCCTATCCTATATTGTATATGCTCTCGTTTAGAGTTGCACACACTCCGCTGAACGGTTAATTTAATTAGTCATGACTTCTGGAGGCAAAATTGTTTTGAGTATGTCTCGCATACATGTATTTAGGTAAGCTAGCTTATAACCCGTGTCAAGCACGAGCTGAGTTAACATTAAAATATTAGTATTAATAAATTATTAAAAAATATTATTTAAAAATGTAATTCTCGAGAATTGAATGATAAAAATATATAATAAATAAATAACTATTTAATTATGTAGTTATAGACAATCGAACTGTGCATAAAGCTAAAGAAATTAAAGTAAATAAATAAATCTTGTATGATTACGTAATTGCAAAGAATCTAACGCTCGATAAAACTATTGAATTTAAATTTAATAAAAAAATCTTGTATAATTACGTAATTGTAAAGAATCGAACCCTGGATGAAGCTAAAGAAATTAAAGTAAATAAATAAGTTGCAAAGAATCTAATGCTCGATGAAACTATTGAATTTAAAGTAAATAAATAAATCTTGTATAATTACGTAGTTGTAAGGAATCGAACCTTGGATGAAGCTAAAGAATTTAAAGTAAATAAATCTTGTAGAATTACGTAGTTGCGAGGAATCGAACCCGGGTTAAGTGATAACCAAATTTGGTACTTTGGTACTTTAGTACCGCGCGCCATTTTCACATTGTTTTGCTTATTAATAAAGAGTATATTGAATTTAAAGTAAATAAACAAATTTTATATAATTACGTAGTTGTAAGGATTCGAACCTGAATGAAGCTAAAAAATTTAAAATAAATAAATCTCCGGTTAATTAAAAAGACGCTTCTCGTTAAAATTTTAATCTATCCCAAAAGATTGACTGTGGTTGTGGGTTCCTCCCTAACAACTAAACTGCAACATCTAGATGCAATGTCCCAATGCAAGCTATACTATGCCCCATGGAGAAAGTAGTGAGTTAGAGGACTCAAACGATTGATGCATCAGAATTTCATAATAAACAGAGTAATCACTTAACAACAGTACATAAGTTACATATATACCACAGTAATAATACTTTATCAAGAACAATCAAACTTAACAATTCGGAAAAGTTGATATCATGATGCCACAAATATTATCTGGAATTCAGAATAACGAAATCACATAATCAGTTTACAGACATTTAATGGAGCTCTTGATGCTCAGTTGGAGCTTCTTGTGGACATATTAAAGGTTTAGGAGGCATCACCAAGAGCTCAGAATCTCCTTCAAGCATATCAATGACTTTATTCATTGAAGGACGCTCACTTGGTTTCATTTGTATACACCACAATGCTATTATGATCATCTTCTTCGCCAACTTCCTTTCATTCTCAGTAGCATCTTCCAATTCAATCTCCTTTCCTGCGCTTATTTGATCATATATCCATGAAGGGTAGTAAATTTGGCTAATTTGGTTTATCAGTGGCTTTAAATTTTTTCTTTGCCCCACCATTTCCATCAACAACATTCCGAAACTATAAACATCCGCCTTATTTGAAACACCTCCAATATTTTTGTAGAACAGTTCTGGAGCCATGTAACCTAATGTTCCCCTTGCAGCAGTCATAGTTACAATACTATCATCAGTAGCACGCAGTTTTGCAAGGCCGAAATCAGAAATCTTGGGATTGAAATTTTCATCGAGGAGAATATTATGAGGTTTGATGTCAAAATGCAAGATTTGAATGTCACAACCTCGATGCAAATACTCAATACCACATGCCACCTTACATGAAATTTCATAAATCTTATCACAACTCAAAGTGGCTGTATCTCCTTCCTCTTGTAGGAAAATGTATTTATCAAGAGATCCATTAGGCATGAACTCATAAATCAAAGCACGTTTTTTACCATCAAAGCAAAAGCCGACAAGTTTTACAATGTTAACATGATGGATTCTACCAATGGTACCAACTTCATTGATGAAATCATGGCCGCTAGCATGTGAGTTGCCTAATACTTTAACAGCTACAACACGGCCGCTTCTAAGTTTTCCTTTGTATACGGTGCCAAAGCCACCTTCACCCAATTTATCATTAAATCCTCTAGTAATTTTCTTGATCTGTGAATAAGTGTACCTAATAGGCATGAGATTATTTTGACCTTGCAGGAAGTCTTCAATGGTGTCGTACACAGACAAATGTCTTCTTCTTAATTTATGTACCAAAAATACAGCTAAGAATGCGATTCCACACAAAAATCTTGCACCAAGAACACTCCCTACAAATATGCATTTTGTAGTGATGTTCTTCAGCCAATGTTTTTAACTTAAATTAATGGAAATCAAAATTTATTGCAGAGTATGACTTCTTACCCGTGCTTTTATATATAGATGTATTATGCTCTGTGAAGTAGCAACAATATATAAAAAGTCAAAATAGAGGAAATTTTGTTAAAAATTTAGAGAAACTGAGAAGGTATCATTGAGCGGGATGGAAATAATTTAAATTTCTCACCTCCGAACCACCTTGACAAGACGTGCCAGTTGTAATTTAGGCCTACAAGAAATTAATCGTTAGGGCTGCCAGGACAGGAAATACTTATACGGCACAATTTATATTTAGAAGCATTGCAACGGCATAATAACTCATTATCTATGATAGGCTATGTATAGCCCGGATTACCATTACAGTCATGGCTCGCCTCCTAGTCCAGACTCATCGGGGAGTCATGACCTAGGTACCAGTCCGGACGCATTGCCAGGCTATGGCTCAAGCTTTAAGTTTAACTACCTCCTGGCGACAAAGGCAACATCCTGTGTGAGAAAATCTACACCTCGTTACGTGACATGTCTAGGTCATTGATAGGCTATGTATAGCCCGGACCCGTCCTGGACCCCGGACTCATATCTCAATCAGGGTCCACCAACTAGTCTGGATTCCTGTTCTGTCATGACTCACCTTCAAGTCCTAGCCCGTATCGGAGTCCTGACTCATCTACTAGTCCGAACTCGTATCGGAATCCGGACTCACCTACAAAACTCGAGCTCACAGGTTGGGCTTAAGTTCAGAGTTTAATCCATCCCTGGCGACAAAGGCAATAACGCACATGAAGACTACACATCGGTACGTGACGTGGTTAGGCCATGACCGATGGCCACACCTGGTGACGACACGTAAAGATTCCTAATGATTGGGATAATTATTTCCTATTTAAACCACACGCCAGCAGGAGCCCGGCACACGCTGCCACAATCCATCACCTGGACACGTGCAATCCATCAACATCACCCAGGTGTCCTACCTACCTAGGATTCAACGCTCATGATTGCAGGTATAACCCCTAAACCCTAATCCTGGACCTATATATAGACCAAGGAGGAAAGGTGCAGGGGGACATTCTCTTTTAGACACCTAACCTATACACACACCCTCCATATTTAGATTTCTCTATATTCCTGTCATCCTTTCCAAAGCCGTTACTTATTCTCACGCCGGAGGCGCCGCCAGGGTCCAAACCCCCCTCCGGTGTTGTTTTGCAGAGTCCCAACCGCAGCGACACCGCTTCCAGGCGTGGGATCGGCCGGGAAGGTCCTAGATCGGGATTTGGAGTTATCATTTGGCGCTAGAAGGAGGGGAACCTTGTCTTTTGGTCTCGGTGCCACTAGACTCACCGTCATCAACAAGCTCCTTCATCTTTGAAGGAGTCCTGATTCAGTCCAGTAAGATCTAAACAAACCCACCTTTTGTAACCATAAAAATGAATTCTTTAGCCAATCTCTTTAACGTATGCATGTTCCTTAACCTTACTTGGCCCAGATCTGTTTATTTTTAGCCCTGTTTAGCCGTATTTAGCTGTCTTGCTCCAGTTATTGCTTAGATCTACATCGTTCTCTTGTAGATCTGCCTTGAAAACCTGTTTTCTTGCTTAGAGAAACATTAAACCCAGAAAGTGCATGCATACGTTGATTTACCTTCACTGAATAAACCCAGATCTAGTTGAGATTTTCTTTTCCATCGGAAATTGTTACAAATTGTGTCAAAAATTTTGTTGCAAAATTGTTGTTCTTGAACCATGGCTCGAGGAAGCAAATCTACAATGAGGCCCGCAACCAGTACCCCAAGACAAGAACCACCCACAAACCCCGTTATTGAACCACCACCACTCTTGACCCTGGCATCCCAAGTAATTCGGCCGGGAGATGCCCGGATTGAAATTGAGGTTAACAAGTTTAAGTACACGGACGTCAACATGGAACCCGGACTCATGGAAAACTTAACCGGGGACCAGCTTGCTGATGCAATCCGGATGTACAAGGAGGCTCGGCTAAATGAAGTGGATCAAGTTGAGAACTCGCAAAACTCCGTAGACTCCCATCGATCCCGTCCCTCAGTCTTCGACAGGATTGCGGGCAAGGACAAAGAACCCAGAAAGCAAACCCACCACAGAACCAACAGTCAAAACCGAGATACCGAAGCTGAGAAGCTCAAAAAGCTGGCTGACTTGAGGGAGAAAATCCGGAACGAAGAGCAAGCTAAACTCGATCTCAAAATCCAAAGAAGAATTCAAGAGGAGGAGGCCCGGATTATGGGCAGAACTCATGAAAAAAGGAGAACCCGGGCCCCTAGCCTCGACATATTCTCAGATGATGAGGAACCACAGGAGGACTTGATGGACATGATCCATGAACTTCAGAAAAAAGTTGGTCAGGATTCGGGAATTGATATAGGGGATACCTTGACACCATTCAGCTACTCTCTAGAGGCCACACCCAGGCAGAAAAATCTCAAACACTACAACTTTGATTCCTTCAATGGCTTGGGTGACCCCGAAGAGCATGTTAATTACTTTGAACAAATTGCAATGATATATTATTACAATGATCTAACTAAATGCAGGTTTTTCGCCTCAACCCTCAAATCCGGGGCACAGAGATGGTTCAGCCGAATCCCTTCTCGAAGCATCCACAATTGGAAGCAGTTTCGGGAATCCTTCTTGAGACGCTTCCGAGCCAATAAGACCCATGAAATGCACATGTGCCACCTAGAAACAGTCCGGCAAGCTCGGGGAGAGGCGTTGGCCGCTTATATGAAACGCTTCCAGGAAGCAATCAACAATGTGAGCAACCTGGATGAGCGTGAAGCACTCACAATTTTCAGAAGGAATCTGGACCCGGACAACAATGAAAGATATGTCCTTGACCTCATCCACAAGGAGCCACAGAGCCTGGCGGCGGCCTATTCCATGGCAGCCCGGTTCATCAAAGAAACAGATGTCCTTCAAGCTATGAGGATGACCAGACAGGGACTCTCTCCAACCCGGACTGATGACCGTCCAAAAAACAATTTCCACCAAGATAAAAAGTTTAAGCCCAACAGACAAAGCAACTACATCCAAAGCTCCCAGCTTACAGTACCAGCTCTTCTCCCGGACTCTAGTCAAAAGAATGAGTCCGGACAGACCAAACCCAAGCGTGAGCCCAGACCCGAGCCTAATTGGACTCCTCTCAGCCGGGCTCGCGCGGACATTCTTAAAGAGGTACGGGACAAACCATTCTATTACCCTCCCAAACCAATGCTCACAGCCCCAGAAAACCGGTCAGTTCACAAACATTGTGACTACCACGAAACCCACGGGCATACAACCGAAAATTGTCTCTCTCTGAAATTCTTTGTTGAAGACCAAATCAAAAAAGGCAACATGGGGCAGTATGTAGCCCGGAGGGTTGCGGATCGAGGAGAGGGGTCCGGAAAAGACAAGAATGTTGTGAATGTGGTCATGGGAGGATCAAATTCACCTCCGAGAAGCCCGGACTCCGGAGACGAAGTAATGATGGTGCAGGCCTGTCCGGAACAAGTAATAACCTTCAGCAAAGATGACTTTGAAGGCATCAACCCGAACCACAACGAAGCCCTGGTTGTGAGTCTTGACATAGCAGACAATGAGGTCAGAAGAGTCCTCGTTGATAATGGATCTTCTGTCAACATTCTTTTCAAACATACAATGGACCGGATGCAGCTGGGCAGCATAAGAATGAATGATTGCAGGGAGGATCCCCTATATGGATTCGGGAACAACTTGGTCCCCATCCAAGGAACCCTTTATCTACCAGTACTGTTTGGCACTTTCCCGAAGCAGGTTAGCAACCTGGTCAAATTCTATATCATCAACACTCCCTCCTCGTATAATGTCATTTTGGGAAGGCCAGCCTTGACAAAGCTCCAAGCTATAACATCAACCCCACATCTAAAGTTTAAGTTTCCAACACCCGGAGGAATTGGCGAAGTCCGGGGAGATTTCGAGATTGCTAGCAGATGCTATGGCCAGGCCTTGGTCATGGCTGAGACTGACCCGGAGAACAAAAGGAAGGCGAACTCTTACCAGAAGAACATCAGCAGAAAGAAGCACAGGTACAACCAGAAAAAAGAATCCGGAAAGGAAGTCCAAAACATAGAAAATACATCAGCCCAGACTTACCTTGACCAGGTGGTGCAAGCCCGGGTTCAACAATATGTTTCAAAATCAGAAATGGGAAAGGTGGAAGCTGCTGTTGAACTCGAAACCATCGAGTTAGAAGAAGGGAACCCGGAGAGGAAGGTTAAAATTGGAACCGGGCTGGACACCGTATTCAAAAAGGAGTTAACTGAGTTACTCCGGGAGTATGCAGACGTTTTTGCTTGGAGCCCGGACGACATGCCCGGACTCCAGGAGTCAGTTGCTATGCACAGCTTAGATGTTGACCCTAGAAAGAAGCCGGTAAAGCAGAAGAGGAGAAACTTTGCCCCAGAAAGACAAAAGGCAATCGATGAAGAGGTTGAAAAACTTCTCAAAGCAGATATAATTTGTGAAATCAAATATCCGGAATGGCTTGCGAACGTAGTCTTAGTCAAGAAACCAAATGGAAAGTGGCGAATGTGTGTGGACTACACTGATCTAAATGCCGCCTGTCCAAAAGACCCTTACCCACTTCCAAGTATTGACCAGCTCATAGACGCAACAGCCGGGCATGTTATGCTGAGCTTCATGGATGCCTTCTCCGGCTATAATCAAATCAAAATGAACCCGGCTGATATAGCCAAGACTGCATTCATCACACACCGGGCTGTTTATGCCTACAAACTCATGCCATTTGGACTAAGGAACGCTGGGTCCACATACCAGCGAGCCATGGTGGAAATATTCAAGAGTCAGCTAGGAAGAAACCTGGAATCCTACGTTGATGACATGATAGCCAAGTCCACCAAAGTTCAGAACCACATTGCTGACTTGAAGGAATGTTTTGACAACCTAAGGAAGCAAGAAATGAAGCTGAACCCAGAGAAATGCACTTTCGGGGTGGAGGCTGGAAAATTTTTGGGATTCATGATTAGTCAAAGAGGAATTGAAGCTAACCCGGAAAAGATCAAGGCCATAAGAGAAATGAAGGAGCCCCGGACTCAGAAGGACATACAGAAGCTAGCCGGGTCCCTGGCGGCTTTAAGAAGGTTCATCCCTAAACTTGCTGAACGCTGCTTACCTTTTTTTACACTGCTTAAGGGAGCTCAGAAGAAAAAGGAGATTATTTGGAGTCCGGAGTGCCAGAGCTCTTTTGAATCAATTAAAGAATACCTAGCCGAACCACCGGTTTTGACCAAACCAGAACCCGGAGAGCCACTCAGCCTCTATCTCTCTGCAGGAAGCCTGGCTGTGGGGGCAGCTCTAATCCGGGATCATGAAGGCCAGCAGAAACCAGTCTACTATGTGAGCCAAGTGCTCAAGGATGCTGAGATACGTTATCCGAACCTTGAAAAATTTGCTTTCGCTTTGGTAACTGCATCTCGTAAATTGAGACATTATTTCCAAGGGAGAGAGATTAGGGTAATAACTGATCAACCACTCAGGAAAATCATTCACAAACCTGATATCTCGGGAAGATTAGTTAACTGGGCTGTTGAGTTAAGCCAATTCTCCCTCACCTTTGTCCCAAGAACATCAATCAAGGCCCAAGTTCTAGCCGACTTTATTGTGGAATGTTCTTTTCCCGAACCTGTTCACACTTTAGTGGAGACAGAACCCGGGGAAGAGCCCACACCTGATCATGAAACATGGATGTTGCATGTCGATGGCTCATCAACAAGCGAGAGATCGGGAGCCGGACTTGTACTAAAGAGCCCGGACGGTTTTAAGATAAAGCAAGCAATCGGATTTCAATTCCAAGCAACAAACAATCAGGCGGAGTATGAGGCTATTTTAGCCGGACTCCGCCTAGCTCGAAACCTGAGAGTGAAAAAGCTAAAGATTTTCAGCGATTCCCAAATAGTGGTCAAGCAAACAACTGGAGATTATGTCGCCAAAGACCCAATTTTGGGAAGGTACCAAGCCCTGGTTCAAGGTCACCTAGCCGTAATACCACAATTTGAAATAATCCAAGTCAGTAGAGAAGATAACACTGAGGCCGATATTCTATCCAAACTAGTCCAAAATTCAGCAGAATTGGATAGTTCGGTCTACTTTGAAGATTTGGAAAAACCAACGGTGGAGAAAGAAGAAATAATGGAGATAGACGACCAGCCTAGTTGGATGACTCCAATAGTCGTATATCTGGACAAAGGAGAACTCCCGTCTGACAAGAACCAAGCTCAAAGGTTGAAGGCCAAGGCCGCTAAGTTTTTTCTGGAAGATGGAATGCTCTATCGCCGGACTTACTCTGCACCAATTTTGAAGTGTGTTGGACCGGTGGAAGCTACATATTGTTTGGAAGAAGTTCATGAAGGCATATGTGGTGACCATATGGCTGCCAAAGCCCTGGCACACAAGATTATCAGACAAGGTTACTACTGGCCAACAATACACAATGATGCTGTAGATTTCGTGAAAAAGTGTAAGAAGTGCCAACTGTTCAGTAATGTACCAAGACAGAGCCCGGTCATGCCTTCTTCAGTCCTGTCTCCAATACCATTCGCAGTCTGGGGAATTGACATCATGGGTCCCTTCCCCCGGGCTAAAGGTGATCTGAGATATTTGCTAGTGGCAATTGATTATATGACCAAGTGGGCTGAAGCTAAGGCAATGAGAACAATCAACCAGCAGGATTGCATCCGGTTTATGGACAACATCCTAATGAGGTTCGGGCTACCAATGGTCCTAATTTCTGATAATGGGCCACAATTTGTGGGATCCGAGTTCGAAGGCTACCTGAAAGAAAGGGGAATTAAGCACAAAAAGTCATCAGTTGCATACCCAAGAGGAAACGGCCAAGTTGAAGTTACAAACCGGATTTTGCTTAGAGGAATCGAGAAGAGACTACAGGAAAGCAAGAATAAGTGGCCCGAGGAGCTGCCAAACGTGTTATGGGCATACAGGACTAGTCCCCGGACTAGCACTGGTGAAACCCCATTCAAACTTGCCTACGGCACTGAAGCTTTACTACCAATTGAAGTGGGAAATCCTTCCCACCGGGCCATAAATTTTGAAGAAATAGCTAATGAAGAAGGGTTGCAGACTAACTTGATTTTGATTGACGAAGTCCGGGATCAAGCTATTGAGAGGATGGAAAAATACAAGGAAAAAACTAGAGAGTATTTTGGGAAGAAGGCCCGGGTTAAAAACTTTCAAGTTGGAGACCTGGTCCTTCGTGATACGGAGGCGTCTGATCCTACCAATACCGGAAAACTCATGCCAAGATGGGAAGGACCCTACAAGATAATGGAGGTAATCCGGCCCGGAACATACAAGTTGGTTCATATGGATGGATCTGAGGTCCCCAATACTTGGCATGGCCTTAGACTCCGAAAATTCTACCAGTAAGAGGATTGCAGCGACCGGATAAAGAATAAGGAGCTCCCAAAAGCCCAGATTAGAATAAGAGCTTTGTATTCCTGATTTTTCTATAAATAAATCCGGTCTCATTGTTTTGTTTTCCTTTCATATTATCATGTCTTTTTTAATTTCCAGTAGAATTCAATTTCTTGTAACAACCCTGGCTCAGAGCCATAGGCATATCACGAAGCCAGGGTCCCCAGCAATATGCAAATAAAGAGTCCGGCTCAGAACCAAGCCATGAGACCGGACTCACGAGCAATACGCAATTAAACTAAATTCTTAGATTCTATTCTAAGTACAAAATCAAGAGTCCGGCTCAGAACCAAGCCATGAGACCGGACTCACGAGCAATATGCATCAAACAAGAATCTTAGATCCTATTCTAAGTACTAAATCAAGAGTCCGGCTCAGAACCAAGCCATGAGACCGGACTCACGAGCAATATGCATCAAACAAAAATCTTAGATCCTATTCTAAGTACTAAATCAAGAGTCCGGCTCAGAACCAAGCCATGAGACCGGACTCACGAGCAATATGCATCAAACAAAAATCTTAGATCCTATTCTAAGTACTAAATCAAGAGTCCGGCTCAGAACCAAGCCATGAGACCGGACTCACGAGCAATATGCATCAAACAAGAATCTTAGATCCTATTCTAAGTACTAAATCAAGAGTCCGGCTCAGAACCAAGCCATGAGACCGGACTCACGAGCAATATGCATCAAACAAAAATCTTAGATCCTATTCTAAGTACTAAATCAAGAGTCCGGCTCAGAACCAAGCCATGAGACCGGACTCACGAGCAATATGCATCAAACAAAAATCTTAGATTCTATTCTAAGTACTAAATCTAGAGTCCGGCTCAGAACCAAGCCATGAGACAGGACTCACGAGCAATACGCATCAAATGAAAATCTTAGACTATACTCTAAGTACTAAATCTAGGGTCCGGTTCAGAATCACGTCATGAGACCGGACCCATGAGCAACATAAATTTAGCAGAGGAATGCACAATACCAAAAACATCAGAGGCAGGATTGCAAACGATAGTATAAAGAAATTAGAGCAAGTAAAGAGACCCGGGCTGGCCGTACAACCCGGAAACATCCCCAAAAGTTTGGACCAAAAAACAGCAAATAGAAGTTACGTTACAGAGATCCCAAATACAAAATGTTCAAAACACATGATAAGTTAATCTTCAACAGGTTTGGTTGGGGAGGGCACAATCGGATTGGAAGGATGAGGGAGGAAGCTCGGATTGGGGCCATCATAAGGCTGAGGCTCTCCTTTCCCCTGCTCGATTGAGAGCTTGGCAGCCAGGAATTCACCAATAAAAGAATCCCAGTCAGCAGCAGGATCGGTTTTGATATGCCTTTCAGCAACAAGCCAAGCCCGGAGAATCTCAGGGGCAGCAGCATCCGCGATAGATTGGTCATACTCCGGACCTTCTTTGAATTCCGCCACAGCAGCTTCACGGGACTTGGTTTCTCCAAGAAGGAGTTGTTTGTTGAGTGCATCCAACTCATCGGCTTTCTTCTCAACCTTCGCCATGTCAGCTTGAAACCCGGATAGCTTGGAAGTGAACTCCGATTCCTGCTCGGCATTTTTGGCTTTTATAGAAGCATTCTCCAATTCAAGGTCTCGAATCCGGGCATCCTTTTCATTAGCGAACTCCTGGGCAGATTTCCTCTCAGTAGTAATAATGCTAGCAAGCGCGCTGATTAAGCTACCGGTCTACAAAACAAAAATCAAAATCAACAAAGCAAAAGAGAAAATGACAAAACACAAGGACCACTTTCAACAAGAAAAAACTTACATGTCCCCAGTAGCCAACAAGACGTTTCAAGCAAGCATTGCTACCAGAGTTCTCCATCTCCTCAAAGTCAGTATCAGTGGGAATATCAGCACAGATGTTGGCTAACTGTTCCAGGGAATAATTCCCAACTCGGAAGGGTTCCTTGTCCGGACCTCTCCCTTCACCATCAGCAGTGATCTTATCAATAGTAACTTTCGCCTTGGCGGGGGGCTTCTTGCCCACATGAATCTTCCTCTTCTTTGTGGAACGAGGCTCCAAGTCCTCCACTTGCTCCACATCAGCAACGTCAACATCAATCACAGGCTCGGGTGCTTGGAAATTCGGGGCGGCTGATTCTGCAGCACCCTCCCTTAGTGCATGGGAGCCCGAACCTCCAACATCGCCCGGACTTTTGGTGGAATGAACGCCACCAAGCTTCCTGAAAGAGGCAGCAAGAGCATTGGAAGACATGATGCCGTAGAGTTCGGGTTTGAAAAAAGGCAGACCTGCGAAAAGCAAAAGCATATTAGTAAATCAATAATAGTAGTCCGGATTACAAAAAGGAAGAGTTACAACAACTTACATCCAAGCTCAAACAACTTATCATGTTTCATGAAACTATCCTGAGTCATTTGAAAACCAAGGCATTCACAAAACCTGTGAATCTGAGCCAAGGCTTCTCCCTCAAGGACATAGGTATCAAAAACCTCGGCCTCAACTCCGGATGCTATATAAGGCATGAATTCCAAATCAAAACCTTTCAAAAAGATCACTTCTCCATGCCAAAATTTCAGAGTAGACTGCTGAATTACGGGTTTAGCAGTGCCAGAAGGATATCCGCATTCTTCGGCTCGGAACCGGATCTCATATAACGGTTCCTTATTAGACTGGACTAGTTTAAATAGTTGATGGAAGAGTCGAAGTGTGGGCTGATATCCCATCTTGTCACAAGACGCCAAGAACCAAGTTATCCACTTGACCCCATTGGGAGTAATTTGCATTATGGAAATTCTATAAACATATTTACAAAGGTGTTTGACAAATTGATGGCACCTGGGATTCCACCCGGACCGAAGAGTCTCCAACCACACTCCAACATAACCATCTTTCGGTCTATGGTAGATCCTCTCCCCGGACCTAGGCCATCTCCAGCTAATCTCAGGCCCCAAGTGAAACGCAGCCCGGACCAATTTGTCCATTTGAATATCTGGGAGGTTTGCAAATTTTTCTTTCAACGGGTAAGGGGCTTCGCTAATACCCATGTTGGAAAAAGAGGCATCCAATTCGGACTCATTGTATGGTCCGGGATGGCCAAACTCTTGATGATTCCTATAGCAGGCACTAAGATCCCTATAGTAAAATTGTTGTTCTATGGCTGGGTCTTTCTTCACAAAAAAATAGCTGGTATCCGACCAGTATCCATCCGGGGTACTTAGTACACCACCACGGGGAGGCTCATGGACAAAAAGTTGGGTTACTAATGGGCCGGATTGTTTCTTCTTTTTTGCCATTCTACACCAAAACAATTCTACAAAATCCGGATTAGAAGTGGTTGGGGATTCGGTACAATTCGAAGGGTCAGAAAGGGGAATGAGTACGCGACGGGATCGAGACTTAATCCGAACCATAAACCTAGAAAGATCAATTTGAAGTAAGTTTTATTATCTCAGTATGGATTACGTATTCTCAATTAGGCAAATCCTACATAGCAGTCATCCAATATCTATACCTTACAATAACCAGGTCAAAAACCAACCAAATAGTAAACCAGTCAAATGATTCGGATTAAACCAAATCCGGATTATATACAAAACCACAGAAACTCAAATCGTCAAAAACAACTAAACCCAAACACATACTGCCAAAGCAAGATCAAAATACACATACATATAGACATCCTTACACAATCCCCAAACCAAGAACACCAAGAACACAGAAACCCAGAAACTCAAATAGCCCAAATCACAGTTTTATAACACATGCAACCAAAATCGTGACCAAATTGAAACAAACAAGTCACCACAACACAAAGACAAACAGCAATATCGAATAGGACCATAAACTATTCGAAACCACAAATCAGAATATGAACAGTTAGAGCAGAGGGGAAGATATGGAGCGGAAAGGAAAAAAGCAAAGTAAAAAGCAAAGGGAATCAGGAAACTTACAAAGAAGCAGGAGAAAAAGGATGGCTTCAAAAGATTGATCCTTCACCGGAAAGCGGTTCGCAGAAGCGTCGGAAAAAGCAAGAAATGAAGAGGGTTTTTCGAGACAGAAGTAAAAGAAAAAGAAATGAACTGTTGGGAGGCATTTATAAAGGACACCCCTAGAAGGACAGGTGGCAGAATCCCATTGGCTGCCAAAAAATAAAGAACAATAAGAAAATACAAAATGAAGAAAAGACAGGAGTAATAATGGTGACAGCAGGCTACGTCTGTTCCCAAGGTAGAAAAGGGCAACACCTTTTCAAAGCAAAAGGGGGGAAAAAATTGAAATCGTTTCGTATTCCAGAACGGCCGAAATTTCATACGGTCCGGATTCGGTCATTTCATTACCATCCCCTGCAGTCAGGCTTGTAACTTAACACCGGATTGCCATCCTTGATAACAATCCGGGTTGGGGGCAACAATCAAGCCACGAATTTTTTCTAAGTTACCCAAGGCCTACAGCTTTGGACTTGAGAAAGAACCATGACTTACTCTTAACTCCGGATTGCCATTCTTGATAACAATCCGGGTTGGGGGCAACAATCAAGCCAGGAATTTTTTCTAAGTTACCCAAGGCCTACAGCTTTGGACTTAAGAAAGAACCAAGACTTCCTCTTAACACCGGATTGCCATCCTTGATAACAATCCGGGTTGGGGGCAACAATCAAGCCAGGAATTTTTTCTAAGTTACCCAAGGCCTACAGCTTTGGACTTAAGAAAGAACCAAGACTTCCTCTTAACACCGGATTGCCATTCTTGATAACAATCCGGGTTGGGGGCAACAATCAAGCCAGGAATTTTTTCTAAGTTACTCAGAGCCTTCGGCTTTGAACTTAAGAAAGAACCATGACTTACCCCTAACACCGGATTGCCATCCTTGATAACAATCCGGGTTGGGGGCAACAATCAAGCCAGAAATTTTTTCTAAGTTACTCAGAGCCTTCGGCTTTGGACTTAAGAAAGAACCAGGACTTCCTCTTAACACCGGATTGCCATCCTTGATAGCAGTCCGGATTCGGGGGCAACAATCAAGCCAGGAATTTTTTCAAAGTTACCTAATAAGGAATTTCTACTCCCCCATCCAGAAAATCTGAATAAGGGAGTGGGGGGCAAATGATAGGCTATGTATAGCCCGGATTACCATTACAGTCATGGCTCGCCTCCTAGTCCAGACTCATCGGGGAGTCATGACCTAGGTACCAGTCCGGACGCATTGCCAGGCTATGGCTCAAGCTTTAAGTTTAACTACCTCCTGGCGACAAAGGCAACATCCTGTGTGAGAAAATCTACACCTCGTTACGTGACATGTCTAGGTCATTGATAGGCTATGTATAGCCCGGACCCGTCCTGGACCCCGGACTCATATCTCAATCAGGGTCCACCAACTAGTCTGGATTCCTGTTCTGTCATGACTCACCTTCAAGTCCTAGCCCGTATCGGAGTCCTGACTCATCTACTAGTCCGAACTCGTATCGGAATCCGGACTCACCTACAAAACTCGAGCTCACAGGTTGGGCTTAAGTTCAGAGTTTAATCCATCCCTGGCGACAAAGGCAATAACGCACATGAAGACTACACATCGGTACGTGACGTGGTTAGGCCATGACCGATGGCCACACCTGGTGACGACACGTAAAGATTCCTAATGATTGGGATAATTATTTCCTATTTAAACCACACGCCAGCAGGAGCCCGGCACACGCTGCCACAATCCATCACCTGGACACGTGCAATCCATCAACATCACCCAGGTGTCCTACCTACCTAGGATTCAACGCTCATGATTGCAGGTATAACCCCTAAACCCTAATCCTGGACCTATATATAGACCAAGGAGGAAAGGTGCAGGGGGACATTCTCTTTTAGACACCTAACCTATACACACACCCTCCATATTTAGATTTCTCTATATTCCTGTCATCCTTTCCAAAGCCGTTACTTATTCTCACGCCGGAGGCGCCGCCAGGGTCCAAACCCCCCTCCGGTGTTGTTTTGCAGAGTCCCAACCGCAGCGACACCGCTTCCAGGCGTGGGATCGGCCGGGAAGGTCCTAGATCGGGATTTGGAGTTATCAATCTAAATACTCCAAGGCCTAGATTAAAATATTAAATTACTGAAAATATGTACAAGTAATAAGTATTCAAATTATTTTTTTATTAATAAGTAAAATAATGGATAAATGGGGCATAAAAGTACCAAAGTACCAAATTTAGTTATTACAGTAGCAAATTACCAAATTTAGTTATCACAAAATTTGGATTCGATTCCCTATAACTACGTGATTAAACAAGATTTCTTTATTTGATTTGATTTTTTTGGTTTAACCTAGTTCGATTTTTATTAATATTTTAATTTCGACCGGTGATTTGCACGTATTATTTATCAGCTAATATAAATGTATGTATATAACAAATAAATTATTATTTAATTATGTAGTTATAATGATACTATGTATTAGGTGTAAACCAAATTACGTGTAAACCAACAAAGAAGTAAGCTTATATTAATACTAGCTAATAACTCATGTTCGATATTAAAATATTAATATTAATAAATTATTAATAACTAGCATGAGCCAAAATTAAAATATTAATATTGAGAAATTATTAATAAATATTGTCAAAAGAATATACTTGTAGAGAATTGAATGATAAAAATATATAATAAATGAATAATATTCAATTATGTAATTATAGACAATTGAACCTTTGATGAAACTAATGAAATTAAAAGAAAGAAGCTAATGAAATTAACTCTTCTATAAATACGTAGTTGTAAGGAATTAAATCTTGAGAAACTAAAGAATTTAAAATAAATAAATAAAACTTGTGTAACTACCTAGGAATCGAATCCGGGTTTAGTAATAGTCAAATTTAGTATTTAGTACCGGACATTAAAGTAAATAAATAAATTATGTAGTTGTAAGAAATTTTAAGGAATCTAACTCTTGCATAACTAAGTAGTTAGGAGGAATGAAACCCAAGTTTAATAATATGGAAATTTGATACTGCTTGTCATTTACACGTTGTTTTCCTTGTTAAGAAAGAGTATAGATTTAATATAGATGCATACTTTTCTTTTTTCTTATTTCTTACCACAGGCATATGAGACATGGTCGGGATAATAGCAAGGATCGATCGTGGATTCGCACCTCATGTGTCCGATTTCTGATTGAACTCTGTCACAATATGAGTCTTCACAATATGAGTCTTCACAATATGAGTGTTGAAGACGAAGAACCGAACAATTTAGACAGTAGAAGTACTTGAATGGAAGTTCAAATCCGTAGTTAATCTTGTAAATATCTTGAGTGTCCAAGAAAGATGTTTGATTAATATTAGGCCACGAGGTTGACACCCAAGCTGTTTTCCGAATCTTACAAGTGTTCTCTACTTCAGACGAATCCATCTTGCCGATAACAACATACGAGGACACTGATGAGGAGCAGGGAGGGGCAGGTATATATCGAGTCGAGGAATTCACAGGAGCTGGGCAGTCTACAAATGTTATTGGCGTATTATATTCCCTGATGGGGGAGAATGGTTTATGTTTCTGAATCCAATACCATTCGTATGAGAAAGTTTGAAGAGAAAAATTCGACGAACAGGAATTGTTCTCTTTCGAAAATACAAGCCTAACAGAAGATTTTTCGTAATTAATAGCTTCCACATGAAACACCCGCTTCTCATCTGATTCATCTATATCTTGCCAGGTTAACAGAGGAAATTGTAATGAAGTACGATTATTGTGAGAGAAGAGCTCATAGCTAAAATTTTGACAATTATGGTGCTGGCCTTTGAGATAAAAGGGGCAGCTTATGTTATGGAAATTACTGAAAGAAGAAGAATTATCTGATGCAAATGCTTTGCTGTAGCTACTGCTGCACGACACCAATATCTGCCACGCTATAATAATGACTAGTAACAAGGAAGATGACATTCTTTAGTTTGGACTGTGTGTCGGTGACGAACCAACTTTTTTTAGAACAACCACCTTCCAGCTATTTACCTAGACAATGGTGGTTCGCTCCTGAATATAAAATAATTATTTCTGAAGCAACTCCTGAATCTCAATTGCTCTCTATATCTTTATTTTATATTCATACTATCACCCCCGTTTAAAACATTATTTTATGAATATCTATTAACTTGTTACGACAAAATTTAAACTATTCTTGAAGTTGATAAATTAGATTTTATATTTTACCATTGTGATTTGAACCACAAACTTCTATTAATGCAGAATTATAATTCCTGTAAAGCACTTCAAATTTTAGTAATTTATATTTTATTTTTGACTTTTTGATACTTTTTATTCTTTTAGTAATCTTTTTATGATTAGATAATACCGTTATTTATAATTTTTGAAAATTAATATTATATCGGTTAACTTTAATTGGTTGTTGGTGATATTTGAAATCTATATCTCTTTATACAATGATATAATTCTAAGTTAAATTTAATTGTTAACGGAGAAATTTGGTAAAAATAAATTTGATGAGGGTTGTGGGAATTGTGGTGGTATTGTGGTGGTTGTTGACGATGGTGGACGATGTATGACGTTAGGGTTAAGTGATTTGGGGTGACTGAGAAAGAATTGGTTGTAATTAAAATTGAAGGGAAAGTTCTCTCTTTTTCGCAAGGATCGCATCGTATCGATACAATATGTGTACGTACTCTATTTATAAGGATTAAACTAAACGTAGTTTAAAAAAGATCAAATCAAGCCGCCGCCCAAATGAGAGTCGACCCCCTGCCACCATAGCCGCCGTCCTCCCCCTTTTTCTCCATCTACAGCTTCGTTTCCCCATCAATCCATTCTCCAATCCTCCTCTCAATTATCTAAATCTTTTGTTCCAGTTTTTGTTCAATAAAAATCGAACCAAAACCAAACATCTGGAATTTATTTCTCAGATCTATCTTGATTTTGAGTCCGATTCTGCAAATAAAAAATACCTTTAGATTCAAATTCTCCTCCTTAACATCATACCAAAATTTGGTGTCATTCTGAGGTCTTTAAATTTTTGGTGTTAGTCTCGCCTATTGGCGTGTGTCTGGCTTGTTACCCTTTTATTGGGATGTTAAGGTATGTTCTTTTGATGTTGGTATGTGTTTTGTTCCTCGTTACTTTGAAAATGATTTATGTGGTTTTGTGGGAGATCTGTAATCCGTGCATTGGATTTGGGCTGGTGTCGGATATTGCAAGAGCGTACTTTTCACAACTAAAATTTGTTCATCTTATGAGATCTTTCACCCGCGGCATGTCTATAGCTGGTTTTCGGTATGTAGATAGCTGGGGTGTGTCTGAACATTGGGCTACAGGTGGTGCGTACGTGAAGGTCATTTGTGATATTACTGGTTCCATGATTGGTGCATGGTTGATAGATCGGGAAGCCATTTTAATCTTTTCTAGTTCAAAGAATTTAGAAATTCATGATGTTAAACAGTCTGAAAACATAAACGGCTATTTGTTTAGCTCGTTTATTTGTTTCTATTCAGGTTGTAGTGTCAGTTCAGGGGTTTGTCCTGGCTGTGATTCCGTTGATGCAAGTTAATAAAATCTCTTTGTTTGTCAAAAAAAAAAAAAAATACTAAACGTAGTTTTTGGAAGGAATTTACCTAGATGGACTAGATTTTCTTCCTTAGAGGACCCATAGGAACGAGACCACCGCCTTTAGTGGAATAGTCCCAGGCCTTTAGAGCCAACTATTTTCTCGAAGCGTGGTGGTCAAGTTATTGATCCGAAAATATCGAACTCAACGCACACCTTGAACCATCGACGTGGCTTTTTCAGTCTTGGTCATCATTTTGGTGGACACCGCTTTGGAGAGGCCTTAAGTAGTGAACGATGTTGGTGATGAAGTTGAGCCTGGCACAATAAGATTCATTTATGTGCTAATAGTCTTCATCGCCCCACGAATATGCGCGCTATTGGAGATATAGTCTTGTGTCAGAAAATGATTCTTATAATGTTGATTGCTTGACCTTAACCTTTGATGGGGGAGGTTGAAGCTGTTGAAATGAGAGATAATCGTTGAAATGCGACACCTTTGATATCTTCATTCTTTCATAATAATTTTTTCACTAGGCACATTTTTCAACAAAAACCATTACGAATTGTATCCTAATAATAAATGTAAAAGAGTTAATATGGTTTTGTAGTTTGATTTCAGACATATTACTAATAATTATAGTAATCCAATTTTTTTTTAATATTTACTATAGATTTAATGTTTAATATTTAATAATTCAAAATTTTGAGAAAATTAGAAAAATAAATTGTTACTATTGAGAGACACCACCTCACCGTTCCTGTCTTCTATTTTATATAGGTATATCGCTTATAGTATTGAATAAAAATTAGATTATTGTTGAATTGTACAACTTATTTCAAAAATTATGAACGGGGTTTGTAAATATCATTTTGCAATTTTTTCATAAATAATTAAATTAAAATTAATTATATATAGTATAATAAAGTTATTGAATGAAAATATATAGACAATATTAAATTTAATAATTTTAAAATTAACAAAAATGTGAAATTTCATGCAAAAATACAATAACAACCAAAATAATATAGCTTAATGTTAATAAAACAAAGTATCATGAACTTAGTGGGGTTTGCAGATTTTATTTTATATTTTACAAAAGGAATTAAAATATAATTTAATTGACAAAGATACAGAAAATGCTATATATTCTGATGTCTTTTCCATACAAACAAGCTCCTGTATTTATAGGTACAACATAGCTAAACTAGAGCTACAAATCACCAACCAAATCCCCTAATGTCAGCCTACCCAACAAATCCCTGAATATCAGGCTCTAAATCAGCCTACAAAATCACTTAATATCAGCTGAATACAACTGTGTTATCTATGCAGATTTACAGCTGGTACCTATGTAATCTACAACATAAATATACACTCAATCTGATAAATAATATTGACATCCCCCCTCAAATTGATGCTGGTAAATCTAGCAGCAGCAATTTGCCACTAAGAAACTGGTGTCGTTGGCGCGTTAAAGCTTTTGTGAAAACATTAGCTGTTTGAATATTAGTGTTAATATGAGGAAGTTTGATAATACCACGAGTAAATGCATCTCTAATATAATGACAATCCACTTCAATGTGTTTTGTGCGCTCATGATACACCGGATTGGAAGCAATTTGAATGATGCTTTTGTTATCAGCATGGAGTGGAGTAGATTAATCTGAGGCACTCCAAGCTCAGAAAGAAGGCCACGTAACCATACAATTTCGGAACAAGCTGCAGACATGGCTCTATATTCTTACTCGGTGGAAGATTTAGAGATGTGGTCTTGCTTCTTACACTTCCATGAGATCAAGGCATCTCCAAGAAATACACACCATCCAGTTATAGATCTTCTAGTGTCCGGGCAACCAGCCCAATCAGCATCACTATATGTTGTCAAATGAAGATCAGATTGTGTGGGAAAAAACAGTCCATGGGTAGGCGACCCAATTAAATAGCGAATAATACGCTTAACTGCAACAAGATGAAGATGTCGAGGTGATTGCATGAATCTGCTAACAATATGGACAGCATATGAGATATCAGGTCTCGTGATAATCCAGTAAATAAGGCTACCAACCAACTGTCTGTATAAATAAGGATTAGGCAGAAGCTCCCCTTCATCTTTTCGATATTTGACATTCACTTCCATTGGACTATCAACAACAGTAGCCTCCTTCAAACCAGCCAACTCAATAACATCTTTGATATATTTATGTTGATTCAGGAACACTCCTTGATCTCGAGAATGAACTTCTAGACCCAAAAAATAATTAAGATTCCCAAGATCTTTCATTTGAAATGTACAATGTACTATGCAACATATTCTTAAGCTTTGATATTAGCACAGAGTCATCACCAGTGATGATAATATCATCGACATAAACCAAGACAAAGACCATACCCGCCGATGTCTTATGAAAGAATAGAGATGAATCATATTGACTTTGTATAAAAGAGAAGTTGATAAGAGTACTACGAAACTTATCAAACCATTCTCTGGGAGACTGCCTCAACCCATACAACGTGCGTCTTAACCTGCAAACTTTGTGAGGAGCTATCCATGCCATACCATGTGGAAGTTTCATGTAAATTTCCTCTTTGAGATCCCCATTTAAGAAAGCATTTTTCACATCCATTTGATGTAAAGGCCAATATTTAGAAGAAGCAACATCAATAATGGTTCTTACTGTGGTCATCTTAGCAACTGGCGCAAATGTCTCTTCATAGTTAAGGCCATATTACTGTTTATTTCCAAGTGCAACCAGTCGAGCTTTGTATCTATCTAAGGAGCCATCAGACTTGAGTTTCACACTATAAACCCACTTACTACCAATTGGCTTGACATTTGGAGGTAAGGAAACAATGTCCCAAGTATGATTTTCTGCAAGAGCTTGAAGTTCTGTTTCCATTGCTTGTTGCCAACACTCATGTTCCATGGCCTGTTTATAACAAGTAGGAATAGAAATAGAAGACAAAGTAGTGGACATGGCTACTTGGTTTGAAAAACCATACCTGTCAGGTGGTCTTGAATTTCTAGAGCTTCTCCGAAGAGGAGGATGATCATTGACAGCAGATACAACAGGATCAGATGCTTCAGGAAGATTCAGAGGGGCCAAAGTGCGTCTGTTATAAACATGACCAGGTTTAAATCTTTCTTTAGGTGTTGATGACTCGGGAAAATGTGGCAATATAGCTATAGATGAAGGTTCAGAAATCATTTTTGTGCTAAAGAATGGTTGATTTTCAAAGAAAATCACATTTCTAGATACACGAATTCGACGAGCATTAGGGTCATAGCAAAGAAAACCTTTTTGAGGGCCACCATATCCTAAGAAAGAACACTTGACAGATTGGGCACTAAGTTTATTCCTTTCATGTGGTTGAAGATGAACGAAACAAACACATCAAAATATGTAGATTAGAATAATCCGGTGCATGTTTAAACAATCGAAAGTAAGGTGATTCGTTGTTTAAGGTGGGAGATGGTAATCTATTAATCAAATAGACAGCGACGAACAAAGCTTCACACCAGAATTGAGACGGTACAAAAGACTCGATAAGAATAGTGCGAACAACATCAAGAAGATGACGGTTCTTTCTTTCAGCCACACCATTTTGTTGTGGAGTTGAAGGACAAGAACGTTGAGATATAATCCCATGATGCTGAAGGAAAGATTGGAATTCATTGGACATGTATTCACCACCTGAATCAGATTGTAAGATTTTGACCTTAGTAGAAAATTGTGTTTCAATTAAAGCATGAAAGGTTTTAAATACATGAAAAACCTCACTTTTAGATCGAAGAAAATATACCCAAGTAAAACGAGTGAAATCGTCTATAAAAATAATAAAATATTTGTAATGTTGATGAGAAATCACAGGTGTAATACCCCATACATCAGTATGTACGAGTTCAAAAGGTGTGGTGGTGCGGGATTTATGTAGTGGAAAAAGAAGTGTTTTGCTTTTGCCAAGTTTACAAGATGCACAATCAACAATATCTTTATTTGAAGAAGTTGGAACTTTATTCCCAAGTAGACCTGATTTAAGAAAAACATTGAGAACATGAGGATTCGGGTGACCCTACCGTTTATGCCACACTTGATTATTGCATTCAACAGCATTACAAGAAACTTTATTTGACACTAGAGAGGGTGATGGAAGTAAAGGAAACAGATGTCCCACTTTAGGTCCCTTCGCGATCATCTTCCCGGACATTTGATCCTGCATAAGGCAGCCAGATTTTGAGAATTGAACAGTACAATTGTTGTCAACTAATTGACCAATAGATATAAGATTAGTGGACAACTTTGGAGACACGAAGACATTATTTAGAGAGCTTGAAATATCACCAACGGCAGTTATAGGTAAAGAGTTACCATCGACAGTTTGGATTTGAAGGTTTCCTTTATATTTTTGAACATTATTTAGAGGTGATGTTGAGCTAGTCATGTGATTTGAAGCAGCAGAATCAAAATACCAAGGCTTATGAGCAGAATTTTTGTTACCTGAGATGCCTAAGGTTGAAAAAGCATTAACTATCATTTGCTGGATCATTTCAGGAGTAACAGAAGACTGACCAAAATTAGGAGCATTTGAGGATCCAACTGAGACGTTGTAGGCAGTTCCAGATTTCTTCGGAGGCCAGATGGGACAATCTTTGATGATATGCCCCGTCTTCTTACAATAATTGCAGAACTTTTTAGTGAAATTTGCAGCAATATGTCCGAATTCTTTACAGCTATAACACTGGATATTACTCATATCTCTTCCACCGCTATGCTTTCCTTAGGCAGCGTAGGCAACTGGAATTGGAGCAGTATTCTGAGATTTTTGCTCGATGAAAGTTTGTGTTACAAGCCTTTGTTCTTCACGAAAGAGCTCACCTATGCAAATATCCATTGAAGGAACCGGATCCCTGTTCATGAGGTTGGACCTGATAGGCTCGAAATCTCCTCTTAATTTCATCAAAAACTGGTCATGTTTGCTAGTCTCGTGCACTTTTTGGACAGCAACAAGTCCTTCAGAAGACACACTTTCGTACACAATATCTGTGTACTCACCCCACAAATTCTCAAATGAAGAATAAAACTCCTGGATTGTCATGCTTCCTTGATTGAGTTGTCCTAACTCGAGTTCTAACTGAAAACGTCGGGCTGCATTGCTTTGGTTGTAAACTTTCTTCAAGTAACCCCACATTTGTTTAGAAGTCTTGTAAGGCTTGAGATTAAGAAGCATGGAGGGTTCCATACTTCCAAGAACCCAAGACATAATTTGAGCATCCTTTGCTTCCCATTTCGCAAGTTGCTCCTTTTCTTTTTTGTCGGGTGCAGGAATTGTTCCATCAATATGACCCCATAGTTCTTTTCCCTTGACAAGAATCTGAAATTGAAAAGCCCAGACAGAGTAGTTCTTCCCATTAAATCGAACAAGGAAGTGGTCGGAACGCTCTAATGACATGATTTGATTGAAGACAGAAACTAGGAGATGAAGTCCAAGAAAGATAAAAACCAAGAGCAGAAATACACTATGATTTTGAAGCTAGACAAGAATCAAAATAGAAGATATGATTTTTTTAACTAATAAGCTCTGATACCATGACAAAGATACAGAAAATGCTATATATTCTGATGTCTTTTCCATATAAACAAGCTCATGTATTTATAGGTACAACATAGCTAAATTAGAGCTACAAACAACCAAATCCCCTAATGTCAGCCTCTATATCAGCCCAAAAAATCCCTGAATATCAGGCTCTAAATCAGCCTACAAAATCATTTAATATCAGCTGAATACAACTGTGTTATCTATGCAGATTTACAGCTGGTACCTATGTAATCTACAACAGAAATATGCACTCAATCTGATAAATTATATTGACATTAACCTGGTATAAAGAGACTCATAAATCTATACTATTATATTAAAGCCGAAACATTAAAAAATTTGTTCGATCGGTCATTCGATATTTGTGCCGATTAACGGACCTACTTGTAACAATTTATTTATAATCCATTATATTTTTCAACTAAAATACATTATTTGTTCTAACTTTTCTAACTAAAACACTCATTTTTAAAAAATAACACGGGTAACATATATATAAAATGATAATATTATTTATCATTTTAAATAGAGTAAACTTCAAAGCGGTGGCCGAACTTTACCAGTTTTTACATATTGATGGCCAGAATTTCAAATTTGTAATACGGTGGTTGAATATTACTTTTACTTTTCAAAAAAGGTGGCTACAGACCACCTTTTTTAGTATTTTTTTTTTAAAAAAAGTGGCCTCTGACCATTTTTTTTGAAGAAAAAGAAGTACTATCTGGTTACTATATTGCAAATTTAAAATTTCGATCACCAAATTGTTAAATGAAATTAAGTTGTGCCACAAGTTTGTAATTTACTCTTTTATATGTCAATGCTACAAAAAGACTGAAGAATTAGAAACAATTGTTGATAGTCACTTCTGTAGAACTGTCACCTCCTTGTTGAATATTGTTATCTTTGAGCAAATACAGTCCATGTCCTCTCTACCAATTTCTAGAGTTGTCTTTCCTGAATGGCCCTGAAACAGGTATCAGCAACAAACACAACCTGATACGTAGTTTCAAGAAGCAACTTGGAGATAGACATTAAGTTATAGGCAAAAGAAGGCACATATAGCACATTGGTAAGTTTAAGTTGAGAATTAAGAACTGTACGTATTTTCCACATGAGTTATAACATAGCTCCATTGGGCAATTGTAAAGATGCATCACATGGTTGAACATCTTGAAGTAATGGGCTAGTTTGGCTATTCGTTTGTGAGTCAACTTATAGCTTAAAAGTCCATGAGTGAATGGTGTTTGTATACTTAACTTATTAACTCAATTTATAACTTATGTGGTGATAAGTTGAAAGTTAGTAGTAACATACTTTTATCCCAACTTATTTCATATTATTTGATTTTTTTGCTTTTCAAAATAATTTATATGTTTTCATTTGTGTTTTTAAATGACTTTTTAATTTAAAATGCATAAATTGAATTTATTAAAAGTTTAATAACTTATAAATTAATTTATCCAAACATCTATGTAACTGTTATGGAATAAAACTAGGGTGTATTTAATACATATATTTATTGCTAGGGTTTGGGAGCTTCGAGCTTTAATGGCTGCTCTTGTTGTCGGGGACTAACTCGATCCTAAAAAGATGCCTACGTATCTCTAGTATTTAGAGAATCAAGCTAATAAAACGCAGTTCTTGGTGTTGCCCTCGGGGCTATGGCGGCAGGGGCACACCAAGGACGTAGTGACTTGTATGTCCTTATTCGAGGATGAAGTCTAAAACGTAGTTCTGAGATGATGGGTCAGACCCTTTATATAGGCGTTTAGAAGCCTAGTGGATAAGTATTAATTTCCTTGAAGGATAAATCTTATCCTTGACGGTGGATAAGTATTATCACTTTCTTGAAGGATAAATCTTATCCTTGACAGTGGATAAGTATTATCACTTTCTTGAAGGATAAGTCTTATCCTTGACGGTGGATAAGGATTAATTCTAGATCCTTCCTTGTAGGAGTTGTTTCCATATCATAACGGACTTGTATTGAAACAAGCCCAATTGTATTAGAATAAGCCTGTATTGGACGTCTCCTAATACAGGTTGTACTTCTAGCCCAAATATTAATTACGAAATTAATATTTAATTAGAGTTTCAGGCCTTATTAATGGGCCTTATTTATGGACCAACTAGGTTTAATTAATGCAATATTGATCATGTCTTTAGAGTTATTTTTAACCCATATCATTTGCCCCCCAACTTCTATGATAATGTACTAGGATTTCATAGAAGTTATACCGGTCTTTTTCGAGACTTGGGGTCTTTTTATCCCTTACCTGGGGCTTACTACCCTTTTTTGGGGATTTTAATATACACTAGTGTTTTACGAGTATCGTCTTGGTGTAAAGTGTGGAGAAACCTACAAATTTACGACAATTTTGACTTATTCGAGGCTAACTTGACTTTTGCATAAGCCTTTTATGTCTTATACTGTCTTGTTTTGGCTTCAAGCCTTTCATTGAGCATATCGAATGATGGGGTTTGGACTGAATGTCTTAGGTTTCTGGGGTTTAAACCCTTCACCCTTACGAGTTCTTACTGATGGCTCCACTCGTAGTGATTCATTCTCAAGTCTATCATATCAAACTTCTCCTGATCTTGAAATTTTCGCTAATTAACAATAGGCATCTTAGGCTTTCTTTTGTATGTTTATTAGCAACATTCACCCTTCGGGGTTCGTTGTGTTCAACTCTATTTGTGCAGTTGAAATGCATATTTTGTATGCTTTCCTTTGCATTCATTTGTAGTTTGTCTTGGCAAAGCTTTGAGGATGTTTTTACCAATCAAAACGGGCTCAACCCTTCATATTCTTTCTAGGAAGCTCATGATTTCATCGAACCTTATTTCTACTTGTCCTACTAGCGAATCCTTTTAGGATGCACTAAACATAATAAACTTTTAAGTTTGAGGCATGCCAAGTCCTTGGCACCTCATGCCCTTCGAGGGTTTCTAGCTTAGACGAGCCTCGTCCAAACACATTCTTGACTTTGTAGGGCACTTCCTCATTAGGGGCTAATTTTCATTTCTGTCCAACCCCGGTTGCTTCAATCTTTCTGAGAACCAAGTCTCCTTGACGAAAGAACCTTTTTTTAACCCTCAGACTGTAGTAGAAAGATGCTCGCTTCTGATGTTCTACGATCTTGGCATTTCCATCATCTCTGACTTCATCAATTAGATCAGTAGCCAACCTCATACCTTCTTCGTTCGATTCAGGCTCAAAGGCCCCTACTCTTGGGGAGGTATGAGTAATCTCCACTGACACCACGGCTTCTGCCCCATAGGCTAACAGGAATGGAGTTGCTTCAGTAGTATCCTTGCAAGTGGCACGATATGCCCAAAGTATATGGAGCAACTCGTCCACCCAAGTGTTCCTTGAGCGTTCAACTCTCTTCTTGAGTCCATCTAGGATGATTCGGTTGGCCATCTCGGCTTGTCCGTTTGCTTGAGGATGAACAACTGATGTGAATCGCAACTCAATGTTGTTCTCATCATAGTACCATTTGAAATCTTCATTGTCAAACTGCTTCCCATTGCCCGTGACCAGGATTCGTGGGATTCCATATCAACACATTACACTTTCCCATAGAAATTGCAATACTTGTTTGGTGGTTATCTTGGTTAGAGGTTTAGCCTCAATCCACTTAGTGAAGTAGTCAATTGTCACTATCAAGAACTTCCTTTGTACACTTGCCACTGGAAATGACCCAAGTATGTCCATGCCCCATATGGCAAACGGGATTGGTGAGTTAACTGATGTTAACATCTCGGATGGTTGCCTATCTACAGGTGCATGCTTTTGACACCGTTCATACTTCTTCACATAATCTTTCACATTAGCAAGCATATCTGGCCAGTAGAAGCCTAGACGGGTGATTTTATGAGCAATGGCCCTGCCCCCCAAGTGCTACCCACAAATTCCCTCATGAACTTCTTTCAAGGCTAACTCCGCGTCCTAGGGTCGTAGACACTTCAAGTAAGGAATGATAAAAGACTTTTTGTATAAGATCCATTCGATCATGGCGTACCTCAATGCTCTCACTGTCAACTTTCGTGCCTCCAAGGCATTATTTGGTAACCAACCGATTTCAAGATGAGCCTTAATGAGGTCTATACAACAGCCACCTATGTCAATAGGTGCTATTAGTTTTCCATTGATGCTCGGGGTATTTAAGACTTGGAAGTATACACTTCCGGCATAGTTCTCTATCTTAGAAGAAGCAAATTTTGACAATGCATCAGCCTTCATGTTTTCCTCTCTAGGGATGTGTTCCATATAGCATTCATCAAACTGGGTCATGATGGTTTTCACAAGCTTCAGATATTTGGCCATGGTTTCATCCTTAGCCTCAAATTCTCCATTTACTTGTGAGACTACCAATCTCGAGTCGCCGCAGACTTTGAGAGTATTAACTCTTAAGGCCCCAGCCAAACCTAAGCCGACTATTAGGGCTTCATACTCAGCTTCATTGTGTGTTGTCAGAAAGTCCAACTTTAGTGCATACTCAATGAGTTAATAGAGCACCCAGTATTCCTTAAATACAATCTCTTCATCTTGTTTTTCAACTTCTTTGCCCTCCAAGGGTACTACTTCATGCCCCCCGACTTCTTGGTTGTCGATGGTACATTCAACCATGAAGTCAGCAAGTGCCTGTGCTTTAATGGCCGTTCGAGACTTATATTTGATGTCGAACTCTCCCAACTCAATCGCCCATTTGATCAGTCTTCCGCTGACCTTAGGACTATGAAGGATGTTTCTTAATGGTTGGTCAGTCAAGACTTCTATCTTATGCGCCTGAAAGTACGGGCGTAATTTTCTTGAGGCCATGATCAATGCTAGAGCGAACTTCTCTATCAGAGAGTAGTTCACTTCCGCTCTATGCAAGATTTTACTCACATAATAGATGGGTTTCTGAACCTTCGACTCCTCTTTGACCAAGACGGCTCCTAAGGCTGTATTTGAAACAACCAAGTACAAATAGAGAGTCTCTCCAGGTTTCGGTTTTGCCAACAATGGTGCTTCAGTCATGTATTTTTTCAACGCCTCAAAGGCTTCTTGGCTTTCTGCTGTCCACTCAAAATTTTTCATGTTCTTCAATACTTTGAAGAAGGGTAGACATTTTTCCCCTGACTTGGAGATGAACCTTCCCAATGTTGACACTCTCCCAGTGAGTTTCTGAACATCTTTAACAGAGTGCGGTGGTTCCATATCCACAATTACTTTAATTTTGTCGGGGTTGGCTTCAATTCCTCTTTTAGAGACCATCAGACCCAAAAACTTTCCTGAACCTACGCCAAATGCGCACTTGGCAGGATTCAACATCATTTTATGGTGTCTCAGCACTTTAAATGCCTCTCGGAGGTGTTCTATGTGATCGACCTTATCGAGGCTTTTAACTAACATGTCATCCACGTAAACCTCCATGATCGTGCCAATGAGATGTTTGAAAATTTTGTTCACTAACCTTTGGTATGTGGCACCTTGCGAATGTCATCCTTATGCATCTTGATTTGGTTGTATCCACCGAAGCCATCCATGAAGCTTAGCATTTCATGCCCTGCAGTGGCATCTATTAAAGTGTCGATCCTTGGTAGGGAAAAACTGTCCTTAGGACATGCATCGTTCAAGTCTGTAAAGTCTACGCACATTCTTCACTTTCCATTGGCTTTCTTGACCATTACCGGGTTAGCCAACCATTCAGGGAATTGAATCTCTTCAATGAATCCTGCTTCCAAGAGCTTATCTACCTCTTTCTTTATGGCCTCTTGTCTTTCTGGAACAAAGTTCCTCTTCTTTTGCTTCACCGTCTTCTTTTCGGGATCTACGTTCAACTTGCGAGTTATCAATCCCTGGCATATCAGCTGATGTCCAAGCAAAAACATCTTCATTCTCTTGGAGGAAAGATATAATCTTGCCCTTCCAGGGTTTAGGCAATAGTGCTCCAATGTAAGTGACTTTATCTTGTTCTCATAGAACTAAGGGGATAAGGATCAAATCCTCAGTTGGCTTTCCCCTTCTATCTTCATCATCCCTTGAATCCATGTCCTCAATTGGGAGAACATGCCCCCGACTCCATCAGGTCTTAGTGTGGCTACATAGCAACTTCTAGCCATTTTCTGATCTCCTCGCTCTTCACCAACCCTGTTCCTTGTAGGAAACTTTATTTTCAAGTGGTATGTTAAGGCAACAGCCTTAAAAGCATGAAGGTGAGTCATTCCAAGGATTGCGTTATAAGTAGAGGTTGCCTTTATAACCAAGAAGTTCAGCATTTGAGTCGTTGTCTTCGAGCCTTGCCCTATAGTCATGGGGAGCTAGATTGTGTTTTCTACCTTTGATTCGACTCCATTGAATCCGTAAATAGGCAGGTTTGAGGGTGTCAATTGTGAGTCAGTATATCCCATCTTGATGAAAGCATCGTGGAATAAGATATCCACAGAAGCTCAATTGTCAACCAGAACGCTCTTGGTTTCAGAATTGCCTATTACAGGTGTGATGACCAATGGGTCATCATGAGGAAATTTTACCCCTTCTAGGTCAGAATCATCGAAGCTAATGACAACTTCTGTTTTGGCATGCTTCAATGCTTCTCCAACAACATTCATTACCTCTCTAGCATAAGCTTTTCGTAGCCGCAGTCGGTCCTCCAAATATCATGTTGATAACTGGACCTCGGGGTCTAGGATTACGATCTTGATCATTATCCTTTCTGTCATAGTCTTTCTTCTCACAGTTTCCTTTTTGGTTTCCTCGATTCCCATCCTTGGTGAATTTATCCAATTTTCCCCTTCGGATCAAGAATTCAATTTCGTCCTTCAGTTGTCTACAATCGTCGGTGTCATGACCAAATTCTTTGTGGAACCGACATAATTGGTTCTTGTTTCTTTTCTCCATATCAGTCCTCGGTGGCTTCGGCTATCGGAGATCTGCATCTTTCTCAATGTCCATCAGGATTTGACTTCTAGGAGCATTCAATCTTGCATACTCCGTGAATCTTTGTCTGTGATTACCCTTCTTTGGTTCAGGATTAGAATCCTCTGTTATTCTGGGGTACTTGTCCCTTGCATCAAACTCTTGAGTCGCATTCCTCTTTTTTCCGTTTCCATTACCCCTGGTATTTGGTTCATATTTCCTCATGCTCTCCTCAGCTTTAATGTACTTTCCAACCCTGTCTTGTAGCTTCAATATGCTTTCAGGGAGGTTCTTTGCCAAAGACCTTTTAAAGTGGTCGTCAGTGGTTCCTTGTTGTAGGGCTATCATGACCACTTTGTCTTCCAGATCCGGGACTTTAAGAGCCTCCATGGTAAATCGATTTATGTAGTCCCTCGAGGATTCATTCTTGCCTCGTTGAATTCCCATGAGAGATGCTGAACTCATCTAATGCACTCTCTCACTAACAAACTGGTTGACGAACGCCTTGCTCAACTCCTTAAAAGACCCAATAGAGTTAGGAGGGAGACGAATGTACCAACGTTGAGCCATGCCCTCAAGGGTTTGTGGAAACTCTCTGCACTTGACTGTATCATTGGTAGGTTGCAATAATAGTGCGTTAGAGAAGGTTCTCACATGATTAGCAGGGTCTCCTGTTCCATCGTAGGCCTTAATGGTTGGCATCTTGAACTTTCTGGATATATGAATTTTCATGATATCCTGAGTAAAATGGGGTGTAGGATCATCCGGATCTCCCAAGGACAACAACTTAGTGGGATAACCCTTTGGGGCTTCAGCCCTCCTTGACTTTCTCGGTGTAGGATCTAAGTTAATTACAGGAACCCTCTCGGTTGAGTTGCCTTTGTCTCTAGCTGCCTCTTCCTCTTCTAATACCTTCTTAAGCCTTGCAGCCTCAGCTTCATATGTTGCAATCTTGTCTTTAGTAGTTTAGGGTTCCTGATTTGTTCGGGTAGGACTTCTTCTCCTTGGGGGAACGTCCCTTTCATCATCATATGAGTAATATTCATCTTCGGTATAGGGACCAGAAAAATCTCGAATCAGAGGGACTTTCTGAGTCTGAGTTTGTTGATTAATGGGCTCCAGGCCTCGAACATAAGGAGGCACATATGATTCATGATATAGTGGATTGTGACCACTGCTCCTAACGGGGGGTCGTAGAGGCATTCCATAAGGTGGCATACCCAAAGTTTGATTCGTGTATTGGGGAAGATCAATAGTATGAAGTTGAAGGCCTCGAGGTGCATTCAAAATCACTTGAGAGGATGTGATTGGTTGACGATGAGTCATCTCTTGAGTTTGGGGGTTGGATCCATGAACCACCATCTACATGGGATTCGTCCCTTCAACTGATATTGGGATCTCTGGTCCTTGAGTAGTGGAGAGGGGGATATTCGTCTCTTGAGTACCAGTAGTTGGTGGTGGCTGACTTCCTGCCATTTGAACACCAGAAGTCGATGGTGGATCACGTGAAGTTCTTCGTGTGTTTGCCACGGTTGATGTTCTTTTCCCACAGACGGCGCCAAATTTTATGGAATAAAAAATAGGGTGTATTTAATACATATATTTATTGCTAGGGTTTGGGAGCTTCAAGCTTTAATGGCTGCTCTTGTTGTCGGGGACTAACTCGGTCCTAATAAGATGCCTACGTATCTCTAGTATTTAGATAATCAAACCAATAAAACGTAGTTCTTGGTGTTGCCCTCGGGGCTATGGCGGCATGGGCACACCAAGGACGTAGTGACTTGTATGTCCTTATTTGAGGATGAAGTCTAAAACGTAGTTCTGAGATGAGAGGTCAGACCCTTTATATAGGCGTTTAGAAGCCTAGTGGATAAGTATTGATTTCCTTGAAGGATAAATCTTATCCTTGACGGTGGATAAGTATTATCACTTTCTTGAAGGATAAATCTTATCCTTGACAGTGGATAAGTATTATCACTTTCTTGAAGGATAAGTCTTATCCTTGACGGTGGATAAGGATTAATTCTAGATCCTTCCTTGTAGGAGTTGTTTCCATATCATAACAGACTTGTATTGAAACAAGCCCAATTGTATTAGAATAAGCATGTATTGGACGTCTCCTAATACAGGTTGTACTTCTAGCCCAAATATTAATTACGAAATTAATATTTAATTAGAGTTTCAGGCCTTATTAATGGGCCTTATTTATGGACCAACTAGGTTTTATTAATGTAATATTAATTATGTCTTTAGGGTTATTTTTAACCCATATCAGTAACTTATAAAAATTCATTTACTTATAACTTTTATGACACTTATCCAATTTAAAATAATATATATATAAATATTGAAAGTAAAAAGCTTCCATTAATCTTGCAAATCAACCATGATTACATTTTGAATTTCAGGAGACATATCTTCTCCCCTAAAAACATAATCAGCTATAAAATAAGATGCTCTAGCTGTAACGTGAGCAACCTTATTTGAATATCGTCTAACAAATAAAATAGAAACAATTTTTAACTCATTAAGCAGAGTCCTACATTCCTCAACAATATCCCCAAATTAAGATACCATGGGGTAGTTACTTCGAATTGATTGTACCACTGTAGGACTGTCGCTTTCAATTATAACATCCTTCCAGCTCTTCTGTTTTATCCAACTCAAAGCTTTACGAACTCCCAACGCTCCTGCCATTACGGCTGCTAGGCGACCAACACGACATCAAGATATAGCTTCTATAACATCTCCTACATTGTCTCTAGCAACACAAGCATAAATGAAATTCCCAGTATCCTCAAATAAAGCAGCATCAACATTAATCTTCATAATATTAACAACATGACGTCTCCATCTTTCACTACCATCCTCCGGGACTGAGAAAGCTATAGCTGGAACTTGAGTCTTTTCCTGAGTCCTTAACTAGTGGTCGAGAGTATTATGCGCAAGAGTAAGAACCAAGGACACAATTGACCCCTTCTGATGCCACACTAAATCGTAACGTACTTTCCACAAGAACCAACAGATCATGACCAAAATCCTTTGTCTATCTCTCTCAAGTTGCTGCAACATCTGAGAAAACCATGAACAAATATTTCTTGTCTTGTCCTCTAATACACTTATCCCTACTCGCTCCCAGCACGCTCTAGCGAATGAGCAAGATACCAAACAATGGTACGTTGTTTCCCTGTCTTGATGACATGAGGGGCATGCAATGTTGACATTAACATGCTTAGACCTCGGTTGTGTTTTCGTTGGTAAACAACCTGAGACCGCTCTCCAAACCAGGTCCTTTACTTTGGGAGGAACTCGAAGACTCCATAACTTGCTCCAAAACTAGGGATGCTGATTAGCTTGAAATCCTTCTTTTAACTCATGCAACTTTCTGTATGCACTTTTTACCGTATAGTGAGCTGATTTTTCAAGATGCCAATACCAGACATCTCTTTGGAAACTTGAACAGAGGGTAATGCTTAAGATTGCTTCAGCTTCCCGTTCGTTAAATAAATAATGTACCAAGTCAATATCCCAGGCTAACCTATCAGTATGCATCAGACTTGCCACGTTCTTATTTACCAAAACAGGTTCATTTGACGACACAAACGAATTATCGTTAAAAGGTAACCACATGTCTTTCATAATATTAATTTGAGTACCATTTCCAACTATGAACCTTGCTCCAAGACTCACCAACTCTTTAACTTTAAAATACTCCTCCAAATAAAGTTGGGACTATTGCCCAAACTCGCATCTACGAAACTTTTATCCTGGTAATATCTAGCCTTAAACACTCTACCTACTAAGAGCATATCCAATGGTTGACACCCTTCAAAGGGTGCCAACTTTGCTACATAATCAAACTATTTTTTTTTTATATTCTCTTTCTTTCACATCCTTTCTTGGCACCCTTCTTTCAAAAATACTCCAATGATTGACACCTCTAGATGCCAAATTCAAAAATAAAATAAAATAATGTTACATTAATTAGACATAGTTGGTCCATAAATTAAGCCCATTAATGAGGCCCAAAACCCTATTTAAATATTAATTTCGTAATTAATATTTGGGCTGAAAATACAACCTGTACTAGGAGACGTCCAGTACAGGCTTGTTTCAATACAACATGGAAACAACTTATACAAGGAAAGATCTAGAATCAATACTTATCCACAGTCAAGGAGGAGACTTGTCCTCCAAGGAAGACAATCCTTATCCACTGTCAAGAAGGGGACTTGGCCTCCAAGTCTGCTAACCCTACCTAAATACAAGGCTCCTGACGGCAATATAAAGGGCCCGACCCCTCATCTCAGAACTACATTTTAGATTTCATCCTCGAATAAGGACGTACAAGTCATTACATCCTTGGTGTGCCCCTGCCGCCATAGCCCCGAGGGCAACACCAAGAACTACGTCTTTTGGCTTGATTCTCAATCATGAATTGAGATACGTAGGCATCTTGTGAGGACCGATTTAGTCACGAAACACGAGACCGACCATAAAAGCTCGAAGCTCATCAACCCTAGCCTTAAATTCACGAAACCCTAGCCGCAATTTGAAGACCTAAGTTTTATTCCAAAACATTTGGCGCCGTTTGTGGGAAGACAACATCAACCACGATGAAAACAAGAAGTATCGTTAGATCTGGTGACCCACCTGCAACAACAAAAGTGACGATCCACCAGCCTCAATACACGTTCCCTCCACCGTTATTGGAGTGAAAACGGTACCAACCATTATTCAAGGGTCGAACCTAGAGGAACATGAATTTAAAAGAGTCTCCAAGGAGCTGGAGTCAAAAGAAAGATTCTAAACTCTCAAGTGACGGATCCCAAATCCTAGGCATGATTCCGCCCATAATTACAAATAGGCTAGCATGATTACAAATCTCTTTCATGGTGATTTCACTACTAACAGCTCGAAACCCAAGTTAAGGGATGTCACACCCAACGAAGGGATGATTCACCCCATATTTGAGGCTTGTAACCTCCGCATGTAGAAGGAGTGATAAGTCTTGATCATGCACTAAAGACATTAAAGGAGTAATTGGACGACAATCCACTCCCCTTGACTTCTGTTCAGGGAACGACTCCCCTAAAGATGAGTCTCCGAGGGGTGATCCCCCAATGGGTGAACCAAAATTCACTAACTCAATGAGCGAATCCCCAATTACAGATAGTGCTCTCATGCGGAGCACTAAGAGCACAAATCGCCACCACTCTCGTGCTAATCCCAATAACTCGAAACCCCGTTTATGTATTTTCACCATTCCCAACTGATAAAGGACTTATTTACTCTCATCGATCTACTCATGAGAATTATATGCCTCAATACGTTGAAGGCTTGGTCTCCATACCATACACCGAAGATGACTCCTCGTCTGAAGAAGAGGAGGAAGGGGACGTTTTGGAGAACGTTTTAGGCTTAATTCTCGAATAAGAACATACAAGCCGCTACGTCCTTGGTGTGCCCTTGCCACCATAGCCCCGAGGGCATCACAAAGAACGTTTTGGGCACAGCTCCATACATCACAACGCCGTAAGGGTGCAACAAGCCACGTAGGCAACTCTAGAATTACGTCTTGGCATGATTCTTGATATTCATCAAGGTACGTAGGCATCTTGTTAGGACCGAGCTAGTCCCCGACAACAAGAGCATCCATCATTAAAGCTCGAAGATCACAACCCTAGTAATGAATACATGAATTAATTACACCATAATTTTAGGCCTTCATGCACTCAAGGCTGTTGCCTCAACTTACCATTTGAAGATCAAGTTCCCTACGAGGAACAGAGTTGGTGAAGAACGAGGAGATCAAAAGATGGCTAGAAGCTGCTATGTAACCACGTTAAGGCCTGATGGAGTTGGGGGGCAGGTTCTCCCAATAAAAGATATGGATTCAAGGGATGATGAAGAAAGAAGAGGAAAACGAGCTGAGGATTTAATTCATATTTCCCTAGTTCCAGGTGAACCAGAGAAAATTACTTATATTGGGGCATTGTTGCCCGAGCCCTTGAAGGGCCAATGAACATCTTTTCTCCAAAAAAAACGAAGATGTTTTTGCTTGGACAACAACTGATATGCCAGGATTGATCCCCAATTGATACCCACAAGTTGAATGTGGATCCAGAAAGAAAGACGCTAAAATAAAAGAAGAGGAATTATGCTCCCGGAAGACAAGAGGCCATAAAACAAGAGGTAGATAAGCTCTTGGAGGCAGGATTTATAGAGGAGATTCAATTCCCCGAATGGCTAGCGAACCCGGTTATGGTCAAGAAAGTCAATGGAAAGTGGAGAATATGTGTAGACTTCACGGATTTGAATGACCCTTGCCCCAAGTACTGTTTTCCCCTAACAAGGATTGACACGCTGATAGATGCCACTGCAGGGCATGAGATGTTGAGCTTCATGGATGGCTTCAGTGGATATAATCAAATCAAGATGCACAAGGACGACATCCCCAAGGTATCATTCATCACTGACTTTGGTGTTTATTGTTACTTGGTTATGGCGTTTGGACTTAAGAATGCAGGTGCTACGTATCAAATATTAGTGAACAAAATCTTTGAACACCTCATTGGAAAAACTATGGAAGTTTATGTGAATGACATGTTAGTCAAGAGCCTCAATAAGGCCGATCACATAAGCATATCCGAGAGGCATTTGAAGTGTTGAGACACCATAAGATGATGTTGAATCCCGTCAAGTGCGCATTTGGCGTTGGATCAAGAAAGTTCTTGGGTCTAATGATCTCAAAACGAGGAATTGAGGCAAAACCCGACAAGATCAAAGCTATTCTCGACATGGAACCACCACACTCCGTCAAGGAGGTTCAAAAACTCACCAGGAGAGAAGTGCTTGCCCTTCTTTAAAGCCTTGAAAAAAGTGAAGGATTTTGAATGGACAGTAGAAAGCCAAGAAGACTTTGAGGCCTTGAAAAAATACATGACTAAAACACCATTGTTGGCAAAACCAAAACCCGGAGAAACACTCTATCTATACCTGGTTGTTTCAAACACCACCTTGGGAGCTATTTTGGTTAAAGAAGAGTTGAAGGTTCAGAAACCCATCTACTATGTGAGAAAGATTTTGCAAGGAGCAGAAGTAAACTACTCACTTATAGAAAAGTTTGCATTGGCTCTGATCATGGCTTCGAGAAAGCTACGCCCATACTTCCAGGCGCACAAGATTGAAGTCCTCACTTATCAACCGTTAAGAAACACCCTACACAGCCCAAAGGTCAGTGGAAGGTTGATCAAGTGGGCGATTGAGTTGGGAGAATTTGACATCAATTACAAGTCTCGAACGACCATTAAAGCACAAGCACTTGCTGACTTCATGGTTGAATGTACCATCGACAACCAAGAAGTCGGGGGGCAAGAAATAGTACCCTTGGAGGGCAAAAAGACTGAGAAACAAGATGAAGAGATGCCATTCAAAGAATATTGGGTGCTCTATTTTGACGGGGCATCAAAAACAAAATCAAGTGGAGCAGGTTTGGTGCTACAAAGTCCCGACGGATTTCTCTTTGAGTATGCACTGAAGTTGGATTTTCCAACGACAAACAATGAAGATGAATATGAAGCCTTGATAGCAGGCTTAGGCTTAGCTGGAGCCTTAAGAGTCAAGACTCTCAAAGTCTGTGGAGATTCAAAGTTGGTAGTCTCCCAATTGAATGGAGAATTCGAAGCCAAAGATGAAACCATGGCCAAGTATCTGAAACTTGTCAAAGCAATCATGACTCAGTTTGACGAGTGCTATGTGGAACACATCCCTAGGGAGGAGAATATGAAGGCTGATGCCCTGTTTAAGTTTGCTTCTTCTGAAATAGAAAACTATGCCGGAAGTGTGTACTTCCAAGTCTTGAAGACCCCAAGCATTGATGGAAAACTGATAGCACCTATTGATATTGGTGGCTGTTGGATAGACCCCATTAAACCTCATCTGGAGACCGGTTTGTTACCAAATAATGCCTTGGAGGCACGAAAGTTGACGGTAAGAGCGTTGAGGTACGCCTTAATTGAAGGGATCTTATACAAAAAGTCTTTTGTTATCCCCTACTTAAAGTGTCTGAGACCCCAAGATGCAGAGTTGGACCTGAAAGAAGTTCATGAGGAGATTTGTAGGCAACACTTGGGAGGCAGGGCCCTTACTCATAAAATCACCCGTATAGGCTTCTATTGGCCAAATATGTTTGTTAACGCAAAATACTATGTGAAGAAGTGTGAAGGATGCTAGAAACATGCACCTGTTGTAAGGCAACCACATGAGATGTTGACATATGTTAGCTCACCTATCCCGTTTGCCATGTGGGGAATGGATATACTTGGCCCATTTCCAATAGCAAGTGCACAAAGGAAGATTTTGATAGTGGCAATTGACTACTTCACTAAGTGGATTGAGGCTAAACCTATAGCCAAGATAGCCACCAAACAAGTAATGCAGTTCTTAAGGGAAAGTGTGATGGGCATGTATGGAATTCCACGAATCCTTGTTACGGATAATGGGAAGAAGTTTAACAATGTGGATTTCAGAAAATATTGTAAAGATAATAACATAGAACTACACTTCACATCAGTTGATTATCCTCAAGCAAATGGACAAACCAAGGTGGCTAATCGAATTATCCTTGATGGACTAACGAAAGGGGGTTGAAGAACAGAAATGAATCCTATATCCTTAAACCAGAATTCAACTTGAACTTCTGAAATCTTAGACTATGATTCAACTTATGAATCTTAAGTCAATAATTAAAATCTTGAATCTCGAATTCAGGATATGAAAAAGCCCTTGAAGGCCATTGAACGACTTACCCTAATGATAGGGTTAATTAAGTTTGAACAACCATTAAGATCAAGTGTTAATCCTAACTAGAGATTATAACACTAATGATTAAGAGAAAAAGGAAAAATATTTTCCAAAAGGCTTAGACAAGATTGCATGATCAGAAACTAGCCTTGAAGGCTACAGACTCAGAAAAAAAAATCAAGAATTGAAACATGTTCCAAAACAAGAATTCGAATCCACGATTGGAAATACGAATTCGAGTCCACGATTGGAAACAAGAATTCAAATCCACGATTGGAAACAATAATTCGAATCCACGATTGGAAACAAGAATCCGAAATCCACGACTGAAAACAAGGATTCAAGAATGAAAAAGGCTTAAAGCTCAACAAAAAAAAAAAATCCGCCGACCAGGGCCCGCCGACCAGGACCACTAGAAGGCTTCCGCCGACTAGGGCCCGCCGACCATGATCACTAGAAGGCTTCTGCCGACTGGAAATCATGTACCTTATACTGAGACAAGGAACTTGTCCTTGTCTAATCATGTACCTTATCCTGAGGCAAGGAATCATGTACCTTAGACAAAGAATCATGTACCTGAGACAAAGAATCATGTACCTTATCCTGAGTTAGCACCCTTTCCACATCACTTGACATCTCAATGGCATCCCAATAATTCCAATAGAATGCTAACAAGAGTGTCATGCCATGCAATGCTACGTGGCGTTGGCACCCCTCTTGGCACCCTCCATTGAAGTTTCCATTGAAGTTGTTGTAAAGTGTCTGGCTTACTGTGAAGTGTCCAACGTTGTTTCCCTACTAAAGCAAGGTTAAAATCTCGCAAATTCCTAAATCTCATTCCACCCTTAGTCTTATGCACAATTAATCACTTCCAACTCATCCAGTTGATACTTGTGTTATTTTATTATTAGAAGAAGATCTCCATCAATAATTACACATCAACTGTTTTAACTCCTTCCACGTCTTTGCACATCTCCACATGTAACAAGAAAACATTCATCGCGTAATTCGGTAAGGGCTGAGCCACCATTTTTATTAAAATTTCTTTACCTGTCTTTGAAATAAATTGCCTTTCCAAACTTTGTATCTTTTGTCTCATTCTTTCCTTAAAGAAACCGAGCATAATCTATCCCAAAAATTATATTTTTTAAAATATGTCAAACACGCACAACGAAAGAATACTAGGCACTCCTTATATTCTCTGTAAACGCTATGGTTGAATGATTCAAAGTCAATAAGAGGTTTAAGTTAATGACTGAAAGCAGATAATAATCTTTATTTTGGCGTCAACCTGTAGCCCAATATATTTAACCGGCATGATGTCTTGGGTGGTTTGACGCGATTTGCACGCAATATTAATCGAAAATATATTTTTCTTTATCACTTCGATTGATTTGGTAAACAAGTTTACGAGATAATGAATGGACCACAAAAATGATATTCCCTCCTTTCCAATCAATTCATTACACTTTTTTTTAATTAGGATGTATTTCTCAATTTTTACATTTCTAAATTTTTCAAAAATAGTAAACTTTTATAATATAAAAATCAATTACTTTCCCTACTTTTTTCCACTATACTCATTTTATTGATTGGTCTTACTACTAAACTCACTTTTACTACTTTTTTCCTACTTTATTAATTTTTTTTAATATTCATGCCAAATTCAAATATAAACAAATGGACGGAACAAAGGGAATACAAATTAGAAGTGAAGGAAAATTAAACATATAAATGGGTATCAAACAAAAAAAAATCAAACATATAACTTGTCATACACATAACTCAACCTTTGCTAGCAAGTAGTAGTAAGTTAGGCCTCATCGGCCCTGTCATTGTCATTATGACTTTGATATCCACTTTATCTATGAATTAATCGACTTAATTAACCTCAATGTGCAAGCAGCCACAAATCACAATGTATTTTGAGAGCGGGGTGCCGCAACCAATGTACGTATTTCACTTTATTAGTTTCACGTCAACTTTAAGTCTTGGAAAAATAAATTCTTACGTCCTTAAATTATATGTTATTTTTGGTTTAGGTCCTTCAACTATACATAAAAATATTACGGTACTTAAACTTTCAAATTTTTTGATTTTCGTCCTTACGTCCAAATTTGACTAACGGACGTTAGTCAATGCTGATGTGGTAATTACATGAAAATCAAAAATTCTCGGAATGTAGTGAATTTTTGGCATGTTAATGTACGAATGATTACAAGAACATCGGTGGTGAAAATTTTCGATTTCGGTGGCAACTTGTACTGTCTGTCTGAGTAATATCCATTACAGAACAAACTGTGACCTATTATAACAGAAACTAAATTAGTTAAGTGAGAAAAGCATACACTCAGTATATGAGTAACTGTGAAGAAATTCTTCATCTTCCGTTAGTGGCTGATACAGAAATGTAACTTAGGACTAATATATATTTGTAGAAGAAATTTTTACTCTTTTCTTTTTGCTTACGTCTTATAATCTTTTTTTTGTAGGGGTTTACCCTTGTTAGAGGGAACCCTTCCAGAAATTCTCGATGGACAAGGCAAAACCAAGGTCAAAGAGGAGATTTAGAAATAGTTTTCAGGTGAACTCGACTCAAACGAGACTTCTGTCAAAAGTTAAGATCTGCTATCCATATGCTAAGCCACTGGCATTGTTAGTTGTCTGCAGGGGCTAAAAGGTATGATTTCAGTACCTCGTGGGCTAAAAGGTACACTGTAAATCGGTATAACTGTAAAGACTCTTTTGCCCATCCGAGTTATACCAGTTTTTTGTTATGAACCGGTATAAGAGTCGAAAGGTATGATTTCAGTAACTCATGGGCTAAAAGGTACACTTTTAAAACACACGGGCTGATGTGTATATGGTACTAAACTTCAGAGGTTAAAAAGTCATTAAACCTTTACAATTTTATCATTAAAATATACTATGTACTCATGTAACTTTCCTAATTACGTACTTATGAGCATTTTTCTCATAGATTAATAGCTCATACCTATATTTATTAACTTTCTTTGAAAAAAATAACTATTGTTTTAAAAAAATTAATTTTTTAAAGTTTGATTGTTTAATGCCGATTTTTTACCCGTATGAAACGACTTTTGATGGATTAATTAAAAAATTACTCTTTGACTCAATTTTTCCTTAATCGAGAGCCCATTCGTCTAACAATCGGTTAGTAGGCCGAATTTTAAAACACTCATTTGCACTCAAACTGAGATAACAGATTATCTACATTTAAAATTAAAATATTAGGACCAGTTAAATATAATTCATTAAAATTATTATTTTAATCACGGTCCTTCTTCGCGCGGCTAACCCGTAGTATTTATCTATACTTCCCTATATTTTGAATTGATTTTGTAGACCAAATTAAAAGTTGAACTAAAATTCAAACGGAAACACATCCGAGAAACTCCTGAGCTTCAATATGGTAGTAGTTGATCATATTTTTAAGCTGCTTGTATTTGTACTCAGTTGTAACTTTATTATGGTGAGGCTGGGAGGTGCAGCACCAAATGACGACGAGTGCAGCAGGGTTACATGGTGTGGATTAACTGAAATACGATTCCCTTTTCATCTCAAAGAAAAAGATAAGCAGCATAAAGAGGATCACTGCGTCTTCCCACCTGGCTTTCAACTCTACGAAGAAGACTTTTCTCCGATGACGAAGTTCGAATACGAGGTGAACACCTCCCTTCCCGGGATCTACCTTTCGTTCTCTGTTAAGGCTTATGTCGTTTCTATTGACTACAGAACACGCCAGCTCTATTTCAAATCTTCATCCCAAGATATCAGACAACATTACTACTCCCGCAACAGCAGCAGCCACTATAATTATAACAACTTGCCTAAGTACCCTTTCAGACCTTTTACATTGAACGACTTCCCACCAACATTTATTCAAATTTCTGGTTTTCCATTCGGCATCTTAAACGACTACACATTTTACAACTGTTCATCACCAAATGAAATAATACTTTTGGGTGCATACGAAAATACAATAGTAGCGACTGTCACTTCTTTAAGAGGCCGTGGTTACGAAGTCTATATCGTCTATTCTCACTTGGAAACTGTATTAGCTCCCATGACATCTTGCACCAAGATGTACAACTTTTCTGATGTCCCTTTGAATGCGGGAGGGCTGACTTGGTCCGGACCCAATTGTAGCCACTGCGAGGCCAGAGGACAGTACTGCAAATTCAAACCAAACAGCACTATTCTCACTGAGTGCTACTTCCCCAAAGGTTAATATATTTTACCAGATATATAATTCAGTTGTATTGATTTAAGAATTTTGTTGGACTTCCTGTCTTAGACATAGAAAGCTCTGTACTTCATAACCTTTAGGACATAATCATTGGTCGCTTATTTCGCAGGTCCTTCTTCAAACAAACTTCTCGTAGCAGGTAAATTGTCGTTTTCTCTAAACTCTGCGCTTTTATTTAGTCCGGACAGCTTTTGAAACAACTAATTTTATGAACGATGTGTGACTTTTTGGGCTTACGTCTCGCACGGGAGTAAACAAAATAAATAAATACTAGTTGATAAGGTCGACATTAAAATATTAATATTAATAAATTATTAACAAATATTATTAAAAATGTAATAAATTAACATTATTTAATTATATAGTTATAGTTAATTGAAACTTGGATGAAGCTAATAAAATTAAAGTAAATAAATAAATTTGGTATAATTACGTATTTGTAAGTAATCGAAATCCGAGTGAAGTTAAACAATTAAAGTAAATAAGCTATTAAAATTAAAGTAAATTTATCCTAGATGAAATTTAAGAATTTAAATTTAAACTAAATAAATCTTGTATAATTACGTAGTTGTGAGCAATCGAATCCGAGTTTAGAGATAACCAAATTTGGTATTTTGGTACTTTGGTAACGTGCGCCATTTAAATATTGTTTTGCTTAATTATTAATAAAGAGTACTATGTTATAGCTCGGGCTACGCACACGAGAATTTAAAAAAATAATTTAATTATAATAAATTAAGTAATTTTAGATTTAAGATCAAAGGTATAATAACTGTTTTGCTTTAAATGTTAAAATAAATTCGTTCAATTTTTTTTTATCTATATTTTGTTATATATGTAACATATATTTTAAGTTAATTTACATTAAATGGTTACCCAAAATTAAAAGATTAGTTTATATTTTAATTAAAGCACTTACCATAAGTATTATTATGGTATTGATGATATTAAAAAATAAAATAGAAAGTTCCTATAATTAAAGATGGGTCAAAATAAGTATATGGATATTCTACAAACCTAAATATGGATACTAAGCCTAAAATGAATAGTTCATTGGATCAAATCTATATATTAAAATGTTATCCGAACCTAAATATGAAAAACCTAAGGCAGAGGATATCCACAAATTTATAATATATAGATATAGATATATAGATTATGGTGTGGGCTTTAGATTTTATTGTGGTGTACTTTCTCGAACATGTCATTGTTTTTTTTGGAAAACATGGAACATGTCATGAAGGGTTGTTCAGGAATCGAGCCGAGCCGAGTTTTACGTTTTTTTTACCAACCGAACCGAGTCGAGACGAGCTTTCTTATCGCACAAAAACGAGTCAAGCCGAGCCCATTAAAACTTACAATTTTTATAGATAAAAAAACCCAATTTTTCTTGGTCTAACGAACTAAAATATTTTTTGCCCAAACCTAACCCAATTCCCCAATCAATTCTCATTAAACCTAAAATACACGTCCTATAAATTGCAATTTTAATTTAAAAGGTTAGAAAATACAACAAATATCATAAAAATCTACCAAATATATTTCATTTTTTCGATTTTTATCAATCCGATCTCGAGGCAAACGAGATCGAGTCGAGTTCGAGTCGAGTTCGAGCCGAGCTCGAGTCAAGCTCACTAATAGCTCGGCTCGAGCTCATTTTCTTAACGAATAATTTTTTGTGTTCGAGCTCGAGATTTAAGCGAACCAAGACGAACTGAGCCCTTAACGAGCCGAGCTCTAGCTTATGTTCGTGAACATCCCTAATGGCTAATGTGTCATGTGGTGGATGTAAAGTGTAAGCTCGAAATGTAAGGCCGTAAACGAACATAACTGAGCCGAGTTTTGTCCGAATCGAGTCGAGCTTGATTTTTTTTAAAAACGAACCGAGTCGAGCTGAGCTTTCTAATCTAACGAAAAGTGATGTTCAAGATCGGCTCGTTAATAAACCATGATTTATATATGTTTTATGCTATCAAAGTTATATATAATCCGTGCGAAGCATGAATTTATATTAAATTTACTAATTTAATAAATATTAATATGAATTTGTATAGAAGGCTGAAATCAAAAAAATTAATTTAAATAAATAAATTTTATTTTATTATTTAATTGCAAGGACTCGAGTTTAGTAATAACTCAATTTAATATTTCATGAGCTTATAGTTTTAGTTATTAATAAAGAGTTGTGATTTTAGTACTTAATAAAGAGTATAGATATGTCCAATGAGATGACTTACGGTCTTGCTCTCATTTATTAAACTCATATACATGCAGGTAAAGTGGGAGGTATCTTTTTCTTGTCAGTCACATTTGTAGCATTGTATTATGCTACTAAGTTATATAAACAAAAGAAAAGAAGCCAGCTGAAGATTGAATTGTTTTTGGAGGACTACAGAGCTCTTAAGCCCTCAAGGTACACTTATGCAGATATTAGGAAGATCACCGACAAATTCAAAGTTAAATTAGGAGAAGGAGGTTATGGATCGGTGTTCAAGGGACAACTTTCAAACGATGTTGTTGTCGCTGTGAAGGTCCTCAACGATAAGGTAGATGCCAACAGAAGTGGAGAAGATTTTATAAATGAAGTTAGTACAATCGGCTTGATCCACCATGTCAACGTGGTTCGCCTAGTTGGATACTGTGCTGATAGCTGTAGAAAAGCTCTTGTGTACGAGTTTCTACCAAACAATTCACTCGATAAGTATGTGTACTCGACAAAAAATCAGAATAATAACTTCCTTGGATGGGAAAAGATGCAAGATATTGCTCTAGGCATAGCCAAAGGTATCGAGTATCTTCACCAAGGTTGTGATCAGCGAATTCTTCACTTCGACATTAAACCTCACAACATTTTGTTGGACCAAAATTTCAATCCAAAAGTCGCTGACTTTGGTTTAGCAAAGTTGTGCAACAAAGGAGAAAGTATGGTCTCCATGACAATGGCTAGGGGGACAATAGGTTATATTGCACCAGAAGTATTTTCCAGGAATTTCGGGAAAGTGTCATCCAAGTCGGATGTTTATAGCTTTGGAATGTTGTTGCTTGAAATGGTTGGAGCACGGGATCATACTTCAGTAGAAACTGAAAACAGCAGTGAAACATATTTTCCAGAATGGGTTTTTCATCAGCTTGAAAAAGGGAGAGAAACTAGAAGCCAGATAGAGGAAGAAGTAAACAGCGACATAGCAAAAAGGCTAACTATTGTAGGACTTTGGTGCATAAATTGGCATCCAGCAGACCGGCCTTCCATGAAACATGTGATTCAAATGCTCCAAGAAGAAAATTGCCCAGCTATACCTCCTAATCCATTTAACTCTGCCAGTGCAAGAAATGCATCCACATTTAGCAACACGCTTGAAGCTATTTCTGAATCAGACTAAGAGGTAATGAGGCGCCTATAGTGATGATGTGCAAATTGAACTCTAAGAAATGGCTTGTTGTTTAATAGTATTTATTTTACTAGTGCACTTGATACTGAAAAGATTGTAATACTGGCTTAATACGATGCATATAACAGTACCAACTATTTTTGAAAGGATATGAAGCTCATCTTCTGTAGTAGTTCTGGTGTTACTTAAACCATTACCTGTACTCTAACTCGCAACTATGCCTTTTTCACCCCTTGAGATCCTTGCGCGCAGGACCTTTAGTGTAAGTCAGTTTAATACATCTAATTTGGGCCAAAAGAAGTAAATATACAATCTTTGGAAAGAATGGAACTGCATATTAGTATTACAAGGAATCATTATTAACCGGGTCGTCTTTCAACCATTTAGTAGCTAGAGGGAGCGATGGAAACTCAGTTATGACCTTCTGTTTCCTCTTTATATGACCTTCTGTTTCCTCTTTTAACTTCATCATTAGAGATTTGGGCAACTTGAGTGACCTGCCATCAGAGTTTAGTCATTCTTTTCATAGGGATCATCATAATATTCTATAAACCATAACTTGCTAAAAATTCAGAAATGCCTCAAGCACACTGATCCTAATGCTATGAACCCTGAGGGGCGCTGAGGTCGTGAGTTCAGATGGTTTACCTGAGTCAGTTTGAAACTCCATGGACCAACTTCCTTAAACAGCAAAAGAAAATGAAATAACACTGTTAAGAACACGCTACTGGTCCCAGCATTGTTTTTTATTAACCTATAAATCGACATTCCCTTAGTTCGAATACAAATGACATACCTTGACTGTCACATGCACAGAGAAGATCTCCTCTAGGATTCTATGTGATACTCAGTATCAAAGTTTTGAATAGCTGACAAGTACCCTGTCCTCTTAAACAAAGGTAAAAATGCAAGATGACTAACAAAATGTCGTTTATAGGCTGGATTAAGACAAATTAAATTGTTCGGTTGCTTTGATTTTTATTAGAACCATAGCATCTCAGAAGCTTACAATGTTTCCAAACTTATCAAACTTGAAATATATCTAATAACCTAGTGAAAGATTATTTGCCAACCCAGCATTCGCTGAATTCATCCTTTGAGGATTTCAGGTAACTTACAGAGTTCAATTCTATCAATTCAGAGACAAATTCATATTGCTTATTTCTTAAAGTTTGTGAATTTCATCGTAAAATTTGCATCACTTCTTTTACCTATTCTTTTTGTTTATTTGAGGTCACTCCTATAGTCCTGTGTCATTCAATTAATTTGTAATGCATCCCGTTCGTCCTAACTAAATAGAGCATAAAAATATACTGTGACGACTAATGGCATATTCATCTTGTTGTGCAAAAGGACATCATCCTAAGAAAATACAAAAACTGTCCTATAGGCACAAGTGTTGAAGCATAATGATCGCTGCTTGGCTTTATTTGTTTAACTGTTATAAACAAAAATGCAGTCACAGTTATCTTCTTCCTTTGTAATTCTGACTGGGGATTCTTTAACAGATTCACTTACTGCTGACTTGCATTAGAAATTGATTGGGCTTCATAATAATGACCTGGTAAATCAGCTTGGAGACGACTATCTATTATGTGTTATACCCAATAGTTTTGTCTAACTACAGTTATGTGGTTCTAATTAGATAATAATACAAGAACAATGCAGAGTTTGGTCCCTAAAAGTAATACTCTCTTCCTTTATTTCATCAGCTGAGCGTGACATAGAAAACAGAAATATCAGCATGTCTGAACACTGAAGACTTTGAATCCGTTTCATCTTTAACATCATAGATTCAGTTTTGCATTATAAAATGAGTTATGTAATCTTGATAACCCCATACGAATTCTAAGATGTATTTAATATATTTGGACTAACAAAAGGACACATTACCTGATAGTGAACAGACTGATTAGGTTCTGCATTGTCTCTAAACCATCAAGTAGTTCATAGCTAGAGTGAAGAAAACACGGTGATATCAGAAATTACAACTGACTTGCACTACAAATTTTAAGGGCCTCGTAATAACGAAATCACTTGACCAGTTAGAAGACATTTAATTGAGCTCTTGATCTGCAAATAATCTATGTTATCGCATCATGAGTTTGAAGACATGTTAGGAAGTTCTTGATCTGGCTCCTCTGGTGGACACATGAAGGATTTTGGGGGGATCGCCAGAAGCTCAGTGTCTCCTTCAAGCATTTCAATAGCTTTGTTCATTGAAGGACGCTCATTTGGTTTCATTTGTATACACCACATTGCTACAATGCTCATCTTTTTAACCAACTCCCTGTCATTTTCACTAACATCTTCCATTTCAATCTCCTTCCCTTTGCTCATTTGATCATAAATCCATGAAGGGAAGTAAAGTTGGCTAATTTGGTCTGCAGACGGATTTAAAATTCTCCTTTGCCCTGCCATCTCCAGCAACAACATTCCAAAACTATACACATCTGCCTTATTTGAAACGCCTCCAATATTTTGGTAAAATAATTCTGGAGCCATGTAACCTAGCGTTCCCCTTGCAGCAGTCATGGTCACTATGCTATCATCGGTAGCACATAATTTTGCAAGTCCAAAATCAGAAATTTTGGACTTGAAATTTTCGTCGAGGAGGATGTTATGAGGCTTTATATCAAAATGCAAAATTTGGATGTCACAACCTCGATGTAAATACTCTATACCACAGGCCACTTTACATGAAATCTCATAAATCTTTTCATAACTCAAAGTGGCTGTTCCTCCTTCTGGTAAAATGTATTTATCAGGAGATCCATTAGCCATAAACTCATAAATTAAAGCACGTTTTTGACCCTCAAAGCAAAAGCCGACAAGTTTCACAATGTTAACATGATGGATCCTGCCGATGGTACCAACTTCGTTGATGAACTCGTGGCCACTAGAATCGGAGTTTCCTAATACTTTAACAGAAACAACAATTCGGCTTCGAAGTTTGCCTTTATATACTGTACCAAAGCCACCTGCACCTAGTTTATCACTGAATCCAGCGGTGATATTCTTAATTTGTGAATAACTGTACCTAATAGGCATGAGATCGTTTTGACCTTGCAGAAAGTCTTCAATGGTGTCATAGACAGACAAATGTCTTCTCCGAAATTTATATATTAGAAATACAGATAGTAATGCTATTCCACACAAAAATCTTGCACCAAGAGCAATTCCTACAAAAGATAGAAGATAGCATCAACAAGAAGCAGAAGGTGACTTGAGCACAAAAGTGAAGTCTTAAGTCTAGTAGCTTACCCGTCATCTTAGATATATATATATATGTGATGTTCTGGCCGGTGGTGAAAAAAAGATCAAAACAGAGGAAAATGGTTAAGATTTACAGTTTACATAGGAATGTTTTTTGTGCAGGACAGAAATAATTCAAGTACTCACCCCCCAACCACGACGAGAATAATTTCCAGTTGGACCTTAGGCCTGAAAAATAAGTCATTGAAGTTGTGTTAGGGCCGATGGATAGAAGATATGAAGTACTAGACATGTGTACGTTTGTACATACCACAGTAAAATGAAATGTGACGAATATCATCGCAGCGATTGAAATCACAAAGGAAGTTTTCATTTTCTAGCCAGACTCCCAAACAATAATCATATGAAGGAAATCCAGGAAAAACAGCAGAACAATTCAGGCAATAAAAATAATGGAATGGAAGCTCAATTCCGTAAAAACTATTGTGGCTTTCTTGAGTGTCCAAAAAAGATGTTTGATTAATGGTAGGCCACACGGATGACACCCAAGTTGCCCTCCGAATCTTACAGTTGTTCTCTACTTCTGATGAATGCATATGTCCAATAACAACGTAGGAAGAGATTAATGTTGATGATGAGCAAGGAGGGGCAGGTATATATCGAGCCGAGGAATTCACAGGAGCTGGGCAGTCTATATATGTTATTGGCGTGTTAAATTCCCGAATGGGTGAGAAACTAGACTTGGGAGAAGATACAAACAAGCTTTCCATTAAGGTTGAGAAAGGATGCAGTGGATTATTGAAGGAACAATAATAGTTTTCTTCTGCTAGCCCTGAATCAACCATCCGAAGAGTAGAGTTTTCATAATTAATAGCCTCAACATAGAACTCATGGTTATTGAGTTGTAATAATGTACGATTGTTGTGGCAAGAGAGCTCATAGCTGAACTCGTAACAATCATGCGGATGGCCTTTGAGATAAAAGGGGCAGCTTATGTTATAGATTTTACCGCAAGAAAATGACGATGGAGAAGAACTATCAGATGCAAAGGTTTTGCTGCTGCTGCAACTTACTGATATCAACCACGCTACAATAATGACTAGTACAGACGACGACGACGACATTGTTTGGTGTGGAACTGTGTATCAGTGCAACAATGATAGTAAAGTTGTAGTAATGGAGCTTTTTTGACCCAAGCAAGAAGAAGATAATATTGTTTCTCATTTACTTTAGATGTTTTCACACATTGGAAGAAGATAATGTATATTACAGGGAATAAAACAACGTTGTGATAATGAATGATTGAGCAACTTAAAGATCTATAATGCGCATGATGTCTATTTGTGTTCTTGAGGTTAACACTTCTATAATGGTTCGTCAAATTCTGAAGTTGGCTGTGGTTATGATTGCTTGTAGTAGTATCATCCGGAGGCTGGAAGGTTCTGCAGAAAATGGCAAGTGCGGGGTAACAAAGTGTGGAGCAACTGAAATCCGCTTTCCTTTTCATCTGAAACACAGGAATGACGATCACTGTGTCTTCCCATCTGGCTTTCAGCTCTCTTGCACTAGACTTTACGATAATGTCTTTTTTCCGACCATGGAGTTTGAATACGAGGTGAACACCTCTCTTCCCGGACTCTACCTTTCATTTTCTGTTCAGGTTTATGTCACTTCTATTGACTACAGATCGCGCCAGCTCTATTTCGAATCTTTTTATGAGGATATCAGACAACACTACTACTACTCTCACAACCACCACCATTCCAATTTTGAACACTACTCGTCTAATTCTACTTTTAAACCATCTCCATTAACTTACAATGCATTAATTCATATCAATCTTCTTAATTACTATGGCCGCTACTGTGATGACTATACATTTTACAATTGTTCATCAACAAGTGATATAAGTAAATTTGACCGCCAAGTAAATCTATCCTCCTCCGGAATTATGCTCATAAGTGGTGTCACTTCTATGAGAAGTCATGGTCATCAAATCTATGCCGTCTGTTCTCACTTGGAAACTGTGGAAGTGCCCATGACATCTTGCACCAAGATGTACAACATTTCTCATGTCCCCTACAAGGTCGGAAGCCTTACTTGGTCCAGACCTAATTGTGGTGATTGCGAAGTCAAAGGACAGTACTGCAAATTCAAACCAAACAGCACGATTTTCACTCAGTGCTACCCTAAAGGTATGTCTTTGGATTTTTCATATAATTTTACGCTCTTCAGTTTATTCGGGTCCGTCCCAAATTCCTAAATAAGTTAAGAATACTAATTTAAAAAAGATATCTTATTTATGATAATTAAGCGTAAGTCTTATTTAGGTGAAAATATTAATTGTGGATCAAGAGTTGCATGAGAAATAGAAATTTTGCGTCTGAGGTGATTGTATTTAACTTTGTTGAGTGAGAGAGCGACTCCATTCTTGTATTACTACATTTTTTTGGTGATTGTACCGTCGCTTGAGGAATTTCCACATTAATTGTTTGTGTTTTTTTTAATTTTGGTACTTGTTATTGTGTTTGAAAAATGTCAACTGAAATAATTATTGGTAATTTTTCCTTTCTTATTTTGCAGGTCCATCGCATATACTTCTTCTGTCAGGTAAATAATCAACTTATGATTTGTATGCTTAATTTTTTTGATTATATTGTATGAGCCAATTTTGAGTGTAATTGGACAAATACATCCTTGCTTTTGCAAGATGATGATGTACTGTAACTTTTCTTTAAATTAAGACCGTTTTTTCTAAAATGTTCCGCTCTTACTTGTAGGTGAACTTGGAGGTATCATTTTCCCGTTGCTTACTTTTGTAGAGCATTGTGCTATGCTATAATGTCATATAGACAGAAGAAAAGATACCAGTTGAAGATCGAAACTTTTTTGGAGGACTACAAAGCACTTAAGCCCTCGAGATACTCTTATGCTGATATTAAAAAGATCACCAACCAATTTAAAGTCAACTTTCAAATGATGTCGTTGTTGCGGTTAAAATCCTGAACGATAAGCTAGATGCCAAAGGAGGAGGTGGAGAGGATTTTATAAATGAAGTTAGTACAATCGGCTTAGTCCACCATGTCAATGTGGTTCGTCTGGTGGGGTACTGCGCTGATGGCTGTAGAAAAGCTCTTGTTTATGAGTTTCAACCGAACAATTCACTTGAAAAGTTCGTCTATAGAAAAAATCAGAACAACGGATTTCTTGGATGGGAAAAGATGCAAGATATTGCTCTAGGCATAGCCAAGGGTATCGAATATCTTCACCAAGGTTGTGCCCAGCGAATCCTCCACTTTGATATTAAACCTCACAATATCTTGTTGGACCAAAATTTTAATCCAAAAATCTCAGATTTTGGATTAGCAAAGTTGTGCACGAAAGGACAAAGTTTGGTCTCCGTGACTATGGCAAGGGGGACAATAGGCTATATTGCACCAGAAGTATTTTCCAGGAATTTTGGGAAAGTGTCATCGAAGTCAGATGTTTACAGCTACGGTATGTTGTTGCTAGAAATGGTTGGAGCAAAGGATCATACTTCAGTAGGAACAGAAAAAACCAGCGCATATTTTCCAGAATGGGTTTTTGATCAGCTCGAAATCATAGCTAAAAAGCTAACCATTGTGGGACTTTGGTGCATAAATTGGCATCCAGCAGACCGGCCTGGGATGAAACATGTGATTCAAATGCTCCAAGATGAAGATTGCCCAGCAATACCTCCTAATCCATTTGACTCGGCAAGTTCAAGAAATGCATCGTCATTTTGCAGTTGGCTCGAGGATATATCTGAATCGGACTGAGAGCTACTAGGATTGGTGAGTTGCCTCTAGTTATTTTGTGCAAATAGAACATCTAGGAAATGACATGATTTTATGGCATATTTCTACTTATTATATGGATCTTATGTAGAATTGAAATATTTCATGACAACATCGAAAATAATGGTTAATACTACCCTAGAATAAATATAACTAGTTTTCTTTAATATTAGTTAAGAATAATAAATTAAATGATATGTTACAATAATTATATAAAATTAGAAACTCGTAAAATTAGAGCTCGTTGGTTAATGGTTACTGCAATAACCTAAAAGTTTTACATTGTTAACATGATGATCCTACAAATAGTATTGGTGAAACCGTGGCCACCAGCATTGGAGTTGCCTAATACTTTAACAGCTACAACAAGGCCGCTTCTGAGTATTCCTTTATATACGGTACCACACAAACCTTGCACCAAGAACAATCCCTGCAATTTAAAATTACCAAGACAAAGAAGGTAACATGGATACGGTTGAATAATATTTGTTGTAGCATAAGATCTTGTTGGGGTCTTTCTCACTTTTAGAGCGACTGGTTACTCAACAGATACAAAGGAGATGTTTTTTGGTAATATCTAGAAATAGAGTTGATACAAAGAAGCTGATTTCAAAAATATTTACTGAAGGAGATCAAGGCTGTATCCAAGCACTACCTCTAAGTTTGAGAGTTTCAAAAGACTCAATTGCCTGGGCTTTACGAAAAGGTGGTAACTAGCTACTCGGTTAAGACATCTTACATGCTTGGAAAAGAATGTAATTCAGATTCTGTCACATGAGGCAAATTTATGCTTCTAGCAATTAAAGTTAGCGAAAAAGACAAGGCTGCAAAGAACTCTTATTAGAGTTAAAATGCGAAGGGATTATTTCAAAACTCTCAAAGTCGATGACATACTCTTCTGATCTTGAAATTGTGTTAGAAGATATACTAGGTTCCCTATGGCTTTGGACAAATCTGGGAGAACCATTGTCTCCCAGAAATTTGCTCCTTATGTACCGAACCGAAGGATAAGCTTTCACTTGTTTAACGAAATTGTTTCATGTTTCAAAAACAAAAAGTCCTGTTTCGCAAAAGGATTATCTTTTGACTGCCTTCTAAGCAAATTAATCAATCTTTTAGATCGTCTTCATTTGTGTAATTGTAAATACCAAAATCCAGTACTGATCATCTTCTTTTTTAGAAAGTTTTGAAAAATCAGAAGATACTTACTAGATCGACACACAAAAGTTACTATCTACTTGCATTACAAACTGTGACCAACTCATATTTTGGTAGAAGACATTTGATTGAGTTCTTCATCTATAAGTAAACTATTGCGTCACACATCATGAGTTTGAGGGCATTTTATGGAGTTCTTGATCAGGCGCCTCTTGTGGACCCATAAACGACTTGGGAGGCATCACCAAAAGCTCAACGTCGCCTTCAAGCATTTCAATTACTTTGTTCATTGATGGGCGCTCACTTGGTTTCATTTGTATACACCACATTGCTACAATTATCATCTTCTTTGCTAACTTCCTTTCATCCTCAGTAGAATCTTCCATTTCCAACTCCTTTCCTTTGCTTATTTGATCATAGATCCATGAAGGGTAGTAAATTTGGCTTATTTGGTCCACGGACGGATTTAAAGATTTCCTATTCCCCGCCATATCCAGTAACAACATTCCAAAACTGTACACATCTGCCTTGTACGAAACACCTCCAATATTTTTGTAAAATATTTCTGGTGCCATATAGCCCAATGTTCCCCTTGCAGCAGTCATAGTCACAATGCTAGCATCAGTAGCACGTAACTTTGCAAGGCCGAAATCAGAAATTTTGGGATTGAACTTTACATCGAGGAGGATGTTATGAGGCTTGATATCGAAATGCAAGATTTGAATGTCACAACCTCGATGTAAATACTCAATACCATACGCCACTTTACATGAAATCTCATACATCTTTTCACAGCTCAGAGTGGCAGTTCCTTCCTCTTCGAGGAAAATGTATTTATCAAGGGATCCATGAGGCATGAACTCAAAAATTAGAGCACGTTTTTTACCCTCAAAGCAAAAGCCGACCAGTTTCACAATGCTAACATGATGTATCCTACCAATAGTTCCAATTTCGTTGATAAAATCATGGCTGCTAGCGTTGGAGTTGTCCAACACTTTAACAGCTACAACAATGCCACTCTGAAGCTTTCCTTTGTATACTGTACCGAAACCACCTTCACCCAATTTTTCATTGAATCCACCGGTGATTTTCTTGATCTGTGAATAAGTATACCTAATAGGCATGAGATTGTTTTGACCTTGCAGGAAGTCTTCAATGGTGTTATACACAGACAAATGTCGCCTCCTTAAATAAAATCCCAAAATTACAGATAGTAATGCCATTCCGCACAAATATCTTGCACCAAGAACACTCCCTATAAAAAAACAAAGTATACCATCACCAAGAAGGTAAGAGAGTACATTAATGTTGTCCAACCTAAATCCTTAATACACAATTTAAACATGTTGCAGAGTATAACATCTTACCCGTAATCATATAAACATTTGAATGATTGTCTGCGAGAGTAACAATTATAGGTCAAAAAACAGAGGAAAATGGTCTAAAACTAGAATGGCATTGGCAAATTATATGGAATGTGGAGTAGGAAAGAAAATGGAAGTACTCACCATCCAACCACCTTGCGAGGTCATAAAAGTGGTGCCCTAGTTTATCTACAAAAATTAAACATCCAAAGCTGATTTTAAAAAATTAATCATACAATAATACCAAAATATATATATACTTGTTATTCCTTACCACAAATAACGATAGCTAAATGGTCTTCGTAATTTGACTCGCAGGAGAAGGGCGATGGCTGCTCACAGCTCCAGTAATCATCATTACGTTCGACTTTTAAACAATATTCAGTTGGAAAAATATCATTAGATTCAGTTGGAGGAATACCATCATTTGTTCTCCAACAGTTTAGGCAATAAAAATAGTGGAACGGAAGCTCAAATCCGTAAACAAGCTTCTTACTGTCTTGAGCGTCCAAGAAAGATGTTTGATTTATAAATGGCCACGAGGATGAAACCCAAGTTGTACCCCTATTCTGACAATTATTCTCCACTTGTAATGAATTCATATGTCCAATAACAACGTAGCAAGAGTTTGATGATAACGATGATGAGCAAGATTTGGGTATGTATCTACTCGACAACTTCACAGGAGCTGGACAGTCTATATATGTTAATGGAATATTATATTTCCGAAGAGGGTCATAGTCATTATTGATTCGCAGCTCTCCCTCGTCGCGAGGTGTCCCCCGTATGGTCTGATAAGTAAAAGTACTGCTACTACTGGAAGAACATAAATAGTTATCTTCTCCCAGCCTTGAATCAGCAGCAATGCGAATAGTATAGTCTTCGTAATTAATAGCCTCCACATAAAGCACATGACAAGCCAATGATAACGAAGTACGATTATCGTGGCAGCCTAGCTCAAAGATGAAATTTGAACAATTATGATGATGGCCTTTGAGATAGAAAGGGCACCTTATATCATGAATATTACCGCAAGAAGATGATGAAGATGAAGATGAAGACGAAGATGAGGACGAAGAAGAAACATTATTATTTGATGCAACGGCGGTTTCGCTGCAACTTGCTGATATTAACCATCCTACAAAAAAGACTAGTAAACAAGACGACGAGGATCGCGGCATTTTCTGGTGTGGAACAGCGGAAAGAATGTCTAATACATCAATCGTTGCTAGTACTACTAGTGGATTTTTTTTAACAAGAATCGGAAACAAGCAACTTCTTCGTTTTTAAATGTACAGGGACAGGCACATGACATCGCAACGTTAGGAACTCGGATCTCGCAAACTGTAGACTCTTAATATTACATGGAATGTCAACACAGAATAATTCCAACCTTTTGATGACTTTTTTACATAAGAAACTAGTACTAGGCCCACTACTATGTTCATGTTCAATGAACAAGCGTTAAGATTTGTTCAACTCGGTTGAAATGGATCCCGTAGGCGACTTATGACTTATAAAATGGTACTCCCTCCGTCTCAGTGAACTGTATACACTGGGATTGGACACGTATTTTAAGAAAAGATATAAAAAATGAGTAAAATTAGATGAAAAGTGAGTAAAGTGGTGTGATCTATCAATATTTAATAATAGATTTAAGATAGTGGAGGAAGTAGTGGGTGTAATAGTGATTTATATTGTTATAGAATAGAGATAGTGGGGAAAGTAATGGGTGTAACGGTGTTTTATATTATTAAAAGTTACTATTTTTGGAATGTATAGAAATGAATGAGACATCCCAAAATGGAAAGTGTATATAAATGAATGGGACGGAGGGAGTAAGAGTTTATGAGGGTGTTTGTTAACCCAATTTATAAACTCAACATTGAATGTTAATAATGAGGTATATTTTCCTGAACTTTTTGACTTTTAAACATAATGGATTTCCATGTTATTCACCTTACAAACACCTATAAATTAAAGGTCATTCATAGCAAAAAATCTACACCGAAACTTTTTAACATAACTCCAAATCTTTACAACCATATTTACGATCAATATAAATATGGCCTACACCATGTTGAATGCTTTGAACGACAGCAACTATACATGGATGATAAGAGTACGAGTGTGTAGAATGTGAGATTTTGTCAATCCAAATACTGAATAATTGATCAGTCTTGACATGATTTTGATCGATGAAAATGTTTAATAAATCAATATACTTATAACTTATTAGTTTGTCAAATTGCATGATGTTATTAACTTTTCTAAGATATGTTGTATGACAGGAAAATTTGATCTATGCTACGATCCCAAAGATTCTGGTCTCTCGGTTTAAAGATCTTTTAGAGGAAGGCTCCGTGTACAACATCAAAAATTTGAAAGTTGTTTCAAGTACAGGGAAATATAAACCACTATCACATGTGTCTAAATTGCTCTTCATACGCATAACGTCGTTTAAGAGATTGAAAGAAGGCATCGTCAACATATCACTGAATGGATATCAGTTCATATGTCTGAATATGATTGATGTGCGTATTAATAACACTAACATACTCTCAGGTATTTTGATGCAGTAATATATTAGAGTAATATATAAGTAATACTATTATATAAGTTAAAATTCAAACTATCATGTTATAATATTATCTTTTCTAATAATACTATATAAATATAAGTAATATTATAGGTTTATATTTATTTTTATAAATATAACTTTATATGTATATGTGTATATATATATATATTGCAATGGTATTGGTCCAAGAAAATAAAAAAATCAAACTATATAAACAAAAGTAATATGTAAATAATTTATAATATTACCTACCCAAATGCAAATTTTACAGAATATACTTTATTTGACAATTTATATAATTTTGTAGATATTTATTTTACAAATTTTATTATAATATTCTTTTTCTTTAACAAATATATTCTAATGCCGCTGCGAAGCGCGGCTTAGTAACCTAGTTTTAATTATAAAAGGCAATCATCTAGTTAATATTTTCATATTTTTTTTTATTTATTAAATAAAATAAAAGACCGAAAACCGATCGAAAACCGAAAACTAAAACTTTCAATGTTTCGACTTTAATAATATAGTATATATTAGCCCCCAATGTTCTTGTTTTCGGCTCCGCCACTGGACAGTAGGAGTGAGCAAAAAACCGAATTAAAACCGAAACCGAACCGAAACCGATAAAAACAGAACCGTAGAAAACCGAAACCGAGTTGAAACCGAACCGAAACCGAAAATTAAAAAACCGAACCGTTCTTGAGGTTTTGGTTTCGGTTTTAGATCCAAACCGAACCGAAAAACAACAAACCGATCCGATTAATAAAAATAAATAAATAAATATATTATATCTTCCACTAGACCAATTTTTATGAGTAGTGAGAGTAGATTAATAAAGATCCTGACATTCCTTTTAATAATTACATTATTTTGTTCTTGTTTTTGAAGTTTTAATTTGTAATAGTTGATTAATAAATGTAGTTTACTGACCTTCTATATCTAGGTGTTTTATATGTTTGCTTTGTTTTTGTTTGTTTTTGGATGTGACGATTTTTCTTGGCTTCGTTGAAAAACTCTTTACTTATACAAAGATTTCAGATAGACTCGAGATTGTTGAATTTCTAACATTGTCTTATATACATCTCAAATAAAATATTTTTGAAGATCATGTTAAATTTCCATTATTCTCGGATCATGTTGGACTTAAATAATTTATTATGAAAATTTTGTATGTTTATTTTGGACGAAAAAATAATTTGTAACTTTGCATGCTTAAAAATTCGAAGTCATTTTATTTTTTTTTTGTTATGTTTATTTGATGCGGTTTTAAAACCGAAACCGAACCGATTGTAACCGATCCGATCATTTTAAAACCGAAACCGAACCGTCGGTTTCGGTTGCGGTTTCGGTTTTCAATTTTAAAACCCGAGGATATACGGTTTCGATTTCGATTTTAACCTAAAATCGAACCGATCCGACTCACGCTCCTCCCCTACTGGACAGGCACATGATATCGCAACGTTAGGAACTCGGATCTCGCAAACTGAAGACTCTTACTATTACATGGAATGTGAACACAGAATAATTCCAACACCTGTTTTACTTGAAACCTTTTGATGACTTTTTTACATAAGAAACTAGTACAGTTTTAAAAACCAAACTATCGCAAATGGGAACACTTGATGTAGTCAGTGCACATGTGAATTAGAATATTTGAAAAGTAAGGCGATAAGGCCACTAGGCCCACTACTATGTTCATGTTCAATGAACAAGCGTTAAGATTTGTTCAACTCGGTTGAAATGGATCCCGCAGGCTACTTATGACTTATAAACCGGTAAGAGTTTATGGGGTGTTTGTTAATCCAATTTATAAACTCAATTTATAAATAAATTGAATGTTATTTTGCTTTTTAATACTTTATATTTTTTTGTGTTTTTAAATATTTTTTTAATTTAAAAATGTAAGTGTTGAAATAATTGTATTTAATAATTTTTTTCAAATTTAATTTAGCAAACTCTTAACTAAGTAAATTTATCTAAACACCCGTATAATTTATAAGAAATTTTTTGTGGTACCCCAAACACGCGCTAAATTAGCAACGACAAGGACTAAATTGTCTGGCCTCAAATATAAAAATTATATTTGTCAACGTGCAATCTAATAATCTTTCTTATCTTTTTTTGTGAAAGAAAGCTAGGATTCCATTGAATAACATCAGCCATCGAAATAGTTTTCAACTCATCAGGCAGGGACATACTTCCCCTTGGAGATACGACGAGGTGAAGAACAAGCTGAACTTACAAATGGTAATCGTGAACTTAAAATGGGCGATGATGTATTATCATCGTACATTAAAGTTGGTTGTTTTGATAATTGTTTGTAGTAGTATGATCATGAGGCTGGAAGGTGCAGCAGTACAAAATGGCAAGTGTAATGTTACAATGTGCGGACCAACTGAAATCAGGTTTCCTTTTCATCTCAAACACAGAGATGATCACTGTGTCTTCCCGCCTGGATTCCAACTCTCTTGTGTTAAGAACTATGGACTCTATGGTGATTTCTCTGCTCCTATAGTGGAGTTCAAATTCCAGGTCAACACCTCTCTTCCCGGTGTCTACCTTTCGTTCTCTGTTAAGGCTTTTGTTGCTTCTATTAATTACAGAAAGCGGCAGCTCCAGTTTGTAACTCTACCTGAATCTGATTCCCTGTCCCAGCCCAACTTTTCGACCCAAGATATCAGACAAGACTCCTACTACCCACACAACAACAGCCAATATAACTACTACTTGTCTAATTCTCCTTTCAAACCTGATACATTGACTGTAAACCAGTCAACTCTAAAAACATATACTCGATTTAACATAGATAGTGCTTACTACTTCAAGGACTATACATTTTATAATTGTTCATCACAAAGTGTGATAATTGATATAAATAAGTTTATTAAATATGTCACTTCTCTGAATGCCCATGGTTACGGAGTTTATGCAGTCCCTTCTCACCTTAGTATTGCAGACTTCAACATAAAATCTTGCACCAAGATGTACAACATTTCTGATGTTCCTTATAACATAGGAAGGTTGACTTGGTCCGGACCCGATTGTGGTCATTGTGAAGACAAAGGACAGTATTGCAAATTTAAACCTAACAGCACCACTGTCACGCAGTGCTACCCTAAAGGTATGCCTTGGAATTTCACCTCATAAATGTTTACTATCATGAGTACATTACTATGTAGTGTGTAGTCTGTCTTGATTACAGTAATTAACCAACATTATGTTGGACAATTTCCTGTTCACTAATTACAGAAATCACTTTACTTCTTGCAATTTGCGGAAAACTTTATTTGTCACTAAATCCTTTTCAATTTTCAGGTCCTCCATCACATAAACTTCTTGTAGCAGGTAAATTTGCATTTCCCTCTAAACTGCATATGTTAACGTTCACATAACACATTATAGTTACATTTAACTGTGACTTTCTGAGGCATCTATGGTTAATTATTCTGAGCACATTGCACATATCAAGTTGGAAAAAGGATATCATAATAGTAATTTATCTAGAACCAGCTCATGACAAGTCCAAATTTCTGTCAAAAAAACTAATCGTTTAAAAAAAATCATACCAGATCAATATACACTTGCACAAGTCAAAATTGACTCTTTGACGCTGAAGGATGTATTATCTCATGCATTTAGGTATAGTTGGAGGTATCTTGTCCGTGCTGCTTACTCTTGTAGCTTTGTGTTATGCTACCAAGTCATATATACAAAAGAAAAGTTTTCAGTTGAGGATCGAAACATTTTTGGTGGACTACAAAGCCCTTAAGCCTTCAAGGTACTCTTATGCTGATATTAAAAAGATCACCAATCAATTCAAAGTCAAATTAGGGGAAGGTGGTTATGGATTGGTGTTCAAGGGAAAACTTTCAAATGAAATTGATGTTGCGGTGAAGGTCCTAAACGATAAGGTTGGTGCCAATGGAAGTGGAGAAGATTTCATAAATGAAGTTAGTACAATCGGCTCAATCCACCATGTGAATGTGGTCCGTCTAGTGGGATACTGCGCTGATGGCTGCAAAAGAGCTCTTGTTTATGAATTTGTACCCAACAATTCACTGGAAAAGTTTGTCTTCAATAAAGAATTCCTTGGATGGGAAAAGATGCAAGATATTGCACTAGGCATAGCCAAAGGTATTGGGTATCTTCACCAAGGTTGTGCACAGCCAATCCTGCACTTCGACATTAAACCTAACAACATCTTGTTGGACCAAAATTTCAATCCAAAAATAGCAGATTTTGGTTTAGCAAAGTTGTGCACCAACGGACAAAGTTTAGTCTCCATGACTATGGCTAGAGGGACAGTAGGATATATTGCACCAGAAGTGTTTTCCAGGAATTTTGGGAAAGTGTCATCCAAATCGGACGTCTATAGCTTCGGTATGTTGTTGCTTGAAATGGTTGGAGCAAGGGATTATACTACAGTAGAAACTGAAAACACCAGCGAAACATATTTCCCGGAATGTGTTTTCCATCATCTTGAACAAGGGATAAAAACAAGTGACCAGATAGAGGAAGAAGTAAATAGCAACATAGCAAGAAAGCTAACTATCGTGGGACTTTGGTGCATAAATTGGCATCCAGCAGACCGGCCTTCAATGAAACAGGTGATTCAAATGATCCAAGAAGAAGACTGCCCAGCCGTACCTCCTAATCCATATAAAGCAGCAAATTCAGGAAATGCATTCAAATTTAGCAACAAGCTTGAAGTAATTTCTGAATTAGACTGAGATCTACTAGATGCATGCATGTGATGAGGTGCTTCTACTGAATATTGCGCAAAAAGAACCCTCTAAGAAATGACATGCTTATTGTATTTTCCACTAGATATATTCAATTTGATACATATGAGAGCTATCTGCACTTAAACTGTTGAATAATGTTTTTTGTAACATAAGATCTTGTTGGGGCCTAACACCTTAAGGTTTTAGATGGACCGGTTACTTAACATGGTATCAGAGCTCATGCTGAGAATTCAGGCTCGACAACAAATTACAACAGCAATTTGCTTTCTTTTTTCCTTTCCCTTGCGGAATTCTATTATGACACATTTACCATGGTCAAGAGAATATATAAAGTTTCCTACCTGAACATCAGTTTGGTCAAGAATACATGTAAAGTTTAAATTTATGTTCCTAACGCTCACTGCGGCCATATATACCAATTTTACAATTAGATTTAGGTACATAGTTATTCTTATTCTTACTTGAACACAGTTTTTTTCACCTTGACATAAATGAGTGCGTGCTCAGCTGTAATTAGTTATCCAACGGTCTCTCATCATTATTCATATGGTTGTCAATTTTCATGGAAGTTATCAGTATTCTTATTAATCCTCCTGTTCAAACACACATGTGCATATAATACGCATACTCCCGCTTCTTCTATTTCTGTTTCTATTACTAGATATCCATCGTTTCATCAGATTCTGGCTACAAAACCGCCCTTTAATTTCTTAAGCAGAACGAAGTCTTTCATGGCGGTAAGCACTGGAGCGACCGAGATGGTAACCACATTATTATACTATTCGGTTATTCATTGCAGTTTAGCAGTATTCCTATTTGCTGGTGACTGGTCATTTTTTGTATTGTGCGACTTCATCATGTCTCTTAGATTTTGTGGAAGCACACCGATCTTGAGTGTAATTGTACAGATTGGTGCAGTTGATCATCTTCTTCTATTTGATTCTTTAACTAATTCAGGAGATGATCTAAATATTATTGAACTACCAACCTGAAAGACACTGGACTTACAATTAACTTGCATCACAATGTATTGGTATTTCAGAATAAACAAATCACATAATGTTTGAAGACATTTTACAGGATTCTGGATCCCTGATTGGGCTCTTGTGGACAAATCAAAGGTTTAGGTGGCATCACCAAAGTTTCAGCGTCTCCTTCAAGCATTTCAATAACTTTGTTCATTGATGGACGCTCACTTGGTTTCATTTGGATACACCACATTGCTACAATGATCATCTTCTTTACCAACTGGTTTTCATCCTCAGTAGCTTCTTCCATTTCAATCTCCTTTCCTTTGCTCATCTTATCATAAATCCATGAAGGAAAGTAAATTTGGCTGATTTCGTCCACCAACGGATTCAAATTTTTCCTCTGCCCTGCCATTTCCATTAATAACATTCCAAAACTATAAATATCTGCCTTATTAGAAACACTTCCAATATTTTTGTAAAAAAACTCTGGAGCCATGTAGCCCAGGGTCCCCTTGCAGCAGTCATGGTCACAACACTAGCATCAGTTGCACGTAATTTTGCTAGGCCAAAATCAGAAATTTTTGGATTAAAATTTTCATCGAGGAGGATACTATGAGGCTTGATATCAAAATGCAAGATTTGGATGTCACAACCTCGATGTAAATACTCAATACCACATGCCACTTTAATTGATATCTCATAAATCTTTTCACAACTCAAAGTGGTCGTTGTTCCTCCTTCAAGGAAAATGTATTTATCAAGAGATCCATTCAGCAAGAACTCGTAAATAAGAGCTCGTTTTTTACCCTCAAAGCAAAACCCGAAAAGTTTTACAATGTTAACATGATGGATTCTACCAATGGTACTGATGGATCATAAAATGAATAAACTACCAAGCCTACGGCCTACGGGATTTCCCGTAGCCACATCAAAGGTCTCACAGCTCCAAATTGATTATTTCAGAACATGTGTAGAGCCCACTTTGAATTCTAGGATTCCCCAATATGACACCACCTCTCATGACTCAGCATAACGACTTGGCCACCTGTCCTTCATATCCTGAACAACTGCCACCTGACCCTATAGCTTTGGGGAGTCATTCAATCTATCGGGGGGCAAGAAAGAAAAGGGAGATATATATATAGAGGGACCAGGCAACCTAGAGGGGGGGACACAGGCAACCTAGTGATGATATATGCAACCCACACATAATAGCTACGGGAGAGATGAGAAAAGCGAATGCTATCACTTAAGAAAAACAAACACAGAAACAAACCAAATCTTCTGATAATGGTCGTATGATCTCTACGGCTTCTTCGGAGAAACCTACGGCCATCATTTGGCGCCGCTGCCGGGGATCGATGCTTTCCTACCTACAACGATACCGTGATGCTCTCCGGATAAAGGTGTGCAATATTCTATCTTGTGCTTAAAAGATGCCTTGAATTCGATCAAAATGGTAAATTTAAGTTTGAATTGTGGAACCGGTGTCCGAGTCAATCCGCTTCTTCGATCTGTTATGTGACTTATCTCTTGTTTGTACTGGGGTTTTTTATTCTTGAGAGTTTGACGGCATTAATTCAGCTAGTACTCCCTAGTATGCCCAAGAATAGTTGGTACATGCTGGTTTCATCTTTAAATCTAGTGGAGGTACCATGACCTGATTCTTGGACTAGAGGTATAAATATGAGATTCAAAGATGATTTTGAAGCTGGGATTGAACCTGCTATTTGAACACGAGAAGCTGTTACAACAACTTGAAACTGAGGGGAGCTAGTATTCAGAAACATGGTGTTATTAGCTAGTATTCAGAAACATGGTGTTATTCAAGAAATGCTGAGTAGAGAAGAGATAAAGTATAGAAAGTGGCATATTAGCTGGTCGATTCTGCATGGGTCCTTGAGAAACTGACTAAGTAAGATGATGCAATAAAAAGTACAAGGTCTGGGGTACAGAATTTAAGTGTTCTAAATCTAAAGCAAACGACTTGCAAGTGGCCAATTATGAGCATTACTATTGTTCTTGCGTGCCTGCAGAACTTCTGCTGGATGAATGAGGTCTTTGTGAAGATGGTTACATAATAGAAGCCTACCACCATATGTAAACATGTCTGTCAAGGCTGGGAAATTACTTCTTTGAAACAATTACAAGATCATGTTTGGAGAACAAGATTTCATGGGAGAGCCCGTATGTGAACGCAATTCTTAACTGGCAAAACAAGACATTATCGATGGCTTTTCCTGTGGTCTCCTTTATCTTCGTCAAGTTTCTGCACCGCAAAGGCGCAAATCGTTCACCTAGGTCTCAAATTATCCAATGTTTTGCTAGACAAAGACCTGAAAATTTCAGACTTTGACCTAGCTAGAATATTTAGTGAAAACGAGACTGAGGCAAACACATACAGAGCAATCAGTATATATGGCTACATGTGCCAGAGTATTTGAGGCAATCCCTGGTTTATCACTCTGGTGAACTGATTAGTTACTTTCAGTTCATTGAAAACAAAGATAGGTATAATCCAGTGACCTCAATGTTGACCTGAGTGCTGGAACCAAAGATGCCCCTCAAGATATGGCTACGAGGATTTATATCATACAAAATGTATGAAAATTGCGATCTGCATCAGAGAAACAAGGAACTTGTGAAAGAGTTAAGACCAGGGATCTCTACTTTTCAACCCAACGCTTAGAACCTTTCAACACCTAATGAATGACCTGGCTGTAGAAATGATGATTCTTCAATGCTTATAATGGAGAGAAACATTTACACTACAGGATTTGGAATGCCATCGCAATCCAACCAGTGCTAGCCGTGCTAGAATATGTCCAAGCTTGCCAGACGCAGTTGCGGTTGAACAGGTAACTGATTTTCTTACCTTTTAAAACTTGGTCACCAATATTCTATTTTTACATACAGAAAAATGACACTCAAGAGAATATATGCAAACTAGTACAGTATTATAAAAGGAAAAAATAACTTAATTAATTCAACAAAAAACAAAAGCAACAAAAAACAAAAACATTGTATGTAGTCTCCCAACGGCTATGGTTTAAGCTGATTACTTAATAGTATCTCCCTAGAATATTAATAAAGAAACCCAATATTTTAGAATTCACCGAGCTAGGAAAATACTACTTCTAATTGCCTTCGGTCGAGACATCATAATCTCTCCGTTAAAAATACAATGAATATAGCATCCCTACGACTATGACATTCTTAAGTGAACTCCTTTTTATATACATATATCTCTGAGTTTAAGTATAATTTATGTGCCACGAGCACCATAGCCTTGCAAAGCAAGGTCACGCCTTTCTCTTATAGGGATCTCATTAACCCGACGGCCATGGCCTGTTATCGTACTAATGTTTAAAACAATGTCTTTTGTATAAGGGTCATGAACTGTGTTTGTAAATGGAAGCCAATATGTGTAGCCCGTAAGAAGCTACGGTCTAGATATGAAACCGATGTACTGTGTAAATCATGAATATGAATGCATCTGTGTTTAAATATAATTTGTGTGCAATTTGCACCCTAGCCTTACAATGTGAGGCCATGCCTTTCTTATATAAGGATCACATTAACCCCACCATTCAAAAGCCCGCAAATCTAGCCCCATGTTGGCTATGGGCATGGCCGGGTAGTCTTTCCATTCAATAGCCGATATATGTAGCCCCTAAGAAGCTACGGCATGGATTGACTTCCAGTAAAACACCCGTTCATTCAAAAGCCAATATATGTAGCCCGAAAGAAGCTACGGCATGAACCGGTTCCAGTAAAACACCTTTTCATTAAAAAGCCAGCATATGTGGCTCGCATGAAGCTACGGCATGAACCGGTTCTAATAAAACACCTATTCATTAAACAGTCAACATATGTAGCACACAAAATGCTACGGCATGAATTGGTTCCTATCACCTGTTTAGACTTTAGACAGGAAGCAACTAAATGCTCATATATTTTGATCATTTGTATTCAAAACACATCAAATATAGCCAATATGTATAGCCTGAAAAGGGCTATGGCATAGATGATCGAAAGAAATTACGGCACGGACCGACTCCTAGTGAAATATTTATTCGTTCAAACAACTGAATGCTTATATAACCCGTATAAGGGCACGACATGAGCCAGTTCCGGTTACCTGTTCGGACATGGGCGATTAACAGCTCATGTATTTTGATTATTTTTATTAATTATTATACTCCTTCACTACCAGAGAATATAGCGTCCCACCAGCTAAGCTACGATTCCCAATATAAGCTCTAGCTATGTCTCTTGCTACAAGACATGTGGACCTAGTTCTGTCATTGGTACTCCCACACGCTCAAGCTTGAAAGCTTTGCCTGCGCCTTGCAACCTAAAGATTGCACTTGGTGTTAGAGGCAAGAAAGTATAATTATAATCATAAGTATCATACATAATTCTAAATTACTTGTAAGGATCTCATCAACGCCCTACGGCCTAAAGTTTCTATGAATACTGCTGATTCCTAGGATTTCATAGCCTTTCAGCTCTTGAGCCTATGGCTACGGTTTAAGGCTAAGACCTTTAGCTCGAGGGTGTTGTATGTCTATCACCTGCGTGGTACGAATAGGAACGGAATGCATTATTCTACTTATTTAGGATCTACACAAGTAAAAATATCTTATACATCCATAAATTGTTTGACTTCCATATTACCAACATCAAGTACCTATCTATGTTGATGTTACTTTACAAAATGTATAAAACATAAACATTCTTGGAGTTATGACAATTCATGTGAAAAACTAGTGTATATGGCATTCCTTCACAACTACGGCTAGTTGGATCATCATTAAACATTCACCCATATTAAAACCAATATGTGTAGCTTTCTACAGCTACGGTTTGGGTCAATTTCAAAATCAACTCAAGAAAAGCTTGTATATGATAGCCAGTAAACGCAGTTTTCCTTTACTAGATCCTCATAAATTCATATTTTATTAATAGATGGCTTCTTATAGCTACGGCTTGAGTTCATTTGTTATCATCAATACATAATACATGTTTTAGCGAACATATGTCACTTCCAATGGCACACACTAGTCACCTCCCATGTGATAATTACTTTTTCTTACATACATTTGTGTAATTAATTTTCCTCACTCCCCTACAATTGAGTATGCTGCGAATCTCCTTGATTTTTTCTGCTTATATATCAATTGTGTGTAGCAACAGGCCTACAGCTCTCACTTATTGCTCTTTTTAACCTATCTTTGTTATTTTGCATATGGCTACGTGTGAACTGTGACCAGCAAATTCTCAGTTCGTAAATAAATAAACAGAAGCCACAATTTTCAACATAAACTCTAGCTATGGCTATTGCTGCAAGACATATGGGACTAGTTCTCTATTGGCACTCCAACAAGCTCAAAAGTTTTGTTTGTCGCCTACGCCTTATTGCAACCTAAAGATTGCACTTCATTTTGGGGGCAAATGATGGATCATAAAATGAATAAACTACCAAGCCTACGGCCTACGGGATTTCCCGTAGCCACATCAAAGGTCTCACAGCTCCAAATTGATTATTTCAGAACATGTGTAGAGCCCACTTTGAATTCTAGGATTCCCCAATATGACACCACCTCTCATGACTCAGCATAACGACTTGGCCACCTGTCCTTCATATCCTGAACAACTGCCACCTGACCCTATAGCTTTGGGGAGTCATTCAATCTATCGGGGGGCAAGAAAGAAAAGGGAGATATATATATATATGGAGGGACCAGGCAACCTAGAGGGGGGGACACAGGCAACCTAGTGATGATATATGCAACCCACACATAATAGCTACGGGAGAGATGAGAAAAGCGAATGCTATCACTTAAGAAAAACAAACACAGAAACAAACCAAATCTTCTGATAATGGTCGTATGATCTCTACGGCTTCTTCGGAGAAACCTACGGCCATCAGGTACCAACTTCGTTGATAAAATCGTGGCCACTAGTGTTGGGGTTGTCTAAAACTTGAACAGCCACAACAAGGGCACTTCTAAGTTTTCCTTTATACACGGTACCAAAGCCACCTTTGCCCAATTTCTCATTGAACCCATTGGTGATTTTCTTGATCTGTGAATAAGTGTACCTAATAGGCATGATATTGTTTTGACCTTGCAGGAAATCTTCAATGGTTTCATCCGTAGAAAAATGTCTTCTCCGTAATTTGTATGCCAGATATACAGATAGAAGTGCTATTCCGCACAAAAATCTTGCACCAAGAACAATCCCTATAAAAACAAAAATATTAGAAGAACGTCTAATGTTCATAATAATATCAAGAGATGCGGCAAAAACCTCTTACCGGTGATCTTAAATACTACTAGACGATCTGCCCGGTAGTGACGATGTAAAGTCAAAAAAGAGGAAAATGGTTAAAAACTTGGATACATTTATACTAATAGGAAAGTGCGGTGTGTAGTGAAATAATTTGAATTCCTTACCGCGGATCCATCTTGAGATGGCGAGCAAATTGTCCTGTAGGCCTAGAAGAATAATCATTTAGTGCAATGTTAGGGCCCTAGGTAGAGGATTAAAGAACATTGCTTAACTGGAATTAGAAATATGTATCTTCGGCCAGCTCTGAATCAACCATCCGAACCGAAGAGTTTCCGTAATTTATAGCCTTCACATAAAACACATGGTTCAGAATATGTAACAAAGTACGATTATTATGGCAGGAGAGCTCATAGCTGAAATTGGGACAATTATGGTGATGGGCTTTGAGGTAGAAGGGGCAGCTTATGTTATGGATATTTCCACAAGAAGCAGAAGAAAAAGAATTATCCGATTCAGAGGCTTTGCTGCAAGTTGCTAACATCAACCAGGCTGAAATAATGACTACTGACGAACATAACCACATCTTCTGCTGCGGAAGTGTGGATAAAACTCATAGGCCAACGCATTTGTCTGCCTTCTGTCTCAACTTTTCAACCATATTGTATGGTTGCTTGAAGGAATAACATTCATATTTTTTTTAAGGAATCCCTGACTAATATTTTATATAAAAAACAGAGAAATATCATCTTTCACTCTCTTAATTGAAAAATAAATTATTCTGAATAATAAAGGAAAATTACCAAAAATACTATTTTTTCTAAGTTTTTTTTGCAATTTTACCATCTTCTGAAAATATTTGCAAAAATACCAAAATAATTGCAAAAATACGGTCTGCAACTACTTTCAACCATCTGCAACTGCAACCAAAATCAACCAAAGATGCAACCAAAAATACGACCAGCAACCAACGCAACCATATGCAACCGGATGCAACCAGAAGCAACTTTTTAAAAAATGATTGAAAAACAGCTGAGAATTCAAAAAAAATTGTTAGTAAGATGTTTGGTAAACTTGTGGTCTTGATTAATTCGTTTCTCTGGGGTTCAATGGTTGGGTTTTAGAAATATTAAGAATGAGAAATAATTCGTATACGGACTTAGGATTTAGGGTTTAGGGTTGCCCTAGACTCTAAACCCTAACCTACCCTGATTTTAGGGTTCTAAAATCAGGACGTCGGAAAAAAATCGTTTTTATTAAAAAGTTGCATATGTGGTTGATTTTGGTTGCAGTTGCAGATATGGTTGAAAGTAGTTGCAGACCGTATTTTTGCAAATATTTTGGTATTTTTGCAAAAAAAATTAAAAAACACATAGTATTTTTGCAAAAAAAAAAAAATTGGGTTGGGTATTTATGAAAAAAGCCCAATAATAAAATATTGAATAAGAAATGACTATAAGAAGTATTGTCCAAGACAAACTTACTTATTTACCATTTTAAATTACTAAAACTCATTTATTATATATATATATATATATATATATATATATATATATATATATTATGTTATTAAATTATTAAAGTCCAACCATTAAAAGAATGAGTCGTATGGTTCCAGAATGTTTTCTGTGGATTTATAACTTTTTTCTATTTTCTTTTCAATTTCTTTATTTTTGTAATTTTACTCTATATTTTTATGAACAATAATTTTTGCAATTATGGAAATTGCTGTTAGGATTAGAGGAATAGGAGCTCATTTGGATAAATTTAAAATTATTGCTTATTACTTAAAGTTGCTTAATTAATTCGTAAGTTAAAAATGAAAATTTTAAAATTAACATCGATTTGGGTAATTTTGTATAATAAGTAATTTATGAGTTATTAAAAATATAAAAATAAAGATAAATTTGATAAATAATACATTTAAATGATAATATTAAAATTTATCAAATAAAATTACTATAACAAAATAATTTATTCAAAAAAAACTTCTCTCTTTTTAACTTCAAGTCAAACTTATTAAAAATATTTTTTAAGTCAAAATTAAAAATTATATTAAGCTACGAGCGTAATCCATTAGGATCTGGGTTTTGAAGTATTCAAAGTAAATAACTTGCAGATTAGAATAAATTTGTAGCAGGCGAGATGTCAATCATGGTGGTGACCTTTGCGGTTTGTTACATTTGCTACTCCATCTCTTGTTCACTCTTGCAAGTTGCAAGGTAATTAAGCAGTCGGCAAAAAAAGTAAATTACGGGAGGTTCGAATCTTGTTAAATACAAAATATATGCGTGAATGCGTTAATTATAAAAAGAGAAATTATTGTTATTTTATCCATACCGTCTCACTTTTAAAAAAAATAAAAAAAAATTGAAAGTGCTGCAGGGGGGATGAATAGGTTTTATATATCAATCTCTGTATTTTAAAAACGTAGTAGAGTGGCAGATAGGTTTTTAGAAAGTAATACTTTTGCATGAAATTTGTAAAAAGAATAATGAAAAAGGAGAATAGAGTATTTCTTTCAAAATATGCGATTTAAAATTTTAATTTAAATTATAAAAGAAAGGATGAAAAAAGTAATTGAATTAACTCCTTATATATAATAAGCGTAAGGGAGATCTTATCCAAAACTTTGGTCGGTCACTTACTACCAAAAGTATATGATCCGTTGGATTATAAAACTATAAATATTCAAATAGATGAGGATCGTTAGATATAATATTAAAAATTGTATTCGATTAATAATAGGATAGTATTTAAATACTAAAAGGTGTATTTTGATAATTTAAACCAATTATAAATAGGTTTTCTATATTGAATAGAAATCTTTATGTAAAAAATCGTAATTATCTTTTCTCTTTAGTTTATGGATAGTTCCAGTTAGATAATAATTATTAAACCATCATTAAATTAAAAATAATTTTGTTAGCTTTGCGTGGGTGTAAAATTGTTAAAATCTGTTGTCTAAAACTAGAGATAGAGCTCAAACATTAAAGTAATTATCTAAATTTTAATAAAATTTTTTAATTTAAACCAATTATAAATAGGTTTTCTATATTGAATATAAATCTTTATGTAAAAAATCGTAATTATCTTTTCTCTTTAGTTTTAGTTTATAGATAGTTCCAGTTAGATAATAATTATTAAACCATCATTAAATTAAAGATAATTTTGTTAGCTTCGCGTGGGCTGTAAAATTGTTAAAATCTTTTGTCTAAAACTCAAGATATAGCCCAAATAGTAAAGTGATTATCTAAATTTTAATAATTTTTTTAATTATTGTAGCACCAATTTAATTTTTTTCCTAATTCTTTTAAATTTATAAATTCTATGTTTATTTCAATAAAATATTAAAATCAATTTAAAAAAAATTAAAATCGATCTGGTCCGTGTGACCAAATTAATTATTACAGTTAGATCTTAAATAGATCGATGAGAATTGTTAGATCTAATATTAAAAAGTGTATCTGATTAATAAAAGAATTATATTTAAATACTAAAAAGTGTATTGTGATAATTTAAAATTTTTCTATGTAAAAATTCTTAAATATCTTTTCTCTTTAATTTATGTATAGTTCGAGTTAGATAATAATTGTTAAACCAAATATCAGATAACAATTCATATCGATTACAATATTAAAAATTATCAATATAATGCTCATATATATCATATAACAATTTATAATGCGTTATAACAGACTTAGAAGAACTCCTGTACATGAATAAATTTAAACATTTTTTTCTGAAGGAACATATCAATTTGATTAATCCAAATTATAATTATATTATTTTACATATAACAAACATAAAATGATAATATCAAAATATTATTAAAATATTGAGGGTTTCATATTCATAAACAATAATTTTGAATATAATACTTAACCATCTTTTCTTTTCGGTTTATGGGTAGGTCAACTGGTCAAGTTAGATAATAATTATTAAATCATCATTAAATTAAAGATAATTTCGTTAGTTTCACATGGGTTGTAAAATCGTCAAAATTCAATTTCTAAAACTCGGGATAGAACCCAAATAGTAAAGTGAGTATCTAAATTTTAATAAATATTTTTTTATAATTGTAGCACCAATTTAGTTATTTTTTCACTAATTCTTTTAAATATAGAAATTTTATCATTCTTTCAATAAAGTATTAAAATAAATTAAGAACAAATTCAAATCGATAAAGACTATAATAATATGAGAATAAATTTTTATATAATCATAACATAATTTTTATTCTGTTTAATAATTTTAAAGTAATAATGTATTTTAAAATTTTATATACACTATAAATAAAACCGAAACATTAAAAGTAAAAACAGTTAGTAAGATACTTATATCAGTATGTACTTAATATCCTTATTATATTAAACTCTTTTATATAATAAGCATAATAGGGATTTATCCAAAATTTTGATCGTGACAACCAAATTAATAACGACTATTAGATCTTAACTAGATAAATAAAAATCTTTTGATCAAATATTAAAAAAGTGTATTTTATTTATAATAGGATTATATTTAAATTCTAAAAAGTGTATTTTGATAATTTAAACCAAATACACCAAATATAAATAAGTTTTCTATATTGAATAGAATTCTACATGTAAAAAATTCGTGACTTGCTTTTCTCCACTTAGATAAAAATTGTTAAACCATCTTTTAATTAAAAATAATTTAATTATCTTCACGTGGGGTGTAAAATCGTTAAAATCTGATTTTTAAAACACAAGATAAAGCCCAAATCAGTAAAGTGAGTATTTAAATTCTAATAATGATTATTATGTCATCATTATTTTAACGCCAATTTAATTACTTTTTTCTAACTATTTTAAATTTAGAAATCTATGTTCAAAAATTAAAATCAATCTAAGAAAATTCAAATCAACAAAGAATATAATAATACGAGAATAAAATTTTATAAAATTGTGCATACTTTTTATCCTATTTTATTAAGTTATAGATCATAACTAATAAAATATAATTTATTATTAAATAATAAATTATACGCAAATGGTGATTTTGTTTCCTAATTTCATTGTTAGCAGGACTATATTCATATTAAAAAAAACAGTATTTTGAAATTGTAGACTCAACTACAAGCTACAACAGAACAGACCTAACTTTTTTAACCTACATACATTGTAAATTATTAAATTCGAAACTTTAAAAGTTTGTTAATCAATTAGTATAGTACTTTTCTGAAAAATCGTACTTTACACAAAATATTATCAAATAACCTATGTCTGAAAGAAAAAAAAATGAAAAAAATTCTTTTTTTTTTTCAAAAAAACCCTGTAAATTTTAATATGTTGTTGGTAGATTCAAATCTTAGATCATTCGACATGATAATTTTACTGTTATATGTAACGTTTCTCAACAATTTAATTTGAAAGATCCAACTATTATGGATTGAGTGATCAAACAAAGTGACCACACTTATAAGAAAGCTTTCATTATTTAGTCTTTAATATAATAACATAGATATTTACGGGATATACTATAAAAAAATGAATTTTATACAGAATTTTGATCGTCACAGTGTACTACTTTAAAAGAAGAACTATTACAAAAAAATATATATTTTAATTGATAATTTATTTTCTCAAAAGTTCAAAGTTCCCGCATCATTAAGATATTACAAAAAAGAGTATATTATATTTTAGCAATAAATATTTAAAAAAATAAAAAATAAAAAAAATTATAAATATTAAGAAAAGTTAATGATGTTATCCTGGTAGTTTGGTCCTAAATACCGCCAAAACATTCTCAACCGTTAGATCCAATAATTTAAAAATAGATGATCAAGATTATATCATATAAAAAGAAATTATTATCTAAAAATGATATAAGTTAAAAGATATTATATTAGGATTGAATTTTCCAAAAAGTTAAAACGTAAAAATAGTTGTAATTAAATAAGGAAACCCATTTATAACCAAAATAATAAAAATCGTTTAATCTTAAATAGATAGGTGATAACCGTTAGATTTAACATTAAAACCTGTATTTTGGTTAATAAAGGTTATTCTAATAATCTAAACTACATATAAGTTAGATAGATTTCCTAAATCGAATAGAATTCCTAACATTAAATTTCATCACTTTATTCTCTTTTTAGTTTTAGAATAGTTTTAAATTGAAAAAGAACTATTAAACCACAACAAAATTAAAGATTATTTTGTGAATTTCATGTGAACCGTAAAATTGGTCAAATCTAACTTTTATAACTCAATATAAACAAATATTAAAATTGAGCGTGTAAAATATAATAAATATCAAATTTTTAACTATAATTTTTTTGGCTAAATCTTTTTTAACAATAATTTAATCATGTAAACTAATAACTTTTAAATATTAAAATATTCATAAATAAATATAATTATAAATATTAAAAAAAACAATCGTGTGTTGCATCGTAATACAAATATAATTATAAACAAAATAATTATAAATAAAATTTAAGTAACCGTGCATCGCACGAGCTATAAGCTAGTATGAACAACAATGGTATGAGTAAGTTACATGTTCAATTAGATTATAGTTTAACTTTCCTCTTCACATTTTATGTTTATAAAAATATATTCATTTTTACATATGACTAAGTTATAGATTTCAATAAAATAAAAATATTATATTTATATATTTACATATTATAAATTTTTGCATTACCTGGATTGATATTCATATTTAGGTTTAGATAATATTTTTAATTCTAATTTGACACAAATGAATTATAGGCTTTGTACCCTTATATAGGTTTGTAAAAAGATCAATATACACCCATCATTTCAATTTTGACAATAATAAGATAATATTATTTATGATAAATTCATTAATTAAAATTTAAAAAAATCTTGTAAGTTTTTGTAAGAAATTAATGCAAATTATCTCCTAGTATATATAACATATACAACAAAATATATAGGTAAATTATTTTTTAAATGAATTTAATATAATATATAAAAATAACGCACTTATTGTTTAAATATTAATTCTTTTCAGAATTATAATATTCCATCCTAAATATTAAATTATTTAATATATTTATTATTATTATTAATGAATATTAAAAAGCTATTAAACATAAAGAGAATAAATATCAAACAAAATTACGTCAGGCACCCCAATAAAGGCAACAAATGTATGTAATTAGAAAGGATTAATAAGTGCTGAATTGAATGATTCAAAGACATTGCTTAGAGACTGTAATTGAATGATTTAAAATCGCTAATTGAATGATTAATTAAGTGTCGCCGTGTTGGTCTAATTAATGGTGACCTCTAGTTTACATGCATAAGTTACATATTGTTCCTATCTTTTGAGTTGAGTCAGTAACCAATACTGCGTATAGCAATGTTGAGCTCCAACATGGTAATGGTTAATCATCATCATATATTAAAGTTGCTTGTATTTGTAATTAGTTGTGGCAGTATCATAACGAGGCTCGAAAGTACAGTACAAAATGCAGTTGAGTGCAATGTCACAAGATGTGGATCAGTTGAAATTCGGTTCCCTTTTCATCTTAAAGTCACAGACGAGCAGCATAAGAATCAGTGTGTCTTCCCATCTGGCTTCCAACTCTCTTGCATTGCCATTAACCGCCATACTGATGTCTTTGCTCCCTTGGTGAAGTTTGAATACCAGGTCGACACCTCTCTTCCTGGACTCTACCTTTCTTTCTCTGTTAAGGCTTTTGTCGATTCTATTGACTACAGTTCGCGGCAGCTCCAATTCGTATCTTCTCACGAATACTTCTCTAAGTATCCGTATCCGTCCCAAGATATTAGACAACACTACTACTACTCTCACAACGATCACCATAATAATCTTAACCACCACTTGTCTAATTCTCCTTTTAAAGTCTTTACATTAGCTGACCTGACACCCCATCAACTACTCACATTCGACTTGTTGATTATGTAGACTATACCTGGTACTTCAATGAATATACATTTTACAATTGTTCATCAAGATATCCATTTGTCCCAAGCTATAACATTATAGAAGAGGTCAATTCACTACAAGGCCATGGCTATCGAATCTATGCGGTCTATTCTCACTTTGAAATTGCCGAAGACATTGTAACATCTTGCACTAAGATGTACAACTTATCCAATGTCCCTTACAACGTTGGAAGGTTGACTTGGTCCGGACCCGATTGTGGTCATTGTGAAGCCAAAGGACAGTACTGCAAATTTGAACCTAATAGCACGATTCTTACCAAGTGCTACCCCAATCCCAGAGGTATGCCTTCAAATATTACTTCATTCTTAAGCAATCTCTTACTTTGCAATCTTTTGGGAACATGCATTATTAATTACTTTCTTTTTTCAGCAGGTCCGTCGTCACATAAACTTCTTCTAACAGGTGAACTGCCATTCCTCTACTCTATACACTCTCGTCAATGATTACTAATTCCACGAAATAGTTCCGTTAATTATTACTTGAAAGGGACAAATTAAGAGCCTTGAATTTTACAAATTGTTGCAGAAATAATCTTGACAAAACGAGTACACGTTTTTTGTTGATATTCTATCTTTGACAACAAGAGTACACACAATTAATTTTGTAATCTATAGATTGTTGAAACCTAATTCACAAAATATGCCAAAACGTTCAGTTTACCAGTTACCAGTTACCATCTTCCTCTTGCTTATTAATATAGAAAACTAATTTCTATAGAAAAACTTCCCTGTATCAGGCCGATGATGTAGGTTTTCACAAGCCAAAAATGTGGCATTTGAACACTGAGAGATATTCTATAAATTTTTATTTGTTTGAGACTCTTCACTAGTTTTTCATACATGTAGGTAAAGTTGGAGGTATCTTCTTGGTTCTGCTTATTGTTATAGCGTTGTATTATGCTGCCAAGTCATGTAAACAAAAGCAAAGGTACCACTTGAAAATTGAGACGTTTTTGGCGGAGTACAAGGCTCTTAAGCCCTCAAGGTACTCTTATGCCGATATAAAAAGAATGAGCAATCAATTTAAAGTCAAACTAGGAGAAGGAGGTTATGGGTCAGTCTTCAAGGGACAGCTCTCAAATGATGTTGTTGTTGCAATTAAGGTCCTAAATGAAAAGGTTGATGCTAAAGGCAGTGGAGAAGATTTTATAAATGAAATTAGTACAATCGGCTTGGTCCACCACGTCAATGTGGTTCGTCTGGTAGGATATTGCGCTGATGGATACAGACGAGCTCTGGTTTATGAGTTTCTACCCAACAATTCACTTGAAAAATTTGTCTACTCGAGAAAAAGTCAGAATAAAATTTTCCTTGGATGGGAAAAGATGCAAGATATTGCTCTAGGCATAGCCAAAGGAATCGAGTACCTTCACCAAGGTTGCGCCCAACAAATCCTCCACTTCGATATCAAACCACACAACATCTTATTAGATCAAAATTTCAATCCAAAAATCTCAGATTTTGGTTTAGCAAAGTTGTGCATTAAAGGACATAGTATGGTTTCCATGACCATGGCAAGGGGAACAATAGGCTATATTGCACCAGAAGTATTTTCCAGGAATTTTGGGAAAGTGTCATCAAAATCAGACGTTTATAGCTTTGGTATGTTGTTGCTTGAAATGGTTGGAGCAAGGGATCATACTTTAGTAAAAACAGAAAACACTAGCGAAACATATTTCCCAGAATGGGTTTTCCATCAGCTTGAACAAGGGGAAAAACCGAGTAGACAGATAGAGGAAGAAGTGAATAGCAACATAGCAAGAAAGCTAACTATTGTGGGACTTTGGTGCATAAATTGGCATCCAGCAGACCGGCCTTCTATGAAACATGTGATTCAAATGCTTCAAGAACAAGACTGCCCAGCCATACCTCCTAATCCATTTAAAGCAGCAAATTCAGAAAATGTATTCGAATTTAGCAACAAGCTTGAAGCAATTTCTGAGTCAGACTGAGAGCTACTAGATGCGTGTAATAATAAGGTGCTTATAGTAAATGTTGTGCAAACTGAATCTCGAAAAAATTATATGCTTATTGTATTTTTCTACTAGATACTTTCAGAATAATGTTCAACTCGATACTTATGGTGAGAACTATCTGCGCTTGAACCAACAAATATTTTCAAAAAAATTAGGTAATACCCTCCCTCCCAACATCTCAGCAACTTGTTTCTTTTTTTCCTTTCCCTTTCCGGATTCTAGTTTGACATAGTGTATAGAACATTACAATGGTTAAGGAAAAAAAAAAAAAAAGAATCCTACCTGTTCATCGGTTTTTATAAATATTAAAATTTGTGTGCTCAGCTGTAACTACCCAACACTCTCTCATCATCAGTCAGATGGTAGTCTATTTCCATGGAGGTTATTAGATAACTCCTTTCTAATCCTGTTCAAACACACGCGTGCATATATATAATACACACTCCCGCTTCTTCTTTTTCTTTTTCTTTTTTTGTTGACAATAACCACCGGAGAGTGGAGAGGCGGAGACATTCCCTCTGCAAAGTAAATCAATAACTCATTATCGTACTATTCAGTTATTTATTGCAGCTTCGCATTCCTATTTTCTGGTGACTGGCCGATGTGCAATTTTAGTTTTCTATATTTTCTTATTACTAATTCATTTACTCTAACATTCGGTTTTTGGCTAAGCTAGGGGCATTTTGTCCAGGGAAAAATAAATTTTATACGGGTAAAATTAAAAACAAATAATATTCTAGGGAGCCAAATTTGGTTCAATGAAGATTTTAGGAGTTGTACAAAATTTGAAATTATGAGATATCCTGGTTCTGGCTTTTAAGAAAGAATCATAATTCTAAGTTCATGAATTTATTTATTGACCCTGGTGGCATATGTAGTTTTATTATAGTTTTGGAAACTTGAATGAGGTCAATTTAGTAGTTACAAAAATTTATTAGAAGTTCAGTTCATATATAGCAGCTGGTCCCTTGCATTGGGTTGCGGATATCTGAAAACCCTAGAAGGGTAATTACCTTGAGCAATGATAAAGTGTGTGAGTGCGCTTGATTCCTCTGACTGGAGTCATGATCAGGGGCGGACCCAGGATTTCAAACCTACCTGGGCTGTAATAAAAAATTTTTACGCGAACTTAATAAAAAGGATAAAACTAGCATAAGAATATGTCATAAAACAAATAAAACATATAATAAGCATACATGTATAACTGAAAAAAAGATTTACTTACATCATTTGAGTTGTACTCGACGATTCTTTTGAGCATAAAATTCATCTATCACTCTTCCAAAAGTTTTGACTATCTCAATAAGATTACCTCTGTTACGAGAAGTGGATGATTCATCATGACCCCGTAATGCACATGCTTGTAAACTCAAATATCGAACACCCTCTATAGTAGCTCTCAAACGCAGTCTATTCTTCTTTACCTCTTCCAAAGATTGACAGTTAATGACCTTGTCAATATGCCTTGTAACATTCTGCAACCCTTCATAATCTTTGATTGCCTTTTTATGTGGTGAATTAGAGGTTCCAATATGGACCAAGAAAGCACATCTCTGATTATCATTAACTCTTTTCCAACTCTTAAATCCATCAATAGTAAATGCATGTTGTGAAGATGCATCACTTTCAAATAAATAACATGGAAAACAGAAAGCTGCATCTTTCGAAACTGAGTACTCTAGCCACTTGAATGTGTTGAACCAAGATGCTTGAAACCGACGACGTTGAGTTCCAAACTCAGTAGCTGGATATTGGTCTCTACGCAGTTGAGGTTGACATGGTCCCAATCTAATGTATTCACGTCTAATGTCATCACGAACAGTAGGTGGATACTTCCAAATTGGACGACGAAGACCTGGATCGCGTTCAAGGGATGCAAGATCAAATTCTGAAGTATCACTAGGAGTAGCAGTACCACTGGAAGTAGCTGTAGGAGTAGCACTTGGAGTATGTGTAGGAGTAGCAACACTATGAATATGTGTAGGAGTAGTATCACTCGGAGTAGGTGCAGGAGTAGCATCACTCGAAGTAGGTGTAGGGGTAGCCGTACCACTAGAAAAATAGGAGAACAATGTCTTTCTCTTTTTATCTTGACTCCTGCATCAAATTATAAAAGAAGATTAATATTCAATTGTACTCCAGAAAGATAGTAAGTTAATTAATTATAAAATACATGAGATGTTTATAGTAAGCAACCTTGAGGTAAGGTAAGGTAAGGTCATAATAAACAGCATAACGGGATACACAACAGATAAGCAAGCAAGTAAGTGAATGCCTGGACACCAAATAACAGTACTAAAAGCCAAGACCAAAAGCTATAAGTGCAAAACAAGCCTAGTTAAGGAGTAAGTTAACATAGACATCTAACACCCCTGGAGACAAATTATAGAAGTAAACAAGTAAAGCAAGTAACCAATGTAAAGAAAAAAGTAAGGTTATCTTACATGATCCAACAACCACAAACACGAAAAACCCGAGCAAAATGGGGCCGACAGGATAGTTTTCCCCTTTCTTTGAAACTGTTTCAGGCACAGCTCCTCGCTTGGTGATATTTTTCTGGAATCGTTGCACCTTCCTATCAGATAGTCGTTTTGAAGTTGTCTGAAAACATACCAATAGTTAAACTATCCAGTCAGCCATCACTAGCCAAGCCATTATAGTTTCTGCAACATAAATTTCTCATAGATGTGCAAAAATCATCCAAACAAAGTAACAGTGTACTATATAACTCTGAGCTGAAAAATTCCAACAACGTATATTTTGTTCAATTGGACCTACTCAACCGTGAAAACAATGTACGGATAGAAGATCATAAATCTTTAAAGCAACATAATTTCATGTTTTCAATTACAATTTTGCAAAGTTCACTGCAGCATTTTAATATGTGATTTGTGAACTTTGCGGACTATCAAAGAACCAAGCCAAATTATTCAACTTAAGAAATCAGTAACTCGTAAAAATATCAGCAAAAGAACTACATAAACACATGTTCAATCAATCAAACTGACGAGACATAAGAATGTTACAATACAATGTCACAATACAGCTTATAACTAATATCCCTACTGCCTCAACACGAAAAGAAATCATTTACAGAGCTTTTAAATACACCTTTCCTTTGAATTTGCCTAGGAACTAGATTAGAGTTCAATCACAATTCACAAGTGCAAAACAAACCAAATTAAACTGAATACAGGCAAGAACAATCTTGGCAGTTGGCACCAAGCGGAACAATCCTCCAATTAACACATAAACTATAAAAAACAATCGAAAATCAGGAATGGAAATACTTACATTTTAATTTCAATGGAATGGAAGTATCAAGTATGGAACGCAAGAGACTCCGACCTAATTTCTTCTTTCAATTTGGGGCTTTTTCTTTCTTTCGTTGTTTCGTTGTTGTCTGCAGTCTGTGTAATCAGGGGCTACTAACTGAATGGGCTAGGCTGAAAAATATACTAACTGGGCTGCATCTTTTCCTACCCGGGCTGGACTGCTTTTCAGATTGTATGTTAAATGGGCCAGCAAAAACTCACCTGAGCTGGAGCCAACCCTAGCCCAGCCCAAGGTCCGCCCCTGGTCATGATGCTGAAGAGGATACCTTATTTAGTGCATGTGATCCCAAGAAGAAAAGGGTTAAGTAGTTAGTAGATTTCCAGTAGGTAGGCCTACAAAACCATTGGCAGGAAGTTTTGAGAATCTCACTGGTTCCACCGGTTCTTTTGAAATAATAGAAAAAAACTGCCCGGACTGACTAGGCATAATTTCATTCGTAGAGAAAGAAGAAGAATGATCATATATACCAGAGTGTGTCATGTATGGTCTCGCGCGTACAACAAATGTATTAGAATTATCTGGAAATGGAAAGTACTGTGTCAGAGAAAACAAATGAAATGAAATAGAGGAAGAAGTAGCATATATATCTATAATCTATACTCTTTATTCTTTATTAATAAGCAAAACAATGTTAAAATGGCGCGCGGTACTAAAAGTATTAAAGTACCAAATTTGGTTATCATTTAACCCCGGGTTCGATTACTCGCAACTACATAATTATATATACTCTTTATTAATAAGCAAAACAATGTGAAAATGGCGCGCGGTACTAAGAGTACCAAATTACCAAATTTGGTTATCATTTAACCCGGGTTCGATTCCTCGCAACTACATAATTATACAAGATTTATTTACTTTAAATTCTTTAGCTTCATCCAGGGTTCGAATCCTTACAACTACGTAATTATACAAGATTTATTTATTTACTTTAAATTCAATAGTTTCATCGAGCGTTAGATTCTTTGCAGCTACGTAATCATACAAGATTTATTTATTTACTACATAATTAAATAGTTAAATAGTTATTTATTTATTATATATTTTTATCATTCAATTCTCGAGAAATACATTTTTAAATAATACTTATTAATAATTTATTAATACTAATATTTTAATGTCGACTTATGCTCGGCCCGTGCTTGACACAGGTTATAAGCTAGTCTTTATTAATAAGCGAAACCCCCTTTTAAATGATATTTCGGTACCAAAATTTGGTTCCATACTTATTTTGGTTTCACCCAGAGTCCTATTTCCATTATAATTCTATATCTATATTAGTTTTTAATGGTTCCACCTTTATTTTGGTTTCGCCCATAATCATATTACTCCTACGACTCTATACCCTCAGAATCCTATTATAATTGCACTTATTTTATTACGAAATTTAGAAATAATGTATCTATCATAATTAAATTAATAAATTACCTTTATTAATACTTCAGATCCAAATTTGATTCAATTCTTATTTTGGTTTCATCATTAAATTCTTATCATTTCTAAATTATTTTTAAAATTGTTTTATTATTAATTGATTTAAACAAATTCTCTCTCGGCCCGTGCTTCGCACAGGTTATCATCTAGTCTATACTCTTTATTAAAAACAGAAAGCCCCTTTTAATGGTATGCCATGTATACGCGGTATACATGTTATTTTATCTTAATATTATTAATTAATATAATTCTAAATAAATATAATAAAATTTATTATTAAATTAAAAATCTATACTTACTCTTTATTAAAAGCAGAAGCTCTGTTAATGGTATGGTAACATGTATACCGCAGTATACATATATTTATTATCTTAATACTCTTTATTAAAAGCAGAAAGCCCATTTTAATATACCGCAGTATACATATATTTATTATCTTAATACTCTTTATTAAAAGCAGAAAGCCCCTTTTAATGGTATGCCATGTATACCGCGGTATACATGTTATTTTATCTTAATATTATTAATTAATATAATTCTAAATAAATATAATAAAATTTATTATTAAATTAAAAATCTATACTTACTCTTTATTAAAAGCAGAAGCTCTGTTAATGGCATGGTAACATGTATACCGCAGTATACATATATTTATTATCTTAATAATCTTAATATAATTAACATAATTCTAAACTTTATTAAAAACAGAACCTCTCTTAATGGTATGGTATGGCATGTATACCGCAGTATACATAAATTTATTATCTTAATAATCTTAATATAATTAACATAATTCTAAATTAATATAATACAATTTATTATTTAATTAAAAGTTAATCTTTATTACTTTATTAAAATAAAAAACCCACTCTTAATAATATAGTATGACATATACAGTGGTAAATATATAATTATTATATTAATATAATTAACAGAATTCTAAATTAATATAAATAAGATTTATTATAAAATCAAAAACAGATATTCAACTTAATGTTATGTATACCGCCGTACACATATAATTTGATTGAGATCAAAAGATTTTTTATATCACCTATTATTTTGTAATTTACTTTCGATCAGTACAATTCCTATCTCTCTTACTTCTAACAATTACAGATGAGTATTTTATCCGTCCCGTCGATCTTGCTCTGTTCTCACGCCCCATTCGAGACGGAAATTTGAGAAATTATTCGTGTTCAGGACACAGGAACAGAGACAAGTATAAAAACAACCCGGGGATTGGTGGCAGAAACGGAGAGAAGTACATAATAAAAATATTAAAAGTAGAAAGCCCCTCCTAATGGTATACCATATATACCGCGGTATACATATTATTTTTATGTTAATTATCTTAATATTATTATCTTAATTTTATTAATATAATTCTAAATAAATATAATAAAATTTATTATTAAATTAAAAATCTATACTTACTCTTTATTAAAAGCAGAAGCTCTCTTAATGGTATGGTAACATGTATACCGCAGTATACATATATTTATTATCTTAATAATCTTAATATAATTAACATAATTCTAAACTTTATTAAAAACAGAACCTCTCTTAATGGTATGGTATGGCATGTATACCGCAGTATACATAAATTTATTATCTTAATAATCTTAATATAATTAACATAATTCTAAATTAATATAATACGATTTATTATTTAATTAAAAGTTAATCTTTATTACTTTATTAAAATAAAAAACCCACTCTTAATAATATAGTATGACATATACAGCGGTAAATATATAATTATTATATTAATATAATTAACAGAATTCTAAATTAATATAAATAAGATTTATTATAAAATCAAAATCAGATATTCAACTTAATGTTATGTATACCGCCGTACACATATAATTTGATTGAGATCAAAAGATTTTTTATATCACTTATTATTTTGTAAGTTACTTTCGATCAGTACAATTCCTATCTCTCTTACTTCTAACAATTACAGATGAGTATTTTATCCGTCCCGTCGATCTTGCTCTGTTCTCACGCCCCATTCGAGACGGGAATTTGAGAAATTATTCGTGTTCAGGACACAGGAACAGAGACAAGTATAAAAACAACCCGGGGATTGGTGGCAGAAGCGGAGAGAAGTACATAATAAAAATATTACAAGTAGAAAGCCCCTCCTAATGGTATACCATATATACCGCGGTATACATATTATTTTTATGTTAATTATCTTAATATTATTATCTTAATTTTATTAATATAATTCTAAATAAATATAATAAAATTTATTATTAAATTAAAAATCTATACTTACTCTTTATTAAAAGCAGAAGCTCTCTTAATGGTATGGTAACATGTATATCGCAATATACATATATTTATTATCTTAATAATCTTAATATAATTAACATAATTCTAAACTTTATTAAAAACAGAACCTCTCTTAATGGTATGGTATGACATGTATACCGCAATATACATATATTTATTATCTTAATAATCTTAATATAATTAACATAATTCTAAATTAATATAATACGATTTATTATTTAATTAAAAGTTAATCTTTATTACTTTATTAAAATCAAAAACCCACTCTTAATAATATAGTATGACATATACAACGGTAAATATATAATTATTATATTAATATAATTAACAGAATTCTAAATTAATATAAATAAGATTTATTATAAAATCAAAATCAGATATTCAACTTAATGTTATGTATACCGCCGTACACATATAATTTGATTGAGATCAAAAGATTTTTTTATATCACTTATTATTTTGTAAGTTACTTTCGATCAGTACAATTCCTATCTCTCTTACTTCTAACAATTACAGATGAGTATTTTATCCGTCCCGTCGATCTTGCTCTGTTCTCACGCCCCATTCAGGACGGGAATTTGAGAAATTATTCGTGTTCAGGACACATGAACAGATGACACAGGAACATAGAGAAGTATAAAAACAATTCGGGGATTGGTGGCAGAAACGGAGAAAATTACATAAAAATAATTCGGGATTGGGGACTTGATTGATAAAGAAAACTCTTTTTGTAGGAACACAATAGTACAAAGACAAATTTGGGTATCCCTCCTACTTCTAACAACTATATATGTGTATTTTATCAGTCCCGTCGATCTTGCTATGTTCTCCACCCCATTCGGGACGAGAATTTGAGAAATTATTCGTGTTCAGGACACGAACATTCGTGAAAGAAGTATAAAAACAACTCACGGATTGATGGCGGGAATGGAGAGAAGTATAATAAAATTATATGGGGATCAGGAACTTTATTGATATGGAAAACTCTTTTTCGTACAAAGCCAAATTTTGGTTAGTATGATATATCTAAATTAATTGGTTTCATTCCAAACTCATGTTTGATTCGCTACAACTACATAACTATATAAGTTAGTTATTTATTCAATTTCAATTATTTGATTTTACAAAATATTATTTGATTCTTTCTATCGACATAATTAAATAATATTTATTTATTATAGACTTTCATATTAATTTCATGTTAAATTCTATGCAAGTACATATTTAAATAAAACTTATAAATTATTTTTATTTTCAATATTTTAAATTTCTTTTTAGTAATTTAATTTTTATTTTTGATCCGTGCTTCGCACGGGTTATCGGCTAGTATAAATAAAAATGCGACTAGAACTTGACAAATCACATGAGTAGTAGTTTAGAAGACAACATCCCTAGATGTAAGTCTGCCATGTGATAAGACTGTTTTCCAACTTTATCATGTCCCGTAGATCTTTGGAAGCATCAAAGATCTTGGGTATAATTGTATAAACTTATGCAGCCGATCATCTTTTTCTTTCGAGATTCTTTAAAAATTCAGGAGATAAGCTAACTATAATTAAACTACCGACTGAAAGATAATGGACATACAAAAAACTTGCACTACAGTTTATTAGTGTTTCAGATAACTATATTACATTATCAGTTTGAAGACATTTGGTTGAACTCTTGATCCTTTAATGATCCATGGATTCACATTATCAAATTGAAGACATTTGACGTGGTTCTGGATCCTTGATTGGAGCCTCCTGTGGACAAATTAAAGGTTTAGGTGGCATCACCAATGTTTCAGTGTTTCCTTCAAGCATCAAAATAACTTTGTTCATTGACGGACGTTCACTTGGTTTCATTTGTATACACCACATTGCTACAATAATCATCTTCTTAATCAAGTCCCTTTGATTCTCAGTACAATCTTCCATTTCAATCTCCTTCCCTTTGCTAATTTGATCATAGATCCATGAAGGAAAGTAAATTTGGCTAATTTGGTCCACGAATGGATTTAAATTTTTTCTTTGCCCCGCCATTTCCATCAACAACATTCCGAAACTATAAATATCTGCCTTATACGAAACACCTCCAATGTTTTTGTAAAATAATTCTGGCGCCATGTAGCCCAATGTTCCCCTTGCAGCTGTCATAGTCACGATACTAGCATCAGTAGCACGTAATTTTGCAAGTCCAAAATCAGAAATTTTGGGGTCGAAATTTTCATCGAGGAGGATGTTATGAGGCTTTATATCAAAATGCAAAATTTGGAAGTCACAACCTCGATGCAAATACTCTATACCACTGGCCACTTTACATGAAATCTCATAGATCTTTTCACAACTCAAAGTGGCTGTTCCTCCTAGGAATATATATTTATCAAGAGATCCATTAGGCAGGAACTCATAAATCAGAGCTCGTTTGTTACCCTCAAAGCAATAACCGACAAGTTTTACAATGTTAACATGATGGATCCTACCAACGGTACCAACTTCGTTAATGAAATCACGGCCACTGTCTTCACAATTGGAGTTGCTTAATACTTTAACAGCTACAACACGGCCGCTTCTGAGTTTTCCTTTGTATACGGTACCAAAGCCACCTTCACCCAATTTATCATTGAATTTACTTGTGATTTTCTTAATATGTGAATAAGTGTACCTAATAGGCATGATATTGTTTTCAGCTTGGAGGAAGTCCTCAATAGTGTCATCCACGGACAAATGTCTTCTCCTTAATTTATATACCAAATATACAGCTAAAAATATTATTCCACACAAAAACCTTGCACCGAGAACAATCCCTGCAATATAGAAGAAAGTAACATGAATTCAAAGGTAATGTTTTTAAGTAATTTCTAATGATTAAAAAAAATTGCCAGAATATAAGATCTTACCCGTGATCCCATATACAGATGAATCATATTCTGCCACCAGTAAGAAGTTAAAGCAGATGAAAATAGTTAAAAACTGCAACTTCATATACATAAAAAGCAAGGTATTGTGTTAGGAGGGAAATTATTCAGAGTACTTACTGTCAAACCACCTTGAGATGCATTTTAAGTTGCACCGTAGGCCTAGAAAAATTGGTCATGGAATGATGGAAAGCTGTGTTAGGGTGACCAGGTAGATGATTAAGGATTAATAGAGGTAAGCATATATTAAAACAAGCATGTGTACATTTCTTATTTCTTACCAAACTTAATTGTAATGTGATCGATACCAGCGCACTCGTCGATTGGGGCGTCACACATCAGATCATAATTTTCTCGTTGGACTCCTAAACAATATGATGAGGAACGAACAGCAGGACAAGGTAGGCAATAAAAATAATGGAATGGAAGCTCAATTCCGTACAAAATATTGTGACTGTCTCGATTGTCCAAGAAAGATGTTTGATTAATATTAGGCCATGCGGATGACACCCAAGTTGTTCTCCGGATCTTACAGTTGTTCTCCACTTCTGATGAATCCATATGTCCTATTACCACATACGAGGAGACTGATGATGGTGATGAGCAAGGAGGGGCAGGTATGTATCGAGCTGACGAATTCACAGGATGTAGGCAGTCTAAATATGTCACTGGCTTATTAAATTCCCGAATGGGAGAAAAGGTGTCCTCGTAAAAATTTCTACTCAAGTAGTAATACCATCTCCGTGAGAAAGGATGAAGAGAAATATTGGAGGAACATAAATAGTAATCTTCCACCAGGCCTGAATCAACCATGCGAACAGAGGAGTTTTCGTAATTAATAGCCTCAACATAAAACATATGGTTTTGCTCTAGTGCATAATCGTCTCTGATTGAGAACCGGGCCTTTGGAAATTTTAATAAAGTACGATTATCTTGACACGAGAGCTCATAGCTGAAATTGGGACAATTATGGTGATGGCCTTTGAGATAAAAGGGGCAGCTAATGTTACGGATAATACCGCAAGAAGAAACATAAGTATCATCTGATGCCAAGGTTTTGCTGCTGCTGCAACTCACTGATATTAACAGTGCTACAAAAGTGATTACTGACGACAGCATGATTGGTACGGAACTGTGCATAGATGTTACAGTATCAGTGGAAATCGGAAAAGACATTTCTTCGGTATGTATATGTTTGTAATGCAAGCGGGAGAGAAATTTTAGAAAAAAAAAACGGAACACACAACCCAAGGAAGGCAGAGCTTGTAGACACGCTGATTTAGACCATCTGCAATGGGAAAGCCCATTTCTTACTATTTTGGGTCCCATTCACGAGTCACGTAAGCAAAAACTAGACTTGGTTGAGTTTACTCCAACCCAGAATTTTCAATTCAACTATGTTCGGACCCACCTTTTGTTCTAACATCACTTTTGTGGCAAGTGGTTCTGCTCAGTAAATCACTAAGAAAAGAATAAAATATATTAAAAAGACAGAGGCTACAGAAGTTGGCTGAGCCCGAGTTGGTGGGTTTGGACAACTTTTGAGTTTTTCTCCAACGCTCAATTTGTAAAATGGATCCATTTTCCAGTTTCCAACGCAGGAGTTGGGCCTGCGTTGGAGATGGTCTTAGTTCTAGTTCAAAATATCTATGAACAATCACTTCAAGACTTCTTTTTTCTTCTTACTTTTAATTGCTTATAGTTGAATTAGTTCTAATTGTTTATTTTCTGTACTAGCCGATAACCTGTGCGAAGCACGGATCAAGAATAAAAATTAAATTACTAAAAAGAAATTTAAAATATTGAAAATAAAAATAATTTATAAGTTTTATTTAAATATGTACTTGCATAGAATTTAACATGAAATTAATATGAAAGTTTATAATAAATAAATATTATTTAATTATGTCGATAGAAAGAATCAAATAATATTTTGTAAAATCAAATAATTGAAATTGAATAAATAACTAACTTATATAGTTATGTAGTTGCAGCGAATCAAACATGAGTTTGGAATGAAACCAATTAATTTAGATATATCATACTACCCAAAATTTGGCTTTGTACGAAAAAGAGTTTTCCATATCAATAAAGTTCCTGATCCCCCGTATAATTTTATTATACTTCTCTCCATTCCCGCCATCAATCCGTGAGTTGTTTTTATACTTCTTTCACGAATGTTCGTGTCCTGAACACGAATAATTTCTCAAATTCTCGTCCCGAATGGGGTGGAGAACATAGCAAGATCGACGGGACTGATAAAATACACATATATAGTTGTTAGAAGTAGGAGGGATACCCAAATTTGTCTTTGTACTATTGTGTTCCTACAAAAAGAGTTTTCCTTATCAATCAAGTCCCCAATCCCGAATTATTTTTATGTACTTTTCTCCGTTTCTGCCACCAATCCCCGAATTGTTTTTATACTTCTCTATGTTCCTGTGTCCTGAACACGAATAATTTCTCAAATTCCCGTCCTGAATGGGGCGTGAGAACAGAGCAAGATCGACGGGACGGATAAAATACTCATCTGTAATTGTTAGAAGTAAGAGAGATAGGAATTGTACTGATCGAAAGTAACTTACAAAATAATAAGTGATATAAAAAATCTTTTGATCTCAATCAAATTATATGTGTACGGCGGTATACATAACATTAAGTTGAATATCTGATTTTGATTTTATAATAAATCTTATTTATATTAATTTAGAATTCTGTTAATTATATTAATATAATAATTATATATTTACCGTTGTATATGTCATACTATATTATTAAGAGTGGGTTTTTGATTTTAATAAAGTAATAAAGATTAACTTTTAATTAAATAATAAATCGTATTATATTAATTTAGAATTATGTTAATTATATTAAGATTATTAAGATAATAAATTTATGTATACTGCGGTATACATGCCATACCATACCATTAAGAGAGGTTCTGTTTTTAATAAAGTTTAGAATTATGTTAATTATATTAAGATTATTAAGATAATAAATATATGTATACTGCGGTATACATGTTACCATACCATTAAGAGAGCTTCTGCTTTTAATAAAGAGTAAGTATAGATTTTTAATTTAATAATAAATTTTATTATATTTATTTAGAATTATATTAATAAAATTAAGATAATAATATTAAGATAATTAACATAAAAATAATATGTATACCGCGGTATATATGATATACCATTAGGAGGGGCTTTCTACTTTTAATATTTTTATTATGTACTTCTCTCCGTTTCTGCCACCAATCCCCGGGTTGTTTTTATACTTGTCTCTGTTCCTGTGTCCTGAACACGAATAATTTCTCAAATTCCCGTCTCGAATGGGGCGTGAGAACAGAGCAAGATCGACGGGACGGATAAAATACTCATCTGTAATTGTTAGAAGTAAGAGAGATAGGAATTGTACTGATCGAAAGTAAATTACAAAATAATAGGTGATATAAAAAAATCTTTTGATCTCAATCAAATTATATGTGTACGGCGGTATACATAACATTAAGTTGAATATCTGTTTTTGATTTTATAATAAATCTTATTTATATTAATTTAGAATTCTGTTAATTATATTAATATAATAATTATATATTTACCGTTGTATATGTCATACTATATTATTAAGAGTGGGTTTTTGATTTTAATAAAGTAATAAAGATTAACTTTTAATTAAATAATAAATCGTATTATATTAATTTAGAATTATGTTAATTATATTAAGATTATTAAGATAATAAATATATGTATATTGCGGTATACATGTCATACCATACCATTAAGAGAGGTTCTGTTTTTAATAAAGTTTAGAATTATGTTAATTATATTAAGATTATTAAGATAATAAATATATGTATACTGCGGTATACATGTTACCATACCATTAACAGAGCTTCTGCTTTTAATAAAGAGTAAGTATAGATTTTTAATTTAATAATAAATTTTATTATATTTATTTAATTAATAATATTAAGATAAAATAACATGTATACCGCGGTATACATGGCATACCATTAAAAGGGGCTTTCTGCTTTTAATAAAGAGTATAGATGATGCTATTTATAGCTCTACAGGTTCAAGGTCAATTCACATCTCCGGAACCATAACTGAATGACGGATTCAGTTGAATGATTTAATAGTCAATTCACAACTGCTGGACCATGACTGAATGCTTAAAATTTGCAGCTACTTAATTGGACTGATGTGTTTGGACTTCTCAACGTCAAAGGAGTGATCATTTGGATTAGTGATCAAGTTGTAAGATAAAATTAAGAGAATTCGTGATTTTATCGTCTAAAATAAGAACTATGTATACAAAAAAATATTGTTATTATTTTTTATTCAAATTTCAACCTTTTAATTTTGGAACTTTTACCTATAAATTTCCTAAAATTTACAAATCAGACCAATATTGGAAGAATTAGACTGAATTTTATGACCTTTTCACCGACTTTTATCAAAACCAATTTTAACATAATCAAAGAGATTAGTTACCGCCTAACGATTATCGGGATTATTAAACACCAACTTTTAGAACATAGATTATACATTAAAATATAATTGAGTATGGATAAAAAAAATTAATTATTTTTATTATATTCAATTGTTGAATTTGATAAAATTCATTTTACATCATTTAAAACTAAATATATATTTTGGTAATTAAAAATAATCATTTGATCTTTATCTTATAGAAATTAATCCAAATTTTATGAAATTAAAAAATATTTTAAAAATAATATACAAATATAAGGTAAATTCGAAATATTATCTCTTACCACATTTTTAATTTAAAAAATTACTTCAATATATAAGCCTATAACCCGTGCAACGCACGGACGACTTTAATATTAATTTTGAAATTTAATTTTAAATTATTTGAGATTTTAATACTTCTGAAAATGCTACCTTTTTAAAAAGAATTAAAAGTACTACTTTAATACTTTAAATCTAAAAAAATTTATAGATTTTATAATAGTTTATTAGCTTAGTAAGCATGTCAGTAAAAATAACAGTCAAAATTATCAATATATTTTGTTGTAATATATATAAATATAAATATAAATATTTTCTAAAAAAAGGTCGTGTTTTTGAATTCTAAGTAAAGTATAATTAAAAGATTTTGTAAAATCAAAACTTTCAATTTTTCGGCTATTATATAATAGTACAGATAGATAGATTAAATAGAATAAATTACCGAAAATTGAAATAAAAACTTTCAATATTTTGGCTATTATATAATAGTATAGTATAGATAGAAACCGTCTGCGATAATTTTAGAAAATCAGAAATTTTAGTTAAAACTATGAAAATGAATATACACTTTGGCTAACAAAGGTAATCGGTTAATTATTAGTATTTATAATATTACTATTTTATGTTACTAAATGAAAATATGAAATTGCATGTGATATTTTTGAAAAATCTGAGATTTTACTTAGAAAAATTTTAGTTAGAAAATATAAAAAAGAATATTCGCTTTGGGAAAAAGAGCTAATCGATTAGTTATTAGTAATTATAAATATTATTATTTTATTTCATTAAAAAGAACTGTCCGTGATATTTTTGAAAAATGAGAGGTTTTAGTTAGAAAGAACATAAAGGTAAAAAATTTAGTTAGAAAATATAAAAAAAAATATACACTTTGGCTAAAATAGGTAATTGGTTAGTTATTAACAATTATTATTTTATTATTTTATTTTAATAAATGAAACTGTCTGTGATATTTTTGGAAAATGAGAGGTTTTAGTAAGCAGAAATAAAAAGCTTATATGTTTTAGTTAAAAAGGTAATTACCCATGATATTTTTGAAAAAGTAAGGGAATTTTTCAGAAAAAATAAAAAAAGTAATATATTTTAGGTGTAAAAGGTAATTGGTTATAAATAGGTAATATTATTATTTAATAATATTTTTTATAAATAAGTAAGGGTAATTAAGTCAAAACATGAAATACAATTAAGTAAGGGCAATTAAGTAAAATCACAACATACCAAAAAATATTTAGTATTATATTCAATGGCTCTCATTAATTTACTTTAAAAGATCTAACGGTTACAGATTGTATGACCAAACTACGGAGGACCAGACTTCAAACCGACTACAAACGGACTACAAAAACTTTTAATACTAGCTTAAAACCCGTGCGATGTACGGATTGTTAATTATTATTTTATTATTATTATTTTAATATTTTATTAATTGTAATTGTGCAAAAAATAAGTAGGCATGTTAGAATAGCTAAACACTTTTAATTAATTAAAATAATTAAAATAGATTTTAAAATAAATAAGTATTGGTTTTCCCGTTATATTTTTGGAAAATAAGGGGTTTTAGTAAGAAAAGATAAAAAATGTAACATATATTTAGTTTAAAAAGGTAAATGTTCGTGATATTTTTGGAAAATGAGGTTTTAAAATTTAATAATTAAAATTATTTAAATACGTTTTAAAATAAATAAGTAAATGGTTTCCTGTGATATTTTTGGAAAAAGAATGGATTTTAGTGGGAAAAATAGAAAAAGTGAATTGTAAAAGGCAATTTCCCGTAATATATTTAGAAAAGGAGGGACTTTGTTAGAAAAAATATATAATGTGTTTTATCTGAAAAGGTAATTGGTTATAAATAGGTATTTGATTATTTATATTTTAATATTTTTAGTAATTGCATTTGTTAAGAAAAATAAGTAGACATGTTAAAATAGGTAACTTTTAAAAAATAATTATAATATTAAAATAGGTTTAAAAATAAATAACTAAAGGTTTGTCCGTGATATTTTTGGAAAATGAGAGGTTTTAGTAAAGAAAAATAGAAAAACTAACATGTTTTAGTTAAAAAAGGTAATTGTCCGTGATATATTTTAAAAAATAGGTGAATTTGTTAGAAAAAATAATGTATATTAGGTGAAAAGGTAATTGGTTATAAATCGGTAATATTATTATTTAATAATATATTTCTATAAATAAGTAAGGTTAATTAAGTAAAAACACGATGTACAGTTTCGTCTATTATATAATAGTATTGATTGATTGATAGTATAGATATAGATTTTAAGAAAAATGACGATGGGAACAGGGATAAATTTGCTTTTATTTACCCGAATAAGCCTATTTTAGATCAATAGTAAGAACAAATCGGATCCGAAATCTTTTATTATAAGCCTTTCCTTCTTTTTTTTTTAATTGATAACCTATTAGAATCCTTTTTCATATACTAGTTTATATCCCGTGCGATACACGGTTACTTAAATTTTATTTATAATTATTCTGTTTATAAATATATTTTTATTATCCATGCAACACACGATTGTTTTTTAAATATTTATAATTATATTTATTTATGAATATTTTAATATTTAAAATTTATTAGTTTACATGATTAAATTATTGTTAAAAAAAATTTAGCCAAAAATATTATAGTTAAAAATTTGATATTTATTATATTTTACACGCTAAACTATTCTAAAACTAAAAAGAGGATAAAGTGACGAAATTTAATGTTGAGAATTCTATTCGATTTAGGAAATCTACTTATATATAGTTTAGATTATTAGAATACCCTTTATTAAACAAATACAGTTTTTAATGTTAAATCTAACGGTTTTCACCTATCTATTTAACATTAAACGATTTTGATTATTTTGGTATTAAATGAGTTTCCTTATTTAATTACAATTATTTTTATATTTTGACTTTTTAGAAAATCCAATCCTAATATAATATCTTTTAACTTATATCATTTTTAGACAATAACTTCTTTTTATATGATATAATCTTGATCATCTATTTTTAAAAGTATTGGATCTAACGGTTGAGAATGTTTTGGCGGTATTTAGAAACAAACTACCATGATAACATCATTAATTTTTCTTAATATTTATAATATTTTTAATTTTTAATTTTTTTAAATATTTATTGCTAAAATATAATATACTATTTTTTGTAATATGTTAAAGATGCGGGAACTTTGAACTTTTGAGAAAATAAATTATCAATTAAAATATAATTTTTTTTTGTAATAGTTCTTCTTTTAAAGTAGTACACTATGACGATCAAAATTCTGTATAAAATTCATTTTTTATAGTATATCCTATAAATATCTATGTTATTATATTAAAGACTAAATAATGAAAGCTTCCTTATAAGTTTGGTCGCTTTGTTTGATCACTCAATCCATAATCGTTGGATGTTTCAAATTAAATTGTTGAAAAACGTTAGATATAACAGTAAAATTATCACGTAAAATGATCTAAGATTTGAATCTACCAACAACATATTAAAATTTATAGGTTTTTTTTTTAAAATAAAGAATTTTTTCATTTTTTTTCTTGTAGACATAGGTTATTTGATAATATTTTTTGTAAAGTACGATTTTTCAGAAAAGTACTGTACTAATTGATTAAGAAACTTTTAAAGTTTCGAATTTAATAATTTACAATGTATATATGTTAAAAAAGTTTGGCCTCTGTAGCTGAGTCTAAAATTTCAAAATACGGCTTTTTTAAAATGAATATAGTCCTGCTAACAATGAAATTAGGTATCTATGAGTTCTTATAAAACAAAATCACCATTTACGTATAATTTATTATTTAATAATAAATAATATTTGATTAGTTATGATCTAAAACTTAATAAAATAGGATTAATAATGTAACAGCCCGCAAACCCGGTGTCACTAAATATAACAAACCTGCATAATAATTAACAATATTTATAACGACACTCCCACAAACTAGAATCTTTTACAAGTCTTGGCATTGAAACAAGACTACTGTATTAATTATTACACAACCTGAATTCACTAGTAATACCTCGATAAGAGATCACTAGCAAATTAGAAGTCTATCTGTTTTAACAGTTACCCAACTACATATTTTATAACCACTAGTTAACACCATCTGACAATACTAATACTGCTACCTGCTGAGGAGAGTAAAACAGATGCCTGAAGTCCCTATCAGGCAAGCCGCCTCTACCACGGCCGCTACGAGGCATAATGATAGCTAGCTGAAAGGTTAGGTAATAAGGCAAGGGTAAGCAAAAGAGCTTAGCAAATGACAATCGCATAATAAGAAATCATAATAATATTTTTCTGATAAAACAGTGTTAACTTTAAGAGATCCGAATCTGAAATGCATAATTCTTGAGGGAAAATAGTGCTTCATAATCATAAAGCATTGATCTAGTACATACGGATAATTCTGGGGGAAAAAAAACAGAAATGAAGCGTGAATGATGTTTTCAAAATCATAACATAATTAGCTTGGTAACAATATAATACTCATTACCATTTTAATACTTAATCACAACACTGGCCCTGTTTATTTTTATATATCAAAATGTGTAAAGTGGGTATCAAATGACACAGGTTAAGATGATGATCATTCATTCTTAACCTCCACATAGTACTCATAACAAGGTTTTTATAACAACCATTTGGATCCGGGAGCACTTATTCACTATGGCTCATATCAAGCTGGAACCGCGTGTCAAGGGGTTCTCTTACGCATTCACAACCCCACTTTACTTTCAACAAAAATATTAACAAAGGTTTTAAAACTAACCTGTTGCCATAAGCTTAAATTGCTCAATGGATAAATCATTTCCAAACTTGTTTCATATTAACAAGTATATTTCCAAAGGAATGGGCCTAATTACCGTAAAATATATCATCAGAGTAATGCATTTTATTTTGTCACAATCTAACATTCATGCTTTCAAAAGAATTGTAAAGAAATTAATATGTGATAAAACATGCCTTTATGCAAGTCAAAACATTTGTAAATGCGTAATAAGGATTGTCACTTGCCTGAAAGAAAGGTGTAACTGAACAAGAGGGAATATCTACGCTGCACGTCTGCCCAAGCCTTGGCTAGTACTCGATCCTACGATATATACATGACTCGAGATTAGTTGTCGTATTAGTTACTCGAACTCATATAATTGACAACATCCTAATTCCTAACTACCCTTTTCGAGAATATATATATATATATATATATATATACTACCATTACACAGGTACACATAGTTATGCATTCTAGACTCATATTTAGACTAGCCTGACATAAAAATTTATGCAAGTGGGTTCACATAGAAGCATATCAGTCAGATATATACAACTTGCATTTTATTATAAACTTTTAAGTGTTCACGTAATCCATATAATTCTCATAACATGAATAACTTAGTTGACTCCCCTTGATTGCTCTCAAATTATTTAATATACCATTTACTCATATTCTTCCATTCGCTGCCATACAATTTCAACCAACACTAGCCCCTACAATTATCTACTGGACAACCTGGTTTCAAGTTCAACACCATAAGTTCACTAATACACTACCAATTCTATTTTATATACTAACTTTATTACCAATTAATCCATATCGCAATAATCCGGACGCAACCAAAACTGGACTACCAATGGTCCCTGGTGTTAACACAATTAACTCACTATAAATTCCTATATTCAAAACTATTCAAACAGAAAACATTTTCAAGTTAAATCTTACTGGAAGTTGGTGACTACCAAGACTCTGACCATATAGTTCCTACACCAGTTATAACACCGAATATTAACCAATGCTTTCACAATCAAAACAACCTCAAAACACTAAAGCTGGACAGGGTGCTCTGGTTGTTAAACACCATGTCGTTTTCTTCTGTTTTTACACTAAAATCCGAACTAATGTACACTTCAATATAACTCAACACGTCGCACATGAGTAGGAATTAGTTTATCTCTACTGTCCATATACATCACCTACAAATCTTAACTCGTCACAATCAAATTCCTAATACTATCCTAGCCAAATTATCCTGAACTCACAACATCGTTATTCACAAAACATTTCTCTACTAAAACCTCCCCAGAAAACAGTAGTCTGCCCAAAACTCCAACTACCCTTACATACTCAAGAACTATACATCATCTGCTCAACCTCAAATTGTAAAAACTCCAGTAACAGTAAAACTTAACCACAGTCAACCAATTCTACGCATACAAGCTAAATCCTCATCACGTAACTATCAATTAATGCAACTCTTAACCTTTAATTCTAACCAACTAGCCACATATTCAGTCTAAACAAGAACAATCAACTCAATTCACATGAAATCATATTTACAGTTTAGATTACAAAAATATATCTACATCATATCATCAATTAAATTATAAACCATGAACCGAGGGTCACCAGCTCACCGGAGTTCACCGCCGGCGACCAACAGTCCACATACAACGCCCACTTCGGGTCATCTTGCACTGGACTCGTCAAAATTACTTTAACAACATCACATAAAACTATTTCTATCACTTAAGCCTCAAAACACACAAGAATCGTAATCCCAGAAAAACCCCCAATCAAACCCTAATATAAATCCCCAAATCGGACTCTGTTTTTCCGATTACCCAAAACTCGCTACAATTTATATGGTTGTATAGAGCTCTGGGTGAGGATCGTTTTGAACATAAAAACTCACAATTTTATTAGCAGAATTGAAAGAAATTAAAGAAAGAAGATGAGGGGGTTAAGAGAGAAAGAGAGATAATCGAGAGATAGGGAGAAACGTACTCGGGGGGTGATGGAAGAAATGGATAAGGACACATTTTTAATGTGTAAAAAAAACTATATGTATTAAACTGGGAATTGTATCTTTAAAAACTATAAGGTCATTTTGATACTGAAATATTTCGTTAAAATGCAAGTAAAATTCTAATTTACGAAAACTTTAAAATACATCTAATATCCAAAATTTAAAATCAACTAAATTGTAAAGTTTTATTATGGACATTATAAATAAAAAATTTCATGTCTGTATTTGATAATTTAACTGAATAATTAAATAATTACTTAAAAAAATCATTATCATATCTCATTCGAAATATTAATTTAATAAGATTTTTAATACCAAGGAAATTGTCTAAAATAATTGTAGACAATTTAAATAATAATTAAACAAGTACTCGTCGACGAAATTCCAATCATTTATACACACATACGAATTTAGCACATAAGCACTTAAATGACTCACGTAATTGACCGGACTTAACATACATTTAGTGGATGACGCATCAAACTGGAATAAGATATTTTATTTTATTCTAACAGTTTAGCACATAAAATAAATAGTTATAATTTAAATTCAGCGTCGTTACATCCTTCCCCCCTTAAAAGGATTCTGTCCCCAGAATCATACTAACCGAATAAGTGAGGATACTTGCTCAGCATCTCGCTTTCAAGTTCCCAAGTTGATTCTTCAACTTTAGGATTTCTCCACAAGACTCGAACTAATATTACCGTCTTATTTCTCAATACTTTCTCTCGACGATCAAGAATTTGAATTGGTTGCTCTATATAAGATAAATCTGGCTGGATATCCACTGGTTCGTATTTGATAACGTGCCTCGTGTCGGGATGGTATTTCTTAAGCAATGACACATGAAACACATTATGAATAAGTAGCATGTGCGGGGGTAACGCAATCTCATACGCCACTTTGCCAATCCGTTTTAAAATTTCGAAAGGTCCAATAAATCTAGGACTGAGCTTTCCTTTCTTGTCAAACCTTACAATTCCCTTCCACGGTGACACCTTTAACAACACTTGTTCCCCAATTACAAACTCAATATCCTTACGTCGGCTATCAGCATATTTTCTCTGTCGATTCTGGGCGGCCACTAATCTTTCCCGTATAATCTCAATTACTTCCTTCGTCTTTTGAACTAATTCTGGACCCAATATCTTACGCTCACCAACCTCATCCCAACATACTGGCGATCTACACTTTCTTCCGTACAGAGCTTCATACGGTGGCATTCCAATGCTTGCGTGATAACTATTATTATATGAAAATTCTATCAAAGGTAAATGGTCATCCCAACTTCCCTCGAAATCCAAAGCACAGACCCTCAACATATCTTCAATAGTTTGAATGGTTCTTTCACTTTGTCCGTCAGTCTGGGGGTGATACGCGGTACTCATATTTAATCTAGTTCCTAAACTCTCTTGAAACTGTCTCCAAAATCTTGAGTTAAACCTTGGGTCACGATCAGACACAATAGACACTGGAACCCCATGGCGTGCTACTATTTCTTTCAGGTATAGGTTAACCAACTTGTCTAGGGAAAATCTCTCATTGATTGGTAGAAAATGTGCTGCTTTCGTCAATCTATCAATAATTACCCAAATGGCATCATGGTTCAATTTGGTCCTCGGCAATCCTACCACGAAATCCATAGCTAATTGTTCCCACTTCCACTCAGGAATTTCTAACGGTTGCAACAATCCACTCGGTCTTTGGTGTTCTGCTTTCACTTTCTGACACGTATAACATTTACTAACCCATTCTGCAATTTCCTTCTTCATGTCTGGCCACCAATAATATTCTTTCAAATCTTGATACATCTTAGTACTCCTAGGGTGTATAGAATACTTTGAATTATGCACATCCTTTAAAATCTCATTCTTCAATTCAACCACCTTAGGAATCCAAATTCTTGATGAAAACCTTAATATTCCTTTATCATCCTTTTGGCTACTTAGCTCTTCTCCAGTCAACTGATTGACATCTTGATTCATCACATCCTCTTGGCATCTCCTTATCCTCTCACGTAATTCTGGTTCAAACGTCATAGTATACAGCTTCTCACTCGACCATCCTGGTACATGAACTTCTATTCTCAATCTCTCTAAATCCCTAAACAATTCTTCGGGTATCGTGAACATATTCAATCTTTCCTTTCTGCTCAAGGCATCGGCTACTACGTTGGCTTTTCTTGGGTGATAGTTAATAGAACAATCATAATCCTTAATCAGCTCTAACCATCGTCTTTGTCTCATATTTAATTCCTTCTGGGTGAAGATATACTTCAAACTCTTGTGATCCGTATAAATCTCACATTTCTCTCCATACAAGTAGTGTCTCCAAATCTTAAGTTCAAACACTATTGCTGCTAATTCTAGATCATGTGTTGTGTATTTCTGTTCATGGTTTTTCAATTGTCTCGAAGCGTATGCAATTACCTTGTCGTGCTGCATCAAAACACATCCTAATCCTTTCTGTGACGCATCACTATAAATCACAAAATTCCCTTGGTCATCTGGTAAGGCTAAAATTGGAGCTGTTACTAATCTTTTCTTCAATTCTTGGAAACTTTCTTCACACTGGTCAGTCCATACAAACTTCTCGTTCTTCCTAGTAAGTTTGGTTAGCGGTGTAGCTATCTTAGAAAAATCCTTAACAAACCTACGATAGTACCCTGCCAAACCCATGAAACTACGAACTTCTGTCGGCGTCCTTGGTCTTTCCCAATCTAGCACTGCCTCAATCTTAGCTGGGTCAACTTTAATTCCTTCATTGCTTACTACATGACCTAAAAATTGAACTTCCCTTAACCAAAATTCACACTTAGAAAATTTAGCGTATAACTTCTCTTTCCTCAAAATTTCCAAGGCTATCCTTAAATGTTCAGCATGATCCAGCTCACTTCTTGAATATATCAAAATATCGTCAATGAATACAATCACAAATTTATCTAAATATCTCTTGAACATCCTATTCATTAAATCCATAAATGCTGCTGGTGCGTTTGTCAATCCAAATGCCATTACTAAAAATTCATAGTGTCCATATCTTGTTCTAAAAGCTGTCTTTGATACATCCTCGGGTTTAACCTTCAACTGATGATACCCTGATCTTAAGTCGATCTTAGAGAAATACTCTGCGCCTTTGAGCTGGTCAAATAAATCATCAATCCTTGGCAATGGATACCTATTCTTAATGGTTAATTTATTCAACTCCCTATAGTCTATACATAACCTCATACTCCCATCCTTTTTCTTTACAAACAACACTGGTGCTCCCCAAGGTGATACATTTGGCCTTATAACTCCTTTGTCTAAAAGATCTTGTAACTGAGTTGCTAGCTCTTTCATCTCAACTGGTGCCATACGGTAGGGTGCTTTCGAAACTGGTTCAGTACCTGGTGCCAATTCTATAGCAAACTCTATTTCTCTGTCAGGTGGTAATCCTGGTAACTCATCTGGAAAAACATCTGGAAACTCGTTTATTATGGGTATTTCTTCTAACTTAGGTACCTCCTTCTCTGTATCTTTTACATATGCTAAATAAGCCTGGCATCCTTGTCGTAATAACCTTTCGGTTTGCATAATTGTTAAAAACTTCTTATTTTGTTTCTGTCCCCTAAACACAATCTTCTTTCCTTCCGGAGTCTTTAATGTCACTTTCTTATTTCTACAGTCTATCTGGGCGTCATAATTTGATAACCAATCCATTCCTAAAATTACATCGAATTCCCCTAACTTAAAGGGCATCAAGTTCGCGTATAGAAGGTGTTCCACGATCTTAACTTCACATTTAGAACATACCTGAGTAACAGGAATTCTCTCTTGACTAGCGGTCTCTATTACCAAGGGTTCCCTTAATAGTTCTACATTACAACTAATCTTACGCATGAACTCAATGGATATAAAAGACTTTGTAGCTCCAGAATCAATTAACACTTTAGCATCTACTGAGTTAATAGGAAGCGTACCTGCTACCACATCTGAGTCCTTAATCGCATCTCTTAGGTTCATATTAAACGTCCTGGCCCTTGGTTGTTCGGCTGCTCTCATCGCATTAATGGCTGCCATCCCTGTTCTACAATCCTTAGAAACGTGTCCTGTCTTACCACATCTTTGACATTTTGGTGTTATATGACATTCATTCGCGTAGTGTCCTTTCTGATTGCACCGAAAACAAATCACATTAAATTTGCAACTTCCTGTATGCTTTCTCCCGCATGTTTTACAATCTGGCATCTGCAGTCTTTGCGCATTGGGTTGCGTAACTCCACCTTGACGACCTCCCCGATTCTGATTATGGTTCTGACTCGGATTCCTAACCTCTGGCCTCCTAAAATTTGTATTTCTATTTGGTTGAAATCCAGTTGGTCTGTTAAAACGATTTTGGTTGTTCCCTGATCCTTGACCACTTTCCATGGTTTCGGCTTTTCTTTTCTTATTATCCTTCTCTTTTTCCTTGTAAAACTGATCACTTTCGCCTTCAATTATCATTTCCTTTTGCACTACACCAGCATAAGTTGTTAATTCAAACACAGCCACCCTTGAACGTACCCCTGGTCGCAATCCTTGTTGAAACCTTTTAGCTCTCTTCTCATCCGTGTCTACATACTCAGATAAAAACCTTGCCAACTCAGAAAACTTCTTTTCGTAATCAGATACTGTCATATTACCTTGCCTTAGTTCAAAGAATTTTAGTTCCATCTGGTTCTGCATATACCTTGGACAGTACTTATCCAAAAATAACTCAACAAACCTGTCCCAAGGCACCATTCCTACTTCCTCCAAAGCTCTAGTTGACTCCCACCAATAGTTAGCGTCATCTTTTAAGAAATAACTCGCATATTCTGTTTTCTGCTCCTCGCCAACTCGAACCAAATTAAAAGCTTTCTCTATTTCCTTAAGCCACGCTTGTGCTACTACTGGTTCTGTCGTTCCTATGAATTCTGGAGGTTTGACCGCTTGAAAAGATTTAAATAAAGTTATCGCTGGAACTTGAGGATTTTGTTGTTGTTGAAACTGCTGCTGTTGTTGTTGAAATTGTTGTTGCTGTTGCTGAAATTGCTGTTGTTGTTGTTGAAGCTGTTGCTGCTGCTGCACGATATTAGCGCTTTGTTGCTGAAGGAATTGAAACATCTGGTTCAACATAGGGGAATCCCGATTCTGCTGGCTCCCGCCAATATCATCATCCCCGGATTGGGTGGTCGTATCTCTTCGTGGAGGCATGATTCTGATAATTCACAAACAACTTTCTTAGTATCTTAAATTTAGAAATGACTTATGTAACAGGAGAACATCTTAAATTTGCATACACAAATTGTAATATCCGTGAATTTTATTATTTGATTAAATGATATATTTAATCTAAAATATTTATTATGGAATATTGGAATATTATTAAATGATAATTGTGGTGTGATTATGTGCTAAATGGTGAGTCGAAAGCCCCTTTCAAATATTTCGTCATTTGGAATTTTCTTCAAATTTGAGCCGTTTTGATAATTCAAGGGCCCTGTTGAAATTTCGTACATTCATTTTTAATTCTTCGTCTTTCGTATTCGAATCTTTATCGAAAGGGTTATGGGATTCTATTTAACCCTACCTATTTGATTCTGCGAATAAATTTCAATTTTTGATCCGAAAAAGGAAAAATCGTTCCGAACCCTAATTGCTTAAGGGGACGGATTTGTCGTTCTATATCAATATTGAAGTTGTTATAGCCCTAGTATTCTTGAGCATTAGTTATATAATGATATATATCAATTTGGATGATCATCAACCTTTTTAACCCCTTATTTTTCGTAAAACGTGTTTTTGACCTAATTAGGGTTTTTAAACGATCTAACGAATCAATATCGATCCAAAAATGTTATTTGGGGTATTATTTTTCCAGAAATATAAAAAGACAAATCAGACTTCATAACTCATAGCAAATCTGCAGCAATTATTCATAAAATCCGAAATTCCCAAAAAATTATTTTTGTGTTCTTGATCTTCCATCAATTCGTTCTAAGGGTTATTGAAGTCCAAATTTGAAGTTCTTATACTCAAATCAAAGCTCCAAAAATCTAGTTTCAGAATCTTCCAACCTGATCATCATCTGGTAAGTATTCGATTTTATATTGATTTTACAAATTTCGAATTATAATTAGGGTTCTTGATTCGATTTGGGGATTTTCATTCTGTTGATTCTCCGTTAAATTGGTTGCTTCTAACATGTTCCTAGGGTTCTAATTAGCAAGAATCCATAGTTTAATTTCATGTTTGAGTCGAATTTTTACGGGTTTTGATTTCGGGTTTTGACCCGATTTCTTCTTTCAATTCGTACGTTCTTGATATTGATCTGACATTGTTTTTGATAAAGGGCTTTTATTGTGTGAGTTATAAGCTTCATTTTGGTATATTAATCTTTGAGTTTCATGTACGGAATAGGTAGATCGGGTTTCCGGCCGAGGTCGTCGCCGGAGAATTCTTTGAACGGATTCTGGGCACGATTCCGGCTAGAGACAGATGTTTTGATGTGTGGGTTTTGTTTGGCTTCAAAAGGCGAACAAAAGCCCTCTGGTTTGATTTATGTTTGGACGGAATCGAAGAATTCCGGCGGCCGGAGACCGGCCGGATTCTGGAAAACCCAGAATCCGGTGGGTTGTTCTTGGCGACCCGGAATTGTTCTTCCCGACCCGTTTACCCGATTTTCGACCCGGTTTTAATCTTCAAAACACTAATTCATTTTCTGAAAACTGTTTTTGGATTTTATTTTTAAAATTAATTCGAAAATAGTTTAAAAACTTTAAAAATTCATATTTTTATTTTAAAAATATATTTTAATATCAGAAAAATTCTGATAAATTATATTTATTATTTTAAATCCGAAAATTGATTAAACTTAATTATTTTAATTATTTTTAATTAATAATTAATTTATTAATTTATTGGTTAATTCTTTTAATCAATTAATTCTTAAATATTAATTATTAATTGGATTTAATTAATTAAAAATTCAGTTTAATTATTTTCAAGCCTATTTATTTATTTAAAAATAGTTTGAGTATTTAAAGAGTGTCAATTAATTTTATTAATTGATTTATTTAAATTTAAATGTTTATATTGGATTTAAAAATCCGATTTTTGATTTAAAAATTAATCGTGACTTATCTAAAATTCAAATAAGTTTCGTATGATGTTTTAAAAATGTTTATAAGTGCTATATGGTTCATATTAATTGTGTGTTGTGTTTTATAGTCTGTATATGCTCGTACTAGGGCAAATATCTGAGTTTTAAATATCGTAAATTATACCGGACGTCCGATACGTAACCGGTTACTTGTTTAAATGTGATTATTGATTGAATAAGTGTCGAGAGTAGAACGAAAATAGTTAGACTTATTGTGATAAGTTGTTTAATTATAGAATCGAGTTCCCGGAGCAAGGGAAAGGGAAAAGTAGAGTGAGCAAAGTCGATCCGACAGCAGCTTAGACCAGGCAAGTATATGTGCCTTTACTTGTGATAAAAATGTATTATTGTCTTGATTACTTGAATACCGTTATCCCCAGAACAATTCAAATTATCAATCCTTTAACCGCATTTGGACAACTGATTCCATTTCCTTAGAGATTCTTGATTCTTTGATTTGATCTGTATCGGAAACCCTTATTTCCAATTCACTTGATTATTGTTTACCACCTATTGTTATTGTTTATCATCCTTTGATTATCATTGACAAACATTGATTATTTGACTTCCATCTTGACTATTGATTACGGTCATTGATTATCGACTACCATTATTGATTCCCTTATTGAATGAGTACACCGTACCATTGAAATTACTCCATGATTATTTCTCGATCTTCATTTGATACTGAACAGTTGAAGCTCTTTTGCAATTACTATACATTCAGTTTATCTTATTGAGCATGTTACTGTTTATACCCTATTATAGATTTGGCATGTGTTTTTAAAAAATGGACCAGTAATTGGTCGGGCCATATTCATGGTCAGAATAACGTAAGGCCCAAATTGGCCTAGGATCCAGTAGAGGACTATGACATGAGCTAGTCCGGGGTTGATGCGTGGCTGGCCAGCAACACAACCTTTGATTTGAATAAAATGTAGAAGCCAAATTCTAATTCTTTTCTTCCATTGTTATTGATACAAAGCATGTGTTAGCTAAATATTGTTGATTCTGATATCATAAATTCATATCCTTACAACTGTGATAGAAATGATTCATTGATGTTTACTGAGCAATTTTGGCTCACTCTTGCTTGTTGTTTTCTAACCCTATTCCAGTGAAGCGAGAGTATGAGTCGACATAGCGTGACCGATAGTTCACCAGCAGCCAGGAGAGCCCCTCGTGTCATTGTCATTGGCAGGGTAGTTGTTGTTTTGCTTTTCTAGATTAGATGTCTAGATTTGAACTTTGGTTGTGATGTAATAACTCTGATAAAACTGGTATTGTATTAATAAAAGATTGTAGTAGCTTGTGTTCATTGCCATAATCTGGATGCGGTCTTGGTCAAGGGGTATTTGTGTCTTTATATATATTATGCATGTGTTAAATAGTATTCCGTTGGTCTGATGACTCCTCAAATCTGTACCCCGGGTTTGGAGGGCGTCACAGTTGGTATCAGAGCAACAGGTTATGGCATTTGAAACAAGTTAGGACTTAGGGTCCAGGATAACATAGAGAGTTAGGAATTCACGTAAGGATATTAGGAAGTCAACTAGGGATATTATGCGTAGTGATTAAATGTGGTTATAATTGCAGCCCCCTAGTTCTAGTTCGGACTCAGACCCTTCCGAGGATACGATGTCAGAGATACCTACGCCCGTTGAGAGAGCAGGACCGTCTCGGCCAGTGCGATATCAGCCTAGGCATCAGGACCCAGTAGTCAGGAGAGATAAGATACCTTGTCATATTCCACTCCGACAAGTAGCCCCAGCACCAGTGTCTCAGGCATCAGTTTGTGGGCCTTTGTATCAGTTATGTGAGCCACCAGTTCCACACCATGTGTATCAGAGGGTGAGTAGAGAGAAGGAGTACCTTTATGGACAGGTTATGGAGATGGGTAGAGTTCGTTCGATCGAAGCAGCCGCTGTCAGAGAGAGAGACAGACTTAAGGATCAGATGAGAGACATTCAGATGAGGTTTAGGGTTACGAGGACCTTGGTTGAGACTCGATTGCACGGATTAGCTTCTAGTCGAGAGGGAGAGACAGTAGCAGGGATGAGACATATTTTGGATTATGCGATGAGTGAGATTGCAGAGATTTCAGGACCCCCGTTATGGCCGGCAGGAGCAGGTGATCTGTGAGCAGGTATTAGTAGCAGACAGATGTGACGTGGATGTATGGTCTCTAGATAGTTAGTATATAGATGCATATTGTAGAATCAGCAGTGCACCGGGCTTATAGGAACGCCTCGGGTTGTTGTTGCATTTTTGTTGTATTGCTGGTCGGCAGTTGTGGTTCAACCATGATATATTTTCTTTTGAAGCGTTCTACGCTTGTACTAACTCTATCTATATATATATGATAAACCTCTTTTATAGAACTGTATTTATTCCCCTGTCATTCATTTCCAGCATCATAACTGTTATTCTACTTGTTGCAACGAGTGTATCCATACACCGTTGAGAAGATCTGTAAACCTTCGAGATATCAATTGTGATCCTTCCTTCTTTTATATGGATTGTTTGATTAAGCCAATTATTGTTTATTCATCAGCAATATGGCTCCTAGACGACAAACCCGTTCAACTGATACCTCTGACCAAGAGGGTCAACAAAATACACCTCCCACGGGCCGCATGGACCCGATGGTAATCCAGTTGTTAAATACTCTTACTCAACAGACTGCCGCATTAGCACAGCAGCAACGAACATTTCAGCAACAGCTCTTAGAACAGTAGAAACAGCATCAGCAACATCAGCATCAGCAGCATCAACAACAGCACCAGCAAGCGGCACCGACGATTACGTTCAAATCTTTCCAGGCAGCAAAACCTCCAGAATTTAAAGGATCAGCAGACCCTGTAGAGGCTAAGGCATGGTTGAAAGAGATGGAAAAGGCTTTTGCCTTGATAGAGGTGGCAGAAGATAAGAAGACGGAGTATGCAAGCTATTTTCTGAAGAATGAGGCCAGTTATTGGTGGGAAACGAGTAGGGCTATGGAGCCCGAGGGATTAATTATGTGGGCAAGATTTACAGAGTTGTTTTTGGAAAGGTATTTTCCGGACTATATGAGAGATCAGATGGAATTAAAGTTTTTAGAATTAAAGCAGGGAAGCATGACAGTGCCCCAGTATGAAACAAGGTTTACGGAGTTGTCAAGGTTTGTTCCAACCTATGTGGATACGGAAAAGAAGAAGGCCAAGAGGTTCCAGCAGGGACTGAGGTCTTGGATTCGTAGTAAGTTAGCTGTGTTGGAGTTGGACACCTATGCAGCGGTGGTCCAAAAGGCAATGATTGCGGAGACAGAGAGTGATTCTTACATGAAAGAGAGGGAGAACAAGAAAAGGAAAGCAGGGATACCCGATAAGGGACAGCAGCAGGGAAGTTTTCAAGGGCAAGCAAATAAGAAACTGGGATTTCAGCACGGAAGGAATACGAGTTTTAGGAAACCAGATACCGGAAGCGTAGGACAAGATAACCATCTACTAACCGGCAGTCAGTAGGGACTTTCTAGACCCCCACTACCAGAATGCAAGACATGCGGGAAGCGACATTTAGGGATATGCCATCGATTGAATGTCACATGCTTTAAATGTAATCAGAAGGGACATTATTCCCGGGATTGCAAGATGGGCATTGTGTGTCATCGGTGTAAGAAACCAGGTCACATGATCAAGGACTGCAGAGCACCAGCAACCGTGAACAATATGATTCGGGCAATTGAAGCACCCCCAGTTGTTAACGTCCAGCCGTTAGCCAGGACCTACAATATGTCAATGGGAGAAGCAGTGAGAGATTCCGACGTGGTGGCAGGTACACTTCTAGTAAATTCTATTCCTGCACAAGTGTTAATAGATTCGGGAGCGACGAAGTCTTTTATTTCTGAAACGTTTGCTCGTAGATTGAATTATGTAATGAAACCTTTAAGTGGAGTGTTGACTATAGAGATAGCTAATCAGGATCGTATCGCGGTCAGTTCATATTATCCTCGTTGTGAGATAGAGATTTTGGGAAATCGTTTTTATGTTGACTTGTTACCTTTTAAGTTAGGTGAATTTGATGTGATATTAGGGATGGATTGGTTGACTGAGTATGATGCAAGTATTGATTGTAAGAATAAGAGGGTTACTTTGGTTACCCTGGAAAAGAAAGAAATAATATTTAGAGGAGAGAAACAAAGAAAGAGGTTCCTGACAATGATTCAGGCTAAGAGGTTATTAAGGCAAGGTTGTGAGGCGTATTTCGCTTATGTGATAGATATAGGTAAGGAAGTTTCTAAGTTAGAAGATATTCCAGTCGTAAATGAGTTTCCAGATGTTTTTCCGGAAGAATTACCAGGTTTACCTTCAGATAGAGAGATTGAATTTGCGATAGACTTAGTACCAGGCGCGGAGCCAGTATCTAAGGCCCCTTACAGAATGGCACCAGTGGAGATGAAGGAATTGGCTGATCAACTGCAAGATTTGCTAGAAAAAGGAATTATTAGACCCAGCGTTTCACCGTGGGGAGCACCAGTATTGTTTGTCAAGAAAAAGGATGGAAGCATGAGATTGTGTATAGACTATCGGGAGTTGAACAAGCTGACCATTAAGAACAAGTATCCATTACCTCGAATAGATGATCTGTTTGACCAGCTGAAAGGAGCGGTACATTTTTCAAAGATTGACCTACGGTCAGGATATCACCAATTGAAGATTAGACCAGACGACATACCGAAGACAGCCTTTCGAACAAGGTATGGGCACTATGAATTCTTAGTAATGGCGTTTGGACTAACGAATGCACCCGCAGCTTTTATGGACCTAATGAACAGGATTTTCAAGAGATATTTGGACAAGTTCGTAGTGGTATTCATCGACGACATCTTGATATACTCAAGGACAGAAGAAGAGCATGCAGACCAGTTGCGAATTGTGTTAGAAACGTTGAGACAAGAAAGACTATACGCGAAGTTTTCCAAGTGTGAATTCTGGTTGAAAGAAGTTCATTTCTTAGGACACGTGGTGAGCAGCGAAGGCATCAAAGTGGACCCAGCAAAGATAGAGGCAGTGAAAGATTGGGAGAGACCAAGGACACCGACTGAAGTCAGAAGTTTCTTGGGATTAGCCGGATACTACCGGAGATTTGTGCAAGATTTTACGAAGATAGCTACTCCAATGACCAAGCTAACAAGGAAAAGCGAGCGATTCATATGGAACGATAAATGCGAAGAAGGCTTCCAAGAGTTAAAGAAAAGGCTAACTACGGCACCGGTATTGATTCTACCAGACGATCAAGGTCATTTCGTAATTTATAGTGATGCGTCGTACAAAGGATTGGGATGCGTACTTATGCAACATGACAAGGTGATTGCTTATGCGTCAAGACAGTTGAGACCCCACGAACATAAGTACCCTACACACGATTTAGAGTTAGCAGCTATTGTGATTGCTTTGAAGATATGGAGACACTACTTGTATGGAGAGAGATGTGAAATTTACACCGATCACAAAAGTTTGAAGTATATCTTTACTCAGAAAGAGCTGAACATGAGGCAACGAAGATGGTTAGAACTAATCAAGGACTACGACGTTTCTATCAACTATCATCCCGGCAAGGCAAATGTGGTAGCAGATGCATTGAGCAGGAAAGAGAGATTGAATACACTGACGATGACCAAAGAGTTGTACAAGGAATTTGAGAAGTTAGAAATCGAAGTAATTAATCTGAAGGACGCGACGGAAATGATTTATACCATGACGTTTCAACCTGAATTGTTGGAGAAGATACGAAAGTGCCAAGAGCAAGTTATGAATGATGATGTGAGTAAAATGACAGGTGAGGAAATATGTAGCCAACCGGACGACAAAGGGATCTTGAGATTTGCTTCTCGGATATGGATACCTAACGTAACGGAACTGAAAGGTGAGATTTTGCACGAAGCACATAACTCGAAGTATTCAATTCATCCAGGGAGTACGAAGATGTATCGAGATCTTAAGACGAACTTTTGGTGGCCAAATATGAAGAAAGAGATTGCGGAATGGGTAAGTAAATGCTTTACGTGTCAAAGAGTTAAGGCGGAACACCATAGACCAAGTGGATTACTTCAACCATTGGAAATTCCCGAATGGAAGTGGGAACACATTGCGATGGACTTTGTAGTAGGATTGCCTAGAACAAAAGCTAACCATGATGCCATCTGGGTTATCGTGGATCGATTGACGAAATCTGCGTATTTTCTTCCGATTAACGAGAGATTCTCGCTAGACAAGTTAGTTCATATTTATATAAAAGAAATCGTAGTACGACATGGAGTTCCAGTATCGATAGTGTTTGATAGAGACCCTCGATTCAATTCAAGATTTTGGAGGAGTTTTCAAGAGTGTTTGGGCACCGAGTTGAGAATGAGTACGGCTTATCATCCGCAGACGGACGGTCAAAGCGAAAGGACAATTCAGACTATTGAAGATATGCTTAGGACATGTGCACTTGACTTTGAAGGCAGTTGGGACGATCATCTACCCTTGGTGGAATTTTCATATAATAATAGTTTTCACGCGAGCATCGGAATGCCACCTTACGAAGCTTTGTATGGACAAAAGTGTCGATCTCCAGTATATTGGGAAGAAGTTGGTGAACGGAAAATGATAGGACCAGAACTAGTGCAACGAACAAAGGAAGTGGTTCAATTGATTCAGAAAAGATTGATAACAGCTCAAGACCGACAGAAAAAGTATGCGGATCTAGCCAGAAAGGATGTGGGATTCGAAGAAGGAGAGCAGGTGTTACTAAAGGTTTCACCATGGAAAGGATTAGTTAGGTTTGGAAAGAAAGGGAAGTTGAGTTCGAGATATGTTGGGCCGTTTGAGATTTTGAAGAAGGTGGGCGAGGTAGCTTACGAGTTGGCATTGCCACCGCATATGCAGCACGTTCATAATGTATTTCATGTATCTATGCTTAAGAGATATCGACCAGATTCGAATCATGTAATAGATTATGAACCCATAGAGGTCCAGGCAGATTTATCATATGTAGAACGACCGATTCAGATATTGGATCGTAAGGAGAAAGTACTAAGGAATAAGACAGTAGCGTTAGTGAGAGTTTTGTGGAGGAATCCTAAAGTAGAAGAGTCTACCTGGGAGTTAGAGAGTGAAATGTTAGGGAAGTATCCCCAGTTGTTTCCTTGATCTGATTCTGAGGACAGAATCCTATTAAGGAGGGAAGGATGTAATATCCGTGAATTTTATTATTTGATTAAATGATATATTTAATCTAAAATATTTATTATGGAATATTGGAATATTATTAAATGATAATTGTGGTGTGATTATGTGCTAAATGGTGAGTCGAAAGCCCCTTTCAAATATTTCGTCATTTGGAATTTTCTTCAAATTTGAGCCGTTTTGATAATTCAAGGGCCCCGTTGAAATTTCGTACATTCATTTTTAATTCTTCGTCTTTCGTATTCGAATCGTTATCGAAAGGGTTATGGGATTCTATTTAACCCTACCTATTTGATTCTGCGAATAAATTTCAATTTTTGATCCGAAAAAGGAAAAATCGTTCTGAACCCTAATTGCTTAAGGGGACGGATTTGTCGTTCTATATCAATATTGAAGTTGTTATAGCCCTAGTATTCTTGAACATTAGTTATATAATGATATATATCAATTTGGATGATCATCAACCTTTTTAACCCCTTATTTTTCGTAAAACGTGTTTTTGACCTAATTAGGGTTTTTAAACGATCTAACGAATCAATATCGATCCAAAAATGTTATTTGGTGTATTATTTTTCCAGAAATATAAAAAGACAAATCAGACTTCATAACTCATAGCAAATCTGCAGCAATTATTCATAAAATCCGAAATTCCCAAAAAATTATTTTTGTGTTCTTGATCTTCCATCAATTCGTTCTAAGGGTTATTGAAGTCCAAATTTGAAGTTCTTATACTCAAATCAAAGCTCCAAAAATCTAGTTTCAGAATCTTCCAACCTCATCATCATCTGGTAAGTATTTGATTTTATATTGATTTTACAAGTTTTGAATTATAATTAGGGTTCTTGATTCGATTTGAGGATTTTCATTCTGTTGATTCTCCGTTCAATTGGTTGCTTCTAACATGTTCCTAGGGTTCTAATTAGCAAGAATCCATAGTTTAATTTCATGTTTGAGTCGAATTTTTACGGGTTTTGATTTCGGGTTTTGACCCGATTTCTTCTTTCAATTCGTACGTTCTTGATATTGATCTGACATTGTTTTTGATAAAGGGCTTTTATTGTGTGAGTTATAAGCTTCATTTTGGTATATTAATCTTTGAATTTCATGTACGGAATAGGTAGATCGGGTTTCCGGCCGAGGTCGTCGCCGGAGAATTCTTTGAACGGATTCTGGGCACGATTCCGGCTAGAGACAGATGTTTTGATGTGTGGGTTTTGTTTGGCTTCAAAAGGCGAACAAAATCCCTCTGGTTTGATTTATGTTTGGACGGAATCGGAGAATTCCGGCGGCCGGAGACCGGCCGGATTCTGGAAAACCCAGAATCCGGTGGGTTGTTCTTGGCGACCCGGAATTGTTCTTCCCGACCCGTTTACCCGATTTTTGACCCGGTTTTAATCTTCAAAACACTAATTCATTTTCTGAAAACTGTTTTTGGATTTTATTTTTAAAATTAATTCGAAAATAGTTTAAAAACTTTAAAAATTCATATTTTTATTTTAAAAATATATTTTAATATCAGAAAAATTCTGATAAATTATATTTATTATTTTAAATCCGAAAATTGATTAAACTTAATTATTTTAAATATTTTTAATTAATAATTAATTTATTAATTAATTGGTTAATTCTTTTAATCAATTAATTCTTAAAAATTAATTATTAATTGGATTTAATTATTTAAAAATTCAGTTTAATTATTTTCAAGCCTATTTATTTATTTAAAAATAGTTTGAGTATTTAAAGAGTGTCAGTTAATTTTATTAATTGATTTGTTTGCATTTAAATGTTTATATTGGATTTAAAAATCCGATTTTTGATTTAAAAATTAATCGTGACTTATCTAAAATTCAAATAAGTTTCGTATGATGTTTTAAAAATGTTTATAAGTGCTATATGGTTCATATTAATTGTGTGTTGTGTTTTATAGTCTGTATATGCCCGTATTAGGGCAAATATCTGAGTTTTAAATATCGTAAATTATACCGGACGTCCGATACGTAACCGGTTACTTGTTTAAATGTGATTATTGATTGAATAAGTGTCGAGAGTAGAACGAAAATAGTTAGACTTATTGTGATAAGTTGTTTAATTATAGAATCGAGTTCCCGGAGCAAGGGAAAGGGAAAAGTAGAGTGAGCAAAGTCGATCCGACGGCAGCTTAGACCAGGCAAGTATCTGTGCCTTTACTTGTGATAAAAATGTATTATTGTCTTGATTACTTGAATACCGTTATCCCCAGAACAATTCAAATTATCAATCCTTTAACCGCATTTGGACAACTGATTCCATTTCCTTAGAGATTCTTGATTCTTTGATTTGATCTGTATCGGAAACCCTTATTTCCAATTCACTTGATTATTGTTTACCACCTATTGTTATTGTTTATCATCCTTTGATTATCATTGACAACCATTGATTATTTGACTTCCATCTTGACTATTGATTACGGTCATTGATTATCGACTACCATTATTGATTCCCTTATTGAATGAGTACACCGTACCATTGAAATTACTCCATGATTATTTCTCGATCTTCATTTGATACTGAACAGTTGAAGCTCTTTTGCAATTACTATACATTCAGTTTATCTTATTGAGCATGTTATTGTTTATACCCTATTATAGATTTGGCATGTGTTTTTAAAAAATGGACCAGTAATTGGTCGGGCCATATTCATGGTCAGAATAACTTAAGGCCCAAATTGGCCTAGGATCCAGTAGAGGACTATGACATGAGCTAGTCCGGGGTTGATGCGTGGCTGGCCAGCAACACAACCTTTGATTTGAATAAAATGTATAAGCCAAATTCTAATTCTTTTCTTCCATTGTTATTGATATAAAGCATGTGTTAGCTAAATATTGTTGATTCTGATATCATAAATTCATATCCTTACAACTGTGATAGAAATGATTCATTGATGTTTGCTGAGCAATTTTGGCTCACTCTTGCTTGTTGTTTTCTAACCCTATTCCAGTGAAGCGAGAATATGAGTCGACATAGCGTGACCGATAGTTCACCAGCAGCCAGGAGAGCCCCTCGTGTCATTGTCATTGGCAGGGTAGTTGTTGTTTTGCTTTTCTAGATTAGATGTCTAAATTTGAACTTTGGTTGTGATGTAATAACTCTGATAAAACTGGTATTGTATTAATAAAAGATTGTAGTAGCTTGTGTTCATTGCCATAATCTGGATGCGGTCTTGGTCAAGGGATATTTGTGTCTTTATATATATTATGCATGTGTTAAATAGTATTCCGTTGGTCGGATGACTCCTCAAATCTGTACCACGGGTTTGGAGGGCGTCACACAAATCTTTTATGTGTACCGGTACGTTTTGAAAATGATGTGTAAAATATGCAGATTTGAAAATTTTAAGATATCATCTGTTACTACTATCCAGTTGTTTGTTACTTATATGAATCTCTGCAACTTCCAACAAAGAAGATCTAACGTGATATACGCAATTAAATATGCTTAGATGTTATATGAACAATATATCAACCGTCTAAACAATATACTAACAGTAGAATACTTAGAAGAAAAGATCACACTGATAAGGATGGCATCTTAAAGATACCAATAGAGTCAAACATACATGAACATCAAATGACTGAATCCTGGAACAACACACGAGAAGGAGTGCTACAACAAGTACAAAGAACTACTACTAGATGGACTCACTATGCTACAACCCCAAAACACCATCTAGAATATGGATCTACTAGTGGCCCGCTACCACTTACTCACTATCAAACAACATGCCAAATCACACCCTCTGAAGTCCTCTCACCCTAATCCTCACCTCCCTCCGGTGGTGCAGAAGTGCTAGGTGCAGAAGTGCCAGGTGCTGAGGCCTTACTATCCAATTCCTGCCTAAGCAGCTTAAGCTGCCCCTGCAAGAACTCCGCCTCCAACCTCAGCTGGTTATAGATATGGTAGGGAACAGGAGCTCGGGACTGGAGTGGAGAAGTAGCAGATGCAACAGAGTGCCCTGGAGATGAAGCCGGAGGGCTAGCAGGAACTGAATCAGAACGGGGTAGACCTCGAGGAACAGAAGAAGGATGAACAGCATGAGTAGGCCATGGAGGCCAATCACTATGGGGAGATGGCTGCCTCACAGGAACAGAAGAATGAACAGATGTATGGCCGGTAGGATCCTCAGAAGGATCACTCTCACTAGAAGAAGCTCTACCAACATGCATAGAAGGCGTAGGAGTGCGTGAATGAGAGTACTCTGGGCCAGAATCCGGATGCTGCAATCAAGAAACATGGTTAAATAATTTCAAAATATAACTCTTAAACCCTAAAGTACTTAATATTAGTTAAGACCATTTCCAATAGTCCTAACTCAAACTCTATATGAGTTTGCATATTAGGATCTTCTTATCTTAATAGAACTACCTAACACCTTCCTAAATTCAATTTCCCTATTCTTGTTTCATTGCCAAAACCTGTAGCTCTGATACCAACCTGTAACAGCCCGCAAACCCGGTGTCACTAAATATAACAAACCTGCATAATAATTAACAATATTTATAACGACACTCCCACAAACTAGAATCTTTTCCAAGTCTTGGCATTGAAACAAGACTACTGTATTAATTATTACACAACCTGAATTCACTAGTAATACCTCGATAAGAGATCACTAGCAAATTAGAAGTCTATCTGTTTTAACAGTTACCCAACTACATATTTTATAACCACTAGTTAACACCATCTGACAATAATGCTACCTGCTGAGGAGAGTAAAACAGATGCCTGAAGTCCCTATCAGGCAAGCCGCCTCTACCACGGCCGCTACGAGGCATAATGATAGCTAGCTGAAAGGTTAGGTAATAAGGCAAGGGTAAGCAAGAGAGCTTAGCAAATGACAATCGCATAATAAGTGTTAGGTCCTGATAAGTTTGTAGAAGGGGGGTTGAATACAAACTATACCGTTTTATCGAATTTGTTCTTTAAATGATTTAACTGTTTAGGAACAAATTGATGCGGAATAAAATGAAACAAGATTCAAGTTAAATAAAACTATATTAAACTTGAAGGGTGTTACAAATGGTACTGAATACAAGATTGAATCTCAAATAAATTAAAACAAATCTAGAATAAATTCGACATGAATTTATCTATTTTTGTAATAAAATGATTTAACAATATTTGATAATTTGAGATTCGTTCTAGGGATAAAAATCCGCTAGATAGTCAAAGCAATACAAGTAATCAACTTCTAGTGGTTTGGATTTAACAATACAAACTAGAATTAATTGCTTGAGAAGAAATAAGATCAAAATGCTTTCTTGTTCTTTCTGAGAGAAATTGTCTGTGTGTTTGATATTCAAGTCACTGATTGCTTCTGTCTGCCTCGGGTAATATACAAAGCAATTGCCTTGTATGACCTTTTAATTAGATCAAAATGACCTAATTAAAATGAGAAGAACTTGTTTTAAATTGTGCACAACACTTGTATGACCCTCCATTAGAACCATGGTTCACCAATAGAACCTGCAGAAGTGCTCGGTATGACCTAGCTAACAGTCCTAGTAGAACCTCTTCAAAACTCGGTAGAACCTAACTTAAATAAAGCTAAGGTCATACCGAGACTAAGAAAAGGTTATACTGGAGGTCATACCGAGTATAACTGAAGGTCATACTAGTTTATTAAGATAAATTCTTTTAAGTAAATTTAGTTAAAATAAATTCTAGATTAAATTAATTCTTTTCAGAATTAAGTTAATAAATAATTTAGATAACTAAACTAATTAATTTAATAAATTAATTAATTCTAAGAGAATTAATTTATTGATTAAATTGATTAATATATATAAAAGAAGATTTCTTAAAACCAAGACATTTCTCTTTCTTTCTAAAACCACTGAATGTAGATGATTAAATTCCACTGATTGATGTCGTCATTCGATGCACTGTCTGGTTCATGAATAACTGACTTCAATGATAATTCTTCATCTTTAAAACATTTAAAGCTGTGGTTTCTTTTCTTTAGCTTTGACAAAACTCTGTATCCTGTACTTCTTTTGTCACCATCTGGAAATCTCTGTCACTGTAGTAAATCCACTATCTTGAATACTTCACTAAGGCTTGAACAATAAATTGAACTTCTTTCAATGTAGAATAACTTCAAGTCTGTAGATGACTTTAATTCTCCATTCTCTTGACAGATAAAACTATCTGAGATTCCTGTGACATATTAACTTATTATTTACTTATTACATACTTGTTTAAATTAAGTTGTTTCCTCGGAATATTAACAGGCCTAAACATATGCCTTTCAATCTCCCCCTATTTGTTTGTTAGAGAATAACAATCAAATACCTAGAGGATAACTCAACTAACTTAAACAAGAAATAGAAATGACTTTTAAGAGCCAAGTAAATAACAAGAAAAGTTCTGGATTTCATTTAACATTTTCCAGATTCAAACATTAAAGATAAATACAAGATAGATGTTCCTCTAGACTGAACACATATTTACATTGATCCTATCTTGAAATACCTAAGCTCTATACATATAACATTTACAGACTAGAGCTTCTTCAAATTTCAGACTCCATCATCTCTCCTTCTTCAAGTGCTTCAAGCAAATCCTTGTCCAGAATACGATCAGATTCAGAAGTAATACCACTAGGTCTGACAGGTTGAGCTGTGACTTTCTTCAGCCTATTCTTCATTTGATGATATCTCTTGATATTGGCAATGCAATAGTCTTGAATCAGCAACTTCTGTCTTCTCTTGTGTAGCAAACCCTGTTGTCCTCAACATATTCTCCATATAGACAAGATGCCTGGCAGGATAATCTTTCAAAGAGATGGGGTCCATACCACAAGTTTGAAGTGCCCTTCCTTTATAAAATTTAACTTCATATGGCACATCCACAACTTGAGGACTAGCCTTCATTGCAAAGTCTCTTAACTGATCATGCAGCAGCTCAGCTAATGGAGAAGTTCTTTTTACCTTGCACATGAAGACCCATAGTTCAGAGAGAGTTCTGCTTTCCAGAAGATTGAGAGACACTAAGAAGGTTCCCTCATTGTGAGTGTAAACATAGATCTTTAACTCCTCTCTAACTCTGTCATATCCAGTTGTGATCCTTGAAATCTCTGCATGAAGAGCTTTCATATATACTGTGTTGTCTGGATTGACCTGTCTGTACCTTTCCAACATCCCAAGAAACTTTGCATCATTATTAATTCCTTCTTGATGTGCAAACATTTCTCTTGCCTTGTCCCATTCCACTCCTTGCTTGAGCCTTACATACAATTTTCTATCACTGGCCTTCAGATTGTGAAGCCTTTGCTTTTCTTGTTGCTCAGCTTTTTGAATGACAAGATGCTTGGAAATGATGTCAGATACCTTTGCATTTTCCTCCTCTCTCCTCTTCAAATCAGCCTTTTGTCTCACCAACTCAGCTTCAAAGGCAGGATCCACTACAGGTTCATCTTCCCAGTCAGCATAGTCAGCCTCTCCTTCAACTTCTACCTCACCAAAGATATCTTCAGGGGCTTCAGATTCAACATCATCAAATACTCCCTCTTCACCTTGATAGTAGTCAGCATCAGAAAAAGTTAACTTCTGCTTCCCTTTATCCTTTGCAGAACCAGAACCTCCAGCTTCTCCTCCTTGATCTTCTCCTCCTTGTAACTCCTTCTCCTTATTCTCCCCCTTAGTTGAGGAATCCTCTAAAGATTTAACTCTATCAGTTTTAGGATCCTCCTCTTTACTTCCTCTTTCTCCATCCTTGTCAGCATTGTCATCTTCATCATCATCACCCTCAAAGAATTTCTTCTGTTCAGCATTGGGTTGATGTGAGACCTTGATCATAGTATACAGATGTTTCATGCCCTCGTTCAGATGTTGCAGCCCTCCTTCAATCTTGGTAAACCTCTCATCATTGTACCACTGATGTTCATCAACAGTCTCCTGAATTGAGTCTACCCTGGTTGAAATATTAGGAATCTGCTTGACAGCTTCCCTGATCTCAGCATTAGAAACCAGAAGCTCTGACATATCTGAAGCCATTAACACATGTGACTCTTGAACAGCATTCAGCTTTGGGACCAATGTGACCTTGACTCCTTGTAACTCATCTCTAATATGACCCAGCTGATTAGTGAAGGAGGTGGAAGAAGAAGACTGGTCAACCACTTGTGCTTTGAGAATTTCCTTTTCAGCCTGGGTCTCTTGAAGTTGTTTCTGTAAACCAGCTATTTAAGCCAATAATGAAGCAGTGTATGTGTCATTGTGTGCACTCATCTCAATTTCTCTCGATGGTGTTTCACTCACCTCACGTGCTTGTGTATCGCTCTGTGTTTGTCTCTCAGAACTAACCACTAGCTGTTTATCCATGGTTGGAGTTGAAGTACCTGCAGAAAAAATCACCATAGCCCCTTCTTGAGAGGTCACTGGTGGTGCAATGGGAGTTCGCGAATCCCAATCCATGGTAAAGTCCAAAAATTCATCAGAAATTGAAAACTGAATTGCTTCACATATAGACTTACCATGTTGCCCTTCACTTTCTCCAGTTAAAACTGCGAGTGAAGAATCCCTTAGGGGAGCCAGAGATGTTCCCTCTGGGAGGGGAGAAAATGATTCTATTATTGGGGGCGAAGAACCAGATTTTCCCTCTGAAGCCTGTGAAGGCTCTTCTACCGTGACAATGGTAGGCACTGTTTCACCAATCATTCCTATGTGCTCTCCTCTCAGAGTGTCCTGTGCAAGAATCTCTACTAATGTTTCAGAAGTGTTTTCTCCCATTGTGAGTAATGGGAGAGTGCTTGACTCTGTACAGAATGCCATGGCCTGATGGCGAATTTCAATAGATTCATCCTGTTGAGAGGATGTCTCTAGTAACTGTTCATTGGCCTTTTGAGAATCCATATCCTTTTGGAAGGATACAGACTGGCTAACAGATGCCTCAAGTAGTGTTCTTCTCTTCTTTAGTGGTGGAGGCAGAGCTGTGGGATCACTCATATTAAACTCTACTTCAAGTTGCTCTCTTGATCTTGTTGTAGCTGATTGTTCTAGGGGAGCGGTCAATGGATTTGACTCTGTGTGTGGCTCTATGACCGGGGTCAGAGATTGTGGTTCTACAATCCCTTGGTCAATCCTAAGAACCTCTTGGGTTAGTGGAGTAGCTGAGAGAGGATATATTACCTGAAGTGCCATGGTGTTAGGAGGCGCCAATGAAGTTCCTGCTGACGAGGATCCAACCACTGGATGTTCAATAAAGAGTAAAGGTAACTGTGGTTGCAAAATCTCTCGCAGATAAGATTGTGGAACTAGGGGTCTCCTTCCAGACTTTGAGCTTGTGGACAAAGTTGAGTAAATGAGAGGATTAGTATGTGCGGGGACTTGAAAAGGAGTGTTTTGAAAAAGTGTTTTATGTTCATCAGAAAGAACATGGTTCAACACCAGAGAAAGGAAACGAGAATAAAAGCATCTAACTTTCTTTCCAGTTTCAATATCTCTAGGGTAATTGAAAATCCTCCTTATCAAGAGATCCCACACAAGAGTTCCTATGTCCAATTTCAGGTTATAAACAGCAGCATAGGCAATGTTTTGTAGTACAGAAGTGATGACTGGAAAGTTGTTTTTGGTAGAATTACTAAAAACTTTAGCTAGACAGTCAAAGAACAAATCCCACTCACATGCTAGATTACCCTTATTCAGACGAGGAAGAACAATATTTCCTTGGTAATCAATACTAGAGAAAAATTGAACTAACTCGGCATCAGTAGGGAATCTATCAAAGTTATCAAGTGGAAAATGAAGCACTTGACAAAAAATCTCCTTAGTTACTGTGTACTGACGATCAGAAATAGTGAATGTGAAAGATCGCATATCTCCAGCAACAACAGCAGTTAAGTATAATAGACGAAGGGGTTCAATCTTTAAATCAACAGAAGCAGTGATAGCATAGCTAACAATTGATTGTTCATTTAAAAAACGAATCCACGGCCTAAAACGTTCAACAGAACAGTTAAGGGGATCAAAATAGCCAACGTAATTATTAAAACGTTCAACAACAAACTCAGCAGCCATTTGAAATTTAATAATAAAAATAGTGAAAAATAATAATAATAATACTAGAATAGAACAGCAATTAATAATAATATTAATCAGAAAAGAAATAAAATCCCAAGAAATTCACAAGAAAAATTTGCAATAGTTCGTTGTTCTAAGAATAAAACACAAACTAGAGCAAAGTTAACTAAGTAAAAACTTGAGTTAGAAAGGAATGAGGAGAAAAAGAACCTGAGGTGCCTGGTATTTATAGAGAAGGAATCTGAAGAGCTCGGTATGACCTAAGGGCAGGTCATACCGAGTTTTTTAAACCAGGTCATACCGAGTTTCTACAGGTCATACCGAGAAACTTAATTAATTAAAAAAAACAAAAGAAAATATATATATACACCAGTATGACCTTAAATGAGGTCATACCGAGAAACAATATGACCTGGGAGAAGGTCATACCGAGAAAATCAAACTAATAAACTGAATATGTAAAAAAAACATAAATAAAATCCAATATGACCTGACAAGAGGTCATACCGAGTTTATTTACAAGATAATATAAACAGAATAATAAAATCATGCCAATATGACCAAAAGGGCAGGTCATACCGAGCTATAAACTAACAGAAGCAGCAAAAACTTAGAAATTATTCACATTATATTCTAAAAACAGTTTAAACCTACTGCATAAAAATAACAAAAACTAAAAAATACTATAAACCTGCATAAAAATCTGAACAAAAATATTTATAATCTGAAAATAACTTAAATGATTCTAAATAAATATATTTTCAATAAAAATACATTTCTCCATGAAAATGAGAAAAATATTTTTAAAGAAATTAAATTATTCAGAATATCTAAATTAACAAGCTTTATACAATAAACATGGATTGGCAATATTTAATATCTTAAAATCAACAAGAGAAAATGATTTAGTTAAGAACAAACCTGGAGATATTATCAATCACTAAGACTGTTCAACATACCCAATTTACCAACTAACCTGATAAATGTGGATTCGTCAACAGATTTAGTGAAAATATCTGCAGTCTGTTCTTCAGTGGGTACAAAGTGCAACTCCACTGTTCCATCCATAACATGCTCTCTGATAAAATGATACCTGATATCAATGTGCTTTGTTCTCGAGTGCTGCACAGGGTTGTTGGAGATTGCTATGGCACTTGTATTATCACAAAATATGGGAATTTTGTCTAAGGCAAAGCCATAGTCCTTTAATTGATTCCGTATCCATAAGATCTGAGCACAACAGCTTCCAGCAGCAATATATTCAGCTTCTGCTGTTGAATTAGAAACTGTTTGCTGTTTCTTGCTATACCAGGAAATCAACCTACCTCCTAGGAATTGACAACTCCCAGAGGTGTTTTTTCTATCCACAACACTACCTGCATAATCAGAATCTGTATATCCAACAAGATTAAAACCAGAATCTTTAGGGTACCAGATACCTAGATTAGGTGTACCCTTAAGATATCTCAAGATTCTTTTCACAGCAACGAGATGAACATCTCTAGGGTCCGCTTGGAACCTTGCACACAAGCATGTAGCATACATAATATCTGGTCTACTAGCAGTAAGATAGAGTAAGGAGCCAATCATACCTCTGTAGCTTGTAACATCTACCTTGATAGATTTGTCAGAAGCTCCAAGTTTGATTGCTGTTGAAGATGGAGTCCTTGCTGATGCTGAATCCTCCATGTGATACTTCTTGAGGAGTTCTTTGAGATACTTGGATTGACAAATAAATATACCATTTGACCTTTGACTTACTTGCAATCCAAGAAAGAACTTCAGCTCACCCATCATACTCATTTCAAACTTACTCTGCATTAGCTCAGCAAATCTCTTACAGAGATTATCATTAGTAGACCCAAATATGATGTCATCCACATAGACTTGGACTAATATCATATCATTTTTGTGTTTCTTTGAAAAAAGAGTTTTGTCTATGATACCTCTAACAAAACCATTTTCTAAAAGAAAACCAGAGAGAGTGTCATACCATTTTCTTGGGGCTTGTTTGAGACCATAGATAGCCTTGAAGAGAAAGTACACAAAGTCCAGCAACTCCTGATTTTCAAAGCCAGGGGGCTGTTCCACATACACTTCTTCATCAAGTTCACCATTCAGGAATGCACTCTTAACATCCATTTGATAGACTTTAAAATTGGAATAAGCAGCAAATGCTAAGAACATCCTGATGGCCTCAAGTCTAGCCACTGGTGCATAGGTTTCATCATAATCAATGCCTTCAGCTTGAGAATACCCTTGTGCAACCAGTCTTGCCTTGTTCCTAGTAACAATGCCATCCTCATCTAGCTTGTTCCTGTATACCCATCTAGTACCAACTACTTTCTTGTTCTTTGGCCTGGGTACCAGCTTCCAGACTTGTTGTTGTTCAAATTGATTGAGTTCTTCTTGCATAGCAATCACCCAATCTGGATCAGTCAGTGCTTCCTCAGTTTTCTTTGGCTCCATTTTAGATAGAAATGCTGAGAAAAGACATTCATTCTGAGAAGCTCTTCTAGTTTTAACTCCAACATCTGGATCACCAATGATCAACTCAAAAGGATGAGCTCTATTCCAAACAGTCTGTCTTGGAAGATTTGATCTTGATGATTCACCTTGAAATTCACTTTGATGTTGTGAGTGACTAGCTGATCCTTCATTTGCTCCCCCTGAGTTGTTGCCTGTTTGCCTTGATGATCCTTCTCCAGTGCTGGTGGTATCTCCATTGTTACCAGTGTTTCCACCACCATCACCATGATCATTATCATCATTGTTATTATCATCACCAGCAATAACTTCAGGTGGGGCTTCATCATCTGATTCTGAGTCTGGCAAGTTATCAAACTTCAGCTTTTCAGATGAGTCTTCTTTTTGGATACTGGGGAACTTAGTGTCATCAAAAGTAACATTGACACTTTCCTTTACTGTGTGACTGCCAACCACATAGACCCTGTAAGATCTTCTGGAATATCCAACAAAAATAGCTTCTTGTGCCTTTGCATCAAACTTGCCACGTTTAACATTGTCATCTATAAGCACAAAGCATTTTGCTCCAAATACATGAAAGTACTTGACAGTTGGTTTCTTGTTGTTCATGATCTCATACGGAGTCTTCATTAAGTCCTTGTTGATTAACGTTCGATTCTGAGTATAACAAGCTGTATTCGCTGCTTCAGCCCAAAAGTACGTTGGAAGTTTGGACTCACTTAGCATAGTCCTAGCTGCTTCAATCAATGTACGATTCTTTCTTTCCACTACTCCATTTTGTTGAGGAGTTCTAGGGGCAGAATACTGTCTTGTTATTCCTTTATCAGCACAAAAATCAGTTAGAATGGCATTCTTGAATTCCGTACCATTATCTGACCTTATGGCTCTAACAGGGAATCTAGAATCCAGCTCAATCAACTTTACATGACTAATCACCAGGAATGGGGTCTCATCCTTGGAATGTAGGAATAAAACCCATGTATATTTTGAATAGTCATCAACAATCACAAGTGCATATTGTTTCTTTGACATGGACATCACATTAACTGGACCAAACAAATCCATGTGCAGTAGCTGAAGAGGTTCAGTTATTGATGATGTGTCAGTGCCCTTGTGAGAAGCTTTCTTTGACTTTCCCTTCTGACATGCCTCACACAGTCCTTCCTGTGTAAATTCCATCTGAGGCAAACCTCTAACTAATTCCCTCTTGACTAAAGAGTTCATAGTTTTGAAGTTAAGGTGAGACATCTTCTTGTGCCATAGCCAACTATCATCTGATGAAGCTTTAGCATAAAAACAATTAACTTCATCTTTGAATCCCGAGTTCAGATCAGCTATGAACAAGTCACCTTTCCTTACTCCTTGAAGAGCAGGCTTTCCATTCTTCTTGTGAGTGATCTGACACTTCTCTCTTTCAAAGGAAACAGCATATCCTCTGTCACAGAACTGACTGATGCTGAGAAGATTGAACGTCAGACCTTCCACAAATGAAACATCTTCAATGATAACATTTCTGTACTTCAAACAGCCATATCCTTTCGTAATACCCTTGCTGTTATCTCCAAAGGTAACTACTGGGCCAGCTTTCACAACCACATCTGATAGCAGGGCTCTATCTCCGGTCATATGCCTTGAACAGCCACTGTCAAGAATCCACATAACACGGTTTACCTGTTTAACTCCCTGCAATATCAGATTGATTAGTCCTTCCTCGGAGCCCAAAATTGATTGGGTCCGGCATACTTAAAGAACTGGCCTTTGTCAGGCAAAACAACATTTCTAACTAAAACTACTTCATCCTCTTTCACATAAGAGCGTTTCCATTTATAACCAGCCTTAACACATTTCTGAGTAGGCTTAGGGATAAATGAATCCACTCTAGTCTGAGGAGGACTAGTAGTCTTTGTTTTAACATGCTTCTTGTTATTAACATGTTGACGTGGAGCAGTCTTATCACTAGATACATGCTTTTTATTAAAGAAAGCATACATAACATTAAAAGCACAAGACATGCAATTACCCACACCACATGCTTTATGAGAAGAATTAATAGCAGGCATGTTAGTTCTACAGTTGTTTTGATCCAACTTATGGATATCTGATTTAGTCTTTTTAGTTGTAGCAACTTTGACTGGAATATCAGATATACACTTTTTGGATTGCTCAGCTTCTAAAGCAACATCTTCTTCATGAATCTCCTCAGCAATAATGATAGAGTTTTCATTCATAGGCTCTGCCTCAGACTCCTTACAGAAGGGTGTTTTAATACCCTTAAGTATATATGGAATAGCCTTCCCTTCAGATTTGAAGTTACAAGGGGAATTAATTCCAAGAAGTCCAATAGCCTCATTATAATCATACCCTATACTGACATGATTACCAACAGCTTGCTTATTCAGAATTTCTTTAGCAGTCTTACAAGAACTGAAGTAAGCATTAGCTTTGGTCTTAAGCTCACTAATCTGATCTTTGAGAATGGTTTCCAGTTGAATATAACATTTAACCCTATTCTCAAGAAAAGCAATTTTCTCAGTAAGTTCATCCTGATTAACATGCACAAGTTTCAATTCTTTTAATTCCTTTTCAAGATTTGTGTTTAAAAGATTTATTCTATCATTTTCAGTGCGTGCACAACTTATGGTGCCACCAAGATGATAAATCATTTCAGCGTCAGTAAAGGTTACCTCTGACATGTATCTGGATGAAGTGCTTTCCTCTTTAGCCATTAAGGCAAGGTTCCCAATCTCACCTGCTTCTTCATCATTGTCAGTGTCATCCCAACTCTTTCCCTCAGCAACATAGGCCTTCCCAATCTTGTTCTTCTTGCTAGAATCAAATGTGTTTCTGGTCACTTGCTTTGGCTTCCTGCACTCAGTAGCAAAGTGACCCAACTCATTGCAATTGTAGCATCTGATTATACTCCTGTCCACAGTTCCAGTTTTGTAGCCACCCCTTGTGCCACTTGAAGATGAAGATCCACCTCTCTGAAATCTGGGTCTGAACTTAAGATTGGGATTCCTCTTGAATCTAAACTTCCCAAACTTCCTGACTATCAAAGCCAAGTCACCATCCTCCAGCTGATCAAGTTCTTCTAAAGAATAGAAGTCACCACCAGATTGATCAATGGATGTTAATCCATATTCAGCATCAATAACATTCATATGAGAACTAGAAGGTTGAACAGCCTTCACTTCCAGTCTCTGTGGGACTTCAGCAGCCAATGCAGTAGAGGTACCAACAATTTTCCCAGTTCCATACAGCTCCCTTTGTTGAATCTGCTCCAGCTCATAGGTCTTCAGCACACCATACAATCTCTCCAAAGCAATCTCATTCATATCTCTTGCTTCTCTAATGGCAGATATTTTGTGCTCCAAATGAGGTGGTAGGGTAAGAAGGAACTTCTTGTTAATCTCCTTGTTGGTGTAGTGTTTCCCATTGAGATTCAGATCATTGATTAATTTGTTGTATCTTTCAAAAACCTGAGAGATACCTTCACCAGGGTTTGATCTGAAATGCTCATATTGTGAAGTGAGAATTTCCAGCATATTCTCCCTAACTTCTTCTGTCCCCTCATTGATTATCTCTATGGTTCCCCAAATATGTTTGGCAGTTTCACAATTTAGGACATGATTATGCATGATAGGATCAAGACTCTCAATAAGGATCAACTGAAGACAGGAATCCAAGGTAACATCCTCTTTCTCATCAGGAGTGTATTCCTTGGGATCTTTAGGGTACATTCTAGCAGCCCTAGTCACAACATTATTCTCAACAACTTCAGGATCAATAATCATAGGGAGTTTGGGACCACTCTTCAGCACATCCAAGTATTTAGGATTTGCAACCTTAAGAAATAGGAGCATTTTCTTCTTCCACATTGGATAATGCTCCTTGCTGAATATTGGGATTTTAACTGTCCCCACTTTCTGTGTAGTAGACATCTTTTGAGATTTTTAGAATTCAAATAAAAAATCAGAGTTTAAAAGAAAAATCTCAAAACAATTGGATCTTTGATTTGTATATCAATCAAAAGGCTCTGATGCCAATTGTTAGGTCCTGATAAGTTTGTAGAAGGGGGGTTGAATACAAACTATACCGTTTTATCGAATTTGTTCTTGTTAGGCCGAATACACAATATAATCAAGTATGTATGAGAATAACAATGATTAATAACACTGTTTATGAATCAATAAAACTGTAATCTTATTAACAGCTTCTCTCTTTATGATGTTAATGAATCACAAAGAGCTTCTAGGTTACAAGAATAATATCTCAATGATCGCGTCCCTTCTAGGGATAACCTATCTGTGTTTATATAGTACACAGCTACATACAATCCTTCTCTAATTGATATTCCTACAAATTAGCTATACAATTGATATCAATTAAGGATTGCTTCTTATCTTCTATTCTGTTTCCTTAGCTGTATCAATATATTCTGCTTCTTTCCATCTTCAGAATATATTGCTTCTAGAATCTTCAATTCAGCACCGACAGCTAATTCAACTATCACCCTGTCAGACTTTAAATAAACTCTGACCGGCTTCCTTTAAACTCTTCACCCTGTCAGACTTTAAATAAACTCTGACCGGCTTCTGATAAACTCTGGTCAGTACCTGTTGCTTAAACACTGATAACAAACGTCAGCAATTATATCTAACAATCTCCCCCAACTTGTTTATAATAAAATGTACAAGTTAAACATATAATTGATGATGTCAAAAACTTTTAACAAATGCAGTGTTTAACATATAACAGAGTTTAATTTAAAACAGAGTTTAAATTTGACTTAGAATAGAAAACATATTAAAAACTTACAGTCAGACTTTACTTGATTTCTTGAATATCAGGCACAGTCCTGATATAATCTAACAGTAGTTTCTTCTCAGCTCTATTCAATTCAGCAATCATAATCTTCTTCAGCTCCTTCATTTCTGGTTCATCTTCACCAATTTGATAAATGGCAGCCCTCAAAGAATATATGCTGTTTTTGTTCATTTCATTGCCAAGTCTGATATAAAAAGATTTATCAGACTCTAGATTGAACTCAAGAACCTTTTTATTTAGTGCAGTTCTGAACCTAGCACTATTCCTTTTCATTTCTACCAACTTTCCATGTGCATCTCTGTATTTAGGAATGTATGCACTTGATACTCCAGCTCCACTCAGAACTTTGGATTTCATCATCCTTTCCTTCAAAACTCGAGCAGCATCATAAGTACTTCTATTCTTTACTACAAGTAGATATAGAACATACTCTAGCTCTTCCCAAAGTTTTAACTGGATATCAAATTCACCAAATCTATATACTCTGCCATCAGCCATAAAATATAACAAGAATTCCTTTTTGATTCCTTTGTGAAAAATCATCTGTACAGATTCCAGTTTGTCAAGGCCTTCTTGAGTAATTCCAACTCCAAATTCTGCCAATGAAAACTTGTCTTGAGATCTGTTATTAGTTCTTCTCTCTCTGTGTGAACCCAGTCCAGATTTGTCAAAGGCTTCTTTTCCCAATACTGTTCTGGTTTCTGAGAAATTCACAGCTTCAAGCTTTAAGTCTTCAAGAATTTTTGGTTTGCTGAATCCTGGAAGTAGTGTAGATTTCTGTACAACTTGAGCAACGTCAGAGGTTGTCATGTCTTCAATAGAAACATCAACTTGAGCAGCGTCAGAGGTTGATTTAGCTAATCTTGTTTCAACTTGAGCAATGTCAGAGGTTGAAATATCTTTCTTCTTTAGGTTAGGCTCTTCAATCATTATGCCTTTACCTTTATCAGAGTTTCTAATCACAGGTCTCCTTGTATTTTGTACACTCTGTTGAATATTCTCTTTGATAGAAATACCAACTTCTTTCTTTTTAGGAGTCTTGATTTCCTTTCTCTTGTAGATTCCAGCTTCAAGATTTTTCTTGTGTTCCTCAGCAAGCATTTGCTCTTCAGCCTGGATATCTTCAATAGTTACATTCTTTCCATGCTCTTTCATGAATATCTTAGCAGCAATCTCTTCATCAGTAGATGGATTAGTTGAAACAACTAAACTCTTGAGATTTGAAGTAGATTGACCACCAGAGTTTATCTTTTCAGAGTTTATTTGTCTACCAGAGTTTACTCTAGTCCTGCTTTGCCTTTGAGCAATGACCTCCTTTCCTTTATTTCCTTTGCCTCCCCCATCAGTAGAATCATCCCTCTGTCTCAGAGCTTGAATGTCTTTGCATTTGTCTTTAGGTACATTCTCCCCCTTTTTGACATCATCAGAAAGTAATACTGATGTCAGCAATTCTAGAGCATTAGAAATAGAATTCAATTGAGTAGACATTTCAGCCTGATTCTCCTCAACTTTTTCAAGCCTTTTCTTGATTTCCTCAGAATCCTTGGCTTGCCGCTTGAATTGTGTAGAGTAAAATGATCTGTCAAGCTTCAAAGTTGTATCCCTGAGAGAAAATTCATTCCTTAGATTTGTAAACATCTGTTGATTCTCATCAAATCTATTATTAAGAGATTTGACTTGAACAACAGTTGCCTGTAAACTTGTAAGTACATCAGTATTGGATATCTTCTTGATAGAATCAGATAGCAAATCTGCAGCCCTTTGTGCTGAGAAAATGCAATCTGCATCAGCCCAATTTTTGTAGTACATATTCTGGAAATGCTCATTGGTCTGTCTATTAACTTCCAGTCTTTCATCACTATTGACATCATCAGCCAATGAAACTTGAATGCTAGGATGTGAATGAGAACCCTCAGCATCATTTCCAGCTTCGTCAATATTATCTGCTGCATTTTCAGGAAGAATATTTTCAGCAGTAAACTGTGCATCTTCATCAATTTTCTCTTCTGCGACAGCTGCAGGAATATCAGAGTTTACCTTAGCAAGAACCTCTGCTTCTCTTTGAATCTGATTAACCTCCTCACCTTTGTCAAGATCACAAGAAATAACTTCAGTATGAGTGGCTAGAGATTCTTCTACCTGATCAGTGACTTGATCAGCTTCAACACCCTCTGTATAATGATCAGAATAGATAGAGGTGTGTGCTTCACGATCAAAAACTCTGCTATCAGAATGAGTAGCAGCTTCCTCAACTACATCATGAACCTTTGATGTAGGAGCATCGAAATCCATAGTAGCATCAGTATTTAATCTGTCTAGATTGACAGCTTCAGCATTTGCAGCATCCTCCTGAACAAACACTTCAGGAGTTTCAGTGTTTACAAACACTCTGTCCTCATCAGCATTGAAAATATCCTCCTCAACAGCAATTTCAGGAGTAGCTTGAGGAACAGCTTCTGCTACAATCTCCTCATTCTCTGATGCAGGAGCTTCAGTGACCTTAGAGACTCTGTCCATGGTTATATTTACAGCACCAAAAAGATGTGCAGCCACTAGTCTTCTCTTTCTGTGATGAAGAGTTTCTTCATCAGTTTCAGTCTCTGAGTCTGCAATAGAATCAGTAGCAACAGACTTTGCCCTTTGAGCGCGCCTTTTCTTCATTCTTTTTCTCTGAGGCACAGCATCAACATTTGATGCCTCAGCTTCAGTGTGTTGCAAACCAGACTGAACAACCTTTACCGTAGATTTCTTTGACCTTTGTGGTTGAGACACAGAAGGCCCAGCTTCAGCATTTGATGGTGATTGTAGTTGTTGTGAATTGATCAAGAATTGTTGCACAAGCTCAGGCAACATCAAAACACCAACATCTCCTTTCTTGTTATCTTTATTGGTTAGATCAGAGAATATTCGTTTATGTAATTTAAAACATGGAATCACATCATTCTCAGCTATCTCTACTTCAGAAACACATTCAGAGAATATTAATTGACAAAATCGTGCAAAATAGACTACACCTCTGTTTTCAGTCATTTTCTCACCTATATTATTTAGAACTAGTCTAGCAACATCAAAATTACCTCCGTAAAGAAGAGAATACCCGATTTGCAGACTATCAGTGGGAATTGCATCCCAATTCGTGCACTTCTTCCCGAACGCCCTTGTTATGCAGTCGAAAAAGAAACTCCATTCCTTTCTCAAGAGCGGTCGCTTCAACTGACCAAGCTTTGTCAGTGGTCCAGAATAGCCTATTTCTCTCATCATACGAACTAACTCAGAATCTCCAACAGAGATTGTGAAAGCATTAAAGTCCTCAAGGCCCAGAGCATCACGAACAGTAGTTGGAGTCACTACAAACTCTTCTCCTTGAAATTCAAAAATTATGGACGGAGACCCAGACTCTCCTCCATTATCATAAGTGCCTGTCTGCCAAAAAGTCCTTATTTGAGATGCAGACAGTTTCAAAGGGGCGATTAGAGCAGTTCCAACATCAGAGTTTGACAAGAAATCCTGAATCAAATGAAACGCCGCCGGTGCGTTCTCATTTGCCAAAGGAGCAGCATAGTTGTTAGGGACGAACTCTAACCCAGACGAAACAAAAGCCGTGGTTGCCATTAGAAGATTTTGAAGACAAGAAGTACTAGGCTTTGAAAGTGTTTGAGTGTTTGTGTGTGAATAAAAACTTAGGAAAAGATGAAGTGCGTAAAAGATTGAATCGTGTGTATGTAGTGTATTAAATAATAACTGTAAAGATTAGAAGTATGTTAGTGGGACAGATGTCGAACGGAAATACGCTGACAGCTGTTTCTAACAACTTCCAATACACACGTGCAGACGTGGAGACACCTGTCATCACATATAACACTCAAAATATTCGCTTAAAAGAAAAAAAATCAATAATTATAAAATTATCAATTTTAATAATAAAGTACAAAGGAACTCAACAGTCAGAATAATAATGACTGTCTTGAAACTCCGCACCTTATTTATCCCAAGCGCTTCGAGTCTAGTAAAAACCCTTCAGTTACCCTGTTGAATGCTTTAAAAACTCAAGCATTTTAACAACAGGCTTCATATCTTAAAATTACTATACACCCAAAATGGCAGGAACCTTTGAGTTCATGGATGTTGAAGCATTCTTGAATTTAAACTGGCCTCAACAAGCAAATTACATCATTGATGAGTTTCTTGTTCTTTCTTTTCTGAACGATGAAGGTCTTATAGCAGATGATGAAATTGCTGAAGGACCAATTTCTAATCCGTATGTGCATATCATCCGTCCCGGTCCTTATGATATGCCCATCCTGGCAGACAATGAAGCTATGATGGTTTGCATGATGCTTTTTCAACAGAGCTTCTTGACGGGTACTGAAGAGTCACTCTTCTTGGAATCCTGCAAGCTGCAAAGCAGAAAGAGAATCCGAGAAGATGATGATGATGATTCATCATCAGGATGTTATCAAGCAATCCCAGATGGTATAATGACCAGATGAACAACTGGGTAGCTATTATCAGAAGTAATAGAGCACAATAGCTTCTGGCTCTAGCTCTTCTGCTTCAAATATAGCATTCAAATACTTATCCTGGTTAAATAGATCTTTTCTTTTGTAACCAGAAAGATTAGTATGTACCAGAAATATTAGCTAGGCATGAGTATGTAATTGACTGAATGTAAACAAAGTTTGAATCAATTAATGAAAAAGACCCATTTTGTTGCTTTACATTTCAGTATTATCAATATTGCATAGTAATTGTAAAGTGAAAGAGAAGATATCACTTTGTACAATAAACTAACATACTCAATAGCATTGGTTAATCACTATCAGGACTTATCAAACAAACTCTATCTTTTCTCTGTTCAATCACACTTTTTCGAAAAACAAATGACTAAGCCCAAAATCATAAACTGTCTGAAACAAGGAAATTATTTTAACCATCAGAGATTAAAACAAAGTAACCTCGGCGTATTTCACACAAAACATCAGTGTTTACCATTTGTCCTTCTTTGTCAATAAACTCTTTTCTCAATCTGTACAGGTGTGAAAGTATGTGTGTGTAGTAGCAGAGTTTACCGAAATCAGTATTTAGACCATCTCAAAGTGCATAAAATCCACAATCTAAAGTAGTAAAAAACTGGTTGCCTAAACTCTCATTTATAACATAAAATCTGATTTTATATCTAAACTCTGTATTACTGATATCCTTTCATTTGGATATTTCTTTTATTTTTCACCCCCTTTATTTATTTTATTTTTTTATTTTATTTTATTTTATTTTATTTTTTTTAATTTTTCCAGTAATCAGTGGTTGGCACTAGTCACCAAAAATCAAAGATTTTAGCCCTTATTTCATACAATAAGTTCCTGGATCGTCCTAGGCACAACATGATCTCAAAGGAATTTGTGCTCTGTTTGGCATCTTTTGAATTTGAGGGTGAATTATTTGTAATTAATAATCAGAGTTTAGACTTTGCATCAGTAAATATAATTAACTTATGAGAGAAAATGCAAACAGCTAATACAGACTCAGTGTATAGGATCAATAAACTAAGAGATGCTATAAATATAGAGACAGTATCATGCTGTGTTAGCTTACTGCACATTTTTGAGGTCAGAATCTATACAACTCTTAAGGATTCACAGTTACTCACTGATAATTATGCTTTATACAAATTTCTTCATTGGTCCATATGTTTCAGACAAAATTACAATCAGAGAATAGCATTTAAACTGTAACATTCAAAGTATGACCAACATTTTATGACTAACAGAGTTTAACATCAGAGTTTGACCAACAGAGTTTATGACACTGGTACTCATAACAGTTAACATATGCAAGGAATCATGAGCAACAAAAATTAAACATGTATAAATTTTGAGTCTAACCCGTATCTCTAGTCAGAGCCAGAGATCATTCCAAGTTCATTTACCAATCTTGTAAAAGTAGCTTCACTCAAAGGTTTGGTGAAGATATCTGCAAGTTGTTGGTCTGTAGACACAAAATGAAGCTCAATATTTCCTTCTTCCACATGTTCTCTGATAAAATGATACCTTATGCTGATGTGCTTGGTCATGGAGTGCTGTACTGGATTTCCTGTCATAACAATAGCACTTTGGTTATCACAGAAAATAGGTATTTTAGAGTACCTTAACCCATAATCCAGCAATTGATTCTTCATCCATAAAATCTGTGCACAACAGCTACCAGCTGCTATATACTCTGCTTCAGCTGTGGATGTGGAAATTGATTTCTGTTTCTTGCTATACCAAGAAACTAATCTGTCACCTAAAAATTGACAGCTTCCACTTGTACTTTTTCTGTCTATCTTACAGCCTGCAAAATCTGCATCAGAGTATCCAAACAACTTAAACTCTGATTCTCTAGGATACCACAAACCCAAGGTTATGGTGCCTTTGAGATATTTGAAAATCCTTTTTACAGCTGTTAGATGAGGCTCTCTAGGATCTGCTTGAAATCTTGCACAAAGACATGTTGCATACATGATATCAGGTCTACTTGCTGTAAGATACAGTAAAGACCCTATCATTCCTCTGTAGTTTGTCATATCTACTAAGGCTCCTGTGTCTTTGTCTAGCTTTGTTGCAGTAGCCATGGGAGTTGTAGCAGATGAACTATCAAGCATACCAAATTTCTTGAGAAGATTTCTGGTATATTTTGCTTGATTGATAAAAATACCATCATCTGTTTGTTTGACCTGTAAGCCTAGAAAATAACTAAGCTCTCCCATCATGCTCATTTGATACCTGGATTGCATAAGCTTTGCAAACTTCTTACAAAGTTTGTCATTAGTAGATCCAAAAATAATATCGTCTACATAGATTTGAACTAATAGCAAATCATCACCAGAATTGAAATAAAACAAGGTTTTATCAATTGTACCTCTTGTGAACCCACTTTCTAAAAGAAATTGAGCAAGAGTTTCATACCATGCTCTTGGTGCTTGCTTTAGTCCATATAATGCCTTGTCAAGCCTGTAGACATAATCTGGATGCTTGGGATCTACGAATCCTGGTGGTTGTTCAACAAATACCTCTTCTTCAAGCTTCCCATTGAGAAAAGCACTTTTCACATCCATCTGAAAGACTTTAAACTTCTTGTGTGCAGCATAGGCCAGAAAAATCCTTATGGCTTCCAATCTTGCAACTGGAGCAAAGGTTTCATCATAGTCAATTCCTTCCTGTTGTGAATAACCTTTTGCCACAAGTCTAGCCTTGTTCCTTGTAATCACACCATCACTGTCAGTCTTATTTCTGAAAACCCACTTTGTACCCACAATTGATCTGTTCTTTGGTCTAGGTACAAGTGTCCAGACTTCATTTCTTTCAAATTCATTTAACTCTTCTTGCATTGCTGTAATCCAATTAGCATCTTGAAGAGCTTCCTCCACTTTCTTTGGTTCTGTTTGAGACAAGAAAGCATGATACAGACACTCATTATTTGTTGCACTTCTAGTTCTCACACTAGCATCAGGATCTCCAATTATGAGATCAGGTGTGTGTGCCTGTGTCCACTTTCTTGCTGTTGGTAAGTGGTTTCTTGCATCATTATTGAATCCTCCCCCTTGATCCATGCTCTCCTGATTCATGTGTTGACTTTCTGCAGCACCTGAGGCTCCCCCTGAATTTGATGGTTCAGAGTTTGAACTGTCAGAGTTTGAATCAGTTTCCTCAACTGACTCACTTGCTGTGTCTTGTTGAGCTTCTTCACGCTCCCCCTCAACTGGTTCTCTAATTTGTTCAATTTGAGAATTTTCAGTTTCTTCAGTATTTACCAGTAGAGGTTCAGAGTATGCTCCTTCAGAGTTTGTCAACCCTGCTTCATCAGAGTTTATATCATCATAGAATAGATCTTCATTTTCAAAACGTAGTTGATCATATCCATCCTTGTCTTCAAGTCCAATTATTTTCTTGTCATCAAATGACACATGTATGGATTCCATGATCACCTTAGTTCTTAGATTGTACACTCTGAATGCTTTTGTTGACAATGGATAGCCAACAAAGATTCCTTCATCAGCTTTTAACTCGAACTTGGTCAACTGTTCAGGATGAGTCTTCAACACAAAGCATTTGCATCCAAATATATGAAAATATTTCAAATTTGGCTTCTTATTTTTCACCATCTCATATGGTGTTTTCCCATGCTTGTTGATCAGTGTAGCATTTTGAGTAAAACAAGCAGTTTGAACAGCTTCTGCCCAGAAATAAGTTGGTAATTTTGCTTCTTCAAGCATAGTTCTGGCTGCTTCAATTAAAGTTCTGTTCTTTCTTTCAACTACACCATTTTGCTGTGGAGTGCCAGGTGCAGAAAATTCTTGTTTCACCCCTCTTTCCTTGCAGAAAGCTTCCATGATTGAGTTTCTGAATTCAGTTCCATTATCACTCCTTATTATTTTGACTTTGTGCTGTGATCCTTTGTCCAGTAGATTTACATGATCCATTAGAATTTGAGCAGTTTCATCCTTCTTTGACAAGAAATACACCCATGTATATCTAGTATATTCATCAACAATTACTAGAGCATATTTCTTTCTGCCCATTGACATTATATTCACTGGTCCAAAGAGATCAACATGTAGAAGATGATAAGGTTCCACTACTGAAGATTCAGTTTTGCTCTTGAAAGATGACTTCCTTTGTTTGGCCTTTTGACAAGAATCACATAGGCCATCTAGACTGAGTATTGATTTTGGAAGTCCTCTTACAAGATCCTTTCTTATCAGCTCATTGATGTTGTTCAAATTGAGATGAGAGAGCTTCTTATGCCAATTCCAACTCTCTTCATTTGACATTCTTGCAGTCAGACACACTATTTTTCCATCAGAGTTTGTTACCAAACTTGCTTCATAAATATTGTTGCGCCTGTGTCCAACTAGAACAACTTTTCCAGTAGATTTACTGATAACTTCACAGTATTCACTATGAAAATCTACATGGTTTCCTCTGTCACAGATTTGACTCACAGATAACAGATTATGCTTGAGTCCTGAGACTAGAGCTACATTTGTGATGATGACACCTCCAAGATTAATATTGCCATATCCCAGAGTATGTCCTACGTTGCCATCTCCATAGGAAACTTTTGGGCCATCCTTCTCCACAAAGTCTGATAGCAGGGCTTTATTTCCAGTCATATGTCCTGAGCATCCACTGTCCAAGATAAGTGTGCTCTCTATTATACCCTGCAATCACAAACAAACACTAAGTGTTAGTTTTAAGGATCCAGACTTGCTTGGATCCTTTGCCTTTCTTAACAGTGTTAGCTTTTGCAGCGGAATCTGCTTTCTCAGAGTTTAAACTAACATTGTCAGATTTTACACTAGCAGAGTTTGCTCTAACCCATTTCAAGTTGGGTTTTAGCTCATAGTAATTATGATAAATTGCATGATAACTCTTACATGTGTAAATAGAATGCCAAGTGCTCCCACAATGTTTGCATAAGGTCTGTGGTTTTACTCTTACATAATCATTCTTTACTTCTGAAGTAGAAGGTAAAGAATTAATATGCTTGTTCTTAGTGCAAAATCTAGCAAGATGATTAGAACTACCACAACTGTAACATGTTTTCCTTGAAGCACCAGCATTAGGCATATGATTATTTCTACTATTTATGCCTATTTTTCCATTCCTATTTCTCTTGGACCCTTTTGGTTTCATGGCAGACTTAACCTCTTTGAGCTTATGTTTAAACTGTTTTCCTGTCATTAAACCAACATTAACCTGTTTCTCACAGACTCTAATTGGTTCTTTAACAGCTTCTAGCTCAACAGGCTTCTCTGTTTTAGATTCAATATCCACTTGTTCAACACAAGCTTCAACTGGCTCCATAACAGCTTCTTTCACAACTACAGATTTTAACTTTCCAGACTCAGGAACAAATGTTACAGGAGTTGAATATGAACTTGTGAAAGCTCTAACCTTAATTTTATCTTGAAACCTAAGTTCATCTTCCTCACTGTATCCTAAACCTACAGCATCTGTTTGGAAAACTTGATGTGTATCTCTGCCAGAATTAGTCCAAGTTTTAATTATTTTCCTTTCCTTCTCTAAATCAGATTCTAGTTGCCTATATCTTTTAAGCAACTCCTATTCAACATAAACAGCATCATCTCTTTCTTTTTGAATCTTCTTCATATTCTCAAGTTCTCTTTCAAGAAACTTGTTTCTTTCTTTAAGACTAAGACTCTCAGTTTTAATCCTTTCATTCTCTAAAGTCTGATCCCTATAACTAACATGTATGTTCTTAAGATAAATTCTTAATTCAGAAATATTATCAGTATCATAAGCATAAGTAGTTAGAGGTACCTTATTTTCTGATGATTCAGTCTCATTTTTGACAGTTGCCATAAGAGCATAATTTTCTCCATCATCAGAATCTGAAGTATCTGCCCAGTCTTTGCCTTTAGAGACGAGTGCTTTTCCAGTTTTTCCTTTCTTGCACTCTGGAGCATAGTGACCCATCTCTTTGCACTTGTAGCACTGGATCTCAGATTTGTCCTTCTTTCCAGACTTTGTATCCCTTCCATCAGACTTTCTGAAATTCTTCTTCTCAGAATTTGAATCTCTCCTTGAGAATCTCTTTCCTTTCTTGAAGTTCTTGAATCCCATCTTCTTGAAGGTCTTCACCATCAATGCCGCCATTTGCATCAACTGTTCTTCATCATCCTCAGAGTCAGAAGCTTCATCAGAGTTTGAGTCATCATCAGAGTTTGATGACTCACTTTCAGATTTAATGACTAAAGCCTTTCCCTTGGCTTTTTTTGATGATTCCTTCTTTTCAATGGGCTTCTCTTCAACTTTGAGAGCAACAGATTTTGACTTCTTGCTTGATCTTCTGTTCCTTTGTTCTATCTCAAGTTCATGAGTCTTTAACAAGCCATAAATCTCATCAAGATCTGTATCTTCAAGATCATAATTATCTCTGATTGAGGTCGTCTTCAAATCCCATTTTTCAGGTAGAGATAAGAGAAACTTGAGATTTGACTCTTCAAGGTTATATTCTTTGTCAACCAGAGACAGATCATTCAGTAATTTACAAAACCTGTCATAAGTCTCAGTCAAGGTTTCATTAGATCTTGAATCAAAGTGCTCATACTCCTGTGTGAGTATTGTCTTCCTGTTCTTCTTTATAGCAGTGGTTCCTTGACACCTGACTTCCAAAGCATCCCAGATTTCTTTTGCCGTTGTGCAACCAATTACTCTGTTAGACATAACATTATCTAAAGCACTGTGCAAAAGATGTCTTACCTTGGCATCTTTTGCAAAAGATGAGATGTCCTCAGGAGTATAATCTTTCTTTTCCTTTGGAATCAGTGTCTGTTCTTTATCACCAACAGCAGGAGATAATTTAGTTGGCTTATGAGGACCATTATTAATTCTGTCAAGATATTCTGGATCTGTAGCCTCCAGAAACATGGTCATCTTCACCCTCCATATCGGATACTCTATTGGCCTGAGTATTGGAACCCTGATAGTTTCATATCGACTCACAGAATTTGGCTTAACCTGTTCAGCCACAGGAGGAACTTGATTTTGATTTTCTTCAGACATGATTATTACTGTGTTTGAATCGTAAAACTGTATATATTAAACAGCCTTGGCTCTGATACCAATTGTTAGGCCGAATACACAATATAATCAAGTATGTATGAGAATAACAATGATTAATAACACTGTTTATGAATCAATAAAACTGTAATCTTATTAACAGCTTCTCTCTTTATGATGTTAATGAATCACAAAGAGCTTCTAGGTTACAAGAATAATATCTCAATGATCGCGTCCCTTCTAGGGATAACTTATCTGTGTTTATATAGTACACAGCTACATACAATCCTTCTCTAATTGATATTCCTACAAATTAGCTATACAATTGATATCAATTAAGGATTGCTTCTTATCTTCTATTCTGTTTCCTTAGCTGTATCAATATATTCTGCTTCTTTCCATCTTCAGAATATATTGCTTCTAGAATCTTCAATTCAGCACCGACAGCTAATTCAACTATCACCCTGTCAGACTTTAAATAAACTCTGACCGGCTTCCTTTAAACTCTTCACCCTGTCAGACTTTAAATAAACTCTGACCGGCTTCTGATAAACTCTGGTCAGTACCTGTTGCTTAAACACTGATAACAAACGTCAGCAATTATATCTAACAGTTCTTTAAATGATTTAACTGTTTAGGAACAAATTGATGCGGAATAAAATGAAACAAGATTCAAGTTAAATAAAACTATATTAAACTTGAAGGGTGTTACAAATGGTACTGAATACAAGATTGAATCTCAAATAAATTAAAACAAATCTAGAATAAATTCGACATGAATTTATCTATTTTTGTAATAAAATGATTTAACAATATTTGATAATTTGAGATTCGTTCTAGGGATAAAAATCCGCTAGATAGTTAAAGCAATACAAGTAATCAACTTCTAGTGGTTTGGATTTAACAATACAAACTAGAATTAATTGCTTGAGAAGAAATAAGATCAAAATGCTTTCTTGTTCTTTCTGAGAGAAATTGTCTGTGTGTTTGATATTCAAGTCACTGATTGCTTCTGTCTGCCTCGGGTAATATTCAAAGCAATTGCCTTGTATGACCTTTTAATTAGATCAAAATGACCTAATTAAAATGAGAAGAACTTGTTTTAAACTGTGCACAACACTTGTATGACCCTCCATTAGAACCATGGTTCACCAATAGAACCTGCAGAAGTGCTCGGTATGACCTAGCTAACAGTCCTAGTAGAACCTCTTCAAAACTCGGTAGAACCTAGCTTAAATAAAGCTAAGGTCATACCGAGACTAAGAAAAGGTTATACTGGAGGTCATACCGAGTATAACTGAAGGTCATACTAGTTTATTAAGATAAATTCTTTTAAGTAAATTTAGTTAAAATAAATTCTAGATTAAATTAATTCTTTTCAGAATTAAGTTAATAAATAATTTAGATAACTAAACTAATTAATTTAATAAATAAATTAATTCTAAGAGAATTAATTTATTGATTAAATTGATTAATATATATAAAAGAAGATTTCTTAAAACCAAGACATTTCTCTTTCTTTCTAAAACCACTGAATGTAGATGATTAAATTCCACTGATTGATGTCGTCATTCGATGCACTGTCTGGTTCATGAATAACTGACTTCAATGATAATTCTTCATCTTTAAAACATTTAAAGCTGTGGTTTCTTTTCTTTAGCTTTGACAAAACTCTGTATCCTGTACTTCTTCCGTCACCATCTGGAAATCTCTGTCACTGTAGTAAATCCACTATCTTGAATACTTCACTGAGGCTTGAACAATAAATTGAACTTCTTTCAATGTAGAATAACTTCAAGTCTGTAGATGACTTTAATTCTCCATTCTCTTGACAGATAAAACTATCTGAGATTCCTGTGACATATTAACTTATTATTTACGTATTACATACTTGTTTAAATTAAGTTGTTTCCTCGGAATATTAACAGGCCTAAACATATGCCTTTCAATAAGAAATCATAATAATATTTTTCTGATAAAACAGTGTTAACTTTAAGAGATCCGAATCTGAAATGCATAATTCTTGAGGGAAAATAGTGCTTCATAATCATAAAGCATTGATCTAGTACATACGGATAATTCTGGAAAAAAAAACAGAAATGAAGCGTGAATGATGCTTTCAAAATCATAACATAATTAGCTTGGTAACAATATAATACTCATTACCATTTTAATACTTAATCACAACACTGGCCCTGTTTATTTTTATATATCAAAATGTGTAAAGTGGGTATCAAATGACACATGTTAAGATGATGATCATTCATTCTTAACCTCCACATAGTACTCATAACAAGGTTTTTATAACAACCATTTGGATTCGGGAGCACTTATTCACTATGGCTCATATCAAGCTGGAACCGCGTGTCAAGGGGTTCTCTTACGCATTCCCAACCCCACTTTACTTTCAACAAAAATATTAACACAGGTTTTAAAACTAACCTGTTACCATAAGCTTATATTGCTCAATGGATAAATCATTTCCAAACTTGTTTCATATTAACAAGTATATTTCCAAAGGAATGGGCCTAATTACCGTAAAATATATCATCAGAGTAATGCATTTTATTTTGTCACAATCTAACATTCATGCTTTCAAAATAATTGTAAAGAAATTAATATGTGATAAAACATGCCTTTATGCAAGTCAAAACATTTGTAAATGCGTAATAAGGATTGTCACTTGCCTGAAAGAAAGGTGTAACTAAACAAGAGGGAATATCTACGCTGCACGTCTGCCCAAGCCTTGGCTAGTACTCGATCCTACGATATATACATGACTCGAGATTAGTTGTCGTATTAGTTACTCGAACTCATATAATTGACAACATCCTAATTCCTAACTACCCTTTTCGAGAATATATATATATATACTACCATTACACAGGTACACATAGTTATGCATTCTAGACTCATATTTAGACTAGCCTGACATAAAAATTTATGCAAGTGGGTTCACATAGAAGCATATCAGTCAGATATATACAACTTGCATTTTATTATAAACTTTTAAGTGTTCACGTAATCCATATAATTCTCATAACATGAATAACTTAGTTGACTCCCCTTGATTGCTCTCAAATTATTTAATATACCATTTACTCATATTCTTCCATTCGCTGCCATACAATTTCAACCAACACTAGCCCCTACAATTATCTACTGGACAACCTGGTTTCAAGTTCAACACCATAAGTTCACTAATACACTACCAATTATATTTTATATACTAACTTTATTACCAATTAATCCATATCGCAATAATCCGGACGCAACCAAAACTGGACTACCAATGGTCCCTGGTGTTAACACAATTAACTCACTATAAATTCCTATATTCAAAACTATTCAAACAGAAAACATTTTCAAGTTAAATCTTACTGGAAGTTGGTGACTACCAAGACTCTGACCATATAGTTCCTACACCAGTTATAGCACCGAATATTAACCAATGCTTTCACAATCAAAACAACCTCAAAACACTAAAGCTGGACAGGGTGCTCTGGTTGTTAAACACCATGTCGTTTTCTTCTGTTTTTACACTAAAATCCGAACTAATGTACACTTCAATATAACTCAACACGTCGCACATGAGTAGGAATTAGTTTATCTCTACTGTCCATATACATCACCTACAAATCTTAACTCGTCACAATCAAATTCCTAATACTATCCTAGCCAAATTATCCTGAACTCACAACATCGTTATTCACAAAACATTTCTCTACTAAAACCTCCCCAGAAAACAGTAGTCTGCCCAAAACTCCAACTACCCTTACATACTCAAGAACTATACATCATCTGCTCAACCTCAAATTGTAAAAACTCCAGTAACAGTAAAACTTAACCACAATCAACCAATTCTACGCATACAAGCTAAATCCTCATCACGTAACTATCAATTAATGCAACTCTTAACCTTTAATTCTAACCAACTAGCCACATATTCAGTCTAAACAAGAACAATCAACTCAATTCACATGAAATCATATTTACAGTTTAGATTACAAAAATATATCTACATCATATCATCAATTAAATTATAAACCATGAAACGAGGGTCACCGGCTCACCGGAGTTCACCGCCGGCGACCAACAGTCCACATACAACGCCCACTTCGGGTCATCTTGCACTGGACTCGTCAAAATTACTTTAACAACATCACATAAAACTATTTCTATCACTTAAGCCTCAAAACACACAAGAATCGTAATCCCAGAAAAACCCCCAATCAAACCCTAATATAAATCCCCAAATCGGACTCTGTTTTTCCGATTACCCAAAACTCGCTACAATTTATATGGTTGTATAGAGCTCTGGGTGAGGATCGTTTTGAACATAAAAACTCACAATTTTATTAGCAGAATTGAAAGAAATTAAAGAAAGAAGATGAGGGGGTTAAGAGAGAAGGAGAGATAATCGAGAGATAGGGAGAAACGTACTCGGGGGGTGATGGAAGAAATGGATAAGGACACATTTTTAATGTGTAAAAAAAAACTATATGTATTAAACTGGGAATTGTATCTTTAAAAACTATAAGGTCATTTTGATACTGAAATATTTCATTAAAATGCAAGTAAAATTCTAATTTACGAAAACTTTAAAATACATCTAATATCCAAAATTTAAAATCAACTAAATTGTAAAGTTTTATTATGGACATTATAAATAAAAAATTTCATGTCTGTATTTGATAATTTAACCGAATAATTAAATAATTACTTAAAAAAAAATCATTATCATATCTCATTCGAAATATTAATTTAATAAGATTTTTAATACCAAGGAAATTGTCTAAAGTAATTGTAGACAATTTAAATAATAATTAAACAAGTACTCGTCGACGAAATTCCAATCATTTATACACACATACGAATTTAGCACATAAGCACTTAAATGACTCACGTAATTGACCGGACTTAACATACATTTAGTGGATGACGCATCAAACTGGAATAAGATATTTTATTTTATTCTAACAGTTTAGCACATAAAATAAATAGTTATAATTTAAATCCAGCGTCGTTACAAATAATATATGCACAATTTTATAAAATTTTATCCTCGTATTATTATATTCTTTGTTGATTTGAATTTTTCTTAGATTGATTTTAATTTTTGAACATAGATTTCTAAATTTAAAATAGTTAGAAAAAAGTAATTAAATTGGTATTAAAATAACGATGACATAATAATTATTATTAGAATTTAAATATTCACTTTACTAATTTGGTCTTTATCTTGTGTTTTAAAAATCATATTTTGACGATTTTATACCCCACATGAAGATAACTAAATTATATTTAATTAAAAGATGGTTTAACAATTTTTATCTAACTGGAATTATCCATCGAAGAGAAAAGAAAGTCACGAATGTTTTACATGGAGAATTCTATTCAATATAGAAAACTTATTTATATTTGGTTTAAATTATCAAAATACACCTTTTAGAATTTAAATATAATCCTATTATTAATAAAATACACTTTTTAAATATTTGATCTAAAGATTTTCATTTATCTAGTTAAGATCTAATGGTCCTTATTAATTTGGTTGTCTACGACCAAAATTTTGGATAAAATCTCTATTATGATTATTATATATAAGGATTTAATATAATAAGGATATCAAGTATATACTGATATAAGTATCTTACTAACTGCTTTTACTTTTAATGTTTCGGTTTTATTTACAGTGTATATAAAATTTTAAAATACATTATTACTTAAAAATTATTAAACAGAATAAAAATTATGTTATGATTATATAAAATTTTATTCTCATATTATTATATTCTTTATCGATTTGAATTTGTTCTTAATTAATTTTGATACTTTTTTGAAAGAAACATAAAATTTCTCTATATTTAAAAGAATTAGTGGAAAAATAAATAAATTGGTGCTACAATAATAAAAAATATTTATTAAAATTTAGATACACACTTTACTATTTGGGTTCTATCCTCGGTTTTAGAAATTGAATTTTGACGATTTTACAACCCATGCGAAACTAACGAAATTATCTTTAATTTAATGATGGTTTAATAATTATTATCTAACTTGACCAGTTGAACTACTTATAAAATAAACTGAAAAGAAAAGATGGTTAAGAAGTTTTACATAAATAATTCAATTCAATATAAAAAATCAATTCATAATTGGTTTAAATTATCAAAGCACACTTCTTAGTATTTAAGTATAATACTACCTTTAATCAAATACACATTTTAATATAAGTATTATATTCAAAATTATCGTTTATGAATATGAAACCCTCAATATTTTAATAATATTTTGATATTATCGTTTTATGTTTGTTATATGTAAAATAATATAATTATAATTTGGATTAATCAAATTGTTATGTTACTTTGGAAAAAAAAGTGTTTAAATTTATTCATGTACATGAGTTCTCCTAAGTCTGTTATAACGTAGGGTCCACATGTATCATTGTAATCGATATGAATTGTTATCTTGATATTTGGTTTAATAATTATTATCTAACTGGAACTATACATAAATTCAAGAGAAAATATATTTAAGAATTTTTACATAGAAAAATTTTAAATTATCAAAATACACTTTTTAGTATTTAAATATAATTCTATTATTAATCAGATACACTTTTTAATATTAGATCTAACAATTCTCATCGATCTATTTAAGATCTAACTATAATTATTAATTTGGTTGTAATCGTACACGGACGATCGATTTTAATTTTTTCTTAAATTGATTTTAATATTTTATTGAAATAAACATAGAATTTATAAATTTAAAAGAATTAGGAAAAAAAATTAAATTGGTGCAACAATAATAAAAATATATTTATTAAAATTTAGATAATAACTTTACTGTTTGGGCTCTATCTTGAATTTTAGATAACATATTTTAACGATTTTACAGCCCACGCGAAGCTTACAAAATTATCTTTAATTTAATGATGGTTTAATAATTATTATCTAACTGGAACTATTCATAAACTAAAGAGAAAAGATAATTACGAATTTTTACATAAAGATTTCTATTCAATATAGAAAACCTATTTATAATTGGTTTAAATTATCAAAATACATCTTTTAGTATTTAAATACTATCCTATTAATAATCAAATACAATTTTTAATATTATATCTGACGGTCCTCATTGATTTAAAGATTTATAGTTTAATAATCCAACGGATCGTATACTTTTGGTAGTACAGTGACCAACCAAAGTTTTGGATAAGATCTCCCTTACGCTTATTATATACTAGCTTAAAACCCGTGCGATGCACGGATTATTATTAATAATTATTATTTTTATTATTTATGTTTTAATATTCTATTAATCTGCATTTGCTAAAAAAAAATAAGTAGGCGTGTTAAACTTTTTTAAATAATTAAAAGTATTAAAATAGATTTTAAAATAAATTAATAACTGTTTGCCCATGATATTTTTGGAAAAGGAGGGGTCTTAGTAAGGAAAAATAGAAAAAGTAACATGTTTTACCTGAAAAGCTAAGTGTCCGTAATTAAAAGTATTTAAATAGGCATCACAATAAATAAGTAAGGATTTGTCCGGAATATTTTTGGAAAATGAGGGGTTTAGTAAAGAAAAATCAGAAAGAGTAACACGTTTTAGTTGAAAAAGGTAATTGCCCATGATTTTTTTAGAAAAAGAGAAGATTTTTTTAGAAAAGATAATGTATTTTAGCTAAAAAGGTAGTAGGTTATAAAAATATTATTATTTAATAATAAGTTTTTTAGAAAATGAAAAAATAGAAAAAGTAACATAATTAAAAGTATTAAAATAGATTTTAAAATAAATAAGTAAGGATTTGTCCGTGATATTTTTGGAAAATGAGGGATTTTAGTACGAAAAAATAGAAAGAGTAGCATGTTTTTGTTAAAAAAGATAACCGCTCGTGTTTTTTTTAGAAAAAGAGAGGATTTTGTAAGAAAAAATAATAATAAAAGGTAATGTATTTTAGCTGAAAAGGTAATTGATTATAAATAATGTTATTATTTAGTGATAGTTTTAAAACAAAAAATAAGTAAGGGTAATTAAGTAAAATCATTAAGTATTGACCGTATCCGATTACCAAACTTTTAATGTTTCGTCTTTAATAATATAACTTAAAACCCGTACGATGCACGGGTTGTTTTTAATAATTGTTAATTTTATTATTTATATTTTATATTTTATTAATTGCATTTAGTAAAAAAAAATTAGTAGGCGTGTTAAACATTTTAAAATAATTAAAAGTATTAAAATGAATTTTAAAATAAATAAGTAACGGGTTGTCCGTGATATTTTGGAAAAAGAGAGGTTTTAGTAATAAAAATTGAAAGTAACGTGTTTTCGTTGAATTTTAAAATATAAAAGTAATGATTTGCCTGTGATATTTTTGAAAAAATAGGGGGTTTAGTAAGAAAAATAGAAAATGTGACATGTTTTAGTTAAAAATGTAATTGTCAAATAAAAGTATTAAAATAGATTTTAAAGTAAATATGTAAGGGTTTTCTCGTGATGTATTTGAAAAATGAAGGATTTTAGCAAATGAAATAGAAAAAATAACATGTTTTAGCTGAAAAGGAAATTGCCCCTGATTTTTTAAGAAAAATATGGTAATATAATTTAATTGAAAGAGTAACTGATTATAATAATTAAATAAACAATTAAATAAAGCAAATATCGTATCAAAAATTAGGTACAAAAAACTTTCAATGTTTCATCTTTGATAATATAGTATATAGATAAAGACAGATATTCATAATATTAGTATTTTATGCTACTAAATGAAATAACCCGTGATATTTTTGAGATTTTAGTTAAGAGAAATATTAGTTAGAAAATATAAAAAGATATATGTTTTTGAAAAAAAAAGCTAATCGGTTAGTCATTAATAATTATAATATTATTATTTTATTTTATTAAATAGAACTATTCGTGATATTTTTGGAAAATTAGAGGTTTTATTTAGAAAAAATAGAAAAGTAGAAATTTTAGTTAGAAAATATAAAAAAGAATATACACTTTGGCTAAAAATGGTAATGAGTTATTTATTAGCAATTATAACCTTATTATGTTATTTTATTAAATGAAATTGTCTGTGATATTTTTGGAAAATGAGATGTTTTAGTTAGGAAAAATATAAAAGATAATCTATATACTAATTTTAATATTTTATCTAACGGTTCTAAATGATTTGATCAAAAATATGTAACGACTATGAATGCAGTGACCAGACTACAAAAACTTTCATGACCAGACTACAAAACTTTCAATGTTTCGTCTTTATTATAATAGTATATAAAAAATATATATGTTTTGGAAAAAAAAGCTAATGGGTTAGTCATTAATAATTATAATATTATTATTTTATTTTATTAAATAGAACTATTCGTGATATTTTTGGAAAATTAGAGGTTTTATTTAGAAAAAATAGAAAAGTAGAAATTTTAGTTAGAAAATATAAAAAAGAATATACACTTTGGCTAAAAATGGTAATGAGTTATTTATTAGCAATTATAACCTTATTATGTTATTTTATTAAATGAAACTGTTTGTGATATTTTTGGAAAATGAGATGTTTTAGTTAGGAAAAATATAAAAGATATTTTATATACTAATTTTAATATTTTATCTAACTGTTCTCAATGATTTGATCAAAAATATCTAACGGCTATGAATGGAGTGACCAGACTACAAAAACTTTCATGACCAGACTACAAAACTTTCAATGTTTCGTGTTTAATATAATAGTATAGATAAGGAGTTAATTTAGTCTTTAATATAATAATATAGATATATATACGTGTGAGAAATTATTGGAGTGTATAAACATGACTTTTACGCTTATTAGTTCTAATTATTTATTTTTAGTATAATGCTATTTATAGCTCTACAGGTTCAAGGTCAATTCACATCTCCGGAACCATAACTGAATGACGGATTCAGTTGAATGATTTAATAGTCAATTCACAACTGCTGGACCATGACTGAAATGCCTAAAATTTGCAGCTACTTATTAATTGGACTGATGTGTTTGGACTTCTCAACGTTAAAGACTAAGAGCAACTCCAACAATCTCCTTGCATTCTCTCTATAAATATTATATTTAAATTAGCTCTTAATTATTAAGGAGTTAAAATTACATATTTTCTTCAACAATCCTCTTTAAACTCACTCCTTGTTTTTTTTTACTACTTAACTCAATATACACCAAAACAAAATCAATTACGTTGAATGCATTGAAAAGAGAGAAACTAATATAAAATTAACTTAAGAGTGAATAGTCGCTCCTCAGTGTTGAGGAAGCATATAAAGCTCCTAATGGTTTGAGGAGGTGCTAGGAGCTTGTTGGAGGTATTTTTGGTATTCATTTCTTCAAAAATTGACTAAGGAGCTTAGATAGAGAGAGTGTTGGAGTTGCTCTAAGTGATCATTTGTTAAATGGGTTAAATCTGAATAGTTCAAATTCAAATGATTTATAAATTTGAACGTTGATAAACATTATTGTTTGGTAAATAAATTTCTGAACCAATTCATATGTATATATTTATTTTACAATATACTAGTTTATAATCATGCAATACATGAATTTAATTACTAATATTTATAATTAAATTAATTCACAAATTTCTCTTGATATTTATATTTTAAAATTTTTATTAATATTTTTATTCTAATAATACAATTTTTTTATTTTCTATATGTACTGGTTCAACTTTCGACTTTTGAAGAAGTAATTCACCTATTAGAATATAAAATATTTTATTATATTAGATTTAACGGTTCTCATTTATTTATTTTAATATATAACCGTACTTATTTTGGGGTCACTTTACCATTTTTGCTAATTAAATTTGGACAATTTTATAATCCGGCTCACAAAATAATCTTTAATTTAATAATAATTTAACAATTATAATCCAATTAAAAATACTCATGAGAAAACAAAATTACAAATTTTTTATATTGAGTATTCTATTAAAATTAGATATATAAAGATATAATTGGAATTAATTGACAAAGTCGAAATATACTATTGAGTTAGAAAAATAATGACTATTTAATATTTTTAAAATTAAATGTAGCCATTTTAATAATATAAATTTATTAAATATGATTCAAATATCATTATTAATAATAACTTTCAATTATGAGAAAATACTTTTTCTTATACAAGTCTACAACTAGAAAATATAAATATAAATACAATTAATGTAAAGTTAAATAATCATGGGAAGATTAATGGTTGGCTACAACGATCTGAACGAGTGGGGTAAAACATTTTAGTAGGTGTCGTTCAGGTAAATATGGATGGTTCAGGAGTTCAAAAAGCATAAACAAACAAGATTCCATCTGTCGTCCAGCTAAAACTACCGTTTAGTTCTGTTTAGGGGTTAACAAACGGGCCCTAATTCCTCAACATTTGAAGTGTGTTTGTAAACCAATTGATACTAGCTGATAACCCGTACCAAGCACGGGCCGAAATCAATATAATAATATTAATAATTATTTTAAAAAAATATATTTGTCGAGAATTGAATGATAAAAATATAATAAATAAACCATTATTTAATTATGTAGTTATACACAATCGAACCGTTTGTAAAACTAAAAAAATTAAAATAAATAAATAAATCTTGTATGATTACGTAGTTGTAAGGAATCAAACACTCGATGTAGCCAATAAATTTAAGGAGGGACAGGAATATATCGAACTGAAGAATTCACAGAAGTTGGGCAGTCAATATGTGTCACTGGCTTATTAAATTGCCGAATGGGAGAAAAGATATCCTCAACATGCGAACAGAGGAGTTTTCGTAATTAATAGCCTCAACATAAAACATATGGTTTTGCTCTAGTGCATAATCTGGTCTGAATGAGAACCGGGGATCCTTTGGAAAATTTAATAAAGTGCGATTATCTTGACACGAGAGCTCATAGCTGAAATTGGGACAATTATGGTGATGGGCTTTGAGATAGAAGGGACAGCTTATGTTATAAATATTTCCGCAAGAAGAAACAAAAGACTCATCTGATCTGCTGTAGCTGCAACTTACTAAGATCAACAAAGCTGTAGTAGTGATTAGTAACGATGACATTATTTGGTGTGACTAGAGTGCGCAAACTAGTTATTTGTTGAAGGCTTGTAGCCAAGCAAAAACGAAGAAACAATAAAAATCACAAGTGAAGCAAACCTTATACTAGTCCCCTGCCCGGAAGTCGGAGCAAGTTGTCAGAACTATGCTTCTTGTTGTTCCCTGTATCAGTAAAACTTGAGGAGTAAATCTTGGCATCACTACAAAAAATCACTACAAAAGTCATTACTATTTTTATTTTAGAAACATTTTTAAGTTAAGTGTATTTCATCAATCACTATTCTTATTTTGGTAATGATAGTGACCCACATATTTTAGAAAATATGTGTATGTCCTCAATATAATAATAGTAACTATCATTGTAAGGTAGTTAATAATTCCTAAAACAGTAGTAGTGACTTTTGTAGTGATTTTTTGTAGTGATGCCAAGATTTACTCAAACTTGAGTAACAAGGTACTTAAAAAAATTTCAAAACTTTTCCCAAATGACACGATACAAGTCACGTGTTTTTTTTTGTGAGCACATAAATATGCACGAGAATCCCTTATTATTATTATTAGAAAATTTGCAAATTATGCAGGTAGACAAACATTTTTGAGAAAAATTCTTGGGATCTCTAGCAATCTTCTTAAAACTAAATTTTTAAATCAATTTTATATATACTAGCTGATAACCCGTGTTAAACACGGGCCGAATATAAGTTAATATTAAAATATTAATATTGATAAATTATTAATAAATATTATTAAAAAATGTATTTATCGAGAATTGAATGATAGAAATAATATAATAAATAACCACTATTTAATTATTTAGTTATAGACAATTGAATTGTGGATAAAGCTAAAGAAATTAAGGTAAACAAATAAATCTTGTATGATTGCGTAGCTGCAAGGAATCGAACCCTCGGTGAAGCTAATGAATTTAAAATGAATAAATAAATCTTATATAATTACGTAGTTGTAAGGAATCGAACCTGAATGAAGCTAAAGAATTTAAAGTAAATAAATCTTGTAAAATAATGTAGTTGCGAGAAATCGAACCCACATTTAGTGATAACCAAATTTGGTACTTTTGATACTTTAGTACCGCGCGCCATTTTCACATTATTTTACTTATTAATAAAGAGTACAAATATAAAATTTTAAAAAACACCAGAGAACTCTCTGTCCAAAACAAGCACTGGAGCTCAATTCTAATTTTAGTAACATTGATAATAACCTACCACAGCGCTACGTTCTGGTTGAATAATTCAAATGCGCATTTACTATAGGTGGTGGTCTCTATCGTCAGATCACAGATGGTGATTTTTTTTATAAAAAAATAAAATTGGGATGACTTGATGATAATCAACGGCTGACTATTCAAAATCAATTTTGTATGACCCATGCCATTATGCCAACAAAGTGTAATTTTCCATGTCACCTATTCATCTCATCTAAAATCTTAAAATATTAGAAAAATGCATTTTTCAGAATCTTATATTATTCTAAAACTCTCACTTTCTGGGATCTTATATTATTTTAATGCTCCCCTCATTAGAAAGCCCAAAACTCTAAAACTCTAATACCATGTTAAATAACCAGCTTATCTAAAATCTTAACATAATAAAGAAAGACACTTTCTAGAATCTTATATTATTCTAAAAGTCATATGGGTGTAACATTATTCGTAGAATGGTAAACACTCTGCTCAATTCATGAATTATTTTATTTTAATATGTTTAATTTGATTTTTTTTTTGTTTGAAGTAAATTGTACTTGCATTAATTCAAATCCAAATCCAGTACATGAGTAAGAAAACTAGGTGGAGTGACATACCACTCACCTACGTCTGACATAGAATAGACAGCTCGTGCAATTACATGGGCTGCACTATTCGCAGAACGATAGACAAAATCAACTAGCATAGGACAAACGTGCTTAAGCATATGGATACAATCCATTACAATAGTACCGAAATAAGCCTCTCCCGGGCTACCATTACAAGCAGTAGCCAAAGCATACGAATCAGTCTCAAACACACAATGGGTATAACCTTTTTCCATGATCCAAGACAAAGCTTCCTTCAGAGCAATAGCTTCGGCCTCCCTGGGTTTCCAAGCTCCTGCAATTCTCCGTCCTCTGGCTCCTACAAAATTAGCATGATTATCTCTAATGATCGCTCCCACACCAATGCTACCATCATGAAACACCGCAGCATCAATGTTTATTTTCATCCATCCCTCTTTCGGTGGACACCAGACCCTACTACAGAATTCTCCTCTAAGCCTTCGGTTCTCATCCTTCACCTGGGCTTCCTTCCATTCAATAAGAAGATTGACTGCACTATTCCGAGCACCAAAAGCCGAACCATTAGCACGATCCCAGACCCATCTATTCCTTCTATTCCACAGGCTCCAACAAATCATAGCAATCTCAACCCATTGGTCCCTTGTACCATGTTCAAACACTCTTGTAAATATTTGACAGGGCAATTCATATACCGTACACTGCACCAGATGAGCTAACCCTGAACTTAACCAAACTGTCTTCGCAAAATCACATAAGAACATCACATGGACATCTGTTTCGACTTCAGAATGACACCACAGACATCGGACATCTATGTCAACGTGTCTCGATGCCAATGCCACAGCAGTAGGCAGGCACCCCTTACACAGCCTCCATACCAGATTAGCGACTTTATTAGGAAGTCTCAACTTCCATAATTTTTTCCACAAGACTTTAAAATCATCATTACACTCCCCTTGAATCCATCTGTAACAACTCTTAACCGTAAAATCCCCCTTCTCGTCTAGTAACCAATACCACGAATCTCTACTCTCTATCATAGGTATTGGGATTCGCCTGATTAACTCAACATCTCTAGCACAAAACAAATCATTCAACAATTCAACATCCCAGCTTTTATCACCAACAGACATTAAGTTACTAACCTTAACATTATCCAACTGGTTATATTCATCAGTACTGATAAATCCATTTCCTTCATCTGGAAGCCAAGGCACCTTCCACACCATCGTATCCTGACCATCTCCAATCTTCCTACGTGCACCAGCTCTAACTGCTTCCAGTGATTGATAAATACCACGCCACACATAACTAGGATTAGTACCTAGTTCAGCATTTAAAACAGTCGAACCTGGATAATATCTCGCTTTCATAACCGCACTGACCAACTGATTTGCTTCAGTGAGTAACCTCCATCCTTGTTTAGCTAGCATGGCCACGTTGAACTTCTTTAACTCTTTCAAACCCAATCCTCCAAAATCTTTAGGAACACATACCCTTTTCCATGACATCCATTTCACTCCTTTACCATTCGCTCCTCCACCCCATAAGAACGCATTCATCTTCCTCTCTATCTCATCACAAATTGTCTCCGGAATTAAAAACAAACTCATCCAAAAATTAGGAATTGTTTGTGCAGATGATTTAAGTAGTGTTACCTTCCCAGCTTTAGACAATTCCTTATTACACCAAGATTGAAGTTTATGTTGAATTTTGTCACTGAGAAATCCAAACACCTCCTTTTTACTCCTACCAATACACATAGGCATACCCAAGTACTTCCCTGGCTTATCTTTCTCTTTCACTCCCAAACAGTCACACACCCTTGCTCTTTCTTCTGTTCCTGTATTAGGGCTAAAAACAATATCTGACTTATTATAGTTCACCATTTGCCCTGACAGCAGTTCGTATTTAGTCAAAATATCACGCACAATACCAGCTTCCATATGCGTGGCTCTACAAAAGAGATAACAATCATCTGCAAAAAGCAAATGAGATATACTCGGTGCCCCCCTAGCCACTCTACATCCATGAATCAAGCCACTTTCCTCATATTGACGAATAATTCCAGTCAAACCTTCCGCACACAGAATGTATAAGTACGGAGATATAGGGTCTCCCTGTCGAACCCCCCTTTGAGGTTTCACATTTCCAAAAAAATTTCCGTCTCTGAGAAAGCTATAAGAGACTGTTTTGACACATTCCATAACTCGACTAATCCAAACCTGAGGAAATCCAAGCTTATTCATCATCAATTCAATATACTTCCACTCCAACCGATCATATGCCTTAGCCACATCTAACTTCAGTCATGCCACCCCATACTGCCCTTGGGATTTTCTGTGAATATAATGGTTAATCTCAAATGCAATTAACGCATTATCTGTAAGAAGACGTCCTTCTATAAATGCACTCTGTGTATCAGATATAATTGAATCCAAACAAGGTTTCAACCTATTAGCCATTACTTTTGAAAGGATACGCATTAACACATTGCACAAGGAAATAGGTCTCAGGTCAGATACTTGTTTAGGCTGTTTCACTTTAGGAATGAGACACACAAGAGTTTGGTTCACATGATCAGGTAGCTTTCCATATTCAAAAAACTCTCTACAGAATTCGACAACATCCTTCTTCACAATATGCCAATAACTCTGGAAGAAACAGGGATTAAGCCCATCAATTCCCGGTGATTTCTCAGGATGCATTGCAAAGACAGCGCTTCTAATCTCCTCTTCAGTTACCTCTTGAATAAGAGCACAGCTCTGATCATCAGTAATTCGTCTAAACATGATTCTATCAGACATTCGTTCCTCCATTGTTGTAGCAGTAAATATATTTTCAAAATATTTCACAATAGTATCCTGAATTGCATCATCTGTTTCTTGCCATTCACCATTTTCATTCTTCAACTTTTTAATTTTATTATGCTCTTTCCTCATAGACGCAAACTTATGGAAAAATCTCGTATTGTTATCACCATCCCTGAGCCAATGCTGTTTAGCTCTTTGGCGCCAAAAAACTTCCTGTTTCTCCAGTAATCTTAAGTAATTCCACCGTGCTTCACGATACAACCGAACCCCATCAGCATCTCGTCTAGATCTCAATCTCTGCATATCTCTTCTATAACTATACATTCTAGATCTTAAATCTTTTATCATTCCCCCACCCCACTCCTCAAGACGAGCACAACAAAGAGCCATTTTCTCCATAATATCTATACTTTCCCCCCCATTCCAACAGTTCTTAATAATATTACGACATTCATTCTCCTTTACCCACATATTCTCAAACCGAAATCGTTTACCCCTGGGAACATAAACTTTCCTATTTAATTGTAAACACAATGGCAGATGGTCCGAAGTAGACACCTCATGAACTTTGATCTCCGCTTCTGGAAATAGGTTCCTCCATTCTGTCGTTGCCAGGCCTCTATCCAACCTCTCTGAAATCCATCTTTCCGTACATCTACACCTTTCCCAAGTAAACTTATCTCCCGTAAAACCCAAATCAAATAAGCCACACTCCATTACCGTTTCTGAGAAACCATTCAATAACGCACGAGGATGACATTGACCCCCCTTCTTTTCATCCTCTGTCATTATTTATTGGGGAGTAAACTACTGACTATATTTTACACCAATTTGCAAAAAAATGGCTGAATTTCCGAGTTTGCAAATTAATGGCCAAATTTTATATCCATCTTTTAAAATAATGGCTGACGCTAATTGTTAACGTGAAAATGAGTCATTCTTTTAAAAATATAAAATAAAAATTGGTCATTTGAAAAAAAGTTAGCGAAAGACAATTTTTTAAAATACGGGAACTAAAGTTGACCATTAATTTACAAATTTGAAAATTTGACCATATTTTTAAAATTCTTTGTAAAATACAGTCACCACTCTGTATTTTACTCTTTATTAGGATATATGAATTGATCACTAAATCAAACATATGATGAAGTACCATCTTCTATTTTTCTAACTGGGTAATTTTCAAACTCGATATTTAATGAACACATATAATATCTGAGTTGAAGATTAATTCAATACTCCCTCTATCCAATAGTAAGTGTCGTTTTAAGTTGGACCAGAAACTCGAGACTTCTGTTTTTAGATGTTCTGAGCCAAACAATTAAAATAAATGATATCATAATTTTCTTATCTTTTGATTGAGTCTGTAAACCAACTGATGTTCGTAACCAAAATCGAACCATACACACGTATGTTCATGAGCTTGATTATGATTATCAAGTTGGTTGTGTTTGTAATAGTTTGTGGTAGTCTCATCATGAGACTGGAAGGTGCAACAGTACAAGATGAAGTGTGTAATGTAACCAGGTGTGGAGCAACTGAAATCAGGTTCCCTTTTCATCTACAAGACACAGATGATCAGCAGCCTAACAAGAAGGATCACTGTGTCTTCCCACCTGGATTTCAACTTTCCTGCAATCATAATTCTCCAGTTTTCGAGTTTGAATACCAAGTCAATACCTCTCTTCCCGGGCTCTACCTTTCCTTCTCTGTTATGGCTTATGTTGATATTATTGACTACAAATCACGCCAGCTGCATTTTGTATCTTCACCGCGAGATGTCAGGCAACACTACTACTCTCATAACAACCACAGTTACAACTTGTCTAGTTCTCCTTTCAAACCATTCACATTAAGTGACACCCCATTAAACCGTATTCGAATGTATTATAACTATGCAGATTTTACCTTCTACTTCAATGACTATACCTTTTACAATTGTTCATCAACAAGTGAAATAACTAGATACCAACTACTAAATTCCATTATAAGGCCTGTTGATTCTTTCAGAGGACATGGTTATCAAGTCTATGCCGTATATTCTCATTATGAAACTGTGGAAGCTCCTCTAACATCGTGCACTAAGATGTACAACTTTTCTGATGTCCCCTACAATGTGGGAGGACTGACTTGGTCTGGACCCGATTGTAGTGATTGCGAAGCCAAAGGACAGTACTGCAAATTTAAGCCAAACAGCACTATTCTCACCCAGTGCTACCCCAAAGGTATATTTTGGGCAGACAGCAATATAAATTTTTTTCCCAGTAGAAGGGAGTGATCTGTAACTGTCTAACTGTGTTGATTACAGTAACTTATAAGATATCATTGGACTTCCTGTTCAGAACTATAATCATATCTTTACTTTGCAATATTCCAGAAATAATCATTGGTCATTACTTTCTCACTTTGCAGGTCCTTCATCACACAAACTTCTTCTAACAGGTAGTCATTCTTCTGAACTCTAAACACCATCGTTTACTATATTACACTTTGTATCGCACAATAGTTTCACAAATTATGACTTCTAGTGGCCAACCGAAAACATTTCAAATCTTAAGACTGTCAGCTTGTTGCAGATTTATATAGGCAACACTACACTCTGTTAATTAAAACATAAATTTAATTTTTTTCAATTCTATTCATTAACCTCTCATACATATAGGGAAAGTTGGGGGTATCTTTTTCATATTGCTTGCTCTTGTAGCACTGTTCTATGCTGCTCACTCGTATAAACAAAAGAAAAGATACCATTTGAAGATTGAAACGTTCTTGGAGGACTTCAGAGCTCTTAAGCCCTCGAGGTACTCTTATGCTGATCTTAAGAAGATCAGCAATCAATTCAAAGTCAAATTAGGGGAAGGAGGTTATGGATCAGTGTTTAAGGGACAACTTTCAGATGATGTCGTTGTTGCAATTAAGGTCCTGAATGACAAGGTTGATGCTGAAGGAAGTGGAGAAGATTTTATAAATGAAGTTAGTACAATTGGCTTAATCCACCATGTCAATGTGGTTCGTCTGGTTGGATACTGCGCTGATGGATGTAGAAGAGCTCTTGTTTATGAGTTTCAACCGAACGATTCACTTGAAAAGTTTGTTTACTTGAGAGCAAATCAGAATAAAAAATTCCTTGGATGGGAAAAGATGCAAGATATTGGTCTAGGCATAGCCAAAGGCATTCAGTATCTTCACGAAGGTTGTGCACAGCCAATCCTCCACTTCGACATTAAACCTCAAAATATCTTGTTGGACCAGAATTTCAATCCGAAAGTCTCAGATTTTGGTTTAGCAAAGTTGTGTGCCAAAGGACAAAGTATAGTATCCATGACTATGGCTAGGGGGACAATAGGCTATATTGCACCAGAAGTATTTTCCAGGAATTTTGGGAAAGTGTCATCCAAATCGGACGTTTATAGTTTTGGTATGTTGTTGCTTGAAATGGTTGGAGCAAGGGATCGTACTTCAGTCGACACAGAAAACACCAGCGAAGCATATTTTCCCGAATGGGTTTTCCATCATCTTGAACAAGGGAGGGAAAGTGCAAGCCAGATTGAGGAGATAAATAGCAACATAGCAAGAAAGCTAACTATCGTGGGACTTTGGTGCATAAATTGGCATCCAGCAGATCGGCCTTCAATGAAACACGTGATTCAGATGCTCCAAGAAGAAGACTGTCCGGCTATACCTCCTAATCCGTTTAACTCAGCAAGTCCAAGAAATGCCTCCACATTTAGCAACTTGCTTCAAGTTATTTCTGAATCAGAGTAAGCTACGTTCAGTAGTGATGAGGTGCCTCTACGGAAGCACATGTTGACTGTGGGTCACATCTGGTGGATCATTGCATCTGTAAATCAGCACTTGAAGGAGAGAATGTACCGTAAGTTGAGAATATTGTTGAATTTGATAAATAAGATATTAGTGCTACTGAGCTAGAACTACTTAGACACCGGGAAGGGAACTAGATCATTCATTTTCTTTTTTCCCTAGAGATCCTTGCCAACTTTTAGTAAGCCAGTTTATCACATTCTACGTGTGCCTAAAAATAAATAGTGAATTTCTTAGATTCATACCTACTGATTTTATACTTTTATACTCTACGTGTGTCCTGTTCATTTTCATTACTTGTGTTTCTGCATCTTTTGATTGGCCTGCCATCGGCATTTAGTCATTTTTATTTTAACGACAATTCAAACAACTCTATCATGCTAAGAAATCAAATATTGAATAAGCTAATTCATAAATGAACCCTTGTACTTTCTCCTCTTATATTTATTTTAAAATTTATTTTAATATTTTTAATTATTTAAAAAAACTTACCTATTTTAACATGACAGTTACTTTTTTATTATTAATATTATTTTAATAAATAATAAAATAGTATTAATAATGTCTCATTTATCTTGCTCAGCACCATTTGTATTCTTTATTTATTTTTTCTATGTTCCAATTAATATTTAAGTTTCTTATTTTATAATTTATCATATTAATTTTCATTATTTATTTAATATTTTCGTTCTCAATTAATTTTTTAGTTTGTCATTTTTTAATTTTCTTTGATAGCCCGGGAGGGCTAATAGGCGAGTAGAATGTTAATATCAAACTAAAAATGTTTTGAAATATAAATAAGGTGTTGGAAACATGCTAGAAGAGAAAAATTATTGATTATCCAGACTAGGGGAAGATTAATTTTTATATATTTGTTCTATGAATGAAGTTGCAGGGAAAGATAGTTTTTTGTTTGCTTTGTTTTTCCGATTAAGTTGAGCCAGAGCCGACAGTTGGAATTTTTATTTATTTAATTTTTCAAATAAGCTTCACTAAAAATCTAAGAAAAAAAAAAGGCTTGTAATTTACAAATACGGCTTATTTATTTTACTGACATTAGCTACTTCACTGGTTTCTCTGTAACGTGGATGAACTCTGTTAACCATCGTCTTCTGTTTTGACTCTTTATTGTTACTGACCGGGCAGACTCTCATTCATCTGTATACAAGAACACAGGTAAGATGTTTTACTCTTCATTAAGGTTTGCTAATGTTATTAAAAATCAGATAAGAAGAGCATTGTACTCATGTCACTTCTTCTTGGTCATGTTATATGGTAGGAATTGTTGTTGGTACAAGATTCTTCTGCGGAATAGCCTTACTCTTTGAACTTCTTATACACAAATTAAGGAGAAGACATTTGTCTTCAGATGACAGCATTAGACTTCCTACAAGATCAAAACAATCTTATGCCTATCAGGTACACTTATTCACAAATTAAGAAAATCACCAATGGGTTCAATGATAAATTGGACAAAGGTGGCTTTGGTACCGTATATAAAGGAAAACTTCGAAGTGGCATTGTTGTAGCTGTTAAAGTATTAGGCAACTCAAACGCTAGCGGCCAGGATATCATCAACGAAGTTGGTACTATTGGCAGGATCCACCATGTCAACATAGTAAAACTTGTTGGATTTTGCTTTGAGGGTCAAAAACGTGCTCTGATATATGAGTTCATGCCTAATGGATCTCTCGATAAGTACATTTTCCGCGAAGGAGGATAGGAAACAATCACATTGAGCTGTGACAAGATTTTTGAGATTTCATGTAAAGTGGCCTGTGGTATAGAGTATTTACATCGAGGCTGTAACATTCAGATTTTGCACTTTGATATCAAGCCTCATAATATTCTTCTAGATGAAAACTTCAATCCCAAAATTTCTGATTTCGGCCTTGCAAAATTACGTGCTACTGATGAAAGTTTTGTGACTATGACTGCTGCAAGAGGAACATTGGGTGGTTACATGGCTCCAGAATTATTTTACAAAAATATTGGTGGTGTTTCAAATAAAGCAGACGTGTATAGTTTCGGAATGTTGTTGATGGAAATGGCAGGGCAAAGAAAAAATTTGAAGCCATTGGTGGACCGAATCAGTCAAATTTACTTCCCTTCATGGATATATGATCAAATAAGCAAAGGGGAGGAAATTGAAAATGGAAGATGCTAGTGAGAATGAAAGGGAGTTGTTTAAGAAGATGATGATTGTAGCAATGTGGTGTATACAAATGAAACCGAGTGAGCGTCCTTCAATGAACAAAGTTATCGAAATGCTTGAAGTAGACACCGAGCTTTTGGTGATGCCCCCTAAACCTTTAATCTGTCCACAAGAGGCGCCAGTCGAGGATCAATAGTCAAATGTCTCTAAACCTTATGGTGTGATATTGTCAACTCAAACTGATGATGTGATATTCTGTAGCCTAAATAATTTGTAATGCACTTGCGTTCATATATTTTAAGCTGTCCTTAAATGTGTGTTTTGCAATAAGCGTGATCTTTTACATTTTCAGTAATAATTTTTGATGTAGAACAGTGCATCCCGTTCAATTTCACATGGATCATTTAATTTGAAATAGTTTCTACATGAATATTTTCTAATTGATCATACAAGTTTTAAACTGCAAAACTCAAGAAGCTGCTATAATTCAGATACAAAGGTAACAACAATTCAGTACCATTAACTATAGCAATCTCAACCATTCACAATATGAGAAAGCAACTAACAGTAAGCGTACATATTAAAATTTTCCTGATTTAAATCTTGACGGGAGCTAATTAGCTTACAAGTTACAGCATCATGTATAAGAAAAGGCACGCACCAGGGACACTTGTTCCCGAATCTAACATAACTTTCTACTATAATTGAGACACGACAAGCTAAACACCAGCTTGTCATGGAAGGAGGACAAGAAGGACCTAAAGGCACGCTTAAAAACGTGTAGACACTGCTGCAATGGTTTTCGATACTTAATATCAAACAAAACTTCAATAGGCAACTCAAGACCCGCACAACCATTACTCGGGGTGAATGTTATATAGCCAACAGCACGACACTCTGTTTCACCGGAAACATCTTGATAACTCTGCTTATCGTCGTCTCTCAATGCCTTTAATTTCTGACTGGAACCATCAGTGTGCGTTAACGTCAGATAGCCAAGAAAGCGACACTCTGCTTCACTCGAACCATTTCTATGCCTCTGCTTTTCGTCGTCTCTCTGAATCTCAACTACTTGATACGAACCATCACTCTGCTGCACTGTCATATAAGCAGCGCGCCATTCTGTTTCGTAGAGTTCATTGTGCCTCTGCTTCTTATCATTACTCTGTAACTCTATATTAAAGGAAGCATCACTCCAGCTCTCTATCTCTATTTTATAAAAACCAACACTCCTGTTCGGAATTTCATAGGCACCATCACTCCTTATCTCTATTACATACGAGCCATCCAACTTTGTTTTATCTGAAACAGATGATCGATCAGGATTGCATGAGGATGCCATGATATTGAACCTGACTTTTAATCAAAATTAAATCTGACTTTTAAGATTTTTGTATTATTGTCGGGATGAGACCCTTTATATAGAACCGGTTACCCAATCCCAATCCCATTAGCACTCGTGCAACTTTTCCTAGCTATGGTGCAATTAGGACTCATAATTTTATTTTTTATTTTTATTTTCGAACCATTAGTTTAAAATTTTAAATTTGAGTAATGTTATAGGTACCGCATTAGGTACAAAAAATTGTTATAAAATAATGTGTCATTCATGACAATTTGAAATGTTTTTATTGGTCAATATAATGCACACGGTCCATTACATTAGTTTAAATTATAATTAATAAGAATATGACACTAGTCATTTTGCACCCAATTTAGTATCTCTAAAATTATAGTAATAATGAAAAGTGAAAAATGTTGCACATAATTTATCTATTATAAATTGTTGCATAACCTATTTTTTTTTTTTTTTTGTTAAGTGTATTTCTTATATTTGATATCCATGTCTAACTTATGATTAAAAAAATGGGTCATATATTAATATAGATCTTATATGAGTTTAAATATGGACAAAAAAAAACCCAAAATGAATAATTCATTAAAAATATAAACATTATACGAACATAAATATACATATCATGATATCAACAAATTAGTTATGCAGCTTAGTAATGTTAGAGCTACTAAATTGAGTATAAAATTTAAATAACGTGGCCTTAATGATATATCAATTTAAAATATTTTTAATTGATCAAAATGATGTGAATGTAGGAATCTTTTATATTTAAGTCAATCAATTTTGATACCTATCTATACTATATTACTAATGATGAAATATTAAAATATATTATTCTTAATATATTGACATATATTATTTTTGATATATTGACATGAGGTTAGATCACGTAGTTCAATTCTTAAGACTTGCATGTCACTGAAAGACCCCACAAAAACTTTTATACCGGTTGTGAATTTATATTTATTAGAGTTAATTGCACTTTGCATCCTCCAACTTTACTTCAATTTCAATTATGTATATGTAGTTTCATAAATTGCATTTTGCATCCCCAAATTTTAAAATATAAGTCGAATCACAACCTCTTATACGTTTTCTATCAAAAATAATATTTTTAATGAATATATTGACTAATGAGATATAAAATTATTACAGTGATGATATAAATTTTAGATTCTAAACATTTAACTAATTTTAAATCATAATTTAATATTATTTTATGACCATTAATCAATTATAATTTATTTATAAAAAATTGAACTAATATGTTTTCATTAAATAAAGTTGTGACTACTATAATATATGATATATATAAAATCATTAAAATATATTTGTATCATCTTAAAATATAGATTATATAATCGTTGCATAATTTGATATAAAGAAATATTATTTTTGATAGAAAACGTATAAGGGGTTGTGATTCGATCTATGATTTAAAGTTTGAGATGCAAAAAATAATATTAAATTATGATTTAAAAATTTTAAAAGTGTAAAATTAGTTACATGTTTAAAATCTAAAATTTATATCATCACTACAATAATTTATATCGCATTTGTCAATATATTCGTTAAAAACAATATTATTTTTGATAAAAACGTATAAGGGGTTGTGATTCGACTTATATTTTAAAGTTTGGGGATGCAAAGTGCAATTTATAAAACTACATATACATAATTGAAATTGGAGTAAAGTTGGGGGATGCAAAATGCAATTAACTCTATTTATTAATATAGCTTTAACAGCAGCATCAGATAACATCATCTGATAGTTTGGCCGAGTGGTTTAAGGCGCCAGATCCAGGTTCTGGTCCGAAAGGGCGTGGGTTCAAATCCCACAGCTGTCAATATGTTTTCAGTCCTATTTTGCTAAAAATATTATGGTTTAATTAAAATTTAATGTGTTTTATTAGAAAAGGAAAATATTAATGATTGAAATATTTTTTTTATGTGCTTGTATATAAAAAGATAATATAATTTTATTAAAAATTTACGTGTTTTAGTTAGAAAACGTGATCAGCTACTTATTATTTGTTATATTATTTTATTATTTTCTAATTAGAATAAGTGATCAAAAATCAAAAATAAAAGGTCAAAAATTTTAATATTTCGATTTTAATATAATTGTATAGATATGCACGATAAAATAGTCTATATTATATAACATAAAAACAACACTTTATAATATCAAGATTTTTTATTTCTCTTTTCAAAAAAAAAAAAAAAAAAAGATTTTTTATTTCAAAATTAAATTATCTAATTTCAATTATATAATATTTAATTGTATAATGTATGTATTTTTTTTGAAATTTTTTGGCAGGATATACCTATGTACCTTACCCATGGACAAATAAAATGAAGGTTGTTTAGCCACTCAGAAAAAAGGCCCAACAGTCAACATGGCCCGAAGTCAAACTGGAGTTGCGCGGTAAAAGAATTTATTACAGTACTACTTTACCGGTCAACGTCGGGAACAGTAGCTTAAATAAATGTGAGCAAAGCCTTGTATATTAAGTAAAACTAATTAAACACGACTGCAAAAACGAGGAACTGAGCAGGTCTGTATATTTGGGTCTCTTCTCTACAATTTCAAATCCAAAATTCAAACTACATACGTATGAATTGAAAAAGTATATGAAATTAGTTTGTTTTAGTAAGATTTTTTAAGTAGATCTTGTTGTTCTTCACAATGTCTTCTGATCAATCATACACTAGTCTTCCTACCAGCCACTTGCTTGGTTCTGTTCCGGTACTCTCTCTCTCTCTCTCTCTCTCTCTCTCTCTCTCCCTCTCCCTCCCTATCTATCTGTATATCCATCTCTGTCTATATAAGCTTGTGATATGTAATTGACATGTGTTAGAGTTAATTATTGAATCGGATTGATTAAAATTTGTGAATGATGAGGTGGTTGTTCAGTTTGATTGTTAGATTGAGGTGAAATACATGTGAATATTATGAATTAATCAGCTCTATGTATTAAATTTAAGTTTATGCTACTTGTTGCGTGTTTAATTGTTACTGTGATGATGATACTGAGTTTGATGTGTAATGTTATATGTAGGAGTAGGATTGTTAGATTCGGAGCCGAGAGTGCTTTATTGCAATTTATGCATAGCTAGATTTTTAATTACATGTTTGTGATGAAATTTTGATGTACGAAAAGTTGTTTCTGATTTTGTACCTTTATATATATATTTAAAATTAATGCATTTCCTCATATTAAGGGACTTGGGAAAGGTTCTTTTAAGTTAGTTATACAAATTTATTTTGATGCACTTCGTGATAATTGACAGTGAGAATTAGTAATTTGCTAATTTGTGAAAGGAATAGCTGCTCTCATATAAGCATGTGAGTATCTTGTTTTTGAGCACGTTGATGTTTGCCCTTGACGTATGTGTTGTTGTAATAGATAAGTTATGTCTTGTAGAATTACCTGAGTATGTTTTTTTTAACCTGATATTTGCTTTCAGGCTGTCATCGGTGAAGAAAAGGCTACCTCTGCAGCTCACAGTAAGCGCACTGTTTGTCGAGCCGTTCTAGCTATTGAGTGTTTGTTTAATATGATTTTTGCCCATATTTCTTTGTTGCAGTTCCTGAAGCAAATCTTCAAATATTTCCTCCGAATAGTAATGGAGGTGGACGGCAAGGATACCAAACTATGGCTGGTTCTAGTGGTATGGCTTATAGGTCGCATATACTGATCTGTTTTACGTTATAGGAAGCTAGTCTACATTGTAACCATATTAGTGGCCATTATATTAGTTATGTGCTGTTTACTGAGATATCATTTTCTTTTGGACTCCTTAGCAAAGAATGCACTTAGAAGTATATCACTGTATACTTAAGGGAGCCCATTACGTGTTTTCAAATCCATGAAATATGGTGGGCTGAATAAGTGTAATTATTTATGGGCTCTAATTGGACTGCTTCATTGCTAACATCAATATGCTGTCCTTCACATCAATCCGCCAACTTCTACCTTCATTCCATTTAATGTAGGCCACCTTATTTTTATGGCGCTGAGAACAACCGACATCTAGAAGCATTGTAGTTGGAAACGTGATGGGGTTTGAGTGTTTCATGCACAAATTCAAACCACCAGCTGTTATCATTAATATTGCTTCTGGAATAGTTTGAAATTCTAACTAGATATTCGACGTCAAAATCATCGAACATCTTGGTCATCCTTTAAATTTCATCATTTAAATCATGGTGCTCTGGGACTGAGTTGTTGCTGCTAATGTTGAAGAAGGCAACATGGATGAACTAATTTAATTACCTTATGTTATGAATTATATGACAATGCCTAGGTATTAACTTTATTTCATTCATTGATACAAGCGTTGATGTTGTGCAAGAATAAAATAGCTGATTCTAGTTTTAAGCACTTTTTGCAAACAATTAGTATGTGTAATTAGTAGTTTAAAGCGAACACTATATGTGGTAAGTTTTTTCAAGTTCCAATAATTCGTTGACCAGAGACATATCTGAACATAATTCTTACTGTTGTGGCTTGTATGTGCAGAGGGTGATGGACAGCAATTTGCAAACAGCTGGAAAGGAGTATTTAGCATCTCATCATACACACAGTACTTCAACGTAGATACAGATGTTGTCTTGAACAGAGTGACTAGTTCTTTGTTTCCAAGTGGAGATTTTTTCAGTAAGATTGACGCAAATCCTGATCTGTAAGTTCTGGACTCCTATTATGAACCTGTATGCTATATCCTGTGAAAGTAAATACAGTGTTTTAGTTGTTTTGAGAACATCCCTTCTTTAAAGCACCTCCTTGTGGATGGCGCACAATAATATTCCTTCATCGTGCATGTTCCATAAAGTGATAAAAATGAGACATTTTGTTGAAATTACATACAAACATATTTAATATGTGTGTGTTCTAAAGTAGGTGAAATGAACAGGATTCAGTCATCTGAGTAGATAGTGATATGGAGTTAAAATGCTAGGAGATGGTCAGAACAGTCATGACATGGTAGATTTAAATGTACAATTTGTAACCAGCAGTAGCTTTAGAATTATTATATACACTGCAGACCTCACACATGGCTTGTGTCCCAGCACTAGTGTCATAATTGTTGTCAAACTTATGAAATTTTGTGTGTCGTGTGAATATTTTACATAACAGCTATGGGCTTGTCTGGATTTCCACTACATTGGTATTTGTGATTGCTTCCCTTGGCAACTGTGCAACATATCTGATGCAAAAAAGAAGTATCAGCAATAATTCTTGGAGCTTTGATGTCAGCTATATCAATATGGCAGCAGGCGCGGTATATGGTTATGCACTTCTTGTGCCAATGGTATTCTACTTCTTGCTCCAGTACCTGGGTTCAAATGTCAGCCTTGTACGCTTTTGGTGCATGTGGGGATACTCGCTCTCCGTATTTATCTTCAGCTCTGTAAGTATCAATTCAATCTGTTTCTTGTTTTTTACTTTGACAAGTGAAATGTATATACATATGTACTTGAACCTCTATTGACAAAATTGAATTTGGCTTCAAGCATTAAAGTTGTATGTTAGAGCCTATAATTTGCATCTTAAGCTTCATCCTAGCTTGCCGCTTGCAGTTCTCTGAAGGAGTATCTTTAGATTTTGCTTTGCATTTTATAAAGTTATGTGCATGTCATTAGAGCCTCTTCATACCTCATTACTGGAGTAGGTTTATTTACATTTAAAATTATAGAAGGCAGCCGAAAGGGAAGAATTAATGAAGGACAATGAAAAACTTTATGAAATATTTGAATTATACTTTCTCGCACACACGTACATATGTTAAAAGGGAAGTAAAAGGTGTATGGACTATGTTAGTATAGTTCATTTCTTCATGATAATATAATTAGTAAGAGAAGTAGCTTAGTTATTGAGAGAACATGAACTTCACAGTTATTACACTTAAAACCATCAAGGTTTTATAAGAAAAGAAAACAGAATTAACTCGTATTGACCCTATATGCTGCCTTCACCTTATAAATATTGTATCGTGCTCGTCTGCTCGGTCAATTTTTGTTTTCTGGATAGTTAAGTCTTACAGTAATTAACAAGAGTTGTTTGTCGCTTCTGGGCCATTGGTCTACTGGAAATGCCTCCCACACCTTCCACCCAACTTTATTTACCTTCGACCTTCGTTATATGACAATCTTATTAGCCCATGTTCTTCCATATTTCCCTGTCTTTTTATTTCTTTGCTAATTGGACCACTGCCAATCAATCCTTCCATATACATATAACTTTTACTTACATGTTACCTTTGTTGCTTAATTAGTCTACTGTGTCTGTTTCTGCAAGATTCAAAACCTTACAGATTTTAGCCTAGAAAATCTACGGATTGTTAATGAAATTTGAAGTCCTTATTCCCCTAATATATTCTACTTGTATTACATGCAGTTCTTATTGGTTATACCTGTGGAGTTTATCCGGTGGACCATCATTCTCATTGCTGGTGCTGCATCAGCTAGCTTTGTCACTTTAAATCTACGGTCCTATTCACAGATGAATGATCTAACAGTGGTGTTGGTTGCTGCATGTGTCTTGCAATATGGGTTGGCATTTTTCATCAAGATGTGGTTTTTTGCCTAATCTCTAGGCAGTGGGATTGTCGTAGACACATGGGCCAGTTTCTAGTTTTGTCAGAGTATATTTGGCTAACTAATATGGAAGGTATGATTGCTTGGTTTGTGTCCTGTTTCTACTATGTAGCGTTGGTGTTGTTAATAGGTTTGATTGCAGTGAGGTGATTAGTCATTTTAGTGCAAGGAATTTTTAAGGAACTTGTGAATTCGACTAGTGACTTCATGAAGCTGGTTCAGGTGTTTGATTCGGGTTGGTCTATTATGAGTTTAGAAGCCCAATATTAGGTTAATGCAACTCTGTTGTCTAAAACTTGTATGTTGGAGAGTGTGAATTTGTTGCACTTTTACTCTGTACATAGACAGTGCTTAAATATATAAAGATCATACACATTTCTTTTTATACAGTACATATTAAGTATTTTGATATCTCTACAATACGAAAATGGCAAAGCGCTGCATATAACCAGCATTCCATGTATTCTGCTATTGTACTGATCCTGGAGTTTAATGTACATTGTACGTATTAAGTTTAGTTACTAAGCTTCTCACCAAACTGAGAACATGATTGTTCATATGGGCAACAAAAGGGTATAAATCATTTTCACAAGTTTTTTGCACTTTAGAGTTTAGACAGATGTAGATCCGCAAAGAAGAGCCTTTACTTCAGGCTCGTGCAATCACATGTATCCCTCTAATAAATCGCCAGTATTGGTCCTTTTTGCTGAGTTATGATTCATGGTTCCTCTGTTCAATTGGTGTCAATGAAATTGAGTGTTTAGGGAGGGGAATGAAATGAAATTTGTCAAGTAAACATTTATAATTTTTTTGAAGTCAAATTCAAACTACCAGGAGGAAAAATGTTACATTCTCCAGCCTATTCAGTATGATTAATTTTGTCAGGCAGGAAAATGGGATTAAATATAAAAACAATGAGCAGGAAATAAATTAATCGGAGGAATATGTAAATTAGAATGGGAACCAATAGGAATTAGGTATAGAATTGGGGTTCAACATACCAATACATATAGAATTCAGGTTTCACAGTAAAAAATTACTTTAACATCTTATTATTCAGTAAAAGCCTAAAATGCAGAATATAGAAATCAGGTTTCACAGTTTAAGTGTAAAATGAACAGAGAATATACATGACCTTGATGGTTGCACTGAATGCAGAATGCCTTGACATGCATACGCTTCTTCGACTTTACATAAACTCCCAGTTGCCACATTTTGTGGGCAAAGCTCAAGTTGTATAAAGTTTAGTGTTAGAATATATATGTATACCTGTACATGAGCTGTAGTATCTCTGTAGTTAAAGCATATATTCTTCCCTTAATTATAGCCCAGATCATGGGATTGTAAACTTGTATATATTGATATGATGAGAAAAGGACGGAAAACATTATTTCATGGTATCAGAGCTATAAGGCAATTATCTTTCCTACTTTCCGCTGTGCCTTAGTCGTTTTCTTATATCATTTCCGTCGGTATCTCTTTTTCTTTTTCTGTTTAACCATGTCTGATCAAAAGACTTCTTCTTCTTTCCACCCGGCTCTTGCCATCTCCAATATCAAAAACTACATCCATGTTGTCCTTGAGATGGAGAACGTTCAATATGGAACGTGGGCGGAACTTTTCAAAATTCACGCTCGTTCCCACAAGGTCATCCACCACATCATCAAACCTGAAGAAGGTAAAGCAAAGAAAACACCTGCTATTGATGATGAGAAAGAACTTTGGTCAACTCTTGACGCAACTGTACTTCAGTGGATCTATTCGACAATTTTGAATGACCTGTTAACTACAATTTTTGAACCTGATGCAACAGCAATGGAGGCCTGGAATAGGTTGCGTGATATTTTCCAGGATAATCAGAATTCTCGTGCTGTGACTCTTGAACAAGAATTATCCAATACACATATGGAAGAATTCCCAAATGTTTCAGCGTATTGCCAAAGGTTAAAGAGTCTCTCCGACCAACTGAAGAATGTCGGAGCTCCAGTTAACAATAGTCGGCTTGTTTTACAGATGGTGGCTGGTCTCTCAGAGGCTTACAAAGGAGTGGGAATGTTAATTCGTCAAAGTAATCCTCTCCCTCAGTTTTATCAAGCCCGTTCCATGCTTGTATTAGAGGAGGCAGGTTTAACGAAGCAGGTGGCTACGGGATCAAACACAGTAATGATGGCTGCACCAAATAAGGAGTTCAACGAGCATCACATAATTCCTGAAAATCCTGGTCAGAATCGTGGCAAAAAGGGTACTAATAGAAACTCGAGTGCTGGAAGGAAAGGTGGTGTTAATCGTGGAGGTGCAGGCAACAGAGGTGGTCGTATTGGTGGTCGCGGCAACAACCAAGCATCACATGCCACGCAGCAGCAGTGGCAACAATTTGGACAGTGGCAACAGTACCCAGCAGCAGGTCCTTGGGGATGGATGCCACCTTGGACTATTCCTCTTTGCCCTTATCCTACTTAAAATTGGGTTCGTCCTCAAGCAGGTTCAAACAATAGGCAGCCTGGAATTCTTGGGCCACGTCCGCAACAAGCTTTTGCAGCAAGTGCACCGTCCACCTGTGCTCCTATTGACATTGAGTCAGCAATGCATACAATGAGTTTGAACCCTCCAGATTCTAATTGGTATATGGACACAAGCACTACCTCACATATGACATCTACGAATGGTAATCTCTCGTCTTATTCTAATTTGAGCAATAAAAATGGTATTACTGTTGGTAGTGGTCATTCAATTCCAATTCGTGGTTTTGGTCATGCTAATTTGCCTCCCCCAAATCCTCCATTTTCATTAAATAATGTCCTTCATGCTCCCAAACTTATTAAGAATTTAATATCAGTTAGAAAATTTACAATTGATAATTCTGTAAGTGTGGAATTTGATCCGTTTGGTTTTTGTGTGAAGGATTATCACACGGGGGTGAGACTGATGAGATGTGACAGCAGGGGAGATTTGTATCCTATCACCACCACCATCACAAATAAAGCTATCTCACCATCAACCTTTGCAGTTTTAGGATCTACCCTTTGGCATGAGTGTCTAGGTCACCCAGGAGCTTCTATTTTGGATATACTTAGGATGAATAAAAGCATTGAATGTAATAGAAATAATAATTCTAAGATTTGTCATTCTTGTGTTCTTGGAAAACAAATTAAATTGCCATTTGTTTCTTCAACTTCATTCACTTATATGCCATTTGATATTATTCACACTGATCTTTGGACTTCTCCTGTATTGAGTTCATTAGGTCACCGTTATTATGTGCTTTTTTTGGATGATTATTCCCAATATTTGTGGACTTTTCCTCTGGCTAAAAAATCACAAGTGTATGATATTTTCAAAGTATTACAGACTCATATTCATACACAGTTTAATTGTGGGATAAAAAATGTGCAATGTGACAATGGGAAGGAATATGATAATGGTCCTCTTAGAAATTTTTGTCAAGCTAATGGCATTTCATTTCGTTTCTCATGTCCTCATACATCTTCACAGAATGGTAAAGCCGAAAGAAAAATCCGTTCTATAAATAATATCATTCGAACTCTTCTTGCACATGCCTCTTTGCCATCCTCTTTTTGGCATCATGCTTTACAAATGGCAACTTATCTCCTTAACGTTCTTCCAAGCAAATTATTATCTAATCAATCTCCTTTAAATATTCTCTACCAAAAGGATCCTTCTTATTCTCACATTAGGGTGTTCGGTTGTCTATGTTACCCTCTTTATCCCTCTACTACAATAAATAAATTGCAGGCTCGTTCTACACCTTGTGTGTTTTTGGGGTATCCACCGGATCATAGAGGCTACAAATGTTATGATTTATCATGTAATAAAATCATTATTTGTCGTCATGTTGTGTTTGATGAGAATGTGTTTCCTTTTTCTAAATTGAATTTATCAACTGCTACTGCTTATGATTTTTTGGATGACGGGTTGCCTCCTTATGTAATCCACCACATCCAAAATATTTCTCCGTTTCGAGAAGCTGAAGTTTCATGTCCAAATTCCCCTATATCTCCAGTGTCATTCACCCGGACTCCTCAACACTCTTCTGGCTCAACTACTCAAAACAGCCCCGCAACTTCACCTAATCTCATACCAGCACCGCAAACCCAAACACCTGATCCACAAATACCACACCCCACTCCTTTGCATTCTCAACCCACTCAAAATAATATTCCGAGGATGGTCACCTGCAGCCAACATGGTATTTTTAAGCCAAATCGTAAGTATAATTTAAATACTACAGTTACGAGATCTCCTCTTCCTCGTAACACTTTAGCTGCCTTACGTGACCCGAATTGGAAAATGGCTATGACTGAAGAGTATAATGCTCTTATTAGAAATAAGACGTGGGAGTTGGTTCCTCGTCCACCTAATGTTAATGTTATTCGGTCTATGTGGATATTTTCTCATAAAGAAAAGTCTGATGGTGTGTTTGAGAGGCATAAAGCCCGTCTTGTAGGTGATGGAAAAACTCAACAGGTTGGAGTTAATTGTGGTGACACATTTAGTCCAGTGGTGAAACCAGCGACTATTCGAACTGTTCTTAGTCTCTCTGTATCAAAGAATTGGCATATCCATAAATTGGATGTAAAAAATGCATTCTTACATGGTGAGCTTAAAGAGACAGTTTATATGCATCAACCTATGGTTTTTAGAGATCCTGTTCATCCAGATTATGTGTGTTTACTTAAAAAGTCGTTGTATGGGCTTCGACAGTCTCCTCGTACTTGGCACAAGAGGTTTGTAGATTTTGTCACTTATATTGGATTTGTGAACAACAAATGTGATAACTCTTTATTCATATATCGAAAGGGGTCTGAAATGGCTTACATATTGATTTATGTTGATGACATCATTCTGACTGCGTCTTCGGATGTTCTTCGCCAATCTATCACGACTCTTCTTTTCTCTGAGTTTGCTATGAAGGACTTGGGTCCTTTGCATTATTTTCTTGGTATCGTTGTGACTCGTCACAAGGGTGGACTATTTCTTTCACAAAGAAAATATGCTCGTGAAATTATTGATCGTGCTGGCATGATAAATTGTAAGCCAACTTCAACTCCAGTTGACACAAAACCAAAGGTTAGTGCCCAATCAGGAAAGTCATACGAGGATCCGACATATTATCGTATTCTTGCAGGTGCTCTACAGTATCTTACGTTCACACGGCCAGATATATCATATGCTGTCCAACAGATTTGTTTACATATGCATGACCCAAAAGATGAACATATGCAGGCTTTAAAACGAATTATTCGTTATATCCAAGGTACCCTTGATCATGGTCTTCATCTCTACTCATCTTCATCCATCAATCTTGTTACATATACTGATGTTGATTGGGGTGGGTGTCCCGACACAAGGCGTTCTACATCGGGGTATTCTGTATTTTTGGGAGAGAATCTAATATCCTGGTCATCAAAGAGACAACCTACTCTATCTCGATCTAGTGCAGAAGCTGAATACAGGGGAGTTGCTAATGTTGTCTCTGAATCTTGTTGGATTCGGAACCTACTCCTAGAGCTACACTGTCCAGTTACCAAAGCTACAGTGGTTTACTGTGATAATGTGAGTGCAATCTACCTTTCCGGGAATCCAGTTCAACACCAGCGCACTAAACACATTGAAATGGATATTCATTTCGTTCGAGAGAAGGTAGCATGTGGTCAGGTACGAGTCTTACACGTACCGTCGCGGTATCAGATTGCGGATATTTTTACAAAGGGTCTTCCACTTGTACTGTTTAAAGATTTTCGTGACAGTCTTAGCGTACGTGAACTTCCCGCTACCACTGTGGGGGTGTGTTAGAATATATATGTATACATGTACATGAGCTGTAGTATCTCTGTAGTTAAATCATATATTCTTCCCTTAATTATAGCCTAGATCATGGGATTGTAAACTTGTATATATTGATATTCCAGTGAATGAGAAAGGGACGGAAAACATTCTTTCATTTAGACTACAACCACATCATAAGTCAACTGAACTCTCATAGCTACAGAGTCATTTTCCGTTGAAAACAAACAAAAGCCAACCTTTTGATCAAGCAAAGAACTAAATTACATACTACTCATTACTCAATTAGTCTCATTCCTATCGTTTCTGTATGAAACTACATGAACAATTTGCACAAATTATTTAAGCACACAAATATCAGATCAGAGTACGTATCGTTGCTCGTTGAAGATTACATAGTTTGCACTTGACAGACTAAGGAATTAAGCGGACAATGGCCAAAGTGTTTATTACCTTCATTTGCTTGCTCATATTGCTCAGTGCCTACACAACCAACATTTCCTCTAGTTTAATTACCTTCGATGAATTCATCAAACTCAGCTTATCGGATGCTAAACTGATATACAAGTATGTGCCTCTGATCTTCATCTTTATGTATATTTAAACTACGGTCTGTGGAATTTTGTTAATTGTTTGCATTTATCAGGCTCGTGATCACATCAATTGTTATCGGAGCAATTGTTTTTGTTCTCTCACAATTTGCATCCACAATCTACGAAGCTACCTCTGTTGGCTTCCGATTTGTAGGCCACTGCGGTGACAAGGTACATTGATGTATCTTCTCGAAATATATAACTTGGCATTCTCAGCATAGTGAACAACTTAGTGGGCGTTTGGGGTATCAAACAAAAGTTGACTTATAGCTTAAAATGAGTAAGTGCTTTATAAGTGATAAGTTGATGGATTCTTATAAGTGTTTGGGAGAACTTAAAAAAGTGAACTTATGTCTTATAATGAGTAAGTGTTATATAAGTGATAAGTTGATGCAAACTTATAAGTTACGTAAGTGTTTGGATAAATTTACTTATAAGTTAATAATTTTTTTGTTAAATTAAATTGAAAAAATAATTAATTAATATAATGATCTCGATAAATACATTTTAGATTAAAAAACATTTAAAAGTATAAATATAAAAATATAAACTACTAAATAGATAAAGAAATCATGAAAAATGAAATAAGTTGAGCAAAATGTTAGTATTTTCTAACATTCAACTTATCATCTTATAAGTTATAAGTTAGATTATAAGTTGGGTAGACAAACACCCCCCATAAGTCATAAGCTAAAAAAATAAGTTATAATTTATAAGTTAATGAAATAAGTTGAGTACACAAACACCCTCCATAAGTCAAAATTGATTTATAAGCCATAAGCTTATAAAAATAAGCTTTGCCAAACAGGCCCTTAATTATATAACTGTAATGTTTTTGATAGTTTTTGTTAGGGTTTTGAGATTGGGTTTTTGGTTTTTTATGAAGATAAGAACAACATATAGGAAAAAAGGAAAATAAATTGCAATTTCATTTCTCATACTCGACAATGAGGTCCAATCCAGCATTTAAGTACCGATCATGTCCCCTATTGCCATGTGACTATATTTTACTGGTTCATACATAACGGAAACATCCACTACCAATACAAGAACATAAGACAAAATGATTAAATCACCAACTCTCAAACGACAACGTTTAATACTTAATAAAAGAAAATAATTCCCGCGTAATTCGATTCATGACAATTCGCCTCTCCTTAAGAACATCCTTATCCTCAAGGATGGAAGTCTGGAAACTGTTCTGCAAGCTTCTCCCATAACTCCTAAGTTGCTTCTGTTGGGGTACCATTTTCCCATTGGATGAGGACCATGGTTGCAGGTCTGTTCCCGTTCTTGATTAGTCGCCTGTCAAGTATGTGGAGTGGCTTTGGATTGATGACTCATGTATCTTCAGTACTGAGCAAGCTACTCTGCACTGTCTTTTTACTGCCAATCTTTTTCTTTAGTTGCGAGACGTGAAACACATTGTGGATTTTCGAACTTGCAGGTAAAGTCAGTTGGTATGCCACCTTACCAATGTGTTTAGTGACAGTGTATGGCCCATAATACTTAGCAGATAACTTATGATTCTTACGATCAAAAAGGGACTGTTGACGATAGGGTTGGAGTTTGAGGAAAATCTCATCTCCCACATTGAACTCTTTATCAGTTATGTGTTTGTCATAATACCATTTCATGTGTTCCCGGGCCTTGATTAAATTATCTTTGAAGAGTTGCTGAGTAACAGAACAATCCTTAAGGTAAGCATTAGCAGCAGCATCAGTGGTTCTGGAGTAGTGATAATTCACAGATGGTGGCACCATAGAGTATAATGTTTGAAACGGCGACATACCAATGGCAGTGTGGTTGGATGTATTATACCACCATTCCGCCACGGATAACCAAGAAACCCAGTAGTGGGGTTTATGCCCAGCAACACACCTCAAAAACATTTCAATGCATTGGTTAATACATTTCGTTTGCCCATCGGTTTGGGGGTGATATGTCGTACTCATTTTGAGTTTAACTTCCATAGCAGAGAATAGTTCTTTCCAAAACGAGCTCATAAAAACTGAATCTCTATTTGAGATTATAGCATATGGTACATCATGTAATTTAATAACATGATCAATTACAAATTCGGCAACCTTAGTAGCAGTAAATGGGTGAGTAAGAGGGATTAGATGGCAATATTTCGTTAACTTGTCAACTACGACCAAGATAGTATCAATACCTTTTGATTTTGGAAGACCCTCGACGAAGTTCATAGAAATGACTTCTCATGCTTCTGAAGGAATGGCAATAGGTTGTAATAACCCTGATGGTGAAGTGTGATCAGACTTATTGCGTTGATAGATGTCACACTCCCTGATATAAGTGGCAAAATCATTTTTAAGACCTGGCCAATAAAACAATCTTTCAGCTCTCTTGACTGAAGCAGCAACCCCTGAATGGCCTCCTTCGGTACTATGATGCAGAGTGGCACAAATTTTTTGCCTTAAAGCAGTCCCCTTCCCCACATAAAACCTGCCAAATATTTTCAATTCACCATTCTGCAAGATGTACCCCTCTGCATTGTTAGAGTCGATGGCAAGTTTGGCCATAATTTCCTTGGCTTCTTTCTGTCAATTCCTCTTTCCAAGTGGGTTTTACAATGTCTACCAAATTGTTAATTTCTACTTCTTCATGTAGTCGTGATAGAGCATCAGTAGCGAGATTTTCATTTCCTTTTATGTACTGCACACTGTAATCGAAACCCAATAATTTCGTAGCCACCAATGCACTCCCAATATAATATCGTAGCCACCAAGAGGAATCACATGCATGTTTGTTGAAAAACTTTCACCTAACATACGCCAACTAACAGGTTCCACAACAGTGTTGCATTGTACCTTACTTCCATCAGCTATAGTAATGCTAAAAGAGTCACAGGGGCTTGTTTTGAGGTGCAAGAGTTTTACCAATTTTTGGGATAGGAAATCGTGAGTAGAGCCACTGACTACTAAAATATTGACTGATTGCCCATGTAACATTCCTTGTAACTTAATTGTGCCAGCCCCTTGAGAACCATTCATGGCTTGGAGAGAGACCTTAGCTTCTGCATTTCCACCCTCCATAGTCTGCCCTGTATCAGCCTCGTCCCATACACTAGACATTTCTTGTTCATTCTGAATTGCTTCTACTGGTTCATCACCCAACATAACAAATAGCCTTTTCTTTCTACAATCATGTCCTGGTTCATATTCCTTATCACAATGATAACATAATCCCTTATGTCTTTTATTTGCAAGTTCAGCAAATGACAACTTTTTGAACCCTTCAGTTGGGGGTTGACTACTACCAGTGCTAACATTCATCCCTCCTGGAGTATAAGGCTTTTGATAACTCCCTTTTTGCAGTGAAGATGTGGTTTTATACCTCTTATCAAGAACTCTTAAAAAGAACTCCTGATCTCGTGCCATATCTCTGGCCTCTTGCATAGATTGTGGTTTTTGATTATACAAATACTTTGCAATATCCTCCTATAGGCCATTAATGAAGTTATCGACGTAATACGATTCTCTGTGAAACCCTTCTTTAGCCATCACATAATTCCGTAATTCATCAAACTGTGTGATATAATCCTCAACCTTCCCCTTTTGAACTAATTTATTGCATTGACCCATAACATTCTCATAGCCTACTTTAGAAAATCGTTGACACATCAAATTACAAAATTCTGACCACAACAAGTTCACCTTCTCTCTTTCGACCGTTCAATACCATATATCTGCATCTGCCTCCATATATAAAGCTGCACACAAGACCTTAGCTCGTAAATCAACAGTAGGTTTAAGTTGAAAGAATTTGTCACACTTATTCAACCATCCTCTAGGATCTTTTCCATCGAATTTTGGAAAATCTAGTTTGCGGGTCTTATAGGGGGTTGAAGCAGATGGTAAAAACCAGGTGTTCTGTGAGGGTTGACTAGTCTGGGTGTACTGATTTTGGGTTGCAAAGTTCACAGTAGGTTGACTGAATGACGAAGAAAAGTGAGTTTGAGGTGTGGAAACAGAGTTTTGAGTGCAATGAGGGTATATTGGTAAAACATAGGGGTTTAGTGTGGATTGAATGAACTGTTGATGAAATGGTGGGGGTGTTTGTGTTGTGGAAACTGGTACAGTGAAGGGAGGGTTTGGTAGGCTGCCTTGTAAAAACTGGGGTTGAGAAACCACAAATCCAATACTAGGGTTTATGATGGTGGATGAAAGGTGAAGTGGAGTGTTGACTGGTGTATTGTTCGAGCCTCCCTAATTAATTTTACGGACATTACTCATATCACCGGAATTAACAAGGCTATTTATAGTAGCAATATGAGCAGGGGTTTGTGTTAGGCTCAAGACATGTCTGAATACCACTATTAACAAGCCTACTCATTGTGACTATGTCACTCTACATGACCTAATGAATTCTTTCACTGGGATATAGTATAGGTCTCTATTGTACTTGTCTTGTTTTCATGTACTTAGCTTTATCTTGTATGCTCAGAGTTATAATGAGCTTAGTAAGCCTCTTGCAATCTAGAATGTTCATAGGCCATGGAATAATTATCGTGGTAGAAGTTCAGAAATGTTCATGGAGCAGGATGGAGATGAATAAGGCCCTGAAGAAATAAGTTGCAGAAGTTTTTCTAAGTCCCTATACCGTGAAGTCAAAATAAAGCTATGTCGTGAAGTCTAAAATATCCATGTCGTGAAGTACTGAGATCGCATAGTCCTAAATGAACTATGTCGTGAAGTCTTCATTACTCATATCGTGAAGTGTTGATACCGCAAAGTCAAAATGTACTGGATCGTGAAGTCCTCAAAAGGCCTAGATCGCGAAGTCCTCAAAAGGCCTAGATCGCGAAGTCCTCAAAAAGCCTAGTTCGTGAAGTCCTCAAAAAGGCTATGTCGCGAAGTCTTCAAAGGCTATGTCGCGAAGTCTTCAAAGGCTATGTCGCGAAGTCTTCAAAGGATAGATCGTGAAGTCAGGGAAATGCTGAAGTTCACGATATCAACACTTAGCCGTTCATAACAAGACAAATCAAGGTACAGAACCAAAATTCAAAGGAGACAAATACTGAAGCATCTGTTCTGGTAAGGTGGTCCAAAGAACAGATGGCAAATCTACAGCTAAACTTGGAGAGAAAGACAAGAGACAAGCAGCTACAGAAACGGGAAAGACTCCGAAAAGCAAGTGGTCCTTCCTAACACAGTTAACTTCTTATGGCAGGACAAGTTGGACTTACAGTGAGGGGTAACTGTGTAAATAGGTGTGTGCACTAGTTTGTATAGGTTATATATATCTTGCACACCCTATTGTTAGCTGTAAGAGAGAAACACATAGATTTACTTCAAGTACTCTTTCTCTGTAAGAAAACAAGATACAAACTGTTCTTGTTTAGAAGCCAGAAATTCATCTCTGAAATTCTGGAAAGCTGTAGTATTTAATTTGCTTAATACAAAGTAGATTAAAGTGATTGTGTGTGTTCAGTCTCATTTTATTCCGCAATATCTAACAAATACAATCACATACAGTTTTAAGTTTCAAGAATCGAAAAACATTCAAACTATCCATTCACCCCCCCCCCCTCTGTCTAGTTTACTAGTGATCTTCATATCCAACAGTTTGGAATTGAGTGTTTACCTTAGTGACACCATCCATGGTCTGTGACAACTGAGGACTACAATCTCCTATGTTCTGATGCTTACCCAAAATCTCCTTCTTCAAGAGCTCTGTTAATTCGTCCAATCGTTGTTGAACCTCAAAGCTTCCTTGTTTCAACACTGCCACATCCATCTTGAGTTGACCCATCTGTTCTTTTGCTGCATTTTGTAACTCCTCCATAGAATCCAGCTTAGCCTCCATTGTTGTGCTAGATTTTTCATGCTTCTGTATTACAGTTTTATCTTTGTCTGCCATCTTGTTTTGTTTTGATTTTCTGTTCCGAGAATCGGCTTTTCTGATACCAATTTGTAATGTTTTTGATAGTTTTTGTTAAGGTTTTGAGATTGGATTTTTGGTTTTTTATGAAGATAAGAACACATAAGAAAAAAGGAAAATAAATTGCAATTTCATTTCTCATACTCGACAATGAGCTACAATCCAGCCTTTAAGTACAGACCATGTCCCCTATTGCCACATGGCTATATTTTACTAGTTCGTGCATAGCGGAAACATCCACTACCAATACAAATACAAGAACATAAGACAAAATAATTAAACCACCAACTCTCAAACGACAGCGTTTAATACTTAATAAAAGAAAACAATTCTCGTGTAATTCGATTCATGACAATAACTTGACACGCAGGTTTCATCAAGGATCACACACGGTTTCATCAGAAGTGGTTACATTGATGTATCTTCTTTAAACTTACATAGTCATTCATGATTTGTTGTTTTTTACTAGGTTTTCGGCATTGCAGTTGCTGTTGGAGACAAGCTGCATCTTGGCGACAACTTGCAGCTTGGCAACTAAAATATGGACATGGGAAGCTTCAATGGATATGTGAACAAGGGAGTTTTGAAATATGTTGCTTCTGATGAGCATTTCTCTTCACAGCCCCATTTCGATCTTTATCGCTCACGTGGAGTCTGGAGTGACTAGTTCTTTTTCTTATGCTTCGTCTTGATTATGAATTGTGTACCTATTTTTTAAAATGTTGTGTCCAATACAACAGTCTTAAGTTTATGTCACTTTGTGAATTGTGATCGTTGTACGTGTGATAAATAAATTTGTAGTATTCTAAATTCATGTCAATTAATTGTAGTACCGTTCCATTTTCATGTTTTTCTTCGAAAAGACACTATCAAATAAATTTGTTATCTGATAATATAAATTTTAATGTAAAACCACATCAGCAAGAGGGTGATATACATTTTTAAGATGTGTGACCCCTGATGAAACATGCATGTGATTCCTGATGAAACCGTGTGTTATCCTTGATGAAACCTGTGTGATATTTTGTCTGTTTTTTTATAACAACTTCTATTAAAACTTGATATTTTGATCATTTTGCACTGCATAAGAAGTATTTCATATGACTAAACATATAAATCATGTTTATATCTTTCGAAATGGAAATCCATTTTCGTAGTCTCTCTCTTTTTCTTTATGGTGCAGATGAGTCTAACAGTATTTATGGAGATGATTTAGATGTTAAGAGAGTTCTAAAGTTCGATTTTTGTCTTTTCCTCAATTTATGTACTTAAAAATTCAAGAAGTCAATAAGTTTATGTTACGGACATCATCTTTCGACCTTGATGGCTGCACTAAACGTAGAATGCGTTGACATACATATATGCTTCTTCGACTTTAAATAACACCTCGTGGCTGTAATGTGACAGCGATTCATATTTTCTTGATAAGTCTGAAGTCCTATTTATATTAGATCAATCAATTTATATTGGATTAAACCCACACAATTCTTTGAAATTGTGTTTATCCCCAAAAAAATTTAGGGATTAATGTGAGCAATTACTGATTTTATGTTGTATTATTTTATCGTTGTAATATCATTTTGAAATATTTTTCGTTATTGATTGTTTCAGATTGATTATTTCTTCATTTCAGAAAAAGAATAAAACTTGGGGATCAAGCAATTAATTATTAATCTGAATTAATAATTAAATAATATTAGAAAATTGGACAATGCCAAAATATGACATAACACGACTGGGGTCGTTTGGCAAATCTGAATTGAATGATTAATATTTCTGAATGAATTAGCAATCTGAAGAAATCTGAATCACGAATGAATAATAACATTTGATACATAAATTTATAAAATATCTTAACGACATTATTTTATTGTTTAATCTCATAAATGATTTTTTGGACAAATTTCTAAAAAATCCTAATGGAATAGTATCATATATTGATTTAAGTAATATTCAAAATTTTACTTTTCATGAACAAAAAAATATTGGTACAAATTTTATGTCTTTAATTTATACTATGTACTTTATATTTTGAATTAGCAAAACAAAATTTTAACTATGATTTGTTTTTGAAAAGATATAAGATCAATAAACAAATAATTTTTAAGTATAAACCTATAATAATAATAATAATAATTGTGGTTTCAAAAAAACAATAATAATAATTGTAGTAGTAGTACAAAAAGTACATCAATAAATATGAATCAACGCATATAACACAGTACTTGTGCGATATGGACGATTCAGGCAGACGTTTTTGTAGGAATGGTTCTGCTACATACGAAGCCTTCAGAATGTAAAATATCTTAAACAAACAAACTGAATGCAAGAATCGCTCAGCTAAACCTTCGTTCAGGCATCTTCAGTGGTAAACAAATGAGACCTAAATTGGATTAGAAAAAATTGGCCGAATTGAGTAAACATTACTTAAATATATAAAAATAATAGGGGTAACATTTTTGGATAATACATGCGGCAACACTGTTACAGATGTAATAATCAAAGTTTTTATATCATATTCGTTGTGTCATCATTTGATCTACAAAAATACAGTATCATGATCGAATATTTTTTCAAATAGTTCTCGAGAATTCTAAAACCACGTTGAAATCTCAAAACCGATGTGATCGTGATCGAATATTTATTGGATATTTCTGAGTCCAAGTTCAAACTCGAACTTGGAACGGTTACAGAGATAAGTGATTTAGGAACGGAAACTGCATGACACGTGTTAAGAAATACTAATAATACTAGTCGATCGGGGCATCTCACCAAACTGAGAACATGATTGTTAATCACATGAATCATAAACTGAGAACTTGAACTTCGGTTACAGAGATACTCCCTCCGTCCCCTTAGTATTTGGACACGAATATCAAGAAAATGTATAAAAACTAAGTAAAGTTAGATGAAAAGTGGGTAAAGTTGTGGATCTGTCAATATTTAATAATAGATTTGAGATAGTGGATGAAAATAATGAGTATAATAGTATTTTATATTATTATAGAATAGAAATAGTGGAGAAAGTAGTGGGTATAATAGTGTTTTATATTATTAAAAATTACTATTTTTAGAATTTATAGAAATAAGAGGGACATCCAAAATAGAAACTGTATAGAAATGAACGACTAAGTGATTAGTGCAAGGAACGGAAACCGCATGACACATGTTAAGAACACCATCAGAGATAGTAGACATGTTTGGGTTATCTTTAAAAAATTGTCTTATATCTTCAAATTAATAAATCAATACTATTATATAATAGACGAAACATTAAAAGTTTGGTTGATCGGTATGGTACGTTGTGATTTTACTTAATTGCCCTTAATTAACTGTACTTCGTGTTTTTACCTAATTAACTTTACTTATTTATAGAAATATATTATTAAATAATAATATTACATATTTATAACCAAATACCTTTTTCACCTAAAATACATTATTTTTTCTAACAAATTCCCCTACTTTTTCAAATATATCACGGACAATTACCATTTTTAACTAAAACATGTTAGTCTTTTCTATTTTTCCTTAATAAAACCCCTCATTTTCCAAAAATATCACGGACAAATATTTAGTTATTTATTTTTAAACCTATTTTAATATTATAATTATTTTATAAAAATTTACCTATTTTAACATGTCTACTTATTTTTCTTAACAAATACAATTACTAAAAATATTAAAATATAAATAATCAAATACATATTTATAACCAATTACCTTTTCAGCTAAAACACATTATATATTTTTCTAACAAAGTCCCTCTTTTTCTAAATATATCACGAGAAATTGCCTTTTACAATTTACTTTTTCTATTTTTCTCACTAAAATTCATTCTTTTCCAAAAATATCACAGGAAATCCTTTATTATTTATTTTAAAACGTATTTAAATACTTTTAATTATTAAATTTTAAAACCTCATTTTCCAAAACTATCACGGGCATTTACCTTTTTAAACTAAATATCTGTTACATTTTTTATTTTTTCTTACTAAAACCCCTCATTTCCAAAAATATAACGGGCAAATCCATACTTATTTATTTTAAAATATGTGTTAATATTTTTAATTAATTAAAAGTGTTTAGCTATTTTAACATGCCTAATTATTTTTTGCACAATTACAATAATAAAATATTAAAAAATAATAATAAAATAACAATTAACAATCCGTGCATCGCACGGGTTTTAAACTAGTATATATATATACGAAACATTAAAAGTTTGATCGGTCGGTATGGTACGTTGTGATTTTACTAAATTACCCTGAACTTTACTTCGTGTTTTTACTTAATTAAACGTACTTATTTATATAAATATATTATTAAATAATAATATTACCTATTTATAACCAATTACCTTCTTCACTTAAAATACATTATTTTTTCTATTTTTTCTAACAAATTCCCCTACTTTTTCAAATATATCACGGACAATTACCTTTTTTTTAACTAAAACGTGTTATTTTTTCTATTTTTCCTTACTAAAACCCTTCCCTTTCCAAAAATATCACGGACAACTTTTAGTTATTTATTTTTAAACCTATTTTAATATTATAATTATTTTTTAAAAGTTTACCTATTTTAACATGCTTACTTATCAATACTATTATATAATAGACGAAACATTAAAAGTTTGGTTGGTCGGTATGGTACGTTGTGATTTTACTTAATTGCCCTTTTTTAAAAGTTTGGTTGGTCGGTATGGTACGTTGTGATTTTACTTAATTGTCCTTTTTTAAATTCGTATTTTTACTTAATTAACCTTACTTCTTTATAGAAATATATTAGTAAATAATAATATTATCTATTTATAACCAATTACCTTTTCACCTAAAATGCATTATTATTTCTAACAAATTCCCCTACTTTTTCAAATATATCACGGACAATTACCTTTTTAACTAAAATATGTTAGTTTTTCTATTTTTCCTTACTAAAACCCCTCATTTTCCAAAAATATCACGGAAAAACCTTTAGTTGTTTATTTTTAAACCTAACATTATAATTATTTTTTAAAAAGTTTACCTATTTTAACATGCTTACTTATTTTTCTTAACAAATGCAATTACTAAAAATATTAAAATATAAATAATCAAATACCTATTTATAACCGATTACCTTTTCAGCTAAAACATATTATATATTTTTTCTAACAAAGTCCCTCATTTTCTAAATATATCACGGGAAATTGCCTTTTTCAGTTTACTTTTTCTATTTTTCTCACTAAAATTCCTTCTTTCTGTAAAAATATCACGGACAAACCATTTACTTATTTATTTTAAAACGTATTTAAATCATTTAAATTATTAAATTTTAACCTTTTCCAAAAATATAACGAGAAAATACTTACTTATTTATTTTAAAATATGTTTTAATGTTTTTAATTAATTAAAAGTGTTTAGCTATTTTAACATGCCTACTTATTTTTTTAACAAATACCATTTAAAAAATAATAATAAAATAACAATTAACAATCCGTGCATCGTACGGGTTTTAAGCTAGTATTATATAAGTGATAAGCAGATGAATTCTTGGATGTTTGAATAAATTTACTTATAAATTAGTTACAAATTTACTTATTTACATTTTAAAAATAATTATTAAATATAATTAGCTAAATACATACATTTTAAATTAAAAAAACATTTAAAAACATAAATGTAAAAATATGAAGTATTAAAAAACAAAGAAAACAAGTAATAAAATAATAAATTAAGGAAAACAACATTCAACTTACGAACATATATAAGTTATAAATTTGTTTATAAATTAGATTGACAAACATTTTTTTATAAACTATTACGAATTTATAAATTATAAGCTGACTTAGTGGGCGTTTGGGGTATCAAGCAAAAGTTGACTTATAGCTTAAAATGAGTAAGTGCTTTATAAGTGATAAGTTGATGGATTGTTATAAGTGTTTGGGAGAACTTAAAAAAGTGAACTTATGTATTATAATGAGTAAGTGCTTTATAAGTGATAAGTTGATGCAAACTTATAAGTTACGTAAGTGTTTGGATAAATTTACTTATAAGTTAATAATTTTTTTGTTAAATTAAATTGAAAAAATAATTAATTAATATAATGATCTCGATAAATACATTTTAGATTAAAAAACATTTAAAAGTATAAATATAAAATTAAATTGAAAAAATAATTAATTAATATAATGATCTCGATAAATACATTTTAGATTAAAAAACATTTAAAAGTATAAATATAAAAATATAAACTACTAAATAGATAAAGAAATCATGAAAAATGAAATAAGTTGAGCAAAATGTTAGTATTTTCTAACATTCAACTTATCAATTTATAAGTTATAAGTTAGATTATAAGTTGGGTAGACAAACACCCCCCATAAGTCATAAGCTAAAAAAATAAGTTATAATTTATAAGTTAATGAAATAAGTTAAGTACACAAACACCCTCCATAAATTAAAATTGATTTATAAGCCATAAGCTTATAAAATAAACAGTAGCCAAACAGGCCCTTATTATCGATTAATCAAACAGACCCAAATAATACTAGTCGATCGGGGCATCTCACCAAACTGAGAACATGATTGTTAATCACATGAATCATAAAAGATTAAGAGGATAATTTTCCACATGGTGGTCACCCTGCTTTAACGAAAATGCCACATCCACAAAAGACAATATTTACTCACAGTACATATTCATGTATAGTAATTTGAATTATTGTTTTCTCAACAAAAATCCAAATAAATATTTGGAAGATTAGCTCTGCTGCCTGACGTGTGTTCTGTAATTTGTAATGTAATGATGCACTGGGGACGGAATTGAACTACTGGTTATGAGTTGCTACAAGTGTCTTGCTGATCGTCACAGGAGCAAGTCAAGTACAATAAATAATGTTACGAGGTTTAAAGGTTGAGCTAGTTTTTGCGTTTCTCAAATTTTTAACGGTCAGATCGTCCTGAATTTTGAAAGGGGTAGGGATTGTTGCGTGGTGAGACAATTTGGAGCGAGTATTTTTTGAATCAAAAGTATTGTTGGGTTAATTCTTAAACTAGATCCATGGTTACCGAGATATATAAATGATAGTGAATTAGCTAGGTTTTAATTATTGTGATATTATATACATACAAAATGTATGTATCAATATATACAATAAAAAAGCTCTTTTACTTGGTCAACAAAATTTCTTCTTACTTTGATTACTGTCTTGTGTAATAGCTTATAACATTGGTGTCTTTTTTGGTGTTATTCTGCTACGTCAAGGATTGTTTCTCGTTCGGGACTCGACACAATGTCAACCATAGAGCATGTGTTGCGAAATTATGGAGATAATTATATAAATTATTGTTCTAAAAATCTCGATTCAGCTAATTAATCTTCTATTAATTCTTGATAAGATATTTAACCGATTCAATTTTTAAAATTCGGTTAATTCTTATGAGACATTCTTAATCGGTAATTTTCATAATATATTTTGTGAAAAAAAATAATATTTTGAGTAAATATAAATAATTATAGATTTTATGAGACAATAAATATATATTACTTAATAAAAAAACTAATAAAATGAGCTTAATAGATAAAATAATATTATAATATGATATTAAAATATATGGAATTTTTACTCCGATTAATTTTTTCAATTAATTCTCAATTTTCGATTGTAACTCGTCCAGTTAAATTCGACAAATATGTAAATATTCAAGTTGTACCGACGATTCGCGGTGTAATGGAACTGGTCGAGATATTTTAAATGATCCCAAAATTATTTAATTCATTTTTGCTCTAATCATTGGAAATTTGAGGATAAGGATGATATTCAAGATTTTTTAATGATATTCTATTAAACTCAACTTTTAATACTTGAAATATTAAGAGAACTAATTTTTGATATGATAGGCGGAATCAGTTCCCCGCCAATTGAACCAACATTAGTATCGAAAAAGAAACGAACTATCTTGTAGTCGACTTTTTTTTTTTATGGCTAAGAGTATCTTCGATGCTCAAAACCCTTAGCTAAAGAGTTTATGTGACATTTCAAAATTAAGAATTATATATAATTTCTAAAATATGAGCCACTCCAATGGGACATTCCCCTTAGCTAAAATTATAGCCAACCTCCTTATGTTTAAATATACTGAACCCTAGGGATCTATAGCAAATTACACGTCATCTTATTGTCATATTCGAATAATATTATCCATTTATAACAAGATCAAATAAATATAAAATACTATTTTTAAAATATAGTCAACCGTTATAGCTAATATCATAGGAGTCCAATACGTTACAGGTTCAACAAATTTTACATAATCAGTATTTTATACTATTTTAACTAATTAATATAGCCAACTCCTTTGGAGATGATCTAAGTTCTTGTAGTCGACTCTTTAACTTTGAAAAAAATAAAATTCAAGTTATGATGTTAATATTTGAGTTTTGGAATGACGGAGATATTATGATATATTCCCTCCGTTTTTTTTACGTTTTGACTAGGTACTTAAAATTATTATTTAAAAAGAAAAATTGAATTAAACTATCCTTTATATATTTTTATTCAAAAAAAAATATTTATAAAAAATAATTTTAAGTAACCGATCAAAACATCTTAAAATACATGCAAAAAGTCAAGCTAAGCTACATATAAAAAGAATCGGAGGAAGTAATATTATTATGATATGATAAATCCAAACTCCTAATATTTTGCGCTAATCAATGTTTTGGATTGAACTCTTCGCTGTTTTGATGAAAAAGATGCTATGAACTTTGCTCAAATAAGTTTTGCACAGAATACTTTGCTATTTTTTGTGTTAATGTATGAGTTGACCATCAAAAATGGGACGCATTTTGAGAAAAAGCCGTGACATACCAAAGTCACGAGATTAATCACAATGACAGAAATAAAGGGAAGAGTCGTAAGCGATTAAAACATCACAAAAAATAAAAATTTTAATCTCCGTGTTACACAATCAATATTCAATCAATACGAACGCCTACACATGCTCTCTTCGCCACATCTCACACCATGTACAAATGCAATATATTATTATTTTATTATTTTATTATTTTATTATACTCTCCTTTCCTTGTGCATCTCCATGTATATAAATCACATTGATTGTGTACATACCCATTAACCCATATATTTCCTATCTTGCTACTACAACCATTTTCATTCTTACACCTTCTCCGAGTCGACTCACAACAAAATGGAAGGAGTGGATTCAACTCGGGCTTTCCTCAGAAATGTTAAGCGTATTGTTATTAAGGTTTGCATGTTCATGTCTTTACAATTTCAATTTTGCATGTCACGTATTTTTTAAAGCTCTTTTTTTATTGTAATTGATGTATATGATCTCTTATTGATGAAATTTTTAAGTTAGGTTTGTGTGTATGGTTGAATGTTTGTCACACTAATTTTAATTGTATTACGAGAACCACCGTTTTAGCGTGAGAACAGATTATTGTGCACTTTTTATGAGATGCTTTAGCGTGAGAACCAATTGTTGCGCACTTTTTATTGTTTTTTAGTGTTGTGTTCTTTGAATTTTTTGTTAACAATGATATTGAATTTATTTATTAAGGAAAAATTAATTTCAAAAATTGCGGGACAAGTGATTGTTACTAGTTCTTACTGTGATATGATTTTGATTTGAACCTTAGGTGTATGATTTAGGTTTATCACACTCGATCAGCTTAATAAGTGCATCATTGCTATGATACTGCACTTGTATTGATCTGATATTTACGCCGCATAATGTAACAACTAATTTGATACTAGGCTGATGCTAATTTTTGATAAACATAGGTTGGGACAGCTGTTGTCACCCGTGCTGATGGAAGATTGGCAGTTGGGCGACTAGGAGCACTTTGTGAGCAGGTACTGTTCATAAGAAGAATTTAGTTACATATTCTGAAGATTATAATTAGTGTGTATGGACTCATATATTATTCACCTTTTGATGGTAAGCAGATTGAAGAACTGAATTACCAAGGATATGAAATTATTTTGGTGGCATCAGGTGCAGTTGGGGTTGGGCGTCAGCGGCTTAGATACAGGAGATTAGTAAACAGCAGGTTCCTTTCTGTTTCTGGTTTTTACTTACATTATGTATCGAGAAACTTATGTTCTAGTTAGTGATAGTATCTTTTTTCCCATAAGTAGTTCTTGTTTTCGAGTATATTGTGTATTGAGAGAACTAGTTGTTGTAGTTCAAAGCGCGCAAGCCATTATTTCACCTATATGTCCTTTCTAAAGTAGATCCGGTTGTGTTTGTTCATTGTGTACTTTTTTTTTTACTTAGCACCGATGTAATATGATGTTGTTATAGGATATCTAATTACTTCCTCGGTTGTCTGGTGCATTTCTTGATTGCAAAACTTGTGCTTGTATTTTGAAGCTTCGCTGAACTCCAAAAACCACAAGTTGAGCTTGATGGGAAGGCTTGTGCAGCTGTTGGACAAAATGGTCTAATGGCCATCTACGACACATTGTTTAGTCAGGTACACTTTTTAATATTTGCACATTACGGATTCACAGTGGCTCCATGTGCTCTTTTCCTTTGTGATGTAATGTAGTATATTCCCCTTGTTTAATCAAAAGATTTGTTTCAACACTTTATATTTTCAAATTTTCTTTTTTGGCAGCTGGATGTGACATCAGCACAACTTCTTGTGACTGATAATGATTTTAGGGACCAAAATTTCAGAAAGCAACTGACTGAAACAGTGAATTCGTTATTGTCTTTAAAAGTAGTTCCTATATTTAATGAAAATGATGCTATTAGCACCAGGAGAGCTCCATATGAGGTATGCTTCACTTCTTTGAATGTTTACTTATGCATGATTCTATTATAAAAGCTTATGCTTTCAAGGGCTAGAATATTTTTGGCACTGGTTTAGTTCTATCTTCTGCTAAAGTGTATGTCATTTGTTATACATCCAGAAGCTAAGAAGTCTCAACATGATTACTTTTTTATTGTATGTAGATTGTTTTTTATTTAAGTTTTAAAAAAGAATGAAGCTGTGTTTTGGGGTAAGGTTGGTCGAGGATTTCAATTCATGTTTCTAGTGGTGCTTGGGTCTTAATGTTCTTGGTGTTTTATTTATAATTTTCTGCAACTTCTTTACAAATTGCAATTCTGATTGTGCGCAATCTTTTCTAGGACTCTTCTGGTATATTCTGGGACAATGACAGTTTGGCAGCTCTTCTAGCTTTGGAGCTTAAAGCTGACCTCCTTGTTCTGTTGAGTGATGTCGATGGTCTTTATAGTGGTCCTCCTAGTGACCCCAAATCAAAGCTGATCCACACATATGTTAAAGAGAAGCTCGAGGGAGTAATAACATTTGGAGAGAAGTCTAGGTTAGGAAGAGGGGGCATGACTGCAAAAGTAAAGTCTGCTGTTTGTGCAGCTGATGCTGGGATCCCAGTTGTTATAACCAGGTATAACCCCTCACTGACAGAAATATGAAACATAATCGTCACTTCTTTTTAATTTTCGAGATCTAGTTAGTTTTAAACAATCTATTTACAAATTATTATGAGAATTCTGAAGACCTTATCATATTTCACGGAAGTGGAGCACATTGATCAGCCTTGAAAAATGGACACCTTCCTCAAAATCAGCTCGCACCTCGATTAGGCTTCTCTGTTCTTTACAGTACCAATATTATTAATATAGATATTGTTTTTATGAGTTGTTAAATTATTTGTCGGTCTTTGTGCTTCTGTATCATAAAGTGACCAGTCTTGGTCTCAAAACTAGCGGATTCCTTCTAGGGTGAGGACATACTAGTTCCTACTTTATGTATGTCCTCTCACCTATGCCTCCCGCTGGCAGGAGAACAGGGTCGTAAAAGTAAGTTTGACAAAAATGCCAATTATGGTCAGCTAATGATGAGCTACATTAACTTGGACAAATTAGGGATTTTTCCCAAGGGGTCACTTGTTTAAAGAGAATGCTTTGCACCCTACGGAACGAACCTTAAATATAGTGTAATATAGTTTGAACCAAATTCATTTTTGAAAGGTTAACAAAATAGAGATGCCAAAAGTTCTCAGGTAAAATTTGCAAATGTAGCCGCTGTATTTGAATTAATTGAACAAAGTTGGATGTTAAGATAACTTAAAAATCACTTTAGCTAGTGAACAAACCAGTATTCCAATACCTATAAAGGTCATAGTGTGTGTTGAATGACTATGTTCATGCTGCCTGTACTTTAGAATGTTAGGACCTGGCACTTTCTTCATCATCCCATCTCATTAAAATTTTTCTTTTTATAAAATACAAACACTACAGCGCGATTTTAACTATTTTTTTTTTATCTCTCTCAACTGGAAGTGGCTTGGCCGGTGGCAATATTATCAAAGTTCTTCGAGGAGAGCGTATAGGTACTCTTTTTCACCGAGATGCTCAGAAATGGGTTCCAGTTGAACATACTGGTGTTCGTGAGATGGCGGTTGCTGCAAGAGAGAGTTCCAGACGTCTTCAGGTACCAGTCACATTCTTATTGATGTGCTCTCATCTACGTATATCAGTATTTTAAATTTATGTCTCGATCTTGATGAATTTCTTTTGCCTGCATGGACTTCCAATTCACATTTAAAAATAACTTCGATTTTGTTTGCTTCGTGCAGGCTATTTCCTCAAAGGAGAGGAGCAAGATTTTGCTGGACATAGCTGATGCCCTGGAAGCAAATGAAAAACAAATTTTGGCTGAGAATGAAGTTGACGTGGCTGTTGCACAACAGGCAGGATATGAAAAATCATTAATATCACGGTTGGAACTGAAGTCTGAGAAGGCAAGTGTGTAGCATGGCTGAAAAAAAATTGCTTCATAAACAATTCAGTAAATAATAATCTTTTACCATGTTATGCTCTTCAGATATTTTGTGATATGCTATTTTTTGTGAAATATATTTTAAAATCATTACCAATCTTACTCTCTAATTGTTCGATCTTTATGTGATGATTGACAGATTTCAAGTCTTGCGAATTCTATTCGTGTGCTCGCAAACATGAAGGATCCAATTGGCCATGTTCTGAATAGAACTGAAGTAAGGGAGTGCATGATTTAAATTTAGACTTTTGGTTCTGATATAGCGAAATAGGAACAGAGTACAGATCAAAAACAAAATTAAGTCTTCTATGGAAAGATTATACATGAACTTAAAGCTTTGTATTTTCGTATTAAATAAAACTAATAAGTCCGGAGCCGGGGTTTCATATATAATCATTAAAATTTCTGTTTCAACTTATAGGGGGTTTTATATACTTGAGTTTTGCATGCTGATGGCATCATGTGTATGACGCTGTAATGTCTCGAATGACTTCTGTTTTCAGCTTGCAGATGGACTTGTCTTAGAGAAGACTGCATCTCCCTTGGGTGTTCTTCTAATTATCTTTGAGTCCCGACCAGAAGCATTAGTACAGGTATTCCAAGTATAGATGGCTTTTGGTTATCAAAGCTTGTAATATCACTTCATAAATTTTATCTGTACATATTGTGAGTAAGATGTTTGACCCCTTGTGCATGATGCACTTTTCCTTCCTTCAATAATCGGAAATTGAGTTTTGTATCTGAAAATTTTCGTAATCAGACTTCTCTGTTTCAACGTTTTTTTTAATAAAAGAGGGGAGAGGGGGGATATCTAGTATACCTGTAAGTGTTAAATACCATGGTCAGATAGATTGTCAAGCTATGAACTATGAATAGCATGATAAAAAGCATATTGGCTAGTAACTGACAGTCCACAATTCTTGACTGGAGATGATACCACAGTAAGGCCCCTACTCCACCCCCATGAACTCAGATCTTGAAAGTGGGAGAAGTGAAATGAAAGTAATAATTATTGTACTGACTTCGTATTATGTCAGATTAACTGTACTCATACTTGCTTAATAAATCACATAGGTCTTGACTTAGCTGAGTTGAGTATATACTTATATTAGTGTTTGCTACGCCTACAGGTTATATAAGTTTCCTGGTGCCATTTACAGACTAAACTCCCACTTCTTCGTGTTGGTTTCAATTTGTTTCACTTATCATAGAAGTTGTTCAATGTTGTGTTGTTTAATAGATTGCTTCACTTGCAATTCGCTCTGGCAATGGTCTCCTTCTGAAAGGAGGAAAGGAAGCTAAGCAGTCAAACACTATCTTGCACAAGGTCTGATTGCTTGAACAACTATCATCATTCTGTTATTCTCGTAATAAAATAAAAAATTGGAGTTTATTTTTATCAGCATCTCATCTTCTCTATGGTTTGAAAATAAGGTTTGACCATTATTTTCAGGTTATTACTTCAGCTATTCCACAAAGTGTTGGTGAAAAACTAATTGGCCTTGTGACCTCCAGAGAAGAGATTCCTGAGTTGCTTAAGGTGCTAATCTGTCAACTCTGATTCATGATCTACAACACTCTGTTCAGCGCGATTCTAATTTTTTAATGCTTTTTTGCAATATTTTGCTCCAGCTTGATGAAATGATTGATCTTGTGATTCCAAGAGGCAGCAATAAACTAGTGTCTCAAATCAAGGCTTCAACTAAAATTCCGGTTCTGGGCCATGCTGGTAAGTTATATTTTACTTAATTTGCCATCTGTACTACATGCTTCATGACAAGCATGTATGCAGATACTGGGTGATGTTGTAAAGCTTCTGTCCTTGCTTCCAGATGGAATTTGTCATGTTTATGTTGATAAATCTGCCAATATCGAAATGGCAAAGCAAATTGTTTTGGATGCTAAAACGGATTATCCTGCAGCCTGTAATGCAATGGTATTTTAAATCTTGATGTCCTTTCCCTGTAAATTGGTTTACTTACCCATTTAGTAAAAACGTCAATGACAAATTTTAAACCTTGTGCCCTTTTTAGTTTTGCTTTTTTTTTTTTCTGCAGTATGAGTGAGTCACTTACTGCTGTCCTTTTCAACGTTGGCAGGAAACACTTATTGTTCACAAGGATTTGATGCAGAGTGGTGCTCTTAATGAGCTTGTCATGGAGCTTCAAATTAAAGGTAGGGTTTTCTTTTAATTGGAAACCAGAAGGACAAAGATGCAAGAACAAATTCAGGCTAGGCTTTCATGTATCTAATAAGTTACCACAAGACTCGTGTTCCACAAATATGATTCCTGGCGTGCAGATTAACTGCATAAGATTTGAGTCGAGCTGTTTCCGGTTTATACTTAAAAGCTTAGGTTCCATTTTGTTATACACTCTAGATTCCAATGCCGTGATTTGCTCCTTTTACCTCTACAAAGTTCTCCGTCGAGATTTAGCACCAAAAAAAAAAAGTTCTCTGTCGAGTCATCCATATTTAATAATTTTGGGTAGGGGGAGCTGAACTTTATGTGGGAATTCTGTAGTCCAGTTAAAAGAAAAGGTGTAAATGTTTTTTACTGCTCCATGTGGTGTTTTGGCAGATATTATTCTTGGATCTTACAATTTTCATAAGAAAACTACTATGTAATGGATGACAATTTCCACATATTAAAATCGTCTCCCAATGTCGTTGTCGTGTTAAGAATAATGTTCTAATTTAAGTTGTCGTATTCAAGGAGAAATGAGATGTAAATTCATTAATATAAGACTGAAGGTTTAAGCAGGTGTTGTTATAAAGTTCCAGAAAATTTAAGGACATCCTAAAATATGTAGAGAAGTGTCTCTATAACTTGTATAGAGAGAATAATTATTCTTAGTTCATATCCTAGTTGAGATTACTGTCAGCTCAATGACCTTGGATACAGCTGTATATATCTCTCTCCATTTGACATCAAGCAATATCTATATCCACAAGTTGTTTATTCTCATCCATAGCCATTTGTCACTTGTCTAATTAACATATATAAGACTTATATTTCAACAACTATAAAGTGGTGGATCATGATCTAACTAGAAAAATTTTAAAATGAAGTAACAGCATATTGTATACATCTGTTTGCAGGTGTTGATATATATGGTGCTGAAAAGGTGAGTTCTTTACTGAATGTTCCAGAGGCAAAATCATTGCGTCATGAGTACAGCTCGCTGGCTTGTACTGTTGTACTGGTGGAGGACGTATATGCTGCGATTGACCATATACATCGTCATGGAAGGTACATAGTGGTTTTTTCTAGTAAACCTGTAGTCTGTGCTTGTGTGTGGGTGTGTCCGTGTGTGGGTATACGATTAGTAGCTTCTAGGAGTTTGTAAATCACAGAAGGATTCTTAGTTCTTTTACCTCATTTTGCAGTGAGCATACCGATTGCATAGTAGCCGAAGACTCAGAGGTTGCAGAAGTCTTTCTACATCTGGTGAACAGGTGTTTTTTGAGTTCATGTCTGTTAACTAGTACAAGATATGTAATTTAATTATGCAATCATCTTCTGGTGCTATGCAATATTCTTCTTGTCGCAAGGCCTTAAAATGATTGGGTGATATTTTCGTAACCTGTTTGTACCAACTTGTATATGATTCTGATCTACAACATATGTAATTTGGATGATTATTTGAAATGGCAGTGCTTCTGTATTTCGCAACGCTAGCACTAGGTTTAGTGATGGATTTCGTTTCGGACTAGGAGCAGAGGTATGAGGTTATAACTAATTCTGTTGTACTGAGATGCCGAATTTCTTGTTTCATATAAACTACGTGTTATGTGTTTAACAGGTCGGCATCAGTACAAGCAGGATTCATGCTCGTGGTCCTGTGGGAGTGGAGGGTTTACTAACGACTCGATGGTATGGCCATGTTACTAATTGTCATTGCTGTTTCACTTTTAATGTGTTGTGCATGATACTTTCTTCCACATCATAACTTTAATTCGAGTTGGAAACTTTTCGCAGCCATTGCCATTTTATCTTGGAAACTTAGAAAACTTAAAGCAAATTTTGAATTCTTATGTTTCTCTTTTGATAGGCATACGACTTTTTTGCAGCCATCATCATTTTATTTTGGAAACTAAGAAATTAAGCGGATTTTTGTTTTTTATGTGCCCTTTCAACCATGTTGGTAGTTGTTTGCAGAAGTGTAGATTTAAAAATATTTTTATTAGAATTAGTAAAGCACTTGTTATCTCTGCAAAAACTGATACGTAATGCCGCACACAAAAGTTCATGTTCATCTCTGAATGATTGAAAATGAAGTCATTTGATTCAGATGTAATAGCTAATCTAACACAACCAAGGGTCAGTGTCTCCGCTTACATTAATATCTTTAGCTTCCCTTCTTATTGGTACGTCACTATATTGCTTCGGATATGGTGAGGGTACTTTATGGGACAGGAGTGATATTTTTAGGCAAGTAGCCTTTATTGAGTGGATATGAAAGGAATGTAGTTAGTCCCAAACAGATTATATTCTGATAGTGAGAGAAACTTATTATTTAGTGTCATTCAGATGCAACTGCTTATCCTTTTTTTGTAAACTGGTATTCAAATTGTAAGCTATTGCTATATTCCTGATCATTTTGTGCTATGGGTTTGCATCATCTGATTGTGGTATACCTAAAAGAATTTTTAATGGCCTAATACCTCTACAACATTGTCTTACATCCATATAGTACCATCAGTCTGGTTCAAAATCTAGCAAGAAGCACCTTACAAACATTGTCTAGATTGTTAGAAAGTCCTAATGAAAATTAGTTGTGCTAGTTGTCACAAAGTATGGCACTATTGAACTATTCCTTGGGTTCCTGTTATATTTGCAGGATTGCTAGGGGAAATGGTCAAATTGTGAATGGTGACAAGGGAGTTGTTTACACTCACAAGGACCTCACTCAGAAAGCTTAGATTGATGTCGGTGAAAGTATTGAAATCTCGTCTGGTCCGAATGGGGAAGCCTAATAGTATCGTGTAGAGGTTTCCATTATTCAACTTGTTGAAATATCCTTCACAGCCGGGGAACTGGTTGATGGTCCCTCTTGTTGTCACGGCATGTATTGTAATGTAACTGAAGAAATATTGATATTACTATGACCTTGAAGAAAACACTTTTACCGGATTCTTCAAGAATTAGGTCAGGTTTGCCAGAGTACTGATGGTTTCATTGAATATAGTGTAAAATATTAGCACTCGTGTAAGGCGTTTTTATTCCTAAAATTGATGAGTTGTAATATGTTCTTAGTACAATAAGAATCGAATCAGCATTTATATTTTGTAATCAATCCATTTTGTATTATATAATTTTAAAGAGTACTCGATTGAAAAATTTATCGATAGACATGTATATTTCTTGGTAAATGTATGTCCATTCGATTGATCACATAAGTATAGAGTCTCAAGTCTCAACTCTCATGTGGTCTTCAAATGTTTCAGTCTTGAACAACTGGCCACGCCAAGAAAATTATATTTTTTATTAGTTACCCAAAGTATTCAACTCTTCTTTAAAAGGAAAAGTGTGTCAAATAAAGAAAGGTAATGCAGCAAATGCCCTTTATTCATCAACAAGCAATTCATGGTCAATGCAAATGAAAACAAAAGGGAAAATGCAGTAGAATGTTGTGAATTCCGAACTTTATAATAGATAATAGATGTTAAGTATTGCACATGCCACAAAAGCCCAACCAACCAGTACCTAAACCATTTCTTAAAAACAAACCGCAGCAGCATAGTCTAACTAATAAAATTTGGAATTAATAATATTAAGAGACGGGGAATAAGTTGATCCATAATACTCGGTTGCAAACAAACACAAGCCAACTTATGCCTGCACAAACTTCTTCAGGTTCTTCAACCACATCATGTATTCCCTGGAATCTTTGTTGATCATGTACTCGTGAAGGAAATTGGTAGTGCTGGGCTTGACACCCCTGATTTCTAAATACTTGTGGAAAGCCTTCTGCAGATTCTCATCCAAGTCCCTATTAATAGAACATAAGCAATGAAGAATAAATGTTAATCGACTGGATTATAAAAGTAGTAACGAGTATCAAGAGGAATCCATAAACAAATTTACGAAAATTGACACTCACGAGAAATCGGGTCCTTCATATGCAATTTCATCTTCAGCACTATCAGGCTTCTTGATTGATATGCTGTCGATGGATATTTCATCGGGATATGCGGTGACATTGAATTCCAATATGAACTTGTGACTCTTGGCAACTTTAACGACCAGCGGGACATGAGATTGGGTAGGCTTCTCATCATCATCGTCGTCGTCATCCTCATTATCATCCTCGCCAGTTACAAGATCAGGCATGTGAACCTCAACGGTAATGGTCTCATCCTGATGCTTTCTGGACAAAGTAATTGTTTGCTGCCCAGGCACATCCTCAATTTTGAAAAGGAAACCTTCAGGAGCCTCCAGGACCTAAAATGCAAAAGTAATTAGGTCATTAATAGGGTTGTAAACACATACATGCCTACAGTTCTTTTTTGAAACAATGCTTGTTAATTTTTTTGGCAAATGCCACATAAGTGTGTATGTAGATGTCACGAAAGTAACACATATAAATCAACAAATAAAAATGAAAAAATCACTTATCTACAAACAAACTGGATCCAAACTGTGAAGCCCTACACTGCACCTTTTATGCAAACACTAGTCCGTCAACAATCTATAATTGTAAAGTTGTACTGATTACAATTTCTGTACATCATTTTAAGACGCCTTTACTCCAATTTATGCAAAACAATTTTATTTATTTAAAAATTTACCAGCAATCACCATTCAGATTTTACAAATAGCCCATAAATAAGTTTCAAATCCACAAATTAACAGTTCACATTCATCTCAAACTCAAACCTAATACTAAAATTTTATACAACCAACAAGAGTTTTTTCAGTCATAAAACTCATTTCCACTCATCCATTAAACATCACACACATTCAAACACCAAATATATTACGACCGTTCTAACCCTTAAATAGTTTAAGTACATCAATACCTAAACAAAACAGCCTACTCTGTCCATTTAAAATATAAACACTACAGCTTGATAACACAACTAAACTATCAAGCCAACAAAATTGAGCCGACATTTCCAATTTCATTAATAAAAGCTACACACATTTGCGTATACATTATAAATGTGTCTCACATACAAAAAAAGGACTCACTATCCACTAAAAATTCTTTCAACCTATTTCCGCATAAAACACATACAAAACAACAAGTCATATTAGTACAAAACCACATAAACTCAAATGAGTAATTCGATAATTTCATATATATATATATTCAATTTACGCAACCACGAAAACAAAATAAAGACTACAACAAAATATTTATAAAAACAAACAAAAACTGAGTTAACAAAATAACGACCTCAGGGTTCTCATCAGACTCCTCAGCGCAAACGATCTCGGCATCTATAACTTTAACAAGCGTCTGATCAGAAGTATTAGTTGTTTTCAGAGCAGATGACGAGGCAGAGTAGCTACGGAACGATGTGGGGGCCACAACCCTGGCGGCGAGATTAGATTGAACGACGGCGTATAGAGATGGTGTGTGAGTGGGAAGATTGCTCTGGCCGCTGAGAAATCGAGCGGCGAGAGGGGCGGCACGTGAGACAGATCGGCGGAGAAGTGAAGGGAGAGCCATGGGGAGTTGAAGTGAGGGTTTAGATTGAAATGAGGGGGTTTGGGGTTTAGGGTTTATGAAATGGGGTTGGTTGGGGCCTTTATATGTGTGCTTCTTTTTGGGTTTTGGCCTTTTGGGGGATATGTATTTTGGGTTTTGGGGCCTTTTGTATTACTCTTCGAGATTTATTTATCTGGTCAAACACTTTTTTTATACAAATTTAAAGAAACAGGTTGTAAAGCGAGGTAAATGTTAATACTAACAAATTATACTTTCATTTCGTGTACTAAAAATTCAAATTTAAATATTAAATTTTTGTGTTGTTTCGTGTCGTGTTAAAAATGATAGGGATTACAAATTGTAATGTGAAAGCATGATCAATAAATTTAACTTTAACATTTCAATAGTTGTGATTTGCGTGAAGAAAAAAAACGTTTATTGAGATATTTTTTTGAAAGTCAAATAATCGTTGATAAAAAGTTATATAATGTCTACAAAATAGTTAAATTTCAACGAATGCATACTAAAATAAATTAAAAATTACGATCGTTGGCTGATTAGCTGCACGTTGCATATTTAGAAAATTTACTAGTTTTTTGTGTTATTCAACCAAGTATTTTTTTTGTGAAACATTGTAGATTTATAATAATAAATTAACGGTAATTCATGACAGAAATCTGACCCCTCGAGGGAACAAGTTCACGCTTGCAAACAAACTTGGAAGCAAAGTTCACAATTACAAAATAAAAACAAATACAAACAAGTAAAGAAATTAACTACTTGATCTGCGATGATTTTGCATTGCCAGAAACTCTTCTTTTGTATCGAACCTCAAGTGCGTAGGAACCAAGTCCTATAATCATATGTTCATCTTTGTTATGTAACTTGGACGATGTTTATATCCCATGGAGTAGGTACCCCTGCTTCAAATGCATTTGCTCATGAATCAGAACCAATGACCATGCCATTGAATCCAAGACCTTCATCATATGTGTACCGGATTTTCCGAACACCACCACAATAAGGTGCCACTTAACAAAGTTCTCTTAAAAATCCATCCAGAATGAATAAAGCAACGACACTCTTTTTCTCCGCAAAAAGAACCACAAACCACCGAGTATAAATATGATTACAAATCACAAGTGCAACATGAACCGGAACAGAAAACTTATCAAGAAGACATAACCTGCCTTTACCAAGTTCTCAGCCAAGTATTTTTCTTAATAAAAAGTTATTTTAATTATGTGTTTCACGTTAACAAAATTACTATAAATAGCCACCAAAATTAACTTGATAAAACTTCAATTTTACATTTAAATATTAATATTAATTTATGAATCAACTAAACAAAATAATCAATATATATCAATCATCAATATATACATATACTATATTATTATAAGCAAACTAACCTCTATTTGGTTGATTGTTGGTAGTTGGTCGTTGGTACTTGGTCGTTGGTACTTTAAATAACAACCGTTAGATTGAAAGATAGATAAAAAGAGAACCGTTGGATTTAATGTTAAAAGAATATTTCTTTCTTGATATTCAAAATGCTCCCACGGGTTCAAGGTTCGAATCCCGTCAACAACATATTATTATTAAATATTTATATTACCTATTTTTCTAAGCTACATTCAGAAGTTTAAGATAATATTTCCGTTGACAGTATATTTAAAAAAATTATCATCAAAATACAAAAAAAATGCTTACAATAACATCATACATACATTATTAATTTTTAAAAATTTATTTTCTTCTGATAAAATCATATAATCAAAATACAGATAGTAAGATAAAAAAATTCTAAAATTCATCTCTGCATCGCACGGGTTATAGGCTAGTATATATAAAAAGGAGGATATGCGGGAGGTTAGGTGGTGCCTCTAAAATCGCCTCAAGCTATTTTTCTAATTTTGTAGAATTTTAGAATTTTAAATGCTACTAAAGAAAAATATATCATTTATCATATTAAAACTAGAATAAGTGTTTGAATTTATAGAGGAGATGAATTTGAATTTATAGATAAGACATATAATTAAAAGTTATATTTGAAATATAATAGCTCTGTTTGAATGTGTATTAAAAGTTATAATGGTTTATGTTAGCTGCCTCAGAGCTCTTAATTTTCGACCCCTCACAATGTGCCTACGTACCCCTTTATATAGGGGATCAAGCCAACGTAGTTCTTGAGGAGGAAGTTTCCTCCATGGGCTTGGTCTCTGATCTTCAAGGCCCAGTCGAAGTCTTCCACCACCTTCCTTACTTAGACGTAGGACTCTTCCATATCTTTCCATACTTGAACGTAGGACTTCCATATCTTTCCATACTTGAATGTAGGACTTCCATATCTTTCCATACTTAGAGTTTAGCTCACTTTAGGAATGTCTAACGATGAGGCCTAGTCACAAAGGCCCAAGGCTTATCTATGATGTCAGGACTTCATGGATATGGAAACTTCCCCCGTCGAGGACTAGTCCTATCCATTACCAACTATTTCCTTAATTCATAGACACAGGTATAGCCATTACTTACCTTAAATGCTAGATGCATCTTTATCCCCCGAATGAGAAGCACCCACCAGATAACAGGACAAGTGATCCCAAATGTTTGGGTGCAAAGTGCAGGATTACTCCAAAGTTCCCCAATGAGGACGCGCCCATTGAGTACAGGAACAGAGCTCCCAAAACACACACCAAGGTTCATCTCACATCCCCAATGAGGACGCGCCCATTGAATACAGGAGGAGGCCTTCAATCATCAGGAAAACTCCTGGAAGCCTTCAGCCACAGACATCCCCCTCCCAGGGCACATCCTAGGAGGGAATTCTTCAATATCTTGCCAATACCAAGTCAAGGGAACCATCCTTCATCACCAAGTTGCCACTTCAAAGTTCAAACCAAGAGGACGCGCCCTCAAGAGGTGGACGGCCTACAGGGTGCGCCCTTGTCCCCGTGAGGACAAGCCCTAAGTCTTCCTTGCATCAGTCTTATGTCAACGAAGTCATCATTCTGTCAAGTCTTTCATTCATGTAGAGTTGTCAATCCATATTGAGAGGACGCGTCCTTAGGGGTTAGATGGCCAAAGGAGCACGCCCTCTCCCCTCAGAGGACAAGTCCTAAATCTTCCTCATATTATGCCATGTCAATATAGCTGTTATCCTTTACCAAACCATCTATCAAGCTGTTACTACCATGAGGGCACGTCCTTACCCTTATAAGGGCAAGCCCCAATCATTCCTCACATTAAACCTAACCCTAATTACATTTTAGATATCCCAATTGAATCTTACTCGACCCGAACCTAACCTAGAAACCCGTTATCAAATTTTGGCTATAACAACTACCCCCCAATTCAGTGTGAAGTTAAAAACAATAAATTGAATTTCCCAAAACCTTAACCGAAATTTTCTATTTTTCTTTTTATATTAAACAGGACGCGCCCTCTCCAGGGACGTGTTATTCCTTCGCCATTATGCTACACACGCTTGACAGATGTCACCCACTAGGCGTTCTCTCTTCTATAAATACCCCCAAAAAATCATTAACATTTTTACTTTATCATTTTCTCTGAAAGAACCCTAACTGCCGCAGTTTGCTTTCTTTGAGCAGAAATCCGGCCAAATTGTCGTTTTTCACCGTTTTTCTTCCTGAATCTTACTCAACAACTAAAAAGGTATGATTTCATGTCTTCACTTCGTGTTTTTACCATGTATCTTGCCTGAATCGACGATATGATCGTTGAAGGTTTTTTATTCTTGATAAAATACATGTATGTATAGTTGTATCTATTAATGTTTGATCTTTGTTGTACATATGCTCAATTTCAAATTGAGTTTCTGACACTAACATCTCTGAGAATAAGGGCGCGTCGTCTGTTGTGTACGCGTCCTTTATAACATTCGACTCGTAATTACCTCTGCATAATTATAGATGTCAATTTGAGGCGTAGTTAATAACTAAGACGCGTCCTTTGAGAGGCATAACCAGAAATTCTTCATAAACGTAATGTAATTTCATGCAGACATGTTTTAAACGATGATTAGGTTAAGTTTCGGTATATGTAGGATTCATCTTCTAATTTATGCTTTCAATATGTTCAACCTTATTTTCATTTCAGGGCGCGTCCTTACCATTTTTCTTTCTCTTTTCAGCTAGAGGGTAAGGGCGCGTCTTCTCCATTTCATCCTTTAAGGAATTCAACAAGCGCCTAGGGATTTATTCCCCACATTCCCTCTCTTTTCCAGCACAGAGTTCATCATCCATTAAATCTTTCCACACCCAAGCAATAGTACAACTATGTGAGGCGACTCCATTCAAAGGTGAAACCGATATTATGTCATCCCCTACGACCTCTAATTCGTCTCTTCCTAACGTTGACGATCACAACCCTGAAGTGACCAGTCATCATAGCAGGGCGTGTCCTCACAAATTTAAACCAATTATAGACGCATAAGAAGATATTATGGAGGATACATAAACTAACATTTCCCTAAAGAGAAAAGAAAAACAAATAGAGTCTTCAGAATCTGAGGGCGCGTCTAATTCCAATCACGAAGAGTCTGATTCAGAGGGCGCGTTCTCCGATAGTCCCTATCTTTTTATCAATGAAAACGATCGTCGACCACCTCCTGATACTTCTCCCAATCCATATGTCCATCCTGAGGTTACGCAAGAAGAAATCGATTTCGACTAGGGAGAGTATGAGGATACACTTACTGAAAATGACAAAAGAAGAATGAGGAAATAAAACAATAAGTTATTTTGTGTGGAAATGTCCTCTACGGTGTCTGTAGCCGAGATTACTTGGAGCATGACTTATTTTGGAATGGAAGGTCAATGGGCGCGTCCTCCTTCTCTTATGAGGCCTCATATCTTCAACTGGCCTGGATTTACGACTCTTCGGATGGTAACATCACCCAAACTACTATCATTAGGTGTGGGCGCGCCCCTTCATCCTTACCTTAAAAATGTGCTAAAATGGTACGACGTTGCTCCAATGCAGTTGTCTCCTAATTCTTTCAAATTAGCACTTGTACTTTTCATTCTTTATCATGATGAAAACTCGGCCCCACCAACGATGGAAGAATTCAGTTACTTTTTTGCTATAAGAAAGAGTCACAAATGATATTTCTTTCTAACTGCACAACACAGACACAACAAGCTGGGTTTCTCCGGTGGGAAGGTGAGCCATGAGAAGAACTGGAAGCAGCCTTTTTTCTATCTCTGGAATGTGGAGAGAATAAGAGTGGTGTTCAACTGCAATTATAGTAAGGATTCACTTATTTTATTTAGGGCGCGACCTTGGGGTCCCGTTCCTTTGTTTACTTTCCTTAATACTTTTTTACATTTTTAGACAATAAGAACACAAAAGAGCTTTTTGGCGAAGCCAAGAAAAGAGCTGACAAAATCACGTTTCTTCCTCCCTCAAGGTTCAACCTTAAGGTTTTGATTTCTGAAGATAACCTTAAGAGGGTTGGTATCCTCAGGAAGGAAGTAGGAACAATTATTCCCTTCCAGTGTTTTAGAATGGGAGTCCCTATTAAGGGGTCAAAAGATGGTGATTCTGATGAGGATGAAGATGAAAATGAAGAGGACGAAGCTGAAGAGGGCGCCCATGTTTCCGAAGGCACGCCCTCTGGGCCGGGTAACATGATTAACACTGCTATACTTCTTCAATTTTTGTTGTATATTACCCTAATTATCTTCTTTATAACTAGTCGCGCCTTAACACCTTTATTTTTCTAATTGCAGGTATGGATGATCTTCCAACTGGTTGGGGTTTAGAGATGGGCATTGCCCCTCCTATAAAATCTGGAAAAATTTCAAAGGCGCGCACCCATAAGAAGGACACAAAGAAAAAACAAGCTGAAACCAAAAGACCCCAAGTAATAATCGACTTGGAGAAGAATAAAGACAAGAAAAGAAATTCTTGATGTTGCTGCAACTCTTGAGGACGTGCCTTCAAAGAAGGCCAAGTCATCCTCATTCTCCTTGGTCTTAGCTGCCCTGAGTCCTCTTGCCATACCATATGTCACTGACGATGACATAGTGACATGGAGAAACAGGGATTTAGTCAAAGAAAATGAAGCTATCATAAAAGCATCCTCTGACATCCTTATTTCCGCACTTCACAGGCAGTCAACTCTACAAAAAGATGGGACGCGTCTTGAAGTCCTAGAAAAAGATAGGGGAAGACTGTCAAAGAAAGTTGAAGACCATGACAGGGTAATCAAGAAACTGCAAAACGACCTCACTCAGCAGAAAAGATTTTATGAGAGCAACCTCAAAACTCAAGAGGAGGTGTCCAATGGGCTTAGCATTACCATCAATACTTTGAGAGGCGAGAATCGCAAGCTGCTAGAGCAAGTTGTTGAGCTGACAAATGATCAACATAATGGCTGGACCAAGGAGAAAAAAAGAATTGAGGGTGTGTCCTTCATAAAAGGTTTCAGAAACTATGCCTCAGTCTTTTTAGCTCAAGACCCCGACTATGACTTCTCAAAGTTTGGCGATGAAACCGTACAATGGATTACCAAATTCAAAGTTGATGAAGCTGCTGAGATTAGAGCTAAGAGGATATTTCTTGGACTTGAAAAGGCGTCTCCTATGCCTGGTGGCGAGGAAGAGGACGCGTCCTCTGAAGACGCATCTCCTGAAAAAGAGGAAGACCTGACTCAAGGCCAATGAGATAGCACTTCTAAGATTGGTGATGTTGTAGGGGATTTGACTGGCCAAACTTCCAAGGCTGACCACGTTCCACAAAACATCCCTTCTCCTACTCCTGATCAAGCTCAAGACGCGTCCTGAAGCTTACGTAACCTTTAAGTCGTTTTTAACATTATGAGGTGCAGGCCCTCCTTTGATGCCTTGCAAATTGTAACTTAACTGTGCTCTCTTTTGATAACTTTACAAGGGTTTATTCCCTTGGAAACTTGATTTAACTTTCATCATATTTATGCTTGTCTTGTTTAATTGCCTTGACTATTTGCATTCCATTTTTACTTCTTCCTGAAAATGCATCTTGTTTGTACTTGTAATTTTTACCTGGCAGTGTTGCATGCTTTATTTGTAAATCATGGTAAGGGTGCGTCCTCCCTAAGAAAACTGTTTAGGACGCGTATAACAAGTATGTTTTCATAACCTTCATTAAGGCGCGCCTTTCCATGATATTGCTCCCTCTATCAATTGGTATAGGTCGCGTCTTCATTAAGCAGAATTTAAACACTTAGTAATCTCTAAATAATCGAAACAAAACTTCAAAATTCTTGATAAATTCTTGAAAAATTCTTCATAAATAATGCGCTCCGGTGTGAAATCCACACTGGTCCCAAGGCTAATGCTCTTTGGGGAAATAAAAGTCATTAAAAACATCTCAAATACTCAAGGAAAGGTGTACATGCACTACCCCCTAGACTAGGAGGAATTTTATTTCTTCTAGTTTACTTAGATATACGATATAGGGGGTACACAACCACTCCTTATTGATAGTACTTCTTCAAATGTTCCACATTTCATGCCCTTGGTATAGGATTGCCACCTAAATCTTCCAAGTGAAAAGTTCCTTCCCAAAGCACAGACTTGATCCTGTAAGGTCCTTCCCAGTTGGCTCCAAAGACCCCATGACTGGCAATTCTGGTATGAGGCATCACCCTTCGTAGCACGAGATCACCAACCTTGAGACGACATACCCTTATTCTTCGATCATAAAACCTGGCCACTCTTTTTGATATGCAGCTAACCGTAAAGATGATATTGCACGTGTCTCTTCCAAAAAATCAAGATGAAGCCGTTGGTTGACCTCATTAGACTCCTTGTCATAATGATCCCTTCTAAATGACCCAGATCCAACCTCCACAGGAACCATTGCTTCAAAGCCATAAGATAACATAAATGGAGATTCCCCAGTAGTAGACCTTGGTGTGGTATTGTAGGACCACAACACCATAGGAAGCTCCTCAAGCCAGTTACCTTTACTTTCCTCCAACTTGGTCTTCAGGGTGTGTTTGATTATCTTGTTGATAGCTTCAGTCTGCCCATTGCTCTGAGGATGATAGACTGCTGCAAAATCTTTCTTAATCTTCAAGTCTTCACACAACTTTTTTAGCTCCTTGCTATCAAACTGCTTCCCATTGTTCGATATGAGCTTGTAAGGAATTCCAAACCTACACACAGTGGAGTTAAAAACAAAATCCTTGATTTTCTTTGCTGTTATCTTTGCCAAGGGCATAGACTCCGCCCACTTGGTAAAATAATCCACAGCCATAACAGCATACTTGACACCCCCTTTGGTCGTAGGAAGCTCTCCAATGAGATCAATCCCCCACATAGAAAAAGGCCAAGGGCTCATCATTGAGGTTAATGTCGTAGCAGGAATGGATGAGTAGTTTGCAAAGCGTTGGCACTGATCGTATGCTCTTGTAAACTTCATAGCATCGTCCTTTAAGGTTGGCCAGTAATATCCCTGTCGTAACACCTTCATGGCAAGAGAACTACCCCCCGAGTGATTGCCACATATTCTTTCATGTACCTCTCTCAAGACGTAGTTGCACTCATCTCCATTAATGTGCCTCAACAAGGGTTGATTAAAACCTCTTCGGTATAATACCGCATCATACTCCACATATCTCGCATCTTGATATTTTAAACGTCTGGCCTCCCCTTTATCATCGGGTAAAATTCCTTTTTGTATATACTCCTGGATGGGAGTCATCCAGGTTGTTACTGGTACTTGATCTACAACCATCAGCTCTACCTCAGGAATACTTGGAATCTCCTGAATCTCAAATGGAATTTCCCCCAGCAATACTGTGTCCCTTTGGGAACCCAACCTGGCCAAAGCATTCACTTTAGAGTTATCTTCACGAGGAACTCCTTCAAGTCTGACTATACTGAACCGCTGAATCAAACGACGAACACTCATCATGTATGCCTCTGTCTTTGGTCCTCTAGTTTGGAACCCTCCTTCAACCTGTTGAATGACCAACTTAGAATCACTGAACACCACTAAATTTCTCACCTTCATTTCCAAATATAACTTCAAACCATTAATCAGCGCCTCATACTCCGCTTCATTATTGGTTACCACAAATTTGAAATTAATAGCACTCATAAGCAAGTGACCTTCGGGAGATGTCAAAATAATTTCGGCACCTGCTCCATCATTGTTAAATGCTCCATCCACATACATAGTGCACCAGGGGGAAGGATACTCTTCCTTCAAAGGGCTAGTCTCTTGTTCATGAGAGCTAGGATTTGCCAAGATGATTTCTCGTCCCATGCTTTCATCTTCAAACTCCAAAATAAAGTCAGCCAGGGCTTGCCCTTTGATCGCCATTCGAGAAGTATATTCCAAATCGAATTGTCCCAATTCAATTTCCCACTTCAACATTCTACCTGAAGCCTCTGGTTTATGTAAAATATGTCTCATGGGGTAAGAAGTCTGAATTTCAATCTTATGAGCCTGAAAGTAAGGACGTAGCTTTCGTGCAGCCAGGACCAAAGCATACACCAGCTTCTCCATGCTAGTATATTGAGTTTCTGCATCCAACAACCTTTTACTCACATAGTAGATCGAAGATTGCAAACTGTCCTCCTCTCGTACCAAGACAACACTAATGGAATAATCAGAGATAACCATATACAAAATCAACACTTCACCATCAACAAGCTTGGCCAAGAGTGGGAGCTTACCCAATTGCTCTTTGATTTTTCGAAAAGCATCTTCGCATTCATGAGTCCACATAAAATCATTTTCAACCCCCTAATGGGTTTAAAAAACTCTTTGCAACGATCGGAAGATTTTGAGACAAAACGATTCAAGGCTGCAATCCGTCCACAAAGACTTTGAACCTGCTTCACACTAGTAGGGGGCTTCATTTCGAGGAGTGCCTTAATTTTTTCTGGATTAGCCTCAATCCCTCTATGATTCACAATAAATCCTAAAAACTTCCCCGACTCAACACCAAAGACACATTTTTGTGGATTTAACTTCATCATGTACCTCCTCATAATACCAAACGTCTCTTCCAAGTGCCTTACATGGTCTTTTGCTTCTTTGGACTTGACAAGCATATCATCCACGTACACCTCCATGGTCTTGCCAATATGTTCTTTGAACATCATATTCACCAACCTTTGATAAGTTGCCCCTGCATTGATGAGACTAAAGGGCATGCCAATATAGCAATACAATCCCCTGTCAGTAATAAACGAGGAATGCTCCTAGTCTGGTCCATACATGGGAATTTGATTATACCCTGAGTAGGCATCCATAAAGCTTAAGAGAGCATGTCTAGCCGTAGTATCCACCAACTGATCAATTCGAGGAAGTGGGAAACTATCCTTTGGGTAAGCTTTGTTCAAATCTGTGAAATCCACACAAGTTCTCCATTTTTCATTAGGCTTCTTTACCAGTACTGGATTTTCCAACCACTCAGGGTAGAACGACTCCTTGATCAATCCCACATCCAAGAGTCTGTCAACCTCTTCCATCAAAGCTACTGCCCTCTCACCACTGATAGCACGCCGCTTCTGACGCATCCCCTTCTTATTATGATATATGTTTAGATGATGACACATGACGTTGGGATCAATCCCTATCATATCAGCATGACTCCAAGCGAACACATCCAAATTAGTCATAAGGAAATTAGTTAGGTTTTCTCTCAACTCATTGTTTAGCTGTGACCCAATCTTAAGAATTTTACTAGGATCTTCTGTGTCTACCAGGATCGAGATCGTGTCTTCAGCAGGGCCTGTCTTCTCATTTGGGATAGGAATTCTTGGATCAAGATCAAAAAGGCGAGGGTCTTCCATAGGCACCTCACCCCTTGAGGGCGCGTCCTCCATAAGCTCCCCCTTCCTTGAGGGCACGTCTTCAATAAGCTCTTCCTCCCATGAGGGCGCGCCCTTTAGGGTGGGATTGCCTTCCAAATTCTCCTGATGCTTCTCTTGGGTATTTATAGAAATTGATTCTTCCCAATCTTTTGTGGACACATCATCCACAATCCCGTCCCGGAGTTCATCAATTAGAGGGGGCGTCTCCAACAACAACATCTGAGGGCGCGCCCTCCATAGAGGGACGTCATCTTCTGGTTCTTGGCATGTGTAATGAGCATGAATCTCCCCCTTGGCATTTTTGAGCATCCCCTGGGCATCCTCCTGAGGAAGGGCGCGCCCTCCTAGTCCATTGCGACGGAAACCCTTGACAGTTCTGTGGTAGCACTCCCTTGAGTCATACTGTGACCCTCGAACTACACCGATCCCGTTAGGAGTAGGGAACTTCATTGTCAAATCATAAATTGAAGTGACTACTTTTATTTCCTTCAGCAAGGGTCTTCCTACTAGGGCATTGTGGGCAGATTTTTGATCCAACACCATAAATTCTACCATTTGAGTCACAGATAAGGGTCCTTCACCAAGCGTGACTGGAAGCTTAATCGTACCCATAACTCTGACAGCCTCTCCTGTGAAACCATAGATCCAAGCATCCTCACTGACAATATCCTTATCAGGCAAGCCCAATTTCTCGTAGGTGTTGTAATAAAGGATATTCACCGAACTTCCATTGTCCACAAAGACTCGATGCACGTTCATAGGACCTATTTGAATGGAAACCACCAGTGCGTCATTATGGGGGTGATGTACCCATCTTGCATCCTCCTATGTGAAGGTGATATCTACTGATTCCCCCTTGAACAACTTGGAGGGCTTGAGTTCCAAGCTGTTCACACTAGTTAAGGGCTTATGACGTGCCTCCCTAGCATACCTTTCCAGTGCGTTGTTACTGTCATTACCAAGATGGTGCCCGCCAAAGATGGTGTGAATGCTTCCAGCCCGGGTAAAATGAACATCCTTAGAACTATCATCATTGTCTCTGTCTGGAGCACGATCTCTTTCCATCCTCCTATCAGGTTCATCTTTATGTTTCTTTACCTCTTTAATAATCCAATCAATCAGGTATCCTGCCTTGATCAATTCTTCGATTTCTTCTTTTAACTGACGACACTCATGAGTGTTATGTCCGTCACACTCATGGTATGTACAATTCTTCTTCTTATCTCTGTTCTGCCACGAAGATAAATGTGTGGGCTTCATAAATAAGCCCTTATCCTTGTGTACTTTGAAGATATGTTCGACAGAGGCCGCCAGCGTATAGCTCTCTGTTTGATACCTGTTCAATCTGTCGTAATTCGGTGGAGTCCAACCTCTTCTAGCATTAGCAACATCCACCTTGTTTGGGCTATATCCTCTCCTCCTATAATCGGAGCTCGGAGACCTATCTTTTCTTTTAGAACCCTTCCCCTTCCCTTGGGGGTCGGACTTTTTGTTATAAGCCAGAGAATGTTCCACGATCTTGAAGTATTCAGCCTACGAAAAGAGGTCTGCCAGAGTTGTTAGGTCCTTCCCTTGGAGGTGTTTCCAGAAATCAGTTATGACTTGAAGTCCTACAATCAAGAAACTTTTGAGTGACTCATCTGTTGCTCCTCTAACCATGGTAGACTCAGCATTGAACCTCTTGAAGTACGATTGCAAGCTTTCTCCTTCCAAGACGATCCTTCAACCTGTTCAAGTGTTGTTCTTGGTCTCGATGGATTTCGTCAGCCCTTCGAACCTCACTCTCGGACCGCCCTGATCTATGAGGGTGTGGGGATAGACGTCGTTCCCCCCTAGGTCGATCCTGACTATCCGTCTCCTCATCAGGAAGTTCAACAATAGGGACTCCATCTTCTTGATATTCTAACCTTCTTGGGGTAACATTCTGAAACCTCCCAGCATGAGATATGTCGCCCCCCTGACCTGTGGTGCCTCTACATGTACGATGATGATTGTGGGGTTGTCGCCTGACCCGACCCCTTCCTTCACTTCTTTCGACCGTATACAACCTTGCTTCGAAGCCATTCAAGGCATCACCCATGCGATAGAGCTGCTCCAATAGATCTGAGTTACTTATGAGCACCGGTGGTTGTCCCCCGATGATAGGCGTTCCATAAGCAGGATTTGGAACACTCCGGGGAACGTATTATTCATGGCGAGCGTGGTCACGCCCTTCACTGTCGTCTGAACCGACCTCATCCATAGGACGTTCGTTGCGATTGTGTGAGATCTTTTCCTCCAAAGACTGGGATCTTAATTAGCAGCCCTCCTTCTAGCGCCAATTTGTTAACGGAGGAATTTGGTATTAACAAAGTTCGAGGTTTGTTGCCGGAATCAAGATCTACAACGGTGGTCCTTAGGTGGTGAATTCACCGGAGTATGGTGGTTGTGTTTAATTGGTGACTGAGATTGCTTAGGGTTTATGTTGGCTGCCTCAGATCTCTTAACTTTCGACCCCTCACAATGTGCCTACGTACCCCTTTATATAGGGGATCAAGCCAACGTAGTTCTTGGGGAGGAAGTTTCCTCCATGGGCTTGGTCTCTGATCTTCAAGGCCCAGTCGAAGTCTTCCACCGCCTTCCTTACTTAGACGTAGGACTCTTCTATATCTTTCCATACTTGAACGTAGGACTTCCATATCTTTCCATACTTAGAGTTTAGCTCACTTTAGGAATGTCTAACGATAAGGCCTAGTCACAAAGGCCCAAGGCTTATCTATGACATCAGGACTTCATGGATAAGGAAACTTTCCCCGTCGAGGACTAGTCCTATCCATTACCAACTATTTTCTTAATTCATAGACATAGGTATAGCCATGACTTACCTTAAATGCTAGACGCATCCATGTTCCCCGAATGAGAAGCACCCACCAGATAGCAGGACAAGTGATCCCAAGTGTTTGGGTGCAAAATGCAGGATTACTCCAAAGTTCCCCAATGAGGACGCGCCCATTGAGTACAGGAACAGAGCTCCCAAAGCACACACCAAGGTTCACCTCATATCCTCAATGAGGACGCGCCCATTGAATACGGGAGGAGGCCTTCAATCATCAGGTAAACTCCTGAAAACCTTCAGCCACAAACATCCCCCTCCTAGGGCACATCCTAGGAGGGAATTCTTCAATATCTTGCCAATACCAAGTCAAGGGAACCATCCTTCATCACTAAGTTGCCACTTCAAACCAAGAGGACGTGCCCTCAAGAGGTGGATGGCCTACAGGGCGCGCCCTTGTCCCCATGAGGACAAGCCCTAAGTCTTCTTTGCATCAATCTTATGTCAACGAAGTCATCATTCTGTCAAGTCTTTCATTCATGCAGAGTTGTCAATCCATATTAAACCTAGCCCTAATTACATTTTACATCCCAATTGAATCTTACTCGACCCGAACCTAACCTAGAAACCCGTTATCAAATTTTGGCTATAACATACGTATAATTATATACTAATATATTATTAATTTTGCATTGACACGGATTTCACCAAGTCATGGAAGTATCCTTTAGTTATCTTAAAATTTATATTTAAAATAGTAAAAAAAATTACATTCTACATCATTTTTTAAAGATTCGCAAGTTTCTGTTGTTTGCTGAATATAAATAGATTGCTAGGATAATGGTTCTTTCTTTTTTTAAAGTTTTTATATTAATTTGATGTATATATGTTTATTGTTGTTTCAATCTTCGATTTTATGAAGAATGGTATGTTAGTAACTTGGTATTAAAAAAATCCTATGTTGATTTAAATAAGATTGGCTCAATCTATTTTTCTAATTTTCTAGAATTTTTGAATTTGAAATATTAATAAATCAAAAAAAAAATTATTTAACCTATTAGAATTAGAATATGTGTTAGAATTTATTGAAGAGAAGAATTCAAATTTATAGAGAAGACGTATAAATAAAAGTTTGATTTGAAGGAGAATAGGTGTTAGAATTTATAAATGAGAATAATTCGAATTAATAGGGAAGACATAAAATTAAAAATTCTATTTAAAGTAGAACATGTGTTCAAATTTATAGAGGAGAAGAGTTCGAATATATAAGAAATACTTGCTAAAAGTTCTATCAAAAGTAGAATAGGCATTTGTAAGACATAATTAAAAGTTATATTGGACGTAGAATATGTGTTCGAATTTATAAAAGAAAATAGTTCGAATTTATCGAGACTTTATAGGTTAGACATATAATTAAAAGTTTTATGGGGAGTAGAATAGATTTTCGAATTTAAAGAGTACAAGAATTCAAATTTATAAGAAATACATATTAAAAAAAAAGTTAAATTGGAAGTTGTCAGGAAATGCAGAGTATTAGTAGGAGAAGTACTAGTATTACTATAGGGGGGTACTATGGTCTTTTCAGTATTGTTTTAAGCTAGTAGTATAAATAGACCAGCAAGTATTGTATTTGATTATATGATTTGAAATATTAACAGAAAATGGAAACCAGTTTCCACCAACTATTTCTCTCTCTAGTTTTCTGATCTCTCTCTCTCTCTCTCTCTCTCTCTCTCTCTGAATTCTACATCTCTCTAGGGTTATTCTCTCTCTAAATTATATCATTTCTTATGTGATTCTCTGCAAACCTAGTCTTAATCTCTTGTTATCTTACTTGTTTTACTGCTCTAAACATACAAAAACACACAAAAACATACAAAAACTAGAAAATTACTTTGTCAAGGCATGACAAATTGGTACCAGACCTTCAGTATTTGATCTATACTTGCTTCTACTGTGTTCTACATCTCAATCCGAGTAGATCAAGCCTACATATGCAGTAATCGCAATCACAAGTCTGGAGATTTACTCATTTCATTTCAAGTGTACTGTTCTATAACTGAATTCTCAGGTCTGTTGATTTACTGTTATATTTAGTTAGTTTTGAAATTGTTAAGCTGTTTTAGAGCTCGTTTACTTGCTAGTAGTTGAATTCAACTGAGTTTATTGGAGAAAAGTACAAAAATAGCAAGTTTACTACTGTTTTGGTGTGATTTTAGTATTAAACTCTGTTTTAGTTTGTGTACTGCTGGTATTGTGATTGATTGCTGAATTGCTGGTAGATCTGTGGTTGATTGTTGAGATTTTGGTTGAATTGTGGTTTTGAGAAGTGATTGTGATTGTGTTTAGTGAATTGGAGTAATTGTTAAGGCTGGTGTGAACTTTGTGAAGAATCAGTTATCGCCTACTAGGTGTTTGATAAATTGCTTGACAGAATGAGTTATTACTGGAGTAGTGACTTGTCAGAGAGTTCTCATCAAGGAACTCTGAGTATGTTACAACAGGATTTGCAAGGACATATGGCTGGAACTGATGAAAAGATCAGTAAGTTGCAAGAACAGATTAAGAAGCTGGTGATAGGGTTGAACAAGAAGAATACCACTAGATACAATGAACCTTTCATTGGAAGAGTAGAAGATGAAGAGTATAAAGAGAATGTATCTCCTGGTTTTAATGATAGAGGGTTGTTTAAGAACCCTAGGCATGCTGCCTATGAAAGACAGAGGGTGTTACCTACTACAGTAAATGAAGACGAGGACCTAAGGGGTTCAGGCTGGAATAGAGACCAATACAATGACAATCAAAGTTTGAAAAATCTGAAGATATCCTTCCATGTCTTTAAAGAAGGAAGTGATTCTATGGAGTGACTAAGGGATTGTGAAGAGTATTTCAATATATATGAGGTTGCAGATAGAAGGAGAGCTGCTATTGCAGCTATGTACTTGACTAGAGTGCCTAGATCTTGGTATAAGTCTTTCATGATTGGAAGGGAAGGGGTGAATTGGCTCCGGTTCTCAGAGGCATTTATAGCTAGGTGATATGGCTAAAAATAACCCTAGAAATATAATTACTGACGTATTAATTAGACCTAGATTGGTCCAAGAATTAAGTCCAATTAATGAGGCCCCGAAACCCTAATTATTTATTAATTTAATAATTAATAAAAAGAGAAAATTTACAGCTCATCCAAAGAGTCCAAGGTGTGCCAACTTCATCAAAAAGTAGCCTCCAAGGCATATAAACCTAATAGGAGTCAGCCTCCTACAAAATAGGATTCACAATCCTGATCTAAGAAGGTGACTTGGCCCCCAAGTCACCTAATTCTACTCTAAATGATGGGCTCCTGACGCCTATATAAAGGACCTGATCCTTCAATCAGAACTACGTTCTTGGCTTGATTCTCAATTACGAATTGAGATACGTAGGCATCTTGTGAGGACCGATTTAGTCACGAAACACGAGAACAACCATTAAAGTTCGAAGCTCTCTAACCCTAGCATTAAATTCGCAAGCACAGTTTTTATTCCACAACATTTGGCGCCATCTGTGGGAAGACAATATCAACCATGGCAAACACATGAAGAACGACTCAAGAAACTCAGACTTTTGAAGGACTTCCTCTTACCTCTGAAACAGAGGCTCATGGAAGCCAACCGCCGCCAACTACTGGCACTCAAGGGGGGAATATCCCCCTCACCACTACTCAAGGACCAGAAATCCCAATTTCGGTTGAAGGGACGAATCCCCTGCAAATGGTTGTTCATGGACCTAACCCACAAGAGACCACTCTCCATCAGCCAATCACAACTTCTCCACTGCTCATGAATGCACCACGCAATCTTCAACTTCACACCACGGATCTTCCCCAATATGCGACTCAAACTTTAGGGATGCCGCCCTATGGTATGCCACCTCGACCCACGGTGGGCAGCAGTGGTATTAATTAGACCTACCACGAAGCATATGTGCCTCCTTATATTCAAGGTTTGGGACCCCAAAATCAGCAAACTCAAACTAGACAAACCCCCTTGGTTCAAGACTACTCAGGTTCTTATACTGAGGAAGAGAGCTATTCAACTGGAGAAGAGAGGGATGTTGCTCCAAGGAGGAGATGTTCTTCCCAAACAAATCGGGAACAACCCCAAACCACTAAGGAAAAGATTGTGGCCCATGAGGCAGATGTTGCAAGACTCAAGAAAATACTGGCAGAAGAGGATGCTGCAAAATCTCAAATCCAGGCAACTGGAAGAGTCCCAGTGATCAATTTAAATCTTGCACCAAGAGGAACCAAGAGGGCTGAAGCCCCAAAGGGTGATCCTACTGTGTTGTTACCCTTAGGAGATCCTGATGATCCCACACCACCTTTCACTCAGGATATTATGAAAGCTAACATATCTAGAAAATTTAAGATGCCAACAATCAAAGCTTATGATGGAACAGGAGATCCCGCAAATCATGTAAGAACTTTCTCTAATGCACTGTTGTTACAGCCTACCAACGATGCAGTCAAATGCAGAGCGTTTCCACAAACCCTGGCGGGCATGGCTCAACGTTGGTACAGTCGTCTCCCTCCCAATTCTATTGGGTCTTTTAAGGAACTGAGCAAGGCGTTTATCAATCAGTTTGTCAGTGGAAGGGTGCATGAGAAGAGTTCTGCATCTCTAATGAGCATTCAACAGGGTAAGAATGAATCCTTGAGGGAATACATAAATCGATTCACTAGGGAGGCTATGAAAGTCCCGGACTTGGAGGACAAATTAGCTATGATAGCCCTGCAACAAGAAACTACTGATGATCACTTCAAGAGATCCTTGGCAAAACATCCACCCGAAAGCATGTTGAAGCTCCAAGATAGAGCCGGAAAGTATATCAAGGCCGAGGAAAGTATGAAGAAATATGAACCCACTGTTGAGGGAAGTGAAAACGGAAAAAAGAGAAAGGAGACTCAAGAGTATGACGCTAGGGACAAATATCCCAGGACAACAAAGGATTCTGACTCTCCACCTAAAAAGAACAACTTTGGACCCAGGTTCAATGAGTATGCAAGGTTGAACACCTCAAGAAGTCAAATTCTGATGGATATTGAGAAGGAATAAGATCTTCGATGGCCAAAGCCACTAAGATCCGACTTGGAGAAGCGAAACAAGAATCAATTCTGCCGTTTCCATAAAGAAGTTGGTCATGACACCGACGATTGTAGACAACTGAAAGATGAGATCGAGTTCTTAATCTGAAGAGGAAAAATCGATAAGTTCACTAAGGATGGGAATCGAGGAAATCAACAAGGAAACTATGAAAGGAAAGACTATGATAGGAGGGACAACGACCAAGAGTGTAATCCTAAGCCCCGAGGGCCTGTCATCAACATGATATTTGGAGGACCGACTACTGCTGGATCCTCCCGAAACTCAAGGAAAGCTTATGCCCGAGAGGTAATGACTGTTGTAGGAGAAGCACCGAAACGTGCCAAGACAGAAGTGGCTATTAGCTTTGATGATTCTGATCTTGAAGGGGTGAAGTTCCCCCATGACGACCCGTTGGTCATTATACCTGTAGTAGGCAACTCTAAAACTAAGAGGGTTCTGGTAGATAATGGAGCTTCCGTGGACATCTTGTTCCATGACGCCTTCATCAAGATGGGATATACCGATTCACAACTGACTCCTTCAAACATGCCCATATATGGGTTCAATGGGGTTGAATCTAAAGTATAGGGAACTATTCAGCTCCCTATGACAATAGGGCAAGGTTCACAAACAGCAACTCAAATACTGAACTTCTTGGTGATAAAGGCAACCTCGACTTATAATGCAATCCTTGGGAGGACATGCCTTCATGCATTCAAGGTTGTTGCCTCAACTTACCATTTGAAAATCAAGTTCCCAACAAGGAACGGGGTTGGTGAAGAACAAGGAGATCAAAAGATGGCTAGGAGTTGCTATGTAGCCGCGTTAAGGCCTCATGGAGTCGGGGGGGGGGGGGGAGGTTCTCCCAATCGAGGTTATGGAATCAAAAGACGATAAAGAAAGAAGGGGAAAGCCAACTGAGGATCTAATTCCTATTCCCCTAATCCCGGGAGAACTAGACAAAGTCACTTATATTGGAGCATTATTGCCTGAACCCTTGAAGGGACTGAGGTGCCAAGAACTTGGCATGCCTCAAATTTGAAAGTTTATTATGTTTAAGTGTTTCCTTAAGGGATCCACTAATAGTACAAGTAGCAATAAGGTCGCCGAAACCATTCTGAGCTCTTAATCTCTTAGTAGGAAGTAGAGTACTATGTAAGGGTCAAACCCTCTTTTTAAAAGAAAGTATTTAAATTCTTTTTCACTATTTTATTACTTATCTTTGATTGAGTATTTCCTTATTGTTTTACTAAAGAACAAGTTGTACCAATAACACTTGATCAAAGTGCCAGCCCATTCAAGAGGCCAAGTACTAGGAATTGCCTTACAAAAGATAAGCTAAATAAATATAAGTGAATGCAAGAATGATGAAACAGAATATGCATAAATAAGTTGCATAAACCCCGAAGAAGAAGTATCGAAAAAATAAGACTACAAGATATAATATAAATAGCATGCATGGATAGAAGAACCCGAAGGATCAAAGAGTTATGTTACAAGCATCAAATAAAGTCCTAAAGTCCATGAAAGGACCCTGAATAAAAGCAAGATATAGAGAGCCACACAGGGCCAATAAAATCTACTCTAAGTCATCAGACGGGTCCTTGTCAAGGACAAGGGCATCCCTACGAGGGGCATCTAAGTCCTCTATGAAGTCATCAGTAGGCTCGGACTCCTCCATTGGCAAGAAGAAGTATCAGAAGTATGCCAAAAAGGCAAGCTGCCTCGAAATAGGTGATCCTATATAACATGAAATTAAGACTCGAATCTTAGTTTTGAAAATTTTGGATCCTAGTCTTGAAGACCTCAACTTAATTGAATGCTTGAGTTTGTCCTATCTAGATCCCCAATTTAGATTAAAAAGTCATGAAGACCACGATTCTTAAAATCGGAAGATCAATTGTAGTCCTAAAAACCTCAAGCTCAACTAAAAACCTAAAGAGGCATATTGGAAGAAGGTTAATATATGGATTGAAACCCCTGAAAATTTGAGGAAGTAGAGCTCCGAACGAGCTTCGATTCGATATACTGGAAGCTCAAATTAAAGAAACGAGTGAAACGTTATGTCTGTCTTCGTTCATGAAGACCTCTCGATGTGAAAATTAAGGTGTTAGGCCTCAAATCAGGTCTTCTACCTATAATCCACATTTGGCATTGTTGAAACCTCAAACGAGGTCGAAGGGCCACGACCTCAAACCATGTCGATTTTTTCGACCTAGAAGCCAAAATGGTCGAAAATTCGAGCTCAAATGAGACCCATCTTCGACCTCAAACGAGGTCGAAGGGCAACGACCTCAATCCAGGTCGATTTGTTTGACCTGGAGCCAAAATGAGACTCACCTTCGACCTCAAACGAGGTCGAAGGGCAATGACCTCAATCCAGGTCGTTCCTATTCGACCCGAAAACAAAAATTTGAGCCCTCATTGAAACCTCAAATGAGGTCTAAGGTGTTAGAACTCAAGTTAGCTCTTGTAAGACACGTTTGGCGTTGTTGAAACCTCAAACGAGGTCTAAGGTGTTAGAACTCAAGTTAGTTCTTGTATCTGTAAGCCACGTTTGGCGTTGTTGAAACCTCAAATGAGGTCTAAGGTGTTAGAACTCAAGTTAGTTCTTGTATTTGTAAGCCACGTTTGGCATTGTTGAAACCTCAAACGAGGTCGAAGGGCCACGACCTCAAGCCAGGTCGATTTGTTCGACCTAGAAGCCAAAATGGCCAAGAATTCGAGCTCGAACGAAGCCCCTCTTCCACCTCACGAGGTCGAATGTTCACGACCTCAAACCTAGGTCGTTTTGTTCGACCTGGAACCAAAATGAGGTCGAAAATACCTCAAAATGAGGTCGAATGTTCACGACCTCAAACCCAGGTTGTTTTGTTCGACCCGGAACCAAAATGAGGTCGAAAATATCTCAAAAAAAATTGGGTACAATAAATATTATTGTAATATTTATTTATTCAAAAAAAAGAGGAAAAAATCGAGTCTTTTTCTACCTCAATTCAGGTCATGAGCCTTCGACCTCGAAGCCGAAAGGCCCTATTTTCGAACTCAAACGAGATCGAAATAATTTAAAAAATTGGGTAAAATAAATATTATTGTAATATTTATTTATTCAAAAAAAGAGGAAAAATCGAGTCTTTTTCGACCTCAATTCAGGTCATGAGCCTTCGACTTCGAAGCCGAAAGGACCTATTTTCGAACTTAAACGAGATCGAAATAATTTTAAAAAAATTGGGTAAAATAAATATTATTATTCAATAAAAATATTTGAAAAAACAAATTATTATTTCGAAATCGACCTCAAAATGAGGTCCTCAAAATGAGGAATTTCTGTTCGACCTCAACCCAAAATGAACAATTCTACGACCTGGAATGAAGCCGACTAAACTGCCAAAGTGCAGTTTAGTACCCCAAGTTCTGGATAGTTGACAAATTCTTCCCCGAAGTTTAGAAACTGACATATTCTCCACTGAAGTTTAGAAACTGACAGATTCTCCACTAAAGTTTAGAAGCTGACAGATTAATCCCTGAACTTTACAAACTGACAGATTTTCCACTGAAGTTTCAAATATGACAGATTAACCCATGAGCTTTGGAAAATTAAGAATTATACCTTAAAAAATTATGAAAAGATGTCTATAATTTTGAAATACTTGCAAAAAATATATTTATTTGCAAAAATTATTAAAAAATACCTGTGGGTACATGAAAATTTCTTAAATATTAAGAATAATTATTAAAAATACCTATGGGTACGTGGAAATTCCTTAAATATTAGGAATAATTATTAAAAATAAACGTGGATACCTGAAAATTCCTTAAATATTAGGAATAATTATTGAAAATACATGTGGTTACATGGAAATTCCTTAAATATTAGGAATAATTATTAAAAATACACGTGGGTACATGAAAATTCCTTAAATATTAGGAATAATTATTAAAAATACCTGTGGGTACATGAAAATTCCTTAAATATTAGGAATAATTATTAAAAATACCCGTGGGTACATCGAAATTCCTTAAATATAAGGAATAATTATTAAAAATACCTGTGGGTACATGAAAATTCTTTAAAGATTAGGAATAATTATTAAAAATACATGTGGGTACATGAAAATTCCTAAAATAGTAGGGATGATTATTAAAAATACATGTGTGTACAAAAAACAATTCCTGAAATATTAGAAAAAATACAAGAGAAATTATTTAAATATTTCCTTGGTAAGAAGGGCAATAATTTATGTAGATAATACGTAAAAAGCCCCGTAGTTGCCTAAGAAAGGCGCAAATAAAGGATCGTTTTCCCCAATTTTTTTGAAATTAAGACATTCTTTTTTAGAATGACCATGAAATTTAGACAATATAAACCGTTAAAGGTTCATATAAATGTCAAATTACCCTCGAATAAGGCAACAATCGTTGTAAATGTGTAGGTCGCTCCACACTTTGCAATAAGACGATACTTGTGAAACACTAGTGTAAATAAAGTCCTAGGTAAAGGATAAAAAAGACCCTGAATCTCGAAAAAGGTCAATATAATTTCTACGAAAGCTTGAAAAGTTTTCCTAGAAATTGGGGGACAAATGATATGGGCTAAAAATAACCCTAGAAATATAATTAATGACGTATTAATTAGACCTAGATTGGTTCAAGAATTAAGCCCAATTAATGAGGCCCCGAAACCCTAATTATTTATTAATTTCGTAATTAATAAAAAGGGAAAATTTACAGCTCATCAAAAGCGTCCAAAGTGTGCCAACTTCATCAAAAAGTAGCCTCCAAGGCATACAAACCTAATAGGAGTCAGCCTCCTACAAAATAGGATTCACAATCCTAATCTAAGAAGGTGACTTGGCCCCCAAGTCATCTAATTCTACTCTAAATGATGGGCTCTTGACACCTATATAAAGGACATGATCCTTCAATCGGAACTACGTTCTTGGCTTGATTCTCAATTACGAATTGAGATACGTAGGCATCTTGTGAGGACCGATTTAGTCACGAAACACGAGAACAACCACTAAAGCTCGAAGCTCTCTAACCCTAGCATTAAATTCACAAACACGGTTTTTATTCCATAACACTAGGTTTGGGGAACTTGACACTGACTTGGTGTTTGAGAAGTTCAAGAAGCTGCAACAAACAAAGATAGTTGAAGAGTATTATGATGAGTTTGAGAAATGTAGAGGTCAACTCCTAAAGAAGATTCCCAGCCTAACTCAAGAATATTTCTTGGAAAATTTTATTGGAGGATTACATGGAGATATCAGAGGTATGATAAGATTGCTGGAACCCCACTCATTAGCTCAAGCCTTAAAGTTGGCAAGATATTATGAGCAGAGCCGCAGTGGTCAACTAAAAAAGCTTAATCACTCTGGAAGAAATTACAAGGGTGCTACAGGAGTTCAAGGAACTGTAAAGGCTGTAACCTCCACTGCCAGTGGAACAAATGTTGGTCAAGGTTCCTTACTGATACCTGGAAAAGTGACAGAGATGATGAATTCCAAGCCTAAGCCTCTAACCTTTATACAGAGGGAGGAACAGAGACAGAAGGGGTTATGTTACTACTGTGATGAGAAATTCTTTAAAGGACATGAGTGCAAGAAGCCTCAAAATTTCCTCATGGTTGCTGATATAGAGGCAGAAGTAGAATTGTATGAACAGGAGCCCAAATATGATACTTATCCTGAGGAAGGTGATGATGATTTTTTAGAAGAGGGAATTGCTTTATCTTCTCTGAGTTTGAAAGGAGGCAAGTTGAAGCAACCTTTACATTACAAAGGTATGTTTCATAACAAAGTTGTTAAACTTTTAATAGACATTGGTAGTACTATGAACTTGGTAAGTCACAAGCTTAGTGAAGAATTGGAGTTATTTACATTGGAACAAGAGCCTATAGTGATTCAATTTCCTCTTGGAGATAGCATGGATTATACTACTATATGCAAGGATTTTACCTGGAAACTGGATGGAATAGTTTTCAAGACTGAAGTGGGAATAGTGAGCTTGCAAGAGTGGGATATCATATTGGGGGTGCAATGGCTATCACAATTAGGTAATGTACATTGTAACTATGACACTAAGGTTATGCAAATAACTAGACAAGGACAGAAGTTGGAGTTCAGTCCTGGTACCAATTTGAAAAAATCAAATTCTGGTCAGTTATACAGAGGATTCAGAGGTGAATGACATCATTACAGAGGCTGCCATAGACAAGTGTGGACCAAAACAGTACTATCTTCATCAAGGTCTCTTGCAATACCAAAGCAAGTGGGTAGTGGGATGTCATGGTGACCTTAGGCTACAAGTTTTTAAGGAGCTGCATAGCAAAGGGGTGGGTGGTCATTCTGGCATAAAAGCAACTATTAAAAGGATAGGAGAGTATTTCTTCTGGTCTACTTTTAAGCAAGATGTTGGAAGGTGGGTGAGGGAATGTGAGGTTTGCCAGGAAGTCAAAGGGGAGAATGTTAAGAAACCTGGATTATTGCAACCATTAGCAATACCTCAAGAACCATTGAGGGATATTGTAATGGATTATATAACTGGTCTTCCTAAATCCCTTGGGTATGAGGTCATATGGGTAGTGGTGGATAGGTTCAGCAGGATGGCTCATTTTGTAGCTCTACAGCACCCTATATCAGCAAAGACATTGGATCATACATTCTTTGATCATGTCTACAAACTACATGGACTACCTGACTCCATAGTGAGTGATAGAGACAGCCTGTTCTTAAGTGAGTTCTGGCAGCAGCTGTTTAAAATTTCGGGTACAAGGCTATGTATGAGTACAACCTATCATCCCCAAACTGATGGTTGTACTGAAAGAGTTGACCAATGTCTTGAACAGTACCTGAGAAGTATGACTAGTCAAGTACCAAAACACTGGGCTTCTTGGTTATCTGCAACAGAGTGGTGGTACAACACTACATTTCATACTACTCTACAAGCTTCTCCATTTGAAATAGTGTGCGTGTTTGGGGTATCACAAAAAAGTTGACTTATAGCTTAAAATGAATAAGTGTCATATAAGTGATAAGTTGATGATTTCTTATAAGTTATACGGGTGTTTGGATAAATTTACTTATAAGTTACTGAAGAATTTGCTAAATTAAATTTGAAAAAATAATTTTTAAATATAATGATTTCAACACTTGTATTTTAAATTAAAAAAACTATTTAAAAACACAAATGTAAAAATATAAAATATTAGAAAAATAAAGAAATCAAAGAATAAGTTGATAAGTTAAGTAAAATGTTGGTGATTTCTAACATTCAACTTATCAACTTATAAGTTATAAGTTATCAAATAAGCTGAGTACACAAACACCCCTCATAAGCTCTTATCAACTTATAATGCATAAGCTGAGTAAGCCAAACAGGCCCAGTGTATAGAATTAAACCAAGACATATACTAGGGCAAGAAAGGGTGCAGACTAATCTCTCTTCTCTGGAGACACTTCTGGCTCCTAAACAACATCAATGGACCACTCTTAAAGAAGTTCTAGTTGCTGCTCAAGAGAGAATGAAGAGCTATGCTGATCAGGGAAGATCATAAAGGGCATTTGCAGTTGGTGACTGGGTCTACCTTAAGCTTCAACCCTATAGACAGGTCACTGTGGCTATTAGAAGGAATCTCAAATTGTCTGCAAAGTTCTTTGGTCCTTATAAGGTCTTGGAAAAAATAGGAGTTGTGGCCTATAGGCTGGAATTACCTGATACTTCTAGAGTTCATCATGTGTTTCATGTGTCCCAATTAAAGAAGGTTGTGGGACAAGCTAAGGTGCATAGGCAACTTCCTCAAGTCAGTGATCAGGGCACATTTGACCTCAGTCCCTTAAGAACATTGGATAGCAGGACTATCATCAAGGATCACAAGGTCATCTATCAGGTATTGGTGCATTGGAAGGGGTGCAGTATTGATGAAGCAACATGGGAGGATTAGGAATTGCTGAGGGTCAACTTTCCTAATTTTACAGCAGATACATGAGGACATGTTCTGTTTGAAGGGTGGTGGAATGTCAGGAAATGCAGAGTATTAGTAGGAGAAGTACTAGTGTTACTATAGGGGGTACTATGGTCTTTTCAGTATTGTTTTAAGCTAGTAGTATAAATAGACCATCAAGTATTGTATTTGATTATATGATTTGAAATATTAACATAAAATGGAAACCAGTTTCCACCAACTCTTTCTCTCTATAACTGAATTCTACCTCTCTCTAGGGTTATTCTCTCTCTAAATTCTATCATTTCTTCTTTGATTCTCTGCAAACTTAGTCTTAATCTCTTTTTATTTTACTTGTTTTATTGCTCTAAACATACAAAAACACACAAAAAAAACAAAAACATTCAAAAACTAGAAAATTACTTTGTCAAGGCATGACAGAAGTAGAATAGGTGTTTGTAAGGCATATATAATTAAAAATTATATTGAAAATAAAATAGGAGTGCAAATTTATATTAGTGTCTTTTTAACGAGAGAACGGCTCATTAGAAAAGAGTATATTAACAAGAAAATTAATATATATATGAGACAAGTATTCAATGTATAAAATTTGTGATTTCGATCTTAACAAGGAAAACATGTTTAACGGGCGGACGACTTATTAGGGAGAAATGGGTGATTTTTGTAATTTTATATATAGAGTTTTTAAAAAAAAAATTATAACGTCGCCGAGAAGCGCGACTTTGTCAATTTGTAGGTTATACATATAATTAAATGTTGTTGATACTCCTTAATTAGGTTTTGATGATCACAAACAGCAAGCTAAGTGCTTGTAGTAGATGCCATATTGTTCTGTGCGAACTTGTTCTTGCAAGGTACTTACTATTTGAGTAATCAATACATTTAATCAGCAAGCCATCTGTACTTGACAGAAGATGGATGGCAAGCCATTCTTCATATCTTATCATATAAACAGCAAGCCAAGTTATTCTGCTCAGAATCTATCAAGTTCGGGAATCATGAATCTATTTCAAGAAACTTGATTAGATATATTGTGAGGGCTCTTTTAAGACTTAAATACGTACATAATATATTTAGAGCTCAAAATCTTTTATCAAAATCTTTTTAATAATCGGTTTCCAAAATTATAGGAGCTTGCCTTATTTAAAAAGATTTTATCTTCCAAAACTCCTATATATATTTTCTATACACACAAACGCAAGGGTTTTGTTTTTTCATCGATCTACTTCTTCCAAACCCTTTGTCAAACGATCACATGAACGTTACTAAAATTACTCCAACCAATTGAACGTTAGAATTGGATTCTAGACGTTGGTAAATTGATTATTTGATTTTTGAACGTTGTTTGCGAAGCTATTTAAACATGTTCTTGTGTCTTTTTCAATGATCCATCCAAGAACAACAAGAACACACTCAACTCAGTTTTTACTTTGTTATATTCAAACATATTCACTACGCCATAAGTGGGCTTCAGCAACACCTGAAAAAGTGTGGTTATAGCCTAAAAAACTGTTGGTAAAAGGAAAAAAACAGGCTATGGCTACACTTTGACCAAATTTGAGGGTGTTACAAAAATGGCCGCTACCATAGGGGTCTACGCCAACACTTTTGTAGTTTTTGGTAACACGGGAGAAATGTGTAGGCTTAGACCCCTACGCCAACACATTTTATTTCTGTGGCTACATATTATTAGTTGTTGTTATAGATCTACGCATACACAGTTATCTTTGTAGTAACACTACTAATAGTATTGCTATAGACCTATGCCAGCACATTTTTAGTACTACTGTAACACCAAATTATGAAACACTTTGATGTTTTTACCAACACCCTTACCACTATGCCTACACTTTTTCTTAAACATTTTTAGATTTTGTGCCAAAACTTTGCTATACTTTTGCCAACACATAAAGACTAAATACTTTGGAGTCAATGGTTACACTTTGCATGCTTTTTACCAACAATTTAAATACATAATGGCAACATATGACATTGAAATATAGAACTTCCCATTCAAAATATTACCAAACATTCCAATACATAAACAGGCTGTCCAGAAGCCATTTCAATACATAAAAAACCATCCAAAATAACTACATCAAATTCACACCATTCCAATACATAATAATCAATCATCCATATCTACTACATAAACCAACATCTAAAACCCAACTCAACTACCATGGAGTAGCTAAGCCTAGAAGACCTCAAATCAGCCAACCTTAATGATTTCTCAACTGCATCTTTTGCGGCCATGGCAGCATCTGTTGTTTCTTCTTTATATTTAAGTTTATTCTCCGACTCTATTACAGCTTGTTTTGCCTCTTCAAGTTCCTCGCCATCTTGTAATTTCTTCTTCAGCTACAACAATGTCCATCATAAGCCCTTCAACCTATAACAACAAAGTAGTGTCAATACATGATGCAATGAATATCTAATTGAATAAGAAGTACTTATTTCCCTATATAATGTATTCACATATTAAAAGATATAGAGAGTACGTACTTATCAGTGCGTAAATGTATTTTTCCATGTTTGGTTAACTAATGGAACTAATATGACCAGGATGTGGAAGAAGAAGATTATGATGGTGGGGAAGCCACATCAGTACAACACTCTCTAGGACTGGGATTTCACCTAAGATGATTGAAGAAGCTCAACACAAAAACAGTTTACCAACACATTAGCACATACAATTTCGTACGAGAGTAAAATTCAACTAAGAATGGAAAAAGAAGACGTTTACATACCCGTCACATCTGCAAATTCAACTGAGAAATCAGTGCTACACCAGTATACTATGAGTTCCAGTAACGGCCTGCTTAGGTACGTACTACTGCTATACTAAAACAAGAAAGGTATGAAGTAAAACATGTCTCCTGCATACGAGGCACTATAATTTAGTCTCACATAACAATAGCAAACATCAAAATGTAATAGGCACTATAATATAGTCTTATACTGACAACTCTGATCCTGAATACTCCTACTGGAAATACTAATTTTAATATCGCAAGAACTATACGAAACAACATGAATATCAAACAAGTGCAAAATCCTGACACTACCTTTAATCCTGGTATAAGTAGACACTGGAAGTGTCCCTGATTTAAACACATCAGAATAAAGTTTTATAATACAATTGTTGTTGGGTCTTGAAAAAAAAGGAGAGCTGCACAATCAACAATAGACTAAAGCATACATTTCTAAAAGAGTAATGCTTTGCAGCCAATTAAAAATATGGGAGAGAATTCAAATCTGATCATCTATATATTTTGTGCAGTCAATTGACAATTCCTCATCTCACAATGCGTCAATAGATTACTTTAGTGTGATCTAAGCCCATATATGGTGTAGTACGGTGCCCAGCCCTTCTAAGTAGCAGTCATTAGTGGGTGATGCTAAAGGGAATCAGCATACTAGTGTTTTAGTGTTGATCTAGCAATAGATAAACATAACTAATTACATTTCAAGAATACCAAGATGGTATAATCACTAAAAACTATATCTATCATCCAAAACCCAACAACCAAAAATGTGTTATTGGTACTTTATATGCTTTAGCATCTTTAGGAAGATTAAAATTAATTAATATGAACTGACTTTGCATTTGACGCTTGTAATAGAATGGGGAAAAGTTCACCAGGGCTGTCCCAGCTCTGGCTTCCCTCTGTTATATATAAATTCATTATTTACTTTTGCATCACACCACAGGGTGAACACCCAAGAAGACCATACTGAGAGGCACCGATAATATTTTACCTCCCAACAGTTGTTGCTTCGTTAGGACTTGGGATCACCCAATGCATAACACTGTTTTTACCATTCGACACAAAAAATTTCTTGAGGCGAGGTTCATATCTTCTTTGCCTTTCCATAGTCCCAGAGCAGCGCTGAAAGCATTAGTTGTCCCCTTCCTGATTGTAAATCACTTATCAGATCTAGAAAAATACTATTTATGTATATTTAACTATAGAATCATAGATATATTCATACGAAGTGTTTCTAAAAAAATATGAATGAATCATACATACATTGTACACAACCTCTAGGAAGGAGTCATGAATCACCACTATTGAATTGGAGATTGAAATTGAACTCACTTAATTTTTATATGAATTTGCCAATATTGGTGATTTGTAAAGTCCTTCCACATATTGAAATTGTAATACAATAATACTAGTACAAATCAAAATTAGAATAAATTAATATGATTGGGAACCAGGGTGTCGCAGTGATAAATTATCCTACGAGTTGCTCTTTTTTATCCCCCATCCATTTACCCAGTGGTTTCAGCCGTATTTATCTTTATTCGAGAGGGTTAAATGTTTAGAGGATATATTCTTTTTAGAGAAAGTCTGATAGCATAATGATGCCTAATTTTGGATTGTGGTTCAATTAGTTGTATTAAAGTTATGATTTTTTTCTTGAAGAATATATTTAATAGTGTTTTTGTTTTAGATCTCCTAAATGTTTGGAGGGAATTGTCTTTTTATTACTTGTTGCATAAGATATTTAGTGATGCCAATCAGATGTTACATCTCAGAAAGTATGTAGAAATATAATTATAGAGTACTTAGCTCTTGTAGTTGGGATGTCTGCTTAAGATATTTGTCTTACAATATGCTAGAAAAAACAGAAATTTTATCAATGATAACGGGTTTTATGTTTTATATGCTACCTAGTCCTTGCCGATAAGTGTTCAATTTCTGATCTTCCGGAGTGTTTCCGCAAGAAGCAGTTTGGAGTTTCCTGTGGCCCTGTTTATGCATGATATATAAAATTGTTGCACACATTATAAGTATCAACATATCAAGTTAATATCCATCTGAGAGCAACAACAAAAAGGTTAATCAGTATACCAGATAAATTGTTATCATCTTCTGCCAGAAAAGATAAATCCTGCAAAAAAAAAATATTCAGTTCTGTAACTATGATAAGCAAACAAAAAAAGGGGAAAAAAGTTACAGCAACAATGGAAGCAAATCAACAACAATAATGAACATACTCCATCAACTGTATTTCTCAGCTCTGGAATGTCTGTAATAAGTGAATGTTGCCAGGTCGGACTTGCATCCATAGGTTGTCTCCTCCAGATCCAAAAATGGGCTAGTATCATTGCCAAAGGCAGGAGTGCTGTTATGCTCTCTAGTTGGAGAAGGCGTCAAACGGACAGGAGAAGATAAAATGATATTAGGAGAACGTACAAGTTCAGGTAAAGAATTGTTTCCAGCTGGCAGTTCACGGTCTCGTAGACTTTCAGTTTCTATTTCGTGAACGTTCACGGGGGTAGAAATTTATGCATATTGACGAGGAGAACAAGCTTCTTTTACAATAGTTAAATAAGGTTTCACAGAAATGAAGTCTTTCTTGTAAGCATCACAAAGATCATTGCACAACCCTGTTCAAATACAGACATTCATTTAGAGATCTACTTAGCATAGAAAATAGAGTAAAAACGAAGAAAATGGAACCACCATTCAACAAGGGCTCAAAAAAAATTGTATCTTTTTTTATTCTTTTATTCAACTTTGAGTTGTCCAGTGGGTCTGTTGGGCATTCCTTTCTCTTACGCAGAATGCAACTAGAATCATTCATTTTCTGGTTCATAAACCTGAAAAATACATGCTCCTAAATTACAAAAAATTAGAGAACATTTACCACTTTTGAAAGCAAACATGCACAATATATATTACTTAGTACTGTTATGTCATCATAATTATGCCTTCTCCTTTGTTTTCGCATGGGCTGTTGAGCTTGTGGAGTTGAACGAATTGCTAGTTTAGGCGACACTTGTCCTACAGTTAATAAAACAGAAAGACTTCTATGTAAGTTCATTTTATTGACAAAGAAGTGGAAAAGGTTGGAAATTGAACCCACCGTATGCTTTGTTGGAGTTCAATATTTCAGGTTATAAAATGATATATTTTAGAGTTAATAAATTTTATACCAAATGAACATTTCAATGTCAAATATAGTTGTTATCTGAGCATGCATTTATATCATCATCACCTTCAAGTGATATTTCTTTCGGGTCCTTTATATGACTATCCTGCAACCTAAATTAAAAAAAAATACAAATAAAAAGAAGTGAATCAGTCGTATCAAGAAACATGATCTTCACCGAATTCTGACCAGATAAATAATGGTCTATAGTTTTTAGAAACTCAAGGCAACATGAATTTAAACAAACCAATATATAATACCTCATGGGTATAAGTCCAATGACAAGCGTCTTTCCACTTCTTGTGTGATCTATAACCTATACAACACCAAAAGAAACAACCTTAATCATTTAAAAAGACTAAACATTGTATCAAACTAGAGCATTTAAATATCAACTTACATGAAAACCATTATGGTTATTACTCCCCAATATAGATACAACATCTGCAACCTTTACAACACACAGGAAGTACACAACCTATTAGAGGTAAAAAAACATGTAAACTATGAGGCATAAGGAAATAATATGTACAAACTAAGGGGCAGTATTATCACAAATTGATTAACTGAATCACGCCATAGGGCAACATGGTAATCCAAGTGTTTTGCTATGTCGTTAAGGCCCCAGAGGTTCGTCGAACAAACCAAAAAAAACATGAACACAAAATACCCAATTGAAACATGTAATAACATAATACAAAACACAAAATAGAGTACAACATAGAACTTATATGGATATAGCTTACATTCAGTATAAATACAAACACAAACACAAAACAAAGACGATGTTTACATGAAATCGAAGCACGTTATAAGCATAATATACCCAATCAAAACAAAGACCTAATTCAACAAAGAAGAAGAAGAAGACCTGAAGAAGCCCTATTTGCTTGTAGTTCCAAACGAAGCCCTAATTAGAGATTGTAAAGAACCCCTAATTAGAGAACCTCAATTGCTTGTAGTTCCAATCGAAGTCCTAATTGTTGAGCAGAGATTGTAAAGAAGCCCTAATTGCTGAGTATCGAGAGAGAAGGAGAGGGTGTTCAATTGAAATAGAGATATGAGAGAGTTGAGAGAGAGATAAAGTTGAGAGTGTTAACCCGCTTAATTGAAAATATGAGGACAAATATTGACCCACTTAACTAATTGAGTGAAAATTTGAAAAAAGTAATAATTGACCCGCCTAGTGTTAATGTGCAGCCCGCCTATTTTTTTAGTTAGTGCTAACACTTTTTTAAAGACCAACGGCTACACTGATTTTGGCGTTAGCATAGATACCAAATGACGTCTATGGTAACACCTGTTTATAGTAATGATAACACTGCAAAAAAGTATAGTCTTAGATCAATTTTAAGGCATATATGGCTACACTTTTGCTTGCAACACCGAAAAAAGTGTGATCGAAGCCCATATATGGTGTAGTGATTCTTGAGATCTTTATATATCATATACGTACTATATCTTTGAGAGTTCATAGGTTTTGAGTTGTAATCACTTTATTGATTTGTATTACTCTATTTGTAATCAGTAGTTGCTGGACATATTGGCTAGGGAACAAGGGTTTGGTGAACGTTGCTAGAGAAGTATACTTGGGAAATATAGCTTAAAGAGCAAGTTCTGAAATAGGTGTTCAGCGAGCCATTTGTCAACAACCGGGAAGAAGGGTGGTATATTATTGTATCTTGTAATTGTTATTATCTTTGATCAATAATATATTCTCTTACTAGGTTGGTAAGAGACCAGGACGTAGACCATAGGGGACTAGGGGTCGAACCTGGCTAAAAGTCTATTGTGTTCTTTATATTTCTGCACCTTACTTATTGTGTTGCATATTGTTATAATCAGCGTGCTGTTTGTATAATCAGCGTGCCATTTGTGTCTGCATAAATTGAACTTAGTAAGTCATTTCTGGTAAAACTTAAAATTGGTCATAATTAGCCATTTACCCCTCTAGGTGTGCATTTTCAAATGTTCTATCGGTAGAATAGATTTTCAAATTTATAGAGTAAAAGTGTTCAAATTTATAAGAAATACATATAAAAAAAAGTTCCATTAAAAGTAGATTAAGTGTTTGTAAGACATACATAAATTAAAAGTTCTATTGGAAGTAAAATATGATTGCGAATTTATATAGGTGTTTTTTTAACGAGAAGATGACTCATTAGAAGTAAAAGTTCAATCGGAAGTAGAATAGATGTTTGTAAGACTTAATTCAAATTTTTATTGGAAAATGTGTTTAATGAGATGACGTCTTATTAGGAAGAAATGAGTAATTGTTATAATTTTTATACATAAAGTTTTTAAAAAATATTATAACGCTGTAGTAAAGCGCGGTTTTGTCAACTAGTAACTAAAATAAAGTCAATAATTTGCAACTCAAACAGATATTTAGAATTATACGTCTCGTTGAGACGAGAGTAGTCATCCAATGATGTACTTTACTTTTCACAAATTGATGATTGTAATTAAATAAACTGGTTAAATATCAAATTGGTAACTGAAGTGGAGGTCATGTATCAATTTTTCATCAATTTTAACGGGGTCTCAGTTGAATCACTTAAATCATAATAAATATCAAATAGATTACCTCTAAATATTTGATCGAGAAGTAAAATAATTTTTTATTGAATTCTATACATTTTTTTTCAAAGCCACCATAACCAAATGAAAAGTCATGCATTCTAGTATTTTAGATAATATATTCAGATTTTTTAAATTTATTTACTATTTATTTTTAATTAAATCAAAGAAAATAACTATAAAATTAAAAATAAAATTTAAATAAACTTTTGAAAATAATTATTAATTATAAATCATTTATTATAATACCTGAGTCTACCACATATCAGTTAACCAATCAGAAAACTTTGAATTATTTTAGGACCAATCAAATATCAATCCTAAATTTTAGACCAATCACAAGAACCTAAAAACTTTCCTCATATAATTTTACTAACCAGGGATGGTTAAACTATCCATACAACGCGATTAACCAATCAAAATTCAAAAAATATTTTTTTAATTAGAATTTAAATTCATTAAAACTTTCCTCATTTAATTATATTAACCAAGAGTTGGTCAATCCTAAATTTTAGACCAATCACAAAAGTCTAAAAACTTTCCTCATTCAATAATTATTTTGGTCTTAATTAGAATTTAAATCCATTAAAACTTTACTCATATAATTTTATTAACTAAAGGTGGTTAGACTATCTATGTAGCGCGATAACCAATTAAATTTCAAAAATTATTTTGTTTGTAATTAGAATTTAAATCTATTGATTATTATATTTATATATTTCAAGAATTTGTTTATAATTTTTGATTAGAATTTAAATCATTTATGATAATTATATACTTCGAGATTTGATCATTACTTGTGTTATTTATTTAATATAAAATCGTCTATTTTACAAATAAACTTCTAATATCACACTATGACCCAATACATTGAGCGAGGAAGCACTACGAGTATATGTATAGTTTTTCTGACTTTAATCAATAATTTATATTTTTGATTATTTAACTGTTAAAGGTCGTAATTTAAGGTTTTTACAGAGAGATGTGAGGGTAGTTATCGATTATTTACTGTAAAGTCAAAAAACAAATCCTATGTTAATTGATTATATTAAAAAATTTAAATTCATTCACTATTATATTTTTTTTATTTTGAGAATTTGGTCATCAACTAAAATTATTTTATTTTTAATTATAATATATTTTTTATTATATTTATATACTTCGAGATTATGATTATTTGTTGAGCTATGCGTTCAATAAATAATCATCTATTTTATAGATAAATATCTAATTCCACTCTATGATCTAACACTTAATTAAGAAATATTTTGAGTAAATGTATCACTTTTACAACTTTAATCTATAATTTATGTTTTTGTTTATTTAATTGTTAAATGTCGTAATTGTTAGTATTAGTGCTCTAGAGACAATACTTTTATGTTTTAAAGAAAACATTTAATTATTATAAATTATGTTTTATTGACTATTATTATTAGTTTATTATGTCTTTATTTACTGCGTTATAAATGTTAGCATAATAAATGTCCTTGGAATTATGATACGTATTCGATATCTTTAAGTATGTGACTTAAAAATGAGATTATATGAATAGTATCTTTATTCCTAAATATCCCTAGTCGAGTGTTATTATTTAAGGACAATAATAATGCATAGAGACTAGTATGCTTGTTGACTGATGACCACATCTCATTGGTCATAGGTTTGGTGATACTAAAGTCAAAACATAGGTGCATGTAAGAGTACATGACACTGGATTGACCCGCCGTGAGATTACACATGTTAATAGTGTCATAAGTAATTCTCACTGTGATAATGGTGTAATGATCCTTAGACCTGAAATCATTATATTTTTATATGAGAATTAATATACTTTGATTACATTAAAATTTACCTTTGACCGGGTGATGATAAAAGTGGACATTGGGTATATTATGAATCGTATGAGAAATATGAATGATCTAGATGGGATTTAACCCTCCTAATTTTAGGAGCGATATTATTGGCCTCTTGTTTGAGTGAGACTAAGAAATGCACGGCCGTGCTCAAATGTTGATTTGATTTATTAGTCTACTCATCGATCAAGAAAACTAAGATTAAATTACGAAGAGGATGACACATTACATGCCTCGAGTTTAATCTATAATATTAAGGTTAAAGGGATTATATTACATGGAACATTATTCACGAAAGGCTTAATCGAATCACCGATTTAATTATTATTACTTGGGTGGCAATGATGTATTACTAGATGCCGCTCATTGTTTACAATTTTAATTAGTTATTAAAATGGTTACCAACGTAATAATAACCTACAGGGTCACACACAAAGAACGCTTGAAGGAGAAATAATTTAAATTATGAATTTAAATAAGTAATTTATTCTATTTATAATATTAATTAAGTATGACTTGATTAATTATTTAAATAGAAAATGGAATTACTTAAACTAATTCTAAAATTAGTTATTAATTAATTAAGTGCGACTTAATTAAATAATAAATTGGAATTTTGGATTAGTATTTTATTATAATTGGATTATAATTAGAAAACTTATTTTCTCTATATATAAACTCTCAAAGATGGCTGATTTTAATGTGAAAAACGTTTTTATATTAAAAACCCTAGCCTCTTATGAGAGCAAGAAAAGAGAGAGAGAGAAAGAAGCAGTTTTCGGGTGCTAGTACACATCAATCCTTCAAGAAAAGCGTTCGTGTGGATACCGTAGAGCGTAGATCGCGAGAGCGGGATACGTGGTGATTGAACAAGCTTTGGATATCCATTAATCTTCCATTAATGAATGGTTAAAGCTTCTTAAGGTATTTGTTCTTAATCTCCGAATTAAATCTTTTGTTTTCGCATGGATCCTGCGGAGGGGTTTCGAATTTTGATTTATTTTTACGTTTTCCGTTGCGTTTATGTGCTCGAAACCCTTCAGTAATTTCAGGTTTTTACATAGATGTGAGGCTAATTATACAATATATTATATATTGTAATTAAAAAATTCGATGTTAATGGATTATGTTAGAAAAATTAAAGAAAATGTTACTTAATATATTAATAGATACTTGAAATAGTTGATTTTATTTTGTGGATCTTTTGTGTATAAAATTATTGTAATCTTTTATTATAATGCTTGAGTCTAGATGTTATATACTTCATCAATCAGAAAATATTAATTATTTTAATATCAATCAAAAACCACTTCTAAATTATGCACCAAACATATTACATATTTGTTTTTCTTATTTATCATTCTTATCATATTTTAATAATCATAATTAGTTGACAATTCTAATTAAATCCAGTAATTACTTGATTTAAAATATCCATGTATTACATATTTGTTTTAGTCACAAAAAAATATTTGTTAATTAAATCACATTTTATTTAAACTTATTCACAATTATATTATTATATTTATAATTAAAGTTTCATAAATATTTATTAATCAAACAATTTGATTGCTATTTTACATTAAATACGATATTAATAATTCAATTTCAAGTATAAAATTTATAATACATAATTTTAATAATTATTTGTTATTCATTTATTTATGTGCATATTATATTAATTATATAGATTAATAGTTACATTATTGTATGCTTTAAATATATGTTAAAATTTTAAAAGTGGAAAAATCATTTTAATACCATATCTACCTCAATTTATCAATATATAACTATTTTAAATCTGTCTCATTTGATTAGTAGCTAAGCCGTCTTTTACGCCGATTTAAAATAATAGACTATGTAGATTTAATTAAATTTAAAATTTTGAATTATTTTAATTCACATGTAATTTTTAAAGTCATACTTAAACCAACATATTATCTTTGTAAGTATAATTATTTTGAATTTAAACAAAAATAAAATTTAAAAATAAAAGAAATTATTTTAGTACAAAATATGTTGACGAAGTTTTACAAATTCAATTTACCGATGAAAAAATAATTTAAACATATCTTACACAAATTACATGTGGGGTCAACTAAACTGTTTTCGAGGCCGTATTAAAATAATATTAGCAATATAAATTCGAATTAATAACATAAAATTTAAAATTATTTTAATTTATAAGTAACTTTTAAACATTGTACGTGAACGAATAAATCATCTCTTTAAGTATTTTTAATTTATTAATAAAATAAGAAATATATTCACATTAGCTTGATAATATATTCTATATAAGCATATTATGGATCTATGAAGTTCAGATAGTAAACCGGTACGTTACTTCTTCTTTATTTCATTATCAATTCGGTGTAGTCATTAGACTCATCAATTCTTCATTGTTAAACTTTTAAAATATTAATGCAGATGGAGGCGATATATTATGTATGAGTTTGCAGTATTGAAGATATAATCTGGTGAACTATGTATCAGTAGATATACATATAAATGCAAATGTGGTAAAATCATCTCAAACCCGAATTAGAGGCATCATGTTTAATAAATCAAATTCTTAGAAAAAAAAATTCTTTTTATTCTCTTCACCATAATTATATATAATTATTTTACGTTTAAGGTACCCATCAATATTATTAATTGAAGTTAAGTACTTCAAATATTGTGAAATGGTGCGGTCAATATCATCAAATGTTGACGATAACCTTTGTGGTCAAAAGTAATGACGTAATAAATACAAAATCCTAAAAGTATAGTATATTAATGTAAGTTTAAAATTTATTCTAATGAATTTAAAACCTTCATCATAAGAAGAAAATGAAAACCAGTATCCTGGAAAATTAAAAACCATTATAGGAAAAATTCAGACATTCACTATATCTTTGAATGATTGAAAGTTAGTACATATCAATACAATATACTTCGCCTCGAATATGATAAAATTAGTTCAAATTCTAGAGTTTCAACGCCCTCACAAGAATTTAAAATCACCTCATACACTGTTAATTATGACGTGGTAAACATAAATTTTTTAATTCAAATAATTAATTATGATATTTGTCCGACATCAATTTTGTCTTTCTCATTCTTAATAACTCAACTATTTTATTTCTCTTAAAGCGTGTGCATGATTCAGCTAATAATGACAATTTTATTGTGATAATCTAGAATCAAAATCGGGAACAAATTAACGCATATCCACGTCAATGATGATCGAGTTAAAAAGACGTATAATTATAAAATGAGTTAGGACGTTCCACATTCTTATTAATTTAAAAACTGATGATACATTTCAAACAAATTCTAATATCGTATTTTATGTTATTTTGTTATGATTGTAGCATTTTATATATTTGTTCAATCAATATTTTATGCGATTGAATATTTAATTTTTAATTATAAATATCTATTTTCTTAGCAACCAGTAACAAAACTAGGGATGAGCGTCAGATCACTTCGGGGTCGGGGATTGTTATTCCCGCACCCAACCCCGGACCACGAAATCAGTCCCCGAACCCGCCCCCGATCCCGTACGGGGCGCCTCAAAACCTCGATCGTAGAGTTTCTCTTCGGTGATATTTTCAGATTTGTAGATTCAGACTTGAAGTTGTAACAATTGTTGTATTATTAACATAAATTATATTTATTAATACATGCATGTGTATATTTAGTAAAAGTATGTGATAAAAATTTGATATAAGTTCTGTTATAAAACATATTTATAATTTTTTGAAATTTTTAAGATTTAAAAATTTTAAGATTGTATTTTCGATGCGTAGCACGGGTAAAACACTAGTAAAATAAATAGACAAGTGGCTCGCTTTACAGTTGAATCTTGAATGATTAGACTTTACACGAATTCAAAGCCGCCAGTAGGCTCAGTAGCGATTATTGTATGTGCATTAAATTAAAATATATTCTACGTCGGCTCTGCTCATAATCGATAATAGCATCTCTGATAAAGATTGTCAAAATAATTGTCATCTATCCCATTATCTTATATATTACTAATTTTTTATCATTCATGTCATTAACAATTTTTGTTAAAAATTAAAAAATCTACTCCAATAATAGATAATTTTAAAAATTGCTAATGTGATTCAATATATAAATGATAATAATATCAAAAATATAAAAATGGGTAGAGACAAATATATTTTTGAAGAAACACATGTGATTTTACTATATGAATAAACTAGTTGAAAAAGCCGCGTTTCGCGGCGGCGTAATAATTTTTTAAAAAAATTCTATCAAATAAATTACGAAAATTACTCGGTCCTCGCTAATAAGCCGTCCTCCCGTGAAACACGTTTTCCTTTTTAATATCAAAATCTCAAATTTAATATATTGAATATATACTTGTCTTGTATATTAATTTTTATATTATCATACTCCTTTCAAATGATACACTCTTTCGTTGAAAAAATACATATATAACTTTACATATTCTACATAGAACTTTTAGTTATGTATTATAAACGCTTATTCTACTTCTAATAGATATTTTAATTGCAAGTATTTCTTTTATATCCGAACTCTTCTCCTCTATAAATCGAAACACATATTCTACTTCAAATAGAACTTTGCAAGTACTTCTTTTATATTTGAACTCTTCCCCTCTACAAATTCAAACACCTATTCTACTTCAAATAGAACTTTTAATTATATGTCTTCGCTATAAATTTGAACTCTTCTCCTCAATAAATTCGAACATCTATTCTACTTCTAATATGTTAAAGGATATTTTTTTATTTATTAGTATTTAAAATTCTAAAATTCTAGAAAATTAGAAAAATAGATTGAGACGATCTTAGGGCTCCACCTAACCTCCCGCCTATCCTCCTTTATATATATATATTGATGATTGATAACTTTTGACAACTTGTTGGCAACCATACAACTCCAATAAATGGGGCAATTAAAATTGTCATACACATAAGAGTTCACAATCCCTTGGCAACCCGTATAGATTCTCTAAGAAACCTCCAAGCAGACCGTTATTTGTCGCAAAATTAATAAAAATACTTATCTCTACCTATTATTATATTAATGTTCTAATTAGGGGTGTTCATTGGACCGCACACACCGCAGACACCACGATAAATCACACCACAAAACGTGATTTTTAATTTTTGTGATGCGGTTGCGGTTTGAATTTTTTATAAACCGCACATTGCACTGCGGGTTGTGGTTTGATATTTAATTTGCGCGGTTCAGACCGCACCACAATTATATATAATTTAAATATATATATATATATAATTTATATATATATATGTAATTTATATAATACAATCTCATAAATAAGCTTTTCTTTATTTCAAATCAAAATTCCACTTTCTTCTATAATTTACTCCCTCCGTCCCACTAGATTATATACATTAGGGGATGGAAGTTCGGCACGTATTTTAATGCTTTTATAAAATATACTTCTGTTAATTATTTTTTAAATTTTCTTTTTCTGAATTAAAATTTAACATTTACATTTTTATTCAAAAAAAAAATTTAAAAATAAGTTATAGAAATATACTTTATATACACCTTAAAATGTGTGTCAAGCAATGAGAAAAAAACTGTATAAAAATGAGTAGGACGGAAGGAGTAACTTTTAAGAATTGTTTAATATAAATTTTTTAAATTTTATTGAAATTTTCGATTTTACAATTTATTCTAATTTTTATATTGATATTGTTAGACCGCATAGACCGCACCACACCGCACCGCATTTATGTGACGTTGTTTACACGATTTTTTAATTATGCAGTGCGGTGCAGTTGCAGTTTAAAAATTTAACCAAATCACTTGAGCAGATTGATCCGTGATTTATGAGAAAAACCACACCACGGACATCCTTAGTTCAAATCATAAATGGTCCAAAAATCTTTGTCACCGCTGCAAAGTTTTTAAAATTTTATTAATAGAGAAATATCATAAGGTGAATTTGTTAATAATTTTTGAAAACCCAATAGACTCCTAAATCATATATTGAAGTATTGAAATACATGCTTCAAGAAAAGTATGGGAGGAAATAATAACTCACATTATAACATAAAAATGGAGTAAGACAGCCTATTCTGGTTGACCGGTCGAGTCAATTCAGGTGTCTGGCTCGTTCCATCTTGAATCTTGGCACCCCTTAACGTCACAAATGAGCTAGGCTGTCACTTGATCATCTATATAACATCTCCCCATGCAATGTATTATTCATATCATACAAGGCTTCATTCAAAATCTACTACTGTAGTATATTATTTTATTCAAGAAAATCTATTATCTTTACTTAGACTTCTGTTAATTTCCAAACAATTACCAAAACACACAAAAAAGAGTATGTGGAGATTTGGAGGTAAAGGTGAATCTGGATTCTCTGCTGGTAACACTGCAGAGCAAGTTACAGAGGGAATAGATGGAACTTCCTTAACTGCTATTGTCACAGGTTTATAGTCTTCTTTCGTTTTCGTCATTTTATACTAAAAAACTTTGTAATCTTGTATAGTTACAGCTAAAATTTTGTGCTACCATCTGACACTATTGACTATTGTGCTTCTTCAGTATTTGCATGTTGTACCTCAATTCTACTGTTGCATACTTGAATTTTAGTTTAGGACGTGTGCTGACATTCTTGTTAATAACAGGAGCAACAAATGGTATTGGAAAAGAGACTGCACGCGTTCTTGCCTTGCAAGGGGTTCATGTAGTTATGGGAGTGAGAAATGTTACTGCTGGCGGAAAAGTTAAAGAAGAATTCCTGGAAAAGATCCCCAATGCTAGAATAGATGTCATGGAAATCGATCTTAATTCAATGGATTCTGTCAGGAAATTTGCTTCAGAATATGTTTCCTCTTGTCTTCCTCTTAACATCCTCATGTAAGGAAACTGTGCGATAGTATTCGCTGCCACTATCTGTATAATCAAACAATTTTTAGGCGATACCATTTAAAGGCCATCAAATTTATATTTTCTGTCGGGATTTTGCAGTAACAATGCAGGTATCTTGCCTGCTGCCAAGTTTACACTTTCGAAAGACAACATTGAACAAGTGTTTGCTGTCAACCATCTAGGTATGTTGGATACTAGCAAGTTATGATTCAATGTATTTGTATTGATCTTGTCCTCTTAATTGACACCCTTCATCGCATACTTTTCTCAGGTCAATTTCTTTTGACCAATCTTTTGTTGGAGACCATGAAAAACACAGCAAACGAAAGCCAGAAAGAAGGAAGAATTATCAATATAGCATCGGACTTGCACAGAAAAGCCGTTCACAAAGAAGGAATTCGTTTTGATAAGATCAATGATGAGAAAAGGTAATCAGTTTGTATCTGCTAGTCTAATTTTTGTTCATTATCTGTTAATTAATTATTCTAAAGTTTTTTAATTAATACACAAAGGCCAATTCTGCATCCCCTTATAATTCAAACGGAAATTGAACTAGGACATGGTCACCTGAGTTGAATGAACGGTTTTGCAGACAAGCGTCATTTTTTCTTTATCTGTTGGATTTTGTGATATGTGCTAAGCAGTTTTTTATAAGCTCCTAAACTTTCATATGTTGATTCTGAGTGATCCTAGAAATGTCTGTTACCAATTTGGTTACAAAAGATCCTGCAGATAGATATGTAATGAAACAGGGCACGAAACGACACTAATTTCGTTATGTACAAACACAATTCTTAACCCACACTAGTTATTTGTTATATAAAATCCATTTTTGTTGATGAATCAGTATCTGCTTGCAACATGTAACAACAGCTAACTATTCAATTGTTTCTTACCACTATTTCAGCTATAGCAGCTCTACTTTCGGAGTGTCTGCTTATGGACAATCAAAGCTTTGTAATGTGCTCCACACTAATGAGCTAGCAAGGCGCTTCAAGGTTATCTTTCATCCTTGTTAAAATATCTGTAAAAGGCTTACTTTTCAGTAGAAAATGTTTGCTAATTAGACTGATAATCTAACAGGAAGAGGGAGTTAATATAACTGCAAACTCACTTCATCCGGGACTTATAGCCACCAATCTCTTTACATCTAATGGTGGAGCTACTAACTGTAAGTTTCTAACCCTTGCCATGGTTCCAAGTATGTTGGGCTTCAATGTGGCTCCAAGTCTTACACTTTCGCCTGAGATTGAACTCCGTATCAAGTTACCATGTGCCTACTCAAAACTAACGTTGTTCTTATTCCTTTGTGAATCGCAGGGATAATGAATAAAATTGCAGTACACGTACTTAAAAATATTCAACAGGTTTGTTCTTTGGTCTTTTTGTTGAGTTGTTATTATCTTCGTCTCGTATAATCTTAGTTCATAGGGTGATGACATTATTGTTGTTTTCAGGGAGCATCAACTACATGCTATTTGGCATTGAATCCGAAAGTTGAAGGGGTTAGCGGAGCCTATTTCACTGACAACAACAAAGTGGAACCAAGCAAATTGGCCATGGATTCCGACTTGGCCAAGAAACTCTGGGACTACAGTTTGAACTTGACAGATCCTAAGTAGTTATGGCAGCACCCATCATCTTTAAAGATTATATCTCCATCGTTTTTGAATTGCCTGTGTATTAAAATTATGCAAGTTCACTCGCTTGTGCATTGTATCTTGTTTTTGTTTTGTTTTTAAAGAAGAATACTCTTTCCAGTTTCCATTTTCCGAGCTCAATTATTGATATAATCTGTAAAATCTCAAACCAGATAGGCATTCCAACCACACAATCAAAATTTTGAAGACCAAAATTAGATAACGAATTTTCCAACGAGTCTACTGGGTTCATCATAATCATATAGACATAAATACGCATTTTCTACGTATATTATTTATTCTTATAGGTCCATGTTGGCTGGCGTAATACTCCTTTGTCCCTCTCATTTTTGCATGCACGAATTTGTTTTTGGGCTCCTCCGAAAATGTCTCATACAAATGGGATTATTTTTTCATGCTTATATTCAAAATAATTTTTTTTTTATTTTATCGATGTGGGACTTGGATTGACACCCACTTTACGGTCCACCCCACCTATATTATTTATTCACGATGTATTATTTATTCACTCTTACATCGTCCACCCCAACTACTTCGACAGCTTCATTATATTCCGAACTTCTGAGTGAATCAGAAAAAAGAAAAATGTATGACATACCGAGCGTTATCAACGATTTTATTAATTAATCTAATAATATAAAAGTTAGCATAAAATAGTAACGCCCGGTTATAACTTCCGAGTTTGAGTAGAATTATTGTGCATGCTTTTGCCGGGACACTACTGTTAGATTCGCCTAACTCCTGCATCCAAATTCAACCTCAATCTATCTATGCATTACTCCTATTTAAATTATTGGGTGATTGAACAATCCTCTTTATTTAACGGTAACCAGATCCATAGGATACGGAAATTTAAGTAAAGAAGTTCATAATCTAATTCAATAATATTAAATAAAACCACTTGATTTGTTCGTAGTTTCCAATAGAATCATTGGTTTATTAAAATAATTGTTACAAAAATAGAATAAAAAAAAAATCTTGTTTAATCATGTAGTTGTAGGGAATCCAACCCGAATTTTGTGTTAACCAAATTTGGTACTTTGGTACCGCGCACCATTTTCACATTGTTTTGTTTATTAATAAAGAATATAGATTCTATCATATAAACTTTTTTTTACAAAAATACTATGTGTTTTTAAATAATTTGCAAAAATATCAACATATTTGTAAAAATACCAATTTTTTTGAAAATATTTCCAAAAATATGATCCGCAACCTTTGCAACCATATCTTCAACTGCATGTCTGCATCAACCAAATTCAACCATAAATGCAACTTGTTGTGCCCTAAACCTAATTTACCAGGACTTGATTTACGGCTCATAAAGGTTATCATTTCATTCAGCTAGGTCAAGGCTAGTCAATAAGACCCAATGATGACGTCAATATTTGTTATTAAGTCAAGTGCTATCACGGGGTTCGGCTTTCAAGAGGTTCCATCGATGAACCCTCCCTTATGGATCTAAATACTCAGGGTACGTCTGCCTGAGCCAGACAGGGGTACCGCCAGAACCCCCAGAGGTGCTGTCCTACTCAACTACAACCTCCTAAACTTAAGAAGCACGTTTCTATCTTCGAGGAATGGATTCTCAGTTAATCTCTATCACTCTAGACGTGATATGAATATTTACTAAATATATAAGAGATATACACAACATGCGTGGATAATTATGGAAAATATACATGATATATGCATACAAGCGGCTGGGCAGTGGACACTGGCGTTCAAACAGTGTCCTAAGGAGGCTAGGTGATAGGTGGATTTCATGTCCACTCTTTACCTTCTGTTTTGACTGAAAACGTTTGCAAGTTCTCGAGTTTCGTTGCCAAGTAAGGTGTTTTTATGTAATTTGTGTAGGTTGTGTCGTTGAAGGCATTTTGGGCTAAAGCAATGCGATGGTGGTGTGAAATTAAGCTAAGTCGATGCAAGTAAACAAGTTATCTTGGCAACAAGTCAAGTGGTTTAGCTTTGTGGTGTTTCCAGGAGGGTAGAAGCGCTGCTGCGCATAGGTTCAGGCGCTACTGCGCGGCCAAGGGGAGATTCTAGGAGGTTTCATGCGCTCCTGCGCGGCTAGAGGCGCAACTGCGCGAGGGTTGTGCGGGAAGGGAGTGTCCAGGAGCTTTCTAGCGCTCCTGCGCAGACTAGAGGCGCAGCTGCGCGAGGCTCATGCGCTGTAGAGGCGTTAGAGCGCGGTTTCGTTCCTGTCGAACTCGAGAGTACAGCCTGCCTTGCGAAGAATTAATTCTGAAGACTTGTTTTGTCCGGGTCAAAATAACTGCTGGGCCTATTTTTGTGTGGGCTAATAATTGTTTTATTATGTAATAATTTTTACTTAAAACAAAACTATTATCAGGAGGGAGATTATTCAACTATCAAGAGTTTTATTAGGAGATACATGTTTTTAGGGTTCTTGGCGGTGACAAGCAAGGATACCTTCGTTTGTATTTCTCTCTACACATTTTGGGATTAATTTTCTATCTCATTCTCTTCTACTATTAATTATTTCTCTCTTCTTAATTAATTATATGCTTTTTACAATCATGCTTTCATTAGAACCCATGGTGGTGATTAGTTTAATTATGAACTAATCATTATCATGGGGTTCCAATGGATTTGATTACGTAATTATTGTGTTTGACACGTAATTGATTGGTTGGGTGATCTTATTATGATAATCTATTATGGTTTGTTTTAATTGATAGATGTGTAGCTAGCATCTAATTTATTTATCTTTGATGATTGCGAAAGTGGATTCAAGGATTGGGAATATGCCATAGTAGCATGGGTTCATGAATTAATTGATTATTCTTGATTAGTAGCGTGATTTTAACCATCTCATGTTGCCCCATGTAGTTATAAAGATAACTTGTGCTTAAACCAATTGTGTTTCCAGATTGTATAGACATATATGATTTGAACGTGATGTGGTGTCCTCTTGATTTCTATCTCTTGTGGATATTAAGTGGTTTGATACGAGTGTATTGAAAGGTAGCTCGTACTATTGTCGTGTTATCTGATTAATTATCATGTTTGTCACCTATGTCGATTTAATGTGTCAGCCTTTAGTGAAATATTCAATGAAATTGGAATCCCATGTTTCTTATATATAAGAACTCTTTATTGTTAATTTAGTCTTGCTTAGTTAATTAAATTAGTTTAATTCAAAACTCAAATTGATACTCGGTCAAGCATTAAGAAGTAACCATACACTGCTGCATAAGTACTAAATTTGGCATTTACACCTAGTCTCTGCGGAACGAATCTTACTTATCACTTGCTATTTGTGATCGCGTATACTTGCGTGTTTACGAGTCAACAAGTTTTTGGCGCCGCTGCCGGGGACTTCGGTGTTATTTGTAATTTATATGCTTGTCAGCAGTGGTCGTTATAGATTACTGACTTGATTCGTGTTACTTACATATTTTGTGTCTTCCTGGCCTTCGTCTTTCAGGTATTTGAACGTGCATGCGAACACGATCTCAAACCAAAGCGGAACTAGAAAGGAAGAAAGAGATAGAGTTACTAGAAGAAGAAGTTGGACCGGTTGTTACAATGGGAGATGCTAATCTGAATCAAGAGGAAGTGCCTAAAGCACTCATGGACTATTCGCAGCCAAGGATAAATGACATTCAGTCAAGTATCATCAGGCCTGCAATTGCTGCGAATACATTCGAGATCAAGCCGGGCACTATCCAGATGGTGCAGAACACAGTGCAGTTTGGGGGTGGTGCAACTGAGGACCCTAATATGCACATCCGGAATTTTATTGAAATCTGTGACACCTTCAAATTCAATGGTGTTTCAGATGATGCTGTGAAGCTGAGACTCTTTCCCTTTTCCTTGAGGGATAAAGCTAAAGGCTGGCTACATTCTCTACCAGCCGGATCAATCACTACTTGGGAAGAGCTTGCGCAAAAATTTCTCTCCAAATTCTTTCCTATGGCAAAAACAGCTGCCATTAGGAATGCTATTGCTCAGTTTACTCAGGCACAGGGGGAATCGTTGTGTGAGGCTTGGGAACGTTATAAGGAGATGCTCAGAAAATGCCCCCATCACGGTATGCCCGATTGGATGGTCATAAACTGTTTCTATAATGGACTGGGAGGTCAATCTAGGCCTATGGTAGACGCTGCTTCTGGCGGAGCATTGTGGGCTAAAAGCTACGAGGAAGCTTATAATCTGATTGAAATGATGGCTGCAAATGAATATCAGAATCCTTCTCAGAGATTGCAGCAGAACAAAGTGGCAGGAGTTCTTCAAGTTGACACAGCTACTGCACTTTCAGCTCAGTTAGAAGCCCTTAATTTGAAGGTTGATTCATTGGCTAATCTTGGGATGCAACAGGTCGCTAGCGTCTGCGAGCTATGTGCTGGTAGCCATGATACTCGTCAATGTGCCATATCCACTGAGTCGGCACAATTTGTGAGCAACTTTCAAAGGCCACAAGTCCCAGTTCCTAACACCTATCATCCGAACAACAGGAATCACCCCAATTTCAGCTGGGGTAATAATCAGAACAATGCGCAGCAACAATCGTTTCCACCTCCTAACCAGCAGTTTGGGGGTAGGCAGTTCAACCCCTCAGGGAGCCAGCAGCAATATGCACCGAGGCAGCAGTATCAGCCTCCAGGATTTCAGCAGAATAATGAGAAATCAGAACTTGAAGAGTTGAGAGCCATGGTCAAAAGCCAAGCAGTTTCACTCCAGAGTCAAGCTTCTTCTCTGAAGACTTTGGAAAATCAGATTGGCCAGCTTGCTAATGCCCTACTAAATAGGCAGCAGGGAACTCTGCCTAGCAACACAGAACCGAATCCAGGAAAGAGAGAGGGTAAGGAGCAGGTACAGGCTATCACTCTGCGATCAGGAAAAGTTACAGGGGGTTCAGATCTTGAGCAGACTTCAAAACAGGCAAAGCTAGAGGATGTTGAGGACAAGGAAAAGCAACCAACTAAGGAGTCGGTTCCTTCAGAGGTCAAGCCTCCAGTCTACCCGCCTCCACCTTTCCCTCAGCGAATTCAGAAGGAGAAGAGGGATCAGCAATTTGGCAAATTTCTGGAGGTGTTTAAAAAATTACAAATCAACATTCCATTTGCCGAAGCTTTGGAACAAATGCCTAGCTACGCCAAGTTTATGAAGGGGATCCTCTCAAAGAAGTTAAAGCTTGCTGATTATGAGACAGTTGCATTGACGGAGGAATGTAGCGCGATTCTGCAGCAGAAACTTCCTCCAAAGCTTAAAGATCCAGGGAGTTTCACCATTCCCTGCACTATTGGGAACGTATCTTTCAACAGATGCTTATGTGATCTTGGTGCAAGCATCAATCTGATGCCTCTCTCAGTTTTCTTGACACTTGGACTTCCAGACCCTAAGCCAACAAACATTTCATTGCAGCTTGCTGACAGGTCGGTCACTTATCCTCGTGGGATAGTCGAAGACGTTCTAGTCAAGGTGGATAAACTCATCTTTCCCGCTGACTTTGTCATCTTGGATTTCGAGGAAGACAAGAACATCCCCATTATCTTGGGAAGGCCATTCTTGGCTACGGGCAAAACGTTGATTGATGTTCAAAAAGGGGAATTGACGATGAGGGTGCATGATCAAAACATCACGTTCAATGTATTTAAAGCTATGCAACTGCCAACTGAAGAGGAAGAATGTTTCAGACTGGATATGGTTAAATCACTGCAACATGAGGAAGTGAATCAGCTGTTGAGAGCAGATGCCTTGGTAAGCACTTTACAAGGTGACTCTGAATCTGAGGATGAAGAAATTGCAGAATGTATGCAGATGTTGAATGCTAACCCCTACCAGAGAAAAATGATGGCTCCACTAACATCACTTGGCTTAGCAGAGCTTCAAAAATCACAGATTCGTCTAAAGCCATCTATTGAGGAAGCTCCTGAACTTGAACTCAAGACACTGCCGGATCATCTCAGGTATGCATTTCTTGGTGAAGCTTCTACTTTACCTGTTATTATTGCGTCTAACCTGTCAGGTAGTGAGGAAGAAAAACTCTTGCGGATTCTGAGGGAGTTCAAGTCAGCTATAGGGTGGACAATTGCAGACATCAAGGGCATCAGCCCCTCTTACTGTATGCACAAAATTCCAATGGAGGAAGGGAGCAAACCTTCAGTGGAACATCAGAGGAGGCTGAACCCCATCATGAAAGAGGTTGTCAAGAAGGAGATTCTGAAGTGGCTGGATGCAGGCATCATTTATCCAATCTCGGATAGCTCTTGGGTGAGCCCGGTGCAGTGTGTACCAAAGAAGGGGGGCATGACAGTGGTAGCTAATGAGAAGAATGAGCTCATTCCAACTCGGACAGTCATAGGTTGGAGAGTTTGTATGGACTATAGAAAATTGAACAAAGCTACTAGGAAGGATCATTTCCCTCTGCCATTCATTGATCAGATGCTAGACAGGCTAGCTGGTCATGAGTACTATTGTTTACTGGATGGGTATTCGGGTTACAATCAGATTGCTATAGCTCCTGAAGATCAGGAGAAGACTACCTTTACATGTCCATTTGGAACTTTTGCGTTCCGACGTGTGTCATTCGGACTATGTGGTGCTCCAGCTACTTTTCAAAGATGCATGATGGCCATTTTTTCTGATATGATTGGCATTAATGTCGAAGTGTTCATGGATGACTTCTCAGTCTTTGGGTCGTCTTATGACGAGTGCTTGCACAACTTGAGCATGGTGTTGAAGCGATGTGTTGAAACGAATTTAGTGCTCAACTGGGAGAAGTGCCACTTCATGGTACAGGAAGGCATCATTCTTGGTCACAAGGTGTCTAGAAAGGGTTTAGAAGTGGACAAGGCCAAGCTGGAGACAATCGAAAAACTTCCTCCTCCTATTTCTGTCAAAGGAGTTCGCAGTTTTCTGGGGCACGCCGGGTTCTATAGGCGTTTTATAAAGGACTCCTCTAAAATCACAAAGCCACTCTGCAGTCTATTAGAGAAGGACACTCCTTTCAAATTCACTGATGAGTGTTTGCAGGCATTCGAGCACTTGAAGAAGAAGCTTACAACTACTCCAGTTATCACAGCTCCTAACTGGAATGAACCGTTTGAGATGATGTGTGATGCAAGTGATTTCGCCGTGGGCGTGGTGTTGGGGCAAAGGAAGATAAACGTGTTTCATGTGGTTTACTATGCTAGTAAAACCCTCAATGATGCCCAACTAAATTACACCACCACTGAAAAAGAGCTTCTTGCAGTGGTGTATGGATTCGAGAAGTTCAGGTCTTACTTGCTTGGTGCGAAGGTCACAGTCTACACAGACCATGCAGCTCTCAGATTTCTTCTGGCTAAAAAGGATGCTAAACCCCGACTGATTCGTTGGGTACTCTTACTTCAGGAGTTTGAGCTTGAAATCAAGGACAGAAAAGGAACGGAAAATCAAGTAGCTGATCATCTCTCAAGATTGGAGCAAGGTGAAGGAGGCAGAAAAGATGAGACCTTAATAAATGAGCACTTTCCAGACGAGCAGTTGTTTCAGGTACAAGGGGAAGTACCGTGGTTTGCTGATTTTGTGAACTATCTGGTGAGCAACATCATCCCAGCTGAGTTTTCTTATGCTCAGAAAAAGAAATTTCTTCATGATGTCAAGTGGTATCGTTGGGATGAGCCCTATCTATTCAAGCAAGGGCCGGATCAGCTTCTCAGAAGGTGTATTCCTTACAGCGAAACAGAGGGTATTCTACGAGATTGCCATGACACCATCTATGGTGGTCATTATGGTGGAGATAAAACTGCTGCTCGTGTGCTTCAGGCGGGGTTTTTCTGGCCATCCCTATTTAAAGATGCACATCAGTTCGTGCTGCGATGTGATCGATGCCAAAGAGTTGGCAATATTTCTAGGAGGAACGAGATGCCATTGAATAGTATGCTTGAAGTGGAGATCTTTGATGTGTGGGGTATCGACTTCATGGGACCTTTTGTGTCGTCGTTCAACAATCAGTACATTCTGTTGGCAGTGGATTATGTATCCAAATGGGTAGAGGTGAAGGCCTTGCCAACGAACGATGCTAAGGTCGTGCTTAACTTTCTTCATAAGCAGATCTTCACTCGTTTTGGGACCCCTCGTGCTATTATCAGTGATGAAGGCACTCACTTTTGCAACCGCCAGTTCACGGCTTTACTAGCCAAATACCAAGTATCTCACCGCGTTGCAACAGCTTATCATCCGCAGACTAATGGTCAAGCCGAAGTCTCGAATCGGGAAATTAAGCGAATCTTGGAGAAGGTAGTGAATCCTTCGAGGAAGGATTGGTCCACGAAATTGGATGAAGCTGTGTGGGCTTACAGGACTGCCTATAAAACTCCTTTGGGGATGTCTCCGTTTCAGCTGGTTTATGGAAAAGCTTGTCACCTGCCCGCAGAACTTGAGCACAAGGCGTATTGGGCATTGAAAAAGTTGAATCTTGATATGACAGCTGCTGGTGAAAAGAGGATGTTACAACTGAATGAACTTGATGAGTTCCGTCTGCAAGCTTATGAGAACTCAAAGTTATACAAGGAGAAAGTAAAGAGGTGGCACGACAGGAAATTGGTGCCCAAAACCTTTGAACCAGGCCAATTGGTGCTTCTTTTTAATTCCCGGCTCAGACTTTTTCCGGGTAAACTCAAGTCACGGTGGTCAGGGCCTTTCACCGTTAAAGCTGTGTATCCGCATGGAGCGGTAGAAATTTTCGAGAAGTCACAAGATCAACCATTCAAGGTTAACGGTCAAAGGTTGAAACATTATTTTGGAGGTACGGTTAATCGTGAGAAAATGTTAGCGGTTCTTGAGTCGACATAGCTGGAAACTTCAAGTCAAGCTAGTGACGTTAAAGAAGCGCTTCGTGGGAGGCAACCCACGCGTTCGGTTGTTGTTCGGAGTTTTATAAAAAAAAAAAAAAAAAAAAAAAAAAATAAAAAAAAAAATAAATATAGAAAATAGAAAAATTCAGGGGCTCCCACGCGCCCCAGCGCGTGTAAACTGCGCTGCTGCGCCTCCCATTTTCTGCCCAGCCATGTTCGAGTTAAATACAAAACACCCCCCCCCTTTTCATTTTTCTATCCTCTTATTCTCCTAAATCCCTAATTCCTCTCATCTTCATCTCCCCATTTCCTAAACCTATCCCTAAATCATTATCAAGCTAAACCCTCCCAATTCCAAATCATCCCACATCCTACCTAATAGTGATTCACCCATCTATACATACACCTATACACACAAACCCCAAACCCCCATTTCAATGTTGCCCAACTTAATTCTAAATTGAAGGCTTCAAGACTCAAGCTTGGTGGAGTCTACTTGCAAAGGCACCTATCGGATTGGGTATATCATTCTTCACTCTTGTTTATTTATGAATTGAGCTCTTGTAAATTGTGGAGATTTTGTGAATTGGTGGTTTTTGGGGAATTGTTGCTTGGTGAATGATTTTTAGTGGTTATTGTTGAAATTGTATTTGTGGGCATTGTTGTTATGGCGCCTAAGAGGGCACGGATTGTGAGTAGTAGTAGTTCGGAGGAAGAGGGGGATGTGGATTATGATGTGGATAAATTTGTATCTAAGGCGGCTCTAGTGGAGTTTGATAATTTATCGACAAAAGGAGTTGTCAAAGAACGGGGGTTCGCCCCTTCGGCCGCGGATGGGGAATTGGCAGCTATGGTTACGGAGTTAGGGTGGTCGGCGTTTTGTAACACACCTTTGGCGGTTCCTTTAAGTGTAGTACGGGAGTTCTATGCAAATGCCAAGATGCAGAAAAATGGGATCACTATAGTGAGGGGCCGGACAGTGACTTACAAACCTGGGTCTATACGCCGCATTTTGGAACAGCGAGCGAAGCCTAGAGGTGCGGAGGATTGGGTGCAGAAGACACGGGATGACGTAGACTTAGACGCTATTGTAGCAGGGATGTGTATACCGGGCACGGTTTGGAAGTGCAAGCCCGGTACGACTACGAAGCGGACTTTTCCTGCAGCTGCATTGACCAGGTATGCTCGAGCTTGGTTCCATTTTATGTGTGCCCGCATAATGCCGACTTCGCATGTCACTGCGGTTACGGTTGACCGTGCTATCATTTTGTGGGGTATTCTGAACGGAAAGTACATTGATCTCGGGTATTTAGTATATCAGAACATCATGAAATTCTTAGGTGGTACTACCACGGGTGGGATTCCCCATGCTGTGATTGTTGCTGAGTTATGTTTTCATGTTGGTGTTCGCTGGAATAATGATGAGAGTTTGCACAGGCCGATTGGTGATATTGATCACCAGGCGATTCAGAGGTTGGTGGAGTGGCCGGGCGGCACTCCCCACCCTAGGGGCCGTGGTTATGTTGTTCTTGCTGAGGGAAGTGGTAATCCGTCACAGGTGGAGAGAGTACCTCGGTCGGCAGATAGAGCAGGCCCTTCACATACACAGCCGAGCCAGTCGAGTCAGGGCAATGTGGTTTTCAGTGATGCTCAGTTCAGGCGCATGATGAGGCGTTATGATACTACACATGCCATGATACATCGATTCGCTACGGACTTGACTCAGTCCTTGGATGGCGTGTACCAGCAGCAAGGTGTTCAGGTCACATGGCCCACCTTTGGAGCGCATCATGTCTATCCACCACCAGACACACCACCCGAGGAGGGTGGAGATGCCGACAGCTAGGGGAGTTCTCTTGTACCCTGTAATTTACCTTCAATGAGGACATTGCATTTAATAAGTTTGGGGGTGATTGTAGGGTATTAAGAGTCATTGCATTGCATATAGTTGCATTTTCGTGATAGTTCATATAAGTAATTGTGCATTTAGTTTGGCCATGCCATGTAGTTGCATTTAGGATGCCATGACATATAGATTATTTAGGTTGTATAATCATTTTGTTCTTGCACATTCATGCATATCACATGATTCCACATTAGTGTCTGTTTCTGGCTTGATAGGTCGATACTTAATTGAGTGTGACGACAATGAATAGAGGGTTGATTTTAAGTTCCTACGAAATTGACTTGCGTGTGTCGGGAACACAATCTTTTCACGGTCTCACAGTTTGCTCTAGGGCTAGATTGAGTCATACCTGGTTTGGTTGTTAGGATTTAATCACTTATTTATATTTAGAAGGTTTTCTAGTCTCTTGAAATTGAAAGAAGCACTCAAGTCTAAGTTTGGGGGAAAAACAGGGATATCATGCTAGTTGTCAATAAAGGCTAGGCGTCAAGTGGCTAGTAGCCGGCTCATTGAAAAGATGAGTAGTCTAGGGTGGGATGAGAAAAAGGCAAAGCGCACTCATTCCGAAGAAAAAAAAAAAAAGAAAAAAAAAATTTAAGAAAAGAAAAAAAAAGTGTTTTGTTAGTTGTTGATGCAAAATTGATCAGGTTGAGCTCTTTAATACTCGAGCAATTAAGTTCTAGGGGACTTTGTGCCTAGTGACCTAAGATTTTTCCGGTCTGGGATCCACTAACCTAAAGCTCGCTACATGGGTATTATTGTATAAGCCTTTTGGGGTCTCAACCATTGCACGGTCAATAAGCATGAGTATTGTGGTTAGTAGGATGCGTTGTAATAAAAGTATGTATTCCTGTCTAACTCAAGTGGATATTGAGGTGTCTTTAAGTAGTTTCTTGTGGCTAGAGTTCATTCTGTTTATAAACATGTGATTGTCTTGGCGAAGAATTGGTGATGCCTTTGATCTAGTTACGAGAGTATATCTAGTGAGAATTGCACATACCACGTTCCGGGCATGTGTTGTTAGTATACGGGAACTTAGTCGAGCTCTGTTTGGAGTTGTTGCATTTGTTGAGGCGTTGCTTGTTGAGTGGTTTCGGATCATTTGTGTGGGATCATTGCATTAGGTCACGTTCGCATTATCATGTCATTTAGTTATTATTTGCATTCATTCATCATTTAGGGGGAGTTCGCATTGCTTGAGGACAAGCAACGGGTTAAGTTTGGGGGTTTGATAGGTGGATTTCATGTCCACTCTTTACCTTCTGTTTTGACTGAAAACGTTTGCAAGTTCTCGAGTTTCGTTGCCAAGTAAGGTGTTTTTATGTAATTTGTGTAGGTTGTGTCGTTGAAGGCATTTTGGGCTAAAGCAATGCGATGGTGGTGTGAAATTAAGCTAAGTCGATGCAAGTAAACAAGTTATCTTGGCAACAAGTCAAGTGGTTTAGCTTTGTGGTGTTTCCAGGAGGGTAGAAGCGCTGCTGCGCATAGGTTCAGGCGCTACTGCGCGGCCAAGGGGAGATTCCAGGAGGTTTCATGCGCTCCTGCGCGGCTAGAGGCGCAACTGCGCGAGGGTTGTGCGGGAAGGGAGTGTCCAGGAGCTTTCTAGCGCTCCTGCGCAGACTAGAGGCGCAGCTGCGCGAGGCTCATGCGCTGTAGAGGCGTTAGAGCGCGGTTTCGTTCCTGTCGAACTCGAGAGTACAGCCTGCCTTGCGAAGAATTAATTCTGAAGACTTGTTTTGTCCGGGTCAAAATAACTGCTGGGCCTATTTTTGTGTGGGCTAATAATTGTTTTATTATGTAATAATTTTTACTTAAAACAAAACTATTATCAGGAGGGAGATTATTCAACTATCAAGAGTTTTATTAGGAGATACATGTTTTTAGGGTTCTTGGCGGTGACAAGCAAGGATACCTTCGTTTGTATTTCTCTCTACACATTTTGGGATTAATTTTCTATCTCATTCTCTTCTACTATTAATTATTTCTCTCTTCTTAATTAATTATATGCTTTTTACAATCATGCTTTCATTAGAACCCATGGTGGTGATTAGTTTAATTATGAACTAATCATTATCATGGGGTTCCAATGGATTTGATTACGTAATTATTGTGTTTGACACGTAATTGATTGGTTGGGTGATCTTATTATGATAATCTATTATGGTTTGTTTTAATTGATAGATGTGTAGCTAGCATCTAATTTATTTATCTTTGATGATTGCGAAAGTGGATTCAAGGATTGGGAATATGCCATAGTAGCATGGGTTCATGAATTAATTGATTATTCTTGATTAGTAGCGTGATTTTAACCATCTCATGTTGCCCCATGTAGTTATAAAGATAACTTGTGCTTAAACCAATTGTGTTTCCAGATTGTATAGACATATATGATTTGAACGTGATGTGGTGTCCTCTTGATTTCTATCTCTTGTGGATATTAAGTGGTTTGATACGAGTGTATTGAAAGGTAGCTCGTACTATTGTCGTGTTATCTGATTAATTATCATGTTTGTCACCTATGTCGATTTAATGTGTCAGCCTTTAGTGAAATATTCAATGAAATTGGAATCCCATGTTTCTTATATATAAGAACTCTTTATTGTTAATTTAGTCTTGCTTAGTTAATTAAATTAGTTTAATTCAAAACTCAAATTGATACTCGGTCAAGCATTAAGAAGTAACCATACACTGCTGCATAAGTACTAAATTTGGCATTTACACCTAGTCTCTGCGGAACGAATCTTACTTATCACTTGCTATTTGTGATCGCGTATACTTGCGTGTTTACGAGTCAACACTAGGACTCTATCAATCAACTCAAATACTACAAGATGAGCATGGCTATGAAGCATAAGGCATATTAGGACGTGACTTATTCACCAAGAAATGGAGTCCAAACCCTAAGAACTGCATGGGACTTGATTCCTATAAATATAGGATATGTAGGCACTTTGTAGGGGTCTTTGGTTGATTCTCACGTTTCTCTACACAAGGGGCACGTAAAAAACATTGTGAAACACATTTCCGGGCATCTTTCTGCTCACATTGTCCGGAAACCCTGCAAACTCAGTACCAAAATCACCACAAACAACCGTCTGTTCCGGCAGTCGTACCCTAGGCTGAAGACACGCGCACTCACTGTTGAAGCCGAGAATCAGGGAATCCATCGGCTATTTCAACGACCTCCATCACAAGTGTTGTACCAAATTCCTCTCACAACACAACTTATAAAAATTTAATAATTGGAATCATCTTAAAAATTTAATAATTGGAATCATCTTTGATTGAATGAAGTAATTATTGTGAATCCATGCAGGCTAATTAATTAGAAACTCAACTCTAATTGTTGATTTGGTTGAAATGAAACTCTTCGTGAACTCTCAACTACGCACATATCTGTATATGTATATATTGACATGCATGTATAGACTAAAGGTGAGAGGGGTGGAACCTGAGATGCAAACTTTATTCATCTTTATCTTCATTCACCCTTATTTTATTAACAATTTTTATGAATTATCGGCTGATTTTAAATTATTTTTTAAAAAGTTGCATTTGGTTGTTTTGGTTCTAGACCGTATTTTTGCAAATATTTTTAGGTTGGATCTAGTTACAGACCGTTTTTTGCAAATATTTTCAAAAAATGGTAAAATTGCAAAAAAAAAAAAAAACTTAAAAAAGTAGTATTTTTCATAATTTCTCTAAAACTTATCAACTTATAAATTTTATTAAGTGTTTCATTTTAAAAAAAATGAAATTTATTGTTCATTAAAAGTAGAAACTTGATAAAGAATACAAAATACATTAATAATTTTCTGATTTAAAAAAAAAACTAAGGAAAATATATTTCTAATATCAATTAATTAATAAATATACAAGGGATTACTGTAAACTGAATGTTCAAGGTAATTACTTATAAAACTACTGCAATTTAGATATTGACATATTAGTTGACCTTGTCAAGATTGATATGAAAGTCAGATAAATTGATTAAGTTCTGCAAGCTGTTGAATGAGTTTTATATACAGAAAAAAAAGACTTACTTGTTGATGAATGTAATATCGGACAATGTTAGATATTGAAGTCGATTAATTAAGTGAAGTGAGATCAATATTATTAGAGATAAAATGTTACATTCATAAGAGAGATTCCTCCTTTAACTATTTTTCCAACCCCTCTAAATGTAGGGGTTTGGGGGTATTTATAGAAGAGCCTTCAAATGGGCCTATATACAAAATACTATCAAAGCCCTATTAGCTAATGGGCTTTGGCCCAACATTTGTCCCCCCTTTGTTGAAATCCATATCTTTAGATTTGCTTAGGCCCTGAAATATCAAAGAAAATAAAATATGTTATGAAATTTAATTAAATTAAATTCGGCAAGTACCTCTGGAAAGTCAAGAGTGGGATTTGGTGAAAAAAGAAAGAATGAAATAAAATGTTAAGTTGTTTTGTTTTTGTATTATTATTTTTATTATTCGTACGGAACCCGATACCTAGTCGTGGCGTTTTGACTTCCCAAGTCACTAAGGGTGTCTTTCTTTTTCTTTTCTACGGCGGTTGCAGGGCTATTTTTCCTACTCTATCATTTCTCTTACTCAGGTGTGTATTTCTTTTTTCCTTTTCTGATAATTTCATTTTATTACTTGTCTTGGTTTGTGTCATTCCTAAGAATTGGAGTCATGTCTACTCTTTCTTTATCGTCTGAGACCACGATTAGTACAAGTCTAGATAAGCATCTATCAGTAGGCGAACCTCTTGATTCCCCTATTAATTTAGATCACTTGGAAATTCCCAATGTCGAGATTAGTTCTGGCTTTAGTTCTTCTGGGAATGGTGATGAGGCTCATGCTTCTCCTCCGTTGACTCCTGGAACAGTGGCGGAGCGTGAGAGGGAAGTTGAAGAATCTCTTGTCGCCGGTCAATTAGAGTTCGGTGATAATACTAGCTTTAATGTGTCGAGCATCTTTTCCAATCCCTCGATGCGAGTGGATGTGAACAAAAACTGGGTCGACCTGTCTGTGGGGGGTTATCGATGTGACATCCCCAACCCCGATGACCGGATATGGAACATGCCTAAGTACGGGATGCACGGTATTCCGCTAATTCATTTTGATTATGGTTTGCGACTACCTTTGCATCCTTTTTTCTTGTGTATGTTTGAGGCCGTTGGATGTGGGATAGCTCAGATGACCCCCAATATCGTCGCGCAAATAAGTGGTTTTATAGCTCGCTGTGCCGAGGTCGACCGGCTGCCTTCGTTGAATTTGTTTTTTTCAATTTATAATATACACTACGCACAGGGTCAAGTCTATTTTTATAAACGAGCTGGGGTTCGTCTTGTGAATGTGAAGTCGTCAAACCATGGTTGGCATGGTAAGTGGTTGTTCTGGTATGGGAAAGATCTTGAGTTCATGCCCTCCTGTCGGGCCGTTCCTAAAGACACCACCGACCTTTTAAACAACCTGAGTAAATATGATGCCACCTTTTTAGAAGCTTTTTTAGGAACGTGGTCACCGTATAATTGGTCGCAATTGAAGGATGAATCATTTTTGGGGGGTCACAATCGTAAGATCGTTTTTCTATTGCTAGAATTTCATTAGTTTGTGTGTTTAATGTTGACGCTAACCTTTTCTTGTTTATGTTTTTGTTTTTCAGTTTCTGGGCGGTCTCTGCGACAAGTTTTAGACGAAGGGCTAAAAGATGAGATAGACAAAGCTTCGATGCTGATTGCCAAGAGACCGCGTTCTCAGTTACCGCGAGGAGACGTGGAATTGGTTCCGGGTGGCAGTGTGAATGCCGCTTCTGGGTCTGTGCCGATCGCAGGGAATACTGAAGATGTGGTCTTGAGCCGTGGCGAGGATATTGAGCTGATAACTCGTGAACGTAAGAAGTCACGTGTGAAGGTGACGAATGATGATTCAGAGAGGGTCGCTGCCAGACGAGGTCAAGAACCAGCAAAATCTGGAGCCGCGAGGTCGCTGACCATTACAGGGCTTCGAGGAGGCGACCGTCCTCCCGTTTTTCAACCTGACGTTGCTGTAGATTCGGCTCGTTTTGAAGTTCAGCCCTTTGAAAGTTGGACCGTAGGGTCGCATGTGCCGTTACGGGTATATTTGCTCAACCTATTAGTAATGAGTGCGGGTACTGATTCTAGTTATTGTTTTGTTAAACTCGCCCTATGCTTGCAGGTCTTTGGTGCCTTCGATCTGCCACAAGACTTCAGCTCGTATGTAGACCGTGCTCATGGAGATGTCGCTGATCGCTGTCTTACTCGTGCCGAACGGGTAATCTTTTAATCCTGACCTCACGCTCAGTCTGGTTTTGTTTAAGTTTTTATCATAACCGCTTTTTTCCTAATGTATGTGTTTGTATTTGATGTATCAGTTCCTGGCCGATATGACGCACATCGTTCGCGAGTACCGAGCTGACGTGGATGGTCAGTGGCGAGCTGAGTCTATACGGGAAATGACTACCTTGAAGGAGCAGCGTGTGGCTGCCGAGCGGCGGGCTAAGGAAGCCGAAAAGCGTGTTGGAGATTTGACCCTTGAACTTGAGAAGTTAAAAGTGGAGGCCGAAGGGGCCAGTCAATCTGTTGATAAATTGTCTGATGAGCTGAGGAAGGCAAAGGAGTTGAACGCAGATAGGCAGCGAGAAAGTGACAGAGTGGGATTGGAGCTTGATCGCTGTCGTAGCGACAAGGACACTCTTGCGAACGAGGTTAGCCTCCTGAAGGCCGAGGTAGCCAAGGGCGTTGAAGAGATTGCCAATGGTCTCGAGGCCGGATACGGACACTGTTAACAGTGCCCGTGCGGTTGCTGCAGGACTGGACATGGCCGGGCATACCTTTGATGATTTATGTGTCGATTTGGCCCAGAAGGCACAAGAGACAGAGCCGGAAAATGTGCAGAATTTAAGGTGGGGAATGCCCCGTGACTTTGTACTTTTTCTTATTTCAACTATCCTACTTGCTCCGAAAACATTTTGGTAACCTAAATCACGAACACATTTTTTGGGGTTTAACTTTTGTAAACATTTATCAGTAATGGTTAGTATGCTAACTCTTATGCCATCCAATCTGTCCTCATGTTTTCATATGCGAAATTGTTGTTATTGGTGTGTGAATTCGCAATAACTTTACTGTAGTTGTTTTTATACTCCTCGGAGTTTAAAACCTAAGTTTTGGTTTACATGGGAGTAATGCATTGATTAAAAATTGTTGATCATCAACTTCAAGGGTAAATTGTTCGTAGAAATTTAACCGTACTTTCATTTAGACCACAGTCATAACTTAAACACAATTGACAATAACAAAAGGAAATATGACATAATGTGTAGTCTTGTGTGACTAGACTTAATTGGAAGTAACTTAACAGCAGCAAACAAGTGTGCAAGTTTCCACTTGTTTACTGGAAGAATTTCTTCAAGTGAATCGCGTTCCATGCATTCTTTACTGACTCGCCATTGAGCTGGGTGAGCTCATAGGTTCCTGGGCGTATGACTTTGGAGATTTTATATGGCCCTTCCCATGGTGCTTTGAACTTTCCAGTGATGGTTGGCTGAGATGAGGCAGACTCTCGCAGGACGAGATCATTTACCTGAAAATTCTTTGTTTTTACCTTTTTGTTGAAGTATTTGGCCACCATTTTCTGGTGGCGTGCGGCATCCAGGTTGGCCTCATCTCTTACCTCCTCCAATAGGTCGTTGTCGAGATGCAGTCTTTCTAATGAGGCATCCGGGTTAAAGGAATCGACTATAGGTGAGTTTAAGTTTGTTTCTAGGGGAACGTCTGCTTCCGTTCCATAGGCTAACCTGAAGGGGGTCTCACCTGTTGAAGAACGACGTGTGGTCATGTAGGACCATAGCATATTGGGGAGTTCGTCTGCCCATGGGCGAGGCTGCTCTTGAAGTCGCTTTTTGAGTCCTTGGAGAATGATCCTGTTGGTCACCTCTACCTGTCCGTTAGCTTGTGGATAAGCCACCGAAGCCTTGGAATGCTTGACGTTGAGATCTCGCAGCACAGTTTCAAACTTCTCGCCGACGAACTAGGTACCATTGTCAGTGATGACCGACCTAGGAATTCCAAAACGAAAGACAATAAATTCCATGAAGAACTCAATCATTTCCTTTTCTCGGATGCGAGCTAGCGGTTTGGCTTCGACCCACTTGGTGGCGTAATCAATAGCAACAATAAGGTATTGAAACTGACTTCTAACTCTTGGGAGTGGTCCTACAATGTCAATTCCCCACTGGAAGAAGGGACAAGGGCAAAGAATTGGTGTCATCGCCTGAGAAGGGGCATGACTGACAGGTCCGTAAAGTTGGCAAGACTCACAGCTTTTAACATAAGCTTCGCAATCCTTCCTCATGGTCAGCCAGTATAGGCCTTGCCTAATGATTTTGAGTGCGAGTTTTTTGCCCCCCATGTGCTTTCCGCATATTCCCGTGTGCGTTTCTAGAATAGCAAGTTGGGACTCAGCGGGTCATAAGCAACAAAGAAGCGGCTCTGTTAGAGCTCGTCGGTACAGCTTAGAGTCTAAAACGAAGTAATTGCGGGTTTTGAACATGATCGAGCGGGCCTCTTTTTTATCCTCTAGGAGTTTATTGTTGATGATGTAGTCTAGAAGTTCCGTGCACCAATCAGGAACTGTTGTGACCTCGGTAACAGAGAGCTCGTGGATCGCCGGGGTTAACAACTCCTCGACGTACACGGGATGGGAATTGACCAGTATATTTGACAAGGCCAATTTGGATAAAGCATCGGCCCATTGATTCTCCACTCTATCGACATTTGTGACAGTCCACGACGTGAAATTTTGCAACAGCGAGTGGGCTTTGCCTAAGTAAGATGTCATCCTGTCGTTATGGGTTTTAAACTCGCCCATGATCTGTTTTACCATGAGCTGAGAATCGTTGAATATGTCTACGACTTTAGCATCCAGTTCTTTTGCCATTTTTAGGCCTGCTATCAAAGCTTCATATTCTGATTCGTTGTTGGTGGCTTTGAATGAGAATTTGATTGCCTGTTGAACCTGAAAGCCCTCTGGACTAACCAAAATAATCCCTGCTCCACTGACCTCTGTCTTGGATGACCCGTCGACGTAAAGGGACCAAGGGCGAAAAGAAGTAGGGTTCACCTCATTGGATGTGCCGTCCTCTTGGGGAAATTGACATTCTACAACGAAGTCTGATAATGCTTGGGCTTTCATCGCTGTTCTTGGTTTGTATTCGATGTAGAATTGGCCCAGCTCGACTGTCCATGCAGCAAGGCGCCCTGTCATATTTGGCTTGTGCAATATTTGCTTCAAGGGTTGACTGGTCATAACCTGTATCTCGCGACCTTGGAAATAATGTCGCAGCTTCCGGCTTGCTACGACGAGAGAGAAGACCAGCTTTTCAATTTGAGGATATCGCGTTTCAGCGTCGCGGAGTGTTAGGATTTATGGGTGATGGCTAGGAGACAACTTAACTAGATATTTTATTTACTTAATTATTAATTAAGTATGAACATACTGTCACAGCCAGAGTATGTCTATGTAACCATTTTTGTATTTGCAAATAAGATTCTAGTACATCTTGGTAGAAGTTCATTTATTTGTTCAAGCCTCAAGAAGTGCTCAAGATGGACAACAAGAATAAAAGTTACTGTCACAGCGTTGACAGTAAGGTTACATGAAGACAGCATGTTGCTAGTCATGACAGCAGATTTACTCTGACAGCAACATTGGCGGAAGCCCTCTGACAGCAACCTTGAGAATCCTGACAACAAGCTTGGAATTCTCGACAGCACCCTCTGCGGGAATTTCTTACTGTCACCAAAAGCACATTCCTGTGACAGCAAGCTTAAGCATCAGGATACTGTCATGATGGGACAACATTTGAATTGGGGATCTACCTAGTCAAACTTGTGGCAATTTGGATGTTCAAGAAACAGGCGTGTTGCAGTATCCCAACACTGCATCAAGTCTGCAAGACTACGACTGAAGCTTGAGAGGTCACATGATAAAGCTCACCAATTCCAGAGTATGACAAGTCTACATCTACTGAATTGTGTTAGCTTAAAATAGAATGTTTCTATATTGCTTTACCCAGTATTGAAAGATTGTTTGTATAGCAATTTAGGAAAGACTCACGGGTGGAAAATCTGTAAGAAGCTGCCACATAAAAAAGACAGCAGCTTCACAAACCCGTGTTGATAGTGATAGGATAAGTTTACTTAGACTATCAATAATTCCATTCTTTGTAACAACTCAAGAAAACCGAAGTTCAGGAAAATTGTATTTTCTCTGAGGTTATAGCAACACTTCGCAAAATAAATAAAACATTTATTTTGTGAGAATTCTTCTTGTGTCTGTTATTGATTGCATCTCATAAACTGATAAACATAAGTCTTAGTTTAGTTGTTGAAACGAAGATCGATTTTTATCAGTGTTGCATTCAACCCCCCCTTCTGCAACAGTCCAGGACCAACAACTGGTATCAGAGCAGACAGATTATTCTAAAATATGAAGATCATGACTAGTATGCAGAAGTCAAGTAGCATAAAGATTCCAGCGTTTGATAAAGAGAACTACAATGTATGGAAAAGAAAGATCTTGTTGTTTATCAAAGCTGCGAATCCACTGTACTTGGGTATCCTCCAAAATGGTCATTTTGTTCCACAAAAGGAGATTGAAGCCTCAACAGTGGATGGTGTTCTTATTCCTGCACACTGGGTTGCCAAGTTACCCTCTGAGTTTCTGGAGCCAGAAAAATAGAAGGTAGCCTTGGATGATAACCTGCAACTCATTCTACTGGATGCTCTCACTTTGGACAAAGCCATGTGTGGTAATGTCATTGGGTGCGCATTAGCTAAGGATATGTGGAATAAGATTGAGCTCCTATGCGAAGGAATTGAAGAAGTGAAAGACAATCAAAGAAAAATTCTTATCTCACAGTATGAAGCCTTCATGGCAAAGCCAGGAGAAGATTTAACCTCTATCTTTGAAAGATTTAGCAAACTTTTGACTGAGCTACAGATTCATGGCAAATACTATGATAGAAAAGAACTGAATATGAAATTCTTGCTAACACTCCCTGAGCATCTAGAGCACAGAATCACTGCCATACGAGAAGGAAGAAACATGAATAATGTCACTTATGAGACATTATATGGTGTACTTAAATCATATGAGCTTGAGCTATTCCATAAAAGAGCCATACAAGCTGGTTTAAGAGGAAAAATGGCAAATGTGTCTGGTGCTCTTGTAGCTCATGTACCAAGAATCACTCAACCCGTTGAAGTACTGCAAACCACTCAACCTGCTTCAGTTCCATCTTTTAAGATTGAAGAGGTTGTAGATGATGATGAGAAAGTTGTTCTGCAAATAACTGATGTTGAAGATGAAGATTTCTACTCCTTAGAAGAAATGGAGAAGATGGACAATCCAACTATGGCTTACATGGCTAAGAGATTCAAAAACATAAGATTTAAGAGAAACAAGCCATTTAAGTCTCAAAGTCAAACATCAAGGTTTAGCAGAAGTAATACTTCCAAGGTCGAGGGTAGTGCCACAAGAGGTGGATACAAAACTGGGATGGTGGACAGATCCAAGTTTAGATGTTACAACTGCAATGAGATTGGTCATTTTGCTACTGAGTGCAAAAGACCAAAGCAAAATCAGAGAATGGATAAAGGGTCAAGTGGACAATTCAAGAAAGGACAAGGGAAAGCCTATGTGGTTGAAGGAAAATGCTGGGATGAGACTGATGATGAAGAGGAAGAGGAGTATGTGAATCTAGCTCTCATGGCTAAGTCCGATGAAGTCACCTCTAGTTCTTCAAATCAGGTACCTTCACTTGTTTTACTTGAAATGTCTAAAGAAGAGTACAAACAAACTGTCAAAGATTTGAGTGCTGAAATGTTTAATGTTTATACTAGTTTAACTACAGCAAATGAAGAAATTGCTAGGTTAACTAAGCTAAATGAAACGCTCACCTCTGAAAATGACATGCTTTTGTTAAAGACCAATCGATTAGAATCTTTAGTACAGGAGAATGCTAAACTTAAAAATGAATTAGACTGTGCTAAAGAAATAGAGAAGTTTCTAAGAAATGAAATAAGTGAAAATGAATTTAAGATCAAGGCCTATAGAAACTCTTCCAAACAACTTCAGGATTATCATGAGAAACACACAGAGGATCAAAAAGTTGGAATAGGTTTTGATTATGGTAGGAGACCTGGTAAGGAAGTTGTGAGTCTGGATTGTTCAACTGATGCTGCTATCAAACCTCAAATCCTCAAAAAGATCAACAAACCAATTTTCAAACTTTCTGAACTTGAGTTTGATGAGGAAGCCATGCTCATCAAGCAACAACTTGATGATGAGGATGAAGGCGTTGGCAGTACAACAGTTGATGGAAAAGATACTGTCAAAATCCCCAAGACAGTAACTCCTCCAAACAATCTGACATAATGTTCTAAAGATACTGTCAAAAATGGCAAGACAGTAACTTTCAAAGATACTGTCAAGAAAGCTTCAAAGACAGTAACTTCCAAACCAACTGTCAAGACAGAAGGTATGAAAGATACTGTCAAAGGAAGTTCGACAGTTCAGAACATCCTGTTGACACAACTACTTACAAGTCTAGAAACAGGAATGGTAAGTTAGGAAATGGCAATGCTAATGCTAGTAATGCTCCTAGAAAACTATGCAATAACTGTGGCTCCTCACAACATTTAACTCATGTTTGTAAGAAACCAAAAGAGGTCAAGGATAATGTGACCATGATAAATGGCAACTTACATAGAACCCCCATTATGCATAGATCTATGGTAGTCTGCAATAACATTGACTGCATGCCTTGTAAAATAACTACCATGAGTACTTGTTTTAATTTGCCCATTTCATCTACTGAACAATGTCTCTACATGCAATTTGTTGAGACTTCTCAGCCTGTTGGTAACAACAAAAAGGCCACATCCACTAAGAAAAAGACCAAGTCTAATTCTAAAGAAAAGTGGGTGAAGAAAGAAGTCCAACAGAAGATTCCTGTTGTGAAAATTAAGATTGAGAATGTTGATTACTCCTGTGATACTGAAGTGACTGGACCCAACAAGGATTGGGTACCATATGCCTCTTAAATACAATTTGTTTTGCAGGGTAAAAATAAAGAGCAGGTCATATGGATCATTGACAGTGGCTGCTCAAGACACATGACTGGTGATAAAGCCCTGCTATCACAGTTTGTAGAGAAATCTGGCCCAATCATAACCTTTGGAGACAACAGCAAAGGTTACACAGTGGGATATGGCTATTTGGAAATTGGGAATGTTGTCATCAATGATATTGCTCTTGTGGATGGATTGAAGCACAACTGCTCAGTGTCAGCCAATTCAGTGACAGGGGATTCAAGGTTGATTTTGACATGATGGTGTGCAATATCTATCACAAGAAGGACAGAAGCCTCTCTCTCAAAGGGGTAAGAAAAGGAAGCCTGTTTGTTGCTGACCTAAGCTCAACAAAGAAGGACAAAGTTTACTGTTTTTACAGTAAAACTACAGTTGGTGAAAGCATGCTGTGGAACAGGAAACTCTCTCACCTAAACTTCAAAACAATGAATATGCTGATGAAGAAGGAACTAGTTAGAGGACTACCTCAACAGGAATTCTGTCAAGAAGGACTGTGTGAGGATTGTCAAATGGGAAAATTGAGAAGAGCTGTGCACAGAACAAAGCAAATCAACACCAACACAGAACCACTCAAACTAATTCACATGGATCTCTTTGGACCAGTCAATGTTCCATCTTTAGCTAGAAAGAGATATGCATTAGTCATGGTGGATGACTATTCTAGATATACTTGGGTGAAGTATCTAGAATCAAAAGATGTAGCTGCTCAAGTCATCATTGATCACTTAAGGGTTCTTGATAGAAATCCAAATGCAAAAGTTCATATTCTGAGAAGTGACAATGGAACTGAGTTCAGAAATGCCACTCTTGGCAATTTCTGCAAAGATGAAGGAATTGTACAACAATTTTCTGCTGCAAGGACACCACAACAGAATGGAGTTGTAGAAAGAAAGAACAGGACTCTCATTGAAGCTGCCAGAACTATGCTTCATGATGCAAAACTTCCAACATACTTCTGGGCAGAAGCTATCAACACAGCCTGTTACACACAGAACAGGACCTTAATCAATAAGACTCATGGAAACACTCCTTACTATCTACTCAATGAGAAGAAACCTACTGTCAAATATTTTCATGTATTTGGAAGCAAATGTTTTATGATGAAAGACAATCATGAGAAGAAAGGGAAATTTGACACCAAAGCTTATGAAGGTATTTTCATGGGGTATGCTCTAGAAAGGACTGCTTACAGAGTCTATCTTTTGGAACACAAGATCATAGATGAAAGTGTGAATGTCACATTTGATGAAACCAAGTTCCCTGGACTTCATGAAGAAGGTCAAATGCAGATTCTCAGGTTTGAGAATCAAGGGTACTTGGAGGAAGAGGAAATTGTTAATGAGGAACCCACATTCACTCAATCTGTTGAACCTGAAAAAGATGTTGTCATTGAGAATGATTCCATTCAAACTCCAGCTCAGTCACAAACAATGTCAGGAGACTTTCAGAATGATGGTGACTCTGGAGATATTGAGGAAAATGGTGGAGACAAATGCCCTGGTGAAGACTCAGACATCCAAACTGAGGCTACTGATCTAAATCAGATAAGAAGCTTGCCCAGAACCACTAGATGGAACAAGGATCACTCAAATGACTTGATTATTGGAGATCCTTCTTCTGGGGTGAGAACCAGGAACAATGTCTCTGCTGACAGCATGTTTTCTTGTTTTCTTTCTCAATTGGAGCCAAAAGTCATTGAAGAAGCATTGTTGGATTCTGACTGGGTGATTGCCATGCAAGAAGAGCTCAATCAATTTGAAAGGAACAATGTTTGGAAGTTGGTTCCAAGGCCAAAGGGAAAATCAGTTATTGAGACAAAAAGGGTTTTCAGAAACAAACTGGATAAAAATGGAAATGTGATAAGGAACAAGGCAAGGCTAGTGGCCAAATGTTACTGTCAACAGGAAGGGATAGATTATGATGAGACATTTGCACCTGTTGCCAGACTTGAGGCCATTAGGATCTTCTTAGCCTTTGCTGCACACTGCAACTTCAAAGTGTTTCAAATGGATGTCAAAAGTGTTTTTCTAAATGGAGAGCTAGAGGAAGAAGTGTATGTTGAACAGCCCCCTGGTTTTGTAGATGTTGAATTGTTTGACTTTGTGTACAAACTGTTCAAAGCACTTTATGGTTTGAAACAAGCTCCAAGAGCCTGGTATGATACCCTCTCTGCCTTTCTATTGGAAAATCAATTTACAAGAGGTGTAGTAGACAAGACACTGTTCTAAAAGTATCATGGGAAGGACATCATTTTGGTTCAAATCTATGTTGATGACATCATTTTTGGTTCATCAAATGTAAAGCCGTGTGATAGGTTTTCATCTCTAATGAGAAACAAATATGAGATAAGCATTATGGGAGAACTTTCATTCTTTCTTGGATTACAAGTTCTTCAGAAGGATGATGGAATCTTCATTTGTCAAGCAAAATATGTCAAGGAACTTCTCAAAAAGTTCAACCTAGAAGATTCATCACCTGCAAAAACTCCCATCTCTACATCAACTAGTTTGGATCTAGACTCCAAAGGGAAGAAAGTGGACTCTAGTGCTTACAGAGGCATGGTTGGATCTCTTCTCTATCTAACTGCTAGCAGACCTGACATAATGTTTGCTACCTGTCTCTGTGCAAGGTTTCAAGCTGATCCAAGGGAGTCACACTTAGTAGCAATCAAGAGAATTTTTAGATACCTAAAGGGCACTCCTAATCTAGGCCTTTGGTAGCCTAAAAACACTGGATTTGAGCTAGTGGGGTATTCTGATTCAGACTATGCTGGGTGTAAGATTGACAGAAAAAGCACTACTGGAAGCTGTCAATTTCTTGGTGGAAGACTGGTGTCATGGTTTAGTAAGAAGCAACATTCAGTATCTACATCCACTGCAGAAGCTGAATACATTGCTGCTGGAAGCTGCTGTGCACAAATCCTATGGATGAAGAATCAACTGTTGGACTATGGTCTAGTGTTAAACAACATCCCTATCTACTGTGACAACACTAGTGCCATAGCCATATCAGACAATCCTGTTCAACACTCTAGGACAAAGCACATTGACATAAGACATCATTTCATAAGGGAGCATGTTGAGCAAGGAACTGTGAAGTTGATCTATGTCCCAACAGAAAAGCAGCTTGCAGACATATTCACAAAACCATTGGATGAAGCAACCTTCAACAGGTTGGTAAGTGAATTGGGAATGCTTAATCTGGTATGTTAACTTACTAGTTTTCCATTCTAAATTAACTGTTTTGCAGCTCGTGACAGCAACCTTCCAAAGTTACTGTCATGAGAAGTTACTGTCACATGTAGTTTTAGTTTCCTTGACAACTTGTTTGATTTGACTTGGCTGAAATTGAATTTTGTGCTAGTCGTCTATCAACAATAAAACTTTGTGTCATTAACTTGGAAAATGTTTGAGTCTGGGATTCTTGGTCTAAACCTTTGTGTTTAATGATCTTTCTGTGTTAATTGTTGTGTTAGTGGAGGACATCTCTATTAATTGCCTTATGTGGTAGTTGTATGGGTTTTCCAAACTGTTGACCATTTACCTCCTCCTTTAATTCCAGTATGCATATAAACTGAACCTTAGGCCATATTAGTGAATCATTAAGAAAATCAAAGAGGTAAAATGGATCAAAAAGTAGGAATCGACGTCAGACCAAAGATTCCTGGCAGCGAGCCTTACAATGAAGAAGTCGAAGCCCTATTTGAAGAAATGTGGGCTCTTCTTGATGAGGAAGAAGAAAAGGAGGCTGCTGCCAAGGTCGTTGAAGAGGCTAAGTGGCAGGAGCAAGAGCAAGAGCTTCAAGCTCTCCTCGAGGAGGAGGGATCTACTGAAGAAGAGACCAAAGTCGAAGCTCTAGAGTTGATTAAGAGAAACTATGATGATTAGCCATTTATGTCATTTGTAGAATGATTAATTCTCTTATCAATAAAACAGTCGTTTGTTTGCTTCATGTTTTTCCTATTTCTGTGTTTCAGTTTTGATGAATTAACTGTGTGTGAAATCTAGTTCTAAATCGACTATCTGTGATTGGTTTTCATTTTTAGTTAAGTACAATAATGACAAAGCCCATTAAAATTCATGACAGTTATAGAATGTATCTAATATCACTACTATCAAGAAAAGTAACTGTCACGGCTTGTCATGACAGTTAGTTTCTCGACAGCAGTGTGCACAATACTGTCACGAGTTTTACAAGGATGCTGTCATTAGAGTACTTAACGATGACAATAAGTTTTTCGCGACAATGTTACTGTCAAAGAAAAACCTGCTGTCATCACCTTAATGTTACTGACAGTTAGTTTCAGCGCACAAGTTACAGTCAACAGTAGTGGACCGTTACAATTGGCAATTCAACCTCCACGTTGACAGAAAAGAAAGGGAGTAACTCACGTGGGGTTACTGGGCAAAGAGCACTACTCCAAATAAACCCTTTTCAGTCAAACGCTTGAACTTCTCTTTTACACAACAGTTAATCAAGCAACTTCATACTTTACACAGAATAAGCAAAAATCTAAACAACTTTCTGCTCTTTCTTCTAACTCATCTTCTCTCTCTTAACAACAATGACACCTAAACAATCACTCTCTCAGACCAACTTTGCCGGCATTTACTCTCTTAGTGATGCTGGTGAAGATTTCAAAGGGCTTACTTCGTTCTTGAATAAGTCCTATCTCGGGTATGCAATCACTTCTACTCCTGTTCTTGACCTAGACAGGATTGAAAGCTTTTGGGAATCTGCTGTGGCTCAAGAGGATGGTGATAACTCCTCTATTCAGTTTAAAATCAAAGAGCACAGTTACATTCTCACTATCAAGGGCATCAACGCAGCTTTGGGAATTGTGCTGGAACAAGGAAAGAACTATACCGAGCTTGCTAATGATGAGACCTTGAAGAAGCTCTTCTTGAAAATTGGGTACTCTAGACCCATTCTTGAAGAGGGAACAACAAAGTGGTACCCTTCTGGTGAAATGGACAAGAAGTTTCTTCGCAAGGAATGGAGCATGGTGTTTGATGCCATGGTGAAGGTGTTTTCTACCAAAACCACTGGCTGGAACGGAATTCCAACCTACATCAAGAAGCTCACTCACTCCCTTGTTCATGGGTACAAAGTGGATGTTGGAAAGCTGCTCATGGCACACCTCAAGGATGCCATAAGTAAGAAGGTAGCCATCTATCCTCGCTTTCTAATGCTGTGTATTAATTCTTTATGTGATTTTGATGAGAATGCCCCTCGTTTAGAGGTTTGCACTGTTCTGAAATGAAACACTCACACAACTCTCACTTCACAGAATTTAAATGCACATATTCCACTCTGTTTCACCAAACACATGGTTGATCAAGTGCCCAACCTTGATTTTCCATTGCCTTCTAGCTTTGTTTTTTTCTCTCTTGAGGATGAAGCTGGATTAGACCCAAATTCAGCTAACCCCCATTCATCACCATACACTCAGCCTAGGTTCTCTAGACTCACCAAAATTCAAAGAGAAGCCTTACAAGAATCCAGAAAAAGGCCCCTAGAGACTGGTGCTAGTGGTAGTGTTGAGAGTGTAGAGGGAGTTCCTGCACCTAGTGTAGCAAATAAGGAAGGCAGTACCACAGAACCCACAGTGGTTCCTCTTGAGCCTAAGAAGAAGAGAGCTAAGAGGGTCAAGACCACTGTTAGCCACCCTGCAGTCTCTCAAAAGACTGTAGAGGAAAATAGGGAAATAAACTCCTCTCTAGATGTTCATTCTCAACAAGGAGCATCTATTGAAATTGGCCTGTCTCCCAAGGCACCATGTACTGAGTCTGCACAACCTCATGTTTCCACTCATGAGGAGCCTCCACTTGTAGAAACACACCAGGAGTCAGGACACTGTGAGGACTTTTCATCCCCTATTGATGCTTCACAAGTTCCATCTGTGGAGCAGCCATCACTCAATTCTCCACTTTCATCTTCTTACTTCCCTTCACATTCATTTGTTTCTTCTCCACAACCTAGAGAGGGGGACAGTCCCAACCCTTCAGGTTTTGATCATCCATCTCCACTCATGGATGAGCCCCCATCTAGTGGTCCACAAGAACCCATTTCTCAAAGTGAAATGGACACCACTCCCTCAAACACTGAGACAGAGCAAGGTCCATCTCTACTAGAAAGTGAAACAGCCAGTACCTTGTTCAATCTCCAAGGAGCATCTTACCTTAGGGAAGATGCTGTCACAGCCTCAGTTGCTGTCAAAGACACTCCTAATGTTGTTGTCACAGGTGACCCTGCTGTCAAGGATTCCAGTGTCTCTATTGTCCAAGCTGCAGTGTAACCTACTGTTAATACTCCAATTGACAGCAACATTTCTGGCAAAGCTACTATCCTCTCCAATCAGCCTGACCTTGATGCTGTAACAGTTGAGGATGCTTCTGATGATGATGTGCCACTTTCTCAGTTCTTCAATGCATGTAAGTACTGCTCATACCCATGCATCTAGGATGAGTGAGGGTGTGCAAAATAAAAGAGAGATAAAAGAAAAGAGAGGTAGCATAAAAATGAGAGGCAGCCAAATGAGCTGGCAAAAAGTGAGGGACTTGAGCATGTCCAGAGTGAAACTGAGGGAGCCCCAGTCTTTCAGGCATTAGGCCTTGAGTGTTCAAATGTGAGGAGTGATGAGATCACTCAGAAAAACCATGAGAGTGTGAGAACCCCCATAGCCTCCAAGCCCCAATCTTTTCCTTCACCCCCAAGGAGGTTAAGATCTGGTGGCCCCTCTACTAATCTCAGGAAGCTTTTCAAGCTCTTTCTGCTCTTGTTGCTGCTGCCAACTTACCTAAGGGGGAGAAAATGGTAAGATCAGAATCTCAAAGGGCAGAGTCAGGATCAGGAAATGACCCCAAGAAGGATGTTGCATCTCAGGGGGAGCCTTGGAGTAAGGGGGAGTCAAGGAGTAAGGGGGAGCCGGGGAGAAATAAGGAGGAATCTACACAAATGAAGTCAACATGGAAGAGATCATCTAAATCCTCCAAGGAGCCAGTTCTACCTCCTGTCACAATAAGAGAGCCAACTCCACTTCCAAAGGAGAGTGCTCTGGAAAAACTATGGAGAGAAAAAGAGGAACAGAACAAGCTGGGAAAAGGGAAAGGCAAGATGCCTGAATACATCTTGTCAGGAAATACTTGGAGTGAAGGAACAGAATTCAACCAAGAAGAAGCTAATGCCTTGATGGTGGACTACAGGGAAAGCACTTTGAAGAATCATGATGAGGACTTCTACAGGATAGTTGAAGCAGCCATGAATGAACCTAGCAAGAGGCTGATCAATTGCTCAACTTTACTGAAGGAGAAAATCATCAGTGTGTGCATAAAGATAAATGAATAGAAGAGGTGGGCCATTGATGTGTACTTGAAATCTGGGTTAACCATGTTCATCACTATGCAGCTGTTGCAAAGCCTTCCAGCAAGGGTGCTAGCTGTGATGAAGAACAAGATCAAAGCCAATCATACTTCCTTCAATGAAATTCTTCAACTGCAGATGCTAAATTTGATTTCAGAAAAGCTCCCAGAAGTCTACACTAATCATTTTTGTGTATACTATGAAAGTGTCACTAAAACTGGAAGCAGAAGGTGTGCATATATGAGTTTGGGTTTGGGAGGAAATTCAACAATGGAGTCAAAGTCAATTCTGAAAGTGTTGAACATGATTCTCAACTCTAAAGCCAACAAGGAAAGAGTTCTTGCTGTAAATGCAATTTATGAGTTGTTGGTGAAAAGAGACAAGGGACTAAGCTCTACAATAAAGCAGATGATTTCTAAAGCAACTTCAAAAAGAGCTGAGCAAGGAGAAAGCTGTTCATATGAAGTTCCCTTTGATGATGATGATGATGATGATGGTGATATGGATGGTGCTGGAGATGGTGGAAAAGCAGGAAATGCTAGTGGAAGTAACTCTGGGAATGTTGAGGATAAATCCCAGGAGAAAAAGAAAGAAGAAGCTCATGTACAAGAAAAGAAAGATGCTGAAGTCACAAAAGAAGAAGAGACTGAGTTAATTGAAGCTTTGGAGGCAAACATCTTGAGATGTGCTATAGACAGTATTAATGCTGAGAAAGATGCTGTCGCCAAAGATACTGTCAAAGAGGCCATTGTCAACAAAGATGCTGTCAAGTATGAGATCAAGCCTACTGTCAAGCCAAAAAGGACAAAATCTTTAGCAAGGGCTTGGTGTTAGGCCGATTACACAATATATAATCAATATTAATACGATAATAACACTCAAGAACACTGTTTATGAATCAATAACTAAATTATATATTTAACTCTTCTCTCAGTGATGTTAAAGAATCACAAAGAGCTGCTAGGTTACAAGAATAATGTATTCAGTATTCGCATCCCTTTTAGGGTTAACCTATCTATGTTTATATAATACACAGTTACATAATCAATCTCTAATTGATATTCCTATAAATCAGCTATACAGATTATATCAAATTAGGATTGCTTCTATCTTCTATTCCGTTTCCTTAACTGTCTTAATATATCTGGCTTCTTTCTATCTTCAAGATATATTGCTTCTAGAATCTTCAAGTCAACACCGACAGTTAATAAACTCTTTACCCCGTCAGACTTTAACAAACTCTGACTGGCTTCTGATAAACTCTGATGAGTACCTATTGCTTAAACACTGATAAGCAAACGTCAAGAATTATATCTAACAATCTCCCCCAACTTGTGCATAATAAAGATGTACAAGTTAATAGATAATTGATGATGTCAAAACATATAACAAATGCAGTGTTTTTAAAATATAACAGAATTTAACTTTTAACTTAGAACAGAAAACTTTAAAAACTTACAGTCAGACTTTACTTGATTTCTTCAATATCAGGCACTGTCCTGAGATAATCGATGAGAAGTCTCCTTTCAGCCTTTTCAAGCTCTTCCACCATAATTTCCTTCAATTCTTTATACTCTGGATCACTTTCTCCAGTCTGGTAGATAGCAGCTCTCAGAGAATAAATGTTGTTCTTCCTCATTTCATTCCCTAGCCGAATATAATATGATTTGTTTGACTCCAAATTGAATTCCAAGACTTTGATACCCAGTGCTGTTTTGAACTTAGCACTGTTTCTCTTCATCTCAACAATCTTTCCATAAGCATATCTGTACTTAGGAATATATGCACTAGAAACACCTCCTCCAAGAAGCACTTTAGATTTCATCATTCTATCTTTTAGGACAAGAGCAGCATCATGAGTACTTTTGTTTTTGATTTTGAGAAGGTATAAAACATACTCAAGCTCTTCCCATAGCTTCAATTGAACATCAGCTTCTCCTACTCTGTAAACTCTTCCATCAGACATGAAGTATAACAGAACCTCTTTCTTCAATCCCCTGTGATAGACCATCTGAACAGATTCCAGTTTATCAAGGCTCTCTTGAGATACCCCAATACCAGCTTCTGCCAGTGATGTTTGATCTAAAGATCTGTTATTTATCCTCTTCTCCCTATGTGAACCTAAACCAGACTTATCAAAAGATTCTTTTCCAAGTACTGTCCTGGTTTGAGAAAAATCCACAGGTTGAAGTGTCAGAGTTTCAGAAAGTACAGGTCTTAAGAAACCTTTGAGTTGTGGAGCTAGCTGAGTTTGTACAACTTGAGCCTTGTCAGAGGTTGTCACAATTTTAGTAGAAATATCAACATGAGCAACGTCAGAGGTTGATTTGTTTATCCTTGATTCAACTTGAGCAATGTCAGAGGTTGAATAAATCTTCTTTGGTAATTGTCCTTCTTCTACCAGTTTACCCTTTCCCTTATCAATATTTGCAATCACAGGCCTCCTTGTATATTGTATACTCTGTTGAGTATTTTCTTTGATAGAAATTCCAACTTCCTTCTTTCTAGGAGCCTTTACTGATTTCTTCTTATAAGTACCAACTTTAATCTTTTTCTGGTGTTCTTCAGCAAGAAGCTTCATCTCAGCATCTATATCTTCCATTGTAGCTTCATTGCCATGTTCTTCCATGAAAATCTTAGCAGCAATCTCTTCATCAGTAATTGGATTTGATGAAATCACTAGACTTTTAAGTCTTGAAGAAGATTGACTACCAGAGTTTAACCTCTCAGAGTTTGTATGTCTAGCAGAGTTTGACCTAAGTCGCCCTTGCTCTTGAGAAGACTTTGACTTTTTCTCTATTTCTCTGCTTCCACCATCATTTGAATCATCCCTCAGTCTCAAGGTTGGAGTCCTTCTGCATTTGTCTTTAGGTATTTTCTCCCCCTTTTTGACATCATCAGGAATAAAAACTGATGTCAGCAACTCAAGTGACGCAGCAATAGAAGTTAGTTGTGAAGACATAACAGTCTGATTGCTTTCAACATTTGTAAGCCTCTTCTTGATCTCCTCCTGATCCTTTTGCATAGAAGAAAACTGAGCTCTATCCTTCCTCAATGCCAACTCCTTAATAGCAATATCATTACTCAATCCAAGAACAACCTTGTGAGTCTCATCAAAGCGGTTGTGCAGTGACTTGACTTGAACAATAGTAGCCTTAAAATGAGATAATAACTCAGGATTAGTAATCTCTGTAGCAGTCCTATGTACAAAATCAGCAGCCCGTTGAGTAGAGAAAATGCAGTCTGCTCCTGACCAGTTAGCATAATGCATTTCCCTGAAATGATCTTCAGTAGCATTGTGATTTGCTTTGATAGACTCTGCTGTAGGATCTCTTAGAAAAGGTGTAGACTCATCAGAGTTAGAAGGATCAGCATTGATTCCAGAGTTTGCATGATCAGAGTTTGCAGATGTGTGATCAGCATCATCAAAATCATCTCTAGCTTCATTAGCATTTTCCTCTAACTGCTCTGCAGCTTCTTCATTAGCATTGTCTGCAGTAACCTCAGCATTTAGCTGTGCAGCTTCAGGAATCTCAGAGTTTACAAGAACCTCTTCTGTTTGAACAGCAGACTTTGTCAAAATCTCTGCCATAGCTTCATCAACTTTCTCTTCAGCAGCTTCAGGAAGTGTCTGAGCAGTTTCCACTACCTGATCAACCTCCTCACCCTTTTCTGGAACTGAATTATTTACAGAAAGAATTTCTGTGTGAGTAGCAATTGACTCACCTATTATCTGGGTGGGTTGATCAGCTGCCACATCCTCAGTATCACAAATACTGATACTAGGATGTGCTTCAACATTAAAATCTTGTTGCTCAAAAATTTCAGCCTCTCTATCAGCATTTGCTAAGTTAGGCATAGAGGCTGCTTCAACATTTTCATTAGCCTCCTGAACAATAATCCCAGGAGCTTCAGTTTCCATAAAAACCCTGTCCTCAGCATCAGCATTTACAACAAGCTCCTCAGCAACAATTTCAGGAGCTTCATGCTGGACAGCTTCATCCATATTATCAAAAAGATAATCGGCTACAAGTCTTCTTTTTCTCTTGTGAAGAGTTTCATTGTCAAGATCATCTTCATTATCAGCTTTTGATCTATTTGCTCTTCTCTTCTTATAATGACCCTTAGGTTCATCATTAGACTTAGACACACCTACATCAGTAGATGGTCGCATAGACCTTGCAGGTTTAGTACCAATGTGTTTAGTCCTACCACTGGATTTAGTCTTTGTAGATGTAGGAAGCTCTGTTTGTAAAGGCTCAGGTTGGGAATCTGATTGAGCTTGAGTAGATGGATTAACCTGATCATTTATAAACTGTTGCACAGAGGCAGGTAGCAATAATTCTCCAACAACTCCTTTCTTAACATCCTTATTGATGAGATCAGAGAATATCCTCTTATGTAATTTAAAACAAGAAACATCTTCTTCAATTACATCTACTCCTTCAACGCAGTAAGAAAATAAAATCTGACAGAATCTAGAAAAATAGACTACTCCTCTATTCTCTGTCATTTTCTCCCATAAGTTATTCAAGACAAGTCGTGCAAAATCAAAATGATTATCATATAATAGAGAGTACCCGATTTGCAGACTGTCCGTGGGAATAGCATCCCAGTTTGTGCATTTCTTTCCAAACGTCCTTGTAATGCAATCAAAGAAGAAGCTCCACTCCTTCCTTAAGAACGGTCTTTTCAACTGTCCAATCTTGTTCAAGGGTCCAGAATACCCAATCTCTCGCATCATCCTTATCAAATCTTCATCACCTATTCCAATAGTATACGACGAAAACTCAGGAAACCCCATTGCAGCCCGAATGGTTCCAGCAGTAATTACATACTCTGTTTCTTCGAACTCAAAGATTATAGATGGATTCCCAGTTTCACCACCATCATCATACATCCCAGACTCCCAGAATGCCTTGATTTGTAAACCAGAAAGTTTTGCTGGTTCAACTAAAGCACGCCCAATCGCTGATTTAGCAAGAAAGTCTTGAATCATATGAAAAGCTTCTGGTGCATTGGCAGTGTTTAGTGGTGCTGCATAGTTGTTTGGAACAAATTCTAATCCAGACGAAACAAAGGCTGTAGTCGCCATAAGTAGATTTGAAAGAAATCAAAGAAACTGATGCAAAAGCTTCAAAAGAGTTTGTAAGTAGGAAAGTGTTTGTGAATATGTGTGTGTGTAAATTGAAGTAAGATGTGAAAAGTTTGGACGTATGTGTGTGTATTGTATTAATATGAAATTCAAAATTAAAAACTGAACAGTTTTTAATCATTAATACACAACTGTCTTACTCCTTTAATTATGTGAGTGGGACACGTGGTACACATGCAATGACTGACAGCAAGAAATTGACAGTTTCCAATGCGCATGCGCAGTAAAAACAGCAATAATTACCGCCTGTTACACTTTTCTAGGCAATTAACCTCTCTCCTCTGTTTAAAACATTCTTGAACAACTGTCCAATCATACTCTTTTTAACTTTTGAAAACAAATGTCTTTTCTCAACATCATAATATGTCTGAAACAAACAAAATTTATTTTAATCATCAGAGATTAAAATTAAATTACCTCGGCGTAGAGTACACAAATCATCAGTGTTTACCAATCCTCCTCCTTTATAAACAAACTCTTTTCACAAACTGTACAGGTGTGAGCATTTGTGTGTGAATTAGCAGAGTTTACTGAATATGAATATTTAGATCATCTCAAAGTGCATAAAATCCACAAACTAAAGCAGTAAAAACTGGTTGCTCAAACTCTCATTTAAGATAAAATCTGATTTTTATATCTAAACTCTGTATACTGATATCCTTTCATTTGGATATATCTTTTATTTTCACCCCCTAAATAATTTTTTTTTTTTATTTTATTTTTCCAGTAATCAGTGGTTGGCACTAGTCACCAAAAATCAAAGATTTTAGCCCTTATTTCATACAATAAGTTCCTGGATCTTCCTAGGCACAACATGATCTCAAAGGAATTTGTGCTCTATTTGGCATCTTTTGATTTGAGGGTGAAATTATTTGCAACTTAATTTTCAGAGTTTAGACTTTTCATCAGTTAATACAATTAATTTATGAGAGAAAGTGCAAACAGCTAATACAGACTCAGTGTTTAGGATCAATAAACTAAGAGATGCTATAAATACAAAGACAGTATCATGCTGTGTAAAATTTCTGCACATTTTGTAATCAGAATTTATACTACTTAGAAGGATTTATGATTAATTACTGAAAATCATGCTTCATACATTTTTCTTCATCGGTCAATATGTTTCAGACAATATCACAATCAGAGTATAACATCAGAATTTAACCGACAGAGTATGACTGATAGAGTATAACTAATAGAGTTTACTATCAGAGTTTAACATGCTGGTACAAATAACAGTTAACACATGCAAAGAATCATGAGCATAAAATCAAACATGTATAGATTTTGAGTCTAACCAGTATCTCTAGTCAAAACCAGAGATCATTCCAAGTTCATTTACCAGCCTTGTAAAGGTAGCTTCACTCAAAGGTTTGGTGAAGATATCTGTAAGCTGTTGGTCTGTAGATACAAAATGAAGTTCAATATCTCCTTCTTCCACATGTTCCCTGATAAAATGATACCTTATGCTGATGTGCTTGGTCATGGAGTGCTGTACTGGATTACCTGTCATAGCAATAGCACTTTGATTATCACAGTAAATAGGTATTTTAGAGTACCTTAATCCATAGTCCAGCAACTGATTCTTCATCCATAAAATCTGTGCACAACAGCTACCAGCAGCTATATACTCTGCTTCTGCTGTGGATGTGGAAATTGATTTCTGTTTCTTGCTGTACCAAGAAACTAATCTGTCACCTAAAAATTGACAGCTTTCACTTGTGCTTTTTCTGTCTATCTTACAGCCTGCAAAATCTGCATCAGAGTAACCAATTAATTTAAACTCTGATTCTCTAGGGTACCACAAACCAAGAGTTATGGTTCCTTTGAGATATTTGAAAATCCTCTTCACAGCTGTTAGATGTGGCTCTCTGGGGTCTGCTTGAAATCTTGCACAAAGACATGTTGCATACATGATATCAGGTCTACTTGTTGTGAGATAAAGAAGAGACCCTATCATCCCTCTATAGTTTGTCATATCTACTGAGGCTCCTGTGTCTTTGTCTAGCTTTGTTGCAGTAGCCATGGGAGTTGTAGCAGATGAACTATCAAGCATACCAAATTTCTTGAGTAGGTTTCTGGTATATTTTGCTTGATTGATAAAGATACCATCATCTGTTTGCTTGACCTGTAAGCCTAGAAAGTAACTAAGCTCTCCCATCATGCTCATTTGATATCTTGACTGCATAAGCTTGGCAAATTTTTTACAGAGTTTGTCATTTGTAGACCCAAAAATTATGTCATCCACATAGATTTGAACTAACAGCAAACCATCACCAGTATTGAAATAGAACAAGGTTTTGTCAATTGTACCTCTAGTGAACCCACTTTCTAAAAGAAATTGAGCCAGAGTTTCATACCATGCTCTAGGTGCTTGCTTTAGTCCATATAATGCCTTATCAAGCCTGTAGACATAATCTGGATATTTGGGATCTACAAACCCTGGTGGTTTTTCAACAAACACTTCTTCTTCAAGTTTCCCATTGAGAAAAGCACTTTTCACATCCATCTGAAAGACTTTAAATTTCTTGTGTGCAGCATAGGCCAGAAAAATCCTTATTGCCTCCAGTCTTGCAACTGGAGCAAAGGTTTCATCATAGTCAATTCCTTCCTGCTGTGAATAGTCTTTTGCCACAAGTCTAGCCTTATTCCTTGTAATCACTCCATCACTGTCTGTTTTGTTTCTGAAAACCCACTTTGTACCAACAATAGATCTGTTCTTTGGTCTTGGTACAAGTGTCCAGACTTCATTCCTCTCAAATTCATTTAACTCCTCTTGCATTGCTGTTATCCAGTTAGCATCTTGAAGAGCTTCTTCCACTTTCTTGGGTTCTGTTTGAGATAAGAATGCATGAAACAGACATTCATTATTTGTAGCACTTCTAGTTCTTACACTAGCTTCTGGATCTCCAATTATCAAGTCAGGTGTATGGGATTGTGTCCACCTTCTTGCTGTTGGTAATAGGCTTCTACTAGCATTATTAGATCCTCCCCCTTGATCCATGCTCTCCTGATTTTCTTCTTGACTATTTGCATTCTCTGAGGCTCCCCCTGAATTGGACTGTTCAGTGTTTGAACTTTCAGAGTTTGACTCGGAGTTTCTGTTTGATTCTTCATTTGACCCTCTTTCAGAATTTGAGTCATCACTTTGAAAAGTTTCTGAAGTTTCTTCACGCTCCCCCTCAACTGGTTCTCTATTTTGTTCTGTCAGAGAAAATTCTTCAGTGTTTACCAGTAGAGGGTCAGAGTATGCTTCGACAGAGTTTGTTGGATTTGCTTTATCAGAGTTTACATCATCAGAGTTTAGATCTTCATTTTCAAAGCGAAGTTGATCATGATATTCTTCATCTTCTATTCCAGTTATTTTCTTGTCATCAAATGACACATGAATAGATTCCATGATCACTTTAGTTCTCAGATTATAGACTCTGAATGCCTTTGTTGACAATGGGTATCCAACAAAAATTCCTTCATCAGCTTTTAAGTCGAACTTGGTCAACTGTTCAGGATGAGTTTTCAACACAAAGCACTTACATCCAAAAATATGAAAATACTTCAAATTTGGCTTCTTATTTTTCAACATCTCATATGGTGTTTTCCCATGCTTGTTGATCAGTGTTGTATTTTGAGTAAAACAGGCAGTTTGAACAGCTTCTGCCCAGAAATAAGTTGGCAATTTTGCTTCATCAAGCATTGTTCTGGCAGCTTCGATTAGAGTTCTGTTCTTTCTTTCAACTACACCATTTTGCTGTGGAGTTCCAGGTGCAGAAAATTCTTGCTTTACTCCTCTTTCCTTGCAGAAAGCTTCCATTTCAGAATTTCTGAATTCAGTACCATTATCACTTCTTATAATTTTCACTTTGTACTCTGATCCTTTGTCCAGTAGCTTTACATGTTCCATTAGTATTGAGGCAGTTTCATCCTTCTTTGCTAAGAAATACACCCATGTGTACCTAGTGTACTCATCAACAATGACTAGAGCATATTTCTTTCTGCCCAGAGACATTATATTTACTGGACCAAAAAGATCAACATGTAGAAGATGATAAAGTTCCACAACTGAAAACTCAGATTTACTCTTGAAAGATGACTTCCTTTGCTTGGCCTTTTGACAAGAATCACACAGACCATCTAAGCTAAGTATTGACTTTGGAAGTCCTCTTACAAGATCTTTTCGAATCAACTCATTGACGTTGTTCAAGTTTAGGTGAGAGAGCTTCTTATGCCATTTCCAACTCTCTTCATTAGATACTTTTGCAGATAGACACACATATTTTCCTTCAGAGTTTGTTACCAAACTTGCTTCATAAATGTTATTGCGCCTGTGTCCAACTAGAACAACTTTTCCAGTAGATTTACTGATTACCTCACAGTGTTCAGTATAAAAATCTACATGGTATCCTCTGTCACAGATTTGACTCACAGAAAGCAGATCATGCTTGAGTCCTGAGACTAGAGCTACATTTGTGATAATGACACTTCCAAGATTGATATTGCCATATCCCAGAGTATGTCCTATGTTGCCATCTCCATAGGAAACTTTTGGGCCAGCTTTTTCCTCATAGTCTGATAGCAGGGCTTTTTTTCCAGTCATATGTCCTGAGCATCCACTGTCCAAGATAAGGGTGCTTTCTTTTATGCCCCGCAATCACAAACAATCACTATGTGTTAGATTTAAGGATCCAGACTTGCTTGGATCCTTTGGCTTTCTTAACATTGTTAGCTTTTGCAGCGGTATCACTATCAACAGAGTTTAAACTAACATTGTCAGACTTTATACTTGCAGAGTTTGCTCTAACCCATTTCAAGTTGGGTTTTAGCTCATAATAGTTGTGATAAATAGCATGATAACTTTTGCAAGTATAGATGGAATGCCAAGTGCTCCCACAGTGTGTGCATAAAGTCTGTGGTCTAACCCTAACATAATCATTCTTTACTCCAGATGTGGAAGGTAAAGAGTTAATATTTTTGTTCTTCTTGCAAAACCTGGCAAGATGGTTAGTACTACCACAACTATGACATGTTTTTCTAGGAGCAGCAGAATTAGGCAAATAATCATTTCTTTTATTAATGCCTACTTTTCCATTCCTATTCTTTTTAAACATTTTCTGTTTGTTGACAGACTTTACTTCTTTGAGCTTATGTTTAAATTGTTTCTCTGTCATTAAACCAACATTAACCTGTTTATCACAGATTCTTACTGGTTCTTTAATAGCTTCTATCTCAATCTTATTCTCTGCTATTGAGCCAACATTAACCCGTTCTTCACAAGTTTCAATTTGCTCCATGACAGCTTCTTTTACAACTACAGACTTTAGCTTACTGGATTCATGAACAAATTTCACAGGTTTAAGTTATGGTTTCACTTTAACTTTATCTTTAAACCTAAGTTCATCTTCCTCACAGTAACCTAAACCTACAGTATCTGTTTGAAAAACCTGATGTGTGTCTTTTCCAGAATTGGTCCAGGTTTTAATCACTTTCCTCTCTTTTTCCAACTCAGATTCTATTTGCCTATATCTTTTAAGCAATTCCTGTTCAACATAAACAGCATCATCTCTCTCCTTTTGAACTTGTTGCATGTTAACAAGTTTCTCTTCAAGAAATTTGTTTCTTTCTTTAAGACCTAGATTCTCAGATTTTATTCTCTCATTCTCTAAAGTCTGATCCCTATAACTAACATGTATGCTTTTAAGATAAATTCTTAATTCAGATATATTATCAGTATCATAAGCATAAGTTGTTAAGGGTACCTTGTTTTCAGATGAGTCAGATTCATCTCTACCAGTTGCCATGAGAGCATAATTGACTCCCTCATCTGAGTCTGAAGTGTCTGCCCAGTCCTTGCCTTTTGTGATGAGTGCTTTCTCAGATTTTCCTTTCTTGCATTCTGGAGCATAATGACCCATTTCTTTACACTTGTAGCACTGGATCTCAGACTTGTCTTTCTTTCCAGACTTGGTATATTTTCCATCAGGCTTTCTGAAATTTCTCTTATCAGAATTTGAATCTTTCCTTGAGAATCTCTTTCCTTTCTTGAAGTTCTTGAATCCCATCTTCTTGAAGGTCTTCACCATTAAAGCAGCCATTCTCATCATCTCTTCTTCATCATCCTCAGAGTCAGAAGCTTCATCATCAGAGTTTGATGACTCACTGTCAGATTTAATGACTAAAGCTTTTCCTTTGGTTTTCTTTCTTGATGATTCCTTCTTGACAGGCTTTTCTTCAACTTTAAGAGCAACATATTTTGTCTTCTTTCCAGATCTTTTGATTCTTTGTTCTATCTCAAGTTCATGAGTTTTGAGCAGCCCATAGATTTCATCAAGATCTGTTTCTGCAAGATCATAATTGTCTCTGATTGTTGTTGCCTTTAAATCCCATCTTTCAGGTAGGGATAGAAGAAACTTGAGATTTGACTCTTCAAGTTCATATTCTTTATCAACCAGGGACAAATCATTTAACAATTTACAAAATCTGTCATATGTATCTGTCAAACTTTCATCAGATCTAGAGTCAAAGTGTTCATACTCCTGTGTTAGAATAGTCTTCCTATTCTTCTTTATAGCACTGGTTCCTTGACACCTGACTTCTAAAGCATCCCATATCTCTTTGGCAGTTTTACAGCCAATAACTCTGTTAGACATAACATTGTCTAAAGCACTGTGGAGTAGATGTCTAACTTTTGCATCCTTTGCAATTGATGAGATGTCCTCAGGAGTCATATCTTTCTTTTCCTTTGGAACAGTCTTTTGTTCTTGACCATCAACAACATGAGACAGTTTAGTCGGCATATGAGGACCATCATTGATTCTATCAAGGTATTCTAGATCTGTGGCTTCTAAAAACATGGTCATCTTTACCTTCCATATTGGATATTCCACAGGTCTGAGAATTGGAACCCTGATTGCCTCATATCGACTTACAGAAGCTGATTGAACCTTTTGAGCATTAGAACCTACCTGGTTGTTATCAGTCATGATTATACTTGTGTTTAGATCAAAAACTGTATATATTTAACAGCCTTGGCTCTGATACCAATTGTTAGGCCGATTACACAATATATAATCAATATTAATACGATAATAACACTCAAGAACACTGTTTATGAATCAATAACTGAATTATATATTTAACTCTTCTCTCAGTGATGTTAAAGAATCACAGAGAGCTGCTAGGTTACAAGAATAATGTATTCAGTATTCGCATCCCTTTTAGGGTTAACCTATCTGTGTTTATATAATACACAGTTACATAATCAATCTCTAATTGATATTCCTATAAATCAGCTATACAGATTATATCAAATTAAGATTGCTTCTGTCTTCTATTCCGTTTCCTTAACTGTCTCAATATATCTTGCTTCTTTCTATCTTCAAGATATATTGCTTCTAGAATCTTCAAGTCAGCACCGACAGTTAATAAACTCTTTACCCCGTCAGACTTTAACAAACTCTGACTGGATTCTGATAAACTCTGATGAGTACCTGTTGCTTAAACACTGATAAGCAAACGTCAGCAATTATATCTAACACTTGGTTCTCTAGACAGGAACCTGAACCTGAGAAGACTACCAAAGCTAAGAAAGGAAAACACAAGTACTCAGGAAAAGAAAAAGTCACTGGACTTGGTAGGAATCTATGGAAACCTATCAACTCAAAACCCTAAATGCATATCCTGGAAGAAGGTTTAAAGTAATTGAAGGAAAATTAAAGTTCAGAACTTATGCCTTTGAGCACGAGCTATGGATAGACCTTCAGGATACAAGGGTATGCCTCTCCAAAACAGTCCATAAATACATTGATGAAGTTGAAGATGATGCCATTTCTCCTGATGAGAAAGCAATGGTTGAAGGACTCAAGGGGGTGCTAGAGAAAGCTCTCAACAGAGAGGATGAAGCAAGACAGAAGAGGAAGTCTGAAACTAAGTAAGATCCCTTTGTCAATTCTGATCTTGTTAGTTAAGTTGTCAGCATGAGTTAATTATAAATTTGTAGTTATTATCCATAAAAACAAATTGGGGGAGATTGTTAGGATTTATGGGTGATGGCTAGGAGACAACTTAACTAGATATTTTATTTACTTAATTATTAATTAAGTATGAACATACTGTCACAGCCAGAGTATGTCTATGTAACCATTTTTGTATTTGAAAATAAGATTCTAGTACATCTTGGTAGAAGTTCATTTATTTGTTCAAGCCTCAAGAAGTGCTCAAGATGGACAGCAAGAATAAAAGTTACTGTCACAGCGTTGACAATAAGGTTACATGAAGACAGCATGTTGCTAGTCATGACAGCAGATTTACTCTGACAGCAACATTGGCGGAAGCCCTCTGACAGCAACCTTGAGAATCCTGACGGCAAGCTTGGAATTCTCGACAGCACCCTCTGCGGGAATTTCTTACTGTCACCAAAAGCACATTCCTGTGACAGCAAGCTTAAGCATCAGGATACTGTCATGATGGGACAACATTTGAATTGGGGATCTACCCAGTCAAACTTGTGGCAATTTGGATGTTCAAGAAACAGGCGTGTTACAATATCCCAACACTGCATCAAGTCTGCAAGACTACGACTGAAGCTTGAGAGGTCACATGATAAAGCTCACCAATTCCAAAGTATGACAAGTCTACATCTACTGAATTGTGTTAGTTTAAAATAGAATGTTTCTATATTACTTTACCCAGTATTGAAAGATTGTTTGTATAGCAATTTAGGAAAGACTCACGGGTGGAAAATCTGAAAGAAGCTGACACATGAAAAAGACAGCAGCTTCACAAACCCGTGTTGATAGTGATAGGATAAGTTTACTTAGACTATCAATAATTCCATTCTTTGTAACAACTCAAGAAAACCGAAGCTCAGGAAAATTGTATTTTCTCTGAGGTTGTAGCAACACTTCACAAAATAAATAAAACATTTATTTTGTGAGAATTCTTCTTGTGTCTGTTATTGATTGCATCTCATAAACTGATAAACATAAGTCTTAGTTTAGTTGTTGAAACGAAGATCGATTTTTATCAGTGTTGCATTCAACCCCCCCCCCCCTTCTGCAACAGTCCAGGACCAACACGGAGTGTATGGCTGATGTAATACACCGGCGACTCTTTTCCTTCGCTGAACTTTACCAAGACGGCAGCGATATTGGTGTCAGAGGCGGCAAGATAAACTCGCAACGGCTCGCGGGGGATCGCTTTGATTAGCACGGGCGGAGTAGTCAGGAATTTCTTGAGTTCAGCCAATGCCTCCCGGCATTTGTCGTTCCACTCTACTTTTGACGTCTTGGCTGATTCTTTTATTACTTGAAAAAAGGGGGCACATCGTTTGGAAGATTGAGGGATAAACCTTCTCAGGGCAGCGATGCATCCTGTCAACACATGGACTTCTTTTAGAGTAGATGGGCTCTTGATATCCATGATAGCTTTAATTTGAGAGGGGTCGGCCTCGATCCCTCGCTGTGTGATCAAGAAGCCCAGGAATTTACCCGTCGTGAGACCAAATGAGCATTTCGCTGGATTGAGCCGCATACTATTGAGACAGATTGTTTGAAAAGTTTCTCTCAAGTCGTTGACATGGTTTAGAGCTTTTTGAGACTTGGTGATCATATCATCTACATAGACTTGCATATTCCAACCAATTTGAGAGGAGAAGATGGTGTCCATCATTTGTTGAAATGTCGCCCCTGCATTGATGAGCCCAAAGGGCATATTTTTATAACCGAACACTCCTCTATGTGTAATAAAGGCGGTTTTCTCCCAATCCTGGTTATCCATTTTGATTTGATTATATCCTGAGAATGCGTCCATAAATGACAAGAGTTCATGGCCGGCTGTAGCATCAATCAATTGGTCGATGTTTGGTAAATGATAGAAATCCTTAGGGCATGCTCTGTTGAGGTCGGAGTAGTCTACGCACATGCGCCACTTGCCATTGCTCTTTTTTACTAAAACCGCGTAGGGAATTGTATTGGTTCCACAAACCCTGCGGCGAGCAGGCGATCTAGCTCGGTGTCAATGGCCTGTTTCTTTTCTTCAGAAAAAACGCGTTTCTTTTGTTTTATCGGTCGAATGTTTGGGTCTATATGTAGTGAGTGGCGAGCTATAACCTCTGGGATTCCTGGCATGTCGGTGGGATTCCAGGCGAAGATATCGGAGAATTCACGGACGAGGTGGATAATATCCTGGCGTAAAGGATTTTGGAGTCCCTTTCCGATTTTAAACTTTTTGTTTGGATTTCCCTGTTCAATCTCGATCTCATCTGTGTCTTCCATGGGGACACATGTTGGGGTCAGTGGGATCTCAATGACATCATTTGGATCGATCTCTACGACTTGATTGATGGAAGAGTCGTCTGTGGGTTTTTGTCGTGGGATGACAGTAGATAAATAACATTGTCGTGCTGCCACTTGGTCACCTACGACTTCACCTATACCAAAATCCGTGGGAAATTTCATTTTTAGATGGGGAATCGATGTAATGGCCTTGAGGGAAGTCAATGTGGTACGACCGAGAATGGCGTTATAGCTCGACGTTGCGTTAACGACATGGAATTTAATCATTTTCCACGTTTGACATGAGGACACTCCAAATAAGACGGGTAAGTCAATAGTGCCTACCACCTTGACTTCATTCCCTGTGAACCCATACAGGGGGATATTGACATTTTCTAGTTTGCGGTCACCGAGATTCATTCGCGAATACGCATGGTGGTAGAGGATATCGACGGAGCTGCCGTTGTCAATTAGGATCTTTTTCACGGTGTTCGTGCCTACTTTGGCGGTGATAACTAGGGCGTCCTGATGAGCTTCGATTATCCCCGACGGATAATCGTCATCCGAGAAGGAGATAACCGGCGTTGGATTGTGTCTTGGCTTCTTGGGAGCTTCTGGGTTGACGGAAAACACCTCACGGGCATACCACTTTTTGGAGTTATTAGACGTACCTCCTGCGGAGTGTCCCCCCGCGATGACGTCAATGACTCTATCAAGGTCATGGCTTCGCATAGGAGGGTGACTGGTGTCGTCAATGAAGTGGACTTGTTGTCCTCGGCGAATCTTGCTCTCGATAAATGAGCTGAGTTGGAAGCAGGAGTCTGTCGTGTGTCCAGTATCCTCATGATACTCACAATACCGGGAGCTTGGAGGTCGTCCTGGCTTCATTGGCCTTGGAGGTCGGTAATCAAGTTCTGTTTTAAGGACTACGAGAATGGTTGCCTTATCGGTGTTGAGCTTAGTGAATTCTCTCTCACTGCGATCACGTGGTTTCCACGTTCTTTCTGTTTTGTCGCTTCTCTCGGTTCTGTCCGATAGTGGAGTTCGGTGCTCATGGGAGCGAGATTGGGATTCATATCCACGCTTTGTATTATTCTGCGGAGATCGTCGTCGCGGACTTCGGCTTCTATCCCGTTTTTGAGAAAATCGTCGGGGAGATTGAATGCTCCCCACTGCTTCTTGTAATGTCATTCTTTGCTCGACGATTTGGAACGCTGACTGGAGAGTTCGAGGATTCTTCTCAAAGAATTCTTCCAACAAAAGTGCGTGGCGATGTTTGTCAATGCCGGCTGCGAGGTAATTGATGGCGAGCTCTTCGATTAAGTTAGGGATGTCGGCGACTTCTGCTCGAAAGCGAGCTAAGAAGTCTCGTAGAGGCTCGGAGTGTCGTTGGCGTATTGTCATGAGGGATGCTGTTATCTTGCCCCCCTTGTAGTTACTGGAGAAGCGGCTCTGAAATTTGCTCTTTAAGGCGTGCCAGGAGTCAATGGAGCGTGGTGCCAAGTTGTTATACCAGCGTAGCGTTGTGCCTTTCAGGCATGTGGAGAAACACTGGCATCTGGCGACTTCTGAATGGCCAAAGAAAGCCATTCGTCCATCGAAGGTATTTAGGAACCCAATGGGATCGCATGACCCATCGAAATAATCTAAGGCTGGGGTTTTCAAATTTTTGTCAATCTTGACGATTTCGATAGATCGAGACAGGGGGCTTTCTGTGGAGGCGGGTTGTCTGGAGTGATTTTTTATGTAATCCTGGCACTCGGCGAGGTCGTTCTGCATCTTAGCGATGTCCTCCGGGCGAAAGGACTCGCATAAATCGCTTCGCCATGAGATATCATTAGCTGACGACGTCATACGCCGTTTTGCAGGTGGTCGGGAGCATTGGGATTCACTGGATACGTCCTTGTCGAGGTCATTGTTTTCCTCGTAATCCTCATCTAGATGTCTATGAGAATCCTTGTTACGACGTGTTATTGACGTCTGCTGCAACTCCCGCTGCAGACGTCGAATCTCTCTGTGTTTTTCTAGGCGAGCCTCCAACAAGCATTTCTGCTCTTCTAAATACGCCAACTCATCATCCGACCCAGCAAAGTCTTCAAAACGGTGGGCTGGCGACGTTTGTTTCTTTTGTTTTCGAAGTTTAAGTAGATGTAAGCGTGCATCGCTTGTTAGCACTTTTTTGCCCGTGGGGGTCATGACTCTCAATCGTGTATCCACGGGGGGTCTAGGGGATCCCTCGTTGTGGTCATCAATGGGAGGGAACAGCTCCCGAGGTTGAAGCACAGGGGGCGGTTGTACCTCCTCCCGACGAGGTATAGTCGCCACCTCATTTGTGCCACCAATTTTGGAGATAAGCGGCTCACTCTCTTCCATTTCAGTTGGAACTACAGATAAAAGAGCTCCTTCTAGCGCCAAATGATGAATGTAATATCGGACAATGTTAGATATTGAAGTCGATTAATTAAGTGAAGTGAGATCAATATTATTAAAGATAAAATGTTACATTCATAAGAGAGATTACTCCTTTAACTATTTTTCCAACCCCTCTAAATGTAGGGGTTTGGGGGTATTTATAGAAGAACCTTCAAATGGGCCTATTACAAAATACTATCAAAGCCCTATTAGCTAATGGGCTTTGGCCCGACACTTATATACGCTGGATTGTCACAACTGAGGTCAGCTTAACATTAATATAATCTACTAATTCATCTCTGCATCTGCTTGACCTGTCTATATAAATAGGTCTCCAACTTTGCATAATACTCACAGTTAAATAATTTGGTTACACATTTTTGACAAAACACAAAGAGAAGTTAGAAGTATCAAGTAAAAAATCATCAATCATGTGGTGTGGATTTAAAGGAGAGTCTGGTTTCTCTGCTGGTGATACAGGGGAGAAGGTTACTCAAGGGATTGATGGAAGTGCTCTCACCTGCATTATTATAGGTTTTTTCTTGCTTCATTTAGTTTTCATGGCATATGCATAGATTTTACAAGTTTTTCAAACTGTCGTGAGATTTCGTTTAGCGATGTAGAAGTTTAGAACATTGCATGTTAGATAGTCTTGAGACCGGATGATTTTATAAATTTATCGAGATTAAAAATACACCGACATAGTACACGGAGTATTCTGTTTAGGTGGAACGAAGTAAAGGGTATTAATCTGTGTAGATTGTATCATATTAATGTGTTAATACGTTTTTTAACTCGAAAACTTGTCTTTGTAATTGAAAAGTAGATTACTTAATAACAATTCAGGGACGGCCTTTTTGGACTTGCTCAGCGGTTGGAAAGAGGATATATCTTGTATTATTGAATGTTAAAGGCCAACTCTTTGAACCAAAACCCTGAAGCTATATTTTGTGGCAGTATTTGGGAAGCTTGTGTTTCTTTAGTGCATGTTTGACTGCTTTGCTCATAATTTAATTGAAGATTATGCGCTCACAACCTGCTTAATTACAGGATCAACTAATGGTATTGGAAAAGAGACTGCACGAGTCCTCGCTTTGCGCGGGGTTCATGTAGTGATGGGAGTGAGAAATGTTACTGCTGGAGGAAAAATCAAAGAAGAATTCCTACAAAAGATGCCCACTGCTAGAATTGATGTCATGGAGATTGATCTCAATTCACTGGATTCAGTCAGGAAATTTGCTTCAGCATATATTTCCCGTGCTCTTCCTCTCAACATTCTCATGTAAGAAGGGCCTTGTGTTGTTAAGAAATTGAATCATACAAGTCCTATATATTTTATCAAATAATTTCCAGACATTGCCATTGACAGACCATAACTGAAGTTGTATATTTTCTTGTTGGAATTTGGCAGTAATAATGCAGGTATCGCGGCTCCTCCCAAATTCTCTCTTTCGAAAGACAACTTTGAACAAGTATTTGCAGTCAACCATTTGGGTATGTTCAGTACTGGTTATGATTGCATACATCATACGAATATTTTGGTTTTCAATAGAAATCATGACCTTTCTGATGTCACCCTTCCTTCAATTTGTAATTTCCTCAGGTCAATTTCTTTTGACAAACCTTTTGTTGGACACCATGAAAAAGACAGCACGTGAAAGCCAGATTGAAGGAAGAATTATTAATCTATCGTCAGACTTGCACAGACGGGGTGTTGGCAAAGAAGGAATTGTTTTTGAAAAGATCAACGATGAGAAAAGGTTTGATCCATTTCTATATTTTCATCTAATTTGAATGCTCATTGGTTTTCGTATGTGCTGTGTAAAATAATTAACATATATTTGCCTTCTCGAGGGGAAAAATAAAGAGGAATAACCTACTTGAAGTAAAACGTGTAAACTAATTGAATGTTGAAAACAAATTGCCTAACAGCTTAAGAACTGCTTGCAAACATCAATATTAACTACTATTTCATTGGTTTTTTATCGTTATTGCAGCTATAGTGCCTCTACTTTTAGCCATTCTGCTTATGGAATGACAAAGCTTTGCAACGTTCTGCACACCAATGAGCTTACTAGGCGCTTTAAGGTATTCATACTAGTTAAGATATCCGTTTTTAGGTTGCGAAACTTATACAACTGAAAATTTCTGTGTAAAATTTGTCCTAGTTGATTCGTAAAAGAGTTGACAATGAAGTAATATTTCTAATGCTATAACAGGAAGAGGGAGTTAATATAACTGCAAACTCACTTCATCCGGGACTTATAGCCACCAATATCTTTGCATCCAATGGTGGAGCAATAAATTGTAAGAATCTAAGCCTTCACAGTGGCTCTTTATAAGCTCTGTGCAGTATGCATTTTTTATGTTAATGATTTTGCTCAATATCAATTGCAGGGTTAGTGACCAAGGTTATGGTACACGTACTAAAAAATATTCAACAGGTTTGTTCTCTCTCTGTTTGGTTGTTCAAAAATAATGTCCTGTATAATTTAGTCCACGAAGCGATTGACAACGTATAATTGTTGGTTTCAGGGAGCATCAACTTCATGCTATTTGGCATTGAATCCGAAAGTTACAGGAGTTAGTGGAGAATATTTCAGGGACAACAACAGAGTGAAACCAAGAAAATTGGCCAGAGACCCCGAGGTGGCCAAGAAATTATGGGACTACAGTGTGAGCTTGACAGAGTCCAAGTATTAGGAGGCAGCTTCATGGAGCCATTATCTTTAAATTTCCCTTGATTTGTGATTCTTGATTTATCGTACTGCTGTGAGACATTTTGTTAGTTTGTTTGTTTGAATTTTCTCAGAACTTTAAGGTATTGCATAATGTGTCAAATATTATATCGGAATGTAATGTTTTCATTTTTTGAAGTGAATTAAATTTTGTCTTTAAATTTCCTTGTCTATTCTAATAGTGTTATCCAATGTGTATGTTCTGAGGAGACAGCCATAGCCTATGTGTCGATCAAGGACTTAAGAACTGAATACAGCCTATTGTACCCCCAGCCATAGTCATGGACACCATACTTTCTCCTTTGGCGCACAGCTTTGCTAGGCGAAAGTCAGAGATTTTCGGATTGAAATTTTGGTCCAACAAAATGTTGTGAGGTTTAATATCCAAGCGGAGAATTCTCTGAGCACAGCCTTGATGAAGATACTCGATGCCTTTGGCTATGCCTAGAGCAATATCTTGCATTTTTTCCCATCCAAGAAATTTACTAATAATATTTTCTATCGAGAAAACAAACTTATCGAGTGAATTGTTGGGTAGATACTCATAAACAAGAGCTTGTCTACAGCCATCAGTGCAGTATCCAACCAGACGAACCACATTAACATTGTGGATCAAGCCAATTGTACTAACTTCATTTATAAAATCTTCTCGATTTCCTTTGGCATCAACCTTGTCGTTTAGGATCTTAACTGCAACAACGTCATCTGAAAGTTGTCCCCTGAACACCGATCCATAACCTCCTTCCCCTAATTTGACTTTGAATTGATCACTGATTTTTTTAATATCGACATAAGAGTACCTTCAGGGCTTAAGAGCTTTGTAGTCCTCCAAAAATGTTTCAATCTTTGACTGGTATCTTTTCTTTAGTTTATATGACTTGGCAGCATAATACAATGTTGTCATTGTAAGTGTTGAAATACAATATATGATCCAAATATTTGGGATCTTCCTCTAACATTTTAATGTTTTAGATGAGCTAGTTACTCAACATGGTATCAGAACTCTGGTTGGCGGGGTCAGTTCGGCGTCCGTGATCCACTCTACCCAAAAAATGAGATTTCGAGTGAGAGAGTCTTGAAATATAACATAAGATCCATTTGGGGTCTTTTTCTAACACCTTAAAGTTTTAGATGAGCTGGTTACTCAACATGGTATCAGAGCCTTCGATTCTGACCTGAGTATTTCAGTATATTTACTTGAGTATCAATAAACCCTAACTCCCGAATTAGTGTTATTACTCATTTTGAAGTTATCAAATCCGTATCTTAAAATGTTCATGTTCATTTTTTGAAAACAAGATTCCATTTCCTTTTCTTAAATCCAGTTTTAAACTCACCTATCTCAAACAAAAAAAAGTCGTCAATCTCGTTTTCCCAAAATTCAACCTGGAACTCAGTGATGGAGGTGTTCACTTGCTTCTTCACAAACTTCAGATGCAAGATGACCCATAAACAGAACTATTTTAGCTCATGCTGGTTTTTATGGGGAAGTTGCATTGTTGTGTTGCAGTCCACATGTTTGATAGTTTGCCTAAACCATAAATTCATCTATTGGATCAAATGGGGTGTTGATTCTATTTGTCGTGATTCGGTTGAAGATTTTAAGTTGAATGTTCAAAGTTCAGATATTGAGGCTGTTTTTGGATGATGTGATTGAGCCTATTATATGTTTGGATTCTGACAAAGGATTCGAATTTGAGAGAATGGAATTAAAAGTGTTATAGCCAAAATTCGGTATCGGATTTTTATGAAAAATTCGGGTCAAGTAAAAATCAATTAGGGATATCCAAGATGCAATTAGGGATTGAACTGACACAAGGAAGCTTAGGGTTTAACCTCATAGGGGTAAGGGCGCGTCCTGAGAGGCCGTCCATCCCTTAAAGGCACGCCCTCATGATACAAAGTGATGACTTGACAGAGAATAAAAGCTACATTGACATGAGATTGACATGCCTGCCAAGGTTTGGGGAAACGCCCTACACTTGACCGCGTCGTTGGTCGGCTACAATAGCAGTGCGTTGGAGAATGTTCTCACATGATTAGCGGGATCTCCCGTTCCATCATAAGCCTTGATTGTCGGCATCTTGAATTTTCTAGAGATGTTGGCTTTCATGATGTCTTGAGTGAAGGGTGGTGTTGGATCATCAGGATCTCCTAGGGGCAACAAATCTGTTGGATCACCCCTTGGGGCCTCAACCCTATTGCTTCTCCTTGGCGTTGGGTCGAGGTTGATCACCAGGACTCTTCCTTGATTTTGTGTCTTTGTGGCATCCTCTTCTGCCAATAACTTTTTGAGCCTTGCAGCCTCGGCTTCAAGGGACGCGAGTTTTTCCTTAGTAGTTTCTCGATTGGTTTGGGAAGAATGCCTCCTTCTTGGGGCAACATCCCTCTCATCTCCCGTTGAGTAATTCTCACCCTCGGTGTAGGGACCTGAGTAGTCTTGAAAAGGGGTTCGTTGATTTTGGGGTCCCAGACCTTGAATATATGGGGGCACATAGGCCTCGTGATAGATGGGGTTGGCACCACTACTGCCCATCGGGGGTCGAGGTGGCATACCATAAGTTGGCATACCGAGAGTTTGAGTTGTGTATTGAGGGAGATCCGTGGTGTGAAGTTGAAGGCCACGTGGGGCGTTTGCAAGCAACGGAGAGGTTATGATTGGTTGTTGGAGAGTGGTCTCTGGTGGATTTCGTCCATGAACGACCATTTGTAGGGGATTCGTCCCTTCAGCAGTAATCGGGACTTCCGGTCCTTGAGTGGTGGTGATGGGGGCCTCTGCCCCTTCAGTGCCAGTGATTGGCGGGGGCTGGCTCCCTTGTGTCTCTGTTGTAGAGGTAATTGGGAGTCCATCAGAAGTTTGAGGATCGCGAATTGTTCTTCGTGTGTTTGCCATGGTTGATGTTGTCTTCCCACAGACGGCGCTAAATGTTGTGGAATAAAAAACGTGCTTATGTATTTAATGTTATGGTTTGGTGAGCTTTGAGCTTTAATAGCTACACTTGTGTTTCCAGACTAAATCGGTCCTCACAAGATGCCTACGTATCTCAATTATTGCTGAGAATCAAGCCAAAGACGTAGTTCTTGGTGTTGCCCTCGGGGCTATGGGGGCAGGGGCACACCAAGGACGTAGTGACTTTTATGTCCTTATTCGAGGATGAAGTCTAAAACGTAGTAGATGACATATGGAGCTCTGTCCAAAACGTAGTAGATGACGTATGGAGCTGTGTCCAAAACGTAGTAGATGGCGTATGGAGCTCTGTCCAAAACGTAGTAGATGACGTATGGAGCTGTGTCCAAAACGTAGTTCTGATTGTAGGATCAGGGTCCTTATATAGGCGTCTGGAGCCTTGTATTTATGGTAGGTTTAGGAGTCTTAGCTAATAATTCTCCTTTTTGATAATGGATAAACATTGTATTTCTTGCTGGAGAATCCGTTTCCTTATTGACAAAGGCTATGACTCATTAATTGCCTGTAATTGGGATTCTGGATCCTTCTTTGATGAATTTACCATATTTTGGACTCTTTTTATGAGCTGTATATTTTCCCTATTTATTAATTACAAAATTAATAAATAATCTGGGTTTTAGGCCTTAAATACTTGGTCTTTCCATAGAATCAGCAATTATATTTCTATAATTACTTTTCTATCCATATCACGTTTGTAAAACATAATTAAAAGTTATATTGGACGTAGAATAGGTGTTCGAATTTATAAAAGAAAAGAGTTCGAATTTATTGAGACTTTATAGGTTAGATATATAATTAAAAGTTTTATGGAGAGTATAATAGATTTTCGAATATATAAAGTACAAGAATTCAAATTTATAAGAAATACATATTAAAAAAAAAGTTAAATTGGAAGTAGAATAAGTGTTTGTAAGACATATATAATTAAAAAATTTATTGAAAATAAAATAGGAGTGCAAATTTATATTAGTGTTTTTTCAACGTGAGAACAGCTCATTAGAAAGAAGTATAAAATTTGTGATATCGATCTTAACAAGGAAAACATGTTTAACGAGAGAAATGAGTGATTTTTGAAATTTTATATATAGAGTTTTTAAAAAAAAAAATTATAACGTCGTCGCGAACCGCGACTTTGTCAATTTGTAGGTTATACATATAATTAAATGTTCTATTTCTATCGGTAAAATAGATTTTCAAATTTATAGAGTAAAAGTGTTCAAATTTATAAGAAATACATATAAAAAAAAGTTTCATCAAAAGTATATTAAGTGTTTGTAAGACATACATAATTAAAAGTTCTATTGAAAGTAAATGTGATTGCAAATTTATATATGTGTTTTTTTAATGAGAAGATGACTCATTAGAAGTAAAAGTTATATCAGGAGTACAATAAGTGTTTGTAATACATAATTAAAAGTTATATTGAAAAATATGTTTAATGAGATGACCTTATTAGGGATAAATGAGTACTTTACTTTTCACAAATTGATGATTGTAATTAAATAAACTAATTTAGAATATACTTGGCATATACTTATTTAAACAAATATCCACTTCTCTCCTATTTTTTATTATTTTTTCTCATATTCATGGAAAGTATTGTTAACTAAAAATTAACTTAAAAATATCCCGTAAGTTGCCAACGAATACAAGGAATATCACTATCAGATTTAAAAAAAAGTAGAAAATGTTGGACTGTTTAGGATTCCCATATGATTTATTAAGTTAGCTTTGATCCTCCGATATGATCAGTTTCCAATCTCATATTGCCAACAGAGATTAAATTTTAGATGTTCATATTTTTCCTTTAATCCCAATTATATTTAAAAAAATGTTGTTGGTTAGCTTAAAAAAATGAAAAATTGTTGTTGGTTCATTCATACACACCAGCTACATTATCTATGATAGAGCTGACAATTTGATACACGACACGTGAACACGGTACGAACACGACACGGATAATTAGTGTTTGAATGCAAAAATTTGGTACACGAACACGAAAGTACACGAACACGAAAAAACACGAATATAATTAGTGTCGGGTTTGGGTTTTCACAATAGGTACACGACACGAAACGAAAGTACACGGATTAATGAAGTAAATAAATAATTTTAAAAAATATATATTATTTATAGTATTGCATATTTAGAAAATATATAAGGAATTACATATGAACAATAAATAAAAGTTTCATGACTAATTAGCAGTAAGTTATACATTTATATATAAGAAGTATACATTTATATATATAAGTTATATTTACAAATTTTTGTAAAATTGTATGTATTACATATTTAATACACATTTCATAAAAATTTACATAATTAAAATAGTTTTATAATATATAAATTTTAATTAAATTAAATTTATATTTTTGTTTAATGTACACGAATACGACACGTAAAGTACACGACACGTTTTGAATTGGATATGTGTTTCAAATTTAGTACACGAATCCAAAACGGGTCGGATATGGGTTTTACATTAAGTACACGAAAACACGAAAGTACACGACACGAAAATACACGACACTGTCCAATTGCCAGGTCTAATCTATGGAATGCTCAGTCTAAAATTTAATCACAGGCGTTAGAAATTTAAAACCGATAATACTAAATTATTAAAATCACAACATATATATCGAATCAAGATATTATATTCTTTATATATAATAAATGTAATGCATTTTTTTTTAATTTTTGTTAGTCTGACGAATACCGCCAAAACAATTTTAACTACTCGATCTTATTTTTTTTTAAATAGATGTTCAAACTTATATCATATAAAAAGGATTTAAGTTAAAAAAAGGTTGCATTAAAATTAAATTTTTCAAAAGCGTAAACTAAAATAAAAAATATAACTTAATAAGGAGATCAATGTAAATAATATGTAAATTTATATTTAATTTCCATTATATACCAAAATAATAAAAATAAAGATTGTTAGATCTTAAAATAAATATACGAACATATATGAAAAGTGTGGATCTAGGTATTAAAAAGTGTATTTGGTTGTCGATAGAATTGCATTTAAAGAATAAAATAGTATTTTAATAATAAAAATTAAATATAAATAGATTTTTTTAATTCAATAGAATTCATAACATAAAAAAATTTGGCATCTAGTAAGTTTTGGGGTATTTTCAATTAAAGAATTGATAAATTATTATTAAATTAAATTTTAATAATGAAGTTTAAAAATTATTAATATAAAGATTAAAAAATTATAATTTATATTACAATTATGTATTTTAAAAAAAGTCTGGAGTTATAAATAAACTAGTAATAATAATTATTAATTATAAATAAAATAAATAGACAAGTGGCTCGCTTTACAGTTGAATCTTGAATGATTAGACTTTACACGAATTCAAAGCCGCCAGTAGGCTCAGTAGCGATTATTTTTTATTTAATTTTTGTCAGGGGTTCAGTAGCGATTATTGTATGACATAATTAAAATATATTCTACGTCTGCTCTGCTCATAATCGATAATAGCATCTCTAATAAAAATTGTCAAAATATTTGTCATTATCTATCCCATCATCTTATATATTAATTTTCTATCTTTTATATCATTCATGTCACTAATATTTTTTGTTAAAAATATATTCCAATAATCGACAACTTTAAAAATTGCTAATGTGATTTTATATATAAATGATAATAATACCAAAAATACAAAAATGGGCAAAAACAAATACATTTTGGAGGAAACACATGTGATTTTACTATATGAAGAAGTTCGATAACTTTTGACAATTTTAATTGGCAACTTGTTGACAACCATGCAACTCCGATGGGGCAATTAAAATTATCATACCACATAAGAGTCGACAATCCTTTGGCAACTTCTATTGGAGATTTTCTAAGAAACCTCCAAGCAGGTAGTTATTTATCACAAAATTAATAAAAATACTTATCTCTACCCATTATTTTATTAATGTTCTAATTAGGGGTGTTGAAAGACATATGTTTAGGCCTATTTGTATTTCGAGGATTCAACTCAACTTAAACAAGTTTGTAATAAGTAAGTAATAATTCAATTGTCACAGGAATCTCAGAAGATCATATCTGTCAGAAGAATACAGATTAAAGTCATCCTACAGATTTGAAGATATACTACATTGAAAGAAGTTCAATTATTTGTTCAAGACTCAGTGAAGTCTTCAAAGATGTGGATTTATTAAAGTGACAGAGGTTTCAGATTTGTGATAACAAATGTACAGGTTACAAAGGTTGGTCAACAGTCAAAAGCAGACAATGAACCACAGCTTAAAGTCAAGATGAAGAACAGACATTGAAGTTAGTCATTTATGAACCAGACAGTGCATCAAATGACAACCGCAGACAATGGATATTCTTCATCAAGTTCAAGTGGTTCAAGGACTGGTTTTACTATCTTGTAAGAATTTACATTCTCTTTTAAATTAGTTATTAATTTATTTATTAAGTTAATTCTTCTGAATTAACTTAACAAATAAATCAAGTAATTAATTTATTGAATAAATTAATTCATCAGAATTAATTTATGAAATAAATTAATTATTAGAATTAATTTAAATTAGAATGTTATCTTGTAAGAATTTAAATTCTATTTTAAATTAGTTATTAATTTATTTATTAAGTTAATTCATCAGAATTAATTTAGCAAATAAATTAAGTAATTAATTTATTGAATAAAATAATTCATCAGAATTAATTTATGAAATAAATTAGTTATTAGAATTGATTTAAATAAGAACTAGAATTTATTTAGAATTTCTGAATAAAAATGAACTGGAATGACTATCCAGGATAGTCATCCCGCTAGTCATTCCAAGTCATTTTGATTAAAAATGAACTGGAATGACTATCAGGGATAGTCACCCCGATAGTCATCCCGCTAGTCATCCTAGTTCATTTGTATTAATTCTAATTTAATTCTCCTAAATTCTGATAGTCATTCCAGTACAAAGCATAGTCATTCCAGGCTTAAAAATAGTCTTTTTTAGACTATTTTGGTAGTCATTCCTAGTGGAATGAAAAGCAGAAACGTGCAGGCTTGTGTGTCAAGTGGATTAAAGTACAAAAGGAAAGAATGAGACAGAGAGAAGCATTATCAAACATAACATCTATCATCAACTTTCTGTGAAGAACAAAGCAACTGCCGGATCAAATTTCTTCAGTGAATAAATTCTAGAAAATCTTGGTGTCAAATCTAAACCACTAGAATTCATTTACTTGTACTGCTTTGACTATCTAGCGGATTTTTATCCCTAGAACGTATCTCAAATTATCATTTATTGTTATATCTTTTTATTACAAAAATAGATAAATTCATGTCGAATTTATTCTAGATTTGTTTTAATTAGTTTGAGATTCAATCCTGTAATCAGTACTTCATTTGTAACACCTTTCAAGTTTAATATAAGTTATATTTAACTTGAATTCTGTTTCATTTAATTCCGCCATAATTTGTTCTTAAATTGTTTGATTCTAAACAGAACAAATTCGATAAAACGGTATAGTTTGTATTCAACCCCCCTTCTACAAACTTATCAGGACCTAACAATTGGCATCAAAGCCTTTTGATTGATATACAAATCAAAGATCCAATTGTTTTGAGATTTTTCTTAAACTCTGAATTTTTTATTATTCCTAAAAATCTCAAAAGATGTCTACTACACAGAAAGTGGGTACAGTCAAAATCCCAATATTCAGCAAGGAGCATTATCAAATGTGGAAGAAGAAAATGCTCTTATTTCTTAAGGTTGCAAATCCTAAATACATTGATGTGCTGAAGAACGGTCCCAAACTCCCCATGATTATTGAGGGAGAGTTAATAGAGAATAATGTTGTTACTAGGGCTGCTAGAATGTACCCTAAAGATCCCAAGGAGTACACTCCTGATGAGAAAGAGGATGTTACCTTGGATTCCTGTCTTCAGTTGATCCTTATTGATAGTCTTGATCCTATCATGCATAATCATGTCCTAAATTGTGATACTGCCAAACACATTTGGGGAACCATAGAGATAATCAATGAGGGGACAGAGGAAGTTAGGGAGAATATGCTGGAAATTCTCACCTCACAATATGAGCATTTCAGATCAAACCCTGGTGAAGGTATCTCTCAGGTTTTTGAGAGATACAACAAATTAATCAATGATCTGAATCTCAATGGGAAGCACTACACCGACAAGGAGATTAACAAGAAGTTCCTTCTTACCCTTCCACCTCATTTGGAGCACAAAATATCTGCCATTAGAGAAGCAAGAGATATGAATGAGATTGCTTTGGAGAGATTGTATGGTGTGCTGAAGACCTATGAGCTGGAGCAGATTCAACAAAGGGAGCTGTATGGAACTGGGAAGATTGTTAGTACTTCTACTGCACTGGCTGCTGAAGTCCCACAGAAACTGGAAGTGAAGGCTGTTCAACCTTCCAGTTCTAACATGAATGTTATTGATGCTGAATATGGATTAACATCCATTGATCAATCTGGTGGTGACTTCTATTCTTTAGAAGAACTTGATCAGCTGGAGGATGGTGATTTGGCTTTGATAGTCAGGAAGTTTGGGAAGTTTAGATTCAAGAGGAATCCTAATATTAAGTTCAGGCCCAGATTTCAGAGAGGTGGATCTTCCTCTTCAAGTGGCACAAGGGGTGGCTACAAAACTGGAACTGTGGAAAGGAGCACAATCAGATGCTACAATTGCAATGAGTTGGGTCACTTTGATACTGAATGTAGAAAGCCAAAGCAAGTGACCAGAAACACATTTGATTCTAGCAAGAAGAACAAGATTGGGAAAGCCTATGTTGCTGAGGGAAAGAGTTGGGATGACACTGACAGTGATGAAGAAGCAGGTGAGATTGGGAACCTTGCTTTAGTGGCTAAAGAGGCAAGCACTTCATCTGGATACATGTCAGAGGTAAAGTTTACTGATACTGAAATGATTCGTCATCTTGGTGGCACCTTAGAATGTGCACGCACTGAAAATGATAGAATAATTCTTTTAAACACAAATCTTGAAAATGAGATAAAAGAATTAAAACTAGTGCATATTAATCAAGATGAACTCACTAAAAATGTGGCAGTTCTTGAGAATAGGGTTAAATTGTATCAACAACTGGAAACCATTCTCAAAGATCAGATTAGTGAGCTTAAGACCAAAGCTAATGCCTATTTCAACTCTTGTAAGACGGCTAAAGAGATTCTGAATAAACAAGTTGTTGGTAATCATGTCAGTATAGGTTATGATTATAATGAGGTCATTGGATTGCTTGGAATAAATTCCCCTTGTAAAGTCAAATCTGAAGGAAGGGGTGTTCCATATGTGCTTAAGGGTATTGAAATACCCTTCTGTAAGGAGTCCGAGGCAGATCCTCTGAATGAATACTCTATCATTATTGCTGAAGAGATTCGTGAAGAAGATATTGCTTTGGAAGTTGCACAATCCAAAAAGTGTATATCTGATATTCCAGTCAAAGTTGCTACAACTAAAAAGACTAAATCAGATATCCATAAGTTGGATCAAAACAACTGTAGAACTAACATGCCTGCTGTTAATTTTTCTCATAAAGCATGTGGTGTGATTAATTGCATGTCTTGTGCTTTCAATGTTATGTATGCTTATTTTAATAGTAAGCATGTATCTAGTGATAAGACTGCTCCACGTCAACATGTTAATAATAAGAAGCATGTTAAAGCAAAGACTACTAGTCCTCCTCAGACTAGAGTGGATTCATTTATCCCTAAGCCTACTCAGAAATGTGTTAAAGCTGGCTATAAATGGAAACGCTCTTATGTGAAAGAGGTTGAAGTAGTTGTAGCTAAAAATGTTGTTTTGCCTGACAAAGGCCAGTTCTTTAAGTATGTCAGACCCAATCAATTTTGGGCTCCGAAGAAGGACTAATCAATTTATTATTGCAGGGAGTTAAACAGGTAAACCGTGTTATATGGATTCTTGACAGTGGCTGTTCAAGGCATATGACCGGAGATAGAGCCCTGCTATCAGATTTGGTTGAGAAAGTTGGCCCAGTAGTTACCTTTGGAGATAACAGCAAGGGTATTACGAAAGGATATGGCTGTTTGAAGTACGGAAATGTTATCATTGAAGATGTTTCTTTTGTGAAAGGTCTGAAGTTCAATCTTCTCAGCATCAGTCATTTATGTGACAGAGGATATGATGTTTCCTTTGAAAGAGAGAAGTGTCAGATCCTTCACAAGAAGAATGGAAAGCCTGCTCTTCAAGGAGTAAGGAAAGGTGACTTGTTCATAGCTGATCTGAACTCAGGATTCAAAGATGAAGTTAATTGTTTTTATGTTAAAGCTTCATCAGATGATAGTTGGCTATGGCACAAGAAGATGTCTCACCTTAACTTCAAAACCATGAACTCTTTAGTCAAGAGGGAATTGGTTAGAGGTTTGCCTCAGATGGAATTTACACAGGAAAGACTGTGTGAGGCATGTCAGAAAGGAAAGTCAAAGAAAGCTTCTCACAAGGGCACTGACACATCATCAATAACTGAACCTCTTCAGCTACTGTACATGGATTTGTTTGGTCCAGTTAATGTGATGTCCATGTCAAAGAAGCAATATGCACTTGTGATTGTTGATGACTTTTCAAAATATACATGGGTTTTATTCCTACATTCCAAGGATGAGACCCCATACCTGGTGATTGGCCATATAAAGTTGATTGAGCTGGATTCTAGATTACCTGTTAGAGCCATAAGGTCAGATAATGGTACTGAATTCAAGAATGCCATTCTAAATGACTTTTGTGCTGATAAAGGAATAACAAGACAGTATTCTGCCCCTAGAACTCCTCAACAAAATGGAGTAGTGGAAAGAAAGAATCGTACATTGATTGAAGCTGCAAGGACTATGTTAAGTGAGTCCAAACTTCCAACGTACTTTTGGGCTGAAGCAGCGAATACAACTTGTTATACTCAGAATCGAACTTTAATCAACAAGGACTTAATGAAGACTCCGTATGAGATCATGAACAACAAGAAACCAACTGTCAAGTACTTTCATGTATTTGGAGCAAAATGCTTTGTGCTTATAGATGACAATGTGAAACGTGGCAAGTTTGATGCAAAGGCACAAGAAACTATTTTTGTTGGTTATTCCAGAAGATCTTACAGGGTCTACTTGGTTGGCAGTCACACGGTAAAGGAAAGTGTCAATGTTACTTTTGATGACACTACATTCCCTAATATCCAAACAGCAGATTCATCTGAGAAAATGAAGTTTGATAACTTGCCAGACTCAGATTCAGATGATGAAGCCCCACATGAAGTTATTGCTGGTAATGATAATAACAATGATGATAATGATCATGGTGATGGTGGTGGAAACACTGTTAGGAATATGTTGTTCTTGATGATAATTATAAAAACACTTAGTAGATTTTGTATTAAGTCATTTTGTAACTGTCAACGGAATGGCATGCTTTGCAGTGTTTCGTTGACAGGAAGCTCATCAACGGAATGAGTGTTGTAGCAATTGCACTGTACAATACTTCACAGTTTGATATGCATTTGATGTATGTACTAGATAGGTTTTCTAAGTCATGTTGACTAAGTACTAGATAGGCAAAATAGGTTGGTTAATTGTAAGTATATCATGCCTTGTAATTTTGCCTAAGTGAAGACATGTCAACGGTATGAAGATTACTCTATCAACGGAACAAGGATACACCATCAACGGAATGAAGTTTACTCATCAACGAAATGGAGTTTACTCATCAACGAAATGGAGAATAAAGCTATCAACGAAACACATCTCCCTGCTATCAACGAATCATTATTGCTTTTCTGAATAGTTGACAAAGTGATAGTGACAGTTTACTGAACAGATCTAAAGGTGATGTGGAAGTGTACTTTGCATTGGAAACCATTAAAATGGACATGGGGAATAAGGAAACATCCCAGTTTCCAATTGGGCTCTTGGGAGTGATCATAATAAGCATGAAGACAAAAGCAAGGATCTCCAAGGACCACTGGACAAAGGGATGAAAAGCAAACTATTGGCGGTTACCTTTAGTGTACTTTAGTGTAGCCAAAAATAGTATTGTAAACTTGGGGAATATATAACCAAGTGTAGCAGTTAAGATAGAGTAAGAGAAGAAAAACAAATAGTTTGTATTAGCTATCCTTGAGAGCATTCTTCTCTACAACTCTGTAACTGAGCAGCTGTGTACTTGTGTATCACAGATTATTTCCGCAATAAAAACACTTCAGTTGGATCATCAAACAATCCAACTGAATTATTTATATCTTGTGTTTTTATTTATTCAGTTCAGTTTTATTTTATAAAGTGTTTTAAGTTTAAGAAAATATCAAGAATTGTATTCAACCCCCCCCCCCTTCTACAATTCTGTTAGGTCATTTGGGATTAACAATTGGTATCAAATCAAGCTTCTAACACACAAGAAGTTTAAAGATCAAGACCAAAAACAGAAGCCATGGTGAAGAAGGATGCAGGTGTAAAGATACCAGTTCTTGATAAGGACAATTACTTTCACTGGAAAGTAAAGATGCATTTACATCTCATGTCTATGGATGAGAGATATGTAGACTGCATTGAGAAAGGTCCACACGTTCCCATGAAGTTTGCATCTAGAATTGGAGTGCCAGATGATGCTCCTGATGTAGAAATTCCAAAACTTGTCTCAGAATGGACTATTGAAGATCTTGCAGAAATCCATAAAGATAAGAGAACCATGAACATTCTGTTTAATGGTTTGGAGCAAGAGATGTTTGACAATGTCATAAACTGTACAACCTCCAAAGAAGTATGGGACACTGTCAGAACACTATGTGAAGGAACTGAGCAAGTAAGGGAGAACAAAATGCAACTCCTTATACAATAATATGAGCACTTTCACTTTAAAGCCGGTGAAACCCTAAATGACACGTTTAGTAGGTTTCAAAAGCTTCTGAATGGATTAAAGTTGTATGGGAGAATCTACCAAACTAAGGACTCAAACCTTAAATTTCTAAGAGCTCTTCCAAAAGAATGGAAGCCTATGACTGTTTCTCTAAGAAACACTCAAGAGTACAAAGACTACACTCTTGAAAGGCTTTATGGAACCTTGAAGACTTATGAGCTGGAAATGGAGCAAGATGAGGAAATTGAAAAGGTACAGAAGAAGGGTGGATCTATTGCATTGATTGCATCTGTGAACCAACTGGAAGATGACACTGAAGAAGCTGCAAAGGCCACAACTAGTCGAGCTAGTTGTAGAAGTGATGTTAGCAAGGGTAAAGGTAAGATGACAGAAGAAGAAGAACCAGAATCAGCCAACTTGGATGACTTAGATGAGATTGATGAACACATTGCTTTTCTGTCAAGAAAATTCTCTAAGTTCAAGTTCAAGAGAAACTCAGAAGCAAGGCCACCAAGAAGAGACTTTCAACCTAACAAATCAAACTGGATTGAAAAGTCTAAATCTAAATGTTTCAATTGTGGAATGCTTGGTCACTTTGCTGGAGACTGCAGAAAGCCCAAAGTTGAGAAGAGCAACAGGAAATTTGAGCCTGTTGATTATAAAAAGAAATACTTTGAACTTCTCAAGCAAAAAGAAAAGGCTTTCATGTCTCAGGAGTATGATTGGGCTGGTAATGGTGAAGATTCTGATGATGATGTTGAATATGTCAACTTGGCTCTTATGGCTAACAATCATGAGCAGGAAGCAAGCTCCTCAAGCAACCAGGTAACAATTACTAATCTTTCTGAGCTTTCTAAAGAGGAATGCGATAGTGCAGTAAATGAAATGTCTACTGTATTATATAATTTGCGTGTTACTCTTAAATCACTTACCAAAGAGAATTCAAGAATTAAAGAGACTAATTTGCTCTTAAGTGATAGGAATGCAATGTTAGAAGCACAGCTCATTGAATTTGAGAAAATGAGATGTGTTAGTAGGGATGCTAAGAAGGAACTTAAGAACGTATTACAAAGGGAAGAAATTCTTAAGACACAACTTGAAATAGAACAAAGTGTGATTGCTAAATGGAAAGATGCCAGGAATGTTGCTACCAACATCATTAATGTTCAAGGTATGGAATCTTTCTGTGAACAATCATGGAAAAAGAACAAAGAGAAACTAGGGTATGTTTGTGAAACCTTAGAATCAGAAACAGAGTCAACAAACAACAATGATCATTTGTTGAAGGTTGATATGTCAACGGAATGCAATGTTCCGTTGACAGATGAACCATCAACCGATCAGGGTGTTTCGTTGACAGAGAAAAGAAAAGATGAACTCACTAGACTTAATAATAAGTATGGTCCTGTCACCAAGAACTTTGTTCAAGGTGAGTCTAGTAAATCAAAGAAAGTTGAGAAGCCTGTTGAGAGAGCTAATGTAGGTCACTTATCTAACAAGCAATTGAAAGATAAGTTAGAGAATGTTCAAGTTGAGGCTAAGGGAAATAAAAGGAATAACAGGAATGGCAAAGTAGGAATTAACAAACACAACAATTACACACCTGATAAATATGCTCCTAGAAAAACATGTGTTAATTGTGGAAGTGTTAGTCATTTATCTACTAACTGCAAATCTGTTAAGAAGACTGTTAAAGTGAAAATTCCCAAGCCTGCAATGAATAGTTCCATGCCTACAATGCCTGTTATGCCTAACATGTTTGCTCCGTATGCACAATTTCAAAATCCATATGCCAGCATGCCATTTGTGTCTAATCCATACATGAATATGTTTAATGTGCCACAAATGCCATGGAATATGAATAACATGTTTGTTCCTCCAATTATGCATGCTAAGAATGAAAATGTGAGCAATCCTCAGAAATCAACACCAAGAATAAAGATTGATTTAAATCAATCTGAGCCCAAGGTGAAAAATGATATAAAAGGAAAAGCAAAGGCTAACAAAACAGGACCCAAGGAAACTTGGGTACCAAAATTGACTTGATTTGGTTCTATTGTGTGCAGGGAGACAAAAGGAATCTTTGGTACTTGGATAGTGGTTGTTCAAGACACATGACTGGTGATTCTACCCTGCTCACAGAGTTTCAGGAAAGAGCTGGCCCTTGTATTGCTTTTGGAGATGACAGCAAAGGATACACAAAGGGATATGGCTTGATTTCAAAAGAGAATGTCATCATAGATGAGGTTGCATTGGTGGATGGTCTTAAGCACAACTTGCTTAGTATCAGCCAACTTTGTGACAAAGGATTTTTAGTTACTTTTTCTAAAGAAGCCTGTGTTGTTTCTAAAGGAGGAAACAACAATGTGGTAATGACTGGATTCAGAAGAGGGAATGTGTACATTGCTGACTTTAGTAGCACAAGTTCAGAAACCATCACTTGTCTTTTCAGCAAGGCAAGCAAGGATGAAAGTTGGCTATGGCACAAGAAATTATCTCATCTGAACTTTAAAGTTATGAATGATTTGGTGAGGAAAGATCTTGCTAGAGGAATTCCACAAGTGGAGTTTTCCAAGGATGGTTTGTGTGATGCCTGTCAAAAGGGGAAACAAAAGAAGGCATCATTCAAAAGCAAGACAGAGTCATCAATTGTCCATCAGCTTGAGTTGTTTCATATGGATTTGTTTGGCCCTGTAAATGTCATGTCTATTTCAAAGAAGAAATATTGTCTTGTGATTGTTGATGATTTTTCTAGATTTACATGGACTTTCTTTTTGCTCTCCAAGGATGAGGCAAGTGAAATCATTATCAATCACATCAAGATGGTAAACAATCATCCTGACTTGAAAGTAAGAAGGATTAGGAGTGACAATGGGACAGAATTCAAGAATTCAAGCATGAAGGTGTTCTGTGAAGAAAATGGTATTTTGCATGAGTTTTCAGCAGCAAGGACACCACAGCAAAATGGTGTAGTTGAAAGGAAAAACAGAACACTTATTGAAGCTGCAAGGACAATGCTAGATGAATCAAAGTTACCAACTTATTTTTGGGCTGAGGCAGTTAATACAGCTTGCTTCACTCAGAATATTTCTTTGATTAATCAGGCCAAAGGAATGACCCCTTATCAGCTACTCAAAAGAAAGAAGCCACTATTGGATTTTCTTCATGTCTTTGGATGCAAGTGCTTTGTTCTGAGAAATCAAGCTGAGCATTTGGGGAAATTTGACGCAAAGGCAGATGAAGCAATATTTGTGGGTTATGCAGCAGGGAAAGCCTACAGAGTCTACAATCTCAGAACCAACATTGTTATGGAATCTGTACATGTTGTTTTTGATGATCTCAAAATTCAGGGTCTCTGTGATGAAGGTTTCCATGAAAGTCTTTCTTTTGAAAATGAGGATGGAGATCAAATGAATCATGTTAAGGCTACTGAGAAACAGCCTAAAGTTGTTGTATCTAGCACAGATGAAAGCAGGAGTGAAGATGAAATTGCTGCATTAAGATTGAAAAGAATAGCTGCTAGTAGACCAAATGGACATTCCGTTGATAGTCAGAATGAGCGTTTCGTTGACAGTCAAAATGGACAATCCGTTGACAGTCACAGAAATGCTTCCAGGAGTGATCAATTAGGGACAACAAACTCAGGGGGAGTTTCTCAAGGACAAATATCTAATCTAGGCAATCATGATCATGAAGCTACTTCTTCAAGAGCAAATCTACCTCCCTCAAGGAAATGGACTAAAGATCATCACTTTGAACTTATTATAGGTGATGTGTCTTCAAAAGTCCAAACTAGAAGAGCAACTCAAGAAGAATGTCTATATAGCAGCTTTCTGTCTCAAGATGAGCCAAAGAAAGTTGAGGATGCACTTCTAGATCCAGATTGGGTCTTGGCTATGCAAGAAGAGCTAAACCAATTTGAAAGGAATAATGTTTGGAAGCTGGTGCCCAAGCCTAAGGACAGGAGTGTCATAGGCACAAAATGGGTGTTCAGAAATAAGATGGATGAAAATGGCATAGTCACAAGGAACAAAGCTAGATTGGTTGCAAAAGGCTACTCACAGGAAGAAGGAATTGATTTTGATGAAACCTTTGCTCCTGTTGCAAGACTAGAAGCAATAAGGATTTTCCTAGCCTATGCAGCCCATGCCAATTTCAAGGTCTATCAAATGGATGTGAAGAGTGCTTTTCTAAATGGGGAATTGGAAGAGGAGGTGTATGTAAGTCAACCTCCTGGTTTTGAAGATGATGATTTTCCAGAATATGTATACTTCCTCCTCAAAGCACTCTATGGTTTGAAACAAGCACCTAGAGCCTGGTATGACACACTTTCACAGTTCCTCCTTGAGAATCACTTCACTAGAGGTACTGTAGATAAAACTCTTTTTCATAGGATTGTGAATGGCTCTACAATACTTGTTCAAATATATGTAGATGACATAATTTTTGGGTCTACAAATGAAAAACTTTGTCAAAAGTTTGCCAAGCTTATGCAAAGTAAGTATGAAATGAGCATGATGGGAGAGTTAACTTATTTTCTTGGTCTTCAAGTAAAGCAAGTTAATGAAGGCATTTTCATTAGTCAAACCAAGTACATTAATGATTTGTTAAAGAGGTTTAACTTAATGGAATGCTCTCCTGCCAAAACACCCATGCCTACTGCCACCAAACTTGAATTGAATACTAAGGAAAAATCTGTGGACATTTCAAGTTACAGAGGCATGGTTGGCTCACTTTTATATTTAACAGCTAGTAGACCTGATATTATGTTTGCTACATGTCTATGTGCTAGATTTCAGGCTGATCCTAGGGAATCCCATTTAGTTGCTATTAAAAGAATTTTCAGATATCTCAAAGGAACACCAAACCTTGGCATTTGGTATCCTAGAGAATCTGGTTTTGAACTAATTGGTTATTCAGATGCAGATTATGCAGGATGTAAAATTGACAGGAAAAGCACAACAGGAACCTGTCAATTTCTAGGAAACAAACTTGTATCATGGTTCAGCAAGAAACAAAACTCAGTTTCCACCTCCACAGCTGAGGCTGAGTATATTACAGCTGGAAGTTGTTGTGCACAGATTTTATGGATGAAAAATCAACTACTTGATTATGGAATAAGAGTTGAGAAAATTCCTATTTTCTGTGACAACACTAGTGCCATTGCCATTACTGAGAATCCAGTGCAGCATTCAAGGACCAAGCACATTGACATCAAGTACCACTTTATTAGAGAACATGTTATGAATGGTACTGTGGAGTTACATTTTGTTCCAAGTGAACAACAACTTGCAGACATCTTTACCAAGCCACTTGATGAATCCACATTCTCAAGATTAGTAAGTGAGCTAGGTATGCTAAATTTCTCTTAATTATTTTGAGATTTTTGCAAGTTAAGATGCAGCCAGGAACTTGCTATAATTTTTCTGTGAATTGATTTTCTCAGGAAAAGGTGAAATTTTGTCTAAGTCAAAATTACTATGTCAACGAAACGCACCATTCCGTTGACAGTCTTAGCATTTTTCTGGGTGTTTCGTTGATAGCTCTTTTATATCAACGAAACGCAGCTTTATCAACGAAATAAGACTGGACTTTAACCGCCCAATCCTGATTCGTTGATGTAGTGCTTTTTAATCTGAACCGTTGAAATTTCACGTTCTTTATCACGATCTATGCATACACCCCTGTAAGTATAAATCGTGGTAATATTTAATTCTAACGGTTACTTTTTAAGCCAATCAGGTAATTTAGATTAATTATTGGACTTAATTTCTGAGAATTTTTGGGGGAGTATTTAAGAAATTTCAATTTCTTTATTTCATTTCTACCTGTTCTCAAAAATTCCAAAAGTTTTTCTATCTTCTTCTCTCCAACAAGTAATACAGCTCGAAGCTTTTCCTCACTCAACAATGGCACCCATAGTCAAGCTTATGTCTGCTGGTGGGTTCATCTATGAGAAGAACAATTCTATTCCATTTGTTGTTAAGGAGAATCCGAACAGCATCTTTTTCAAGATGATGGACTTCATGAGGAACTGTAAGTTGAGCTATGCGATGTTTCACTCTACACCACTCTACAATGAAGTAATCGAGGAGATTTGGACCTCATGTGAGTATAGTGGAACAAATGGCACACTGCAATTCACTCTTCAAGGTAATGAGTACATAGTTAATTCTGATGTTTTGCAAGCATGTTTACATATTCCTGATAATAACTGTGATGCTTTGCCTACTAACACTGAAATAACTACCATGCTAAATTCTATAAACTACTCTTTGCCTACTGATAACTTAGGTAAGATTATTAGGAGAGGTTTGGTTAGGGAATACAGTTATTTAGCTGATGCATTCATTAAGGTCTTTTCTGGAAAGATTAGTAATTTTGATGCATTAACTAACTCTATGTTAATTCTCCTAACCAAGCTTCTAAATGATAGATATTACAACTTTAGCACCCAACTTATGTATGAAATTGGTGCTAAGTTGGGTGATAAGGCAAATAGGAAGAAAAATATCTATTATGCAAGGTTTCTGATGATGTTGGCTAATCATGTTAGTCCAGCACCATTAGTTATCTCTAACCCTACTGCCAGGTTTGAGTGCTTTGTGCAAGAAAAGAGAGTATTGACATACATACTAAGGCTGAACCACAATGGTGATGTTCCAGTGGTGTATCTGCCAATCATTGAGGTAACTACTGCTATCCCTGTTAGTATAGCTGTTACTTCCATTGTTTCATCCAATCCAGTTGCTATGGAGTCTGTAGCTGTGACCCAACAGGCTCCTGCCCCAGCAACAAAACCAAAATCTAAGAAATCCTCCAAGCCAACCTCAGGTGCTTCTCAAAAGGCACCTGTTGTAAGAACTACCACACAAACTAAGGGGAGTGAGTCTGGAGTTGTGAGAGGTGAGGGAAGGGGTGAAAGTCAAAGAAACCCCAAGGATAAGGAAGGTGAGGTACGTGTTTCCCAGCCTAGCCCCATTGTGTCTTCCCAACAAGGCACAATGAGTAAAATGGATTTAAGCACAAGTCTAATTGCATCCTCCCAAAAGGATGTAATTATTGAAACAAGCTCTCAACCTAGAGCACAGTCCAAAAGGGTAAGGGACACTTCAAGCCCACAGTCTACATTTTCCCAATACCAAAGGAGAGTGAAGCAAAAATCCCAGGTTTCACAGGGTGCACACACACTGGAAGTAACACTTCCAGTTTCTCAAATTCAGTTTGATGTAACCCCCATTATCACTCTGGGGTTACAGTCCCATTCTCTAAACATCAATCTTGAATTATCTCCATCAAATTCACCAACTCTATCTTTAGATGTGGACATGATCCATACATCTATTCCTGATTCTCCAACTCTAATCTTGGAGAAGCCCCACTCTGAAGCTGGTGGCCATCACTTGTTAAGTGATTTGTTGGGCCATCAACCAATTTTTCCTGAAGTTGCAAGGGGATCTGTGGACCAATCTCTCAAATCAATAACCACAGACTCTACTGTAATTTCTCATTCTCAAAGTGCTTTCTTGACTTCATCAACGAAACAGTCTATTTCGTTGACAAGTGTTTCTCCATCAACGGTATCCATACCGTTGACAGTTCAAACTACCATTCCGTTGATAGGTCATTCTACACCCCTTATTGAAAATCTAGTTGTTTCCACAACTAGTGTAGATGACCTGGTGGTAGTTGAGACACTTTTAGGATTGAGAGGGAGTGAAACTGAGAGGCTGGCTTGCAGCCAGGCAAAAGGAGAGAATGAGAGTGAGAGGCTGGCTATTTCTTCCAGCCAGGCAAAAGGAGAGATAGAGAGTTCCACCTTAGTAGGTGAAGGTGAGGGTGTGAGAGGTGTGAGCCATGGGGAGCCTATGATGCAAGAAAATAGAGGAGAGAGAGAAGGGACTACAGGAGTCATAAGGGAGGAAGCATCCATTGCTAGTGAGTCAATGGAGGTCAATGAGGGAGAAAGGGAACTTACCTTCCAAGAGCATTATCAACAGACTCTGGATAGTATTTCCCTGGATCCTGAGACCTTTACTCATCCTGTGTCAGCCTATCAAGTTTTGGCTCAACAGGGCAATGTGGAGGCAGAGAGGTCACTACAACTGATTCATACAACTGCATCAATGCAAAGAGCAAAGGATGCCTTGACCAATCTATCTCCAGAAGCTGCAGCTAGTGGTGAGTTTGATTTCTCTGATGATGAGGACAGCTTTGGTGACAATCAGGTGGCCACTACTTCACAGACTGGGACTTCTGTGGTGCCTCCTACACCAAACTGGCTTTCTCAAGATTTACAAAGAAGGATCTCCCTGGATGCTGCAATCACAAGGCAGTACAATGAGGCCTATCTGGCTCATGAGTCTGCAAATGCCAATGACAAGAAATTCTACAAGGCTATTATGGATTCACTGGAAATCCAAAGGCTACAAATGATGCAGACAAGGATTGAGGCTAGAGAAATCAAGGACTCAATTAGCAATCTCAAGGATGCTAATGACAGGAGGCTAGATGACAAGCTTCCTCTTCTCACTGTGTCCAAGATGAACAGGTTTTTCACTAAGGAACCTGAGGTGTCTACCTCCTTGAAGACTCTCTCTTCTAGAGTGGACAAGGTGGAAGCTACTTTATCTCAGATGTAAAAGGAACAGGAGAAGCAGACACAACTATTGGCCCAGCTAGTGGCAGCTCAAGGACTCCCAGTCATCTCTCTTGATGATAACAAAAAGGGGGAGAAATCTAAGGAGCTAGACATTCAAATCACAAAGGTTATGGTCCCAGCCATTTCCCTGCCAAAGGAGCCACTAGCTATGGGGGAGTCAGGTAAAGCTAAACTGGACAGCATTGACCTGATTCAGCAAGCATCTATGAAGCTACAGCTTGCTGAACAAATTAAAGACCACTGGTCCAGGATAGATGAAAGAGTCAAGAAGTTAGCTGGTACTGCAAAGAGTTCAAATCCATCAACGGATCAAGCTTCTTCTACAGAGCCATCAACGAATGTCATGGTCTTAGCATCAACGGAATGGGAGCCACAGACCAATTCTTCATATAAGGTAGAGCCCCTTCTACATGGAGTCACTCAAGGATCAAGGAAGGAGAAAGGACAAACTTCATGCATTAGGGATGTGGAAAAAGCTACATTGCAAAGAAGCCTATCTCCCAAGTCTCCTGCTAAACCAAAGGGCAAAAATACAGAAAGGACTTTCTATCCTGCACCTTATCCAGATGAGCACAAGCTTCTTGGTCTTCTCATCATAAAAAGCAAGGAAAACAATAACTATGAGATAAGGAAGCAAAGGGCAATTGTCTACAGGAATGGACAACAAATCTGTGTTTGGGCTGGTCACCCAAACTTTGCTGAAGCTAAAGCTGAAGAGTCAGAAAGAGCAGCAATGCAAGCACTTGCAGTTGCTCAATCTCTTGATGAAGAAGAAAGACAGCAAGAAGAAAAAGCCAGAGAGGAAAGGAGTGCAAAGAAGAGCACAAGGCAACCAAAGGCAAGAGCTAGGAGAAATATAGCCTTTGAGAATGATGACTCTCAGAGTATTGCATCAGACTCTTCTGTACCAACTGCACCTCCAACAATTCCTGATCCAGCTCTAGGGGAAAAGTTAGCCTGTGATCCTAAACATCCTGTTAATTTCCATGATCAGCCAATTGAGCCAAAGGAAGAGCCAATTGAGTTTGATGAGGCCAACTTTCCAAAATTCCTCTTTGAGATGGATCCAAAGAAGAAATCTAAGCAAAGGGCTACCAAGGCTAAGCCAATTCTAGTAAGGAGACCACAAGCTGAAAAACCTCCTACCAACCCAGAAGACTTCATCTACATTGCTGATATCAGGGAGGAGTCTGACCTACACATCAATCTTGATGACCTAGTTGAAGTGAGAGGAATTGCAGCTTCTTACAAACTACCAGAGAGATTGGTGTTTGTCTACAAGGGTGGGAGAGAACAGGTTTGGCCTCTACATAGAATTCTGGGAGAAGACTATCAGACACTGCTTTCTGTGTTCAAATGCCTGAAGAAAGATTTTGGTTTTACCAAAACAGCTAAGTCTGAAGTTGTTTCCAAAATCTGCCAAATCAAAGCTAGCTGGAACAAGCCTGGTGCACTTCCCAGAGTATTGAAGGTCCCTCAAACAGGAAAGAAGATTCATCTCCAACCTTTTTGGATGATGGAATTCAGAGACAAGGACAACTGTAGAAGATTCTTCAGAATAGAAGACCAACTGGAGAAGGCATCCAATGAAACTCTAAGAATAATGCAATCCAAGTTGGGGAATGAAGATGAAGAAGAGAAGATTTTCTACAGAAGACTTCAAGCTCAGATTGAGGAGAACAATGCAAGGAAAGGGAAGAAAACAAGACCACAGAGGCAAAGATGAAAAATCTGCTCAGTCTAGAGGAGCAACTCTGTGCACTTGTTTTGTAAGATTTTCTACTTTGTATTTTAATTAAATTCAATGAAGCTCAATGCAATTTCTACTTTTATCATGTGTAATTTGACTGAGTGTTTTTGTTATCATCAAGGCTCTTGATTTATGGCTGTTATTCTATCAGTCATAAATTGGGGGAGATTGTTAGGAATATATGTTGTTCTTGATGATAATTATAAAAACACTTAGTAGATTTTGTATTAAGTCATTTTGTAACTGCTAACGGAATGGCATGATTTGCAGTGTTTCGTTGACAGGAAGCTCATCAACGGAATGAGTGTTGTAGCAATTGCACTGTACAATACTTCACAGTTTGATATGCATTTGATGTATGTACTAGATAGATTTTCTAAGTCATGTTGACTAAGTACTAGATAGGCAAAATAGGTTGGTTAATTGTAAGTATATCATGCCTTGTAATTTTGCCTAAGTGAAGACATGTCAACGGTATGAAGATTACTCTATCAACGGAACAAGGATACACCATCAACGGAATGAAGTTTACTCATCAACGAAATGGAGTTTACTCATCAACGAAATGGAGAATAAAGCTATCAACGAAACACATCTCCCTGCTATCAACGAATCATTATTGCTTTTCTGAATAGTTGACAAAGTGATAGTGACAGTTTACTGAACAGATCTAAAGGTGATGTGGAAGTGTACTTTGCATTGGAAACCATTAAAATGGACATGGGGAATAAGGAAACATCCCAGTTTCCAATTGGGCTCTTGGGAGTGATCATAATAAGCATGAAAACAAAAGCAAGGATCTCCAAGGACCACTGAACAAAGGGATGAAAAGCAAACTATTGGCGGTTACCTTTAGTGTACTTTAGTGTAGCCAAAAATAGTATTGTAAACTTGGGGAATATATAACCAAGTGTAGCAGTTAAGATAGAGTAAGAGAAGAAAAACAAATAGTTTGTATTAGCTATCCTTGAGAGCATTCTTCTCTACAACTCTGTAACTGAGCAGCTGTGTACTTGTGTATCACAAATTATTTCCGCAATAAAAACACTTCAGTTGGATCATCAAACAATCCAACTGAATTATTTATATCTTGTGTTTTTATTTATTCAGTTCAGTTTTATTTTATAAAGTGTTTTAAGTTTAAGAAAATATCAAGAATTGTATTCAACCCCCCCTTCTACAATTCTGTTAGGTCATTTGGGATTAACAAACACTGGTAACAATGGAGATACCACCAACACTGGAGAAGAGTCATCAAGGCAATCAAGCAATAACTCAGGGGGAGCAAATGAAGGATCAACTAGTCACTCACAACATCAAAGTGAAATTCAAGGCGAATCATCAAGATCAAATCTTCCAAGACAGACTGTATGGAATAAAGCTCATCCTTTTGAGCTGATCATTGGTGATCCAGATGTTGGAGTTAAAACTAGAAGTGCAACTCGGAATGAATGTCATTTTTCAGCATTTTTATCTAAAATGGAGCCAAAGAAAACTGAGGAAGCACTGACTGATCCAGATTGGGTGATTGCTATGCAAGATGAACTCAATCAATTTGAACAACAACAAGTCTGGAAGCTGGTACCCAGGCCAAAGTACAAGAAAGTAGTTGGTACAAGATGGGTATACAGGAACAAGCTAGATGAGGATGGCATTGTTACAAGGAACAAGGCAAGACTGGTTGCACAAGGGTATTCTCAAGCTGAAGGCATTGATTATGATGAAACCTATGCACCAGTGGCTAGACTTGAGGCCATCAGGATGTTCTTAGCATTTGCAGCTTATTCCAATTTTAAAGTCTATCAAATGGATGTTAAGAGTGCATTCCTGAATGGTGAGCTGGATGAAGAAGTGTATGTAGAACAGCCCCCTGGCTTTGAAAATCAGGAGTTGCTGGACTTTGTGTACTTTCTCTTCAAGGCTATCTATGGTCTCAAACAAGCCCCAAGAAAATGGTATGACACTCTTTCTGGTTTTCTTTTAGAAAATGGTTTTGTTAGAGGTATCATAGACAAAACTCTTTTTTCAAAGAAACACAAAAGTGATATGATATTAGTCCAAGTCTATGTGGATGACATCATATTTGGGTCTACTAATGATAATCTCTGTAAGAGATTTGCTGAGCTAATGCAGAGTAAGTTTGAAATGAGTATGATGGGTGAGCTGAAGTTCTTTCTTGGATTGCAAGTAAGTCAAATGTCAAATGGTATATTTATTTGTCAATCCAAGTATCTCAAAGAACTCCTCAAGAAGTATCACATGGAGGATTCAGCATCAGCAAGGACTCCATCTTCAACAGCCATCAAACTTGGAGCTTCTGACAAATCTATCAAGGTAGATGTTAAAAGCTACAGAGGTATGATTGGCTCATTACTCTATCTTACTGCTAGTAGACCAGATATTATGAATGCTACATGCTTGTGTGCAAGGTTCCAAGCGGGCCCTAGAGATGTACATCTCGTTGCTGTGAAAAGAATCTTGAGATATCTTAAGGGTACACCTAATCTAGGTATCTGGTACCCTAAAGATTCTAGTTTTAATCTTTTTGGATATACGGATTGTTAGGCCGAATACACAATATAATCAAGTATATATGAGAATAACAATAATCAAGAACACTGTTTATGAATCAATAAAACTGTAATCGTATTAACAGCTTCTCTCTTTATGATGTTAATGAATCACAAAGAGCTTCTAGGTTACAAGAATAATAATTCAATAATCGCATCCCTTCTAGGGATAACCTATCTGTGTTTATATAGTACACAGTTACACAATCCTTATCTAATTGATATTCCTACAAATTAGCTATACAAGTTATATCAATTAAGGATTGCTTCTTATCTTCTATTCCGTCTCCTTAGCCGTATCAATATATTCTGCTTCTTTCCATCTTCAGAATATATTGCTTCTAGAATCTTCAATTCAGCACCGACAGCTAATTCAACTATCACCCTGTCAGACTTTAATTAAACTCTGACCGGCTTCCTTTAAACTCTTCACCCTGTCAGACTTTAAATAAACTCTGACCGGCTTCTGATAAACTCTGGTTAGTACCTGTTGCTTAAACACTGATAAACAAACGTCAGCAATTATATCTAACACGGATTCTGATTATGCAGGTAGTGTTGTGGATAGAAAGAGTACCTCTGGGAGTTGTCAATTCCTAGGAGGTAGGTTGATTTCCTGGTATAGCAAGAAACAACAAACAGTTTCAAATTCAACAGCAGAAGCTGAATATATTGCTGCTGGAAGCTGTTATGCTCAGATATTATGGATTAGGAATCAATTAAAGGACTATGGCTTTGCATTAGATAAAATTCCCATTTTGTGTGATAATACAAGTGCCATAGCAATCTCCAACAACCCTGTGCAGCACTCGAGAACGAAGCACATTGATATCAGGTATCATTTTATCAGAGAGCATGTCATGAATGGAACTGTGGAGTTACACTTTGTACCCACAGAAGAACAGACTACAGATATATTCACTAAATCTGTTGACGAATCCACATTTATCAAGTTAGTTGGTAAATTGGGTATGTTAAACAGTCTTAGTGATTAACAATATCTCTGTCATGTTTGTTCTTTCAAAATCATTTTCTCTTTCTAATATTGAATGATTTATTTTGCCAATTCTTGTTTTGATTATAAAGCTTGTTAATTTAAATATTCTGAATAATTTATTTTCTTTAAAAATACTTTTCTCATATTTTTTTTAAGTGGAGAAACTTATTTTTATTGAAAATTTATTATTTAAGAATCATTTAAGTTAATTTCAGATTGTAAATATTGTTGTTTAAATATTTCTGCAAGTTTATATTATTTTTATGCAATTCTATATTATTTTGCATATTTTTCTAGGATTTATGGAATTTTCTGTGAATTTTTCTAGTCTTTGATAAATATTTCATGCATTTCTAATAGTTTTATGCATTTTTCTGTATTTATTTTAATTAATTCTGCTAGTTTTTGTTAACATGTTTTTGTATTTTGTTTTTGTACTAGCATGACTATCGGAATGACTATCTTACATAGTCATTCCAGTAGTCATTGTAGTTTAGTTTCTTTTTAATTCTTTTTCTGCCTTTTATTTCAGTACTTTGATTTTTGAACTCGAATGACTATCGGTATGACTATCCCGTAGTAATTCCGATAGTCATTCTAATAGTAGTTTATTTATTCTAGTTTTAATCTTTTTGGATATACGGATTGTTAAGCCGAATACACAATATAATCAAGTATATATGAGAATAACAATAATCAAGAACACTGTTTATGAATCAATAAAACTGTAATCGTATTAACAGCTTCTCTCTTTATGATGTTAATGAATCACAAAGAGCTTCTAGGTTACAAGAATAATAATTCAATAATCGCATCCCTTCTAGGGATAACCTATCTGTGTTTATATAGTACACAGTTACACAATCCTTATCTAATTGATATTCCTACAAATTAGCTATACAAGTTATATCAATTAAGGATTGCTTCTTATCTTCTATTTCGTCTCCTTAGCTGTATCAATATATTCTGCTTCTTTCCATCTTCAGAATATATTGCTTCTAGAATCTTCAATTCAGCACCGACAGCTAATTCAACTATCACCCTGTCAGACTTTAATTAAACTCTGACCGGCTTCCTTTAAACTCTTCACCCTGTCAGACTTTAAATAAACTCTGACCGGCTTCTGATCAACTCTGGTTAGTACCTGTTGCTTAAACACTGATAAACAAACGTCAGCAATTATATCTAACAATCTCCCCCAACTTGTTCATAATAAAATGTACAAGTTAAACATATAATTGATGATGTCAAAAACATTTAACAAATGCAGTGTTTAACATATAACAGAGTTTAATTTAAAACAGAGTTTAAATTTGACTTAGAATAGAAAATATATTAAAAACTTACAGTCAGACTTTACTTGATTTCTTGAATATCAGGCACTGTCCTGATATAGTCTGATAGCAATTTCTTTTCAGCTCTTTCTAGCTCTTCCACCATGATCTTCTTCACTTCTTTCAACTCTGGATCAAATTCTCCAGTCTGATAAATTGCAGCTCTTAGAGAATAGATGGAATTCTTCCTCATCTCATTCCCTAGCTTAATATAATAAGCTTTATCAGATTCTAAATTAAATTCAAGAACTTTTGTACCCAGTGCTGTTCTGAACTTAGCACTGTTTCTTTTCATCTCAACAATCTTCCCATGTGCATTTCTGTATTTGGGAATGTATGCACTTGATACTCCTCCTCCAAGCATTATCTTCGATCTTAGCATCTTTTCTCTGATAACTGAAGCAGCATTGTGAGTATTTCTATTTTTGACTTTTAACAAGTACAGAACATACTCCAATTCTTGATAAGATTTGAGATTTATGTCAGACTCTGCAACCTTATAAACTCTTCCATCATTCATAAAGTACAACAAAAATTCCTTCTTCAACACCTTATGAAAAATCATTTGAACAGAGTCTAGCATATCAAGATTTTCTTGAGTAATGATACCAGATACAGCTAGTGACGATTGATCCATTGGACTTGTATTTATCCTTCTCTCTCTGTGTGACCCTAAACCAGATTTGTCTTTTCCTTCCTTACCCAATACTGTTCTGGTTTCAGAGAAATTCACAGCTTCAAGCTTTAAATCTTCAAGAATTTTTGGTTTGCAAAATCCTGGTAGTTGTGTAGATTTCTGTACAACTTGAGCAACGTCAGAGGTTGTCATAACTTTAGTAGTATCATCAACTTGAGCAGCGTCAGAGGTTGATTTTGCTAATCTTGTTTCAACTTGAGCAATGTCAGAGGTTGAATAAATCTTCTTTTTCAGGTTAGGCTCTTCAATCATTATGCCTTTACCCTTATCAGTGTTTCCAATCACAGGTCTCCTTGTAAATTGTATACTCTGTTGTGTATTCTCTTTGATAGAAATACCAACTTCTTTCTTTCTAGGAGCCTTGATTTCCTTTTTCTTGTAGATTCCAGCTTCAAGATTTTTCTTGTGTTCCTCAGCAAGCATTTGCTCTTCAGCCTGGATATCTTCAATAGTAACATTCTTTCCATGCTCTTTTATGAATATTTTAGCAGCAATCTCTTCATCAGTAGATGGATTAGTTGAAACAACTAAACTCTTGAGTTTTGAAGTAGATTGGCCACCAGAGTTTATCTTGTCAGAGTTTGTTTGTCTATCAGAGTTTACTCTTGACCTGCTTTGCCTTTTAGCAAAAATCTTTCTTTTATTTTCTTTGCTTCCCCCATCAGTAGAATCATCCCTCCGTCTCAGAGCTTGAGTGTCTTTGCATTTGTCTTTAGGTACACTCTCCCCCTTTTTGACATCATCAGAAAGTAATACTGATGTCAGCAATTCTAGAGCATTAGAAATAGAATTCAATTGAGTAGACATTTCAGCCTGATTCTCCTCAACTTTTACAAGCCTCTTCTTGATATCCTCAGAATCCTTGGCTTGCTGCTTGAGCATAGCATAATAAAAAGTTCTGTCAGACTTGAAAGTAAGATCCTTCATACTGGCTTCATTCCTTAGATTTGTAAGCATTTGTTGATTCTCATCAAATCTATTATTAAGAGATTTGACTTGAACAACAGTTGCCTGTAAGCTTGTAAGTACATCAGTATTTGAGATCTTCTTGACAGAATCAGATAGAAAATCTGCAGCCCTTTGTGCTGGGAAAACACAATCTGCATCAGCCCATTTGTTGAAGTACATATTCTGAAAATGGTCATTTGTCTGTCTATTGACTTCCCTTGCTTCAGCACTATTGACATCATCAGTCAATGAAACTTGAATACTAGGGTGTGAATGAGAACCCTCAGCATCATTTCCAGCTTCTTCATTATTGTCTGCTTCATTTTCAGAAAGAATATTTTCAGCAGTAAACTGTGCAGCTTCATCAATTTTCTCCTCTTCTACAGCTTCAGGAATATCAGAGTGAACCTGAGCAAAAACCTCTGCTTCCCTTTGAACAATCTCAACAACAAATTGTTGCAAAGCTTCAAGAATAACATTCTCAGAGTTTAGCTCATCAGCAGCCTCTTGTTCCTTTTCCATCACAGCTGCATCAAGAATTGTCTCTGTGACTTTTATCATCTGAGTAACCTCCTCACCTTTGTCAAGATCACATGAAATAATTTCAGTGTGAGTGGCCAGAGATTCTTCTACCTGATCAGTTACTTGATCAGCTTCCACACCCTCTGTATAGTGATCAGAATGTATAGAGGTGTGTGCTTCAAAATCAAAAACTCTGCTATCAGAATGAGTAGCAGCTTCCTCAACTACATCATTAGCCATTGATGTAGGAGTTTCTATATCCAAATCCATCATATTAGCATCAGTATTTATCCTGTCTAGATTGACAGCTTCAGTATTTGCAGCATCCTCCTGAACAAACACTTCAGGAGCTTCAGTGTTTACAAACACTCTGTCCTCATTAGCATTTAGAATTTCCTCCTCAACAACAAATGCAGGAGTATCTTGAGGAACAGTTTCAGTCACAATCTCCTTATTCTCTGATGCAGGAGCTGCAGTTTCCTCAGAATCTCTGTCCATATTGACATTTATAGCACCAAAAAGATGTGTAGCTACTAGTCTTCTTTTTCTCTGATGAAGAGTTTCTTCATCAGTTTCAGTCTCTGAGGCTTCAACAACAGACTTTGCCCTATTGGCTCTTCTTTTCTTTAGCCTTGTCTTCTGAGGCATCGCTTCAGGTCTTGATACCCCAGCTTCAGTAGATGATCTCCTTGCAGGTTTAGTACCAATATGTTTGGTCCTACCTCCCCTTACAAGTTTAACAGAAGTTGATGGAGATAACTCTGTGTTTAAAGGTTCTGTTTGAGATTCAGCTTGTGTTTGTGGATGTACTTGAGCATCCACAAACTGTTGCACAGAAGCAGGTAACAAAAGGTCTCCAACAATTCCTTTCTTAACATCTTTGTTAATGAGATCAGAGAATATTCTCTTGTGTAATTTAAAACAAGAAATATCTTCATTAACAACATCTACCCCTTCAACACAGTAAGAGAATAAAATCTGACAAAATCTAGAAAAGTATACTACTCCTCTATTCTCTGTCATTTTCTCTCCTAAATTATTCAAGACAAGTCGTGCAAGATCAAAATGATTATCGAATAAAAGAGAATACCCGATTTGCAGACTGTCCGTGGGAATAGCATCCCAGTTTGTGCATTTCTTTCCGAACGTTCTCGTGATGCAATCAAAGAAGAAGCTCCACTCCTTCCTTAAGAACGGTCGCTTCAGTTGTCCAATTTTATTCAAGGGACCAGAATACCCAATCTCTCTCATCATCCTTAGCAAATCAGAGTCACCCATTCCAATGGTATAAGAAGGATACTCAGGAAACCCCATTGCATCTCGAACAGTACCAGCAGTAATAACATACTCTGTTTCTTCAAACTCAAAGATTATGGATGGGTTCCCAGTTTCACCACCATTATCATAAACCCCTGACTCCCAGAACGCCTTGATTTGTAAACCAGAAAGTTTGGCTGGTTCAACTAAAGCACGCCCAATCGCTGACTGAGCAAGAAACTTTTGAATCATATGAAATGCTTCTGGTGCGTTTGCAGTGTTTAGTGGTGCGGTATAGTTGTTTGGAACGAACTCTAACCCAGACGAAACGAAAGCTGTGGTTGCCATTAGAAGATTTTGAAGAAAGAACAAGTAATTGATGCGAAAGCTTAACAGAGTTTATGTGTAGAAAGGTGTTTGTGACTATGTGTGTGTGATAATAGATGTGTAGGAGTAAGATGTGAAAAGTTTAACTGAAGATGTGTGTATTGTATTTAAAAGAAAATTAAAGATTAAAAACTGAAGAGTTTTTAATCATCAATACACAACTGTCTTACTCCTATAATCATGTGAATGGGACACATGTCAAACGTGCAGTTACTGACAGCAAATAATTGGCAGTTTCCAATACGCATGCGCAGTAAAAACAGCAATAATTACCGCCTGTTACACTTTTCTATGCAATTAACCTCTCTCCTCTGTTTAAAACATTCTTGAACAACTTTTCAATCTATACGTGCAGACGAGAAGACACCTGGCATCACAGAAGACACTCATAATTTCCGCTTTTTGTAAAAAAAATCAATAATAATAAAATTATCGATTTTAATATTTCAGAAACATAATATCGAAGTACGAAGGAGCTCAACAGTCAGAAGAATAATGACTGTCTTGGAACTCCGCACTTTACTCTCCTCATAGCTTCGAGCCAAACAAAACCTTTCAGTTGCCCTGTTGGATGCTATAAAAGCTGGAGCATTGTAACAACAGGCAATACACATATTAAAAAATAATACCATACATCAAATGGCAGGAACCTTTGAATTCATGGATGTAGAATCATTCTTGAATATGAACTGGCGTCAACAAGCAAACTATATTATTGATGAGTTTCTTGTTTTGTCATTTCTGAATGATGAAGGTCTCATTGCTGATGATGAAATAGCTGAAGGACCTATCTCCAATCCCTATGTGCACATCATTCGTCCTGGGCCATATGATGTGCCCATCCTTGCAGATGATCAAGCTGTGGAGATTTGTATGATGCTCTTTTATCAGAGTTACTTGACGGGTTCAAAGAAGAAATTCTTCTTGGAATCCTGCAAGCTGCAAACCAGAAAGAGAATTCGAGAGGATGATGATGATGATTCAACATCAGGGGGTTGTCAAGCCTTGGAAATCCCAGATGGTATAATGACCAGATAATCGAACAAGTAGCTAGACAAGAGTATGAAATTGTCTGAATGTAAACAAAGTTTGAATCAATTAATGAAAAAGATCCATTGTTTTGCTTTACATATCAGTATTAATGTTATGATGAATGTATAATCATAAATGAATTATCAGAACTACAGTCATCAGTATCTCATAGTAATTGTAAAGTGAAAAAAAATGATATCACTTTAAACAGTAGACTAACATACTCATCAGCGCTACTAATCACCATCAGGACTTATCAAACACACTCTTTCTTTTCTCTGTTTAATGCAAAATAGATCCGTTACCAATCATACTTTTTCGAAAAACAAATGTCTAATCTCAAAATTATAAAATGTCTGAAACAAAGAAATTATTTTAACCATCAGAGATTAAAACAAAGTTACCTCGGCATATGTCACACAATACATCAGTGTTTACCATTTGTCCTTCTTTGTCAATAAACTCTTTTCTCAAACTGTACAGGTGTGAAAATATGTGTGTGCAATAGCAGAGTTTACCGAAATCAATATTTAGATCATCTCAAAGTGCATAAAATCCACAAACTAAATTAGTAAAAACTGGTTGCCTAAACTCTCATGTATAACATAGAATCTGATTTTTATATCTAAACTCTGTATTACTGATATCCTTTCATTTGGATATGTCTTTTATTTTTCACCCCCTTTATTTATATATATATATTTTTTATTATTATTATTATTATTATTATTATTTTTTTATATTTTTTTTTTCCCAGTAATCAGTGGTTGGCACTAGTCACCAAAAATCAAAGATTTTAGCCCTTATTTCATACAATAAGTTCCTGGATCTTCCTAGGCACAACATGATCTCAAAGGAATTTGTGCTCTTTTTGGCATCTTTTGATTTGAGGGTGAATTATTTGCAATTAATAATCAGAGTTTAGACTTTTCATCAGTTAATACAATTAATTTATGAGAGAAAATGCAAACAGCTAATACAAACTCAGTGTATAGGATTAATAAACTAAGAGATGGTATAAATACAGAGACAGTATCATGCTGTGTTAACTTACTGCACATGTTTGAGATCAGAATCTATACAACTCTTAAGGATTCATAATTACTTACTGAGAATTATGCTTCATACAAATTTCTTCATTGGTCCATATGTTTCAGACAAAATTACAATCAGAGTATAGCATTAAACTGTAACAATCAGAGTATGACCAACATTTTATGACTAACAGAGTTTAGCATCAGAGTTTAACCGACAGAGTTTATGACACTGGTACTCATAACAGTTAATACATGCAAGGAATCATGAGCATTAAAAAATCAAACATGTGTAGATTTTGAGTCTAACCCGTATCTCTAGTCAGAACCAGAGATCATCCCAAGTTCATTTACCAATCTTGTAAAAGTAGCTTCACTCAAGGGTTTGGTGAAGATATCTGCAAGTTGTTGGTCTGTAGACACAAAATGAAGCTCAATGTTCCCTTCTTCCACATGTTCTCTGATAAAATGATACCTTATGTTGATGTGCTTTGTCATGGAGTGCTGTACTGGATTTCCTGTCATAGCAATAGCACTTTGGTTATCACAGAAAATAGGTATTTTAGAGTACCTTAACCCATAATCCAGCAATTGATTCTTCATCCATAAAATCTGTGCACAACAGCTACCAGCTGCTATATACTCTGCTTCAGCTGTGGATGTGGAAATCGACTTCTGTTTCTTGCTGTACCAAGAAACTAATCTGTCACCTAAAAATTGACAGCTTCCACTTGTACTTTTTCTGTCTATCTTACAGCCTGCAAAATCTGCATCAGAGTAACCAATTAATTTAAACTCTGATTCTCTAGGATACCACAAACCCAAGGTTATGGTTCCTTTGAGATATTTGAAGATCCTCTTTACAGCTGTGAGATGAGGCTCTCTGGGATCTGCTTGAAATCTTGCACAAAGACATGTTGCATACATGATATCAGGTCTACTTGCAGTAAGATACAGTAAAGACCCTATCATTCCTCTGTAGTTTGTCATATCTACTGAGGCTCCTGTGTCTTTGTCTAGCTTTGTTGCTGTAGCCATGGGAGTTGTAGCAGATGAGCTATCAAGCATACCAAATTTCTTGAGAAGATTTCTGGTATATTTTGCTTGATTGATAAAAATACCATCATCTGTTTGCTTGACCTGTAAGCCTAGAAAATAACTAAGCTCTCCCATCATGCTCATTTGGTACCTGGATTGCATAAGCTTTGCAAACTTCTTACAAAGTTTGTCATTAGTAGATCCAAAAATAATATCATCTACATAAATTTGAACTAAAAGCAAATCATCACCAGAATTGAAATAAAACAATGTTTTATCAATTGTACCTCTTGTGAACCCACTTTCTAAAAGAAATTGAGCAAGAGTTTCATACCATGCTCTTGGTGCTTGCTTTAGTCCATATAATGCCTTGTCAAGCCTGTAGACATAATCTGGATGCTTGGGATCTACAAATCCTGGTGGTTGCTCTACAAACACTTCTTCTTCAAGCTTCCCATTGAGAAAAGCACTTTTTACATCCATCTGAAATACTTTAAACTTCTTGTGTGCAGCATAGGCCAGAAAGATTCTTATGGCCTCCAATCTTACAACTGGAGCAAAGGTTTCATCATAGTCAATTCCTTCCTGTTGTGAATATCCTTTAGCCACAAGTCTAGCCTTGTTTCTTGTAATCACACCTTCATTGTCAGTCTTGTTTCTGAAAACCCACTTTGTACCTACAATTGATCTATTCTTTGGTCTAGGTACCAGTGTCCAGACTTCATTTCTTTCAAATTCATTTAACTCTTCTTGCATTGCTGTAATCCAATTAGCATCTTGAAGAGCTTCCTCCACTTTCTTTGGTTCTGTTTGAGACAAGAAAGCATGATACAGACACTCATTATTTGTTGCACTTCTAGTTCTCACACTAGCATCAGGATCTCCAATTATGAGATCAGGTGTGTGTGCCTGTGTCCACTTTCTTGCTGTTGGTAAGTGGTTTCTTGCATCATTATTGAATCCTCCCCCTTGATCCATGCTCTCCTGATTCATATGTTGACTTTCTGCAGCATCTGAGGCTCCCCCTGAATTGGATGGCTCAGAGTTTGAACTGTCAGAGTTTGAATCAGTTTCCTCAACTGACTCACTTGCTGTGTCTTGTTGAGCTTCTTCACGCTCCCCCTCAACTGGTTCTCTATTTTGTTCAATTTGAGAATTTCCAGTTTCTCCAGTATTTACCAGTAGAGGTTCAGAGTATGCTTCGTCAGAGTTTGTCAAACCTGCTTCATCAGAGTTTATATCATCAGAGAATAGATCTTCATTTTCAAAACGTAGTTGATCATATCCATCCTTGTCTTCAAGTCCAATTATTTTCTTGTCATCAAATGACACATGTATGGATTCCATGATCACCTTAGTTCTTAGATTATAAACTCTGAATGCTTTTGTTGACAATGGATAGCCAACAAAGATTCCTTCATCAGCTTTTAACTCGAACTTTGTCAACTGTTCAGGATGAGTCTTCAACACAAAGCATTTGCATCCAAATATGTGAAAATATTTCAAATTTGGCTTCTTATTTTTCACCATCTCATATGGTGTTTTCCCATGCTTGTTGATCAGTGTAGCATTTTGAGTAAAACAAGCAGTTTGAACAGCTTCTGCCCAGAAATAAGTTGGTAATTTTGCTTCTTCAAGCATAGTTCTGGCTGCTTCAATTAAGGTTCTGTTCTTTCTTTCAACTACACCATTTTGCTGTGGAGTTCCAGGTGCAGAAAACTCTTGTTTCACTCCTCTTTCCTTGCAGAAAGCTTCCATGATTGAGTTTCTGAATTCAGTTCCATTATCACTCCTTATAATTTTGACTTTGTGCTGTGATCCTTTGTCCAGTAGATTTACATGATCCATCAGAGTTTGAGCAGTTTCATCCTTCTTTGACAAGAAATACACCCATGTATATCTAGTATATTCATCAACAATTACTAGAGCATATTTCTTTCTGCCCATGGACATCACATTCACTGGTCCAAAGAGATCAACATGTAGAAGATGATAAGGTTCCACTACTGAAGATTCAGATTTGCTCTTGAAAGATGACTTCCTTTGCTTGGCTTTTTGACAAGAATCACATAAGCCATCTAGACTGAGTATAGATTTTGGAAGTCCCCTTACAAGATCCTTTCTTATTAGCTCATTTATGTTGTTCAAATTGAGATGAGAGAGCTTCTTGTGCCAATTCCAACTCTCTTCATTTGACATTCTTGCAGTCAGACACACTGTTTTTCCATCAGAGTTTGTTACCAAACTTGCTTCATAAATGTTGTTGCGCCTATGTCCAACTAGAACAACTTTTCCAGTAGATTTACTGATGACTTCACAGTATTCACTATGAAAATCTACATGGTTTCCTCTGTCACAGATTTGACTCACAGATAACAGATTATGCTTGAGTCCTGAGACTAGAGCTACATCTGTGATGATGACACTTCCAAGATTAATATTGCCATATCCCAGAGTGTGTCCTATGTTGCCATCTCCATAGGAAACTTTTGGGCCAGCCTTCTCCTCAAAGTCTGATAGCAGGGCTTTATTTCCAGTCATATGTCCTGAGCATCCACTGTCCAAGATAAGTGTGCTCTCTATTATACCCTTATTTTCTGATGATTCAGTCTCATCTCTGACAGTTGCCATAAGAGCATAGTTTTCTCCATCATCAGAGTCTGAAGTATCTGCCCAGTCTTTGCCTTTAGAGATGAGTGCTTTCTCAGATTTGCCTTTCTTGCACTCTGGGGCATAATGACCCATCTCCTTACACTTGTAGCACTGGATTTCAGATTTATCCTTCTTGCCAGATTTGGTCTCCCTTCCATCAGACTTTCTGAAACTTCTCCTTTCAGAGTTTGAATCTTTCCTTGAGAATCTCTTTCCCTTCTTGAAGTTCTTGAATCCCATCTTCTTGAAGGTCTTCACCATCAATGCAGCCATTTGCATCATCTATTCTTCATCATCATCAGAGTCAGAAGCTTCATCAGAGTTTGAGTCATCATCAGAGTTTGATGACTCACTTTCAGATTTAATAACTAAAGCCTTTCCCTTGGCTTTCTTCCTTGATGATTCCTTCTTAATGGGCTTCTCCTCAACTTTGAGAGCAATAGATTTTGTCTTCTTGCTGGATCTCCTGTTTCTTTGTTCTATCTCAAGTTCATGAGTCTTTAACAATCCATAGATCTCATCAAGATCTGTATCAGCAAGATCATAATTATCTCTGATTGTTGTTGCCTTTAAATCCCACTTTTCAGGTAGAGATAACAGAAACTTGAGATTAGACTCTTCAAGTTCATATTCTTTATCAACCAGAGACAGATCATTCAACAGTTTGCAAAATCTGTCATAAGTCTCAGTCAAGGTTTCATTAGTTCTTGAATCAAAGTGCTCATACTCCTGTGTGAGTATTGTCTTTCTGTTCTTCTTGATAGCACCTGTTCCCTGACATCTGACTTCTAAAGCATCCCATATCTCTTTGGCAGTCTTGCAGCCAATTACTCTGTTAGACATAACATTATCTAAAGCACTGTGGAGAAGATGTCTAACCTTTGCATCTTTTGCAATTGATGAGATGTCCTCAGGAGTCATATCTTTCTTTTCCTTTGGAACAGTCTTTTGTTCTTGTCCATCAACAACAGGGGACAATTTAGTTGGCATATGAGGACCATCATAGATTCTGTCAAGGTATTCTGGATCTGTAGCCTCCAGAAACATGGTCATCTTAACCTTCCAAATTGGATACTCTACTGGCCTGAGAATTGGAACCCTGATTGTTTCATATCGACTGACAGAATTGGGCTTAACCTGTTCAGCCTTAGGAGCAGTTTGATTTTCTTCAGACATGATTAATACTGTGTTTGAATCGTAAAACTGTATATATTAAACAGCCTTGTCTCTGATACCAATTGTTAAGCCGAATACACAATATAATCAAGTATATATGAGAATAACAATAATCAAGAACACTGTTTATGAATCAATAAAACTGTAATCGTATTAACAGCTTCTCTCTTTATGATGTTAATGAATCACAAAGAGCTTCTAGGTTACAAGAATAATAATTCAATAATCGCATCCCTTCTAGGGATAACCTATCTGTGTTTATATAGTACACAGTTACACAATCCTTATCTAATTGATATTCCTACAAATTAGCTATACAAGTTATATCAATTAAGGATTGCTTCTTATCTTCTATTCCGTCTCCTTAGCCGTATCAATATATTCTGCTTCTTTCCATCTTCAGAATATATTGCTTCTAGAATCTTCAATTCAGCACCGACAGCTAATTCAACTATCACCCTGTCAGACTTTAATTAAACTCTGACCGGCTTCCTTTAAACTCTTCACCCTGTCAGACTTTAAATAAACTCTGACCGGCTTCTGATAAACTCTGGTTAGTACCTGTTGCTTAAACACTGATAAACAAACGTCAGCAATTATATCTAACACGGATTCTGATTATGCAGGTAGTGTTGTGGATAGAAAGAGTACCTCTGGGAGTTGTCAATTCCTAGGAGGTAGGTTGATTTCCTGGTATAGCAAGAAACAACAAACAGTTTCAAATTCAACAGCAGAAGCTGAATATATTGCTGCTGGAAGCTGTTATGCTCAGATATTATGGATTAGGAATCAATTAAAGGACTATGGCTTTGCATTAGATAAAATTCCCATTTTGTGTGATAATACAAGTGCCATAGCAATCTCCAACAACCCTGTGCAGCACTCGAGAACGAAGCACATTGATATCAGGTGTCATTTTATCAGAGAGCATGTCATGAATGGAACTGTGGAGTTACACTTTGTACCCACAGAAGAACAGACTACAGATATATTCACTAAATCTGTTGACGAATCCACATTTATCAAGTTAGTTGGTAAATTGGGTATGTTAAACAGTCTTAGTGATTAACAATATCTCTGTCATGTTTGTTCTTTCAAAATCATTTTCTCTTTCTAATATTGAATGATATATTTTGCCAATTCTTGTTTTGATTATAAAGCTTGTTAATTTAAATATTCTGAATAATTTATTTTCTTTAAAAATACTTTTCTCATATTTTTTTTAAGTGGAGAAACTTATTTTTATTGAAAATTTATTATTTAAGAATCATTTAAGTTAATTTCAGATTGTAAATATTGTTGTTTAAATATTTCTGCAAGTTTATATTATTTTTATGCAATTCTATATTATTTTGCATATTTTTCTAGGATTTATGGAATTTTCTGTGAATTTTTCTAGTCTTTGATAAATATTTCATGCATTTCTAATAGTTTTATGCATTTTTCTGTATTTATTTTAATTAATTCTGCTAGTTTTTGTTAACATGTTTTTGTATTTTGTTTTTGTACTAGCATGACTATCGGAATGACTATCTTACATAGTCATTCCAGTAGTCATTGTAGTTTAGTTTCTTTTTAATTCTTTTTCTGCCTTTTATTTCAGTACTTTGATTTTTGAACTCGAATGACTATCGGTATGACTATCCCGTAGTAATTCCGATAGTCATTCTAATAGTAGTTTATTTATTCTATTTTTTATGCTGTAAACTGCTTAGCTTTTGTTTGAGTAAGTTAAAATGAATTATTTTCTCTAAAAATATTTTTCTCAAATTTTACAAGTTAAAATTGTAGAGAAATCTATTTTTGTTGAAAATCTTTTATTTTAAAATATTCGAAGTTTCATGTAAATAGTTTCCTGTAAATATTTTTTTTATTATAAATATTGTATTTTATTTTTATTGCTTATTATTTATTATCTTTTATTTTCTATTTGTCTTAGTTGTTTTTGTAAATATATTGTGTATATTATTTATGATCTAGCTCTTGCTTAGCTGGAAATTCAGTGTCAAATCCAATTCGGGTATTACTTTCTATCTCTCAATCCACTTCTTTTACTGTTGCTGAACCCAAGTGGTTGTTAGGGCTGACCAAGGGATTGTAGATCCACAATCTTTATCCCAGGTCTTAGAGCCAAACAATGAGTCTACAACTTCATTACTTGACCTCTCAGCCTAAACAGAAATCAACTGTTAAACAAAGAAGTATTTTGATTGAAACAGTGAGTGATCCCACAGCTCTGCCTCCTCTAAAGAAATTCAACATATACTGAGGCATCTGTCAGCCCATCTGTATCCTCTCAATAGGATATGGACTTTGAAATGGCCAATGAACTGTATCTAGAGACATTCTCTCAACAGGATGAATCTATTGAAATTCGCCATAGGGCCATGGCACTTTGTACTGAGTCAAGCACACTCTCATTACTCACAATGGGAGAAAACAATTTCATTAGATGAAACTCAGGACACAGTGAAAGCAGAGCACTTGCAACTGGTTACAGTGCCTACCATTGTTACGGTAGAAGTGCCTTCACAGGCATCTGAGGGAAAATTTGATTCTTTGCCAAATCAAATAGAATCATTTTCTCCCCTCCCAGAGTGAACATCTCTGGCTCCCTAAGGGATTTTCCACTCGCAGATTTATCTGGAGAAAGTGGAAGACAACTTGGTCAGTCTATCACTAAAGCAATTCAGATTTCAAATCCAAGTGATTTGATAGACATGATTGAGGATCGGGATTTGCGAACTCCCATTGCACCACCACTGACCTCTCTTGAAGAGGCTAAGGTGTTTTTCAATGCAGGTACTGATCAAAAAGGAGCAAACAGACAACTAATGTTGAGTGATAAGAGTCAAACACTGAGTGAAACACATGCACGTGAGATGAGTGATACACTTACAAGAGAAATTCAAGTGAGTGCACACACAGACACATACACTGCAATGTAGTTAGCTCACATAGCTGATCTACAGGAACGTCTATTCAAAACCCAGGCTGATAAAGAAATTTTGCAAGCACAAGTGGTTGAACGGTCTTCTTCTTCCACCTCTGTCAACAATCAGCTGGGACTGCTCAAGGAAATATTGAAGACAAAGTTACTTCCCAAGGACAACTCCATCAACTATCTCAACTCCTACTAGCTTCAGAGACTCATAAAGTTAAATCTGTAGAGAATTCATCAACTAAGGGGGAGAAGTCTGGAAAAGCTAGGAAAATGGAGCTGAAAAAGATATAAAAGGAAAAGAAGGAGTTTCAGGGGAGTAAAAGAAAATTAGCTCTGTTCTGTAAATGTCATATGTATAGAGCTTAGGTATTTCAAGATAGGATCAATGTATACACATGTTCAGTCTAGAGGAACATCTATCTTGTATTTATCTTTACTGTTTGAATCTGGATAATGTTTAATGAAATCCAGAACTTTGTGTTATTATTTACTTAACTTTTAGAGTCTTATTTTTACTTGTTTAATTAGTTGAGTTATCCTCTAGGTATTTGCTTGTTATTCTCTAACAAACAAATAGGGGGAGATTGAAAGGCATATGTTTAGGCCTATTTGTATTTCGAGGATTCAACTCAACTTAAACAAGTTTGTAATAAGTAAGTAATAATTCAATTGTCACAGTCACAGGAATCTCAGAAGATCATATCTGTCAGAAGAATACAGATTAAAGTCATCCTACAGATTTGAAGATATACTACATTGAAAGAAGTTCAATTATTTGTTCAAGCCTCAGTGAAGTCTTCAAAGATGTGGATTTATTAAAGTGACAGAGGTTTCAGATTTGTGATAACAAATGTACAGGTTACAAAGGTTGGTCAACAGTCAAAAGCAGACAATGAACCACAGCTTAAAGTCAAGATGAAGAACAGACATTGAAGTTAGTCATTTATGAACCAGACAGTGCATCAAATGACAACCGCAGACAATGGATATTCTTCATCAAGTTCAAGTGGTTCAAGGACTGGTTTTACTATCTTGTAAGAATTTACATTCTCTTTTAAATTAGTTATTAATTTATTTATTAAGTTAATTCTTCTGAATTAACTTAACAAATAAATCAAGTAATTAATTTATTGAATAAATTAATTCATCAGAATTAATTTATGAAATAAATTAATTATTATAATTAATTTAAATTAGAATGTTATCTTGTAAGAATTTAAATTCTATTTTAAATTAGTTATTAATTTATTTATTAAGTTAATTCATCAGAATTAATTTAGCAAATAAATTAAGTAATTAATTTATTGAATAAAATAATTCATCAGAATTAATTTATGAAATAAATTAGTTATTAGAATTGATTTAAATAAGAACTAGAATTTATTTAGAATTTCTGAATAAAAATGAACTGGAATGACTATCCAGGATAGTCATCCCGCTAGTCATTCCAAGTCATTTTGATTAAAAATGAACTGGAATGACTATCAGGGATAGTCATCCCGATAGTCATCCCGCTAGTCATCCTAGTTCATTTTTATTAATTCTAATTTAATTCTCCTAAATTCTGATAGTCATTCCAGTACAAAGCATAGTCATTTCAGGCTTAAAAATAGTCTTTTTTAGACTATTTTGGTAGTCATTCCTAGTGGAATGAAAAGCAGAAACGTGCAGGCTTTTGTGTCAAGTGGATTAAAGTACAAAAGGAAAGAATGAGACAGAGAGAAGCATTATCAAACATAACATCTATCATCAACTTTCTGTGAAGAACAAAGCAACTGCCGGATCAAATTTCTTCAGTGAATAAATTCTAGAAAATCTTGGTGTCAAATCTAAACCACTAGAATTCATTTACTTGTACTGCTTTGACTATCTAGCGGATTTTTATCCCTAGAACGTATCTCAAATTATCATTTATTGTTATATCTTTTTATTACAAAAATAGATAAATTCATGTCGAAATTATTCTAGATTTGTTTTAATTAGTTTGAGATTCAATCCTGTAATCAGTACTTCATTTGTAACACCTTTCAAGTTTAATATAAGTTATATTTAACTTGAATTCTGTTTCATTTAATTCCGCCATAATTTGTTCTTAAATTGTTTGATTCTAAACAGAACAAATTCGATAAAACGGTATAGTTTGTATTCAACCCCCCTTCTACAAACTTATCAGGACCTAACAATGGGCATCAGAGCCTTTTGATTGATATACAAATCAAAGATCCAATTGTTTTGAGATTTTTCTTAAACTCTGAATTTTTTATTATTCCTAAAAATCTCAAAAGATGTCTACTACACAGAAAGTGGGTACAGTCAAAATCCCAATATTCAGCAAGGAGCATTATCAAATGTGGAAGAAGAAAATGCTCCTATTTCTTAAGGTTGCAAATCCTAAATACATTGATGTGCTGAAGAACGGTCCCAAACTCCCCATGATTATTGAGGGAGAGTTAATAGAGAATAATGTTGTTTTGAATTATGTTGTGCGGCGCGAATTAGTCCACGACTTCAAAAAAAACCGCACCACCCGCACCGCGAACATCCGTAGTTCCAATCATAAATGGTGGTCCAAAAATCTTTGTCACCACTGCAAGGTTTTTAAAATTTTATTAATAGAGAAATATCATAAGGTGAATTTGTTAATAATTTTTGAAAAACCAATAGACTCCTAAATCATATATTGAAGTATTGAAATACATGCTTTAAGAAAAGTATGGGAGGAAATAACAACTCACATTATAACATAAAAAATGTAAGACATAGCCTATTCTGGTTGACCGATCGAGTCAATTCAGGTGTCTGACTCGTTCCATCTTGAATCTTGGCACCCCTTAACGTCACAAATGAGCTAGGCTGTCACTTGATCATCTATATAACATCTCCCCATGCAATGTATTATTCATATCATACAAGGCTTCATTCAAAATCTACTACTGTAGTATATTATTTTATTCAAGAAAATCTATTATCTTTACTTAGACTTCTGTTAATTTCCAAACAATTACCAAAACACACAAAAAAGAGTATGTGGAGATTTGGAGGTAAAGGTGAATCTGGATTCTCTGCTGGTAACACTGCAGAGCAAGTTACAGAGGGAATAGATGGAACTTCCTTAACTGCTATTGTCACAGGTTTATAGTCTTCTTTCGTTTTCGTCATTTTATACTAAAAAACTTTGTAATCTTGTATAGTTACAGCTAAAATTTTGTGCTACCATCTGACACTATTGACTATTGTGCTTCTTCAGTATTTGCATGTTGTACCTCAATTCTACTGTTGCATACTTGAATTTTAGTTTAGGACGTGTGCTGACATTCTTGTTAATAACAGGAGCAACAAATGGTATTGGAAAAGAGACTGCACGCGTTCTTGCCTTGCAAGGGGTTCATGTAGTTATGGGAGTGAGAAATGTTACTGCTGGCGGAAAAGTTAAAGAAGAATTCCTGGAAAAGATCCCCAATGCTAGAATAGATGTCATGGAAATCGATCTTAATTCAATGGATTCTGTCAGGAAATTTGCTTCAGAATATGTTTCCTCTTGTCTTCCTCTTAACATCCTCATGTAAGGAAACTGTGCGATAGTATTCGCTGCCACTATCTGTATAATCAAACAATTTTTAGGCGATACCATTTAAAGGCCATCAAATTTATATTTTCTGTCGGGATTTTGCAGTAACAATGCAGGTATCTTGCCTGCTGCCAAGTTTACACTTTCGAAAGACAACATTGAACAAGTGTTTGCTGTCAACCATCTAGGTATGTTGGATACTAGCAAGTTATGATTCAATGTATTTGTATTGATCTTGTCCTCTTAATTGACACCCTTCATCGCATACTTTTCTCAGGTCAATTTCTTTTGACCAATCTTTTGTTGGAGACCATGAAAAACACAGCAAACGAAAGCCAGAAAGAAGGAAGAATTATCAATATAGCATCGGACTTGCACAGAAAAGCCGTTCACAAAGAAGGAATTCGTTTTGATAAGATCAATGATGAGAAAAGGTAATCAGTTTGTATCTGCTAGTCTAATTTTTGTTCATTATCTGTTAATTAATTATTCTAAAGTTTTTTAATTAATACACAAAGGCCAATTCTGCATCCCCTTATAATTCAAACGGAAATTGAACTAGGACATGGTCACCTGAGTTGAATGAACGGTTTTGCAGACAAGCGTCATTTTTTCTTTATCTGTTGGATTTTGTGATATGTGCTAAGCAGTTTTTTATAAGCTCCTAAACTTTCATATGTTGATTCTGAGTGATCCTAGAAATGTCTGTTACCAATTTGGTTACAAAAGATCCTGCAGATAGATATGTAATGAAACAGGGCACGAAACGACACTAATTTCGTTATGTACAAACACAATTCTTAACCCACACTAGTTATTTGTTATATAAAATCCATTTTTGTTGATGAATCAGTATCTGCTTGCAACATGTAACAACAGCTAACTATTCAATTGTTTCTTACCACTATTTCAGCTATAGCAGCTCTACTTTCGGAGTGTCTGCTTATGGACAATCAAAGCTTTGTAATGTGCTCCACACTAATGAGCTAGCAAGGCGCTTCAAGGTTATCTTTCATCCTTGTTAAAATATCTGTAAAAGGCTTACTTTTCAGTAGAAAATGTTTGCTAATTAGACTGATAATCTAACAGGAAGAGGGAGTTAATATAACTGCAAACTCACTTCATCCGGGACTTATAGCCACCAATCTCTTTACATCTAATGGTGGAGCTACTAACTGTAAGTTTCTAACCCTTGCCATGGTTCCAAGTATGTTGGGCTTCAATGTGGCTCCAAGTCTTACACTTTCGCCTGAGATTGAACTCCGTATCAAGTTACCATGTGCCTACTCAAAACTAACGTTGTTCTTATTCCTTTGTGAATCGCAGGGATAATGAATAAAATTGCAGTACACGTACTTAAAAATATTCAACAGGTTTGTTCTTTGGTCTTTTTGTTGAGTTGTTATTATCTTCGTCTCGTATAATCTTAGTTCATAGGGTGATGACATTATTGTTGTTTTCAGGGAGCATCAACTACATGCTATTTGGCATTGAATCCGAAAGTTGAAGGGGTTAGCGGAGCCTATTTCACTGACAACAACAAAGTGGAACCAAGCAAATTGGCCATGGATTCCGACTTGGCCAAGAAACTCTGGGACTACAGTTTGAACTTGACAGATCCTAAGTAGTTATGGCAGCACCCATCATCTTTAAAGATTATATCTCCATCGTTTTTGAATTGCCTGTGTATTAAAATTATGCAAGTTCTGTGTGAACTCGCTTGTGCATTGTATCTTGTTTTTCTTTTGTTTTTAAAGAAGAATACTCTTTCCAGTTTCCATTTTCCGAGCTCAATTATTGATATAATCTGTAAAATCTCAAACCAGATAGGCATTCCAACCACACAATCAAAATTTTGAAGACCAAAATTAGATAACGAATTTTCCAACGAGTCTACTGGGTTCATCATAATCATATAGACATAAATACGCATTTTCTACGTATATTATTTATTCACTCTTAACATCGTCCACCCCAACAACTTCGACAGCTTCATTATATTCCGAACTTCTGAGTGAATCAGAAAAAAGAAAAATTTATGACGTACCGAGCATTATCAATGATTTTGCTAATTAATCTAATAATAGAAAAGTTAGCATAAAATAGTAAGCGCCCGGTTATAACTTCCAAGTTTGAGTAAAATTACGAGTAAAGTGAACTTTGTGTACTTGCATTTTAGTCAAGACATCACTTGCAATATTATAGTTCAAAATCGAGCACTTGTAATATCAATGTTTGTATTTCACTGCACTTTGTTGCTTTCTGTTAACTGAGGTTAACTCTGTTATTAATTTAAAAAGTAAAGTGCACTTTGTGTACTCGCACTTCACCCTAAAATGCATTTTGTGTACTCGCACACTATTCTAAATTTTGAACTGAAGTATTGCAAGTGATGTTTTGAGCAAAGTGTGGGTACACAAAATACATTTTAGAGTAAAGTGTGAGTACACAAAGTGCACTTTACTCTCTAAATTAATAACGGAGTTAACCTCAGTTAACGGAATACAACAAAGTACAATGCAATACAAACATTAATATTGCAAATGCTCGATTTTGAACTATAGTATTGCAAGTGATGTCCAAAATGCACTTTACTCTAAATTATTGTGCATGATTTGCGGGGACACTACTGTTAGATTCGCCTAACTCCTGCATCCAAATTCAACCTCAATCTATCTATGCATTACTCCTATTTAAATTTTGAGCTGATTGAACAATCCTCTTTATTTAACGGTAACCAGATCCATACGATACGGAAATTTAAGTTTAAGAAGTTCATAATCTAATTCAATAATATTAAATAGAACCACTTGATTTGTTTGTAGTTTCCAATAGAATCAATGGTTTATTAAAATAATTGTTACAAAAATCGAATCAATCAGAGCCATGTTGTTCCAGCGTAGCATGAAAACCCGCAGCCACATTAACTCCTTATATTAACTCCTTATATATAATAAGTGTAAGGGAGATCTTATCCAAAACTTTGGTCGGTCACTGTACTATCAAAAGTATATGATCCGTTGGATTATAAAACTATAAATATTCAAATAGATGAGGACCGTTAGATATAATATTAAAAATTGTATTTGATTAATAATAGGATAGTATTTAAATACTAAAAAGTGTATTTTGATAATTTAAACCAATTATAAATAGGTTTTCTATATTGAATAGAAATCTTTATGTAAAAGATCGTAATTATCTTTTCTCTTTAGTTTATGGATAGTTCCAGTTAGATAATAATTATTAAACCATCATTAAATTAAAAATAATTTTGTTAGCTTTGCGTGGGCTGTAAAATTGTTAAAATCTGTTGTCTAAAACTAGAGATAGAGCCCAAACAGTAAAGTGATTATCTAAATTTTAATAAAAAATTTTTAATTTAAACCAATTATAAATAGGTTTTCTATATTGAATAGAAATCTTTATGTAAAAAATCGTAATTATCTTTTCTCTTTAGTTTATAGATAGTTCCAGTTAGATAATAATTATTAAACCATCATTAAATTAAAGATAATTTTGTTAGCTTCGCGTGGGCTGTAAAATTGTTAAAATCTTTTGTCTAAAACTCAAGATAGAGCCCAAATAGTAAAGTGATTATCTAAATTTTAATAATTTTTTTTATTATTGTAGCACCAATTTAATTTTTTTCCTAATTCTTTTAAATTTATAAATTCTATGTTTATTTCAATAAAATATTAAAATCAATTTTAAAAAAATTAAAATCGATCTGGTCCGTGTACGACCACTATACGACCAAATTAATTATTACAGTTAGATCTTAAATAGATCGATGAGAATTGTTAGATCTAATATTAAAAAGTGTATCTGATTAATAAAAGAATTATATTTAAATACTAAAAAGTGTATTGTGATAATTTAAAATTTTTCTATGTAAAAATTCTTAAATATCTTTTCTCTTTAATTTATGTATAGTTCGAGTTAGATAATAATTGTTAAACCAAATATCAGATAACAATTCATATCGATTACAATATTAAAAATTATCAATATAATGCTCATATATATCATATAACAATTTATAATGCGTTATAAGAGACTTAGAAGAACTCATGTACATGAATAAATTTAAACATTTTTTTCTGAAGGAACATATCAATTTGATTAATCCAAATTATAATTATATTATTTTACATATAACAAACATAAAATGATAATATCAAAATATTATTAAAATATTGAGGGTTTCATATTCATAAACAATAATTTTGAATATAATACTTAACCATCTTTTCTTTTCGGTTTATGGGTAGGTCAACTGGTCAAGTTAGATAATAATTATTAAATCATCATTAAATTAAAGATAATTTCGTTAGTTTCACATGGGTTGTAAAATCGTCAAAATTCAATTTCTAAAACTCGGGATAGAACCCAAATAGTAAAGTGAGTATCTAAATTTTAATAAATATTTTTTTATAATTGTAGCACCAATTTATTTATTTTTTCACTAATTCTTTTAAATATAGAAATTTTATCATTCTTTCAATAAAGTATTAAAATAAATTAAGAACAAATTCAAATCGATAAAGACTATAATAATATGAGAATAAATTTTTATATAATCATAACATAATTTTTATTCTGTTTAATAATTTTAAAGTAATAATGTATTTTAAAATTTTATATACACTATAAATAAAACCGAAACATTAAAAGTAAAAACAATTAGTAAGATACTTATATCAGTATGTACTTAATATCCTTATTATATTAAACTCTTTTATATAATAAGCATAATAGGGATTTATCCAAAATTTTGATCGTGACAACCAAATTAATAAGGACTATTAGATCTTAATTAGATAAATAAAAATCTTTTGATCAAATATTAAAAAAGTGTATTTTATTTATAATAGGATTATATTTAAATTCTAAAAAGTGTATTTTGATAATTTAAACCAAATACACCAAATATAAATAAGTTTTCTATATTGAATAGAATTCTGCATGTAAAAAATCCGTGACTTGCTTTTCTCTTCCATGGACAATTCCACTTAGATAAAAATTGTTAAACCATCTTTTAATTAAAAATAATTTAATTATCTTCCCGTGGGGTGTAAAATCGTTAAAATCTGATTTTTAAAACACAAGATAAAGCCCAAATCAGTAAAGTGAGTATTTAAATTCTAATAATGATCATTATGTCATCATTATTTTAACGCCAATTTAATGACTTTTTTCTAACTATTTTAAATTTAGAAATCTATGTTCAAAAATTAAAATCAATCTAAGAAAATTCAAATCAACAAAGAATATAATAATACGAGGATAAAATTTTATAAAATTGTGCATATTTTTTATCCTATTTTATTAAGTTATAGATCATAACTAATAAAATATAATTTATTATTAAATAATAAATTATACGCAAATGGTGATTTTGTTTCCTAATTTCATTGTTAGCAGGACTATATTCATATTAAAAAAAACAGTATTTTGAAATTGTAGACTCAAATACAAGCTACATAACAGACCTAACTTTTTTAACCTACATACATTGTAAATTATTAAATTCGAAACTTTAAAAGTTTGTTAATCAATTAGTATAGTACTTTTCTGAAAAATCGTACTTTACAAAAAATATTATCAAATAACCTATGTCTAAAAGAAAAAAAATGAAAAAAATTCTTTTTTTTTTCAAAAAAAACCTGTAAATTTTAATATGTTGTTGGTATATTCAAATCTTAGATCATTCGACATGATAATTTTACTGTTATATGTAACGTTTCTCAACAATTTAATTTGAAAGATCCAACGATTATGGATTGAGTGATCAAACAAAGTGACCACACTTATAAGAAAACTTTCATTATTTAGTCTTTAATATAATAACATAGATATTTACGGGATATACTATAAAAAAAAATGAATGTTAGAAATGAATACTACTAGAAACTAGACAGAGGGGGGGTGAATGGATAGTTTGATTTATTTTTCGAACTTGAAAACTAAGTAAACAACTGTATGTGATTATGATATGTAATATGCAGAAAGTAAATAACACACACAATCACTTTAATCTACTTTGTATAAGCAAATTAAACACTACAGCTTTCCAGGAAATTCACAATCGAATTTCTGGCTTCTAAACAAGAACAGTTTGAACTTGCTTGCTTACAGAGAAAAGAGCTTAGCAAATAACTATGTGTATCTCTCTTACAGCTTACAGTTGTGTGTGCACGATATATATATTCCCCTATACAAACTAGGCACACACAATATTACCCAGCTACCCCTTCTGAAAGTCCAACTTGTCCTGCCATAAGAAGTTCACTGAGTCAGGAAGGACCACCTGCTTTTCGGAGTCTTTCCCGTTTCTGTAGCTGCTTGTCTCTTATCTTTCTCTCCAAGTTTAGCTGTAGATTTGCCATCTGTTCTTTGGACCACCTTGCCAGAACAAATGCTTCAGTATTTGTCTCCTTTGATTCTTGGTTCTGTACCTTAATTTGTCTTGTTATAAACGGCTAAGTGTTGATATCGTGAACTCCACTTTATCCCTGACTTCGCGATCTCCCTTGTGAGGACTACGCGATATAGCCTTTGAAGACTTTGCGACATAGGTCATTTGACGACTATGCGACATAGTTCATTTGACGACTATGCGACATAGTTCATTTGACGACTATGCGACATAGGTCATTTGATGACTATGCGACATAGGGCTCCTGAGGACTTCACGATCTAGGCTCTTTTGACTTTGCTGTCTTCAACACTTCACGACATGTGTCTTGAGGACTTCTCGACATAGTACAGAATGGACTATGCGATATAGCACTTCACGACATGGATATTGGTGACTTCACGACATAGCTTTCTTTTGACTTTGCTATATAATGCCTTAGATAAATTCCTGCAACTTATTTCTTCATGGCCTTATTCAACTCTATCCTGCTGCATGAACACTTCTGAACTTCTACCAGGATAATTATTCAATGGCCTATATACATTCTAGATGCAAGAACTTTACTAAGCTCATTATAAATCTGAGCATACATGATAAAGCTATTGTTCATGAGAACAAGACAAGTACATTTAGAGACCTATACTCTATCCCAGTGATATAAATCACTAGGTCATGTAGTGTGACAAAGTCACATAGTGTAGGCTTGTTAATAGTGGTATACAGACATGTCTTGAGCCTAACAATCTCCCCCAAATTGTGAGTAAGATCCTTAGGCACAATTTCATGTCTGATAACAAGCCTAACTTACATAAAAAGGAAATTTAGTAACAGAGAGGACAATTCATGAACCTTGAGATCAGAAATTTGATTACATAGAAAAATTGAAAGCTTACAGATTACTTTTGTTGCTCGACAGCTTCAGCTTCCAATTGCTTCTCTAGCAAATCATCATATATCTTCTTTTTCCTTATTTCTTCTCTTCTCTTCATGTCTATGATGGCTTCTTGAAGTTCTTCTCTTGCAATCAGTTCCTCAATGAGAGGTGAGCCTTCCAAATCATCAATTGCAGCCTTGAGTGCACTTTCTACATAGGAATCAAGAAACTCCATCCTTATTTTGCTTTGACCTCCATGTGAGTTTTTGTACTCCACAATGTAAGGATTTTGCTTGACCCTGCACAGCCCTTTCTGCCTTAGCTCTTTAGCCCTCTCCTCCATCTCAGCCATTTCTTTTTCTCTCTGTATCTTCTTCTCTTCAGTCTCTTTCCTCATGTTTTCTTCATAATCAGCATGCAGCTTCAAGTACCTGGCAATATCTATCTTCCATGTCCTTTCATCCTTTTCTTCAAAATTCAGTAAGGCATTTATCCTTTCAAGCTCATACTTATAGAAATATTGCCAGCTTCCTTGCTTCATTTTCCTTTCTCTTCCATCAGTGTACTTGATATCTAGATGATCCAACTTCACTTTGACTTCAAAGATCCTTTGAGCCCTCAAAAATGCTAGGGCATCTTCATCATAGTCCTCATCTAGTGGAAGCACATTGATGCCAATAACATTTGTGAGTTTTCCAGTCTTCTTTGTTATCCTTATCCTTTTGGGTACACTCTTGATCTTCAAATGCTTCACAAGAGATACCTTTCTTGAACAAGGAGAATTAGTCTTCAGTGCCACATCACTTGGAAGTAGCTTCATTCCTTTCCCCTTCATCCACTGTAACACTCCACTAGCTGTAACTTTGTGGAAGTGTTTTCTTGATATTTCTTTAGTGGCTTCATCTTTTATCTGTGGCAATTCAGGTTCAGAAGTCATGGATAATGATTTTGGAGGATCATTGCTAACAGTACCCACCCTAGACCTAGAGTCTTGTGTTGTGGTTAAAGTACTGCTAGCAATGTCCTTGACTTGCTGAATTCCACTCCTAGTTCTCTTCACTGTCTCCTTTGCCCCCTTTATGTCATCACCAGCATCTTTAGATTTCTTGGAAGAATTGCTTCTGCTGCTGTCACTTGGTCCATCCTTATTACTCCTTGAATGAGATCTCCTCCTGTAGGTTTTCTCCTCATCATCATCCTCCCCATCCTTCTTCATGTTCTTTTCTTTGATAGATTCAGGCAAAACACCATGAATCAGAAAAGATTGTAGAATGTTAATCATCTCTAATTCCTCTGCTGTCCTAGCTCCCCTCTTGGCCCTTAGCATTTGTAGTACCTGATTGATCTTTGCATTATTCCTCTTTGTCAAATCAGAAGGGATCACCAATTGGTCAATACTGCTGTCTTTAGATAGATTTTGGAAAATTATTGTCTTTGGCTTTGAGATAACCTCAGGCAGTCTTTGATCTTGACCTATCTTCAAATCATCAAACAATCTCTTGTTGTTAGCCCCACCTTGTTCTATTAAGTCCATAATTACTGACAGCTCAGTGAATCTCAGTTTCTCTAGAGTTTGAAAAGCAAGATGCCACAAGCAGTTGTCCTTGCACACCATGATTATCTCTCTTAGATGGACATCCTTGATTTTCCTTACTGCTACTGTGAAGTATTTGATGTTTTCCTTGAGCTTCATTCTGTAAGTCCTTGCATCTTCTTGTGCATCTCTGTAAGTGGCTTTCAGAAGCTCCAGGAAGGCCTCATCATGATAGATGTGAGAATTGGCAACTTCCTGTAGCTTGGCCTCTGTGATGATTAAAGCTTTGATGGGTTGAGCCTTGGGAGTAGGTTGAGCAGGTTGGGAAGTGGAGATATCTTTTGGCATTGTGGAGGGATAGAAGGTAGTGGTGACTGTGCTTTTCTGACCTTGTGCATTGATGACATCTACAGAGGGAAGAATAATTGGCTTTATGGTTTCCTCAGTGAGTTTGCCCTTGCCCTTATGCTTTGTGGGTACTCCCCCTCTCTTGTTCAGAATGACCTCCTTTTCTTTCTCCCCCTTAGGCTTGGGATCAGACAAGATGTCTTGAGCTTCCCCAGGGATAGGCAGGTTCATATGTCTCATCATGGATGTCATCATTTGTTGTTGCACCAACAAAATATTAGAGGTTGAAGTGCTTTGGTCATCCAACTTGTCATTCAGCTTTGCCAAAAAGTGAGAGAGCACTTTGTTGTCAGCTCTAAGATCAGCTACCTCCCTTTCCAAGTCATCCACCTTAGAGAACAATTGTTGAGATTTGAAAGAGTTGAGGGATTGGTCTTTGATTTTGGAGAAGTCAAACTTAGAGATGTCAGAAATGGGAACCTCATCAACAAGCTTGTTCCCATACTGATTCTTCCATAGTACTGTTAGCATGGAGTTGGAGTTGATATTGGCCTGCACCACATTGTCTAGCTTGGTGGAGAGCTTCTTCATATTATCAGAGACCATAGCTAGGGTGCAGTCCATCTTGGTAACATTGGAGGCAGTTTTCTGGACTTCTTTTAGAATGCCATCTACCTTGGGAAAGTCTGAAAGAAAACAGTTCCTGAGCTGAGCAGTAGAATGAGCTGTCTCTTCCTGAATGGTGAAGATTTCTGACTGAAGACCTTTCCCAAGAAAATGCATAGCTTTAAGCTGGCTCTTGTAGACATCATTAACTGCATCATAGATTTCAGCAGGAGAGAGACTTTTGGCATTTGACCCCAAGGCTGTGAGATAGTCCTCCCTGAGAAAAGCTAGAGCTTCTTTGAGCTTTACAGTCCTTTTTCCATCCAGCCAAGCATCCACATTTCCAGCTTGCTGGGCTTCATCCACAATTTTGTCCTGCTGTGCTTCAACATCCTCCTTATGAGAGAGAAGGATAGCCTCATAATCAGAATTTGGGAGATTTGCAGTGAGAAGGTGTTGAGCAATTTTAGAGATCTCATCAAGCTGTGCCACATGAAGATTTTGCAATTCTTCTTCCGTCAATTGTGGTGGCACAGAGGATGATCCTGAAGGCCTGTCATGTTGCACAGGCTTCAGCCATTCTGCTATTGTGGCCTGAGCCAAGTTAGAGCTGGTGCTAGGCACCTCAGGTGGGGTGATTGAATGAGTTTCCTCCAGTCTTGGAATGACTGTGGAGTCTGATGTTGTCTCCATTGAAATGGGATGAGTGACAACATCATCTCCATGTGCCTGTGAAGGCAGGTCCATGTCCAAATGGAATGGAGAGTTTGGCATAGAGTCTCCAGTAAGAACTGGGGAACCCTCTATGTTTTTGTTGGTGTCATTAGGATATGCCCCAGCATGCATTCCCTGACCAACTAGATGTGGGTCCTGGGTGGTGAGCACAGTGTCATGCACCATGTCACTTGAGTTTGGCTCAATCACAGTTTTGGATTGTGATTGATCAAGTACAGATAAGTCATGTGAATGACCAATCTGTGGAGAAGAAATATTTGATGTAGATTCTGGAAGAGAAGTGTGGTGTAGACTAGATTTTAGCAACTCCCCCTGAGAAATAGGAGGAGTTTCAATTGTGATGTGCTCTCCACTCATGGTGTCAACATCCTTATTTCTCCTAGGATCAAGAGTGAGGTCTTGATCCTGTGCAGACTCAGTACAGATTGTAGTGGGGAGACTACTCTTTTCAATGCCAATAACCTGTTGAGAGGCCATTGACAGTAATAGGTGTACCCCTTTTTCCACATCTGAATCCTGTTGGGAGGATCCAGTGGTAGGTTTGGATTTGGATTTCTTACTTTGTCTGGTGAGAGGTGACTCAGGATTCTCACTTCCTACCCCTACAGATTCATTAATTACTTCAAGGGCTCTCTTCTTTGACTTCTTTTTAGTAACACCAATCTTTTGAGAGATTGATGCACTTGGCTGCCTAATTTCTACAGTGGTGTTTTCAGTGGGGTTGCTGGATGGGATAGGGAGGCTTGGGTTAGACTGTGAAGCTCCTTCAGTCTCAGCCTCCCCTGTCCAGGAAAGAGCATGGTATATGGGCTTATCAAGTGGATAAGACGCGAATGTGTCCTGCATATGCTTGGTCACACTCAAGATCACATCCACTTGATTCCTTGTGTCCAATGAACCAAACAGAATCTTGGACATGGACTTGGAATAAGCCATCTTTGATTTATCAATACCCTCCAAGTCATGGACATTAGCATCAAGATAATTTAAAATAACTTGAAGAAAGCGAGGGTAAAAGATGTCATTACCTCTTCCACGGATTGTCCTCCCTAGCCTTTGAGCCAATTCCTTGAGGATTATTGCTCCAACATTGATTTCCTGATTGTAGGCTAGGGAATAGGCCAGCTTCACAGCAATGTGACTGATATGGTCCCATCCTGTCTTTCTGCAAAGGAACACCTTCTGGAGTGCATCAAATAGAAATGACCACTCCCTTCTTACAAATTTCTTGTTCAGCTTTCCAGTATCAATCTCATCTGCATACCAAATGAGAGTCATGAAGTCTACAAGTTGAGCATCTGTAGCTTCTTGGTCATGACCCTCCACCTTGAACCCTAAAGCTTCATTTATCTCCTTCTCCCCAAACTGGAAGTGTTTGCCTCCAATTGAACAAGCTATCTCCTGGAACGAAGTTCCATCTTCCCTGGCCATAGTAGAAACCAGCGCCGTTCGCCAAAATCCTTCCAATACATCAACATACAACGTGGGGTTCAAGGTTAGGGCTTGGCTGAGGTAGGAATCATTCAGGAACCGTACAAAACACTTGTACCTGGGTTTAGCCTCAGCCTCAGAGGGAATGGTGAGAAGATTTGTTTCTTTGGGAATGGTTAAAGGAATAGGGGTTGATACTGTTTGAGATTTGGGTGCCATTTCAAGAGAGAAAGTAAGAAAGTGAGTAGAGAATTTTTTTTGCTTAGGTTAGAAAGTTTGAGAGCAATAGACAAGATGAAAAGTTGCAAACGGTTAGAAAAAGGTATTTATATGATAGAGACACTGCGATATGGAGTTATGAATGTGTACAGTCTATATGTATGTCGCGAAGTCAAAAATGGCCTGTACCGCAAAGTCTTGTAAAGTATATCGCATAGTCTCAACAATGAACTATGTCGCAAAGTCTTCAAAATGAAAGGATCGGGGAGACTTTGCGATATAGTAGAAATACCCTGTCTAAAGCTCTCTTTTTGGAATTTTAAGCAATTTGTCAGACTTTTATCAAATTTTGATATAAAATTAATTTAAATCAAAATTCTGTTAACTATGGAGACTTGTCGATATAGTTATTCTAAGTCGCGAAGTCATAAAATTAACTATGTCGCAAACTCATGAAATGAACTATGTCGCGAAGTCTCACAATCTCAACAGTTTGCGATATAAGTCTGTTTAATTTGAACTATGTCGTGAACTCTGAAAATCATCTATATCGAGATGTCTTAAAAGCTCACAACTCCACTAACAAATATGATTTTGAAAAATATGCAGTAAAATACTGAAATATTTATAAATCATATCTCAGCTAATTTTCACTCCAAACAAATAGATCATTTAAATACAGTGAAAATTTACTACTGCAACAATTAACCAGCATATTTACTTAGAACAACTGAAGGAAGGATTGAGCATTCCAATTTCACTCACAAGTCTGTTAAAGACTGCTTCATTCAGAGGTTTGGTAAATATGTCAGCTAGTTGTTTCTCAGTTGGAACATAAGAGACATCTATGGTACCATTTGCAGCATGTTCCCTAATGAAATGGTACCTGATCTCAATGTGCTTTGTAGTAGAATGATTAACAGGATTGGCAACTATGGATATTGCACTAGTATTATCACACATCAGAGGAATATGTTCCAATACTAGTCCATAATCCATAAGTTGATTTCTAATCCAAAGCAATTGAGCACAGCAACTTCCAGCAGCAATGTATTCAGCTTCAGCTGTGGATGTTGCTGTGGACTGTTGTTTCTTACTAAACCAGGACACTAACCTTTGACCTAGGAATTGACAGCTTCCAGAGGTGCTCTTCCTGTCAATCCTGCATCCAGCATAATCAGAATCTGTGTAACCAACCAGGTTGAACCCAGTGCCCTTTGGATACCATAGCCCAAGATTAGGAGTCCCCTTCAGATATTTGAAAATTCTTTTGATGGCCATCATGTGAGATTCCTTGGGATCAGACTGGAACCTTGCACAAAGGCATGTGGCAAACATGATGTCTGGCCTGCTAGCTGTGAGATAGAGTAGGGATCCAACCATTCCTCTATAGACCTTGATATCAACTCTCTTGCCTTTCTTGTCTTCATCCAGCTTGATTGCAGTAGACATAGGAGTTTTAGCTGGGGATGACTCTTCTAAACCATATTTCTTTAAAAGATCCTTGACATACTTAGATTGGTTTATAAAGATGCCATCCTCCCTTTGATGTACTTGCAGGCCTAGGAAGTAGGTTAACTCTCCCATCATACTCATCTCATATTTACTTTGCATCAACTTAGAGAACCTTTCACAGAGTTTTTCATTTGAGGAGCCAAAGATGATATCATCCACATAGATTTGAACTAGAATGATATCATTTCCATGCTTCTTGAAGAATAGGGTTTTGTCAATTGTACCCCTGGTAAATTGATGCTCAAGAAGGAATTGAGATAGAGTTTCATACCAGGCTCTTGGTGCCTGTTTGAGTCCATAGAGTGCCTTGAGCAGTCTATACACAAAGTTTGGGAAGTCTTCATTTTCAAAGCCAGGTGGTTGAGACACATAAACTTCTTCAGCAAGATCACCATTGAGAAATGCACTTTTCACATCCATTTGATACACCTTAAAATCTGAGTGAGCTGCAAAAGCCAGAAAGATTCTGATGGCTTCTAGTCTAGCTACAGGTGCAAATGTCTCATCATAGTCAATACCTTCTTGCTGACAATATCCTTTAGCAACCAGCCTTGCTTTGTTCCTAATAACCACTCCTTCTTCATCCATCTTGTTCCTGAACACCCATTTGGTGTCAATAACATTCTTTCCTTTTGGAGGTGGCACTAGTTCCCATACTTTGTTTTTCTCAAATTGATTCAACTCTTCTTGCATGGCAACAATCCAATCAGAATTCTTCAAAGCTTCTTCAATTAATTTAGGTTCCTCTTGTGACAGAAAGCAGCTATACAGACAAGTGTTTAATGTTGCCCTTCTTGTTCTAACTCCCTCACTAGGATCTCCAATGATTTGATCCCTAGTGTGGGCTCTGTCCCATTTCCTTGTGTGCCCCTGTTCATTTCCTTGATCTGTTCCAATCTCATTTTGGTTGACAGTTGCATTCTCTTCTTCTCCCCCTGTGTTTGTGAATCCTTGCACAGGTGTTTGAAGAAGATTGTCAACTTCAAGAATTTCATTTTCTAGAACAGTTTGAACAGGGGATTCATCTTCACTTTCAGAATCCTCAAGATAACCTTGATTCTCAAATCTCAATAGCACACTGTCTTGATCACTTGTTTTCAGTCCTGGAGTTTTCTTGTCATCAAAGGTAACATCCATGCTTTCCATGACTTTGTGTTGCTCAGGTACAAACACTCTGTATGCTGTCCTTTCCAGAGAGTATCCAATGAAGATACCTTCAAATGCTTTAGCATCAAATTTTCCAACATGCTCAGAGGTATCTTTCATCACAAAGCACTTGCTTCCAAACACATGCAGGTGCTTGAAGGATGCTCTTTTTCCAGTCATTAATGAGTAAGGAGTTTTGCCAGACTTCTTATTGATCAATGTTCTATTCTGCACATAGCATGCTGTATTAACAGCATCAGCCCAAAAGCTAGTAGGTAGCTTTGCATCCAACAGCATTGTCCTTGCAGCTTCAATGAGAGTTCTATTCTTTCTCTCAACTACTCCATTTTGTTGAGGTGTCCTAGGAGCTGAGAATTGTTGAGAAATTCCTTTATCTTTGCAAAACTCATACAATGTTGAATTTCTGAACTCAGTCCCATTATCACTTCTCAAAGCAACTACAGAGGAACCAGTGCTTTGTGCTTCTCTATCAACTCTCTTGATATGCTCTATTATGACTTGAGGTGCTTCATCCTTGGAGAATAGGAATTCCACCCAAGTATATCTTGAATAATCATCAACCATCACTAAAGCATATTTCTTTTTGGAAAGGGACATTACATTCACAGGGCCAAATAGGTCCATGTGAATTAGTTGCAGAGGTTTTGAGTTTGTATTGAGCAACTTGTTCTTGTGACTTGATCTTTTAATCTTCCCTTTCTGACAAGCTTCACATGCTCCATCTTGCACAAACTCTAAGGCAGGCAAATCCCTTATGAGTTCTCTCTTGGTTAGAGAGTTCATTGCCTGAACATTCAAGTGAGACAGTTTCTTGTGCCACAGCCAGAATTCCTCATTTGTGGCTTTTGTGTAGAAACAACAAATTTCTCCCTTATTTGCAGCCTGGAGATTAGCTACAAACAAGCTTCCTTTCTTCACACCAGTTAGAACAACTTCACCACTTTCTCTTTTTGAGATTGAACAAAGGTCTTCATCAAATTCCACTTTGAAGCCCCTGTTGGTGAATTGTCCAATACTCAAGAGATTATGCTTCAGTCCTTCAACAAATGCTACATCTTCAATAATGACATTCCCAGACTTGACACTGCCATATCCCATTGTATAACCAATGTTGTCATTTCCAAAGGTTACTGATGGGCCAGCCTTTTCTTCAAAATGTGATAGCAGGGCTATATCACCAGTCATGTGACTTGAGCAACCACTGTCCAAGATCCATATGACTCTTTTATTCCTGTTGCCCTGCATTCACAAAGTGACTAAGTTGTTTTTGGTACCCACACTTGGTAGGGTCCAGTTGAATTAGAAGCATACTTGTTAACACTTCTTTTGTCATGAGTTGCAATCCTCACAGTAGGGGATTCTGTTCTGTGAGTGTGTACATGTGTGTGTGATTCACAGGATTGTGCAGAGTCAAGTTTATGCTTAAGAGATAAACAATTAGCAATCACAGTCACATAGCATGTCATGCAATTTGGCTTTCCACAGAATGAGTCATGACTAGAAAGTATGCTAGCAGAATGGTTACTTAGGTTATCAATTTCAGCTATCTCAGGCTTGTTACACTTATGAGTCAAATGATTGACAGATTGACATTTTTGACATTGTTTCCTGGGAGCATTTGGCACATAAGTATAGTTGTTTCCCTTGTTGACACCTACCTTACCATTTCTGTTTTGTTTCTTTTTCTTAACAACTTCTTTCTTGACTACAGGACTCTTGACAAGGTTGTCTTTGGTCTCTTTCTGACTGACAGATTCAGGAAGAGAGGAAATGTTTTTAGCAGCCTCATCTTCTTCAAGAAGTTGTTGTTTAATGACCAAGAGTTCTTCATTAAACTCAACAACACTCTTTTTGAAGATGGGCTTTTCAACACTTGACAGAGTTGATGGGGTATTTTTGTTTACAAAAGATTCTTTTCCTTTGCCTTTTGCCTTCTTCCTTCCTTTGTCATTCTCATAGTCAAAACCAATTCCAACCTTGCAGTCTTCGGTGTGTTCCTTGTGATAGGTTTGAATAAGTTCAGATGAGTTTCTGTAGCTTCTCAGTTTTAATTCAGTTTCAGCAATTTGTTCTCTAAGAGCTTTCTCTATTTGTTCAGCACAAATTACTTTATTTTTGAGATACTCAACTTCCCTATTCAAACCATCAAGGCTCACAACCATTAACTCAAGTTTCTCATTCTTTTCTGTAAGCTCCAAGTTTTTAGCAGTTAGCCTATCAATTTCTTCATTAGCAACTAACATGCTAGTATGAATGTTAAACATTTCAGTACTCATGTCTTCAACAGTTTGCTTATATTGAGAGGGAGTCATTCCAAGAGAAGTAAGAATAGGTACCTGATTTGAGGAATCACCTTCATCAGAAAATGCCATCAAGGCATAGTTTGAGTACTCTGGTTCTTCTTCCTCATCAGAGTCATCCCAGCACTTTCCCTCAGCAATGAAAGCCTTACCCTGTTGTTTCTTGAGTAGAGCCTCATACTTTGCCTCAAGCTCTAAGTATGCTTTATCCTTCTTGATCTGTTTGGGCTTCTTGCATTCTGTTGCAAAGTGCCCAAGTTCATTGCAGTTATAGCATCTTATTTTGGACCTATCCACACTCCCAGATTTGTATCCTCCTTTTGCTGCACCAGCAATCCCTTTTCCCTTGTTGAAGGAGTTTGAGCTTCCTGAACCACCAGCATTCCCACCATTGAACCTGGGCTTGAATGGCTGCTTCCTCTTGAACCTAATGTTAGGATATCTCCTAGCCATGTAAGCAAAAGATTTATTTTCCATCTTTTCCAGCTCATCTATGCTGTAGAACTCATCCTCCTCAGGCAAATCATAAACAACTTGATTTTCTTCACCAGCATCATCATTATCTTCTAGTTCCTCAATCTTGACTTGACTGACTTTCAGAGACTCCATTCTTTGACCTAGATTGTCAGCAATGAGGGCACAAGAGGTATTTGCCATTAATCCTTGTTTTGCTTGAATGGATCTCTTCTGAAACAGCTCTAGCTCATATGTCTTTAACACACCATACAAGACATCAAAACCAATCTTTGTTAGATCTCTTTCTTTGAGGGAAGAGATTCTTGGTTCTAAATGGTCTGGCAGAGTCAGTAAGAATTTCATGTTAAGCTCTTCTGTCTCATAGTGCTTGTCATAGAGTTTGAGCTCATTTATCAGCTTGTTGAATCTCTCAAACACTTCTGTGATTCCCTCTTTTGGCTGTGCCATGAAGGCTTCATATTGTGAGACAAGAATCTGTTTCTTGTTCTTTCTTACTTCAGTAGTTCCTTCACAGAGCACTTCTATGAGATCCCACATCTTCTTTGCACTACTGCAGTGAGCAACAGTGCCATACATGTTGAAATCCATAGATTCACAGATGATAAGTTGGAGATGTCCATCCAGTGCTACTTTCTCCTTTTCAGGATCAGTGTATTTTGAGGGATCTTTAGGAACATGCCTTGCTGGTATTATCTCAGTGCCTACTGTAGTTTCACCAATCTCAATCAATGGAACAAAGGGACCATGCTTTAGAATATCTAAGTACATGGGGTTGGAAGCTTTGATGAAGAGCAACATCTTCTTCTTCCATAAACTGTAGTGCTCCTTGTTAAAGGGAGGAATCTTGATACTGCTTAGTTTCTGTGAGCTCATTCTTGATCTTTTACTGTTTGTATGTTAACAGCCCGCTCTGATACCACTTGTTAGAAATGAATACTACTAGAAACTAGACAGAGGGGGGGTGAATGGATAGTTTGATTTATTTTTCGAACTTGAAAACTAAGTAAACAACTGTATGTGATTATGATATGTAATATGCAGAAAGTAAATAACACACACAATCACTTTAATCTACTTTGTATAAGCAAATTAAACACTACAGCTTTCCAGGAAATTCACAATCGAATTTCTGGCTTCTAAACAAGAACAGTTTGAACTTGCTTGCTTACAGAGAAAAGAGCTTAGCAAATAACTATGTGTATCTCTCTTACAGCTTACAGTTGTGTGTGCACGATATATATATTCCCCTATACAAACTAGGCACACACAATATTACCCAGCTACCCCTTCTGAAAGTCCAACTTGTCCTGCCATAAGAAGTTCACTGAGTCAGGAAGGACCACCTGCTTTTCGGAGTCTTTCCCGTTTCTGTAGCTGCTTGTCTCTTATCTTTCTCTCCAAGTTTAGCTGTAGATTTGCCATCTGTTCTTTGGACCACCTTGCCAGAACAAATGCTTCAGTATTTGTCTCCTTTGATTCTTGGTTCTGTACCTTAATTTGTCTTGTTATAAACGGCTAAGTGTTGATATCGTGAACTCCACTTTATCCCTGACTTCGCGATCTCCCTTGTGAGGACTACGCGATATAGCCTTTGAAGACTTTGCGACATAGGTCATTTGACGACTATGCGACATAGTTCATTTGACGACTATGCGTTCATTTGACGACTATGCGACATAGGTCATTTGATGACTATGCGACATAGGGCTCCTGAGGACTTCACGATCTAGGCTCTTTTGACTTTGCTGTCTTCAACACTTCACGACATGTGTCTTGAGGACTTCTCGACATAGTACAGAATGGACTATGCGATATAGCACTTCACGACATGGATATTGGTGACTTCACGACATAGCTTTCTTTTGACTTTGCTATATAATGCCTTAGATAAATTCCTGCAACTTATTTCTTCATGGCCTTATTCAACTCTATCCTGCTGCATGAACACTTCTGAACTTCTACCAGGATAATTATTCAATGGCCTATATACATTCTAGATGCAAGAACTTTACTAAGCTCATTATAAATCTGAGCATACATGATAAAGCTATTGTTCATGAGAACAAGACAAGTACATTTAGAGACCTATACTCTATCCCAGTGATATAAATCACTAGGTCATGTAGTGTGACAAAGTCACATAGTGTAGGCTTGTTAGTAGTGGTATACAGACATGTCTTGAGCCTAACAATGAATTTTATACAGAATTTTGATCGTCACAGTGTACTACTTTAAAAGAAGAACTATTACAAAAAAAATATATTTTAATTGATAATTTATTTTCTCAAAAGTTCAAAGTTCCCGCATCATTAAGATATTACAAAAAAGAGTATATTATATTTTAGCAATAAATATTTAAAAAAATAAAAAATAAAAAAAAATTATAAATATTAAGAAAAGTTAATGATGTTATCCTGGTAGTTTGGTCCTAAATACCGCCAAAACATTCTCAACCGTTAGATCCAATACTTTAAAAATAGATGATCAAGATTATATCATATAAAAAGAAATTATTATCTAAAAATGATATAAGTTAAAAGATATTATATTAGGATTGAATTTTCCAAAAAGTTAAAACGTAAAAATAGTTGTAATTAAATAAGGAAACCCATTTATAACCAAAATAATAAAAATCGTTTAATCTTAAATAGATAGGTGAAAACCGTTAGATTTAACATTAAAACCTGTATTTTGGTTAATAAAGGTTATTCTAATAATCTAAACAACATATAAGTTAGATAGATTTCCTAAACCGAATAGAATTCCTAACATTAAATTTCATCACTTTATTCTCTTTTTAGTTTTAGAATAGTTTTTAATTGAAAAAGAACTATTAAACCACAACTAAATTAAAGATTATTTTGTGAATATCATGTGAACCGTAAAATTGGTCAAATCTAACTTTTATAACTCAATATAAACAAATATTAAAATTGAGCGTGTAAAATATAATAAATATCAAATTTTTAACAATAATTGTTTTGGCTAAATCTTTTTTAACAATAATTTAATCATGTAAACTAATAACTTTTAAATATTAAAATATTCATAAATAAATATAATTATAAATATTAAAAAAAACAATCGTGTGTTGCATCGTAATACAAATATAATTATAAACAAAATAATTATAAATAAAATTTAAGTAACCGTGCATCGCACGACCTATAAGCTAGTATAATAAGCGTAAGCGTAAGAGAGATCTTATCCAAAATTTTGGTCGGTCACTGTACTAGCAAAAATATACGATCCGTTGGATTATAAAACTATAAATATTCAAATCGATGAGGACCGTCAGATATAATATTAAAAATTGTATTTGATTAATAATAGGATAATATTTAAATACTAAAAGGTGTATTTTGATAATTTAAACCTATTATAAATGGGTTTTATATATTGAATAGAAATTTTTATGTAAAAATTCGTAATTATCTTTTCTCTTTATTTTATGGATAGTTCCAGTTAGATAATAATTATTAAACCATCGTTAAATTAAAGATAATTTTGTAAGCTTCGCGTGGGTTGTAAAATCGTTAAAATCTGTTATCTAAAACTCAAGATAGAGCCCAAGAGCCCAAACAGTAAAGTTATTATCTAAATTTTAATAAATATTTTCTTATTATTGTAGCACCAATTTAATTTTTTTTCCTAATTCTTTTAAATTTATAAATTCTTTGTTTATTTCAATAAAATATTAAAATCAATTTAAGAAAAAATTAAAATCGATCTGGTCCGTGTACGATCAGTATACAACCAAATTAATAATTATAGTTAGATCTTAAATAGATCGATGAGAATTGTTAGATCTAATATTAAAAAATGTATCTGATTAATAATAGAATTATATTTAAATACTAAAAAATGTATTTTGATAATTTAAAATTTTTCTATGTAAAAATTCTTAAATATCTTTTCTCTTGAATTTATGTATAATTCCAATCAGATAATAATTGTTAAACCAAATATCAAGATAACAATTCATGTTGATTACAATGATACCCTAGACTTAGAAGAACTCCTGTACATGAATAAATTTAAACACTTTTTTTCTGAAGGAACATAACAATTCGATTAATTCAAATTATAATTATATTATTTTACATATAACAAACATAAAAGGATAATATCAAAATATTATTAAAATATTGAGGGTTTCATATTCATAAACGATAATTTTGAATATAATACTTATATTAAAATGTGTATTTGATTAAATGTAGGATTATATTTAAATACTAAGAAGTGTGCTTTGATAATTTAAACCAATTATAAATTGGTTTTCTATATTGAGTTGAATTCTTTCTGTAAAACTTCTTAACCATCTTTTCTTTTCAGTTTATTTTATGGGTAGGTCAACTGGTCAAGTTAGATAATAACTATTAAACCATCATTAAATTAAAGATAATTTCGTTAGTTTCACATGAGTTGTAAAATCGTCAAAATTCAATTTCTAAAACTCAGGATAGAACACAAATATTAAAGTGAGTATCTAAATTTTAATAAATATTTTTTTTATTATTGTAGCACCAATTTATTTATTTTTCCACTAATTCTTTTAAATATAGAAATTTTATGTTTCTTTCAATAAAGTATCAAAATTAATTAAGAACAAATTCAAATCGATAAAGAATATAATAATATGAGAATATAATTTTATATAATCATAACATAATTTTTATTCTATTTAATAATTTTTAAGTAATAATGTATTTTAAAATTTTATTTACACCGTAAATAAAACCGAAACATTAAAAGTAAAAGCAGTTAGTAAGATACTTATATCAGTATATACTTGATATCCTTATTATATTAAATCCTTATATATAATAATCATAATAGGGATCTTATCCCAAATTTTGGTCGTAGACAACCAAATTAATAAGGACAATTAGATCTTAACTAGATAAATGAAAATCGTTAGATCAAATATTAAAAAAGTTTATTTTATTAATAATAGGATTATATTTAAATTCTAAAAGGTGTATTTTGATAATTTAAACCAAATAAACCAAATATAAATAAGTTTTCTATATTGAATAGAATTCTCCATGTAAAAAATTCGTAACTTTCTTTTCTTGGACAATTCCACCTAGATAAAAATTGTTAAACCATCTTTTAATTAAAGATAATTTAGTTATCTTCATGTGGGGTGTAAAATCGTCAAAATCTGATTTTTAAAAGACAAGATAAAGCCCAATTTAATAAAGTGAATATTTAAATTCTAATAATAATTATTATGTCATCATTATTTTAACACCAATTTAATTACTTTTTTCTAACTATTTTAAATTTAGAAATCTATGTTCAAAAATTAAAATCAATCTAAGAAAAATTCAAATCAACAAAGAATATAATAATACGAGGATAAAATTTTATAAAATTGTGCATATTTTTAATCCTATTTTATTAAGTTTTATATCATAACTAATCAAATATTATTTATTATTAAATAATAAATTATACGTAAATGGTGATTTTGTTTTATAAGAACTCATAGAGACCTAATTTCATTGTTAGCACAACTATATTCATATTAAAAAAAACCTTATTTTGAAATTTTAGACTCAGCTATAGAAGAGGCCAAACTTTTTAAACCTATATACATTGTAAATTATAAAATTCGAAACTTTAAAAGTTTGCTAATCAATTAGTATAGTACTTTTCTGAAAAATCGTACTTTACAAAAAATATTATCAAATAACATCTCTGCAAGAAAAAATGAAAAAAAATCTTATTTTTCAAAAAAACCTATAAATTTTAATATGTTGTTGGTAGATTCAAACTTTAGATCATTCTACATGATAATTTTACTGTTATATCTAACGTTTTTCAACAATTTAATTTGAAAGATTCAACGATTATGGATTGAGTGATCAAACAAAGCGACCAAACTTAACTTATATGAAAACTTTCATTATTTAGTCTTTAATATAATAACATATATATTTACCGGATATACTATAAAAAATAAAATTTATACAGAATTTTGATCACGGTGTACTACTTTAAAAGAAGAACTATTACAAAAAAAATTATATTTTAATTGATAATTTATTTTCTCAAAAGTTCAAAGTTCCCGCATCTTTAACATATTACGAAAAAGAGTATATTATATTTTAGCAATAAATATTTAAAAAAATTATAAATTAAGAAAAATTATAAATATTAAGAAAAATTAATGATGTTATCATGGTAGTTTGGTCCTAAATACCGCCAAAACATTCTCAACCGTTAGATCCAATACTTTTAAAAATACATGTGAAGATTATATCATATAAAAAGAAGTTATTATCTAAAAATGATATAAGTTAAAAGATATTATATTAGGATTGGATTTTCTTAAAAGTCAAAACATAAAAATAATTGTAATTAAACCATTACTAAATTAAAATTTCGTCACTTTATTCTCTTTTTAGTTTTAGAATAGTTTTTAGTTGAAAAAGAACTATTAAACCATTACTAAATTAAAGATTATTTTGTGAATTTCATGTGGACTATAAAATTGACAAAATCTAATTTTTATAACTCAATATAAACAAATATTAAATTGAGCGTGTAAAATATAATAAATATCAAATTTTTAACTATAATTTTTTTGGCTAAATATTTTTTAACAATAATTTAATCATGTAAACTAATAACTTTTAAATATTAAAATATTCATAAATAAATATAATTATAAATATTAAAAAAACAATCGTGTGTTGCATAGGTAATAAAAATATAATTATAAACAAAATAATTATAAATAAAATTTAAGTAACCGGGTATCGCACAGGCTATAACTGGTATTGAAAATAATAACTTGCAAAATACGCCCAAATTATTTATACAGTGCCAATGGTTCTGCCTTGACAGAGCCGGTATAAAATTTGCACATACACCGTTAAATACTGAATGTTTCTTGTAAAACCAGTCTGGTTCAATCCGAGGCTTCAAAAATTAAATAAAAATCCGGTTCAATCCGAATGGGTTCAACTGTTCAAGTCATGGCAATAAATGGAGAGTTGAGTTGGTCAATGGTCAGGGACTCACGGAAATCAAAATCTCCTGCAAGTCTGCAACCAATTATGTTACGAATTGAATCATGGTAGTAAATTAAGTTGATAGTAGGAGTATGTTTTCGTGATTCCGATTTTTAAAATTACAATAGCAATAATTTCGAAATTTATTTAAGAACGGATAAAACTTAGGCCTTTTTTCATAGATATTCTATCCTAGAAACTTTTTTTACAAAAATAATATGTTTTTTTAAATATTTTGCAAAAATATCAACATATTTATGAAAATACCAATTTTTTTAAAATATTTACAAAAATATGATCTGCAACATTTGCAATCATATCTTCAACTGCATCAACCAAATTCAACTTATAAAATTTAATAATTAAAATTATTTTTGATTGAAGTAACTATTGTGAACCCCTACGGGCTAATTAATTAGAAACTCAACTCTAATTGTTGATTTGGTTGAGATGAAACTTCTTGTGAACTCTCAACTACACACGTATATATATATATATATATATATATTGACATGTATGTGTAGACGAAAGGTGAGAGGGGTGGAACCTGAGATCGCAAATTTTATTCATTTTTATCTTCATTCACTCTTATCTTACGAACAATTTTTATGAATTCTCGGTTGATTTTAAATTATTTTTTAAAAAGTTGCATCTGATTGTTTTGGTTCTAGACTGTGTTTTTGCAAATATTTTTAGGTTGTATCTAGTTGCAGATCGTTTTTTGTAAATATTTTCAGAAAATGATAAAATTACAAAAAAAAAAATTAGAAAAATTAGTATTTTTGATAATTTGTCTAAAACTTATCACCTTATAAAATTTTATTAAGTGTTTCATTTTCAAAAAAATGAAATTTATTGTTCAGTAAAAGTAGAAACTTGATAAACAATACAAAATACATTAATAATTTTCTGATTTAAAAAAACTAAGGAAAATATATTTCTAATCTATACTCTTTATTAATAAGGAAAACAATGTGAAAATGGCGCGCGGTACTAAAGTAGGAAAGTACCAAATTTGGTTATCACTATATCTGGGTTCGATTCCTAGCAACTATATTATTATACAAGATTTATTTACTTTAAATTCTTTAGCTTCATTCAGGGTTCGATTCCTTACAACTACGTAATTATATAAGATTTATTTATTTACTTTAAATTCATTAGGTTCATAAATGGTTCGATTACTTACAGCTACGTAATCATACAAAATCCTACAAGATTTATTATTTACTTTAATTTCTTTAGCTTTATTCACAGTTCGATTGTCTATAACTACATAATTAAATAGTAGTTTATTTATTATATTATTTTTATCATTCAATTCTCGACAAATACATTTTTTAATAATATTTTTTAATAATTTATCAATATTAATATTTTAATATCGTCTCATGCTCGGCCTGACACGGGTTATCAGCTAGTATCAATCAATCAATATATTTATATAAAGGAGAAGACGGGGACGGTGAGGTGGCGGCTCTCAAATCGCTCCGTTCTATTTTTCTAATTTTCTCAATTTTTCACAATTTTTAATATTAATAATTACAACTTCTTTTATTATTTTCGATTTTGTAGGGTGAGGTGGCGGCTCTCAAATCGCTCCGTTCTATTTTTCAGTTCATATGTTCGGATATGATTGATGCACGTATTAAAGACACTAACATACTCTCAGGTATTTTCATGCAGTAATATATAAGTAATAATATTATATAAGTTAAAATTCAAATTATCATGTTCTAATATTATCTTTTCTAATAATACTATAAATATAAGTAATATTATATGTTTATATTGATTTTATCAATATATAATGTTTTTAATATATATATGGTAATGGTATCGGTCCAAAAAAATAAAAAATCAAACTTTATAAACAAAAGGAATATGTAAATAATTTATAATATTACTTACCTAAATGCAAATTTTACAGAATATATTTTATTTGATAATTTATATAATTTTGTAGATATTTATTTCATAAATTTTGTTCTAATATTCTTTTTCTTTAAAAAATATATTCTAACGTCGCTGCGAAGCGCGACTTAGTAACCTAGTTAATTATTAAATATACAAGAGATTACTGTAAACCGAATGTTCAAGGTAATTACTATAAAACTACTGCAATTTAGATATTGACATATTAGTTGACTTTGTCAAGATTAATATGAAAGTCAGATAAATTGAATAAGTTCTGCGAGCTGTTGAATGAGTTTTATATTAAAAAAAAATGACTTACTTGTATACGCTGGATTGGCTGCTTTGACTAGAATTTTCACACCACGTCACAACTGAGGTCAGCTTAACATTAATATATTCTACTAATTCATCTCTGCATCTGCTTGACCTGTCTATATAAATAGGTCTCCAACTTTGCATAATACTCACAGTTAAATAATTTGGTTACACATTTTTGACAAAACACAAAGAGAAGTTAGAAGTATCAAGTAAAAAATCACCAATCATGTGGTGTGGATTTAAAGGAGAGTCTGGTTTCTCTGCTGGTGATACAGGGGAGAAGGTTACTCAAGGGATTGATGGAAGTGCTCTCACTTGCATTATTACAGGTTTTTTCTTGCTTCATTTAGTTTTGCATGCATATGCATAGATTTTACGAGTTTTTCAAACTGTCATGAGATTTCGTTTAGTGATGTACAAGTTTAGAACATTGCATGTTAGATAGTCTTGAGACCGGATGATTTTATAAATTTATCGAGATTAAAAATACACTGATAGTACACGGAGTATTAATCTGTGGAGATTGTATCATATTAATGTGTTAATACGTTTTTTAACTCGAAAACTTATCTTTGTAATTGAAAAGTAGATTACTTAATAACAATTCAGGGACGAGCTTTTTGGACTTGCTCAGCGGTTGGAAAGAGGACAGAGTGATATATCTTGTGTTATTGAATGTTAAAAGCCAATTCTTTGAACCAAAACCCTGAAGCTATATTTTGTGGGAAGCTTGTGTTTCTTTAATGCATGTTTGACTGCTTTGCTCATAATTTAATTGAAGATTATGTGCTCACAACCTTGTTAATTACAGGATCAACTAATGGTATTGGAAAAGAGACTGCACGAGTCCTCGCTTTGCGCGGGGTTCATGTAGTGATGGGAGTGAGAAATGTTACTGCTGGAGGAAAAATCAAAGAAGAATTCCTACAAAAGATGCCCAGAGCTAGAATTGATGTCATGGAGATTGATCTGAATTCACTGGATTCAGTCAGGAAATTTGCTTCAGCATATATTTCCCGTGCTCTTCCTCTCAACATTCTCATGTAAGAAGGGCCTTGTGTTGTTAAGAAATTGAATCATACAAGTCCTATATTGCCATTGACAGACCATAACTGAAGTTGTATATTTTCTTGTTGGAATTTGGCAGTAATAATGCAGGTATCGTGCCTCCTCCCAAATTCACTCTTTCGAAAGACAACTTTGAACAAGTATTTGCAGTCAACCATTTGGGTATGTTGAGTACTGGTTATGATTGCATACATCATATGGATATTTTGGTTTTCAATAGAAATCATGACCTCTCTGATGTCACCCTTCCTTCAATTTTGTAATTTCCTCAGGTCAATTTCTTTTGACAAACCTTTTGTTGGACACCATGAAAAAGACAGCACGTGAAAGCCAGATTGAAGGAAGAATTATTAATCTATCGTCGGACTTGCACAGACGGGGTGTTGGCAAAGAAGGAATTGTTTTTGAAAAGATCAACGATGAGAAAAGGTTTGATCCATTTCTATATTTTCATCTAATTTTGTTTGCTTCTGGTGGTCGGTCGGATGATTTATAGATACTTAAATAGCTGTAGCTTTTATATAGTTAGTATGCAGTTAGAATGCAACAATGCAGTAATATGTATTATGCACGATGAGAGTGATTTTAATAAAGAACAACTTAACAAATACATGTTAGATTTGATAATGGACTCAGAAGCAATCCTTATTCAGGAAGTATATCTAGAGAACTTTTTAAGGGAATGTCTGTTTTGCATTTAAACCAAAGCGAATACTCAGAACTGCTTGCAAACATCAATATTAACTCCTATTTCATTGGTTTTTTTTCGTTATTGCAGCTATAGTGCCTCTACTTTTAGCCATTCTGCTTATGGAATGACAAAGCTTTGCAACGTTCTGCACACCAATGAGCTTAGTAGGCGCTTTAAGGTATTCATTCATACTAGTTAAGATATCCGTTATTAGGTTGCGAAACTTATACAACTGAAAATTTCTGTGTGTAAAACTTGTCCTAGTTGATTCGTAAAAGAGTTGACAATGAAGTAATATTTGAAATGCTATAACAGGAAGAGGGAGTTAATATAACTGCAAACTCACTTCATCCGGGACTTATAGCCACCAATATCTTTTCATCCAATGGTGGAGCAATAAATTGTAAGAATCTAAGCCTTCACAGTGGCTCTTTATAAGCTCTGTGCAGTATGCATTTTTTATGTTAATGATTTTGCTCAATATCAATTGCAGGGATAGTGACTAAGGTTATGGTACACGTACTAAAAAATATTCAACAGGTTTGTTCTCTCTCTGTTTGGTTGTTCAAATTAATGTCCTGTATAATTTAGTCCACCAAGCGATTGACAACATATGATTGTTGGTTTTAGGGAGCATCAACTTCATGCTATTTGGCATTGAATCCGAAAGTTACAGGAGTTAGTGGAGAATATTTCAGGGACAACAACAGAGTGAAACCAAGCAAATTGGCCAGAGACCCCGAGGTGGCCAAGAAATTATGGGACTACAGTGTGAGCTTGACAGAGTCCAAGTATTAGGAGGCAGCTTCATGGAGCCATTATCTTTAAATTTCCCTTGATTTGTGATTCTTGATTGTCTGTGTATAAATTTATCGTACTGCTGTGAGACTTACTTGTGGCATTTTGTTAGTTTGTTTGTTTGAATTTTCTCAGAACTTTAAGGTATTGCATAATGTGTCAAATATTTACTATATCGGAATGTAATCTTTTCATTTTTTCAAGTGAATTAAATTTTGTGTTCTGTCTTTAAATTTCCTTGTCTATTACAAATTTCAAATCGTTTCCTTGCATAATGTGTCAAATATTTCTATTCAATAAAAGGTGCATCAGTAGAAAAATACCATGATCAACATGCCATTTCTTAGTGTTCTGTTTGCACAACATTACAAGAGGCACCTCATTACTTCTAGAAGCTGTCATTCCAATTCAGAAATAACTTCAAGCTTGTTGCTAAATGGATTAGGAGGTATGGCTGGGCAGTCTTCTTCTTGGAGCATTTGAATCACATGTTTCATCCGAGGCCGGTCTGCTGGATGCCAATTTATGCACCAAAGTCCCACAATGGTTAGCTTTTTTTGCTATGTTGCTGCTATCTACTTCTTCATCAATTTGGCTTCCCATTTCCCTCCCTTTCTCAAGCTGATGGAAAATCCATTCCGGGATATATACTTCACTGTTGTTTTCTGTTCCTTTTGAAGTATAATTTTTTGCTCCAACCATTTCAAGCAACAACATACCAAAGCTATAAATATCCGACTTCGAAGACACTTTCCCGAAATTCCTAAAAAATACTTCTGGTGGAATATAGCCTATTGTACCCCTAGCCATAGTCATGGACACCATACTTTCTCATTTGGCGCACAGCTTTGCTAGACGAAAGTCAGAGATTTTCGGATTGAAATTTTGTGTTAATTCCCAGACAATGAACCAAGATTGTAGAGGGGGTTGAATACAATCTTTAAATATTCTTTAGTTCTTGACAGAAAATATATATGAAAGTAAATTCAAAAACAGAAAAACAAACAAGATAAGATAACACAAGAATTAAAAATTCAGGTGGATTGATTTATCCACATCAGAGATTTTTATTAGAAGAAATCTCTGTGATTTTTATGAATAAACACACAGCTGCATACACACTATTCTAGCTTCAGCAATTTACAAAAGATATTGTTTTGAACTCTCTAAATTGCCTAACTGATTTCTTGAGTTCTAGAATAATGCTACACTTGACTATATATCCCAAGTTTACAAGATATTTCGAACAACTAATAATACAAAAAGTAAATTTGTTCAAAATCTTTGTTTCTCCATTCTGAGTAGTGGTCCATGTGTTGGTAGCTTGCCCTTCTTGACTGATTATCTTTTATAGAAATGCTACTTTTGACCAGACAAAACAGAATGCTTCTTCTTCTCGTGAGTTTACCAGAAATGTTGGTTTCCATGCTCTGTGAAATCTGTCAACCCATGTGCAACGTCTGAACTGTCCCTTTCACAAATTACAGTGTGCATCTGTAGAAGCTATTTGAGTTGTATCCGTTGAGAGTATCTTGATCACATCCGTAGACAGCTAATACTGTTATCCGTAGACAGTACATTGTTCACATCCGTAGAAGGCTAATGTTGCTTATTCGTAGACAATCAATTTCATTTATGTAAAATTACAAGGCATAGACTATTTACAATTAGCCTCCCTATTCTACGTATCCATTAATAGTCAACATGACTTATTCAGCCTAAAAACTAATACTTCAACTTCAACATCAGGATTACAAATCAGAAATACACATCAGGACTGCACATCAGGATTGTACATCAAGATTGCATATCAGGATTGCATATCAGGAATGTTCATCAGGATTGTTCCTCAGGATTGTATATCAGGATTACACAAGCATGTTACATTGAGTCTTATCCGTAGACAATCTACCCTTCTACGGATACTGCACAAGCATGTTATCCGTTGAAAGCTATATTTTACTTATACAATTTTCACTGAGTTAGTCTAGTTATCATCAAGAAACAACATAGTTCTTAACATTTTGGTCCAACAAAATGTTGTGAGATTTAATATCCAAGTGTAGAATTCTCTGAGCACAACCTTGATGAAGATACTCGATGCATTTGGCTATGCCTAGAGCAATATTTTGCATTTTTTCCCATCCAAGAAATTTACTATTAATATTTTCTCTCGAGAAAACAAACTTATCAAGTGAATTGTTCGGTAGATACTCGTAAATAAGAGCTTGTCTACAACCATCAGCGCAGTATCCAACCAGACGAACCACATTAACATTGTGGATCAAGCCAATTGTACTAACTTCATTTATAAAATCTTCTCGATTTCCTTTGGCATCAACCTTGTCGTTTAGGATCTTAACTGCAACAACAACGTCATCTGAAAGTTGTCCCCTAAACACCAATCCATAACCTCTGTCCCCTAATTTGACTTTGAATTGATCACCGATTTTTTTAATATCGACATAAGAGTACCTTGAGGGCTTAAGAGCTTTGTAGTCCTCCAAAAAAGTTTCAATCTTTGACTGGTATCTTTTTTTTAGTTTATATGACTTGGCAGCATAATACAATGTTGTCATAATAAGTGTTGAAATATAGCATCAGATCCAAATATTTGGGGTCTTTCTCTAACATCTTAAGATTTTAGATGAGTTGTTTACTCAACATGGTATCAGAGCTCTGGTTGACGAGGGTCACGAGTTCGGCGTCCGTCATCCACTCTTCAACCCAAAAAATGGGATTTCGAGTGAGGGGGAGTGTTGAAATATAACATAAGATCCATTTGGGCCTTCCTCTAACACCTTAAGATTTTAGATGAGCTGGTTACTTAACATGGTATCAGAGCCTTCGATTCTGACCTGAGTATTTCAGTATCTTTACTTGAGTATCGATAAACCCTAACTCCCGAATTAGTGTTATTACTCATTTTGAAGTTATCAAATCTGTATCTTAAAATGTCCGTGTTCGCTTCTTGAAAACAAGATTCCATTTCCTTTTCTTAAGTCCGGTTTTAAACTTACCTCTCTCAAACAAAGAAAAGTCAACAATCTCGTTTTCCCAAAATTCATCCTGGAACTCAGTGATGGAGGTGTTCACTTGTTTCTTCACAAACTTCAGGTGCAAGATGACCCATAAACAGAACTATTTTAGCTTATGCTGGTTTTTATGGGGAAGTTGCATTGTTGGGTTGCAGTCCACATGTTTGATAGTTTGCCTAAACCAAAAATTCATCTATTGGATCAAATGGGGTGTTGATTCTATTTGTCGTGATTCGGTTGAAGATTTTAAGTTGAATGTTCAAAGTTCAGATATTGAGGCTGTTTTTGGATGATGTGATTGAGCCTATTATATGTTTGGATTCTGACAAAGGATTCGAATTTGAGAGAATGGAATTAAAAAAGTGTTATAACCAAAATTCGGTATCGGATTTTTAAGAAAAATTCGGGTCAAGTAAAAATCAATTGGGGATATCCAAGATGCAATTAGGGATTGAACTGGCACAAGAAAGCTTAGAGTTTACCCTCATAGGTGTAAGGGCGCGTCCTGAGAGGTCGTCCATCCCTTAAAGGCACGCCCTCATGATACAAAGTGATGACTTGACAGAGAATAAAAGCTACATTGATATGGGATTAACATAAGGAAGAGTTAGGGCTTACCCACATAAATGAATACCCTATCAATAAATTAATATTTGTTTTAATCTTGATAAATTAATATATAATCTCAATAAAGAATAAAATTATTTTACTATCCCAACAAAAGTTAGGTTTATGGCCACCATAAGAGAAAAGCTCTTATGTTACGTCCAGTGTTGAACTTGAGTCCAAAAGCAATGGAATGGAAAAAACAAAGAAGAGAGTTTATTTATTTGTACACCAGTCACCAAATACTACACAAGTTTACAGACCAAACATCTTTATGAACTTTGTAAGGGAAACGGACCTCGCATAATTTAACAAAAAAAAAAAACAGACCACGCATAACTCCTCCCAAAACATGGTAAAGACAAGACTTTTACACTTTAAAAGAACAATTACTGAAAAGAAAGGAATTAGGGAAACACATCCCACAACTTACTATATTACCAGCACAATTCTTGCAGGGTACCTTCACATCACAATCTCTGGCTTCAAAATGCTAGACTTGATTTCCTTGTGAGGCAGAACTACACCTCCATTGCTGTATATTTCATCACAGACATGAACGTCCTCTCCTAGAATGGTCATGTTTTCAACACGAGCCCATTGTCCGACAGTCGAGTGCCAACCAATGATACTGCTGGAAATGCAGGCATGTTTCTTGACACGAACACCACGCATCACAGTACAACGAGATAGTCTAACTCCCGACTCAATCACACAGCCAGGCCCAATAGCAACATCAGGGCCAATCAAACATCCCTCTCCAATTTTCGCACTCTCATCAACTAGAACATTTCCAACAATATGTGGTCCAGTGGTCAGTTTGGAAGGAAAATTTTTCCTCAGAGAATCCAGGTAGAGTCTCAGGCCAGTAATATAATCCTTTGGCTGTCCAATGTCCATCCAAAACCCTGGTAGGACCATTGCAAACAGCTTCTTTTCTGCTGCAATTTTGGGGAAGATCTCTTTTTCAATTGAGGTTGGTCTTAGTTCAATTCGGTCGAGTGTAGATGGGTTTAGAAGGTATATTCCAGCATTGATCTTGTTGCCTACAAATAATTTGGGTTTCTCAACAAAGCGCTCTACTTCTCCTGTTGATTCTTCCATCACAACAACACCATATTTTGAAGGCTCGTCCACCTGTAAATAATCAACAGTAATATCCCAAAATTAACATTAAGTTCGAATAAGTAAACATTTATAATCACAGCAATGTATAATAGTATACATCCAGACTACCTTCGTAACCATTATAGAGGCCTCACCCCCATGGGATTTGTGGAACTCAATCATCTGCTTGAGGGGGTACTCACTGATCACATCACTGTTTAGCACAAAAAATGGCTCACCAGTCTCATCTACTAGTTTATCTCTAGCTAGAGCCAGCGGACCCGCAGTGCCGAGTGGTTCAGTCTCTTGTGAGCATGTGATCTTGATGCCAAGCTTAGTCTCAAAATCCTTCAAAAAGTTCAGCATTACCTGTCACAAAATGGTCACTGATCATTGATTCCTAAATTCTAACCAAAGGAGATCTGAATTATGTCATAGAACACCTCGGATACTTACCTCTGGTTGGTAATTAATAGCCAGAACTACTTCGCTCACTCCAATAGCCTTCAGTGCCTCAATCTGATGTAAATTAAAGCAAGATTATAATAGATAAGCATAACGATCACAAAAAATCAAAATTTTATAATAGTTGGGAATAATGAACAGCAAGAATTTCTTTTCAAGCAGTCAAAAGCCACCTTTACCCAAAGTGTTTATATAGATTTATAATTTTTAAGAGAAACAAAAAGGAGTTCTAAGAAGCAATAGCATTTAGCCCAAATGATTTCCGGACCTGCAAAAATGCAACTGACCACTAAAGAGTGTAATATTCAGTGAGTCGATCATATAGTAAGACATACCTGATGCAGAATCATTGGTTTGTTGGCGAAATCAACAAGGGGCTTGGGGAAGCTGAGAGTTAATGGCCTCAACCGAGTTCCAAACCCTCCAACAAGAATAAGAGCCTTCATCCTGGGATTCTCCTACTAATTCTGTAAAGAAGCGGTTCTATATTAAATGGAATGCAATATAAAACGCTGCATGCAGAAAGATTACTGCACCTATAAATATTTATAGTTTTATACTAAATAATAAGAGGAAGGATGTACATTCATGAAACTATCAGCTGGAGAACTTATCTAATTGTAGATCAGAGATGATGTGATGACTGTAACTGCAATGGACACGTAGTTTAAAGGTGCCACGATTAGGAGGAAACTGTAGTTTAAAATTTTAAAGCAAATTCACCAAAAAAAGGCCTAACTGGGAAGCCACTCGGCAAAGATGAATAAATATAGATACTTGAAGGATCCCCATCCAAGTAATTTAGGTACGAGAGGATAAAATTACCAACCATAGAACAGGCTTGGTTTCAAGTTTACGGTAACTGATGCACTGGATACTTTTTAGGCTCGGCTATATATGATGAAAAATCTCCAGCAAAATCAGCTTGTGTTTATCTATCATATTGTAAAGTATTCTGCTTATTAATTTTCTTTGAAGGTCGATTCGGGTAAGAATCTCTAGTAATTGAAATTCTAGTTTGCTACATCCCAAAGGAGTGTAAGTTAAAAAAGATATATCCATTTGTTGCAGATTTTGTTGTATGACAGTTACAGAGTTACTATAAACACCAATGCTTGCTCATTGTCACAGTATGATAATTAAATTAAAATTCACACATTCGGTTTGTAAGCCTAGATTTCTCAGTAGACGATCACCCTGCTGCAACTAAAACATCAAGAATGAATGATTGACGAAATAGTACTGCTGAAATTAAAAGAAATAACACTTCGTAGAAAAAGAAATATGTTCCTTGTGTTAAAATATAACATTACGGTCCTTGGTAAATCCTCCTCGGGTGAAGGCCAAGTATGGCCGATTTTCAGATCGGGGTAACCATAATAGCCGATCTGAAATTAGTGGACAAATATGGCCGATTGAATACGCATTCTTCAATGGAGTAATCAGAATACGCATTTCGTGATGGGGTATTCTGTGTGGCTTACGCATTTTCAATCGGAGTATCCAGGGAATACGCATATCTCAGTGGAGTATCATGAACTTAATAAGCATATGGCATATGCGTATTACTGTAATTCATTTTGCAAGTGACCTCAGCAAACTTCAACAAACAGTAACAAATGATTTTAATTGATTTTAAATTTATTTTTTTAACAGACCGGCAGCCTGATTTTAGGGTTGTAAACAACCCTAAACCCTAAGTCCGTATACGGATTCGTCGTTCTAAATATTTCTAAAACCCAAAATGGAACTATTGAACCCCAAAAGTTAACTGTTGAACCCCCAAGGAAACGGTTAAACTAAGAACACACGTTTATTTTTGTTCATTTTGTATTAAAAAAGATGTTAATTTTGACTTATGGGATACCCAACTGTCAGTGGAGTATCCTGTATATGGGATACCCAACTGTCAACGGAGTATCCCAAAGGCCAAAATTGGCCACTTTTTTCAGAATGGTTATTTTTGTTTATTTTGTCAAAAAAGTGATTATTTTTGTCATTCTTTCATCCTCCTCCCAATATGTTCCTTGTGTTGAAATATAATAAGTGATCCTGGTAAGCCCTCCTCCAAACACCTTAAAGTTTTAGGAACAATGGTAACTTAACATGGTATCAAAGCTAAGCTCTGATGAGGAAAATGGGCTTTCAGATCTTGGTTTGCCCTTTTCCTAACACCTTATTTAAACATATAAGAAATTCGCATACCACCTACACTACATTAAACTAAGCTCAATTATAACACATATTTCAGGAAAAAATATATATATATATATTACAGATTACATATATAATTCAGCAAATTCGAAACACAAACGAATAGAATTTCACAAAAAAACAGCATTAAACATAGCATGATCAGGTTCAGATCCAAATTGCTAGACAACATAAATCATAAACTAAACCACAGATCTAATATCAAATAACTAACAATTGAAATAAAAAGACATAGAAAAAGATGAAAATATACCAAGAGAGTGAGAGAGCAACAGCAGATCTGAATGTTGACTGAGAACGATTCCGGTTGACTTTTTAACGGGATTTTCCCTCGCTTTTTTTTAATAATATATGAATATGTGTATGTATGTATGTAAGAATTTAGAGTCAAAACCCAACCGTTTGATTGTCAGGTTTAGGCTCTGTCTGTGTGTGTGTGTGTGTGTTAAAGTAGTAGAACTAGCATGGTTTCATGGTATATATAGAGACAGAGATTTGTATGTATACTAGGTGCGTATTGGATTGGTCGGTGATGTTTATTTGGTTTCTGTAATGAAACGTGACCTGGGAATTCTTTTTCTTTTCTACTCCTTCAATCACGTATCATTTAGTTTAGGCTTTTTGTCAAAATATTTATAATATTTCTTTTTCAATTTTTAAAATTAATACAGTAATTATTTATCTATACCCGACTTTTGACCAAAAACAAAAAATATACTCCAATATAGTTCTTTTTCCTTTTTTAAATGCTAGGAATAAAAATCTAACTCGGGGGTGTAATAATTAATAAACAAACGAGATAATATTATTTTTATGTATGATCTTGTGCATATTTTGTTAGCATTAATATTTTAAACTCCTTTCGTTCCAAAAATAAATAAAAATAATAATATTAATAGCGTAAAAGAAAATTTTAATGGACCATTTTTTGTTTATACATAAATTAAAATGCTTGAGAAAATAAATAGTTTGAAGTGGGGGAGAATGCATTATGAATGTGGGTTGCTGTGGGTGAAAGAGGGACCCGACTTGGATAAGAAAAACTGGGAGATAGAAGAAGACGGATAATGTGAATCATCATCATGTGTGTGGTTTCACAATCCCAGGCTCCCAGCTACTCCTATTAAAGAGGACCAAAAGCATGGAGTACCCTGAGAAGTTTGATTAATAATAAATAATTTTGTTTTTATTTAATTATGACTTACGAGTCGCATAAAATTTGTTTACGACTTTGTTCACATGTTTATAATCGAACTAGCATCCAGATTTCGATTCATATGTAAACATGTTTATAAGTAGATTCATATCAATTGAACTTGTATTTGTTCGAGAATTATATGAATCGAAATTTAGGAGGGTGTATTCATTTCAGATTTTAATGAATTAGTAATAATTCACGGATTTTATAAGATTATTGCTGATTTTAATTCTACGCGGATTCTTATAGATTTGATTTAAAATCTCGCAGAGTTGATGCAAAGTCTCGCTGATTTTGAAATGTTTCACACAAATCCATCAAAATTTCATAGATTTCAGCCGTATTTCAAAACTTAAAAAATATGCTAACAAATCCATTAAAATCCACCATTTTATTAAATTCAATAAAATCCACCAGATTTTAACGGATTTTTTAAAATCCAAACTGAATACACCTAGATTTTGAAAGACTTTTCGTAATCCTAATTGAATACCCCATATTTTAAAAGACTTTTCAGAATTCTAATTGAATATCCCCAGATTTTAAATGATTATTTAAAATCTTAATTGAATATCCCATACATTTCTAAAATCCTTTAAAATCCCAAATGAATACACCCACCCTAACTTGAACTCATTGTGTTTATTGGTTAATTAAATTACTCATCAATTAATAAATCCTATTTGTATTTATATTAAGAGTAAATTACATAGAGGTAGCCGTATTTTATACTGAATTTCAAAAAAGTGATCAAATTTTCAAGTTCATAAATTAATGGTCAGCTTTAGTTCACGCGTTTTAAAATAGTGTCTTCCGCTAACTTTTTTTTCAAAAATATGCCCAAATTTTATTTCAAAATTTTAAAATAACTAGTTGACAAAGCCGCGCTTCGTGACGGCGTTATAATTTTTTTTTTTAAAACCCCTATCTATAAAATTGCAACAATTACTCATTTCTCTCTAATAAGTCGTTCTCCCGTTAAATATATTTTTCTTGTTAAGATCAAAATCCTAAATTTTATACATTGAATACTTGTATTATCTATTAATTTTCATGTTAACATACTCTTTTCTAATGAGTCGCTCTCTCGTTGAAAAAAACATTTTTATAAATTTGCACTTATATTTTACTTCTTTTAATTATATATGTCTTACAAACACTTATTCTAGTTTTGATAGAACTTTTTTTTAAATGTATGAAAAGCAATTTATATAAATGAAAAGCAACTTGTATCCTACTTCCAATATAACTTTTAATTATGTCTTATAAACGCCTATTTTACTTCCAATAGAACTTTTAATTGCAAGTATTTCTTATATCCAAACTCCTCCTCTATAAATTCGAACACATATTCTACTTTAAATAGAACTTTTATTTTATGTCTCACCTACAAATTCGAACTTTTTCTCCCAATATATTCGAACACATATTCTACTTCTAATATGTTAAAGGATATTTTTTGATTTATTAGTATTTAAAATTCAAATTTTTTAGAAAATTAGAAAAATAGATTGAGACAATCTTAGAGACGCCACGCGCTTCGCGGCGGCGTCATAAATTATTTCAAAAACTTTATCAATTAAATTACAAAAAATACTCGATCATCTCTAATAAGCTGTTCTCCCGTGAATAATGCTATCCTTTTTATATCAAAAACTCAAATTTAATATATTGAATACTTGTGTTATATATTAATTTTCATGTTAACATGCTCCTTTACCTAATGAGCCGCTCTCTCGTTGAAAAGATACATCAATCAATTAAATTATAAAAATTACTCGTTCCTCTCTAATAGTCGTTCTCCCGTGAAACACGCTTTTTTTTAAGATCAAAATATCAAATTTAATATATTGAATACTTGTCTTATATATTAATTTTTATGCTAACTTACTCCTTTCTAATGAGCCACTCTTTCGTTAAAAAAATAACTATATAAATTCATAATCTTATTTTACTTCCAATATAACTTTTAACTATATATGTCTTTTCTATAATTCGAATTTTTCTCCTCTATAAATTCGCACACCTATTCTATTTTGAATAGAACTTTTAATTATGTCTACAAACACCTACTTTACTTCTAATAAAACTTTTAGTTGTATGTATTTTTATAAATTTGAACTCTTCTCCTCTGAAAATCCGAACATCTATTCTACTTTCAGTAGAACTCTTAATTCTATGGCTTACCTATAAATTCGAACACCTACTATACTTCAAATAAAACTTTATTTATATGTTTTCTCTATAAATTCAAACTCTTCTACTCTATAAATTTGAACACCCTATTCTACTTCTAATTTGTTAAATAATATTTTTTGATTTATTATTATTATAAATTGTAAAACTCTAGAAAAAATAGAAAAATAGATTGGGACGATTGTAAAGACGCCACCTCACCTCCCGCGTATCCTCTTTTATATATATACTAGTCGACTAAGCCACGCTTCGCGGCAGCCCTATATATTTTTTGTAAAATTTTAAATTTTACTATTTAAGAAAAAAATCGAGAAAAGTATATATAAAATAGGGATATTCCATTTGGTACCATTGTACAATTGCCTTTTCCATTTGGTACCATCATACTTTTGGCTTCATCCACGTAATACCACTCCGTTAACCAAACGTTAGTTGACCGTTACAAAATTATGAGATTGTCTATTTGGTACCACTCAAAGTTTTCGATTTCTAAATAGTACCCTTCTACTTTGTGTTTCAACTCCAAAATATCACTATGTTAATAAATTCGATGAATCTGATCATTCTCATCAAACTCCTTGGTTTTTGTGGGCAAAGGGATGCCAAACAATTTTTTTGAGGGGCATAAAATCAAGGAGTTTGAACAGATTCATTAAAAAGTGGTATTTTGGAATTGAAGCCGAAAGTAGAATGGTGCCACTTGGAAATCAAAAATTTCAAGGGGTACCAAATGTAAAATCCCATAATTTTATAACGGTCGACTAACGTTTGATTAACGGAGTGATATTACGAAGATGAAGCCAAAAGTACGATGGTGCCACTTGGAAGTCAAAAGTACAATGGTACCAAATGGAATATCCATATAAACTATCATATACATAGTGAACATTATATTTTACATAGTAAACTTACATAACAATAAAATAAACTATTTACATATATTTTGTGCCGATTTTGTGTCATTTTCTTGAGCTGACACCCGTTGCAATAAATACATATAAATAAAAATACTCAAAATATGTAATAATAAAAAAATTAAATATTAACCACCGCGTCAAACTTCAACCATTCGATGATCACAAATTAAAATTTTCGTAAATATCCCTCAACTTTGTATGATGATTTTGTGTCATATTTACTTCAGCCGCTGCCCAGTGCACTAAATACATATAAATAAAAATTACTAAAAATATTAAATAATAAAAATTTAAGTATTAACCACCGTTTCAAACTTCAATCATTGGTATTATCAAAAAAATTACAAATGTCATAAATATTGTTGTACTTTATATGTCGATTTTGTATCATATTTTCTTGAGCCCACAGCCATTTCTTAAATATCTCTATACTTTATATGCGATGTCATATTTTCTTGAGCCCTACAGAAAAAGAAAAAAAAAATATTTTTTGTTTAATTGAATTCTAAACATGATTGACTTTTATATATTTATTGTTTTTAGTATGAATTCGAATATAAATAAAGAAATTGAATTCTCTAAACATGATTAATTCAGAAACAAATATATAAAATTATAAAGTTATCATGTTTCTCATAAAAAATTAATGAGATAATAGTATTGAATATAACTCTAATTAATTCGCAACATCAGAAAAATAATATATCAAAAACTATATACAAAGATGACATTCAATAATAGGATTGACTTTTTTATTTCTATTGTCTTCTCTAATAATTTGAATGTAAATAAAGAATTTTTTTAATGAAGTAAAGTTGTGGAGCGGTAGAAAAATAAATAAATATTTTTTGGACGATCTGATAGCTCTTTAGAGTTTTCTTTTATATATATATATATATATATATATTATATATATATATATATATATATGGACGGTGTCAGGAACTCTTTTTCTGTGTAACTGAGTAACTTTGAACGTTAACGTGACATGTGTCCTTAACCTGTAACCAAACCCTAACCTTAAGTCACGTAACCACGTATTTAGGTTGAATTTGATTTTAGAACAAATGTCTTCTGTATTCTTTGAAGAATCTTGAATTATATTTTTTTAAACTAAATAGCTAACTTCTATAATTTTCAAATATGTTAAATATTTTATTAAGTAAAATTTCTAAATTATGTATTTTAATAAATCAATTTTCTATGTTCTGTAATTTAAAAAATTGAATTTCTACGTTCAGTTTTTTAATTAACTAATAATTAGTTCTTTACTTTATTTTTTATGTTCTGTATTATTTGTATTATTTAAATTATGTATTTTTGTAATTTTTTGGATTCTAAAATTTTTTGTACTTTATAATATTAATTCAAGATTCAAAATTCTGTAATTTAAAAATATGTTATATTCTGTATTTTACTAACTTAAATTTCTATGTGTTATACATAAATAAAATAAGTTTCATGTCCTTTAGTAAATAAACTGAATTTTTGAGTTCTATATTTTACAAATATGCTTCAATAACTTTAGATAGAAAACTAATTTTTTATGTGTTTTATATATTCTATTTCACGTGTTTTGGACATTTGTAAATGGAGGTGGTTACGTGTCTTCAATAATATGTGTTCTTTAAATATTTTAGTGTTCTATATACAACTTTCAGATTTTTTGTTTATCATTTTCAGTGTTATGTAATTTATTTTAATATTATATAAATGTAATATTTTTGATACTTAAACTGTAAATTTTCTATACATATTGTATAATGTAATGTTCTGTAAAATAAATAATAATTAATTTCTAGAATGTTGTGTTTGTAAAGAAATAATTTAAATAATGTAATACCCGTACTTAAACAGAGGTTTAGACTACAACTTAACTGCATGCATTTTGTATCGTGTGATAGAATTTAGGTCTAGGCTGCTTTTTGATCCAGTAAAGTTACCAAATTACTCAATTTATAGAGTTCCTCGTTGAACCTTCATCTATAATATATATATATATATATAGATGGTTCAATGAGGAACTAATATATATGGGTAACTGAGTAACTAAATTGTAGCCTTCAGATTCATTGTAAAACAACGATCCAGATTACTTGATGAGAATAACACGTTGGTGTAACAGACGTTAGGAAACTGACATAAAAACACACTACTAAACATACTTGATATTGTTTATTTCTTTTTATTCTTATTGTTTTGTTTGTTTTTCCTCTCAAATGCATTTATATATTTTAAAATTAAATGTTATTTTTTCTTGTTATATACTTGAACAAATCATTTTTATATATCTTATGTTCAATATTTTATAGAAAAGAACACAACACAAAAATCTTATTTACATAACGTAAAAATATATAAATTACAGAACACAGAAAATAAATTACAGAACATATAGAAATAAAAAAAGTACAGAACATATAAAAATTTAAATAACACAAAAAATTTAAAATATATATAAATATAAATAGAGGACACAAAACAATAAATTACAGAACATATAAAAAGTACAGAACATATATATGAATACAAAACATTTAAAAATTTAAAGAACACAAAAAAATTGAAAGAAGTATATTAAAATACAGAACCCAGAAGATATAGAAAAAAAATTAGAGAATAAAAAAATAAATAAAAAAACATTTATGAAAATATATAACAGAAAAATAATACAGAACAAATATAAAATTATGGAACAACTAAAGTTTATAGGAAAAAAAAATCATGTCATAATCATGAGTTTGTGTTTTTATGAAATAATTTCTAATTTTTAAATTCACGTGATCCATAGGTTAGACAGTTTGGTTTTGTATTATGCAGTTACATTTAACAACTTAACGTGGAGTTAATAGTTACTAAGTTACCCAACTACAAGGTTACCCACTGAACCCTCCCCTATATATATATATATATATATATATATATATATATATATATATATATATATATATATATATATATATATATATATATATATATATATATATATATATACACACTATATTATTAAAGCCGAAACATTGAAAGTTTTGGTTTTCGGTTAACGGTCGGTTTTTGGTTTTCGGTAATTTTTCTAATTAATAAATTAATAATATAATCAAAATTCGGGAAAATTTTATTCTACATTAATATTTCACTATATTTTACTACATAAAAATCAAATAATATTGAAATCTAATCAAAAAAATAGAAATGTGGGATCTAATTTGTTTAAATTTAGGATACACTGCTACAAATGTACTTCTTTCTTTTTAGGATAACGAAAGCTACTACAAATCAAATCTTTTATGCAATTGTATTATTGTCAAGTTACCAAAAGGGAAAATAAATTTTTTTATCACTCAACTATTGGATCTTTTAGAAAGTAACCACTAAACTACTAAATAATTAATTATAACCATTAACGTTACGTTTGTTTTTGCTTTTAGGCATTCCGTTAATGTGCCGTTAAAATAATATGGGAAAATAGATTTTTTTGCCACTTAACTCTTGTTTCTATTAGAAAATAGTCACTGAACATTCAAATAATTAAAAATAGTCACTAACATTACATGAGTTTTTGTTTTTAATTATTCCGTTAAGTATAAATGAAATATCAGTTAAAATAATGTTAATGTGGACTTAATCATCTAACGTAACATGATAAATAAAAAATATTTTAAGTACAATATTATCATTGTTTTTCATGCAACTGGTCATTATATTTAAGAAATAATTCAACAATATCTTCAAAGTAATTTTTTTCCCCCGATTTAATATTGTAAAATTTCGAATATATTAAATTTTGATTAGAATCTGTTTTTTAATCCAAAATTCTAGATATTGAACCAAAAAAAGTAATATAGATATTTGATCTTATTTTTATGATTAAATTTGGTTAATGAAATTTAAAAAATCAACGAAGCGAATCTAAAACATTTATATAAATTAACTCATTTCAATAAAAACTATTTTTATTATCTTTTCAGAAATTAACTCATTATTATTGAAATCATTTACTATCTTGTTAACAATAGTTTTTTAAAATAAACAAATGATTAATGAAATTATATATTTTTAATAAAAACATATTATATATATAAATGTTTTAGATTCGCTTCGTTGATTTTTTAAATTTCATGAACCAAATTTAATCGTGAAAATAAGATCAGATATCTATATTACTTTTTTTGGTTCAATATCTAGAATTTTGGATTAAAAAAATAGATTATAATCAAAATTTAATATATTCGAAATTTTACAATATTAAATCGGGGAAAAAAATTACTTTGAAAATATTGTTGAATTATTTCTTAAATAAAATGACCAGTTGCATGAAAAACAATGACAGTATTGTACTTAAAATATTTTTTATTTATCATGTTACGTTAGATGATTAAGTCCACATTAACATTATTTTAACTGATATTTCATTTATACTTAACGGAATGATTAAAAACAAAAACTCATGTAATGTTAGTGACTATTTTTAATTATTTGAATGTTTAGTGACTATTTTCTAATAGAAACAAGAGTTAAGTGGCAAAAAAATCTATTTTCCCATATTATTTTAACGGCACATTAACGGAATGCCTAAAAGCAAAAACAAATGTAACGTTAATGATTATAATTAATTATTTAGTAGTTCAGTGATTACTTCTAAAAGATCCAATATTTGAGTGATAAAAAAATTTATTTTCCCTTACCAATATAGTAACTAGATGATTGGCTTTTATAATTAAAATATTTTTTTTCTAACAAAATCTACTCATTTTCCAAAAATATTATTACAATTATCTTTAAATTAAAACTTATTACCTTTTATATTTGTTATTACAAAAATCTATGTTTTCCAAAAACATGAGGTGCAATCATTACTTATTTATTTTAAAACCTATTTTAATACTCTATTTAATAAATAATAAAATAATATAAAAATAGTAACTAACTAATTGTCTTTTATAATTAAAAAAAATCTAACAAAATCTACTTTTTTCCAAAAATATCACGACAATTACCTTTAAAATAAAACATAATATCTTTTATATTTGTTATCACTAAAATCTCTATTTTCCAAAAATATGAGGTGCAATCCTTACTTATTTATTTTAAAATCTATTTAATAAATAATAAAATAATATAAAAATATTAACTAATTGATTGCCTTTTATAATTAAAACATTTTTTTCTAACAAAATCTACTTCTTTTCCAAAAATATCACGGGAAATTATCTTTAAATTAAAATATATTACATTTTACATTTGTTATCACTAAAATCTCTCTTTTCCAAAAATATCAAGTGCAACCCTTACTTATATATTTTAAAACTTATTTTAATACTTTTAATTATTTAAAAAAACTTACCTATTTTAACAAGTGAACGTATTTTTTTAACAAATACAATTAATATAATTAAAATATATCTAAAAATATTATAGGTAGTTACTTTTTTTTAATTAAAACATGTTAGTTTTCCTATTTGTCCTTATTAAAAAAACTTACTTATTTTAACATGTCAACGTATTTTTTTAATAAATACAATTATTATAATTAAAACACTTCTAAAAATATCACGGACAATTACTTTTTTTAATTAAAACATGTTAGATTTTCTATCTGTCCTTATTATTAATATTATTTTATAATTATTAATATTATTTTATTATAAAATAATATTAATAATACATCATTTATCTTCATCAGCCCCATCTGTATTTTTTTACTTTCCAATTAATATTTAAGTTTCTTATTTTATAATTTATCATATTAATTTTTACTTTTATTTTAATATTTTCTGTTACATTAAATTTTTTAGTTTATTATTTTTTAAGGCCCGTGCCTTGCACGGGTTATAGGCTCGTATATATATATATATATATATATATATATATATATATATATATATATATATATATATATATATATATATATATATATATATATATATAAGAAGATAAATAAAAGGAGAAAAAAGATAAAAATTGATAAGATAAAAAAATAAAGATGTTGAATATTAAAATAGTATATTTAGTTTCCTTCATTATTAAAGATTTTAAAGGAAAGAATATAAAAATTTTATATTTAGTTTCCTTCATTAGTAAAAATTTAAAAGGCAATTGCTATTTTTTTTATCCTATAAATTCGAATTTAAATAAGGAAATTTAATTTTATTGAATTAAAATCCAAAAGCTCTAGAAAAATAGATAAATAGCTTTCGGACGATCTGAGAGCTTCATGGGGTTTCCTTTATATATATATATACTAGCTTAAAACCCGTGCGATGCACGGAATGTTAATTGTTATTTTATTATTATTTTTTTAATTTTAATTATGCAAAAAATAAGTAGACATGTTAAAATAGCTAAACACTTTTAATTAATTAAAAACATTAAACCATATTTTAAAATAAATAAGTATGGGTTTGCCCGTTATATTTTTGGAAATGAGGGGTTTTAGTAAGAAAAAATAAAAAATGTAACATATGTTTAGTTTAAAAAGGTAAATGCCCGTGATATTTTTGGAAAATGAGGTTTTAAAATTTAATAATCAAAAGTATTTAAATACGTTTGAAAATAAATAAGTAAAAGGTTTCCCGTGATATTTTTGAAAAAAAATGAATTTTAGTGAGACAAATAGAAAAAATAAATTGTAAAAGACAATTTTCCGTGATATATTTAGAAAAGCAGGGACTTTGTTAGAAAAAATATATAATGTGTTTTAACTGAAAAGGTAATTGGTTATAAATAAGTATTTGATTATTTATATTTTAATATTTTTAGTAATTGCATTTGTTAAGAAAAATAAGTAGACATGTTAAAATAGGTAAACTTTTAAAAAATAATTATAATATTAAAATAGGTTTAAAAATAAATAGCTAAATGTTTGTCCGTGATATTTTTGGAAAATGAGAGGTTTTAGTAATGAAAAATTGAAAAACTAACATGTTTTAGTTAAAAAGATAATTGTATGTGATATATTTGAAAAACTAGGGGAATTTTTTAGGAAAAATAGAAAAATTAATGTATTTTAGGTGAAAAAGGTAATTGGTTATAAATATGTAATATTATTATTTAATAATATATTTCTATAAATAAGTAAGGTTAATTAAGTAAAATCACAACGTACCATACCGACCAACCAAACTTTTAATGTTTCGTCTATTATATAATAGTATTGATATCTATCTATACTATATTATTAAAGTCGAAACATTGAAAGTTTTGGTTTTCGGTTTTCGGTTAATTTTTGGTTTTCGGTACTTTTTCTAATTAATAAATTAATAATATAATCAATATTCGGGAAAGTTTTATTCTACATTAATATTTCACTATATTTTACTACATAAAAATCAAATAATATTGAAATCTAATCAAAAAAATGGAAATGTGGGATATAATTTATTTAAATTTAGGATATACTGCTACAAATATACTTGTTTCTTTTTAGGATAACGAAAGCTTTTTTCTAACAAAATTTACTCATTTTCCAAAAATATCATAACAATTATCTTTAAATTAAAACATATTAACTTTTATATTTGTTATCACTAAAATCTCTGTTTTCCAAAAATATGAAGTGCAATCCTTACTTATTTATTTTAAAACATATTTTAATACTCTATTTAATTAATAATAAAATAAAATAAAAATAGTAACTAGTTGATTGTCTTTTATAATTAAAAAAAATTCAAACAAAATCTACTCCTTTTCCAAAAATATCAAGACAATTACCTTTAAATTAAAACATAATATCTTTTATATTTGTTATCACTAAAATCTCTATTTTCTAAAATTATGAGGTGCAATCCTTACTTATTTATTTTAAAATCTATTCTAATACTCTATTAAATAAATAATAAAATAATATAAAAATAGTAACTAGCTGATTGCATTTTATAATTAAAATATATTTTTTCCTAACAAAATCTACTTCTTTTCCAAAAATATCACGGGCAATTACCTTTAAATTGAAATATATTACCTTTTATATTTGTTATCACTAAAATCTCTCTTTTCCAAAAATATCAAGTGCAACCCTTACTTATATATTTTAAAACTTATTTTAATACTTTTAATTATTTAAAAAAACTTACCTATTTTAACAAATGAACGTATTTTTTTAACAAATACAATTAATATAATTAAAACATATCTAAAAATATTACAGGTAGTTATTTTTTTTAATTAAAACATGTTACCTTTCCTATTTGTCTGTATTAAAAAAAACTTACTTATTTTAACATGTCAACGTATTTTTTTAATAAATACAATTAATATAATTAAAACACTTCTAAAAATATCACGGGTAATTATTATTTTTAATTAAAACATGTTAGATTTTCTATCTGTCCTTATTATTAATATTATTTTATTATAAAATAATATCAATAATACCTCATTTATCTTCCTCAGCCTCATCTGTATTTTTTAATATTTTTTTATGTACCAATTAATATTTAAGTTTCTCATTTTATAATTTTACTTTTATTTTAATATTAAATTTTTTAGTTTATTATTTTTTAAGGCCGTATATATATATAGAGTTAAGTTCTATGGAGACCACCATTTCATTGGAGACCGTGGACCATATACGTTCTGCAATCAAAGCATTGCAAAAACGCACTATCTTACAAGTCATATTCTATAAAAATCGCCATTTCATTAAAAAAATTGAAAATTATAGATGTTTTGCAAGCAAAATTCTTTAAAAATCTTGAAAATCATGGATGTTCTGCAAACATATAATTGCAAAACGTATTGTTCTTCAAAACATATTCTGCTTGCAAAAAATACAAGATTTTTAAGATTCTCAATTAAATAATGATCTTCATTGAACATTCTTTGCAAAACAATATGTTTTGCTATGTTTAGAGTGCAAAATGTATATGGTCTCCAAGGTCTCCACTGAAATGGTGGTCTCGATTGAACTTTTCTCTCTCTCTATATATATAGGATGGTTCAATGAGGAACTCATTTATTTGAGTAACCGAGTAACTAAATGAGGACCCTTAGATCAAATAAATATCCAGCGTTAGATTGTAAAGGCCAAACTCACTCATTCAACTGATACAACCACCAACATGTGTAAATTTATGGTGTCTACATATTATCCGCACATATTTTAAATAGTACAATTGATTGAATTTTTTTCTCTTCAATAAAATTCAGAACATGTACCTTGCTAATTTATAAATATAAAACATAAAATGCAAAAAAATGGAAAAAATATTTTCTAATTTTTTTTTAATTACAAAAAATATATGTTTCATGATTAGGAAAATATTATTTTGCTCTAAATTGGTTCTTTCTACTCACTCACGTTTTGTATTTTTGAAATACATTTATAAAATTTTGTTTTTTAGTCTAAAATTATTGAAGCATTTTTTTTGTAAAATACAAAACTTAGAAATTTGACTTCTAAATATAGAACATAAAAATCTAACTTATTAAAATACATAATACATAATTTTCATTAAATAGAAAACAGAATATAACATAATTTTAAACTACAGAACATAGAATTTTGATTTAATAAAATACAGAACATAGAAATTGAGTTCATTTGAAATACAGAACATGGAAATTCAATTTATTAAAATACAGAACATAAAAAAATTGATTTATCAAATACATAAATAAAAGAATATAACAAATTTGTACATTATAGTACATAAAAATTTGACTTAAAATTATTTATTAATAAAATACAAAATGTAATTCAGAATTTAAAAATACAGAACATGTTATTTTAAAACTAAATAAAATAAAATACACCAATCATTTTTTGTTTTGTAATGATTATGCAGGTGACAAGCGGACGTGGGAACAATGAAAACAAAAAAGACGTGGGGTTTTTCTGACCATCAGTTCAATTTTTAATCTAAAGACTAAGATTTAGTTACTAGGTTACTCAAATTTCTTGGTTCCTCACAGAACTCTCCCATATATATATATATATATATATATATATATATATATATATATATATATATATATATATATATTAAGTAGTGAAAGAAGAGCCCATCCCAGTAGTGGATCAATCGGTAGTTAAATAGTCCAAGTATATATATATATTAAGTAGTGAAAGAAGAGCCCATCCCAGTAGTGGATCAATCGGTAGTTAAATAGTCCAAGGAGCTTTGGGCATTGCCGGTGTAGCTGTCAGCTTATCGTGCTTCGTTCTAGTTATGCAACTGTATATAGAAGCCCGGTCTACCGAAACTTTCTTTCTTCGCATTAATTAAGAAAGAGGAAAAAACAAACGTTTTAGCGCGTCTTTCGAGTAAGATTGCGGAGTTTTTTGCATAGTTAACGGTACCCCGGTCCCCGGCCCCCGGCCCCCCCGAGTATATGCTTCAACAGGAATCACACAAGGGTAGATTAGAAACCTCTGGTAAAATGTTCGTCCGCAACCCAGCAGATAAAGTACATTACATAGTCCGTTTTAGGGATTGGCGATTTATCCATTCAGTGACTTTTGGCACTGGACGTTCCCAAAATGGGTACTGTCGGGAATTCAATAATAGACACCTTCTAGGAGCCCAAATTATATATTGAAGATTGATGACTCCTTTTCACGTTAACAATTAGCGTCAACCATTCGGTCATTCTTTTAAAAGACGGAAATTTTGCCATTAATTTACAAACTCGAAAATTCAACCATTTTTTTGAAAATTGACTTAAAATATAGTCACCCTTTGTATTAACTTTGAATGATTAAGTATACATCAATTGATTAAAATTTATGCAGACAATGATCCCTACTCTACTATGAATAACATATTTCGATTGGCTTCAACTTTACATAGTATAAAGTAGTAAAAACAATGGAGGCATGCAACTAGCTTGACATGCAGATGCAGTTCAAAAACTTGTTACGTATATGATTGAGACATCATCACAGACAATGCTTTCATCTGTTTCGTCCGCCGTCTCAGGGGAACGCCGGAGGCATGCTTATTGCAGTCAAGGTAGATAATTAATGGTAAATTCAATTTTCAATGGCAAATGGATGAGGAATGCGTAGAAACATGCAGTTTTAATTTGTCATATATGAATTTATTGGTATACGCTGCAAGGATCATAGAAATGGAGCATATTTGATGTAACCTGAAACTCCGAGAGTAGGTCACACATGAAATAATCTTGGTTCTCGTTTGCAAACATATTCTTAAATTCGTTTCCAAATTTAATTGATATTCATAAGAAATCATGAATCAAGAGAAATGAACGGATACGCTTGCCATCACAACTCCCCATTCAAGTAGAACTACTCCTTGTGATGATCATCTACAATCTTATGTTATGTCCTATCTATGCAGCGCTGAGTAAAGTTAATTTAAGTGGAAACTGAAAATTTTGTCAAGGTTACTTTTTCATAAGTTACTTCATGCATTCTTAATCTGCAAAACCTTAGTAGTTGCCTAGTTGGTACCTTGGTTCAAGTCTCGTGTAAATAAAAAAGAAAAAGTATATATATATACTTTTCAACAGAGTAGTGTTGTGTCCATAAAAACCCTGAAGCAGCTCCCTGACCAAATTCGCCCACTTTAGGATTACTGTTACATTCATACTTCTAAAAAATAGGTCGTCGACAGCAGGGTTCGAACCTGCGCGGGCGAACCCAACAGATTTCAAGTCTGTCTCCTTAACCACTCGGACATATCGACAAGATGTATAAGTTTCTTTGTAAATAAGTATTAATATTATGTCAATGACTTGAGTAATTTGCTATATTGATGGAACATTTGTTTAAATATTTTACATCAGATGCTCAAAATGAAAAAGAAACAAAAACTAGTTAAAGAATCCTCCTCTTTCTTTCTCGAATGTTGACAAAACTGTCTACTTTTATTAGTAAAGTAGGTTGTTAAGAGTATTAGAGCAGCTGCAGCGCTATTTGCCCAACTTGTACAATTCTTAACCCCACAATACAGTCACGTAGCTCAAACTTGTCCCCTGAGAAAGTTGGCCAAAACCCTCCACCACACTAGCCACTTTCTGTACTACTTTAATAATAGTTTTTATATTTTTAGATCCCACTACACTCAATCATATATAATTTATTTAACATATAATTATTTTATAAAATTTTCGTTAGCATATAGTTTAATTAATAAATTATTATTTTTAATAAAGATAAATTTAGATATAAAATTCGAAACATTTTTCATAATTCAAATAATTCAAATACATGACATATAATTAAAAAATTACGAGAAGATATAATTATAATTCGGAATTTAAAAACTTAGATATTTTGACGGGTAGCGTGAAATTGTGAGATGTGCTCCACCAAATCAGTCTGTAGTTGGCATCGGATTGTTTCCGAATTGTGGAAGTGATGTTGGAAAATTTTGGGAATATGGAAAAGGATACATTTGAGAATTTTGAGTAAATGGAAATAAATTATTTAAAAATGGAAAAGAAGGATTAGAAATTTGAGAATTGAAATTTCGTTGGTCTGAAAATTGAGCATTTTCCATATTTGCATTTTGAATAAATGGAAAGTATGGATTTGGATATTGAAATGGAAAATTTAAATTTGGAGCTTGAGGATTGAGATTTGAATTTTGGGAATTTGGAGGTTGAGAATTATTGGGATTCATAATTTTTGAGTATAATTTTAGAGTAGAAAAATTGTTAAAGAGATGAAGTTTGTAGTACAAAATGAATGAAAATGAATTACTATTTATATCCTAAAATTTTCTAACCGTTAATAATTCAACGGCTATGTCTGTAAATTACTACTACAATGAATAAAAGAAACATAAAAAAGGTCATTAAAAAGTGTGTCATGCAGGTCCTGTACACCATAGTGTCCACATGCCCCTTTTTTTAATTTTCTTCCGGCGCATATGAATAGGTCAGGGACAGATTGTTCTTCCCGAGACGGGAGTTGTCCACCCAAATATGCTGCGTTGCAGCTGCTCTTATCCCCTGTTCTGGAAACTGTCAGCCATTGTTTCTATTTGAGTGGAGTTGCCCTAACTGTAAATTTAAGACGAAGATTAAGAAATGCCATTCCACACCTTGCCTCCCTACCATGAAAGTTTGTTTTCGAGGTACTTGAAACCTTCTGTTTGCTTAACCACTGCAAAAGCATCACAAAAACAAATCTTATTGAGCTCATGATAAAAGCACAAAAACTAGAAGAGTCAGAGAATGAGGATACAGAGCACAGGATCCAAAAATGAGAAATATTAATAACATTGTTTTCCCAAGAACTATTAACTAGGAAATCCAGTACACAATTATAAGAATCTGGAGCTATGCAGAGAACAAGAAAACGAATTCCCACCTTGTCAGATTTAATTATTCATCCCGCTATATCAAGGTCGAGAACAATTAAAATTTAATGGCAATTCATTCAGGTCGAAGCAGTAGAAAAACATTCAGAACTCTTAACAGAAAAAAATTAGAAATCAAACTAGGAGATTAAGGGCACATTATTAATTTATAGAAACAAGGCAAGTTTAATACAAGTACATAAACCATCCAAGGTGCAAGTTATTCATTTAGATCTCAAGGGGGTTGGTCATTTACACCATCTATTTATCAACAGAACCACGACAAGCTCGGTTGCAAGGGTGAGCTAAAATGGATAACTGACTCAAACAGAGTCAGCTAGGACAGCCAATTGGTATTGAGTAAGCCATAAGGAGAGATTCAGATATTTCTTAGTCACTGCAGAGTGTTGACTAGTAATTATCTGTGAATATAGATTAAAAATATGGTATCAGTAATAATTTAATGCATTAAAAATTGCACTTTGCAAATTAATAAATGTCTAGGTAATAAACATGAATAGAAAGGTTAAAGAATGAAGAATATTTAACTGGAAGCAGCTTCATCTGTAAAATTACATTTCATAATTTTTGGTAACCTGTTTGTCAAGCACTTCATCATTCTTATAAAATCTAACCGGGATAAGAATCCAACTTCACTAATTACTTAATTTTCATTGCAGCTTCATGATTCAACACATAAACTTGTCATTCCAAATTTACAAAGCTCAAAATTCGCACACAAGAAGCATTGAACCTTCAGTATAATGGCATCGAACAAGATACGTGAGTTCTAGATCCAAAAACAACTTTGATTTATAAGTTCTACTGTTACCTTGTAATATTAAGAAAAAAATAATCAAGGTTATGCATTAAACCTATCAAAAGTTAATTAAATTATGCAACAGAAAGAAATTTTGAGGTTTAAGGCAAAAAGATGAAAATTTTGAGATCTCGAATGCAATGGACAATGGACATGCATACAGAAGCATCAAGAGCAATTCCGTTTTCAAACTGTCAGCACAAAAATTAACATAAAGTTAACAGTGCACCACTGAGAGTCTATGGGCATAGCACACACCTCCCAAATACCTTGCTGCAAATTTCAAGCAGTTTGTCTTAAGATAGGAACACCTGTGCTGATCCGCCAGGGACAAAGTTGTTGCCACAGTTTCAACATCAATTTGTCCGCACAATTTTACTTCACATAGTAGCTTAAGCTTATACAGACCAAAACGACCGGAAGCAGCCACTAAATGCTGCAGGGTAATAGTAGATTCGGATGTTGATGTTAAGCAACCATATTCTTCTGCATTGGGGAGCTTGCCTGAATAGATGAACAAGAGAACATCCTACAAAACAGATGAGAAGCTACTCAAACCATCTAACACAACATTAAGTTGTGTTTTTGATGCCTACGAGCATCTCCAACGCTATAGAACCCTTAGGTAAATATCTATGTGGCACACCATAATTAGAATTATAGAGAATTTGTAAAACAAAGATGCACTCCAATGGAACATAGCCCTTAGGTAAAATTATAGTCAACCTTATAATATTGACTATATTTGTCGAACCTGTAATGACCTATTGACCTGTAGCAAACATCCACATCATCTCTTACCATATTGAGATAATAAATATTCTATTTATAACAACTTTAATAATGAAAACATACTATTTTCAAAATATAGCCAACTCCGTTGAAACACATCACCTTGCAGGTTCAGCAAATTTTACATAATCAGTATATTATATTATTTTAGGCAACCAATTTAACAAACATCGTTGAAGATGCTCTAACACAGCATTAAGTTGTGTTTTTCACCTGTAATACAACATTAAGTTGCGTTTTTCACCTGTAACACAACATTAAGTTGCGTTTTTGTTGTTAACACAACTTAATCTAGCGTTTTCTGTCTAGAACACAACTTCATCTAGCGTTTTCAACGTAAAAAAAATGAACATGTACTAACGCTACACGCCTTGGCGTTTTAGCGTGCCATTTAGTGTCATCTTTTCCAGTTGTGCCATTTAGGGTATTATTATTCAAAATTGTGCCATATATGACCAACACCCCTCTATTTGATTATTTAATATTATGAAAATCAAAGAACCAAAATCATAGAAAAATGAATAGAATATCAAATGGTCAGTGAGACAAATAGTCTTCCGACTCCTTTGTCTCTAAAACTAGGAAGTCGGAGCAAGTCCACTCCTTTGTCTCTATAAAACTAGGAAATAAGAGCAAGTTCAAGAACTTATTTATATAATGTACTCATCTCAAATATAAGTAAACTAATATAAATTGATGTTCTAACAATGTCCTACTAGCTACTTAAATCATTAAAAAATTTACCACATTATCTATTTATAAGTAACCACTAACTATTACCTATCTTATTTTTTCATGAATAAAATATTTACTTTCCTCTTTTTTTTTCCACTTCTTTCTCTCTCTTTTCTCTCACCTGTTTTCCCTCTCTTCTCAAAAATACTCCAAGTCTTTTACATTTTTTTGTGGAGTTAGTTCGCAATTTTACAGTTTAAAACATGAATTTCTCGTGCACTTCCCTTTGAATTACTACTAATTATGCTAAAAAATTGATAAAAAACAATTACGTTTCAGTAACAATCATAGTTTTTTTTCCCTCAGGATTAATATGATGCATTCAATAATACTATATTATGCGAATAACACTACTGTACAATGGAGTATCAACCAACAAAACTGAATCTGCAATTCTTTCCCAAAGGTATCAAGGCTGGTGTACAAACAATTTGCTTCTTGAACTCATCTGGAGAAATACCTTTTTCTTTTGTTACAGAGTAGATAACATTAAAACATCCAAAATAAATACATCACCAGAATCAATTTCTATAAGTGTTTAAAAAAAAAAAAGTTGCCCCTAATGCTGCTAGCTTTAATGGTTAAAACTTCTATTGTGTAATGGACGAACTTCTGTAAATACCCTGAGACTAACGGGGTCTTCATCTTTTAGTATATCTTCACAGTGAAGCATTTTCTATACCTCTTTTGACTGCATATGGAGCTGAAGAGAAGTCATACTATCGGAAGTCACAATCTAATCTAATATCCAGAAGTGCCAAGGCGTAATGTGTGGTTTTCTCCGAAGAATCCATCCAAAAATTTTGTTCACGTGGTTCCTGATTTACTTGTCGCGTACTTCTTTTGGGAGTAAATCAGCTCGTCTGAATCTTATGTTGAACTTCCATCCTGTAACCATATACAAAAGAAGCAGAGCATGTACAATTAATCCTCATATACATTGGCAATTATGGTCTCTTTCATACCTCAAAAATGTACGCGATGAAGTTCAGCTATGAGGAAAGACTTATAATCCTTAAGCTGTGTTTGTTTCACAAAGGTTAAGCTTAGGATAAGACTCTGTCGCTCTAATTTTTAACAAGGGACGAGAGAGTCCCAGAAGTAATCCTTGAAGTTATCCTATGGACTAATAGTCCCAAACGTAATCCTTGAAGTTATACTATGGACTAATATTATCATTTTTCATGTATCCTATGAACTAATAGTCCCAAAGGTGATCCTTGAAGTTCTCCTATGGACTAATATTTATCATTTTTCAGTTTATGGTACATTCCATGGAATGGAGGATTTAAGCTTTTTCTCAAATGAACTAACTGTTGATGGAAAAGTCCATGGTTTATACCGAATACTCCAGTGTACATCTGTAGTACGGATTTAGAAATAATAGCTCAAGGCTAATATAATAGCTCAAGGCTAATCCATTGAAACAAACATAGCCATTAATAGCATTATAATCTAGTGGAAATCCCTCTCCTCTCAGTAACAAGAGATCGAAGAACCTAGCCTCAGTGGAGCCACAGGTGCAAGTATTAAAATTTCTCAAATGACTAAAAAAAAATAGGTTTAGTATCATTTACGACACCTAAAAGTTTAAGGTAAGAGAAAAATTTACATAATCTTAGGTAGGAGTGTTGCAAACAGTAACAGATCGAGGAACCGAGCCTCACTGGAGTTGTGGGTGTCGGTATTTTAAATTTCTCACACGACCAAAAAAACATAGCCACAGATCTCATTTACAATGCCTATAGGCTATAAGTTTTGGGTAAGATAAAATTTTACATTATCTTAGGTAGGACTGCTGCAAAGATTTAAAACAAGAAAGAAAGGTATACTTTCTCCAGGAAAAAACTTACCGCTGTTTCTTGAGAAGAACTTTAATATCTCATCAATAATGATTACCTGCATGAGATTAAATAGAAGTGGACCATTCAAAATATAAACACTTACCATTATAAAGAAAAAAATTACTAAAAGATCGGGAAAAAGATTATCGAAATTGTCTAAAGGAGGCCTTGTCCTAGCTAGTAGGAGCCCAAATACTGATTCCAGTGTAAAAACAATTGAATATCCATGCACGATATGAGATCAATGGTGTAATCTTATTATAGGCTATATGCACTCGCTAAATCTTCTATATTTAATGACCTGAAACATTTCACTTGGCAAGCAGAGCAAATCCACTTAAAAGGAAGCCTCTGATTTTTGAGGAAGGGTTGGCAATATCTCAATAAGCATCGAAATGCTCATACCAAACATAGTGTCAGACCCACATAACTAATGAACCACCCCTTTTGAGGATCATGATCTCATTTGTATTGTATAAGAAAGATATGAGGGAGCATCTCCCTGCATTTTATTTGTCACCAATTGGATGGGAGAAAGACAAGCTATCAATACATGCTTATTTGTCATACCATTTTACTTCAACATAAATTCTGACAAGGAATGACAGTTCTCAAATAGCACATGAGAGGCAGAAAGTAACAAAAAGAATTCTCAGCTGGACACTACTTATAAAGTATTTCAAGAAAAGAGTACCATATTAAACAAAAAAACATATCCGAAAGGAAGCTGTAAATAAAAACAACTTACAGGAAATGAGAGATACAAAACAACAGTCCACTCAGCCCAAGTTAAGGGTGTTACCTGGAACAAAAAAATTGCACTCTCAAACACATGAACTTAAGGATTAAGAATGACGTATTAGTTAACAAAAAATATATTAGTTTATTTTTTTCCATTATTTGTAATGAATCAACAGTGAACTTACAGAGAAAAGAATAGATAGTGGTTCCACGTATAAAATTAGCATGTGCAGGAGCATAGTGAGAACGATTGAAGCAACAAGCCACAAGTTAGACCAAGGAGGGATAACACTGAAAACAGTACAAAAGGAGATGTTGTCAAACTTTTAAAAACCATCCCAGATTACTTTTCTCAAGTTCTCATTTATACTGTTTACAAATTATAAGAAATAGTAGGAAAAGTCTAATGTTATCAGTCATATCACAGAAAGCAGGCATACAAAAAGCATAACCCTATAAATCATTACATTAGATTATCACGTAAGTAGCATTTTCAATGTACTTGATGCGCCACAGAACATAGTTCAGATAAAACGGCTAAGCAATTTTATATAGTTACGCTATTGCCTACTAAATATTGGTCAGCATCTACAATGTTGGAGATAAACTATACCGAGTCCCACAATAATTGGCTGAACAATGGTTAGTTTTGCAAAAGAAATAGTTAAGTTTTCATCCTAATGTTTTTAGTTGATATCTTTGTTCGATACGAATAAATCGACAATTATATAACCTATATTGCATATCCCTAACAAAAAACTACAAATGCAATTATATTTTAATCTTAGAAGGTGTATCTACATAGCCAAGTAGCCAACTAAAATAAAATAAGTTAAATTAGTCTAACCAAATGAAAAATAAATAAATTGTGTAATAGTCAAATCAGCCATTTTTTAAGCAATGGAGGGTGTAAACTGTTTCAACTGTAAGTACGCTGAGAATCTAATGCAAATCCATATCATTTCTTCATGACATTATAACATATCCATATTTATCAGAACCACGGAAACTTTTAACAAAGCTTAAGGATATTAATTTTCCATACCAAAGTGATTGATTTTCACTTAGATTGTTTAATGCATTAAACATCTCAACAACAACTAACACCGTCATTGACACAGTTGACGGGTGCCGATCATCGAATATACTGCAAGGATACAAAGTCTCCCTAGTTGAACAACTGTCGAAATTTATCTGAAAAAGAAGTTGCAGCCAATCAGTATTCTAAACACAGACAAAAGACAAACGTTACACAACGGATATTGTCCATCGTTACTTAATTTGGAAAAAAAATGAAAACTGTATAACAGAAATAGCGTAAGAATAGCTTAGAAATATATTACTGAATACATGACTTCAGTCCGCTGATATAAGATCCTAACAAAATGCAGAACCACAACATTCCTACAAAAACTAATTTTAAATAACACTCACCAACTCACTATATGAAAGCTTTGGCCCACTATCTGAGTAAAGAAACCACCATATGAACCCCGCAACAGTAGCAAGTCCGACATAAGCTGAATAAGAAAAACAAAAGTGTAATCACAAAGCAAACATTAGGTATTAAACACTATATCTATACCATGAAATAATACAGAATATAAGTTTATACTTAAGACACATCCAGCTGCTAGTACTAGAATATTCCATCCATGTCAAATGTACCATGCTGATTAATTGACACCACACCAGCAGTTGGCTTGTAAAAAATATCATATATCATATGTTCCTACCTCCAATAACTAGATAGCGAAAAAAGAGCCACCCAGTGACAACTGCTTCATTGACCTGCAATTAGACGAGGAAAATAGATTAATAAAAAATCTGAAGAGGTGATTTCAGCCAACTGAATAACATTTAGTTGATTTATTTGTGCGCTACTGATTCCCAAGTAAGCAAGTACAGAAGCAAATTTACATGCCTCGAGTACTGAAACAACTCAGATATATTAAACCTCTCCATCCAAAATATATGAAATATATGTTAAATCCATCAAGAGAGTCAAACTTTGATATACAGGACTCTCTAGATCTGGATAGCAGAAATATAAGTTGTACAACCATTATTACAAGACTGCGGATAGTTCTAGATCAAGGAACAGGAAAACACTATATCCCCTGTCAAGGAATTTTGTTATGTAAAAGAACGTCAGCTAGGACCCCAAATGAAATTTTCAGATTATTGTCCAAATTCAAGACCACATTAATATATGTTTCCTGTGTGAGTTGGAAAACGTTTTCGTTCATCTCTCCAGCAGTGAAGTTGAGATTTCTTCTCAACGGAGGTAAATAAACATCCACAAAAATTAAAATTATTTTGATGTGTTTATACCATCATATATAATATAACAATCTTTATACAAATTTTGGATAATAACTTAATCGCAATACCTTGCGAGGTTTGACCTTCATCACATCCGAATCTTGCTTATTAAAACCAATGGCAGTGGCAGGCAATCCGTCAGTAACTAAATTTACCCATAAAAGCTGGACCTGGAATGATTTAAGTAATAAAACATAAAGAAGTTAACATCCTTTTAGAATTTCAAGTCCAGTAGCTTAATCCATAGCTTAAATTTCAAGTATCATATCATAAGCTAAATTCATTTTCATTGCTTATGCATATATGGAAATGAAACATTCACAAATGATCTAATCCTTAACATCAGATTCATGGAACATTAAGTAGGTACATGACTGTTTAGTGTTAAGTACTTTTAAGGCCGGTAGAGAAATACTTGTGGTGCTAGTATCTGATCCAAGGGCGAGTAGATTACGTGCTAAATTTCAAGTAATTTAATGAACAAAAAGTTATTCAAATTTAATAAGTGGAGCTTGGGTGAAACTGGAAACTTTTCCTGAGGAGACAGCCTCAAATAGAACATGGTTGGTTACTATGATTAAACAATCATTACTTCTTTCAACTTGACTGAATAAACAAACTGAAGTCCAAACAACCTTAAGAAATTATATAGTTATTATATGTAGGCAATGGGCATGTCGACACTCTTATAGCCATCATAAGTCAACAAATCAATGTCATCTGTTTGTCCCAGGTCAGGTTGGCAGTAGCATGTTATATGATATACATTGCCTAATCTTGGGCATAAGATTTGGATGCTAGAGAACCCAGCATAGAAATAATACTTAAACTATACCAGTTGATAGATTGACCAATTCAAACCTAATCAACAGAAGTTGACTCAAGGGCCAGATACGAGTTTGTAATCTCAAAAAGTAATATTATGACAATTAAAGTGCTGTGTTTACCATAAAACAGAACTTGACACTACAATTGTTGTATGGCATGTAAACAAATCACCCAAACTGTGACGGAAAAAATTGTGTAGTCTTGGTGAAGAAATGACTTTTTCTTACGACTCCCAGGGTACATACGACACCAAGTATCATATAATGTACAAACCAAGAAACTCACAGGCACAAGTGTATCAGGTATCCCAAGTACAGCTGCCACAAATATACAAACTACTTCGCCAATGTTTGAAGATATCATATATCTAATGAACTGCTTTGTGTTATTGTATATGGCCCTCCCCTCTGCAACAGCCTGCTTGCATAAACAGTCATTTTTAGATGAAATGAAACATGAAATGAAATAGATTCAAGATTCCCTTTAATAAGATACAGGACTTGTAGAGAAATGTACATGAGAAGCTTACCGCGACAATGGAAGCAAAATTATCATCAGCCAAAACCATATCTGAAGCACTCTGGAAATCAAAAGATACGGCTCAGAATTTGTAAAATATCAACATAGAAATATAGAAACAAATAACAAAGAGTACATTCACAAAACAATCTATTAACTAATGACTGGCTGCAATGACGATTTCATTGACAAGTCTGCTTTCTATGTACGTACCATGTAACGGTACTAAGAAAAATTTCCAAACCAGAATAACAGGTAATGCAATCGCATACAGCTCATCATTAAACACTACTAAAGCTTGCTTCACAGAAATCCTCAAATCCAAATTACACCGATATATACTCAGATATAAAGTTGGACTAGGAAATTTATACTGGACGTTCCGTAAGAGATAGTCTAATGTCTACTGAGTTCGAAGTATCTAAAGATAATACATATACATCAAAATAGACAAACGCTTCACATATCCTATACCTTCTCCACCCCAACCTAGAAACACACTAAATTAACAGAATAAAAACAGGAAAATCAAATATAAATAACTCTTATCATAATACGAATTACGCAAGGGAAAGACACTATGCATCAAGTATAGTGCTTACTGCTGAAGCAACCAGCTGAAGTTTAAAAAACGTATACAAAGTGCAGAGTGAAGAAAGTTACTTATAGTACTCCAAAATGACCAAAAAGAGGCACACAAGAGATACCTTGGCAACTGCTGTTCCAGATCCCATGGCAATCCCAATGTCTGCTTTTTTTAACGCAGGGGCATCGTTTACCCCATCACCAGTCATCGCGACCTGTATTATATTTATTAAATTAGTGTCTAGTTCCTGGCAAAGGATAAAATAATACAGAAAAGTATGTATAAATAGCACTAGGCATAGTTAGCACTGTGCATGATGGTTTTAGTGCCACACTTTGCAAACTGGTAGTGATGTGTTCAAGAAGCAGTTAGCAACAATGAAGTTTCTAAGAAAGAACTACAGAAGGCAGTATTAAGCAAAAGTCACATTCTTCACTTGGACAAAAAAGACATGTCATTTGTTTTTAACCAGGTTCCTTCAAAGGTTAAAGCACATGAGGTAAGATTGGCACACAGAGTCACAGACACATTTAGTGTGTGCGGGAATGCAAAACAGCATCTAGCATCGAAGATCAAAAGTCCTCTAATTTGCTGAATGAGGCTCCAAAATTTAGCCGAATCTTAAAACATAGTAGGAACTCAGTGATCATTGACTATACCCAACACTAAAGTCCTTCGACTATAATAATGATAATTTAAGAATTCAAAGAAACATTATAGATAGAATGTCATCTTCAACAAACAGCTAGAAGATACCCCAAAAAGACAGCATGTGCCAAAACAACATTCAGAGGATGTTAAAGTAAGAGGATCTTTTTGATCATCTCTCTGTGAGTGGCCAGATAGTTGTATCATCTGAACAGCAGAAACTAAAAGCAGAAGTAAAAAACCCAAGTTCTACTTTTTTTAGGCAAAACTGCAAACAAAGACTTTCACAATACTCACCACCTAAGTATGAGGAAAAGGGATAAAAGATCCTACAACATGCACGAGGTAAAATAATGGATAGGTGATGGATAAGAAAAAATGTAGGTTAAACTGTTTTAGACTTTTGCAGTTAATTTTTTTTTACCTTACCTCTGAATCACCTGCATGTTTCTATACTTATCACCTTATTCATTTTATGTGCATCCACAATTCAGAATCTTGTATCCTTTTTAACATTTGACATTACATTAGTGAGCATATTGTAAAAGGGTTAATTATCAAGTTGGTCACTAAAGTGGTCTTAAAGTATCAAGTTGGTCACTAAACTGAAAACGGTCTCAAGCAGGTCATTGAAGTCAGCTATGGGTACATTTTGTTATATAACTCACTCTTTTCTCGACGGAAAATACTAATATTAATGTTGATTTCTTCGATTTTATAGTTTGGAATGGATATGTTACCCTAACAAATAGATGTCACATCAAAAAAAATTTAATACATCATCATTTTTCGTCTAAAAAAGTGAATTATTTGATGGAATGTACCTGTAGCCGACTTTAATGACCTATTTGAGACCGTTTTCAGTTTGGTGACCAGCTTGATACTTTAGGCCCACTTTAGTGACCAACTAGATAATTAACCCTATTGTAAAATTATGATGCAGCACAATAATAATAAGAAAAGTATGATTTTAACAATCTTAGATGATTGAACCGTGGAGCATTCCCTTTCCGAGAAATTTTAACCATAAAAGGAAATAATTGACCACAACCAATATACAAATAAATTGTATGTCTAATAATCATCCAACAAAATAAACAGAAAAAGAAAAACCTGACAAACTAAATCCCTAACATTCGGGCCAAATAAAATAGAACACATCCTATGATCTAGGTCTAATAATAAAAAAGACAGCTGATCCCATCATATTTCTGTTTGCATTTCTGCACTGTTAAATAGAATTTAGTTTAGTCTTCTGTGTTGGTTTATGTTCAGTTTCAGATTAAGATTTGGACACTAAAAGGTCATAAATACGATAACCGTGATGGATATTATTTGGCTATCTGAAGAGAAGATTGAAATGATCTTCATACATTCACATCTCTCTACATGTTCACTTGGCACATGATGCCTTTGTGAATTTCTTGGATGTCGGTTGTATCCGGAAAACTTTTCCTAAAGTACCTAGAGTAAACTTTCTCTAGAATCCCAGGACTTTAGTCTTAGGTATAGCCAGACCAAAATAAGGTTATAGAGAACCAAAACACAAATGAATACAAGTGTACAATAATCATCCTTCTCTGCATTTGAATACTTGTGAGCTGTGACAGACTCAAGCAGAAAGTGTGCCAATGAAGCATAGAATAAGTTAGATTTCACTTAATATGGTTTGACTGAATATAAATCATTATCACAAAAATGAAAGTTTATACATACTGACCACTTCATTTTGGTGTTGTAATGCTTCAACCAGCATCCTCTTGTGGGCTGGTTCGACCCTGGAATTGGGTGAAAAAGTACATGTAAGCAATAATGCTTTGCAAGAGAACCATAAAAGGCCAGCAGGAACAGTTGGTGGCAAAACCAATTTCAACAAATGCTCACACACTTACATTCAGGTACATCAGTTGTCAAGCTAAGCTACTGATAGCTTGACCACTTGTACTTGGATAGTCAAATTTTGCACGAATAAACATTATCACGTCCTACTAGTAATTTAAGACTCCTCAACTGACTTCCACAAACAGCATCACATAAATTTACTTCTTTCAGATGAAAAGGATAAAAATTCAAACCTTGGATTACTAGACGGTTGGAAATAAATATAATTTATAAGTTTAAAATAGGGAATTAATAAATAAGCTCCTGTTTTTACTATTTAAGCTCCAACTTTAATTTTTAGACATTTTAATTACGTACTTACCCCTGATCCCTCAATGATGAAGTTCATTGATTTTGTTTTTATTGTGGATAATTGTGTCATTTACATTTCAATTGGAGCTTAAATATCAATTAATGGAGCTTATTTATCAATTCCCTTAAAATATCAACTTAAATCTTGCGAGTACTAAAGAATTGCCAACATGGTCAACCAATTCGGCCCTTCTTCCTCCACCTTTCTGGTTTGACGAAAATATGGGTCGGTGAGTGTAACTCTGCAGTCTGCACCATCTAGCTTAATCATGTTCTACACCTTTTAAAACCTCTCTCCTCACGAGCATTTTTTACAATATCGTACCACTTTATAACCAAATAAAAGTTAAAAGAGGACAAAAATGTAGGTATACCTTGTAAAAAGTGTCATGCGTTGCAATGCCATCGCCTTTTGCAAGGCTGGAAGTTCTTCAAACTCAGAAGCAGTATAAGACTGTCCTGCAAAATCTGCCAAGTGACTAAATGCCCCTATCTTCCGGCACAGTGCTTCAGCAGTGATCTACAGATATCATCGATCAGTAGAAAAGAAATTGCCAACATATATGCAGCAATCTCCGGTAATTGAAATTTATGAAAAAATCACCTATTGTTAATTACCTTATTATCCCCTGTGACAACTATAAGACGTATGCCAGCCGTCATGCACGAGAGTATTGCCTTGTTCACCTCCTCTCTTGGAGGATCGAGCATTCCGACCTATATATTTAGGACAAGAATATTAAGAGACCAACTTATACAGAGATGCTGAGATCCATGTAAATATACAGAAACCAACAATTTTCATCAAAATGCGAGTAAGACCACTAAAGCAAAAATAGTTAGCTGTAATTGTGTAAACAGATTTAGGTTATGTCAAAAATTTGCAAGAAATATATATGATATGTATATAACACTGACGAGGGAAAGCACTGTGAATCAAGACTGTTAGATTGATTGTGCAATGGTGATCAGGATTGCGATCAACAGGAGGAATGTGGCCTTCGGAACCCTGTGTACATTAGGATCTTAACATTCAGCCATCTATCATCTTTGTAGTTCCCTAATCTTATTTCAATTTGTTTTAGTTAATGATGTAATGTATTTGATGCTACATTTTCTTCTCAAAATCGTGCAATATAGAAAACCATCATTTCACGGCAAATTCTACTATCAACTAAAGTCTGGACGCAAGTAAGCTCTCTTTCATTTTTATTTTTTTGAGGAGCACTCAAAAAAAATTCAGATCCCTGTAGGATTCTACTAATAATCAACCTAAAACAGAACCTCGCACCTTAGGTAAATAATGGGTTTCATCTTAATCACACACTTATTATTTGCAACTCTTTTCATCATAAAATAAGCAGCAATGGCCTCCAAATTTATTAGTCAGGAACAACCTCAGAATGACAAAGCAATACACCTTAGAAGTTATTGGATGAATCATGATTTCTAGAAGACAGATGACACATAATTATGTCAAGGGAAGAAAGCATACCAACCCAATAAAGGTAAGGTCTTGCTCATCGTCAAAAGAAATAGCCTGTTGGCCTACTGGCATTCTTTTCAATGCTAACGCCAGACATCTTAAAGCTTCTTTTCCTGCAAAACTGAAATTTAAACAATACATACCTCAATGAAAGGTCCAATAATTACAACAAACTAATCAAGGTACATTGAAAAAGGCACTTGCATCTCATGCGAGAAAAAGATTATCCTGCTATTGGTCCAGGTTTTGAACTGTTCAACATTTTGACTATTATGTAGGAAAATAGTGTAAAAGGGTAAAATACCCATCTAGGCCAAAAATCAGCTGGAAAACACAATAAACCAGCAAATTTATAAGCTATTCATCAGTATATATTCAACTCTATTATAAATTATAATTAACTCTACTTCTAAATAATAAAACAAAACAAATACAACTTAATATTCTAATTCCATGCTCCAATCATGTTCTCTACAATCTGAACGTTTCTCTTTTATAATCTACTGTCAAAGATCTTTAATAGTCTCGAGAGGTAATTTGCTGTGAAGAACAAAGAAATAAACTTTATGGACGAAAAGAAAGAGTAACACATCTCATCAGTTTTTACATAGATCACACTCGAACACAGAAGAGATTTGGTAGATGCACCATGGCAGAGGTTCATAAACAAGCAAGAGACAAGATTTAACTTTAACACAGGATTATTAATATTATAAACGATCTAATGTCAACAATTTACATACTCTGTGCCATATGATTATTAATATTATAAAATTAATCTGGAACTTTTTGTACATTATTCATTCAAAACGTAACATAGACATTTTGTTTTCTGCCTAGTTTTTATCTTTCCTCTTATTACATTGCATTAGAAAATCGCAGCACAACAAATTGTATAACTAACTTGAAAACCGTAACAAAAAAAAAACTTAAGCCCCAGTTTCCAATCCTAAAAATACACCACCTCTCCACCATACACACCTGCAAGCAAATATATAGATAGATGTATGCATACATAGTTTATACTCTTAAGTGTACTGCATTATAAGTCATGTGTGTGTATTTCAATATTTAACATGCCTTGTGCGGAACTATGGATCTAAATACATCTATTCTGACCTCTGGAATCGTGATTCTAGCTCAGCTCTGATACTTGCAGTCAAAGGTATGGTGGAACTATTATCATTGCAGAGAATACTTGTGCACCTAGAAATTATACTCTCTGGTGCCCCCTTTGAGAACATAATTTCCATCTGCTTTCGACTACAAAGGACACTCATCATTTTACGATCACGGGAAAACTCCAAAACAGAAATCTGCAGGCATTGAATCAAAACAGGACTTAATATAATGACATCTAACAGGACAGTAGAAATATTTAAGCACAACTTGTATTTCAGTTTGGCCAATTTATAGGTTGGAGAATCAAATTTTAACAGCTGCAAATATATTTTTTTAAAGAGAAGGCAACTATGAAAAAGATTTGGCATTGCTTTCCCAGACCCAAAAAATATCTTTCCCAGCTTTTCTGGCCAAAAGTGTTGTTCTACTTTCATTAACATCCATACAAGCTAAGAAAGCTGATTTCCGCAAAAGCTGCTAACTATGCTATGAATTTAAAGAGAAAATGTGGCGCAAGGCCCATTCATCAAGACGCACAATGAAAATTATCTTATGGTTCATGCAAAACAATTAAATCAGATTAATGAATGGCACATTCGTAAAAATGTGTCTTTAGTTTGTCTTTATAACATGGAACCAGTTACTGCATGTTAGATGTTTCACTTGTTAATCATGATTTCTCGGGACATACAATAAAAAATATCTCAAGGTTCATACAAAATAATACAAATTAGATTACTAGATGGAACATTCATAAAAATGTGTATTTTAGTTTGTATTTATAACATGCAACCACTTACCACATCTTAAATGTTTGACTTGTTGATCAAGATAACTAGCTGGTAACCCGTGTGAAGCACAGATCTAAATGAATTATCTAGTAAAATATTTGATCATATAAATATGATTATTATCCAAATTTAATATTAAAATTAAATACGGATAATATGTATACTTGTAACTGTAAAAAAATTTCAAAAGGTAAATAGTTTTAAGTGAACATAAATTTTTGTCAACATTTTGATATCAGTTTATCTTATACTATTATAACCGAGAATGGATAACTTGTAGTTGTCGGTAGTACGTAAATGGTATCAAGTCTAACAAATAATTTAGCTCTATATAAAGATTAAATTGTAGAGTTTAAAATTTGGCTCGGATTACATATGAGATAAATCATACTCGTACATTCACACAATTAGTTATTAATACAAAATTATTTAACAATAATATAATGATAGAAAAAGTTCTATTTTATTAATATCACTATACTACTATGATTGAATATGGGGTAATTTTTTATTGATATATTTCTAATTGGCTGGAATTAAGTATTGTAGGCCAAATGTAATATTACATCTAGGCCTAATGGCCTATGTTAAAATTCGATTTTCAGACTCCAAAATATTAAGTATAGAGGTGATAACCAAATTACGTAAGGGGTTTCGGTTATCAATAAAGAGTAAGTACATAGATGATGATGATTATTATTATTATTATTTAATAATATAGGATTTTTAGAGGACTTGTAGTAGGAGAGGTAGTAGTTGTACTAATATATGGTGTTCTTAAAGGATTTGTAGAAGATGTAATAGTTGTATTAATATTAAAAATATAAATAAAAAATGATAACAAAACTTTGGTACTAGGGTACTCGTACTGTTCCACTGAAAGGGGGTATTGCTTAGTAATAAAGAGTATGTCCAACGAGCCCACAAATCATATCTAGGCTGTCACGCTAGATATCATAAATAACTATAGATACACGCATATACACGTTTGATGTGCATGTGTTACGATATCAATGTCGTATGGACCATTAAGTAGAACTGAATGTCCAAAAGATTTTAGTCCTTATTCCTTTTAAGCCTACTGCCTACCTATTCTATACATACTGAGAAGTGGAGAACCTTCTAGCCCTCGAACCATCTTTAAAAAATGCTACAAAAGCTTTAGCAGACACCTATTTGTCAAAACACACTAAGCAGTAAGCACCTTAAAAAGAATGAGATAGAGCCTAAGCAAGGATGAATTAGACCTAAGCAGGACTACGGTAGTGACTGTGTGAATGCAGATATGATAAACAACTAACATGGACTGGCACATGCCAGAAAATTATAAAGATGGAAGACATGATGACTGATGTTAAATTTAAAGTGAAAGTAAAAAAATTATGACACATATTTACAAACCTTTTTAAATTCATTCTCCCAATAACGATTACAGTAAGATGCTCTTTCATGTTTGCTCAGCATATTTAGTGCAGATGGCATAGAATCAAAACCAGGAAGACCAACCTGTAACAAAGATAAAACAAGTATGCACCATGCCTATTCAACCAAATGGCTATTATTATGATGAATGAGAAGAAAACAGAATGAAAGTAGGTGTATAGAAGGTCTAGATCAGGACAGGGCATCAATATTTACCTTTTCTGCCAATATACGCAGTGCTACTTCAGTTGACTCACCAATCTTTTCGTACATCTTTTTATCAGGATTGTATTGTATAGCAGATTCATTGCAAAGAGCTGAACACATTGCTATGTGAAGAAGACAAGGGAGCTGTGCTGGAAATTCAAGCTGTAAATTCACAAAAACAGAAATTAGTATATGCCAATAACCCAAGTGCTTATAGCATTCTAGCTACCAGACTAATTGGCTTAAAAATACCACTGCATAATTGCTTAATTGTAAGCAATACAATCTGACAGCTGATAGCTAAGACTTATCACCACCTAGAGGTAGTCACATAGATACCATTCACCTGACATTAAAACCCTTGAAATTTATTTCCAGAGGCAGGGTTATTTCATTCCTTTATTTGTAGCACGTAACTTCCTGATCTCACAGTTCAAGGTCTAAAATGATGTCTTTCTTAGTTATTACTCCCTCCGTCCCAGTGAATTGTATACACTGGGATTGGGCACGTAGACTAAGAAAAGATATAAAAAATGAGTAAAATTAGATGAAAAGTGAGTAAAGTGGTGGGACCTATCAATATTTAATAATAGATTTGAGATAGTGGAGGAAGTAGTGGGTGTAATAGTGATTTATATTGTTATAGAATAGAGATAGTGGAGAAAGTAGTGGGTGTAATAGTGTTTTATATTATTAAAAGTTACTATTTTTGGAATGTATAGAAATGAATGGGACATCCCAAAATGGAAAGTGTATAGAAATGAATGGGACGGAGGGAGTACTATTTTTTTTTTTTACTATTTTAGAACCAGGTGCCCTTAGATTTATCCAAGGAAATGACAAGAAGAAGATTATATTTTACAGAACCATGGGAGGACAACGACAACATAAAAAGATTAATTTCTAGATGTAAAATCAAAAAGAAACTAAAACTCTAAAACCAATTGAACTTGAGGAAGTATACAATTACTAGGTCAACTCATTGTCATTGCCAACTGATTCAGGGTCAGAGAAACCGAACTCATTATATGCTAAAAAAATCGCTTTGTTTATAATAAACAGTTGAAGTCTTTGTGACATAATAGCAGTTTCATGCATGAGATTATCACAAAATCTAAGCAGCAGGGTGAAGATAAATCTAACCTGCAATTTTGAGCTATCAAAGATAAAGCCTTCTGGTGCATAAGTGGTCCCACTGACATTGTACTCGGCAGCTAGAGGGCCACGATTTATAGAATGAAGCACACATATCTGCAAAAGCATGCACATTATTTATTCATCTAGAGAGTTCTAATAACAAGCATATAACCCGTGCAAGCATAGGTATTTTAATTATATGTATATTATATGTTAATTTAGTTATTAAAAATTATATATTTTTTAGTTGAAATAAATTTATAAAATAAAAATGAGTTTCAGTTATATAGGCTTTTATAATAATATATAATGTCCTTTAAGTTTAGAGATGTGTTTAAACTTAGAATAGTTACATCTGTTTTATTCAAAATAGAATGATTAGAAAAACTATTTCAGACTTTTAAGGATGTGTTTTATTCAGAAAAACTCTTTTTAAAATATTAGGTATTCTAAAATATTAGGTCTTCTAAAATATTTAGGTCCTCTAAAATATTTAGGTCCATGGACTAAAAGTACCGACCGACTACCAAATTTTTATTGATTCAGCTTTAATAATAAAGTATAGATAGCAAGGGTAAGAAACAATTGAAGTGATTTCTTATGCAAGTATACATAACTACTGCACTTGCTACTTACTAGGAACGAGTTGCAGGTAAAAAAGATGTACTACTTAAAAAGGATCACCAAGATCCAAATGCAAAATTTATATACTCGTATAAAAACTGGCCTTTTGTGTGTGTGTGTGATAACACTTAAGGATCAGAATTGGGCATTTTCTTGGCAAAGTCCAGTCGAATGATTAGTCAAGTCTGGACACAATAGACATTATACATCACATATAATACAAAGCGATAAATAAACATAGATAATAGGAAAATTTGTTCTATTTAGTACTTTGAATGGACACTTAAAATTTTGGTAGTTAATTGTTTAGCCAAAGTCTAGACACTAATAAATATTGTACCTCATGACAAAGAATGTGAATAGTAAGATCACCTTTGAAACAGACATCATGTTTGTCGTCAAAGTACCAGTTTTGTCAGTGCAAATTACTGTTGTGCAGCCTAACGTCTCTACAGAGGGCAAAGACCTCACTATAGCGTTCAAGCGAGCCATTCTTTTTGTTCCCAGAGCCAAGCACCTATGGTCGCGAGAAACATAAAAAACAAATATTGCAATAATGTTGACACATAAAGTCAAGCTATTCAAGTATTAAAACAATCCAAAAATATTATTAGTTCAAATAAAGCATATTACTCAAATTACAAAAAATAAGCATCCCCTTTTATACATTCTAGCATACGAGCATCATCTTGTTCAAGATTACTCATTAAACATGAGTAATCATTCATTCTACACATATACTGTATACCAACATCCAAATCCATAATGATAAAATCAGGTTATCAGGCGAATTCTAAATCATAATGGTCATGTAACACGTATGCTAACATAATGGGCCCTTGGCACCAACAAAATCTAGCAACCTCATGCGACACTTATAACAAAAAAAAATCCCCTCGCTTCATTTGCTTACTGCACTCTAACCATGAAAACCTAAGCAGCTTCTGTTCAAGTCATCTCTCCACAGACGAGTTCCAAACTGGACCTACATTTACAATCCCAAGTGCATACAGGTGACTGCCGTTGGGAGGCCAAGAGAGATGACGCACCTCTTATAATTACAATATTTGCTTAGTATAATTTTTTTTCTTTAATCCATTCATTTTCCCTTGCTAGACACCAAAATAATTTTTTCAGCTTTATAACCACAATACATAACTCCCACTCACGTTGTAACAACAGCAGGAAGCCCCTCAGGAATGGCAGCAACCGCAAGAGCAACTGCAATCTAGTCAACAAATATATATGTCAGAGACAAAAAGAAGCTATCAGGGCAAAGGAATCAACAACCAGCAGGAAAAAAGAACTTTAGAGTTGAACCCAAGGGAATAACAAAAAGAACTAAAGGCACTAATATTTTAATGTGCATAAGATACAAAATGGACTGCATAAGAGATAGAATCTTGGACCTTGGATTCAGACAATCATACAGCACACATTGAATCCAAAATTATTGACACCTCTTATCTCTGACTAGTTATATTTTTTCAGGAAACAGAAGTAACATGCAATGAAGGTCACATGAGATGAGTCGAGTCGTTTAGAAGAAGTGTTATACAAAGTAAGTCGGAGTTAAATTAGCTTTATATTTAATCTCCATACACACACCATACAAATAACTGGAAATTTTGAGATGTGTTCATTGTACAAATAAATATATACAGAGGAAATAAGCATTAATCATTAATCATTTTCCAAATACATGAAAGATCACCTTAAAGTAATGTATTGCGCCTTGCAAGATGCCTCCATGAGCAGGATCTCGAAAATGACCAATGTTCACAATCCACACCAATATACAAATACCTGCAATAACCTAAGAAGGAAAATGACCATTAAGAAATGCAAGGGATTCACCACATATAAGATTTTTAAGTGTAGGTTACAGTAAGGACGTGGGGTTAGTGACTAACGCATAACTTCTGTACTAATTAAAATCAGAAAGGAAATCTTCACAATGGTTTCCCTAAATGCCTCTTCATAAGAATTCTCTATATGTGAATTCAATAGCTTCTATTTAGATCTAGATACTACTATACTAGAATACAGGCCCTGTTTCAGCTTCGTAAATTAATACCTCTTTCTTTGGAGTATGTTTCCTCCTATTATGCAAAATATAGCTTCTCTACAAAAACTTTTTATTCCATTTTATTTCACCAAGAAAATTAATAAAAAAAAAATAACACAAAGATTCAAGAAAGAAACAATTAAGGATAAAAGAACATTTAAATAGTAGTAATATTACCTTTGCCAAAAATGTTCCAAATTCATCCAGTTTCCTTTTCAGAGGTGTCACTTCCTGCATCAAAATTTGTAACAATTATAATAAAATTTAGATAAATATACCCCCCCCCCCCCCAATGTATTCATGATTCTTACATCTTCAGTTTTAAGCATAGAATCACGTATGCTTCCCATTGCGGTGCTAGTGCCAATTCCAACTACAACAGCCCTTGCCCGTCCTGCAACCACAACCGTTCCCTGGCATCCACATTAAACTTGTTAATGAGCAACACAATACAATATCAATCAAGAAGAACATAAAATTTCATGCAAAAATACAGAAGCATGCTGCTGCAAGAGCAAAATTCTCCATCTAGGTTTTTTTTATGCCAAGAATAGAAAACGTCCCATCAAGTATTATCATGTAAGAAGTCCATTTATTTTAAAAACCCGTGAACATGTCAGGTTCACATTTTTAACACATTATAGGCAAACTATGAGCACAAACCAATTTATATAGTACTCATTATAAGAAAACTGAATCCAGATTTCATATAAAAGATTAGCAATTTAGCATTTTATTTATGCATATAAATATGCAAAACGGAAAGAAATTGCTTTATATAACTTCTATAAGAAAAACGATGAGATTTTAAAATGAATTTTGTTGGAAGGAACTAAAATATACTTCTAAAATCATCGAAATGGATATGTTATACTGAGAAGTTTGAACCATGAGCTAACACTTGAGAGCTGATTTCACCTATTTGCAGAAGGGTCCAAATTCATGGAGCCAGTATGTCTAAACTCCTACAAAGCAGGGGTGCGGTACCCCCCTGGCGTACTACGCACCGAATACGTATGGGGTGCGGGGGTGCGGGGGTGCGCGGGGGTGCGTCGGGACACGTACGGGGTGCGCCACGCGGCGTGTCCGCGTATTTCAGAGATGAGATTCGTGGGGGTGCGGGAAGGGGGGTGCGGGAAGGGCAGAGACCGTAATTGTTTTTGTTGACTTTTAATTAAAACAAAAAGAGACTTACCCCTCTTTTCAATTAAACCTTGCTGCCCTAATTTGAAGAGATACGAGTCATACGACTGAGGCGACGGCGTTGCTGCTCCGTTCACTGCTGCTCCGTTCACCGTCATAACTCCGGCAGCGGCGGCGTTTCTTTTGGTAATTCCTTGTCTCCATCTTTAATTCCTTTCCTTGTTCAGTTGTTCTTGTCTTCGATTTGTCGTATGACTGTGTGACTATCTGTATGTATATGTTGTATGTATATGTGTGTAAGTTGTAACTGTGTATGTGTGTAAACTGTAACAGGACTGTGTATGTAATAGTCTAATAGACCATCGGGCAGTGTGGGCAGTGGGCAGTGGGCACCGACTGTTTCCTACTTTCCTTAATTAAGTTTCTTAATTTGTAAATATTAATATTTACTTTTCCTGTAAATTTTCATTCTGTTTGTAATAATTGATTATTCTGTTTGTATCATAATTATTAATTCCGTTTTTACTTTGTAGTTTTTACAAATTTCAGTTTCATATTAATATTTCTGTTTGTAGCTTCAGTTTTTACTTTTTAGTAAGGCAGTGAGTGAATTAAAATGAAGTGTTAATGGTTTTAAAAACAATTAAAAACAGTAGCTTCAGTTTTAAATTTTTTTACATACTGACCAGTGACCATACTGACTAGTGAGGCAGTGACCATTTTATTTTTTTTCAATTCTTTTCAGATATGGAATCCACCTCATCTACAAATACGGATACAAGTACAGGAGCTACTCCTCTAAGTGAACTACCGGGAGATGTTGATACTTTATGGAAGCATGTTACAAAAATTGCAAAATCAAAAGAAAGAGGCGGAAATACAAAAATTAGATGTAATTATTGTAACAATGAATTCACGGGATCATATTCAAGGGCGAAAGCGCATTTATTGAAGATTAAAGGGGTTGGAGTTGCGGTTTGTACAAAAGTCACTCCCGAACTTTTAAGGGAATTTCAAAGGGAGGTGGCGGAGGCCGGAGGCCGAAGAGAGGAGGAAACCAATAGATATCCCACTACCTCCTTCGGGTCAAACTCAATCTTGTAGTAGTGCTTGGGGAGGAATTGAAAAGAGGCTACCTCAAGGATCAAAAAAGAGAGTGGCGGATCCAAACAATCCAATCAACAAAGCATATAAAATGGAGATGAGAGCACAATTGGATGGTGAGATTGCAAGAGCTTTTTTTTCTGGGGGTTTGCCTTTTCACTATGCTAGAAATCCTTATCACATCAACTCATATACAATGGCTTCCGAGTTCAACCTTGTTGGCTATAAACCTCCCACTTATAACACTTTGCGCACTTCTTTGTTGCAAAAGGAGAGAGCAAATGTTTAAAGATTGTTGGATCCTATCAAGACAACATGGAAGGAGAAAGGCGTGACTATAGTTTTCGATGGGTGGAGTGATAGTCAAAGAAGGCCTTTGATTAATTTTATGGCAGTCACTGAGCTTGGTCCCATATTCGTAAAGGCAGTTAATTGTGAAGGCAATGTTAAAGATAAGTTTTTCATGGCAAACTTAATCAAGGAGGTGATCACTGAAGTGGGACCACAGAATGTGGTTCAAGTTATTACTGATAATGCTCCTGTTTGCAAGGCGGCAGGTACTATAAATTATTACTATATGCTATGTCTTTTCAAATTTATCTTGCTAGTATTTGATTTTATTTATTTCTTATTAGGTATGATCGTTGAGGCTCAGTATCCTCACATCTTCTGGACTCCATGTGTAGTGCACACTCTTAATTTGGCACTTAAAATATGTGATCCCAGTCATATTGAGTCTAACAAGGAGGCCTTCATTCAGTGCCATTGGATTACAGAAGTGGGTGAGAGAGCATTGATGGTTAAGAATTTTATTCTTAACCACAACATGGTGTTAACAATGTTCAACACTATTGCTCCCTTGAAGCTTCTTGGAGTTGCTGAAACAAGATTTGCATCAATCATCATCATGCTCAAGAGAATTAAACTTCTCAAACGTGCTCTAGAAAGATCGGTACTTAGTGAGGAGTGGAGCACCTACCGTGAGTATGATCAAGCCAAAGCCGCCCTCATTAGGGGTGCAATTCTTGATGAATTTTGGTGGGATCAGGTTGATTACATTCTTGAGTTTACTGCTCCTATATATGATATGCTTCGCTTTGCAGATACGGATAAGCCTTCACTTCACTTGATATATGATATGTGGGATGACATGATTGAGAAAGTGAAGACTATCATATATAGGCATGAAAGGAAAGAGCTTACCGAGGGATCTATGTTTTATGATGTAGTTTATGCCATTCTTATTGATAGATGGACTAAGAGTTCTTCACCACTTCATTGCTTAGCTCATTCACTCAACCCAAGGTAACACTTTAAGAGTTTTTCACTAATTTATTATTTGAACTTGATGTTTGCCTTTACTAATTTATTATTCCATTTACTAGGTATTATAGTCAGACATGGATTAATGGAGCTCCAGGTCGCCAACCTCCTCATCTAGATATCGAGCTAGCTGAAGAACGAAACAAGTGCATCAAAAGATATTTTCAAGATGGGGTGGCAAGAAAAGCAGTGAATTTGGAGTTAGCTCGATTTTCAGGAATGATGGATGTCTTTGGTAGTGCTGACTCGATAGAAGATAGAGGCACTGAGGATCCTAAGGTTTGGTGGATTATTCACGGAGCTTCGGCTCCAAATCTTAAAAAAATAGCTTTGAAGCTATTAGGACAGCCATGCTCTTCTTCTTGTTGTGAAAGAAATTGGAGTACTTATTCTTTTATCCACTCGGTTAAAAGGAATAAGATTCTACCCTCTCGGGCGGAAGACTTGGTGTATGTCCACACTAATCTTCGACTCCTTTCTAGAAAGAGTGACTTGTACAAGACAGGAGAGACAAAGTTGTGGGATATTGGAGGTGATCGCTTTGATCCACTTGATGGTGCCGAAGAACTTGAGATAGCTAGTCTTTCTCTTGATGAGCTGGATTTGGAATCCATCATCTTTGAAGATGATTGAATTAGTTTAATTATTATGTTTTATGTTATATGTTTAATTAAAATGCAACTCTTGGATTATATATATATATATAATATTTTAAATATTTTACTATTTGCCGTATCCCCCCGCACCCGAATCCCCATATTTTTGAATTTGCCGAATTTCCGTATCCCCGTACCGCGCACCCGCATCCCCGCACCCGCACCCATGCTTCCTAGCTAAACTCTTAATAAAGTGCATCACTGCATCCTATATTCCTATCAAAACACATCAGCAAATTCCAAAAATTCTTCATATATTTTTATATAATCATAAAGATCAATCTCCCCAACAATATTATCAATTTCACCCAATTGCTGAGTTCCAGACTTAGAAGGCTAACGGTAGTTGGAGCAGTACCAGGGTCCAAGGACTAAGACTACAGTTGCCTAGTTGGTGCTTCAATCTACAGGCATATACATGTAGTCTATCTAGACTGACCCTTTTATAATTCTAGTAATCCTATAAATACTGTAACCCTCTGAAAAACAACCATTGAATGGTACATATTCAAACGTTACAAATTCATGTCAAACATTATGATGGTGACATCATCCAATCTCAGAGTCAGTGCAGCTTGTGACACCAAAGGATAATAAAAGATTAATAACATCGCAAAAAAATTACAAATATTGATCAGCTACAGGCTACAGCATATGACATTAGCATTTTACCGAGAATAGGGTGTTTGTCTTGTCTTGGTATACCGCGTTGCTTGCCAATGTGCGGTCAAGCTCTTTTTCCACAGAACAGCTCTCACCTGTCATTAGAGTAAGAAGTAGGACATATTAGCACATACAAATCAAGGTAGTACGGTGCACAACACTTACAAACCAATATAGCACAGCAGAAGGGTAAAACATAGCAGACCTTTCTATTTATACAATTGACATAGTACATAGTTTGTTAGAAAGGATTATAGCAGTAAAAACTGTGTGCTTAAGAGTTAATGTTCAAATCTGTATCCCATTGAAGGTCAAATAAACTAGAACTGAAGTCTAGAAAATGGAGCCAGTTTTAAAAGTTAAAACTAGCAGCAGGCCAAAATTTATCTGTTCCAGAGTCAGTCATCCAAAAATTAGGATATGTAAGCTCATCCCATGCTTACAGCTTACACCCATATGAGCTTTACACGAAGTTGAAAATTTACTATATTTGTGCCGGTAGTTTTGCCCTATATTATTGTCTCTTACTCAAAGTCCTACGTAAATATAAATCTATGCTTGCTTTGCTATTCCCCTGTATTAAAATTGTGTGAAATTATTAGCATAACCCCACTAATTTATAGGCCTGATCTTAATTATCAGGTACCTAGACTTCCTGAACTTGGTCACTGCCAAATATATTTGATCTCATTATTCTTCCTGAGGATCCAGAACTAAAACAAGTGACATGGAGTTTCCAAGAATATCCACACAAGTAAAGTGTGCATAAAATTTTGGACAGCAATATAGAATGTACTCATAATGCATCATTGATTCGTAGCACAAACTGGTATATCCTAAAATATTTAGATTCCTCCTGTGAACTTTCTGACTCTCAAATGCCCTTGAATTCTTGTGCACAACTTTATCTTCCAAGAGCCAAGTACTTTAGATACAATTACAGATCAAGGCAATTCTTTAAAAGTTCTGTTAAACTTCTCTTCTTTTATCTGAAAGTTAAGTTAACTTGCTAGAAGTATTTACAAATGTAGGAATGTAAATATTCCATCATTGTTTTAGGATTATGTTTAAAATATTTAAGAAACGAGATTTGAATTGACAAGCCTCAAAATACGAAAGTTAAAATTTGTAAAGTCAGTTTTTGAGGAATTCAAGAGCTGTTTGAGACTTTGAGGTGTACAAAGACATCGACCCAAAACCATAACAATTGAGATAAACTAAGAAACTACGAAATATTTTTTAGCCACCTGCAGCCAGATCATGCAGCTCCCTAACAAAATTGTAACTTTCAGTAGCCATTTGCTAGAATGGGAGACCAAACTGCCAGCATATTGTTAGTGAACTACCTAAAATATATATATAAATCAAGAGAAATTACCTGTAAGGATTGCTTGATCCACACGTAAATGATCACTTAGCATCTCAACCATTCTCATATCTGCTGGAATTTGGCATCCCACTATACACTCCAAAAAGAAACAGAAACATTTATTTAATCATCAGAACTTGGAAACCAGATAATAAAGAATCTTCAAAATCCACAAGGCTAAAGCTCAAATTAATTCCAACTTACCACTAACTTCCACAATATCCCCTGGTACAAGATCGGTGGCGGGTAATATCGAGAAGCAACCTAATTGATTAATTAGCATGACAAAGAATATATAGGTAAAATCAGAAAACTTCCGAACTTCAATTTTGAAGTAATAAAAAAATTGGAGAAACTTGCCCCAAGCAAGTGACAGTTTTAGGATGTCATGTTGTGTATTGTATCAAAACAAGGAAGACAGTGCACAAAAACATATTAAAAGATAACCTTGCAATACAGTGGGTTCACAGCCTAAAAATTGTTAGAACACTGAATGTAATAGAATCTAGAACATAATGTGAAGCCCTAATATGTTTCCACCAAATATAAGATTTTGAACACAGAAAGTATTGAACTTCCTCTAAACAAAGATGAACTAACTGAAGTATATATGGATGGCTGAATGCACATATATCCCGCCTTTGGTTCAAAAGTCTATCATGCCCCTTTCCTTTGTGTATAACCTATCACACTCCTATACACTACGATTTCATAACATTTCCTCAAGCCAATGTTCGAGTACCAGGCGCCACGGAGCTAACAGGTGTTCAGCCCATGGCTTCCAGGGGTGTTCATGTTCGGCATACACCAGCTCTGACCACAATGCTGCTAATAACCAACGAATGTCAAGTGCTTTTCCATTTTATGAAGAACCAAGATAATGAATTTCGAACTACCAACGATTAAAGAAAATAATCTAGATGTTATGAATGTATAACGTATGGGGGTGCATAGGTGCTCCACAAAGACAAGGGGCTTGCGAGAATTTTAAGAAAAAAGTCGAGGGACGGATATCTGCACTCAGGCATCCATAAACATACTTATTTCAGCATCCTCCAGCATTATGCTCATGATGGCTTATACAGTGATAAACAACACAATTTGAGCATAGAAATATAGAGCTATAAGCTTTTATGTTCACCAACTTTATAATAGAAAGTCTGCTTACCATTCCGTAGAACAGTTGCAACATCAGCTTGGTAGGCGCGTAATTCCTACAATGGAAGGGAAAATTAGTAAATTGATGATGGTGCAAACTGAGTACATAGAAATATCATAGAGTTTCAGGAAACTTGAAAAAACGGCTTGTATCATGAAAAACTAAGAAGTACGTGAAGACGGAAATAAAGCAGCCCCTTTGCAATATAGTGATAGAGAGGAATTGGAAGAGTACCCTTCGTCGAATAGTTGGACATGAATATATAGAGTTAACATACTGTTAACAGTTGAGAGAAAGTAACAAAAGTATTAAGACAGCTTTGCATAGGATGATAATAATAAATATTTGGTAGACTAACATCCATCAAGCAATCCTCTTTAAGACAGGGAAATAGCCTAATATTTAAAAAATTATAACACTAAAGAAAACTCCTCCATAAAATTCGTTTCACAGGTGAAACACAAGCAAGAAGAGTCTTACTTGTGAAATATTGACTGCTCTGAATTTGTTATATAACAGAGTATCAAAAGCGAGCCAATGTACATATATCGATTATATACAAGCTTTACATATAAACAGACCTCTAGTGCCTTTTCAGCATTTGTTTCCGTGATAACTCCAACAGCTGCATTTGCGGCTAATATCATAAGGATGACCTGCCATGTAAATTAATTTAGTACAAGGGTAAACGGCATGCAAAAGAATAACATTAGAGGACCTGCTTAAAAAGAATTTATGATACTACAATTTTACTTTACAAATATACTAGAGTTTACATAGGAACTATACTTTCTTCCCTTGATTCCTACCAGAAAATATAACTAACTAATACTAGCTTATAGCTTTTTTATGTTTTGTAATTTCAATAATTTTAAATAATTTATATTTTTCTATTTTTTCAATAAATTTAAAATAGCATATTATAACAGTATTTGATTGATGGAATTTTACATTAATTATATTTCTAAAATTAATTTTGTAAATGTTAATTTTAATATGTTGTTGGTGATAACCGAACCTTAGACCTTTGTGACAATTTTTACTATTGTATCTAACGGTTCACATCAATTCAAGTTAAAGATCTAACGGTTGTGAATTGTGATTAAAGAATATCCAAAAATGAAGGTCTTAACAGAAAAGGAAGGTGTAGACCAAACTCCAAATTATACTATGTTTTGCTTATTAGTTGTGATTAAAGAATATCCAAAAAGACAGGTGTGAACAAAAAAAGGTGTTAACCAAACTAAAAATTATACTATGTTTTGCTCATTGTAGTTTAGTATAGATGCGTTGGTTCCCACATTAGCCTCCTAATGACACTAACTATTTAGGACGACAAACAAAATGTGCAGGCAGTGGCAGGTTAGATCAAAGCTAAACCCATCTTAAATGCACCAATTCAAACTAGTAGATACATATCATGTTTTCTGAGGGATCAATCACAAAAATGAAGATGTCAAAGATCCACTTGACAACCCATGTATGAGTGAGATCTTGTTAGATGAACAACTATCCCTAAACTCAAAGGCTAAAGCTAAGTTTAATATAGAGCAGGGGATTCTTCGACTTTCTTCATCAAAGGTGCATAAGTAGTATGGTGTGCATGCAATTGACTTCACCTCCTTTTGGCACTTTATTTGGACTTATTACTTATTTTTATAACGTTTTTGTGCTGGAAACTACTTCATATCACAAGGTTAAGCTTTAATTTTACAAATTCAATTAGTAGTCTTGTTCAAAAACTAAATAAATTATTATGTCGCTCCCACACAGCAAGAAAAAGGGAACACACACACCTCACATTTGTACTACTAGTTTTTTTATTGCATATACAACATGGTAATAATTCTTTTATAGTAAAATATGTATAGGTAAAGAAACTAGAGAAAGTCTACCCACAGAGCAAATGTATTATTTACTGTTAAATACGTGATTCTAAAAAGGAGGTAACGTAAATCAATTTAACAGATCAGAAATTCATATCTTACAGAGGGCTCTAGGAATGCTGTTAAGCCCCTCTCTCCATTAATCAGTGCCAAGAAGAAAGAAACAATAGCTGCTGCTATCAATATTTTGACCAGCAAGTCATCAAACTGCTTCAGCACCAGTTTCCAGAAAGGAGTGCCTGAGATTAGAAAATGTCATAGTTTAAAACAATGATTTCATTTCAGTATCATATCAATAATAAGAATGCACTAATGAACGAGTTAATAGTTGAGTTGTCAAAGTTGTAAACCAAAAAAAAGAGTGAGTGTGCGTGAGGGTGGGAGAGGGAGTGGGAGAGAGAGAGAGGGAGTGGGAGAGAGAGAGAGAGAGAGAGTGGGAGAGAGAGAGAGAGAGAGAGAGAGAGAGAGAGAGAGAGAGAGAGAGAGAGAGAGAGAGAGAGAGAGAGAGAGAGAGAGAGAGAGAGAGAGAGAGAGAGAGAGAGTCTATATTATACTTACTTCCCTCTTGAGGCAACACTGCAACCATATGTGAACCATGCAAGAAAAAACGATGTAGATTAGGCAGATGAAACACAAAGCTTATGAGTATTACAAACAAAAACCAGAACAGGTTGATTTTTTCAGAGTAGCATCGGTGATATATAAAGTCACATATTATTCCAAAATGACACAGAGAATGAAGTGGACAAAAGACTAATAAAAAAAAATTAAGCATCGCAGGTTTAAAAAGCTTCTTCGGCATCTCTTTCCCACCTCCACTTTTCTGCTCTTATCCAATTATATATTTCCCCTCCATTCTGTCTGACAAATTAACCATTCACAGGGAGCATTGCTAAGATCTAGCTTGATCTAACAACTCAAAACATACAAAGCACATTGACTTTCCGGACTTATATCATTTCTGCATGCATTTGAAACGAGAGTCGACGCAACACTATCTCACCATGGCCAACATTTTCAATTCTAGTGATATGTGCAACATAAATGCATTGATTTACAGCTCTAATTACCCTGGTCATTTTCATGTGGAGGTATGCAAGTGAGTAAAGGTTGTTTTCTACAATAGTTACATAGAAATAAATCAATAAAGCAAGCCAATGCACCCGCATTAGATGTCCCTATTCCACCCAACTTCCAGAGGGAAGTGGGGAATTCTAATAATCAAACTTTTATCATTAACTTATTGTGACAGTAGCATAGACAATCTGGAATGCTTATCGTAATAAAGAAATTACCATTTCTGCCATAAATTCTAGCATGTTCTGCAACCTGTAAATAACCACAATAATTAAGCCATATTCAAACTCATGAATCAACAAAAATTGCAACATTTAGTACTAAATAGAAAATCAAGTGTGGGAGAGGGCCACTCCACCACTGTATACATGCATGAACTTTTAATTCAAAGCTAATCGTTCACATTTCACAAAAATGACAAACATAATAATTTTCAAAATCCAACTAAGCATAATGGATAACCCAACGTACCTGGTCATCTGTCAAACCTTTAGATGGATCAACACCAAAATATTCTAAAACCTACAAAACAAAGTATCAAATCATTCAAATTAACTCGCTCCAAAATATCATCAAATCAAATTAATCCAATTGATCCTCCCAGTGCCATACGCAAACACATACACACTCGCATAATCATGCTTTCAAAGAGAACTACACAAATACGCTACAAATTAATCCAATTGATCATCTCTGTATCACACACACACACAATCACGCTTTCAGCAAACTACACAAATACGATACAAATCAATGCATTTGATCTCGCAGTGCGGAAACAATTTATATATATACACACATTCATATACCTAGCTTTCAAATTGGATACACTATACACTCACTGATCACAAATCAACAATAGAATTTAACAAATTGAAATAATAATCAGCAAATGACAACACAAAATGCTTACAAATATACCTAGCTTATATCAAACTTTTAATTCAATGATAACAAATCAACAATTAAGCGAAACAAAATGAAATAATAATCAACACAAATAATCACAAATATTTTTATTGTATTTTTGTAAATTGATGTGAGATATAAAATAATGATATACCTCGGTGGCGGATCTAGCGTATGCGTCCTCCATTGAGGACTTTAATTGGCGACGACGGAGAGTGAGGGGGCAAGTAAAAAATACAACGGAGTGTGAAGTGAAGATTCAGGGGGGGAGCTGTAAAGTTATATTTTGTGTGTGTGGGGGCGTTATGTTTTGGATCTAGAGTTGTGAGCAGTAATTTATACGATAGACACACGTTAAGTGCAAGTTTAGTTGTGTAACGCGCCTCTGCTTGTGAAGGGAGAGGGTGATGGTCATGAATACGCATATAAATCTAATTCAGCCAAAATCCTTATTTTCGTATTTAATAATATAGTATAGATTTATGTTGCCTTATTATGTTTTTTTAAATTTAATATTTGTTATCGGTGATTAATCGGGATTAATCGCTAGACGGCGGGTCACCGAATTGATTAAGTGAAAATCGGTTAATTAATCATTTTTTCATAAAAACAGTCAAAAATCGGCTGAATCGGTCAAAAATCGGATTAATTGGTCAAAAATCGGGCTTATTATTAAAAAATAGTTAAAAATTAAAAAAATTAAAAATTTAAAAGGTAGAAATTTGATTAAACAATAGAAAAAACATTATTTTTGTACATATAATTATAATTTTAGATGCCTAAATCGTAAATTTTCTTAAGTTTTTCTCTTAAATTGATCTCTAATTAAAATGTTAAACCTTCAAAATTTTATTTATTACAATTATATAACATTTTTAACATATTTACATAAATATGTGATAATAACATATGTTTAGTTGAAATAACGAAACAATTTTATAATTGTATATAAAAAATATTATTAAATTTATTCTGATTAATGATCCGATTAATCATTCCGATTAATCCCCGATTACTCGATTAATCCCTGGACGGTACCTTCACCGATTAACTCTGATTCCCGCTTTTTACAACACTGTTTGTTATAGTGGAGCTTCAATATCATCGTCATCGATCACTATATATAAAGAAGGATACGTGGGAATTGACGTGACGTCTCTGCAATTGTCTCAATCTATTTTTCTAATTTTTCTAGAGATTTATGATCATGTATCTATCTATACTATATATACTATACAATTATAAGCAAACTACCTTCTATCCTCTAAATAATAACCGTTAGATGTAAAGATAGATAAATGAGAACCGTTGGATGTAATATTAAAAGAATATTATTTTCTTGATATCTAAAATACTTCCACGGGTTCAAGGTTCGAATCCTGTTATATCAGGATTCAATGATCATCAGGATCTGGACTAACTGATCAGTATTGCTGACGTCATCAGTATTGCACGAGCGTCAGTATCAGGATTGCTACCAGGATTACTATCAGGACTATGATCAGGATTTATCACCAGGACTGGAAGCTGATCAGGATTACTATTTCTAGTTTGTTTTAGAGTTCAGTTAAAGAAGGAAGTTTATTTTTTCGGTTCCTAGTTAATAGGAATGCAGCTGTCGGTTAGGATATGTTTCAATATTTTTTGTAATTGATTTGGATTTATCTTGTAATCGATAGAGAAGCGATGTAGTATATAAACACGGTTTAGGTTTTGATTTTATATCAATCGCATACACGAGTATATTGTAACCTAGAAGCTCTCAAGAACATCAGAATTTCTTGAGAGAGTTTGTAACAGTTTTATATCAGAATTAATAAAGCTGTTATTATTCATATTTGTGTTTAAAGTCGAGAATCTTATACAATTGTATTCAACCCCCCTTCTACAATTGTTTATTACTGGGCAACAATTGGTATCAGAGCAAACTGATTTAATTTGAATCAGATACGATCTAAAGATGTCGACAACCAAGTATGAAAGCATGAAGATTCCCATCCTGAAGAAAACTGAATACCCTACATGGAGGGTAAAGATGTTGATGTACCTATAAGCAATGGATCCTGAATATCTGGACAGGATTCGTGATGGACCATATATCCCTATGAGACTTGTTGGACAAACAGATATTGTACCTGAACACTACGTGGTCAAGGTAAAAAGTGAGTGGACTCCAGAAGAGAAAACTGACGTTCTCAAATATGCTAAGATAAAGAATATCCTACACAACAGTCTTGATGATGTCATGTCTAACAGGGTGATTGCATGCAAGTCTGCAAATGAAATTGGGGACACTTTGGAAACTCAATGCCAAGGATCTGCATCTGTCAAGAAAAATAGAAGGGCTCTACTTATACAAGAGTATGAACAATTTGATGCTAGACCTGATGAGAACCTTACTGACATGTATGATAGATTCCTGACACTTCTGAACAATCTATCTCTAGTTGGCAAAGAGTTTGTAACTGAAGACTCAAACACCAAATTTCTGAGGGCTTTACCAGAAGAATGGGACACTCAAACTTCAATTATAAGGCACCAGTATGATCTAAACACTGTGTCTCTTGATGAGGTATATGGAATGCTAAGAACCAATGATCTTGAGGTTCAACAAAGAAAGAATAAGAAAAATAGCAAGGCAAAGTCTATAGCCTTGAATGTTGAGGCTAGATCAAAAGGATAAGATGTGGAGGTCTCTAGAAGAAAATCAATAGTGGTGGAGTCAGATCCTGATGACTCATCATTAGATACTGATGATAATCCTGATGCCAATACTGATGATGATTCAACTAACTCAGGCATGGAAGAGATGGTTGCTATGATAGTCAGGGGCTTCAAGAAGACGAAGTTCAGGAAGGCTAGGAGACAAGGCAACTTTCAGAAAAAGACCTTCAATGCTGACAAAGACAAGTACATCAAGAAGGACAGCAAAGGTAGCAAGTTTGACAAGTCAAAGATAAGGCGCTACAAGTGTAATGGAATGGGGCACTTTGCAACTGAGTGCAAGAAGGCTAAAGCACTCATCACATCAAGCAAGGATTGGATGGACTCTTCCTCAGAATCTGACACTGAGGTGGTCAACTATGCCCTAATGGCCAATACTGATGAAACTGTTGTTCCTGATGACAAGGTACTAAATACTGTTTTTGATTTTGATACTGATAACGCCTCTGAGTTATAGATGAGACAGTCAACCCAATGACCTATAGACATGTTATAGACAAGACCAAGACAAAGATTAAGCCTGTTAAATTTGTATTTGGTAAAGATCCCAATTCTACTTTTGAAAAGGGATCTACTTCTGCTCAACCAGTGTCAGTTGCTAAGTCTAAACCCGTCAAGAAAACTAAAAAGAAGAATGTAGGTTTATTGTCTCAGAAACAACTTAAGGATAAAGTTTGTGAAGTAACATGGAAACAAAAGTCACCTACTGTCAAAAGAAACAGGAATGGTAAAGTTGGGATTAATAAAGAGAACAATTACAAGTTTATCCCAAATGCACCTAGAAAATGTTGCTTTACATGTGGTAACTCTAATCATCTTGCTATTGATTGCAGGAAGAGTAAAAAGAAGGTTACTGAGATTCTTAGTTCTGATGTTAGGAATAGATCAGTGTTTTACAAACCACAGAAGTCTTGTTTTTATCGTGGCAGTAAATGATATTCTATTTATACTTGTGAAGAATACCATAATTTGTACCATAACGTTTATGATCCTTTACCTAAGTTCAATAAAAGTGCAAATTCTGGTAAATCTAAGAATGTCAATGTGAAGCATGCATCTTTCAATATTGATACTGACAAAGCAAATCCTGATGGATACTATCCAGTTAGGACTGCTAATGTCAAAAATTCTTATGCTGCTAAATTTAGTAAAATGCATGGTAAAAAACCCAACAAGTGTGGGTTCTTAAAAATACTAACTAGTGTATTTTTGTCTGATTGCAGGGTAAAAAGAAAAATGTGTTAGTCATAGATAGTGGATGTTCTGTGCACATGACTGGAAACAAAGCCATGTTATCAGAATATGAGGAAAAAGTTGGCCCAACTGTGTCTTATGGAGATGGCAACATTGGACAAACATTGGGATATGGCAATATAATCATTGGCAATGTCATCATTGAAAAAGTAGCTCTTGTGAAGGGACTAAAACACAACCTGTTGAGTATTAGTCAAATCACAGACAGAGGTTATCATGTCAACTTCTTTTCCACACATTGTGAAGTAGTCAACCAATCATCTGGAAAGATTGTACTCATTCGCTACAGGCATGGTAACATCTATGAAGCCAACATTCACACTAATACGGATGGCTCCCCTACTTGTCTCATCAATAAAGCTTCAATAAATGAAAGTTGGAATTGGCACAAGAAGCTTTCTCATCTAAACTTCAGCAATATCAATGAGTTGGTTAAGAAAGACTTGGTGAGAGGATTACCTAAAGCATTGTATACTCCTGATGGACTCTATGATGCTTGTCAGAAGGCCAAACAGAGAAGGACATCATTCAAGAGTAAATCTGAATCCTCTACTGAAGAACCATATCACATGCTACATCTTAACCTATTTGGACCAGTCAACATTATGTCCATCAGTAAGAAATGGTACACTCTTGTAATAGTTCATTTTTTCTACACAGAAACAATGAAACTCCAGAAATACTGTTGGACCATGTGAGAATGATTGAGACATGCACAAAGTTTAAAGTCAAGATTCTGAGAAGTGATAATGGTACTGAATTCAAGAATTTAAAGATGGAAGAGTTCTGCAAATACAAAGGAATAATACAACAATTCTCTACTCCTGGCATACCCCAGGAAAATAGAGTAGTTGAAAGGAAGAATAGAACTCTTATTGAAGTTGGCAGAACTATGTTGGAAGAAGCTAAATTGCCTACATATTTCTGTGCGGAAGTAGTCAATACAACATGCTATACTCAAAATCTCACACTGATAAACAGACATGGTGTAACTCTCTATCAAATGCTCAAGGAGAAGAAACCTAGTTTGAAGCATCTGCATGTGTTTGGTTGTAAATGTTTTGTTCTCAGAACTCATCCTGAACAGCTAGGGAAATTTGAAACAAAGGCTGATGAGGGAATTTCTATTGTCTATCCTGCATCAAGAGCCTTTAGAGTTTTTAACTTGAGAACAAGAACTGTCATGGAGTCAATTCATGTATCTTTTGATGATAAGAAGATAACTGGAATTGTTGAGGATTCTCACGAACCGAACTCGGACGAACAATTAACGAACACGAACAAAAAATTAACGAACCGAACAATGTTCGTTAACACTACCGAACATTTTTTCCTGTCCGAACTCGAGTTCGGTAATTCTCGAACCGAACACGAGTTGTTCGCGAACACAAACCGAACCGAACCGAACTCGAACTCGGTCGAACAGTTCATTAAAAAAAAGCAATACAGTTTTGGACTTTTGGTGTTGGACTCCTGTTAAGTAAGTTGTAAGCCCAACCCAATTAAACAATCTCTTATCTCTTGGTCTGGCCCAATTGATTTATATCAAGTGATATCAATTAAATTAGAAATTTATTGGTTCAATAAGTCTAATATAAATTATAATTATATAGTAATTATTGACTATTGACTCGTTAAACTGCTCAATGCTCAATTGGCAATTGCTCATCGACTCATCATCGACTTATCAGTCAACTGCTCATTGAGGCGCCGACTACCTGAGTTGAAGATTGAGATTTGAGAGACAGAATCACAGAACTGAGTTTTCAATTTTAATTAGGTACAAATCTTCTATGTTCCTGTCATCAGCTTTTAGGGTTTTTATTTTAATTTCTTATTCTTGTATTCTCTGCACTTTGATTGTTTGGATTATTGATTATTGATATGAACTTGGGTCCAACAAACTATAATTAGTTGTTATCTGTAAATTGTAAACTGTAAATTTTAATTAGGGTTTGTTTTGTTGATTGTTTCTTTTTGGATTTAGGGAGAAATGTGATTTGAGTTGTTCGTTGTGGTTGTTGTGTATTGAATTAAAGCTTGTATTTTAGAATTCTGGGATTTATGTTCGTGAATTAGAGTTTAGTTGGTGGTGGGTTTTGTTTGGCTACTATTATGCAAACATCCTAAGGAGCAACAAACTATGAATATCATCTGCAAAGTGCTTCCCGTTTTTCCAATGTATATCATCTGGTCAATTTTTACGAATTGTTGTAATCAGCATTCAGCACACATGAGATGAGACATGATTCTGATTTCTGAGCAAAATCACACATTTATGTCTTACGTTATTACTACATAGTCTACAATCTACATTGGTTTGTGTTTGTTGATTCTTTTCCTATTATAACGAACGGACAACAGATTGTTTTTCCTTATTTGATTACATGATAAATTGATAATGTTACCGACTTAATGAATGTTGTTATGAGGTTCTGACAGGCTGTTGTGTGGAGCCGATTGGGCGCGTGAGCTTTATGGTCTAAAAAGGATAAATCAACCCAATCAGGTTTGTTTAGTAATTACTAAATTCTAATAATTATTTTTAGTACATCGTAGTTCTGCTTTCATTTTGCCGCTTGTTAATATATAATTTTTTTTTGTAGGAGACTCTCAAGGATATCGAGATCGATTTGTATCCTTCAAGTGTTGCCTCATAACAAGTTTGCATAATAGGTATCAATTTTCTAACATTTTGACCTCAAGTGTTATAATTTTTTAGAGACCAGTCCAGGACTTCACCTTACATTACATGAACTTTGCACTGTTAGTGATAATTGTCAGATCAAACAGTTTAATATCATACATACCATAGGGCACATATTCTTGAATGGAGAAAATATATTACAAGGAAATAACCTGGCAAGTACATTCAGGCTCTGATGAGAAGCAATGGCTGTAAAAATGATTATCACTTATTTTTAATAACACACCTGACTGAAACTCATTACTCATTAGGAAACTTTTCTCCAGTGCAATAACTTTAGCCAGAACCCATTTCATGATTCAGTGAAGAAGTTCATAAATACATCTTAGCTACAATGCTGAGCATGTGGAAGGAACTGATTATGCATTTTATCTATTTGATTTTGATTTTTGACCAGAGCTTGATTAAGTAATTTTACTGGTTATGTAATTTTATTTTATTTGTGTAGGTAGGTTGTCAAGGTCTCAACTCTCAAGGTCAAGACTCATGGATGTCTGGATGTGTGCCTCGGTGTCTGTTTTGTTTCGTCATTAGTCATTCCTGGATCTTGGTCCCTGGATGTGGGATATTTATCAATTATCACTTTAATTTTTAGCAATTTAGGCTCTAATTTAGGATGTTGATTCAATGTAATGTGTTATGTGTTAATGGATTGATTGAATATTTGAATTTGACTATGGTCTATGTAAGTATGTAACTATACTTTAGGCTTTAGTTGTTCTGTTTAGCATACATCACTCATCAATCTTCATACATTAGTATTAGGCAATGCATACATGATACATCTTAAATTTCATAAATACATTTTTGCTGTCGAACGAACTCGAGCTTAACGAACTCGAACCGAACTCGAGTCGAACTCGAACGAACTCGAGTCGAACATGTAAAAAGTTCGGTTCGGTTCATTAAAGTTATCGGACAAGAAATACGGTTCAAACTCAAGTTCGTTAATACTTCGAACCGAGCTTATCGAACACGAACACGAGCGAGCTTAATGAACAGTTCGGTTCGTTTACAGCCCTACTAGCAGTGCAAATGTTGAGAGGGAGCAACAACAAACTGCGACTAATTCTTAGTCTACTCAATCATCATGACGGAATTATTCAGATACTGATTCAAGTGACAATCCTGATAATCCATCAGGAGGTGACATCAACAATTCATGGGGAGCTTTTAATGAAACAAATTCTTCTAATCAAGATAACACCAATCCAGGGGAACATCTACTTCAAGGAATGATTTACCACCAGCTAGGAAATGGGCAAGAAGCCATAGTACTCCTGATTTGATAATTGGGGATCCTAATGCAGGTGTTAAAACAAGAAGTGCAACTCAGAATGAATGTCTCTATCATAACTTTCTATCCAAGGAGGAACCTAAGAAAGTTGAAGATGCACTTAAGGATGCTGATTGGGTTACTGCAATGCAAGAAGAGTTGAATGAATTTGAAAGGAATGAAGTCTGGAAACTAGTGCCAAGACCAAAGAACAGGTCAATTTTTGGTACAAAATGGATTTTCAAAAACAAGACTGATTCAGATGGTGTAATTATCAGAAACAAAGCAAGGCTAGTTGCAAAGGGGTATTCTCAACAAGAAGAAATTGACTATGATGAAACTTTTGCTCCGGTTGCAAGACTAGAAGCCATCAGGATCTTTCTGGCATATGCAACTCACAAGAAATTCAAGGTTTTCCAGATGGATGTGAAAAGTGCTTTCTTAAATGGTGAACGGGAGGAAGAAGTCTATGTTGAACAACCTCCTGGCTTCATTGATCCAAAATATCCAAATCATGTCTATAGATTGGATACAACACTTTATGGACTAAAGCAAGCACCAAGAGCCTGGTATGAAACATTAGCTCAATTCTTACTAGAAAGTGGATTCAAAAGAGGTACTATTGATAAAACTCTGTTTTATTTGAATCATGGTAAGGATTTTTTATTAGTTCAAATATATGTTGATGATATCATCTTTGGGTCAATAAACAATAAGTTGTGTGAAAAGTTTTCCAAGCTTATGCAGTCTAGATATCAAATGAGCATGATGGGATAAATGAGTTATTTTCTTGGTCTCCGAGTTAAACATACTGATGATGGCATCTTTATCAATCAGTCCAAGTACACAAGGAATTTGTTGAAAAGGTTTAACATGCAAGATAGTGTTGTTAGGTCCAAAGTATCGTAGAAGGGGGGGTTGAATACGATACTCACAAATAATTTAATTTCGTTCGCGGATTAATCTTTCAGTTCTATAACAAAATCAAACACACCAAACCAAATCAAGTTTCGGGGAATATATCTTTTTATAAATATAAACCTCGAGGGGTGCTACAATTTCTAATCCGTAGATTAGCTTCAATGAGTTTAAGGTTACACAAATACAAAATAATGATCAAGTTTTGAGCACTATTAATTTCTCTGATAATTTTCTCCGGCTCTTCTCTCTCTCAGTAATGTCTCTGTGTTGAAATCCTTAACTGAAGAAGACACTTTCTTCACTCTGTATTAACTGCAGACTTGAATTGAAAAACCATCGAACCATTTAGAATAGAAAATTCTTGGCCGTTGGATCTTCATCAACCTGTCAGACAAGCACAACTTTTCACCTGCTCCATGAATTGAAAGACCATCGAATGGATTAAAAAACCATCGAATGGATTAAATCAATTTGCCATTCGATAGTTTTTAAATCAAAACTATCGAATGCCAAATTAATTTACTTTGCTTTTCAATGAATCACTTCAACCACCATTCGATAGTTTTTTCAAAAGAAAAACTATCGAATTCTTTTTCTTGTCTTTGGTCCTTTAGTAATTACTCCTGAGCTCCTGGGTGTTTAAGTTTTAGACTGTATCAATTTCTTCTGAGACGATAAAACAACTTGATCCTTTTTAGTGCCGTCACCTAGTGCAACTGGTCTGGTTCACAGATGAATAACACTTGATCAATTCTTCTTTTATGTCTTCAATATAGTGCTGCTGATAAGTCCCTTGTCGTTCTGGTTGCTTCATCACTGGAATCCCGTGGTACTGAACCCTAAATCATTCACATACTTCTGTCGTCTTGAAAGTCTTGTTTCTTTTGCTGTCACTGAGGCTTGAACATTTTCATGAACTTCTTTCTGTGACCTGTTTACGGACTTCAAGAACACATAACGTATTTTGATTTTTTGAGTTTACCTTTTCTTCTTCTTTGATTCTGGATTCATGTGCTTCTGTTAATATTATTGTCTGTCTTGTCCTTTGTTGAGTTGTAGTTATCTCTTTTACATCTTATGTTACATTATGCTTTACAATCTCCCCCTATTTGATTGGATAGAGTTCGACAAGCAAATACTTCGAGGATAACTCAACTAACTAAGGAAACATTAAACTACTTAAAGTAAGACAGCGTAATAATATCAATGCATTCTGGATCAGATATATATACATTTCCAGATTTCATAAATCAAAGAACAATTAAACTTTATACAATGAAGTTGCTCCTTGTAGTCTGAGCTGATAGTTCTTTTGTTCTTTGCTTCAATCTTCAGTCCATTCCAATCTCACCTTCTTCAATCATTGGATCGGAGTTAGCAGCTTGATAATCAATCACAGATAGATAGTGCAGTGGTTCTCCAGGTTTAAGGATTGCTCCTTGGATGTGTCTTCCAATATTCAACCTCTTGACCCACTCCATCCCATAACCATGCAATGTTAACATCTTTCTTGTTTAGCTTTGGCATGTTTGGCAGTCTGGTATGCACTTCCAATCCTCTTTCCACTCTTTTCCTATAGTAAGGAACATTCTCCATTAGAAATCTTCTAAGAGTGTCTGCTGCTTTGTCCTTCTCTGTTGATGAGAATCCAGTGGATCTAAGATACTTCTCAACTGAGATTAGATAGTTGCTTGGGTAGTCTCTCAGTTTGTCCTCAGCCAAATAGCAGATTCTGAACAAGTCATTCGTCATGAATCTCACCATTGGAGGATCTTCAGTAATCTCTGGACTGACTTTCATCACGATCTCCTTAACGTGCTCACAGAGCAGTTCATTTAGCCTTGTAGTTCTTTGGATCTTGATGAGTATAGCCTGCAATTCTGTATATGTCCTCTGTTCTAAAAACTTAGTGAAAATCACAAATGTACCTTTCTCCAGAAAACTGATTAATAAGCTCCAGGCACCATTTGCTTTAACCCCAGCATTCAGACAGATTATAGAGCTTCTCAGTGCTTTAAAGTAAGTCTGATCTTCAAGATTAACACTTCTGATGTCCTGAATAATAACTTCCACCTCAGCATTGTCATCGACTTCTAATCCGTCTTCAACTCTGCAAAAGGTTTTATAAGCCATTTCCCATTCAGTACCATCTTTCTTTGCCAGATCTATCATCTTCTTCTTCCTCACTTCATTATACACTTTCATTCTCTTTAGCTTTTCACTTCTCAGAATTGCTTGTTGTTTCTCTTTCTCAGCTTGCCTGGCATCTATTGCAGATCTCTGAGCTCTTATTGCTTCCAAGGCAGCTTCTTCTTCAGGTGATAGAGAATTTGCTTCTTCCATATCATCATCCAAGATAGGATGTTCTATTGGCTCTGGATAATATGGCTCATGCTCCTCTTGAATAGGTTGCTCATGCATGACCTCAAATTCCTCTTCACTTTCCTTGTCTTCCTCTACAAGCTCCTCAATCCAGTACTGTCTGATTGGAATAGCCTCAACAGTCTCCCAAACTCCCCATTTATCCTTCACCCCTTCTCCAACTTTCTCCCCCTTAGTTGAGGAATCCTCGATAAAAGCATCCTCAGCATAAAAGACATTAGAAGGATCAGGTTCCTGATAGGAAGGACCAGGTTGTCCAGATTGTTGGTTCTTCAGCATACTCCATATAGACTGTACTCCGTCACCTTGATTCTCCAAGAAATCCATAAGCTGCTTATTAAATTCATTTATAGAAGCTAGCGACAGGTCAATGTTTTCCAATCTTGAGTTGGTAGTCTTTTCCATGTGATCCAGCATCTTGTTTAGCTTAGACTCTACTCGTGAAAGGGTATTCATTGCATCTTTTACCCGCGCTTGACCATCCCGGATAACCAGAACGTCTTCTTTCAAAGCTTCATGTCCTTGAGACAGTGGAGTTACTTCATTCATGAATCCATCTTTAAGTTCCCTGACGTCCATCCTCAGCTCGACTAGTTCTTCCATAGCTTCCTTCTTTAAGGAGTCCACTGCCTGCTTCGTACCTGTTATAGTGCCAGATGCACTGCCAATGACCCTGAATGTTCTTCTGGAATCAGCTGCAGCCAAGTCAACTTTCTCTTGAATAGACTTTAAAGAAACATTGGCTTGACTGGAGGAGATCCCTTGGTCAAAGGAAGGTCGCAGTGGAACCTTGAATAGTGGATTTCCTTCTTTGTCTCGAACTGTCATCTCCTTGAGGGAAGATTGAACTTGTAGCTCTCTTTCTGTTGGTAACAGCAGATCATCAATATTAGGTAGGGTTAGGGTGTCACTCCTCACATTTGGCTCTGGGTGTACACTCAACGTTTCTGTCGGTGTTTGAATCATTTTTCCTTTCCCACTCAGGCCAGGTGTAAGTGTTTTTGTTTCACTCAAATCCTTTCTGCTGATTGTACCTGCAGAAGAGATCACCGTAGCCGTCCTTAAGGAGGTCACCGGTGGTGCAATGGGGCTTCGCAAGTCCCCGTCCTTGGATAAACCAAGTTGCTAATCATCCTTAGATGATATATCCGTTGTAGGATCTAGAGTTTGAATCTCTAGGGGGTTAGAAACAGGCTCTTTTAACAGCAGAGATCCCGAATCTGCCCCGTGAGTCTGTAAAGACTTCACCTCAGTTGACTCCTCAATAGTAATTGATTCACTGTCAACGAGTTGCCGATCTGCACCTACGTCAGACCCTTTACCCGCAGGATCCAGATATGTTCCATCTGGGGAGGTAGACAATGACCTTTTAGATTGTGCATTTAGGTCAAAGCCTTCTCTCGACGTCTGTGAAGACCCTTGGTTCTTAGAACCTTCAACCAGTGAACCTGACCGTAATATGGTCGGAACACCAGTTGCTTCCGTCAATTTTTCCTTACTTGATTGAGCTATTGGTTCAGATATTGCTTTCGTTAGCGTAGCCCAATCAGCATCAGAAAAATCAGTAAAGGGCGCTTTGGATGAGAGAAATGAAGTATCAACAGTTGCCTCGGTTTCTGTTCTTCTCCTTTTAGAGGAAGGCAGAGCTGCTATTGAAGGGTGTATCTCCTTATGTGGTGCTGCTTTGGCACTATCTCCCTCTACACTCATGGATGGTTCTTTAATGGGTATAGTAGGGGAAGGAGGTTCGTTTATGTTTTCATTTGGCTCTTCCAAAGGCTCTTCGACCGTGGTTAGAGATTGTGGGTTTGCAACCTCCTGGTCAGGAATGGCCACTGAGGGCTCTGGATCAACATCCATTGGTTCAGGTGCCATTACAGGTTCAGGTTGTGGAATATTACCTTGAATTACCTGTTCCCCTGGGGGTAGAAGTGGTAGGGGCACCGTTCTTAGATATTCAGTGAGAATAGTGGGTACCCCTGGAAGATAGTTGTTCTTCCTTATCAGAGCGGTTATGGCATTGCTCTTCATCTTCATACACTCCTGGGTTGCTTCACCTTCAAAGATCTCCCGTTCATCATCTGTTAAGATATCATTGAGAATTAGCTGTAGGAACCTAGGATAGAAACATAGCACATCTTCATCTATGCTCGTTCTTTCATCCAGTGGTCCCATGCATATGATTACTTGATCAATCAGTAACCGTCCAATGTTAATATGCCTATTGTTCGCAATGGCAAACCCTATCTTTTGAAGGAATAAGGGAATACCATGCAGATTTGTTAGCTTGGCAGTAAAAACATGGATTAGGGTATGAAAGAAAAAGTTCCATGCTTTTGGCAAGTAATGCTTAAGGAACTCTCCCACAAAGAAGTTAGGTTGTTGACTTCTAATGAGAGTGAAGAAAGCATGTATCTCCTCAGTCGTGGGATCCGGAACAAGGTTTTCTGTAGGAAAATGTAAGATTTGATTAAAATCATGTTTCGTCACCCTTATTGTTCTGCCCCCTGGCACAACAAAACTGAAGGACCTTACGTTATTCTCACTTGTATCCGTGGCGGTTGTGTACAACGCAGTCATTTGATCAATACAAAGGACCACAGGAGTACTCACAGCGAATGCCACTAATGAACGTGTGTTCAAAAACTCTGCCCATGCACGAAACTGTAGGTTCGTTATGGATTGCAAGTTTTGGAACGAGACATGATTAGTCTTGGTAATAATAAATTCTCCAGCCATTTTAAAATTTCCAGAAAATTTAAACAAACCAAAACTATTTTTCCTTTAAATTTAATTAATTATTACTAATTAATCAAATTCTAACAAAATTACCCTAAAAACAAAATCACCCCTTTTAACACTAACACACAAATTCGAACACTAGCAATTAGAACCCTTGACTAATAGCAACCAATATTCAATTCAAACAGTTTGTTCGATGGTTTCTTTCTCAGAAAGTGCCAAAAACTCAAAAAATACTAATTTCTCACGGTTAAAAGACAGTCACTAGTGACAACCAGTAATATTTTAAGGTTTTTCTTGGATAAAAATGGAGAAACTATCGAAAGGTGTTCTTGTTTGTGTATGTATGTCTCTGTAAGTATATAAAACTTTAAGTTTTTCTCAGATCTGTAAAAGTGAAACTGAAAAAGAACTAAGGCAATGATATATACGTTTGAAACTAACAGGGGTAAAATCGTCAATTCAGGTTCGATAGTTTTATAAATGTATTGTCGATGGATTTCTGAAGGGGTAGAAGAGTCTATTTCCGGTCGATAGTTTTTCTCAAAAACTATCGAAGAGTTTAAAAAGAATGCTAACAGACTTTTCCACAGAAAACCATCGAAGTTTTGAATTAGATATAAAAACTATCGAAGATTTGTTTAGAAAATGTATCGAGAACTTGAGTATTTCATTAAGTAAAATCCCATTCGATATATTTTCCATTGAATTTCAAAATGTATCGAGAATTTAAATATGGAGTTAGGTAAATTCCTTCGATATATTTTAAAAAATATTCTCAAAAACTATCGAGAAATGTTTTCGATAGATTTTCTTTTCCTTTTCAAAAACTATCGAAATTAACTTTCGATAGATTTATCTATGTACTTGAAAAACTATCGAATTTCCTAAATTCGATATTTTTGCTTCTGTCTTCATCTTAAAACCTGTTCTTGTTTTAAAAATCAGAATTTTTATTTCCTGCCTAGTTTTAATTCTAACAAATCTTTTCAAATTTACCAAAATCAATTCTTAACAGAAAATTCACAATTTTCTTAGAATAAAATCAATTAAATATCATCGAGTGATATTAACCAATCAAAAACTAATCAATTATGCTGCATTAATCTACAATGTTAAAAACAAAGTAAATTAATTCAAATTAGATAAATGCTTGAATATTTAGAACAAATATTAGCACTTAAATAATTTTAGAATTAATAACCAATTAAATGCCAGAAGATATATCATCCATAATTATGACATAAAATTAGTACAAAAATCCTAACTACGAGAATTGCTCCAGAAAATAAATTCACGAGTCCTAAGGATATAGCAATTCTTAAACTCATGTATTCACCAGGACTATCTGCAGTTACTGACTTCTAATCAAAATCAATTAGAAAGATTTAACATCCCAAGTTCACCAACCAGCTTATTGAAAGTGGATTCATCAAGCGGTTTAGTAAAGATGTCTGCAATTTGATCCTCTGTGGGTACAAAATGTAACTCCACAGTTCCATTCATGACATGCTCTCGGATAAAATGATACCTGATGTCGATGTGCTTCGTCCTCGAGTGTTGCACTGGGTTGTTTGAGATTGCTATGACACTTGTGTTGTCACAAAATATTGGAATCTTTGTCAACAAAAGTCCATAGTCACGGAGTTGGTTTCTCATCCACAAGATCTGAGCACAACAGCTACCAGCAGCAATGTATTCAGCCTCAGCTGTTGATGTGGACACTGAATGCTGCTTCTTGCTATGCCAGGAAACTAACCTTCTTCCAAGAAACTGACAGCTTCCTGAAGTACTCTTCCGATCAATCTTACAACCTGCAAAATCAGAGTCTGTGTATCCAATAAGATCAAATCCTGTATCTTTAGGGTACCAAATTCCAAGATTTGGGGTCCCCTTAAGATATCTAAATATTCGCTTAACAGCTATTAGATGAGATTCTTTAGGATCAGACTGAAATCTAGCACACAAGCATGTTGCAAACATTATATCTGGTCTACTTGCAGTGAGATAAAGTAATGCGCCTATCATACCTCTGTAGCCTGTGATGTCAACCTTCTTACCAGTTTCATCCTTATCAAGCTTAGTGGCAGTTGGCATAGGAGTCTTTGCTGTAGATGAGTCTTCCATTTGATACTTCTTCAGAAGATCTTTGATGTACTTGGACTGACAAATGAATATACCATCTTGTTTTTGGTATACTTGCAGTCCAAGAAAGAATGACAATTCACCCATCATGCTCATTTCATAACGACTCTGCATTAACTTAGCAAATCTCTTGCATAGATCATCATTAGTAGAACCAAATATTATGTCATCCACATATACTTGCACCAATATCAAATCATTTTTATGCTTTTTGACAAAGAGAGTTTTGTCTACAACACCTCTTGTAAAATCATTTTCAAGTAAGAATTCAGAGAGAGTGTCATACCATGTCCTCGGAGCTTGTTTGAGTCCATAGAGAGCTTTGAATAGAAAGTACACAAAGTCTGCCAGTTTTGAATCCTCAAAACCTGGAGGTTGTTCCACATACACTTCTTCTTCTAACTCCCCGTTCAGAAAAGCACTCTTCACATCCATTTGATATACCTTGTAATTGGAATGTGCAGCAAATGCCAGAAACATTATGATGGCCTCAAGTCTTGCTACTGGTGCATAGGTTTCATCATAATCTATACCCTCTTCTTGAGAGTAACCTTTAGCAACCAGTCTGGCTTTGTTTCTCGTTACAATGCCATCTTCGTCCAACTTATTTCTGAATACCCATCGTGTTCCAATAACAGATTTTCCCTTAGGCCTGGGTACCAGCTTCCAAACTTTCTGCCTTTCAAACTGATTGAGTTCTTCTTGCATAGCAATCACCCAATCTGGATCAGCTAGAGCATCTTCAACTTTCTTAGGTTCTGTTTCTGAAAGAAACCCAGAATAGTGACATTCATTTTGTGATGTTCTCCTAGTTCTCACTCCTGTGTCCGGATCACCAATGATCAAGTGAAAGGGATGATCTCTATTCTATACCCTTTGTCTTGGCAGATGCGATCTTGATGATTCTCCTTGTTCTAGATATTGTGGAGTGTGACTAGTTGATCCTTCTCCTGCTCCCCCTGAGTTGTTGACGGTTTGATCTGTTGATTCTGAAGACTGACTAGTGGATCCTGTAGAATGAGGATCTCCACTTTGGTCACCACTTTGTCCAGAATCATTATCATTATGATTATTATTAATGACTGTAACAACTTCAGGTACTTCTTCATTGTCAGAGAGATCTCCTGATAGATTTTCAAATACCAAAGATTCAGAGTTCTCTCCAGTTTGCAGGCCTGGTCTTTTGGTGTCGTCAAATGTTACATTAAAGCTTTCCAACACCTTCTTATCTTCAATCACATATACCCTGAAAGCCTTAGATTCCAGAGAATAGCCCAGAAAAATGTCTTCATCTGCTTTGGCATCAAACTTGCCAAGATGTTCTCCATCTTTAAGTACAAAGCACTTTGTACCAAACACATGAAAGTACTTCAGTGTTGGCTTCTTGTTGGCCATTAACTCATACGGAGTCTTTTCATGATCTTTGTTGATCAGGGTTCGATTCTGAGTGTAGCAAGCTGTATTCACTGCTTCAGCCCAAAAGTAAGTGGGAAGTTTTGATTCACTCAACATGGTCCTTGCTGCTTCAACCAAGGTCCTGTTCTTCCTTTCCACTACTCCATTCTGTTGAGGAGTTCTTGGTGCTGAAAACTGTCTTGATATTCCTTTTTCTGAGCAGAAATCATTAAGAACTGCATTCTTGAATTCAGTTCCATTGTCTGATCTGATTGTCCGCACAGGTAGCTTAGCTTCCACTTCTATCTTCTTGATGTGATCAATGATTAGTTGTGTTGCTTCATCCTTTGTTTGTATGAACAACACCCACGTGTACTTGGAGTAGTCGTCCACCATCACCAATGCATATCTATTCCTTGAAAGTGACATAACATTAACTGGACCAAATAAATCCATATGAATCAGCTGTAATGGTTCAGTAATGCTTGTCATTCCTTTGCTTCCATGTGATGCTTTCTTCGACTTCCCTTTTTCACATGCTTCACATAGTCCCTCCTGATTGAATTCCATCAGGGGCAACCCTCTCACTAACTCTTTCTTTACCAAAGAGTTCATAGTTTTGAAGTTCGGATGTGAGAGCTTCTTGTGCCATAGCCAACTTTGTTCTGAAGATGCCTTTGCATAGAAACATGTAACTTCTCCTTCACTGGTAGAACTTAAGTCAGCTATAAACAAATTCCCTTTTCTCACTCCCAGTAGAGTAAGCTTCTCATCCTTCCTGTTGGTGATCAAGCACTTGTCCTTTCTGAAATCTACATTGTAGCCTTTATCACAGAATTGACTGATACTTAGAAGATTGTGCTTTAATCCTTCAACAAAAGAGATGTTTTCAATGATGACATTTCCAGCTTTCAATTTACCATATCCCGTAGTGAATCCTTTGCTGTCATCTCCAAAGGTTACAATCGGGCCGGTCTTCTTAACCACCTCTGTAAGCAGGGACTCTTCACCTGTCATGTGTCTAGAACAGCCACTATCCAGAATCCACACAACCTTTGAGCTTTTAACCTTACCCTGCAATCACAGATTGATTAAGCGGACTTTGGTACCCAAAATTGTTTGGGTCCTGAAGGTTTAGATGATTTAACAGGAGTAACATTCAATTTAGTCTTACCCTGTTTGATATTCATAGTATCTGTGGATTTAACATTACTAGTGATATTGCTACTATCATTCATCAACTTAAAATAAGCATGCATGATGTTGTACTTACATAGCAAACACTCTTTCTTCCCACAGGGCTCATGATTATCAGGCATGTTAGACATGTTATGCATTTCAGAAGCATTAGCAGTTTCTACTTTAACCTTTTTACATGCATGTGTAAGGTGTCCAGCAGAATTACAAACGGAGCACAACTTCCTAAATGCAATGGGAGAAGATGAAACCAATTCCTGATTAACAATATTCTTCCTCCCATTCCTGTTCTTTTTAACATTACTAACTAAGGAACCTACTTCAGTTTTAGGTAAATCAGGTTTAGGTAATTCATTTTTTACTGATTTCCTAGGCAACTTAGTCTTTACCTCTTTTTCCTTCAATAAATCCTCCTTAAGCAATTCTTGTCTAATGAAAAGGTCATCCTCATGAAAGAGTGGTGAAAACGGCTTAACAAAAACTGGACAATCAACATTCTTAAGAACATGTGGAGTATTCCTTTTGACAACTGAAGATGTCACAGGGAATTCCACAATCTTCTTACCAGCTTTCTTGTTATAGTCAAATCCTATAGCAGTTTTATTCTCTATGGCCTGAGTATCAATGATTTCCCTAGCCACTAGAGCGGAATTCTTAAAAGCATTCAGCTTCAAATCTAGATCTGAAATCTGCTTCCTGAGGATAGTCTCTATCTCATCATTACACTTGACCTTGTTCTCTAAGTACGCATTCTTTTGCTTAAGATCTTCTAATGTTACAGCTACAAGCTCTAGTTCTTCATTTTTAGATTCTAGCTTTTTAATCTTAAGAACTAGTTTAGCATTTTCCATTTCTGATGCTAGCATGCTTGTGTGTACATTAAACAATTCTACACTAAGATCTTGCACAGTTTTCTTGTACTCAGAGTTAGACATATCAATTGTAGTTAAGATAGGTACCTGAGATGATTGTGGTGATTCCTCTGAAGAGTCAGCCATTAGAGCAACATTTACATATTCCTCCTCTGCATCCGAATCAGTATCATCCCAGTGCTTTCCCTCTGCTATATAAGCTTTCCCTTTATGCTTTCCAGAGAATGCCTCCAATTGCTGTTTAAGCTTGGCATTCTCTTTCTTCAACTCATCATAAGAATCCTTCTTTCCATAGACATCTTTCATGTCTCTTTCTTGACGAGGCTTCCGGCATTCAGTGGCGAAATGCCCTAACTCATTGCAGTTGTAGCATCTTGATTTGCTTCTATCAATCATGCCAGTCTTGTAGCCTCCCTTAAAGCCTGTACTAGGTGTATAATTGCTCTTCTGGAATCTGTTGGTTGAGCCCTTGAACTTGTACTTAGGGTTTCTCTTGAAACGTATATGACTAAACTTTGCAGCTAAGTACGCCATGGTTTTGTCTTCCATTTGCTCAAGCTCTTCTAGGGTGTAGTAATCACTTTCATCAACACCCAGATTCACAGAATCCATTTCTGCTTCTATTATCACCTCCTTTCCAGCTCTAGGGGTTTGAACCTGAATCTCAGAAGTTATTGGTTCATCCACTACAAGTGCTGCTGATCTCACAAGTGCATTGTGCTTGTTCTCCACTGTCCCTGATCCGTAGATTATCACCCTTTGTTCCTGTTCCATCTCATAGGTCTTCAACTTGCCATAGATCATCTCTAATGACATCTTTGTGAAGTCAATTCTTTCCCTAATGGATGATGACTTGTGTTCTACATGATGGGGCAGCGTCATCATGAACTTCCTGTTCGATTCTCTCAGTGGATAGGTCTTTCCTTTCATTGCCAATTCATTGAGGAGCTTAGTATACTTCTCAAAGACCTGAGTTATACTTTCTCCTGGTAGAGACCTAAACGCTTCATATTGAGAAGTCAGAATGTCCAATCTGTTTTCCTGAACGTCTTCAGTTCCTTCCATTATTAAGTTAATGGTATCCCACATATGTTTCCCGCTTGTACAGTTCATCAACTGATAGCTCATTTCCTTTTCTGCGGAGTCCGCCAATATCAACATTAAACCGGTGTCCAATCGAATCAGTTCTTTGTCAGAATCTGTAAATTCACTTATATCCTTAGGTTGGGTGCCTGAAGGAATCCTGCTACCATCAGGAGCTGTAGATTCACTAACTGGTTTCATTGGTACAAACGGTCCGTTCTCTAATATGCCAATATACAACGGATTAGATGCCTTGATAAATAACAGCATCTTCATCTTCCATAAACCGAAATCATCTCTAGTAAACGGGGGAACTTTAATACCAGCGGTTGTCTTTGGAGCACTCATGGTTTCTGAAAATTTCAAATTGTTTAAAATTCAAGAAATTCCAATTAAATGAACAATTTTGAAAGTTAAAAAATTTGCTTCGAATTTTCACGCTACGTTTGATTTTGGTCTCATTCACCGGATCTGATTTGTATATCAATCAAGTAGCTCTGATACCAATTGTGTTAGATATAATTGCTGACGTTTGTTTATCAGTGTTTAAGCAACAGGTACTAACCAGAGTTTATCAGAAGCCGGTCAGAGTTTATTTAAAGTCTGACAAGGTGAAGAGTTTAAAGGAAGCCTGTCAGAGTTTAATTAAAGTCTGACAGGGTGATAGTTGAATTAGCTGTCGGTGCTGAATTGAAGATTCTAGAAGCAATATATTCTGAAGATGGAAAGAAGCAGAATATATTGATACAGCTAAAGGAAACAGAATAGAAGATAAGAAGCAATTCTTAATTGATATAATTTGTATAGCTAATTTGTAGGAATATCAATTAGATAAGGATTGTGTAACTGTGTACTATATAAACACAGATAGGTTATCCCTAGAAGGGATGCGAACATTGAATATATTATTCTTGTAACCTAGTAGCTCTTTGTGATTCGTTAACATCATAAAGAGAGAAGCTATTAATATAAATACAGTTTTTGTTGATTCATAAACTGTGTTCTTGATTGTTATTCTCATACATACTTGATTATATATTGTGTATTCGGCCTAACAATTGGTATCAGAGCCAAGGCTGTTTAATATATACAGTTTTACGATTCAAACACAGTAATAATAATGTCTGAAGAAAATCAAACTGCTCCCAAGGCTGAACAGGTTAAGCCTAATTCTGTGAGTCGATATGAAACAATCAGGGTTCCAATTCTCAGGCCAGTAGAGTATCCGATTTGGAAGGTTAAGATGACCATGTTTCTGGAGGCTACAGATCCAGAATACCTTGACAGAATCTATGATGGTCCTCATATGCCAACTAAATTGTCCCCTGTTGTTGATGGACAAGAACAAAAGACTGTTCCAAAGGAAAAGAAAGATATGACTCCTGAGGACATCTCATCAATTGCAAAAGATGCAAAGGTTAGACATCTTCTCCACAGTGCTTTAGATAATGTTATGTCTAACAGAGTAATTGGCTGCAAAACTGCCAAAGAGATATGGGATGCTTTAGAAGTCAGATGCCAGGGAACAGGTGCTATCAAGAAGAACAGAAAGACAATACTCACACAGGAGTATGAGCACTTTGATTCAAGAACTAATGAAACCTTGATTGAGACTTATGACAGATTTTGCAAACTGTTGAATGATCTGTCTCTGGTTGACAAAGAATATGACCTTGAAGAGTCAAATCTCAAGTTTCTCTTATCCCTACCTGAAAGATGGGATTTGAAGGCAACAACAATCAGAAATAATTATGAACTTGCTGATACAGAACTTGATGAAATCTATGGGTTGTTGAAAACTCATGAACTGGAGATAGAACAAAGGAATAGAAGATTGAGTAAAAAGACAAAATCTGTTGCTCTCAAAGTTGAGGAGAAGCCCATTGAAAAGAAAATCTCAAGGAAGAAAGCCAAAGGAAAAGCATTGGTTGTAAACTCTGAAAGTGAGTCATCAAACTCTGATGATGACTCAAACTCTGATGAAGCTTCTGACTCTGATGATGATGAAGAACAGATGATGCAAATGGCTGCATTGATGGTGAAGACCTTCAAGAAGATGGGATTCAAGAACTTCAAGAAGGGAAAGAGATTCTCAAGGAAAGATTCAAACTCTGAAAGGAGAAGTTTCAGAAAGTCTGATGGAAGGGAGACCAAATCTGGTAAGAAGGATAAATCTGAAATCCAGTGCTACAGGTGTAAGGAGATGGGTCACTATGCCCCAGAGTGCAAGAAAGGCAAATCTGAGAAAGCACTCATCTCTAAAGGCAAAGACTGGGCAGATACTTCAGACTCTGATGATGGAGAAAATTATGCTCTTATGGCAACTGTCAGAGATGAGACTGAATCATCTGAAAATAAGGTACCCTTAACTACTTATGCTTATGATACTGATAATATATCTGAATTAAGAGTATATCTGAAAAGCGTACATGTTAGCTATAGGGATCAGACTTTAGAGAATGAGAGAATTAAAGCTGAGAATCTTAGTCTTAAAGATAGAAACAAGTTTCTTGAAGGAGAACTTGAAAATATGAAGCAGATTCAAAAAGAAAGAGATGATGCTGTTTATGTAGAACAGGAATTGCTCAAAAGATATAAGCAATTAGAATCTGATCTAGAAAAAGAAAGAAAAATAATCAAGACGTGGACAGATTCTGGAAGAGACACTCATCAAGTGTTTCAGACTGATTCTGTAGGTTTAGGTTATTGTGAAAATGATGAACTTAGGTTTAAAGACAAGGTTAAGGTAAAACCACAACTTAAACCTGTGAAATTTGTTCCAGAAGCCAATAAGTTAAAATCTGTTGTAATAAGGAAAGCTGATATGGAATCAGATGAAGCCTGTGAAAGATAGGAAAATATTATAACAGAAAAACTTATGGAAAGAGAAGCTGTTAGAAAACCAGTAAAAACTTGTGAAAAACAGGTTAATGTTGGTTTGATGACAGGGAAACAGTTCAATCATAAGTTGAAAGAGGTAAAATCTGCCATGAAACCAAAAGGGTCCAAGAAGAATAGGAATGGAAAGATAGGCATAAATAAAAGAAATAATCATTTGCCTACTGGTGCTGCTCCAAGGAAAACATGTTATAATTGTGGTAGTTCTAATCATCTTGCTAATTACTGCACAAAGAATAAAAGCATTAATTCTTTATCTTCTACTTCAGGAGTTAAGAATGATTATGTTAGGGTTAGACCACAGACTTTATGCACACACTGTGGGAGCACTTGGCATTCCATTTATACTTGCAAGAGTTATCATGCTATTTATCACAACTATTATGAGCTAAAACCCAATCTGAAGTGGGTTAGAGCAAACTCTGCAAGTGTAAAGTCTGACAATGTTAGTTTAAACTCTGTTGATAGTAATTCCGCTGCAAAAACTAACACTGTTAAGAAAGACAAAGGATCCAAGCAAGTCTGGGTCCTTAAAACTAACACTTAGTATTTGTTTGTGATTGCAGGGTATAATAGAGAGCACACTTATCTTGGACAGTGGATGCTCAGGACATATGACTGGAAATAAAGCCCTGCTATCAGACTTTAAGGAGAAGGTTGGCCCAAAAGTTTCCTATGGAGATGGCAACATAGGACACACTCTGGGATATGGCAACATTAATCTTGGAAGTGTCATCATTACAAATGTAGCTCTAGTCTCAGGACTCAAGCATAATCTGTTATCTGTGAGTCAAATCTGTGACAGAGGAAACCATGTAGATTTTCATAGTGAATACTGTGAAGTCATCAGTAAATCTACTGGAAAAGTTGTTCTAGTTGGACATAGGCGCAACAACATTTATGAAGCAAGTTTGGTAACAAACTCTGATGGAAAAATAGTGTGTCTGACTGCAAGAATGTCAAATGAAGAGAGTTGGAATTGGCACAAGAAGCTCTCTCATCTCAATTTGAACAACATAAATGAGCTAATAAGAAAGGATCTTGTAAGGGGACTTCCAAAATCGATACTCAGTCTAGATGGCTTATGTGATTCTTGTCAAAAAACCAAGCAAAGGAAGTCATCTTTCAAGAGTAAATCTGAATCTTCAGTAGTGGAACCTTATCATCTTCTACATGTTGATCTCTTTGGACCAGTGAATGTAATGTCCATGGGCAGAAAGAAATATGCTCTAGTAATTGTTGATGAATATACTAGATATACATGGGTGTATTTCTTGTCAAAGAAGGATGAAACTGCTCAAACTCTGATGGATCATGTAAATCTACTGGACAAAGGATCACAGCACAAAGTCAAAATTATAAAGAGTGATAATGGAACTGAATTCAGAAACTCAATCATGGAAGCTTTCTGCAAGGAAAGAGGAGTGAAACAAGAGTTTTCTGCACCTGGAACTCCACAGCAAAATGGTGTAGTTGAAAGGAAGAACAGAACTTTAATTGAAGCAGCCAGAACTATGCTTGATGAAGCAAAATTACCAACATACTTCTGGGCGGAAGCTGTTCAAACTGCTTGTTTTACTCAAAATGCAACATTGATCAACAAGCATGGGAAAACACCATATGAGATGGTGAAAAATAAGAAGCCAAATTTGAAATATTTTCATATATTTGGATGCAAATGCTTTGTGTTGAAGACTCATCCTGAACAGTTGACAAAGTTCGAGTTAAAAGCTGATGAAGGAATCTTTGTTGGCTATCCATTGTCAACAAAAGCATTCAGAGTTTACAATCTAAGAACTAAGGTGATCATGGAATCCATACATGTATCATTTGATTACAAGAAAATAATTGGACTTGAAGACAAGGATGGATATGATCAACTATGTTTTGAAAATGAAGGTTTATTCTCTGATGATGTAAACTCTGATGAAGCAGTACCGACAAACTCTGATGAAGCGGTTCTGACAAACTCTGACGAATCATACTCTGAACCTCTACTGGTAAATACTAGAGAAACTGGAAATTCTCAAATTGAACAAAATAGAGAACCAGTTGAGGGGGAGTGTGAAGAAGCTCAACAAGACACAGCAAGTGAGTCAGTTGAGGAAACTGATTCAAACTCTGACAGTTCAAACTCTGAACCATCCAATTCAGGGGGAGCCTCAGATAATGCAGAAAATCAACATATGAATCAGGAGAGCATGGATCAAGGGGGAGGATCCAATAATGATGAAAGAAACCACTTACCAACAGCAAGAAAGTGGACACAGGCACACACACCTGATCTCATAATTGGAGATCCTGATGCTAGTGTGAGAACTAGAAGTGCAACAAATAATGAGTGTCTGTATCATGCTTTCTTGTCTCAAACAGAACCAAAGAAAGTGGAGGAAGCTCTTCAAGATGCAAACTGGATTACAACAATGCAAGAAGAGTTAAATGAATTTGAAAGAAATGAAGTCTGGACACTGGTACCTAGACCAAAGAATAGATCAATTGTAGGTACAAAGTGGGTTTTCAGAAACAAGACTGACAGTGAAGGTGTGATTACAAGAAACAAGGCTAGACTTGTGGCTAAAGGATATTCACAACAGGAAGGAATTGACTATGATGAAACCTTTGCTCCAGTTGCAAGATTGGAGGCCATAAGAATCTTTCTGGCCTATGCTGCACACAAGAAGTTTAAAGTCTTTCAGATGGATGTAAAAAGTGTTTTTCTCAATGGGAAGCTTGAAGAAGAAGTATTTGTTGAACAACCACCAGGATTTGTAGATTCCAAGCATCCTGATTATGTCTACAGGCTTGACAAGGCATTATATGGACTAAAGCAAGCACCAAGAGCATGGTATGAAACTCTTGCTCAATTTCTTTTAGAAAGTGGGTTCACAAGAGGTACAATTGATAAAACCTTGTTTTATTTCAATTCTGGTGATGATTTGCTTTTAGTTCAAATTTATGTAGATGATATTATCTTTGGATCTACTAATGACAAACTTTGTAAGAAGTTTGCAAAGCTTATGCAATCCAGGTACCAAATGAGCATGATGGGAGATCTTAGTTATTTTCTAGGCTTACAAGTAAAGCAAACAGATGATGGTATTTTTATCAATCAAGAAAAATATACCAGAAATCTTCTCAAGAAATTTGGTATGCTTGATAGTTCATCTGCTACAACTCCCATGGCTACAGCAACAAAGCTAGACAAAGACACAGGAGCCTCAGTAGATATGACAAACTACAGAGGAATGATAGGGTCTTTACTGTATCTTACTGCAAGTAGACCTGATATCATGTATGCAACATGTCTTTGTGCAAGATTTCAAGCAGATCCCAGAGAGCCTCATCTAACAGCTGTAAAAAGGATTTTCAAATATCTCAAAGGCACCATAACCTTGGGTTTGTGGTATCCTAGAGAATCAGAGTTTAAGTTAATTGGTTACTCTGATGCAGATTTTGCAGGCTGTAAGATAGACAGAAAAAGTACAAGTGGAAGCTGTCAATTTTTAGGTGACAGATTAGTTTCTTGGTACAGCAAGAAACAGAAGTCGATTTCCACATCCACAGCTGAAGCAGAGTATATAGCAGCTGGTAGCTGTTGTGCACAGATTTTATGGATGAAGAATCAATTGCTGGATTATGGGTTAAGGTACTCTAAAATACCTATTTTCTGTGATAACCAAAGTGCTATTGCTATGACAGGAAATCCAGTACAGCACTCCATGACCAAGCACATCAGCATAAGGTATCATTTTATCAGAGAACATGTGGAAGAAGGGAACATTGAGCTTCATTTTGTGTCTACAGACCAACAACTTGCAGATATCTTCACCAAACCTTTGAGTGAAGCTACTTTTACAAGATTGGTAAATGAACTTGGGATGATCTCTGGTTCTGACTAGAGATACGGGTTAGACTCAAAATCTATAAATGTTTGAGTTTTAATGCTCATGATTCCTTGCATGTATTAACTGTTATGAGTACCAGTGTCATAAACTCTGTCGGTTAAACTCTGATGCTAAACTCTGTTAGTCATAAAATGTTGGTCATACTCTGATTGTTACAGTTTAATGCTATACTCTGATTGTAATTTTGTCTGAAACATATGGACCAATGAAGAAATTTGTATGAAGCATAATTCTCAGTAAGTAATTATGAATCCTTAAGAGTTGTATAGATTCTGATCTCAAACATGTGCAGTAAGTTAACACAGCATGATACTGTCTCTGTATTTATACCATCTCTTAGTTTATTAATCATATACACTGAGTCTGTATTAGCTGTTTGCATTTTCTCTCATAAATTAATTGTATTAACTGATGAAAAGTCTAAACTCTGATTATTAATTGCAAATAATTCACCCTCAAATCAAAAGATGCCAAAAAGAGCACAAATTCCTTTGAGATCATTTTGTGCCTAGGAAGATCCAGGAACTTATTGTATGAAATAAGGGCTAAAATCTTTGATTTTTGGTGACTAGTGCCAACCACTGATTACTGGAAAAAAAATATATATATAAAATATATATATATATATATATATATATATAAAGGGGGTGAAAAATAAAAGACATATCCAAATGAAAGGATATCAGTACTACAGAGTTTAGATATAAAAATCAGATTCTATGTTATACATGAGAGTTTAGGCAACCAGTTTTTACTAATTTAGTTTGTGGATTTTATGCACTTTGAGATGATCTAAATATTGATTTCGGTAAACTCTGCTATTGCACACACATATTTTCACACCTGTACAGATTGAGAAAAGAGTATATTGACAAAGAAGGATAAATGGTAAACACTGATGTATTGTGTGACATATGCCGAGGTAACTTTGTTTTAATCTCTGATGGTTAAAATAATTTCTTTGTTTCAGACATTTTATAATTTTGAGATTAGACATTTGTTTTGAAAATTTAAAACGAGTATGATTGAAAAGTTGTTCAAGAAAGTTTTAAACAGAGGAGAGAGGTTAATTGCATAGAAAAGTGTAACAGGCGGTAATTATTGCTGTTTTTACTGCGCATGCGTATTGGAAACTGCCAATTATTTGCTGTCAGTAACTGCATGTGTGACACGTGTCCCATTCACATGATTACAGGAGTAAGACCGTTGTGTATTAATGATTAAAAACTCTTCAGTTTTTAATCTTTTATTTTTCTTTTAAATACAATACACACATCTTCAGTTAAACTTTTCACATCTTACTCATACACATCTATTATCACACACACATAGTCACAAACACATTTCTACACATAAACTCTGTTAAGCTTTCGCATCAATTACTTGTTCTTTCTTCAAAATCTTCTAATGGCAACCACAGCTTTCGTTTCGTCTGGGTTAGAGTTCGTTCCAAACAACTATACCGCACCACTAAACACTGCAAACGCACCAGAAGCATTTCATTTGATTCAAAATTTCTTGACAAACTCGGATATTGGTACTGCTCTCACTGCTCCGATGAAGCTGTCTGCAACTCAAATCAAATCTTTCTGGCAGACAGGTGTTTATGATAATGGAGGGGAGGCTAGGTCACCGTCCATCTTGTTTGAATATGAGGGTCAAGAGTTTGTAATAACTCCAACAACTGTTCGTGATGCCTTGGGGTTTGAGGATTTCAATGCTTTCACAATCGCTGTTGGAGATTCTGAGTTGGTCCGTATGATGAGAGAGATTGGATACTCTGGACCATTGACGAAGATTGGGCAATTGAAAAGGTCGTTTCTGCGCTAGGAATGGAGTTTCTTTTTCGACTGTATAACTAGGGCATTCGGAAAGAAGTGCACCAATTGGGATGCAATTCCCACTGATAGTCTGCAAATCGGGTACTCTTTACTTTTTGGTGCTAACTTTGATGTTGCTAGATTAGTCTTGACTAATATTGGTGAGAAAATGCAAGAGAATAGGAATGTTGTCTATTTCTCTAGATTTTGTCAATTGCTATTCAACATTTGTTGTCCTGATGTTGAGATTTTAGATGAGGATGTTATTCAATCATTTAAATTGCATAAACGCATATTTTCTGATTTGACTAACAAAGATAACAAGAAAGGGGATGTTGGTGATTTTCTCTTACCTGAGATAGTACAACAGTTTTTAGCAAATTCTACCCAACCTACAATGCCTCAACATGAACCAGCACAACAAACTCTGATCACACCAACACTTCAAACTGCTGAAGCTGGACCTTCTGTGTCTCCATCACAGAGGTTAAAGAAGTCAAAGACAAGAGCATTTAAAAGAAAAGTAAGGGCACAAAGACCTCGTTCTGAAGAAGCAAGAGTATCTGCTAGTGAAGATGAAGCAGAGGATTCTCAAACTCTGAGAAAAAGAAGAAAGCTTGTAGCCACTTATCTTTTTGATGAGGAGGAAGAAGCTGAATTGCCTGTAAACTCTGAAGTGGTAATTCAGGAAGCTGTTCTAAGGGAAACTACTATGCTCTCAGAGGATAGAGCAAATCTTGATAAATCTGAAGCTCTTGCATCAGAGAATGAAGAGATTGTGACTGAAACTGTTCCTCAGGATACTCCTGCAATGTTTGTTGAGGAGGATATTCTAAATGCTAATGCGGACAGAGTATTTGTAAACACTGAAGCTCATGAAGTACTTGTTAAGGATGATGCTGCCAATACTGAAGCTGTCGATCTAGACAGGATCTCTAATGAAGCTAATCTGATGAATTTGGATTTAGAAGCTCCTACATCAATGACTAATGATGTAGTTGAGGAAGCTGCTACTCATTTTGATAGCAGAGTTTTTGATTTTGAAGCACACACCTCTATACATTCTGATCACTATACAGAGGGTGTGGAAGCTGATCAAGTAACTGATCAGGTAGAAGAATCTCTGGCCACTCACACTGAAATTATTTCTTGTGATCTTGACAAAGGTGAGGAGGTTAATCAGATGATAAAAGTCACAGAGCCAATTCTTGATGAAGCTGTGATGGAAAAGGAACAAGAGGTTGCTGATGAGCTAAACTCTGAGAATGTTATTCTTGAAGCTTTGCAACAATTTGTTGTTGAGATTGTTCAAAGAGAAGCAGAGGTTTTTGCTCAGGTTCACTCTGATATTCCTGAAGCTGTAGAAGAGGAGAAAATTGATGAAGCTGCACAGTTTACTGCTGAAAATATTCTTCCTGAAAATGAAGCAGACAATAATGAAGAAGCTGGAAATGATGCTGAGGGTTCTCATTCACACCCTAGTATTCAAGTTTCATTGGCTGATGATGTCAATAGTGCTGAAGCAAGGGAAGTCAATAGACAGACAAATGAACATTTTCAGAATATGTACTACAACAAATGGGCTGATGCAGATTGTGTCTTCCCAGCACAAAGGGCTGCAGATTTTCTATCTGATTCTGTCAAGAAGATCTCCAATACTGATGTACTTACAAGCTTACAGGCAACTGTTGTTCAAGTCAAATCTCTTAATAATAGATTTGATGAGAATCAACAAATGCTTACAAATCTAAGGAATGAAGCCAGTATGAAGGATCTTACTTTCAAGTCTGACATAACTTATTATTATACTATGCTCAAGCAGCAAGCCAAGGATTCTGAGGAAATTAAGAAGAGGCTTGTAAAAGTTGAGGAGAATCAGGCTGAAATGTCTACTCAATTGAATTCTATTTCTAATGCTCTAGAATTGCTGACATCAGTATTACTTTCTGATGATGTCAAAAAGGGGGAGAGTGTACCTAAAGACAAATGCAAAGACACTCAAGCTCTGAGACGGAGGGATGATTCTACTGATGGGGGAAGCAAAGAAATTAAAAGAAAGTTTTTTGCTCAAAGGCAAAGCAGGTCAAGAGTAAACTCTGATAGACAAACAAACTCTGACAAGATAAACTCTGGTGGCCAATCTACTTCAAAACTCAAGAGTTTAGTTGTTTCAACTAATCCATCTACTGATGAAGAGATTGCTGCTAAGATATTCATGAAAGAGCATGGAAAGAATGTCACTATTGAAGATATCCAGGCTGAAGAGCAAATGCTTGCTGAGGAACACAAGAAAAATCTTGAAGCTGGAATCTACAAGAAACAGGAAATCAAGGCTCCTAGAAAGAAAGAAGTTGGTATTTCTATCAAAGAGAATACACAACAGAGTATACAATATACAAGGAGACCTGTGATTGGAAATTCTGATAAGGGTAAAGGCATAATGATTGAAGAGCCTAACCTGAAAAAGAAGAATTATTCAACCTCTGACATTGCTCAAGTTGAAACAAAATTAGCAAAATCAACCTCTGACGCTGCTCAAGTTGATGTTACTACTAAAGTTATGACAACCTCTGACGTTGCTCAAGTTGTACAGAAATCTACACAACTTCCAGGATTCTGCAAACCAAAAATTCTTGAAGATTTAAAGCTTGAAGCTGTGAATTTCTCTGAAACCAGAACAGTATTGGGTAAGGAAGGAAAAGACAAATCTGGTTTAGGGTCACACAGAGAGAGAAGGATAAATACAAGTCCAATGGATCAATCGTCACTAGCTGTATCTGGTATCATTACTCAAGAAAATCTTGATATGCTAGACTCTGTTCAAATGATCTTTCATAAGGTGTTGAAGAAGGAATTTTTGTTGTACTTTATGAATGATGGAAGAGTTTATAAGGTTGCAGAGTCTGATATAAATCTCAAATCTTATCAAGAATTGGAGTATGTTCTGTACTTGTTAAAAGTCAAAAATAGAAATACTCACAATGCTGCTTCAGTTATCAGAGAAAAGATGCTAAGATCGAAGATAATGCTTGGAGGAGGAGTATCAAGTGCATATATTCCCAAATACAGAAATGCACATGGGAAGATTGTTGAGATGAAAAGAAACAGTGCTAAGTTCAGAACAACACTGGGTACAAAAGTTCTTGAATTTAATTTAGAATCTGATAAAGCTTATTATATTAAGCTAGGGAATGAGATGAGGAAGAATTCCATCTATTCTCTAAGAGCTGCAATTTATCAGACTGGAGAATTTGATCCAGAGTTGAAAGAAGTGAAGAAGATCATGGTGGAAGAGCTAGAAAGAGCTGAAAAGAAATTGTTATCAGACTATATCAGGACAGTGCCTGATATTCAAGAAATCAAGTAAAGTCTGACTGTAAGTTTTTAATATATTTTCTATTCTAAGTCAAATTTAAACTCTGTTTTAAATTAAACTCTGTTATATGTTAAACACTGCATTTGTTAAATGTTTTTGACATCATCAATTATATGTTTAACTTGTACATTTTATTATCAACAAGTTGGGGGAGATTGTTAGATATAATTGCTGACGTTTGTTTATCAGTGTTTAAGCAACAGGTACTAACCAGAGTTTATCAGAAGCCGGTCAAAGTTTATTTAAAGTCTGACAAGGTGAAGAGTTTAAAGGAAGCCTGTCAGAGTTTAATTAAAGTCTGACAGGGTGATAGTTGAATTAGCTGTCGGTGCTGAATTGAAGATTCTAGAAGCAATATATTCTGAAGATGGAAAGAAGCAGAATATATTGATACAGCTAAAGGAAACAGAATAGAAGATAAGAAGCAATTCTTAATTGATATAATTTGTATAGCTAATTTGTAGGAATATCAATTAGATAAGGATTGTGTAACTGTGTACTATATAAACACAGATAGGTTATCCCTAGAAGGGATGCGAACATTGAATATATTATTCTTGTAACCTTGTTAGGCCGAATACACAATATAATCAAGTATGTATGAGAATAACAATAATTAATAACACTGTTTATGAATCAATAAAACTGTAATCTTATTAACAGCTTCTCTCTTTATGATGTTAATGAATCATAAAGAGCTTCTAGGTTACAAGAATAATATCTCAATGATCGCGTCCCTTCTAGGGATAACCTATCTGTGTTTATATAGTACACAGCTACATACAATCCTTCTCTAATTGATATTCCTACAAGTTAGCTATACAATTCATATCAATTAAGGATTGCTTCTTATCTTCTATCCTGTTTCCTTAGCTGTATCAATATATTCTGCTTCTTTCCATCTTCAGAATGTATTGCTTCTAGAATCTTCAATTCTGCACCGACAGCTAATTCAACTATCACCTTGTCAGACTTTAAATAAACTCTGACTAGCTTCCTTTAAACTCTTCACCTTATCAGAGTTTAACTAAACTCTGATCGGCTTCTGATAAACTCTTGTCAGTACCTGTTGCTTAAACACTGATAAACAAACATTAGCAATTATATCTAACAATCTCCCCCAACTTGTTCATAATAAAATGTACAAGTTAAACATATAATTGATGATGTCAAAACCTTTTAACAAATGTAGTGTTTAACATATAACAGAGTTTAATTTAAAACAGAGTTTAAATTTGACTTAGAATAGAAAATATTAAAAACTTACAGTCAGACTTTATTTGATTTCTTGAATATCAGGCACTGTCCTGAGATAATCAATTAGAAGTCTTCTTTCAGCCTTTTCCAGCTCTTCAACCATGATTTCTTTCAGTTCCTTGAGTTCTGGATCAGATTCACCAGTCTGATAAATAGCAGCTCTCAGAGAATAGATGGAATTCTTCCTCATCTCATTCCCTAGCCTAATAAAATGTGCTTTATCAGATTCTAGATTGAATTCTAAGACTTTAACTCCCAGATCAGTCCTTAGTCTTGCACTGTTTCTCTTCATTTCTATAACATTTCCATAAGCATCTCTATACTTAGGAATGTATACCTTTGAAACTCCTCCTCCAAGCATCACCTTAGATCTTTGCATCTTTTGTCTGATAAATGTAGCAACATTGTGAGTGTTTCTGTTTTTGACTTTTAACAAGTACAGAACATACTCCAATTCTTGATAAGACTTAAGATCTATATCAGACTCTGCAATTCTATAGACTCTTCCATCATTCATAAAATACAACAGAAAATCTTTCTTCAAACCCTTGTGAAATATCAACTGAACAGAGTCTAGCATATCAAGATTCTCTTGAGTAATAATGCCAGATACTGCCAATGATGATTGATCTCCAGATCTGTTGTTTATCCTCTTCTCCCTATGTGAACCTAAACCAGCTTTATCAAAAGTTTCTTTTCCAAGTACAGTCCTGGTTTGAGAAAAATCCACAGGTTGAAGTGTCAGAGCTTCAGATAGTACAGGTCTTCTAAAAATACCTTGGAGTTGTGGAGCTAGCTGAGTTTGCACAGCTTGAGCCTTGTCAGAGGCTGGCTTAACTTCAATAGTATCATCAACTTGAGCAGCGTCAGAGGTTGATTTTGGTAATCTTGTTTCAACTTGAGCAATGTCAGAGGTTGAATATTCTTTCTCCTTCAGGTTAGGCTCTTCAATCATTTTGCCTTTACCCTTATCAGAGTTTGATCTTCTCTCAGAGTGTGATCTTGATCTTGGTCTTAAGCCTAAACTCTTTTCAGATTCACCTCCCTTGCTTCCACCATCATTACCATCATCCCTCCGTCTCAGAACTTGAGCAATGTCAGAGGTTGAATATTCTTTCTCCTTCAGGTTAGGCTCTTCAATCATTTTGCCTTTACCCTTATCAGAGTTTGATCTTCTCTCAGAGTGTGATCTTGATCTTGGTCTTAAGCCTAAACTCTTTTCAGATTCACCTCCCTTGCTTCCACCATCATTACCATCATCCCTCCGTCTCAGAGCTTGAGTGTCTTTGCATTTGTCACTTGGTACACTCTCCCCCTTTTTGACATCATCAGAAAGAAGTACTGATGTCAGCAATGCCAGAGCATTAGAAATTGAAGTTAGTTGAGCAGACATAGCAGTCTGATTCTCCTCAACTTTCGACAATCTAGAATTGAAAGTCTTTTGCTCTTTACACAAAGAGATGTATAGAGATTTGTCCCTTTGCTGTGTAAGCTCTCTTGTAGCTATATCATTCCTTAACCCTTCAATCACCTTATCAGAAGCATCAAAACGATTGTTTAATGATTTGATTTGAACAACAGTTGCTTTGAGATGACTGAGAAGTTCAGGATTTGTAATCTCTTTAACAGAGTTAGCAGTTAAATCAGCAGCTCTTTGTGAAGTAAAAATACAATCTGCTTCTGTCCAGTTCTTGAAGTACATATCTTGAAAATGTTCTTCAGTATTCCGATTGAACTCTCTTTCTTCATCAGAGTTGGCTTGAATGTCAGATATATGTGAAGGTGAATGAGCAGGAGTAGCATTAACATTGTCATCCTCTCTTGCAATCTCTTCAGGAACATGTTCAGCAGTGATTTCATGTTCTAACTGTGCAGCTTCATCATTGACTTTCTCTGCAACAGTTTCAGGAATATCAGAGTTTGCTTTAGCAATCACCTCTGCTTCTCGCTGAACAATCTCAACAACTGATTGTTGTAGAGCTTCAAGAACAAGAGCATCTTCAGAGTTTGCAACAAACTCTGCTGCTACAGGAACATTCTCTGTTGCATCAGCAGGTACAGCAACAGCTTCTGTAGGATGATCAATTCTAATCTGATCAACTTCCTCACCTTTCTCAAAATCAAGAGAAATGATTTCTGTGTGGGAAGCAATAGTTTCTACCAATTCTGTAGTAGCTTGATCAGCTTCTCTTACATTTTCTTCAAGATCAAAAATTCTGCTGTCAGAATGAGCAGCAGCTTCCTCAACTACATCATTAGCCTTTGATGTAGGAGCTTCTCTATCAAAATCCATTTCAATATCATCAGTATTTAGCCTGTCTTGATTGACAGCTTCTGGATTTGCAGCTTCCTCCTGAACAAAAGCTTCAGGAGCTTCAGATACCCTGTATGAATGCTTTAAATACCAAAGCAATGTAACAACAGGCTTCATATCTTAAACTTACTATACACCAAAATGGCTGGGACTTTCGAATTCATGGATGTGGAAGAGTTTTTGAACATGAACTGGCAGCAACAAGAAAACTATCTTATCGATGAGTTTCTTGTTCTCTCATTCTTGAATGATGAAGGCCTAATCGTAGATGATGAAATAGCCGAAGGACCTTTCTCCAACCCGCATGTATACATCTTCCGTCCAGGACCATATGATGCACCAATCCTCGCAGATGAAGATGCCATGGAGATCTGCTTGATGCTTTTTCAACTGAGTTTCTTGTCGGGTTCAAAAGAAAACCTCTTCTTACAATCCTGCAAGCTGCAAAGCAGAAAGAGATCCCGAGAAGATGATGATGATGATTCATCATTAGGAGGATTTCAAGCTATCCCAAATGGTATAATGACCAGATGAGCAACTGGGTAGCTATCATCAGAAGTAGTAGAGCACAATAGCTTCTGGCTCTAGCTCTTCTGCTTCGATGTTGGATAGCATTCAAATACTTATCCTGGTTAAATAGATCTTCACTTTTGTAACCATAGAAATTAATATTTACCAGAAAGATTAGCTAAGCATGAGTATGTAATTGACTGAATGTAAACAGAGTTTGAATCAATTAATGAAAAAGACTCATTTTATTGCTTTACTTTCAGTATTATCAATTTTACCTAGTAATTGTAAAGTGAAAGACATGATATCACTTAAAACAATAAACTAACATACTCATCAGTACTACTGATCACTATCAGTACTTATCAAACAAACTCTTTCTTTTCTCTGTTCAATCATACTTTGCCTAAGAACAAATGACTAAACCCAAAATCATAAACTGTCTGAGACAAGAAAATTATTTTAACCATCAGAGATTAAAATAAAGTAACCTCGGCGTATTTCACACAAAACATCAGTGTTTACCATTTGTCCTTCTTTGTCAATTAAACTCTTTTCTCAATCTGTACAGTTGTGAAAATATGTGTGTGTAGTAGCAGAGTTTACCGAAATCAGTATTGAGACCATCTCAAAGTGCATAAAATCCACAATCTAAAGTAGTAAAAACTGGTTGCCTAAACTCTCATGTATAACATAAAATCTGATGTTATATCTAAACTCTGTATTACTGATATCCTTTCATTTGGATATGTCTTTTATTTTTCACCCCCTTTATTAATTTTTTTATTTTTCAATATATATATATATTTTTTTTTATTTATTTTTCCAGTAATCAGTGGTTGGCACTAGTCACCAAAAATCAAAGATTTTAGCCCTTATTTCATACAATAAGTTCCTGGATCTTCCTAGGCACAACATGATCTCAAAGGAATTTGTGCTCTGTTTGGCATCTTTTGAATTTGAGGGTGAATTATTTGAAATTAATAATCAGAGTTTAGACTTTTCATCAGTAAATATAATTAACGTATGAGAGAAAATGCAAACAGCTAATACAGACTCAGTGTATAGGATCAATAAACTAAGAGATGCTATAAATATTGAGACAGTATCATGCTGTGTTAGCTTACTGCACATTTTTGAGATCAGAATCTATACAACTCTTAAGGATTCACAGTTACTTACTGAGAATTATGCTTCATACAAATTTCTTCATTGGTCCTTATGTTCCAGACAAAATTACAATCAGAGAATAGCATTAATCTGTAACATTCAAAGTATGACCAACAGTTTATGACTAACAGAGACTAACATCAGAATTTAACCAACAGAGTTTATCACACTGGTACTCATAACAGTTAACACATGCAAGGAATCATGAGCAACAAGAATTAAACATGTATAAATTTTGAGTCTAACCCGTATCTCTAGTCAGAACCAGAGATCATTCCAAGTTCATTTACCAATCTTGTAAAAGTAGCTTCACTCAAAGGTTTGGTGAAGATATCTGCAAGTTGTTGGTCTGTAGACACAAAATGAAGCTCAATATTCCCTTCTTCCACATGTTCTCTGATAAAATGATATCTTATGCTGATGTGCTTGGTCATGGAATGCTGTACTGGATTTCCTGTCATAGCAATAGCACTTTGGTTATCACAGAAAATAGGAATTTTAGAGTACCTTAACCCATAATCCAGCAATTGATTCTTCATCCATAAAATCTGTGCACAACAGCTACCAGCTGCTATATACTCTGCTTCTGCAGTGGATGTGGAAATCGACTTCTGTTTCTTGCTATACCAAGAAACTAATCTGTCACCTAAAAATTGACAGCTTCCACTTGTACTTTTTCTGTCTATCTTACAGCCTGCAAAATCTGCATCAGAGTAACCAATCAACTTAAACTCTGATTCTCTAGGATACCACAAACCCAAGGTTATGGTGCCTTTGAGATATTTGAAAATCCTTTTTACAGCTGTTAAATGAGGCTCTCTAGGATCTGCTTGAAATCTTGCACAAAGACATGTTGCATACATGATATCAGGTCTACTTGCTGTAAGATACAGTAAAGACCCTATCATTCCTCTGTAGTTTGTCATATCTACTGAGGCTCCTGTGTCTTTGTCTAGCTTTGTTGCAGTAGCCATGGGAGTAGTAGCAGATGAACTATCAAGCATACCAAATTTCTTGAGAAGATTTCTGGTATATTTTGCTTGATTTATGAAAATACCATCATCTGTTTGCTTGACCTGTAAGCCTAGAAAATAACTAAGCTCTCCCATCATGCTCATTTGATACCTGGATTGCATAAGCTTTGCAAACTTCTTACAAAGTTTGTCATTAGTAGATCCAAAAATAATATCATCTACATAAATTTGAACTAACAGCAAATTATCACCAGAATTGAAATAAAACAAAGTTTTATCAATTGTACCTCTTGTGAACCCACTTTCTAAAAGAAATTGAGCAAGAGTTTCATACCATGCTCTTGGTGCTTGCTTTAGTCCATATAATGCCTTATCAAGCCTGTAGACATAATCTGGATGCTTGGAATCTACAAATCCTGGTGGTTGTTCAACAAATACCTCTTCTTCAAGCTTCCCATTGAGAAAAGCACTTTTCACATCCATCTGAAAGACTTTAAACTTCTTGTGTGCAGCATAGGCCAGAAAAATCCTTATGGCCTCCAGTCTTGCAACTGGAGCAAAGGTTTCATCATAGTCAATTCCTTCCTGTTGTGAATAACCTTTTGCCACAAGTCTAGCCTTATTCCTTGTAATCACACCATCACTGTCAGTCTTGTTTCTGAAAACCCACTTTGTACCTACAATTGATCTGTTCTTTGGTCTAGGTACAAGTGTCCAGACTTCATTTCTTTCAAATTCATTTAACTCTTCTTGCATTGCTGTAATCCAATTAGCATCTTGAAGAGCTTCCTCCACTTTCTTTGGTTCAGTTTGAGACAAGAAAGCATGATACAGACACTCATTATTTGTTGCACTTCTGGTTCTTACACCAGCATCAGGATCTCCAATTATGAGATCAGGTGTGTGTGCCTGTGTCCACTTTCTTGCTGATGGTAAGTGGTTTCTTGCATCATTGTTGAATCCTCCCCCTTGATCCATGCTCTCCTGATTCATATGTTGACTTTCTACATTCTCTGAGGCTCCCCCTGAATTTGATGACTCAGAGTTTGAATTGTCAGAGTTTGAATCAGTTTCCTCAACTGACTCACTTGCTGTGTCATGTTGAGCTTCTTCACGCTCCCCCTCAACTGGTTCTCTATTTTGTTCAATTTGAGAATTATCAGTTTCTCCAGTATTTACCAGTAGAGGTTCAGAGTATGCTTCGTCAGAGTTTGTCAACCCTGCTTCATCAGAGTTTATATCATCAGAGAGTAGATCTTCATTTTCAAAACGTAGTTGATCATATCCATCCTTGTCTTCAAGTCCAATTATTTTCTTGTCATCAAATGACACATGTATGGATTCCATGATCACTTTAGTTCTTAGATTGTAAACTCTGAATGCTTTTGTTGACAGTGGATAGCCAACAAAAATTCCTTCATCAGCTTTTAACTCGAACTTTGTCAACTGTTCAGGATGAGTCTTCAACACAAAGCATTTGCATCCAAATATATGAAAATATTTCAAATTTGGCTTCTTATTTTTCACCATCTCATATGGTGTTTTCCCATGCTTGTTGATCAGTGTAGCATTTTGAGTAAAACAAGCAGTTTGAACAGCTTCTGCCCAGAAATAAGTTGGTAATTTTGCTTCTTCAAGCATAGTTCTGGCTGCTTCAATTAAAGTTCTGTTCTTTCTTTCAACTACACCATTTTGCTGTGGAGTGCCAGGTGCAGAAAATTCTTGTTTCACCCCTCTTTCCTTGCAGAAAGCTTCCATGAATGAATTTCTGAATTCAGTTCCATTATCACTCCTTATTATTTTGACTTTGTGCTGTGATCCTTTGTCCAGTAGATTTACATGATCCATTAGAATTTGAGCAGTTTCATCCTTCTTTGACAAGAAATACACCCATGTATATCTAGTATATTCATCAACAATTACTAGAGCATATTTCTTTCTGCCCATTGACATTATATTCACTGGTCCAAAAAGATCAACATGTAGAAGATGATAAGGTTCCACTACTGAAGATTCAGTTTTGCTCTTGAAAGATGACTTCCTTTGTTTGGCCTTTTGACAGGAATCACATAGGCCATTTAGACTGAGTGTTGATTTTGGGAGTCCTCTTACAAGATCCTTTCTTATCAGCTCATTAATGTTGTTCAAATTGAGATGAGAGAGCTTTTTATGCCAATTCCAACTCTCTTCATTTGACATTCTTGCAGTCAGACACACTGTTTTTCCATCAGAGTTTGTTACCAAACTTGCTTCATAAATATTGTTGCGCCTGTGTCCAACTAGAACAACTTTTCCAGTAGATTTACTGATAACTTCACAGTATTCACTATGAAAATCTACATGGTTTCCTCTGTCACAGATTTGACTCACAGATAACAGATTGTGCTTGAGTCCTGAGACTAGAGCTACATTAGTGATGATGACACCTCCAAGATTAATGTTGCCATATCCCAGAGTATGTCCTACGTTGCCATCTCCATAGGAAACTTTTGGGCCATCCTTCTCCACAAAGTCTGATAGCAGGGCTTTATTTCCAGTCATATGTCCTGAGCATCCACTGTCCAAGATAAGTGTGCTCTCTATTATACCCTTATTTTCTGATGATTCAGTCTCATCTTTGACAGTTGCCATAAGAGCATAATTTTCTCCATCATCAGAATCTGAAGTATCTGCCCAGTCTTTGCCTTTAGAGACGAGTGCTTTTCCAGTTTTTCCTTTCTTGCATTCTGGAGCATAGTGACCCATCTCTTTGCACTTGTAGCACTGGATCTCAGATTTGTCCTTCTTTCCAGACTTGGTATCTTTTCCATCAGACTTTCTGAAATTCTTCTTCTCAGAATTTGAATCTCTTCTTGAGAATCTCTTTCCTTTCTTGGAGTTCTTGAATCCCATCTTCTTGAAGGTCTTCACCATCAATGCCGCCATTTGCATCAACTGTTCTTCATCATCCTCAGAGTCAGAAGCTTCATCAGAGTTTGAGTCATCATCAGAGTTTGATGACTCACTTTCAGATTTAATGACTAAAGCCTTTCCCTTGGCTTTCTTCTTTGATGATTCCTTCTTTTCAATGGGCTTCTCCTCAACTTTGAGAGCAACAGATTTTGTCTTCTTACTTGATCTTCTGTTTCTTTGATCTATCTCAAGTTCGTGAGTCTTTAACAAGCCATAAATCTCATCAAGATCTGTATCATCAAGATCATAATTATCTCTGATTGAGGTCGTCTTCAGATCCCATTTTTCAGGTAGAGATAAGAGAAACTTGAGATTTGACTCTTCAAGATTATATTCTTTGTCAACCAGAGACAGATCATTCAGTAATTTACAAAACCTGTCATAAGTCTCAGTCAAGGTTTCATTAGATCTTGAATCAAAGTGCTCATACTCCTGTGTGAGTATTGTCTTCTTGTTCTTCTTTATAGCAGTGGTTCCTTGACACCTTACTTCCAAAGCATCCCAGATTTCCTTTGCCGTTTTGCAGCCAATTACTCTGTTAGACATAACATTATCTAAAGCACTGTGGAGTAGATGTCTAACCTTTGCATCCTTTGCAATTGATGAGATGTCTTCAGGAGTATAATCTTTCTTTTCCTTTGGAATCAGTGTCTGTTCTTTATCACCAACAGCAGGAGATAATTTAGTTGGCTTATGAGGACCATTATAGATTCTGTCAAGATATTCTGGATCTGTAGCCTCCAGAAACATGGTCATCTTCACCTTCCATATCGGATACTCTATTGGCCTGAGAATTGGAACCCTGATAGTTTCATATCGACTCACAGAATTTGGCTTAACCTGTTCAGCCGCAGGAGGAACTTGATTTTGATTTTCTTCAGACATGATTATTACTGTGTTTTAATCGTAAAACTGTATATATTAAACAGCCTTGTCTCTGATACCAATTGTTAGGCCGAATACACAATATAATCAAGTATGTATGAGAATAACAATAATTAATAACACTGTTTATGAATCAATAAAACTGTAATCTTATTAACAGCTTCTCTCTTTATGATGTTAATGAATCATAAAGAGCTTCTAGGTTACAAGAATAATATCTCAATGATCGCGTCCCTTCTAGGGATAACCTATCTGTGTTTATATAGTACACAGCTACATACAATCCTTCTCTAATTGATATTCCTACAAGTTAGCTATACAATTCATATCAATTAAGGATTGCTTCTTATCTTCTATCCTGTTTCCTTAGCTGTATCAATATATTCTGCTTCTTTCCATCTTCAGAATGTATTGCTTCTAGAATCTTCAATTCTGCACCGACAGCTAATTCAACTATCACCTTGTCAGACTTTAAATAAACTCTGACTAGCTTCCTTTAAACTCTTCACCTTATCAGAGTTTAACTAAACTCTGATCGGCTTCTGATAAACTCTTGTCAGTACCTGTTGCTTAAACACTGATAAACAAACATTAGCAATTATATCTAACAAACCTAGTAGCTCTTTGTGATTCGTTAACATCATAAAGAGAGAAGCTATTAATATAAATACAGTTTTTGTTGATTCATAAACTGTGTTCTTGATTGTTATTCTCATACATACTTGATTATATATTGTGTATTCGGCCTAACAAATTGTTAGGTCCAAAGTATCGTAGAAGGGGGGGTTGAATACGATACTCACAAATAATTTAATTTTGTTCGCGGATTAATCTTTCAGTTCTATAACGAAATCAAACACACCAAACCAAATCAAGTTTCGGGGAATATATCTTTTTATAAATATAAACCTCGAGGGGTGCTACAATTTCTAATCCGTAGATTAGCTTCAATGAGTTTAAGGTTACACAAATACAAAACAATGATCAAGTTCTGAGCACTATTAATTTCTCTGATAATTTTCTCCGGCTCTTCTCTCTCTCAGTAATGTCTCTGTGTTGAAATCCTTAACTGAAGAAGACACTTTCTTCACTCTGTATTAACTGCAGACTTGAATTGAAAAACCATCGAACCATTTAGAATAGAAAATTCTTGGCCGTTGGATCTTCATCAACCTGTCAGACAAGCACAACTTTTCACCTGCTCCATGAATTGAAAGACCATCGAATGGATTAAAAAACCATCGAATGGATTAAATCAATTTGCCATTCGATAGTTTTTAAATCAAAACTATCGAATGCCAAATTAATTTACTTTGCTTTTCAATGAATCACTTCAACCACCATTCGATAGTTTTTTCAAAAGAAAAACTATCGAATTCTTTTTCTTGTCTTTTGTCCTTTAGTAATTACTCCTGAGCTCCTGGGTGTTTAAGTTTTAGACTGTATCAATTTCTTCTGAGACGATAAAACAACTTGATCCTTTTTAGTGCCGTCACCTAGTACAACTGGTCTGGTTCACAGATGAATAACACTTGATCAATTCTTCTTTTATGTCTTCAATATAGTGCTGCTGATAAGTCCCTTGTCGTTCTGGTTGCTTCATCACTGGAATCCCGTGGTACTGAACCCTAAATCATTCACATACTTCTGTCGTCTTGAAAGTCTTGTTTCTTTTGCTGTCACTGAGGCTTGAACATTTTCATGAACTTCTTTCCGTGACCTGTTTACGGACTTCAAGAATACATAACGTATTTTGATTTTTTGAGTTTACCTTTTCTTCTTCTTTGATTCTGGATTCCTGTGCTTCTGTTAATATTATTGTCTGTCTTGTCCTTTGTTGAGTTGTAGTTATCTCTTTTACATCTTATGTTACATTATGCTTTACAAGTGCAACTGCAAGTACTCTCAGAACTACAACTACCAAACTTGATCCTGATCAAGGTGCTGAGGTAGATGTAACTCACTATAGGGGAATGATTGGCTCTCTATTGTATCTCACTGTAAGTAGACCAGGTAGGCAGGTATCAAGTTTGCATCCTGTCTGTGTGCAAGATTTCAAGCAAAACCCAGGGAACCTCATTTGATAGCAGTCAAAAGAATTTTCAGATATCTCAAAGACACTCCTTCACTTGGCCTTTGGTATGCAAGGGAATCAAATTTTGGTTTGTGTGGTTACTCAGATGCTGATTTTGCAGGATGCAAGATAGACATGAAAAGTACTTCAGTAAGGTGTCAGTTTTTGGGTGGTAGACTAGTTTCTTGGTTCAGTAAAAAGAAAAAGTATGTCTCTACTTCAACTACAGAAGCTGAGTACATTGCTGCGAGAAGTTGTTGTGCTCAGATAATGTGGATGAGAAATCAGTTGTTAGATTATGGCATGTCATACTCCAAAATCCCTATTTATTGTGATAACCAAAGTGCTATTACAATGACATGAAATCCAGTTCAGCATTCTCTTACTAAACACATCAGTATCAGGTATCACTTCATAAGAGAACAGGCTATGAAAGGAACAATTGAACTTCATTTTGTTCCGACTGATTCGGGGTAACGGAGCGCGTGCTGGATTCACTGAATAATTTTTTGAAATGATTTCTTTGACGATCCAACCGTACGGATGTTAATAAATACTCATTCTAGTCTTCGGAAAAAATAATCAAAAAATTAAAAGGTCGTGTTGTACGACATTACAACAAAAATGTAGTATTAATCTTTATTCGGGCAACGAGCTCCGTTTCAGATTTACTGAATAATTTTTTTAAATGATTTCTTTGATGATCCAACCGTACGGATGTTAGTAAATACTCATTATAGTCTTGGGAAAAAATAATCAAAAAATGAAAAGGTTGGGTTGTACGACATTATAACAAAAATGTAGTATTAATCTTGATTCGGGGAACGGGCTCCGTTTCAGATTTACTGAATAATTTTTTTAAATGATTTCTTTGACGATCCAACCGTACGGATGTTAGTAAATACTCATTATAGTCTTGGGAAAAAATAATCAAAAAATGAAAAGGTCGGGTTGTACGACATTACAACAAAAATATGGTTTTAATATTGATACGGGTAACGAAGCGCCTGTTAGATTCACTGAATTTTTTTTAAAATAATTTCCTTGATGATCCAACCGTACGGATGTTAATAAATACTCATTCTAGTGTTGGGAATAAATGATTAAAAAATAATAAATATTATATTAAAAAATTACTAAACAAATACTCATTAAATATTTTTTAAATTACTTTTGTCACTAAAATATAATAAATTATATATTAAAAAATTGAAAAGATTTTTTATGTATTAAAATATTCCGAGGAAACAACTTAATTTAAACAAGTATGTAATAAGTAAATAATAAGTTAATATGTCACATGAATCTCAGAGAGTTTTATCTGTCAAGAGAATGGAGAATTAAAGTCATCTACAGACTTGAAGTTATTCTACATTGAAAGAAGTTTAATTTATTGTTCAAGCCTCAATGAAGTATTCAAGGAAGTGGATTTACTACAGTGACAGAGATTTCCAGTTGGTGACAGAAGAAGTACAGGATACAGAGTTTAATCAGAGCTAGAGAAAAGAAGCCACAGCTTTAAATGTTTTAAAGATGAAGAACTTTCATTGAAGTCAGTTATTCATGAACCAGCCAGTGCATCGAATGACGACGTCAATCAGTGGAATTAAATCATCTACATTCAGTGGTTTTAGGAAGAAAGAGAAATGTCTTAGTTTTAAGAAATCTTCTTTTATATATTAATCAATTTAATTAATAAATTAATTCTCTTAGAATTAATTAATTTATTAAATTAATTAGTTTAGTTATTTAAATTATTTATTAACTTAATTCTGTAAAAGAATTAATTTAATCTAGAATTTATTTTAACTAAATTTTACTTAAATGAATTTATCTTAAAACTGGTATGACCTTGTTTATTCTCGGTATGACCTTAGCTTTATTTAAGCTAGGTTCTACCGAGTCTTTTAATAGGTTCTACTAAGTCTATTCTGCAGGTCATACCGGTTCTTTTCCTAAGGTTCTACCGAGTTTTATCAACAGGTCATACTGGTGATCCTTGGTTCTACCGAGTTTTATTCTCAGGTCATACAAGTGTTTTCATTTGATTAATCAGGTCATATTGAATTAATCAAGAGGTCATACAGAATGAATGGAAATGTATTTACCCGAGGAGTACAGAAGGAAAGAGACACACTTTATCATCAGATCTTAAAAAACACACAGAAGACATTTTCTCTCAAGAACAAGAAAAGCCATTTGATCTCATTTCTTCTCAAGCAATTAATTCTAGTTTGTATTGTTAAATCCAAACCACTAGAAGTTGATTACTTGTATTGCTTTGATTATCTAGCGGATTTATATCCCTAGAATTTATCTCGAACATTGCTTTTAGCATTCGATCTTTTTATTACAAATATTAGAAAAGTTCATGTCGAATTTATTCTAAATTTGTATTAATTTGTTTGAGATAAATACTTTGTAATCCGTATTGTATTTGCAACACCCTTCAAGTTTAATATAAGTTATATTTAACTTGAATCTTGTTTCATTTATATTCCGCATTAATTTGTTCTTAATTGTTAAATTATTCAAAGGACAAATTTCGATAAAACGGTATAGTTTGTATTCAACCCCCCTTCTACAAACTTATCAGGACCTAACAATTGGCATCAGAGCCTTTTGATTGATATACAAATCAAAGATCCAATTGTTTTGAGATTTTTCTTAAACTCTGAAATTTTTATTATTCCTAAAAATCTCAAAAGATGTCTACTACACAGAAGGTTGGTACAGTAAAGATTCCCATGTTCAGCAGGGAGCATTATTCAATATGGAAGAAGAAAATGCTTCTATTTCTTAAAGTTGCTAATCCTAAATACTTTGATGTGCTGAAGAATGGTCCCAAAGTCCCTATGATTATTGAGGGAGAAGTTATAGAGAATAACATTGTTACTAGGGCTGCTAGGATGTACCCTAAGGATCCCAAGGATTTCACTCCTGGTGAAAAAGAGGATGTTACTTTGTATGTCTGTCTTCAGTTGATCCTTGTTGATTGTCTTGATCCTATCATGCATAATCATGTCCTAAACTGTGATACTGCCAAACACATTTGGGAAACCATAGAGATAATCAATGAGGGGACAAAGGAAGTTAGAGAGAATAAGCTGGAGCTACTGCCTGGAGCTACTTTTAATAAGTTGGTGAATGAACTTGGAATGATGAACCTTGAGAATTTTTGAGGAAAGCTATAGAGAGGAAATCCCGATGACTATCAAATCCTGATGGTCATTCAGTAAAGTATGTAATTTTGATCAAATCCTGATAGGACACAATCCTGACAGGAAGTCAACTGGTCAATCTTGATGGACAGGTCAGTATTCATTGTTTAATTTGTGCCTAATTTTTCATCAGGAACTGATGAGAAACGTTTGACTTTTTAGTTGGACAACTGTATGCGCGCGTGTGTCACACTGATAGATATATACACATAGATACACATACAAAGCGATGTAGTTATGTTTACACTACGCCATAAGTGGGTTATTGAAACACTTTTTTAAAAACGTTACATGCAAACCGTTACAATTGCTAGAAAATTTTAGACATATGTAACACTGCTCAATTAGTGTTACATTAGTTTTAAATCTAGTGTTGCGTAGGAGTGATGGTGTTACATTAGCAAATTACAGTAGTTTTAATTTTTTATTTTAATTTTAAAAATGTCATGGGCCCCATAAAAGTGGGGCCCACTGAAGTTGGCCCCACGAAAAAGTGCTACATTAGCAAAGGATACTGTTACAGTATAAAAGGTGTTACACTGTTTTTTTTTTAACTTTTTTAAATGTCGTGGGGCCCACAAATATTTTTAAAATGATTTCTTTGACTATCCAACCGTACGGATGTTAATAAATACTCATTCTAGTGTTGGGAAAAAATAATCAAAAAATTAAAAGGTCGGGTTGTACGACATTTTAACAAAAAAATGTAGTATTAATACTGATTGGGGTAATGGAGCGCATGTCGGATTCACTGAATAATTTTTTTAAAATGTTTTTTTTGACGATCCAACCGTACGGATGTTAATAAATACTCATTATAGTCTTGGGAAAAATTATCAAAAAATGATAAGGTCGATTTGTACGACATTATAACAAAAATGTAGTATTAATACTAATTCTAGTAACAGAGCGCATTTCATATTCACTGAATAATTTTTTTAAATGATTTCTTTGACGATCCAACCATACGGATGTTAATAAATACTCATTATAGTCTTCGGAAAAAATAATCAAAAAATGAAAAGGTCGGGTTGTATGACATTATAACAAAAATGTAGTATTAATCTTGATTCGGGTAACGGGTTCCGTTTCGGATTTACTGAATAATTTTTTTAAATGATTTCTTTGAAGATCCAACAGTTCGGATGTTAATAAATATCCATTCTTGTGTTGGATAAAAATAATTAAAAAATGAAAAGGTCGGGTTGTACGACATTTTTACAAAAGCGTAGTATTAATAATGATTCGGGTAACGAAACGCGTGCTGGATTCACTGAATAATTTTTTTAAATGATTTTTTTGACGATCCAACCGTACGGATGTTAATAAATACTCATTCTAGTCTTCGGAAAAAATAATCAAAAAATGAAAAGGTCGGGTTGTACGACATTATAACAAAAATGTAGTATTAATCTTTATTCGGGTAACGGGCTCCGTTTCAGATTTACTGAATAATTTTTTAAATGATTTCTTTGACGATCCAACCGTACGGATGTTAGTAAATACTCATTATAGTCTTGGGAAAAAATAATCAAAAAATAAAAGGCCGGAATGTCCGACCTTATAGCAAAAATGTAGTATTAATACTGATTCGGGGTAACGGAGCGCGTGCTGGATTCACTGAATAATTTTTTTAAATGATTTCTTTGACGATCCAACCGTACGGATGTTAATAAATACTCATTCTAGTCTTCGGAAAAAATAATCAAAAAATTAAAAGGTCGTGTTGTACGACATTAAAACAAAAATGTAGTATTAATCTTTATTCGGGCAACGAACTCCGTTTCAGATTTACTGAATAATTTTTTTAAATGATTTCTTTGATGATCCAACCGTACGGATGTTAGTAAATACTCATTATATTCTTGGGAAAAAATAATCAAAAAATGAAAATGTTGGGTTGTACGACATTATAACAAAAATGTAGTATTAATCTTGATTCGGGGAACGGGCTCCGTTTCAGATTTACTGAATAAGTTTTTTAAATGATTTCTTTGACGATCCAACCGTACGGATGTTAGTAAATACTCATTATAGTCTTGGAAAAAATAATCAAAAAATGAAAAGGTCGGGTTGTACGGCATTACAACAAAAATATGGTTTTAATATTGATACGGGTAACGAAGCGCCTGTTAGATTCACTGAATTTTTTTTAAAATAATTTCCTTGATGATCCAACCGTACGGATGTTAATAAATACTCATTCTAGTGTTGGGAATAAATGATTAAAAAATAATAAATATTATATTAAAAAATTACTAAACAAATACTCATTAAATATTTTTTAAATTACTTTTGTCACTAAAATATAATAAATTATATATTAAAAAATTGAAAAGATTTTTTATGTATTAAAATATTCCGAGGAAACAACTTAATTTAAACAAGTATGTAATAAGTAAATAATAAGTTAATATGTCACATGAATCTCAGAGAGTTTTATCTGTCAAGAGAATGGAGAATTAAAGTCATCTACAGACTTGAAGTTATTCTACATTGAAAGAAGTTTAATTTATTGTTCAAGCCTCAATGAAGTATTCAAGGAAGTGGATTTACTACAGTGACAGAGATTTCCAGTTGGTGACAGAAGAAGTACAGGATACAGAGTTTAATCAGAGCTAGAGAAAAGAAGCCACAGCTTTAAATGTTTTAAAGATGAAGAACTTTCATTGAAGTCAGTTATTCATGAACCAGCCAGTGCATCGAATGACGACGTCAATCAGTGGAATTAAATCATCTACATTCAGTGGTTTTAGGAAGAAAGAGAAATGTCTTAGTTTTAAGAAATCTTCTTTTATATATTAATCAATTTAATTAATAAATTAATTCTCTTAGAATTAATTAATTTATTAAATTAATTAGTTTAGTTATTTAAATTATTTATTAACTTAATTCTGTAAAAGAATTAATTTAATCTAGAATTTATTTTAACTAAATTTTACTTAAATGAATTTATCTTAAAACTGGTATGACCTTGTTTATTCTCGGTATGACCTTAGCTTTATTTAAGCTAGGTTCTACCGAGTCTTTTAATAGGTTCTACTAAGTCTATTCTGCAGGTCATACCGGTTCTTTTCCTAAGGTTCTACCGAGTTTTATCAACAGGTCATACTGGTGATCCTTGGTTCTACCGAGTTTTATTCTCAGGTTATACAAGTGTTTTCATTTGATTAATCAGGTCATATTGAATTAATCAAGAGGTCATACAGAACGAATGGAAATGTATTTACCCGAGGAGTACAGAAGGAAAGAGACACACTTTATCATCAGATCTTAAAAAACACACAGAAGACATTTTCTCTCAAGAACAAGAAAAGCCATTTGATCTCATTTCTTCTCAAGCAATTAATTCTAGTTTGTATTGTTAAATCCAAACCACTAGAAGTTGATTACTTGTATTGCTTTGATTATCTAGCGGATTTATATCCCTAGAATTTATCTCGAACATTGCTTTTAGCATTCGATCTTTTTATTACAAATATTAGAAAAGTTCATGTCGAATTTATTCTAAATTTGTATTAATTTGTTTGAGATAAATACTTTGTAATCCGTATTGTATTTGCAACACCCTTCAAGTTTAATATAAGTTATATTTAACTTGAATCTTGTTTCATTTATATTCCGCATTAATTTGTTCTTAATTGTTAAATTATTCAAAGGACAAATTTCGATAAAACGGTATAGTTTGTATTCAACCCCCCTTCTACAAACTTATCAGGACCTAACAATTGGCATCAGAGCCTTTTGATTGATATACAAATCAAAGATCCAATTGTTTTGAGATTTTTCTTAAACTCTGAAATTTTTATTATTCCTAAAAATCTCAAAAGATGTCTACTACACAGAAGGTTGGTACAGTAAAGATTCCCATGTTCAGCAGGGAGCATTATTCAAATATGGAAGAAGAAAATGCTTCTATTTCTTAAAGTTGCTAATCCTAAATACTTTGATGTGCTGAAGAATGGTCCCAAAGTCCCTATGATTATTGAGGGAGAAGTTATAGAGAATAACATTGTTACTAGGGCTGCTAGGATGTACCCTAAGGATCCCAAGGATTTCACTCCTGGTGAAAAAGAGGATGTTACCTTGTATGTCTGTCTTCAGTTGATCCTTGTTGATTGTCTTGATCCTATCATGCATAATCATGTCCTAAACTGTGATACTGCCAAACACATTTGGGAAACCATAGAGATAATCAATGAGGGGACAGAGGAAGTTAGAGAGAATAAGCTGGAAATTCTCACCTCTCAATATGAGCATTTCAGATCAAACCCTGGTGAAGGTATCTCTGAGGTTTTTGAGAGATACAACAAATTAATCAATGATCTGAATCTCAATGGGAAGCGCTACACTATCAAGGAAATTAACAAGAAGTTCCTACTTACACTTCCACGTCATTTGGAGCACAGAATATCTGCCATTAGAGAAGCAAGAGATATTGGAGAGATTGCTTTGGAAAGACTGTATGGTGTTCTGAAGACCTATGAGCTGGAGCAGATTCAACAGGATGAGTTATATGGAACTGGGAGGATAGTTAGTACTTCTACTGCATTGGCTGCTGAAGTCCCACAGAAACTGGAAGTGAAGGCTGTTCAACCTTCCAGTTCTAACATGAATGTTATTGATGCTGAATATGGATTAAAATCCATTGATCAATCTGGTGGTGACTTCTATTCTTTAGAGGAACTTGATCAGCTGGAGGATGGTGATTTGGCTTTGATAGTCAGGATGTTTGGGAAGTTTAGATTCAAGAGGAATCCCAATCTTAAGTTCAGGCCCAGATTTCAGAGAGGTGGATCTTCCTCTTCAAGTAGCACAAAGGGTGGCTACAAAACTGGAAATGTGGATAGGAGCACAATCAGATGCTACAATTGCAATGAGTTGGGTCACTTTGCTACTGAATGCAGAAAGCCAAAGCAAGTGACAAGAAACACATTTGATTCTAGCAAGAAGAACAAGATTGGGAAAGCCTATGTTGTTGAAGGTAAGAGTTGGGATGACACTGACAGTGATGAAGAAGCAGGTGAGATTGGGAACCTTGATTTAATGGCTAAAGAGGAAAACACTTCATCTAGATACATGTCAGAGGTAAAGTTTACTGATACTGAAATGATTCGTCATCTTGGTGGTACCTTAGATTGTGCACGCATTGAAAATGATAGAATAATTCTTTTAAACACAAATCTTGAAAATGAGATAAAAGAATTAAAACTAGTGCATGTTAATCAAGATGAACTTACTGAAAAAATAGCATTTCTTGAGAATAGGGTTAAATGTTATATTCAACTGGAAACCATTCTCAAGGAAGAGAATAGTGAGCTTAAAACTAAAGCCAATGCCTATTACAACTCTTGTAAGACGGCTAAAGAGATTCTCAATAAACAAGCTATGGGTAATCATGTTAGTATAGGTTATGATTATAATGAGGCTATTGGATTGCTTGGCATTAATTCCCCTTGTAGAGTCAGTACTGAAGGAAGGGGTATTCCATATGTGCTTAAGGGTATTGAAACACCCTTTTGTAAAGAATCCGAGGCAGATCCTCTAAATGAATACTCTATCATTATTGCTGAGGAGATTCGTGAAGAAGATATTGCTTTGGAAGTTGCACAGTCCAATAAATGTATATCTGATATTCCAGTCAAAGTTGCTACAACTAAAAAGACTAAATCAGATATCCATAAGTTGGATCAAAACAATTGTAAAACTAACATGCCTGCTGTTAATTCTTCTCATAAAGCATGTGGTGTGATTAATTACATGTCTTGTGCTTTCAATGTTATGTATGCTTATTTTAATAGTAAGCATGTATCTAGTGATAAGACTGCTCCACGTCAACATGTTAATAATAAAAAGCATGTTAAAGCTAAGACTACTAGTCCTCCTAAGACTAGAGTGGATTCATTTATCCCTAAGCCTACTCAGAAATGTGTTAAGGCTGGCTATTAATGGAAACGCTCTTTTGTGAAAGAGGTTGAAGTAGTTTTAGTTAAAAATGTTGTTTTGCCTGACAAAGGCCAGTTCTTTAAGTATGCCGGACCCAATCAAGTGTGGGTTCCGAGGAAGGACTAATCAATATGATATTGCAGGGAGTTAAACAGGTAAACCGTGTTATGTGGATTCTTGACAGTGGCTGTTCAAGGCATATGACCGGAGATAGAGCCCTGCTATCAGATTTGGTTGAGAAAGTTGGCCCAGTAGTTACCTTTGGAGATGACAGCAAGGGTATTACGAAAGGATATGGCTGTTTGAAGTACGGAAATGTTATCATTGAAGATGTATCATTTGTGGAAGGTCTGAAGTTCAATCTTCTCAGCATCAGTCATTTCTGTGACAGAGGATATGATGTTTCCTTTGAAAGAGAGAAGTGTCAGATCCTTCACAAGAAGAATGGAAATCATGCTCTTCAAGGAGTAAAGAAAGGTGACTTATTCATAGCTGATCTGAACTCTGGATCCAAAGATGAAGTTAATTGTTTTTATGTTAAAGCTTCATCAGATGATAGTTGGCTATGGCACAAGAAGATGTCTCACCTTAACTTCAAAACCATGAACTCTTTAGTAAAAAGGGAATTGGTTAGAGGTTTGACTCAGATGGAATTTACACAGGAACGACTGTGTGAGGCATGTCAGAAAGGAAAGTCAAAGAAAGCTTCTCACAAGGGCACTGACACATCATCAATAACTGAACCACTTCAGCTACTACACATGGATTTGTTTGGTCCAGTTAATGTGATGTCCATGTCAAAGAAACAATATGCACTTGTGATTGTTGATGACTATTCAAAATATACATGGGTTTTATTCCTACATTCCAAGGATGAGACCCCACACCTGGTGATTGACCATATAAAGTTGATTGAGCTGGATTCTAGATTCCCTGTTAGAGCCATAAGGTCAGATAATGGTACTGAATTCAAGAATGCCATTCTAAATGACTTTTGTGTTGATAAAGGAATAACAAGACAATATTCTGCCCCTAGAACTCCTCAACAAAATGGAGTAGTGGAAAGAAAGAATCGTACATTGATTGAAGCTGCTAGGACTATATTAAGTGAGTCCAAACTTCCAACGTACTTTTGGGCTGAAGCAGCGAATACAGCTTGTTATACTCAGAATCGAACTTTAATCAACAAGGACTTAATGAAGACTCCTTATGAGATCATGAACAACAAGAAACCAACTGTCAAGTACTTTCATGTATTTGGAGCAAAATGCTTTGTGCTTATAGATGACAATGTAAAACGTGGCAAGTTTGATGCAAAGGCACAAGAAGCTATTTTTGTTGGTTATTCCAGAAGATCTTACAGAGTCTACTTGGTTGGTAGTCACACAGTAAAGGAAAGTGTCAATGTTACTTTTGATGACACTAAGTTCCCTAATATCCAAAAAGAAGATTCATCTGAGAAGCTGAAGTTTGATAACTTGCCAGACTCAGAATCAGATGATGTAGCCCCACCTGAAGTTATTGCTGGTAATGATAATAACAATGATGATAATGATCATGGTGGTGGTGGTGGAGACACTGGTAACAATGGAGATACCACCAACACTAGAGAAGAATCATCAAGGCAATCAAGCAACAACTCAGGGGGAGCAAATGAAGGATCATCTAGTCACTCACAACATCAAAGTGAATTTCAAGGCGAATCATCAAGATCAAATCTTCCAAGACAGATTGTATGGAATAGAGCTCATCCTTTTGAGCTGATCATTGGTGATCCAGGTGTTGGAGTTAAAACTAGAAGTGCGACTCAGAATGAATGTCGTTATTCAGCATTTCTATCTGAAATGGAGCCAAAGAAAACTGAAGAAGCACTGACTGATCCAGATTGGGTGATTGCTATGCAAGATGAACTCAATCAGTTTGAACAACAGCAAGTCTGGAAACTGGTACCCAGGCCAAAGAACAAGAAAGTAGTTGGTACAAGATGGGTATACATGAACAAGCTAGATGAGGATGGCATTGTTACAAGGAACAAGGCAAGACTGGTTGCACAAGGGTATTCACAAGCTGAAGGCATTGATTATGATGAAACCTATGCACCAGTGGCTAGACTTGAGGCCATCAGGATGTTCTTAGCATTCGCTGCTTATTCCAATTTTAAAGTTTATCAAATAGATGTTAAGAGTGCATTTCTGAATGGTGAGCTTGATGAAGAAGTTTATGTGGAACAGCCCCCTGGCTTTGAAAATCAGGAGCTGCTGGACTTTGTGTACTTTCTCTTCAAGGCTATCTATGGTCTCAAACAAGCCCCAAGAAAATGGTATGACACTCTCTCTGGTTTTCTTTTAGAAAATGGTTTTGTTAGAGGTATCATAGACAAAACTCTTTTTTCAAAGAAACACAAAAGTGATATGATATTAGTCCAAGTCTATGTGGATGACATCATATTTGGGTCTACTAATGATAATCTCTGTAAGAGATTTGCTGAGCTAATGCAGAGTAAGTTTGAAATGAGTATGATGGGTGAGCTGAAGTTCTTTCTTGGATTAAAAGTAAGTCAAAGGTCAAATGGTATATTTATTTGTCAATCCAAGTATCTCAAAGAACTCCTCAAGAAGTATCACATGGAGGATTCAGCATCAGCAAGGACTCCATCTTCAACAGCCATGAAACTTGGAGCTTCTGACAATTCTATCAAGGTAGATGTTACAAGCTACAGAGGTATGATTGCCTCCTTACTCTATCTTACTGCTAGTAGACCAGATATTATGTATGCTACATGCTTGTGTGCAAGGTTCCAAGCGGACCCTAGATATGTACATCTCGTTTCTGTGAAAAGAATCTTGAGATATCTTAAGGGTACATCTAATCTAGGTATCTGGTACCCTAAAGATTCTGGTTTTAATCTTGTTGGATATACAGATTCTGATTATGCAGGTAGTGTTGTGGATAGAAAGAGTACCTCTGGGAGTTGTCAATTCCTAGGAGGTAGGTTGATTTCCTGGTATAGCAAGAAACAGCAAACAGTTTCCAATTCAACAACAGAAGCTGAATATATTGCTGTTGGAAGCTGTTGTGCTCAGATCTTATGGATAAGGAATCAATTAAAGGACTATGGCTTTGCATTAGACAAAATTCCTATTTTGTGTGATAATACAAGTGCCATAGCAATCTCCAACAACCCTGTGCAGCACTCGAGAACGAAGCACATTGATATCAGGTATCATTTTATCAGAGAGCATGTCATGAATGGAACTGTGGAGTTACACTTTGTACCCACAGAAGAACAGACTGCAGATATATTCACTAAATCTGTCGACGAATCCACATTTATCAAGTTAGTTGGTAAATTGGGTATGTTAAACAGTCTTAGTGATTAACATTATCTCTGTCATGTTTGTTCTTTCAATAAATTCATTTTCTCTTGTCATTTAACTGATATTTACTGCCAATTCTCATTTAATATTACATGCTTGTAAATTTAAATAGCTCTGAATATGTTATTTTCTTTAAAAATATTTTTCTCATATTTTTTAAGTGGAGAAATGTATTTTTATTGAAAATATATTTATTTAAAATTATTTAGGTGTTTTTCAGATTGTAAATATTGTTGTTTAAATATTTCTGCAAGTTTATTTTAATTTACTGCATTTCTATAATTTTCTGCATATTTTTCTAGAATTTATGGAATTTTTTGTGAATTTTTCTAGGCTTGTAATTATTTTTCATGCATTTTTATAAATATTCTGCATTTTTCTTGTAAAATATTTCTCTTTTTAGTTTATTTTCTGATTATTTTCTGTTGTGTATACTCGGTATGACCTATCCCAGGTCATTTTGAGTCTCGGTATGACCTATCTCAAGGTCATACTGATTTTTGATTTAATTTTTGTAATTATTCAGTTTTTATTTAGGTTTGCTCGGTATGACCTATCTGCTGGGTCATATTAGATCTCGGTATGACCTCTCTTTTGGTCATACTGGTTTTCTTTTTATTTTTATTTTATTTAGTTTATCAGTTTTTTTTTCGGTATGACCTGCCCATAGGTCATACCGAGCCCAGCAGAACCCATCTCTATAAATACCAGTTCACCTCAAGTTCTTTTGCTCATTCCTTTCTAACTCAAGTTTTTACTTAGTTAAAATTGCTCTGGTTTGTGTTTTAATTTCTTAGAACAAACGAACTATTGCAATTTTTTTTGTGAATTACTTGAGTGGTGTGTTTATTTTTTTCTGGTTAATATTATTCCTTCTTGCTTAATTTATTTAATTTGGTGGATTTTGTTTTAAAAATCTTAAGAATTTTTGTTTAATTTGAAATTTATTTCGAATTAATCTTATAATTCTTTCTGATTTTCAATCTTTTAGATTAAGTAAATTCTTTTATTTCTTTTCAATGGCTGCTGAGTTTGTTATTGAGCGTTTTAATAATTACATCGGCTATTGTGATCCCCTTAAGTGTTCTGTTGAACGTTTTAGGTCGTGGATTCGATTTTTAAATAAACAATCAATTGTTAGCTATGTTATCATTGCTTCTGTTGATTTAAAGATTGAACCCCTTCGTCTATTATGCTTAACTTCTGTTGTTGCTGATGATATGCAATCTTTCACGTTCACTATTTCTGATGGTCAGTACACAGTAACTAAGGAGATCTTTTGTCAAGTACTTCATTTTCCAATTGATAATCTTGTTGGATTCCCTACTGATGACGAGTTAGTTCAATTTTTCTCTAGTATTAATTACCAAGGGAATATTTTTCTTCCTCATCTGAATAAGGCTAATCTAGCTTGTGAGTGGGATTTGTTCTTTGACTCTCTAGCAAAAGTTTTTAGTAATTCTACCAAGAACAACTTTCCACTCATCACTTCTGTTTTACAAAACATTACCTATGCTGCTGTTTTCAATGTCAGATTGGACATAGGGACACTTGTCTGGGATCTCTTGATAAGGAGGATTTTCAATTACCCTAGAGACATTGAAACTGGGAAGAAAGTTAGATGCTTCTATTCTCGTTTCTTATCTCTAGTGTTAAATCATGTTCTTTCTGATGAACATAAAACATTTTTCCAAAACACTCCTTTTCAAGTCCCCGCATACACTAATCCTGCTATATACTCTAGTTTGTCCACTCCTAAGTCTGGAATGAGACCGATAGTTCCACCATCTTATCTGCGACAGATTCTTCAACCACAGTTACCACTATTATTTATTGAACATCCAGTGGTTGGATCCTCGTCAGCTGGAACTTCAATGGCGCCTCCAAACACCAGTGCACTTCAGGTAATATATCCTCTCTCATCTGCTCCACTAACCCAAGAGGTTCTTAGGATTGATCAAGGGGTTGTAGAACCACAACCTCTGTCCCCGGTCATAGAGCCACACACAGAGTCAAATCCATTGACCGCTCCCCTAGAACAACCGGCTACAACAAGATTGAGAGAACAACTTGAAGTAGATATTAATGTGAGTGATCCCACAGCTCTGCCTCCTCCACTAAAGAAGAGAAGAACACTCATTGAGGCATCTGTAAGCCAGTCTGTATCCTCCCAAAAGTATATGGATTCTCAAAAGGCCAATGAACAGTTACTAGAGACATCCTCTCAACAAGATGAATCAATTGAAATTCGCCATCAGGCCATGGCATTATGTACAGAGTCAAGCACTCTCCCATTTAGGGCTGAGTATTCGGTTAAAACCGAACCGAACTTTTTTTCGGTTAACCGAAACCGAAATTAAAGGAAAATGGCTACCGAAAACCGAACCGAACTATTTTCGGTTATAAAACCGAACCGAAATTACTATTTCGGTTTTTACCGAAAACCGAAATTAAAAACCGAAAATTGATAAAAATTGCTAGAAATTAGAATTACATAAAAAACATACTGAAATTTTGAGTTCACCACGCATAATTTTGCACCTAGTTAACGGTTACAAGTTTAGAATATTCAGAATTCAAATTTAAGCTACTTAATAAGTTTACATTGAAAAACAAGAATTAAAAATTTAAAATGAAATGTGGCCAGGCCACTTTGAGTTTTGTGACAATATCAATTACTAACAAGTAACTTGCTGCTGCCTACTGCTGGCCTGGAATCCTCCTGTTCGGTGACTGCTGATAAAAAAAGGAGTATTTCTAATATTATATATAAATAATATAAATGTTTTATATATTAATTGAAATTCGGTTATTTAGTCGGTTTTTCGGTTAACCGTGGTTAAAAACCGAAAAACCGAAAAACCGAATTACTGATATTTCTTTACCGAAAACCGAACCGAATTATGAATATTGGTTAACCGAACCGAAATTATTTCGGTTATTCGGTTCGGTTATCGGTTAACCGAACCGAATGCACACCCCTACTCCCATTAATCACAATGGGAGCAAATACTTCTGAAACAATAGTAGAGACTCATGCACAGGACACTCTGAGAGGAGAGCACATAGGAATGCTGGTTGAAATAGTGCCTACCATTGTCACGGTAGAAGAGCCTTCACAGGCTTCAGAGGGAAAATCTGGTTCTTTGCCCACTATAATAGAACCATTTTCTCCCCTCCCAGAGGGAAGATCTCTGGATCCCCTAAGGGATTCTTCACTCGCAGTTTTAACTGGAGAAAGTGAAGGGCAACATGGTAAGTTCATCCCTGAAGCAATTCAGTTTTCACTTTCGGATGATTTTTTGGACTTAACCATTGATTGGGATTCGCGAACTCTCATTGCACCACCAGTGACCTCTCAAGAAGGGGCTATGGTGATTTATCCTGCAGGTACTTCAACTCCAAACATGGATAGACTGCTAGTGGTTAGTTCTGAGAGACAAACACAGAGCGATACACAAGCACGTGAGGTGAGTGAAACACCATTGAGAGAAATTGAGATGAGTGCACACAATGACACATACACTGCTTCTTTATTGGCTCAAATAGCTGGTCTACAAAAACAACTTCAACAGACCCAGGCTGAAAAAGAAATTCTCAAGGCACAAGTGGTTGAACAGTCTTCTTCTTCCACCTCTGTAACTAATCAGCTGGGTCCTATTAGAGATGAGATAGAAGGAGTGAAGGTCACATTGATCCCCAAAATGAATGTTGTTCAAGAATCACAGGCTAGACTTGTGGCTAAAGGTTATTCACAACAGGAAGGGATTGACTATGATGAAACCTTTGCTCCAGTTGCAAGATTGGAAGCCATAAGAATTTTTCTGGCCTATGCTGCACACAAGAAGTTTAAAGTCTTTCAGATGGATGTAAAAAGTGCTTTTCTCAATGGGAAGCTTGAAGAAGAAGTGTTTGTTGAACAACCACCAGGATTTGTAGATCCCAAGCATCCAGATTATGTCTACAGGCTTGACAAGGCATTATATGGACTAAAGCAAGCACCAAGAGCATGGTATGAAACTCTTGCTCAATTTCTTTTAGAAAGTGGGTTCACAAGAGGTACAATTGATAAAACCTTGTTTTATTTCAATTCTGGTGATGATTTGCTTTTAGTTCAAATTTATGTAGATGATATTATCTTTGGATCTACTAATGACAAACTTTGTAAGAAGTTTGCAAAGCTTATGCAATCCAGGTATCAAATGAGCATGATGGGAGAGCTTAGTTATTTTCTAGGCTTACAGGTCAAGCAAACAGATGATGGTATTTTTATCAATCAAGCAAAATATACTAGAAATCTTCTCAAGAAATTTGGTATGCTTGATAGTTCATCTGCTACAACTCCCATGGCTACAACAACAAAGCTAGACAAAGACACATGAGCCTCAGTAGATATGACAAACTACAGAGGAATGATAGGGTCTTTACTGTATCTTACTGCAAGTAGACCTGATATCATGTATGCAACATGTCTTTGTGCAAGATTTCAAGCAGATCCCAGAGAGCCTCATCTAACAGCTGTAAAAAGTATTTTCAAATATCTCAAAGGAACCATAACCTTGGGTTTGTGGTATCCTAGAGAATCAGAGTTTAAGCTAATTGGTTACTCTGATGCAGATTTTGCAGGCTGTAAAATAGACAGAAAAAGTACAAGTGGAAGCTGTCAATTCTTAGGTGACAGATTGGTTTCTTGGTATAGCAAGAAACAGAAATCAATTTCTACATCCACTGCAGAAGCAGAGTATATAGCTGCTGGTAGCTGTTGTGCACAGATTCTGTGGATGAAGAATCAGTTGCTGGATTATGGTCTGAGGTACTCTAAAATACCTATTTACTGTGATAATCAAAGTGCTATTGCTATGACAGGTAATCCAGTACAGCACTCCATGACCAAGCACATCAGCATAAGGTATCATTTTATCAGGGAACATGTGGAAGAAGGAGATATTGAACTTCATTTTGTGTCTACAGACCAACAACTTGCAGATATCTTCACCAAACCTTTGAGTGAAGCTACTTTTACAAGATTGGTAAATGAACTTGGAATGATCTCTGGTTTTGACTAGAGATACGGGTTAGACTCAAAAACTATACATGTTTGATTTTTATGCTCATGATTCCTTGCATGTATTAACTGTTATAAGTACCAGTGTCATAAACTCTGAACGTAAACTCTGATGCTAAACTCTGTTAGTCATAAAGTATTGGTCATACTCTGATAGTTACAGTCTAATGCTATACTCTGATTGTAATTTTGTCTGAAACATATGGACCAATGAAGAAAATTGTATGAAGCATAATTCTCAGTAAGTAATTATGAATCCTTAAGAGTTATATAGATTCTGATCTCAAATATGTGCAGTAAGTTAACACAGCATGATACTGTCTCTATATTTATAGCATCTCTTAGTTTATTGATCCTATACACTGAGTTTGTATTAGCTGTTTGCATTTTCTCTCATAAATTAATTGTATTAACTGATGACAAGTCTAAACTCTGATTATTAATTGCAAATAATTCACCCTCAAATCAAAAGATGCCAAAAAGAGCACAAATTCCTTTGAGATCATGTTGAGCCTAGGAAGACCCAGGAACTTAATGTATGAAATAAGGGCTAAAATCTTTGATTTTTGGTGACTAGTGCCAACCACTGATTACTGGAAAAATAAAAAAAATAAAATAAAATAAATAAAAAAAAAACAAAAAATATATATATAAAGGGGGTGAAAAATAAAAGATATATCCAAATGAAAGGATATCAGTATACAGAGTTTAGACATAAGAATCAGATTTTAGTTTATACATGAGAGTTTAGGCAACCAGTTTTTACTGCTTTAGTTTGTGGATTTTATGCACTTTGAGATGATCTAAATATTGATTTCGGTAAACTCTGCTATATCACACACATATTTTCACACCTGTACAGATTGAGAAAAGAGTTTATTGACAAAGAAGGACAAATGGTAAACACTGATGTATTGTGTGAAATACGCCGAGGTAATTTACTTTTAATCTCTGATGATTAAAATAAATTTTATTGGTTTCAGACATTTTATAATTTTGAGATTAGACATTTGTTTTGAAGTTCAAAAGAGTATGATAACAAACGGTTCATATTTGTATTAAACAGAGAAGAGAGAGATTAAGTATTTTGAACAATGTGACATGCGGTAATTATGGCTATTTTTACTGCGCATGTGTATTGAAAGTTGTTACATACAGCTGTCAGCGTATATACGTTTGACACCTGTCCCACTCACACACTTTTCAAAGACGCCTGCTGTGTGTAGTAATGATTAAAACGTTTGAGTTTTAAATCTTCACAGTTATTATTTAAATATACTACACATAAACGGTTCACTCTTTTACACACCTCAACTTTTCATAAGCTTTTACTTACACACATTGTCTCAAACACTTTCACTGCATACAATCTATTCTCTGTTTGTTATCTTCTAAACTTTTCTAATGGCTACTACAATGTTTACTGCTTCTGGGTTAGAATTCGTTCCTAATAACTATGCTGCTCCTTTGGCAAATGAGAACGCACCGGAGGCGTTTCATTTGATTCAAGATTTCTTGTCAAACTCTGATGTTGGAACTGCTCTCACAGCACCATTGAAGCTGTCTGCATCTCAAATCAGATCTTTTTAGCAGACAGGTACTTATGACAATGGAGGAGAGTCTGGGTCTCCATCTATTATCTTTGAATTTCAAGGAGAAGAGTTTGTAGTTACTCCTACAACTGTTCGTGATGCTCTGGGCCTTGAAGACTTTAATGCTTTCATAATCTCTGTTGGAGATTCTGAGTTAGTTCGAATGATGAGGGAAATAGGATACTCTGGGCCACTGACAAAGCTTGGTCAGTTGAAGCGACCGCTCTTACGAAAGGAATGGAGTTTCTTTTTCGACTGCATAACAAGGGCATTCGGCAAGAAATGCACGAACTGGGATGCTATTCCCACGGATAGTCTGCAAATCGGGTTTTCTCTTCTTTATGGAGGTAATTTTGATGTTGCTAGGCTAGTTCTAAATAATATAGGTGAGAAAATGAATGAAAACAGAGGTGTCGTCTATTTTGCAAGATTTTGTCAATTGATATTCTCTGAATGTGTTTCTGACGTAGAGATAGATGAGAATGATGTGATTCCCTGTTTTAAATTACATAAACGCATATTCTCTGATCTAACCAATAAAGATAACAAGAAAGGAGATGTTGGTGTTTTGTTGCTACCTGAGTCTGTGCAACAATTCTTGGATAACTTACAACAACAACAGCTAGCAAACTCTGAAGCTGGACCTTCTGTGTCTCAACCACAAAGGTCACAGAGATCTAAGGTAAGGGCTGTTAAGTCTGTCAGGATAAACACTGAGGTTGGGGCATCAAATGCTGATGATATGCCTCAGAAGAGAAGAATGAAGAAGAGAAGAGCCAATAGGGCAAAGTCTGATGCTGCTGATGCTGTTGATGCAGAGACTGAAACTGATGAAGAAACTCTTCATCGGAGAAAAAGAAGATTGGTAGCAGCACATCTGTTTGGTGCTGTGAATATCTCTTCAACTGTTGCTGATGATATTGAAATTGAGATTCCAGAAGTTGAAGCTGTTCCTGAAGATAGAATTTTTATGGAGGCTGTTTTTCAAAATGAAGCTCTTACATCAAATGCTGATGATGTAGTTGAGGAAGCTGCACGTGAAGCTGCAGATGAAGCTCCTGAAATTCTTGTTCAGGAGGCTACAGAAAATATTGAGCCACAAGACTTTTATATGGAAGTTGAAGCAAACCTCTCTTTAAACTCTGAACATTTCACAGAGGGTTTGGAAGCTGATCAAGATACTGTTCAACTTGAAGAATCTATGGCTTCTCACACTGAAATAATATCTTTTGATCTTGAGAAAGGTGAGGAAGTCGATCAGACTTTAGCTGCTAAAACTACAGAATCTGTTGCTGCAAATCCTGATGTTGCTGACAAGGATGCAACAGAGAATGTTCCTTTTGAAGCAGAGTTTGTCGCAAACTCTGAGGATATTCTTGTTCTTGAAGCTCTACAACAATCTGTTGTTGAGATTGTTCAAAGAGAAGCAGAGTTTAGTCATACTGCACACTCTGATGATCCTGAAAGAATGGCAGAAAATGTTCTTGCAGAGAATGAAGCAGAGGATGACAATGCTGAAGCTAGTCCTGTTCATTCCAATCCTGATATACAAGTAGAGTTGTCTGACATTCAAGCAAACTCTGAAGAAGAAAGAGAAGTCAACAGAGCTACTACTGCGTATTATCAAGATATGTACTTCTCTAATTGGTCAAACAAGGATACTATCTTTTCCAATGAAAGAGCTGCAGATTTTGTGACAAAGTCTTCTAAAGAGATTAAAAATACAGAACTTCTCAGTCATCTCAAAGCAACTATTGTACAAATCAAATCATTAACCAATCGTTTTGATGATTCTGACAAGGTGATTGCAGGATTAAGGAATGATATAGCTACAAGAGAGCTTACACAGCAAAAGGACAAATCTCTATACATCTCTTTGTGTAAAGAGCAAAAGAATTTTAACTCTAGATTGTTGAAAGTTGAGGACAACCAGAATGCTATGTCTGCCCAACTGACATCAATTTCTAATGCAATTGAGTTGTTGACATCAGTACTACTTTCTGATGATGTCAAAAAGGGGGAGAGTGTACCAAGTGACAAATGCAAAGACACTCAAACTCTGAGACGGAGGGATGATGGTAATGATGGTGGAAACAAGGGAGGAGATGGAAAGAGCTTAAGATCAAATGATGATAGAAGACTACCAAGACCAAGATCAAACTCTGATAGAAGATCAAACTCTGGTAAGGGAAATGTAAACTCTGCCAGTGGTTCAAAACTCAAAGACTACCAAGACCAAGATCAAACTCTGATAGAAGATCAAACTCTGGTAAGGGAAATGTAAACTCTGCCAGTGGTTCAAAACTCAAAAGTTTGATAAACACTGATAAACCTAGCACTGATGAGGAAATAGCTGCTAAGATGTTTATAGCAGAACATGGTAAAGATGTTACTATTGAAGATATCCAGGCAGAAGAGAAATTGCTAGCTGAAAAACACAGGAAAGATGTTGAAGCTGGAATCTACAAACAGAAGGTTATCAAGGCTCCGAGGAGAATAGAAAAAGGAATTGTTATCAAAGAGAATGTAAACTCTGATCAGAGTTTACAGTACTCAAGGAGGCCTATTGGTTCAAATGCTGATAAAGGTAAAGGCGTGATGATTGAAGAGCCTAACCTGAAAAAGAAGAATTATTCAACCTCTGACATTGCTCAAGTTGAAACAAGATTAGCTAAATCAACCTCTGACGCTGCTCAAGTTGATGTTATTACCAAAGTTATGACAACCTCTGACGTTGCTCAAGTTGTACAGAAATCTACACTACTTCCAAGATTCAGCAAACCTAAAATTCTTGAAGACTTAAAGCTTGAAGCTGTGAATTTCTCAGAAACCAGAACAGTATTGGGAAAATAAGCCTTTGATAAATCTGGACTGGGTTCACACAGAGAGAGAAGAACAAATAACAGATCTCAAGATAACTTTTCACTGGCAGAATCTGGTATTGGGGTTACACAAGAAAACCTTGATAAGTTAGAGTCTGTTCAGTTGATTTTTCACAGAGTATTGAAGAAGCAATTTTTGTTATACTTCATGAGTGATGGAAGAGTTTATAAAGTTGGAGAATCTGATGTTAATCTCAAATCATGGGAAGAACTGGAGTATGTACTTTATCTTTTAAAAGTCAAAAACAGATATACTCATGATGTTGCTCAAGTGTTGAGAGAAAAGATGCTGAGATCTAAAGCTATGCTTGGAGGAGGAGTATCAAGTGTCTACATTCCAAAGTATAGGGATCATGCTGGAAAGATAGTGGAAATGAAAAGAAATAGTGCTAGATTCAGGACTGCACTGAATAAGAAAGTTCTAGAGTTCAATCTAGAGTCTGATAAGGCTTTTTATATCAGACTTGGCAATGAAATGAACAAGAACAACATCTATTCTTTAAGGGCTGCCATTTATCAAATTGGTGAAGATGAACCAAAATTGAAGGAGCTGAAGAAGGATATGATCGCTGAACTAGATCGAGCTGAGAGAAAGCTGCTGATTGATTATCTCAGGACAGTACCTGATATTGAAGAAGTCAAGTAAAGTCTGACTGTAAGTTTTTTTTTGTTTTCTGTTCTAAGTTAAATTTAAACTCTGTTTTAAAGTTAAACTCTGACATATTTTAAACACTGCATTTGTTATATGTTTTGACATCATCAATTATCTTTTTAACTTGTACATTTTAATATGAACAAGTTGGGGGAGATTGTTAGATATAATTGCTGACGTTTGTTCATCAGTGTTTAAGTAACAGGTACATATCAGAGTTTATATAGAAGCCAGTCAGATTTTGATAAAGTCTGACTGGGTGAAGAGTTTATATAGAAGCTGGTCAGAGTTTGTTAAAGTCTGACAGGGTGATAGTTGACTTAGCTGTCGGTGCAAAGATAAAGATTCTAGAAGCAATATATTCTGAAGATGGAAAGAAGCAGAATATATTGATACAGCTAAGGAGACTGAACAGAAGACTGAAGCAATCCTTAATTGATAATAATTGTATAGCTAATTTATAGGAGTATCAATTAGATAAGGATTGTATGTAGCTGTGTACTATATAAACACAGATAGGTTATCCCTAGAAGGGATGTGAACATAGAATTATTATTCTTGTAACCTAGTAGCTCTTTGTGATTCATTAACATCACTAAGAGAGAATTATTTAATATAATTCAGTTTGTTGATTTACAAACCTGTGTTCTTGATTGTTATTCTCATACATACTTGATTATATATTGTTAAATCCAAACCACTAGAAGTTGATTACTTGTATTGCTTTGATTATCTAGCGGATTTATATCCCTAGAATTTATCTCGAACATTGCTTTTAGCATTCGATCTTTTTATTACAAATATTAGAAAAGTTCATGTCGAATTTATTCTAAATCTGTATTAATTTGTTTGAGATAAATACTTTGTAATCCGTATTGTATTTGCAACACCCTTCAAGTTTAATATAAGTTATATTTAACTTGAATCTTGTTTCATTTATATTCCGCATTAATTTGTTCTTAATTGTTAAATTATTCAAAGGACAAATTTCGATAAAACGGTAGAGTTTGTATTCAACCCCCCTTCTACAAACTTATCAGGACCTAACATGCGGTAATTTCTAAAGATACATATGGTAGAAATTGGTGCTGCAGAATTGTAAGTAGAGTAGCATATTTATATATAATTTTCCATCTCGATAGTCTTTGAAGCTCTTATCTACAATGGCTGTCATACACCTTGATGAGAGAGAAGATAATATAGAGACTGTACTCTCATCACTTCTGGATGGAGTGGCTGTAGCTTCACCTCGGTACAGGAACGTGGGAACTTCAGGAGATCCTCTTGCTTCAAGCACATGGGATGAGGTAGCAATTGATAGATACCTTCCTCTTGAGTATTGATGGTCCTCATTATTTACTTATGATGCTTTAACAAATAGGTCCCTCTTGAAGAGACACATATTACGCATGTGCAATGCAAGTCTTTGTGGAGACAATTTAGAATGGAAACAGAGTATACGATTACACAAGCTCTTTCTGCACAGGTACGTCATTCCCATTTGCTTCTTGATTTAAAAGCGATGACCTGGAAGTACTGTGTTCTAGTTAGGCATAATAATATCACTCTTTGGTCAAAAAATCAATGATATGTTATGTAATCTTGCCACTCTTCTACTCTTGCCACCAAAACAAATATGGCATCTCTTGTACCAAGATATTTTGATACTGATGTACCAGGATTTTTCAATCAAAAAATTTGGTTTCAAGTTTTTCTTAGTTGATTGTAAAATTGTAGATCAGCCTCTTACTATTGTTAATGAGATATGAAACAAATTATTGGACCATAACTTAAAAGTGTTTTATCATGTTCTGACCTAATATGAAATACATCTTCCAACGCAAAATAGAAGACTCACCCTTTTTTATATTATTGCAAAGACAATAGGTCATCTTTTTCAAACAGATGATTGTTTGTATCACTGTATCCAGAGTGACGAGCTAGCTCCAATGTGTGTGCAATGCTTGTATATGGTTCTTCAGCTGTTACTAAATTTACCTTGTATATTAAGATTGTGATTGCCTATTCATTTCATTGTGCTTTCTTGCACATGCCCCACTTACATTTCTTTTCTCTTGTGTTTCTCTTCTTGTTTTTAATCATCTTGAGAAGTTATTCAGGAGTATAAGTATACTTGATCTAACAAATAGGGATTGTGACGGGTAATAGGAGAAGAAAAGCTATTTTTATTATTGTTTAGTTGGATACTACAACTTGTGCAATATTCATAATTTTATCATTGAAAAAATTTATTTAACACTTTTAATACATGTGAAGAGTTAAGGGGAGTTGGAGGTTCACAATTTATTCAGAATGTAAATATGAAGCTTTATCTTAGTTATTATTTTCAAGCAACTTTATAAAGTCATCCAAAAGTCTAGAACTTGTTTGTTAGTTATATTTGTGTGTTTTTGTTATTTCTTTGTTGGAATTCATAGGTTTCGAAAACTTGCCTGATGCTCGAGAAGTGGTAGGGGTTCGCGACGATGTCGGACAATCTAGACAAAGTCAAAGAAAACGTACGATTAATCCCCTAAATAATCCACTTATAACTTAATGCTTAAACACGTAAGCGAATCACAATCACAGCACTTAATGGCTTAATCTAGCCTCGTACTAGGTCCATGCTACTCTTCAAATACTTAAGTCATAAGTTTGGTTCGAAATCGATCCTCAAATTCAAGTTATACTTAACCATTTATAACATTGGTTTCTAAGTCGGGTTCTTAGTGGTTTTCACTTGCGCAGCCTATTCTGTCGCATTTTTATAAAATCGAAAAATAATCTTTTTGACTCGAAACCTTCGCACACCCCTTTCCAACTGACCTTAGCACTTTACCACGAAATCTCATATTTTATAATCACTTGTAAGGGTCTCAAACACAGTCATGAAGTTGATGTGTTTCCGCAATTTCATTTCTCGAACAACTTTTACTAAAACGACCATAACTCAAAAACCGTAAACTCTTTTGACATGATTCTTGCGGCAAAACAAACTAGACAACAATATATACACAATCATAGGCAGTTCTTACTCTTTAGACACAGTTATGGTCTCGGTGGCTACTGTCAAGGCAGTACAAAAAAATGGGCATTACGACGGCTCTAAATCGAGCATTTCCATTTTACGAACACTCCAAACCAATCACTACGACATACCATACATCCTTAACACCAAAAAACAACCATCATACACCTCTAAGATCAGTGGCGAGGCTCAAATCCAACACCCATCATTTTACACATTAAACAAGGCCAAATAATCACTAAATCACTTAATCATGATCTTAACTTTACATGAACATCAAAACCACTTCAAAACTCATATAAAAATCAAAGGTGGGTTAGGGTTTTACCTTCTTGGAAGCTCTAGCAACACTACCAAGTGTTTACAAACACTTAACAAGCCTTAGATAGTCCTCATATAGCTTAAACCTTAAGAACAAAACAAGAAAACAATTTAGCAATCTCGGAGTTACTATTCAGCCCCAACTTTGAGCATGGATTTGACTAAGCTATACTACTTGGATTTCCATGAAATTTTGAACGAACCTTACCCATCGAGTGGAGAAGCTACGGTAAAACTTTGGTGATTTATGGATGGATAGAAGTGGAGATATGAATTTTTCTTTGAGTTGTACTCTTGTTTGGTAGATTGGAGAGCTTTTGCTGATCAACTTACTTTTGTTTTGTTTTTCAACTTGGATGCATCTTTTCTTTTGTGTTGTTAACCACCCATTGGTCCACTTGTTGCTCTCTCATTAGTCCAAGTGTTGGCCTCTCATCAAACAACTCCATTTTTGCCAATGTTGCAAATACACCATTAGCTTTTTGGTTGACTTTCATGCATGACACCTTGGTTTTTCTTCTTCCACCAATTGGATCGTCTTGGTGTCCTTTTAATAAAATCAATATGTTACAGCTTATATGTTGCATTTTATTACTCCACTATGGCACAATCCCTTAAATCAATATTAACTCCAACATCCATTATCTATTCCCTCTTTATTCCTTGTTCTTAGAAAATGTTCTCGCGTTTCTTCGAATATTCTCAATCTCTTTTTTTATAGAGTTCCTTAACTCTTGGTTAGCTTCCTTTTTGTTTAAATCCTTGACTCCACTTGATATAATTCTCTTGATGATCATGTAGGATATTTAATCTTGTCATAATTTCAATCCTTAATCCATGATTCGTTTTCTTAATCGCTTAATCTCGTTATAAAGTATCAGCGATTTTCGTTCTAAATTCTCAAATCAAATATAATAAAATTCCAAAATATTAAATCCTCAAATTTAATATCTCATTTCTTGATTATAATAATATATAATTCACTGCCCGGTCAAATACTACACCAAAATAAAATTTGGAATTTCTGAATTCCGATCGTCTTTGCATACACTTATTTACTCCGTAGATCACTAATATGACTTCAGAATATCCACACTACGTCTCGTACATAGGTGGCATGAATTTTTTTTTCTTAATCCTCAAAATCACTATTCATCCACCAAATTCACCATTCACTGATGCACTTAATCATAATAAGAAAAATTTTAATTTTACCAAAAATTCGGGTTATTACAATTTGCATGCTCTTGGCATTTGATCATTTAATTCGATAAGTCAAGTTTTCACTTGAGTACATTTTGGACTTATCGAATTAGGCCATTATGCTAATCAATATCTCTCATTCTCTTTCTAGATCCTGTATGATTTGACAGTTTGGTTTTGTAGATTACTTAAAGTAATTGACAGGTTTCAAGAAAGAGGTGAAGCTCACTTGGTTTGCTACATAGCAAGGTTCATCTCTCAAATCCAGCTAAGTACAACTTCGATTGAGTCTTAGAAGCTTATAATAGAATATCTGATTTTATTCTAATATTCTGTTACGAGTTATGTGGAAATAAAATTATTTGTCATGATCTATGTGCATGCATGCTAATGTGCTAATTGATTCTATATGTGTCGTGCTTACGTGGGCTAGATTATTTTGCAAACCCCCTTTATTTAAACCACTCTAGTGTTAATCACTTCTCATCTTCCCAAACACTTTTCATTCTTTCTCGATCTTTCTGCAACCCCTTTTCCTTCTAAAAAATGGCCATTTGTGTTAGATCAAGGTTCATCGACGGAGTTTACTTCAACTATGGAAACTACACCGTTGTTATCAATGGAGTAAGCTACGAGGTTCATGCGGTTCCAGAAGCTATCAAGTATGAGTTGGACCATGAACAAGACATGGAATTGATATACCTGCAAATTGCCCATGACTTGGAACTGGAGAGGCAAGAACAAACAAGGATACGAGCCATTGAGGAGCGTGAAAGGATCGTAGGCTTTGCAGCCACAATGTCTAAGATCCTTCACAGGAAGAAGGAGGCATCCAACAAGAAGCGAAAGAGGGATGACTCGTCTAGTTCTTAGGAATAGATATGACTTTCCTTAAATATTTCTTATTGTGTTTTATGAATATCTTGTAAACCTCCTTCTAAAAATGAATGAAATGATATTTGCCTTATTTAATGAATTCTCTTGTTTATTTCTTTTTGCCAATCGTCATTTCAATAAACCTTGCTTGCTTAATCCTTGTGAATGTTTTCTGTTGATACTTGTTTGTGTGTTGAATGCTCTATCTTTACTTATCCTTGTGATTTGTACTTAAATGTTAATTGAATCTGTGATTAATTCTTACATTCTAACAAAAGATTCAATGCTAAGACACAGGGGTAACTCAAACAACATCTTCAGATTACATTTTAAATGAAGCATTTTACTTGTTCCTGGTAAAATGAAAACCTGAATCAAAAGACTAAGTCAATTTTTAACAATTGGATTATAATCTGCTTGCTAAGAATCGACTCTGCTTTAAGATTTATGGAATTTGAAGCTCTACCTACTTTCAGGAAGAGTTGCTAACACTCTTAGTCTATGCACACTTCTCCCACCATCTCATACATTTCATAGACTCCGAGTGTTCAAGCAATTGAATTTCTTGGATAAAATTAGCATTTTCTTTTCTCTGCCAAGCCAAGCTATTCAAGTAACTTAATGCTTGCATTAAGCTTACCACTCAGATCCCTCATCTTGTTTGACTAGAGACTACATGTTGAGGTAGCTTTTGACGATGTCAACAAAAACACAGGGGTTTCATCACTTTTTAGTGAAGACCATGTGATCAGATCTGCACATTTCAGGTGCACTAAACCTTTACTAGTTACATGGTTTGAGGATGGTCATCCTGAGGGGGAGCCATTCAAATCCACTCCAATTCCATTGGAGATTCATTTAATGAACAACAATGCCTCACAACTGTTATCAAAGATTTATCTACTTCAGATGTTGAGACAAGAAGTTCAACTGTTCTTGTATCTTGATACATGAACATGCGGTTTCACTAATTGGCTTAGCTCTAACTTGGTACCAATCTTCAAACATGACTAAGCTACGTTTCCTTTTTCTTCACTTTTCCCTTAAACCATTGTCTGATTCCAAGCCTAAGGGGGAGAAGTTAGTGGAGAAGTAGCTAGCTCTAGCATAAAGGAGTATCAGTCTATCAACTAGATGTTAGGAAGCATGAGCTAATTGGAGTGACCACCTCTACATTCACCCAAATGGATGTAGTTGTAAAAGGAGGGCAGTACTATCTCAAAAGAGTGACTTGAGTGAAATACATTTAAAGAGAGTCTGCACATGGAGAAATAAGGGCGGTTCTACACTTTGTGAGATGCATACACAACCTCTGTTGAAACTCCCTCTTCTTCTCAGGGGGAGTTGCCAAAATCAATCTCTACAAGCACTTCTCTTCCGAAACCTAATACATTCTATATTTCTTCTCAACTTGTAACTCAAGTAATTGAGAAGCAAGGAATCGATCCACATGATTCTTTTTTCCCTATGGAGCCAATTATTTCAAGTGACTTAGTGTTCAACACTTTGCTCACCACCCAAAACCTCCATTTAGATGACCAAGAATGCATGCTGGGGCATATTCTAATGACACCATCAGAAGCACAGAGGTTTCACCAGTCTTTACTGGAGACTCTGTGAATATTTCTCCAATCCTCTTGGATTTGGAAATGCCTTCACAGGCCTATAGAACCAATGTTGTAACACACCCCATTTCAATGGAGACCGCATCAGAATCTACAGTTATTCAACAGCTGGATTCTAAGAATCAAATGTCATTCCATCCTGAGAAGCCTAGCTCTAGCTCTTACTCAACCGGGGGTATGTGCAACATGACAGTCTCCCAGGATCATCATCTGTTCAACCACATTTGACGGTTGCAGCTCTTCATTGCTCAAGTGTGGATCAGATGGATAAGCTCCTCACATCAAAATTTCCCAATGCTGGTATAGAAGGAGATGGAAAACTGTGCTAGGAGATATCAGAAGGATCATAAATGGAAATGAAAATGGGAGCAAAGAAACCAAGCAGAAGATGACTTAATCATGGCAAGACATGATTATCAGAAGAAACATGGTTAATAAGTCCTCTACTTGTGAGATATTCAAGTCCTGAACTCTTTGCAGATGATTAACTGTCATATCTACTCATCCATGAATCCTTTTATCTTTAATAGGCTTGTTATCAGACATAAATTTGTGACTAATGATCTTATTCACAAATTGGGGGAGATTGTTAGTTACAGAGGCATGTCTGAACACAATTTATATAACAAGCCTATAATACTGGAATGTCATGATCCTAGTTGGGAAACTCTTTAGTCCTGATCGTTATGCTTAAATGTATGCCAAGACTATGTAGTTGCAACTCCTGTAGCAGGTTGTACATAGGCCAGAAGTAATAAGAATGTCTAGGAAGAAGATCATCATTGATCAAGCTCCTTATGTTCATAATGAAGGCCTTTAATAAAGAAGTTACAAGAGTTGAAGTGAAAATGTTCTAAGGCAAAGGTTAGAGAAGTTCAGAATTGTTTGTTTAGAGAAGTCCAAATTCGAGAAGTCAAGAAGGAAGATTAGATAAGTCCAAACAAGCAACTTCGAGAAGTCAAGAGAACTAATTCGAGTTGTCCAGGATTAGTTAAGCCTGAATGCTGATTCGAGAAGTCTGCACTAGAGAAGTCCAACTTGACGTGATTCGAGAAGTAAGGAAAATGACTGATTCGAGAAGTCCAGTTGTCGAGTCAGCCATAGCTAGAGTTATCGAATGCAAAATTTAAGCTAACTGAAGAAGACAAATTCTGAATATTATGACAAATAGTCATTAAGCCTTGTACTTCTGTAAGTGGTCCAACAATTTGCAGAAGCGCATGAGAAGTCTACAGAGAAGCTCAAAGAGAGAAGTCAAAGGTGGTCCAGCTAAAGAAGTGGATTTATGTCAGTGAAGAGTCTCTTATGCAAATTTTGGTTAGACGTAGATGTTTAGGACTGTTTGTCACATTCCTAATCTGTAAAAGTGAATTGTGCATGTCTCTATAAGTGCACATGTCACACACTTTAGCTGTTAACGTTTTTTTCAAATGTAAATCAAGAACTATCTCTCTGAGAAAAACGAAGATGAGAATAATTTTGTATTCACAGGTTATAGCAACACACAATCTAATAAACCCACATTAGATTGAAAATTAATCTCTGTTGTTATTTAAATTTCCGCAAACACTATCACACACAGAGTTACTTGTTGTTGTTGGTTCAAGAAATCGGTAATAATACATTCACTCCCCCTCTGTATTATCTTTCGTTTGCACTCATATCTAACACAACCTTCAACGGATGCATTATGAACACCTTCAATGGATGCAGTCTCAATACCTTCAACGGATGCTTAAGAAGTTAACCTCAAAGGATGCAAGACCAATAATTAGTAGTTGAAATTGTGAAAGGGACATACCTGACAAATCACATGGGTTGATGGAACAAAAAGAGTATGAAAACCAACAATTTAGGAAACCCTAAAGAAAAGGAAGCATTCTATTTCCATCTAGTCAGTATAGATGATTGAAGAAGGACATTCAGCTAAAAAGTAAATCATTTCAAGTACCATTGGACTTAGAGCGGAAAAGTAAGCATTTGGACTTTATCTACTGTATATTTTAAGTAGTTCAATTAGGCTTGTAAACTTGGGATATATAACCAAGTGTATGAGTGTTTTTGAAGTTAAGAAATCATATAATTTCCTAGAGTTTAAGCAATCTTCATTCTTGTAATTGCTGAAGCAAAAACACTATATTGCAGCAATGTGTTTTGTTCAAAAACATCACAAATATTTCTTCAAATAAAAATCTCTCAGGTGGAACAATCAATCCACCTGAATTTTTAATTCTTGTGTTTATTTTGTTTTATGCAATTTTAATTTCCGTTCTTAGTGTGTCTTGTCTGCAAATTTTTTTTGGTAAATTATAAAGATTGTATCAACCCCCCTCTTCAATCTTGTGATTACATTGTTTGGGAATAACATATATATTACAATGTTTTACATTACAATTTAAAATATACTAAATAGTAGTGAAAAAGGTTGTCAAATAATGAAGTTGCAGAATTGAAGGTGAAACATACTCCAAGTCAAGATTCCAGTAGTCCAGTTATGCCTGTTAGAGAAGTCCACAATTCGAGAAGTCAGAATAACTAGTTCTACAAGTCAAGTATCTTTAGAGAACTCCATATACACTAATTCGAGAATTCTGGAATTAGAGATGTCTAAAGAAACTAATTCGAGAAGTCTAAAATTAGAGATGTCTAAATACAATAATTCGAGAAGTTTAGGATTAGAGTAGTCAAATATACTGATTCGAGAAGTCTGGATTAGAGATGTCAATAAAGTTAATTCGAGAAGTCCAAAAATAGCTGATTCGAGAAGTTAACAAAGCTCATTCAAGAAGTCCACATCTCAATCAATTATATGCCATAGTTATGGAATGAGGGATTTAACCAAATTTCAAATCAATAAATAAACAAACTACTGAAAGATTTTCAAAGACAAAGATCAACAAGTCTTGTGCACCTGCACTGGTCCAAATTGTTGCAATGTACACATAACAAGCCTACAATAAAATTTGAGGAGAAATTCAAGAAAAAACAACCGAGGATATGAGATCAAGGACAAAGAACATGTGGCTAATTCCAACTTGCTGGTTTTAGTATAGACACACTTTATATTTTAATTTGTCTTATTGGTGCACAGTTCATATAAGTACACAAATTCTTTCATTGATGGTCAAGTTTTCAATATAAATATTTTTTGAGAACTCTCCTTGAAAAAATTAAGAAGCTGAAAATACACATAGATTATAGAAAACATTTTAATCTAATAAATATTAAATTTAAAGTGATTTCTTGTGTTGTTCTTATTTCACATCATTTCTTTTAACAGAAGTGCATCTTTTGCAAGTCGTTTCAACTTTAATGTCATTTTTTTCCTTTGCTTGAGCTGACAATACCTCTGTAGTAGCATAATTGAGCCTGTGTTGTACCTTCGTGATTAGGATTTATGCATTATTTTCTTCTCTTGTTGGGGTTTCTAAAACCTGTATCAGCAAACATCACATTAAACATCACCAATTCAAGTTTAATCAAGCATGTAGTGATTGCACAAAGACTCATATAATAGATGTCACAATTGATTTAAACTCTTGTGCTTAATTCAAATTTCACAATTTTCAGGTATAGATTTCATGAAGCAATGGCAGACCCTTGGAGATGGCGGTCACATCAATACATGAAGATTTTCTTCCATCACATGAAGTTTTGTGATGCATACAAGTAGTTGCGAATGTCGAAAAATAAAGGACTATATACTCTTTTACTCTGATATTGCACACACAAATATTAAAGTCAAGTTCTTATTTCTTTATGGCATATCCTTAAAGAGCCTTCGAGTCTCACATCCCAAAACATAAAAATGTAAAAGACTAATACTAAAATAAACATTACAAATCCCATTTTTTGCCTCTAAACTCTAAACTTGAAACCATTTAAAACACTGACAACAACAAACCCACTAGCCCCAACCCTCTCAAATCTCACTCCATTAAACAAATTTAATGTCCAGTAAAACTCATATATTCATAGAAACTCTAAAAAACTTCAGTTATTGTTATTCCCAAACAATATTATCACAGGATTGTAGAGGGGGGGGGGTTGAATATAATCCTTTAAAATTCACCAGTTCTTTTGCAAACACAAGACAATAAGAACAGAATTAATAATTGCAGAAATAAAATAACACAACAATTAAAAATTCAGGTGGATTGATTGTTCCACCTGAGAGATTTTATTCGAAAAAATCTCTGTGATGTTTAAGAACATAAACACACGACTGCAATACAATGTTTTTGCTTCAACAATTTACAGAGTGTTTATTGCTTAGGCTTGAGAATTATCTATGATTTCTTATCATTCAAAAACTATTGTTACACTTGGTTATACACTCCAAGTTTTACAAACATTTTAAACTACTAAGAGTTACACAATAGACTAAATTCAGAAGTTTGATTTTCCACTCTAAGTCCACTGGTTCTTTTGATGATTTGCCTTTTGGCTGAGTGTCCTTCTTCAATCATCTTTATTGACCAGATGAAAATAGAATGCTTCCTTTTTATTCAGGGTTTCCCAAATTGTTGATTTCCATGTTTTTTTTGTTCCATAAACCCATGTGATCTGTCACGCCTGTCTCTATCACATTGCCAACTGCTAATTATTTGCATTACATCCGTTGAAGTTGATTTGGACTCATCCATTGATAGCTTCTTTCATATCCATTGATAGTGTACTGACTGCATCCATTGATGGGCAAAGTCACATCCGTTGAAGGATGAATTATATCTGTTGATGACATATTCACTTATACAGAATTACAAGGCATATAATATTTACAATTAACCAACCTATTATGTATATCCATTGATAGTCAACACGACTTATTCAAAACCTAACACCTATGCTATCAACTTCTATCTTGAACAAAATTAAACATGTTACGTAAGTCTTATCCGTTGATAAGCTACCTGTCAACGGATACTGTATACACATGCTATCCGTTGTCAGCTACAATAACTTATATAAATTTTACTAAGATGTTTAGTTATCATCAAGAATCAACATAATTCAATAACTGTTATCTTAGACATTTCATCAAACAGGTACCACCACGTGGTCTCATAATTTCTAAATTTGAATATATGTTTATTAGAGAACTACCGCAAAACAATGATCGTATTTGATTTGAGATGGTGTGTTTGATTTTAGGAAGTTAAGAAACAAAAGGAACAAAAAAAAGAAAGAAGAAGAAAATATAACATACAGAGAAACGAGCCAAATAAGCGAGGAAGAGAGATAAGGAAAGTGTTTTTGTTTGATTTTGTGTTTGGGTTTTATACACCTACTTGCCAAAATAGAGAAAGTAGACTACAACCTCGGGTTTTTATTTAAATTATGGTCAACGTGTCCGGTTCTGTAAACATTAATAAGTGAATCGAACGTTTTTAAATATTAACTAGCTTTATAGCCCGTGCAAGGCACGGACATGCTCTAACTATTTTCGGTTATGTTGGTCTCATCGTTTGATGGAATGCATGTAGAAGAAAAGACAGTAGAAAATATGTCGAAGTTTTGATGATACATGTTTTACAAAATCCTAGTCTATAAGGTTGTTATTATAACCTGAGTAGGCGCAAATATTTTGACAAATTAACATGTTTTGTTGGCACGCACGACCCTTTTGTACTGCAAGATTTCGTCGGTTATAATTTTGCCAATCGTATTTGAATGAGAATATGGTTTTAGTGTCACTTTATGAAAGAGTATCAGGCGTCTTTTACCATTTCCATTGCCTGGGGGAACGTTGGCACTCCATTTACTTGTTTGTAGTTCATGGGTAGTCGTGACCTTGTGTACTGCAAGATTTCGCCGGTTATAATTTTTCCAATCGTATTTGAATGAGAAGATGGTTTAGTGTCACTTTGAAAGAGCATTGGGCGCCTTTTATCATTTTCATTGCATGGGGGATGTTGGCACTCCATTTACCTATTTGTAGTTCATGGGGTAGTCGTTAAGTGGGTGTTATAATATTTGATCGGTGTGCATAATAGAGTAAAAATGTAGAAGTACAAGTTGTATTAGTATGTGCGGATACACTATTTAAACGAATGCATACCACTTTGCCAGTTTTAAGAAGAGTCTCATTGCAGACACGTTGAATGCAATAATTGTACAGTTGTGGATATAATTTATTTTAGAAAACTATTACTTATACCTTTCAAGATAATGCTAAACTGATTCGTGATAAGTTACTCGTTTACCTTACAATTGCCACTTGACACAAATAATTTAACATTTAGTACTTTTAATATTTTATCATAGATATTCAAAAAATTTAAACCGATTTAGTTTAGATTTGATTTAGTCGTACGATAACAACTTCAACTTTCTTGTAAAAATCTCCAACACAAACTTTTTTATTAGTATACAAATAGAAAACTCTTTTGCGTTTTTCGGGTTCAATACTTTATATACTAATAGTGCATTTTTCGAAAATGATCAACATATAAAATTTATATATTGAAGACAAGATTTATAATATATTGGATCATAATAAAACTACAGTTTTAATCTTATTAGTAACTAAAATTTCAAAAATGCATATATAATTATAAGTTGTTAATATCTTATAATGAAACAATAATAAATGTAAAGTAATGATAAAATCTATTTTTACGCTTATTATATATAAGAATATAATTGAAAAGGAGTAAATATGTTGATAGTTTTAAATTTTAAAATAAATATTAAAAAAATATAATAAGTGATATTGGATATAGATGTCAACATTTGTCACACCATCACCTAGGTCATGGTTCAATTCACATTAAAAAGAATTTTTTTTTTATCATCAATATACAATTGGATGGATAATTTAGTAATCTAATATCATCAATATAATATTGAAAGGGTAATTTAGTAATCTAATATATATAATCTGATAGTATATAGAATTTGTAATCTAATAGTATATATAATATGAGCCATTATGTACTTAATGCAAATACACATGATTTATAATATAAAAATATTAATATAATCTTTTTTTATGGATCAATTCCACTTTTATAACATTTTTTTAAATACAATTTTATAACATTTTTCGCGAGTTTTTCTCTAATATGGTTAGAAATATGATTTTAAGGCACTTGCGAAAATAAATTATCTACCTTACCAAGTAGATTATAAGAATAGACCAAAATATAGTATAACATATTGAGTGTTTGCGCATATTAATAAAAATCTTCATAATACAATCTAAATAGATGTATATCATAGTGTTAAGGAGTGTTACTTCTAATTTAGAGGTTAAGGGTTCAATTCTCATCGGAAACAATTTTTCTGTACCAAAATAGAGTATAACATATTGAGTATTTGTGCATATTAATAAAAAGTTTCATAATACAATTAAAATAGATGTCTAGAATAGTGGTAAGGTACGTTACTTCTAATTTAGAGGTCAATGGTTTAATTCCCATCAGAAACAATTTTTTTGTTGTGCTATTATATAGGGGTAATTTAGTAATTTTATGATGAATAAATTGTCTCACGACCCCTGTTGTGCTATTATATAAATATTAAAAAAATATATAATAACTGATATTGGATATAGATGTCAATATTTGTCACACTATCACCTAGGTCATGGTTCAATTCACATTAAAAATAAAAATTTTTATCATCAATATACAATTGGAGGGATAATTTAGTAATCTAATATCATTAATATAATACTAAAAGGGTAATTTAGTAATCTAATATATATAATCTGATAGTATATAGAATTTGTAATATAATAGTATATATAATATGAGCCATTATGTACTTAATGCAAATAAACATGATTTATAATATAAAAATATTAACATTATCTTTTTTTATGAATCAATTCCAATTTTATAACATTTTTTTAAAATACAATTTTATAATATTTTGCGCGAGTTTTTCTCTAATATGGTCAGAAATATGATTTTAAGGTACTTTTGAAAATAAATTATCTATCTTACCAAATAGATTATAAGAAGAGACCAAAATAGAGTATAACATATTGAGTATTTGTGCATATTAATAAAAAGTTTCATAATACAATCAAAATAGATGTGTAGAATAGTTTTCATAATACAATTAAAATAGATGTATAGAATAGTGGTAAGGAATGTTACTTCTAATTTAGAGATCAAGGGTTCAATTCGCATCAGAAACAATTTTTTTGTTGTGCTATTATATAGGGGTAATTTAGTAATTTTATGATGAATAAATTGTCTCATGAACCCCCTAGTTGCTCTATTATATATATAATATATTGATATGGGCTAAAAATAACCCTAAAAATATAATTAATGACATATTAATTAGACCCGAATTGGTCCAAGAACACGACCCAATATTCAAGGTCCGAAACCCTGATTATTCATTAATTTCGTAATTAATAAATAGGGAAAATATACAGCTCATAAAAAGAGTCCAAATTATGGCAAATTAGTCAAAGAAGGATCCAGAATCCCAATTAAAGGCAATTAATGAGTCATAGCCTTTATCGACAAGGAAAAGACTTATCCTGCAAGCAATACAATGCTTATCTAATATAAAAAAGGAGACTTATTCGCTAAGACTCCTAAACATACCATAAATACTAGGCTCTAGACGCCTATATAAGGTCCTTGATCCTACAATCAGAACTACGTCTTTGGCTTGATTCTCAACATTAATTGAGACACGTAGGCATCTTGTGAGGACCAATTTAGTCCGGAAACACGAGTGCAACCATTAAAGCTCGAAGCTCATTAAATTCACAAAGTACGTTTTTTAATCCATAACATTTGGCGCCGTCTGTGGGAAGACAACATCAACCATGGCAAACACACGGAGAACAGCTCGGGATAATCAAACTCCTGAGGATCGTCCTATCACCTCTGAGGCTGATCGGCCACCGCCAACTACTGGCACACAAGGGGCGAATATCCCCACCAACACTCAAGGACCGGAAATCCCGATTTCGGTTGAAGGGACGAATCCCCTGCAGATGGTCATTCATGGATCTAATCCACAAGAGACCGTTCACCAGCAACCAATCACGACCTCCCTGCTGCTCATGAATGCCCCGAGAAGCCTTCAACTCCATACTACTGATCTCCCTCAATACGCGAATCAGACTTTGGGGATTCCAAGTTATGGCATGCCCCCTCGACCCATGGCGGGCGGTAGTGGAACTAATCCAATCTACCATGAGGCATATGTGCCCCCTTATATTCAAGGTCTGGGACCCCAAAATCAACAAACTCGTCAGACCCCTCTCATTCAAGATTACTCTGGCCCATACACAGAGGATGAGGGTTATACAACTAGGGAGGATGTCGCCCCAAGAAGGAGACGTTCTTCCCAGACAAATCGGGAGCCACCCCAAACTACTAGGGAGAAACTTGCAGCCCATGAGGCAGAGACTGCAAGGCTCAAAAAACTCCTTGCTGAAGAAGAGGCCGCTCAATCTCGGGGCCGAACGACTGAAGGAATCCCGATAATCAACTTGGATCCACCAAGAAGGACCAAGAGGGCTGAAGCCCCAAGGGGTGATCCTAGTATTCTGTTGCCCCTAGGAGATCTTGATGATCCTACACCACCGTTTACTCAAGACATCATGAAAACGGCTATATCCAGAAAGTTTAAGATGCCTTCGATCAAAGCCTATGATGGAACGGGAGATCCCGCAAATCATGTAAGGACCTTCTCAAATGCACTGTTATTGCAGCCTGCCAATGACGCTGTAAAGTGTAGGGCGTTTCCACAAACCCTAGCGGGCATGGCTCAACGTTGGTATAGTCGCCTTCCGCCCAATTCTATTGGATCCTTCAAAGAGCTGAGTAAGGCATTCATCAATCAATTTGTTAGTGGGAAGATACATGAGAAAAGTTCCGCCTCTCTTATGGAGATTCGACAAGGCAAGAATGAAACGTTGAGAGAATACTTGAGTAGATTCACTAAGGAGGCCATAAAAGTCCCAGATTTGGAAGATAAAGTGGCTATGATAGCCCTACAGCAAGGAACTACCGATGACCACTTCAGGAGGTCTTTGGCTAAACATCCCCCCGAAAACATGTTGTTACTACAAGATAAAGCCGGAAAGTATATCAAGGCTGAAGAAAGCATGAGAAAGTATGAACCCATTGTTGAGGGAAGTGAAAACGGAAAAAAGAGAAAGGAGACTCAAGAGTATGACGCTAGGGACAAATATCCCAGGACAGCGAAAGATTCCGACTCTCCACCTAAAAGGAACAACTTTGGACCCAGGTTCAATGAATATGCAAGGTTGAACACCTCAAGAAGTCAAATTCTGATGGAAATTGAGAAGGAAGAAGATCTTCGATGGCCAAAGCCGCTAAGATCCGACTTGGAGAAACGAAACAAGAATCAATTCTGCCGTTTCCATAAAGAAGTTGGTCATGACACCGACGATTGTAGACAACTGAAAGATGAGATCGAGTTCTTAATCCGAAGAGGAAAACTCGATAAGTTCACTAAGGATGGGAATCGAGGAAATCAACAAGGAAACTATGAAAGGAAAGACTACGATAGGAGGGACAACGACCAAGATCGTACTCCTAAGCCCCGAGGGCCTGTCATCAACATGATATTTGGAGGACCGACTGCTGCTGGGTCCTCCCGAAACTCAAGGAAAGCTTATGCCCGAGAGATAATGACTGTTGTAGGAGAAGCACCGAAACGTGCCAGGGCAGAAGTGGCTATTAGCTTTGATGATTCTGATCTTGAAGGGGTGAAGTTCCCCCATGACGACCCGTTAGTCATTATACCTGTAATATGCAACTCTAAAACTAAGAGGGTTCTGGTTGATAATGGAGCTTCCGTGGACATCTTGTTCCATGACGCCTTCATCAAGATGGGATACACTGATTCACAACTGACTCCTTCAAACATGCCCATATATGGGTTCAATGGGGTTGAATCCAAAGTAGAGGGAACTATTCAGCTCCCTATGACAATAGGGCAAGGTTCACAAACAGCAACTCAAATGCTGAACTTCGTGGTGATAAAGGCAACCTCGACTTATAATGCAATCCTTGGTAGGACAGGCCTTCATGCATTCAAGGCTGTTGCCTCAACTTACCATTTGAAAATCAAGTTCCCAACAAGGAACGGGGTCGGTGAAGAACAAGGAGATCAAAAGATGGCTAGGAACTGCTATGTAGCCGCGTTAAGGCCTGATGGAGTCGGGGGGGGGGGGGGCAGGTTCTCCCAATTGAGGTTATGAATTCAAAAGACGATGAAGAAAGAAGGGGAAAGCCGACCGAGGATCTAATTCATATTCCCCTAATCCCGGGAGAACCAGACAAAGTTACTTACATTGGAGCATTGTTGCCTGAACCCTTGAAGGGACTGAGGTGCCAAGAACTTGGCATGCCTCAAATTTAAAAGTTTATTATGTTTAAGTGTTTCCTTAAGGGATCCACTAATAGTACAAGTAGCAATGAGGTCGACGAAACCATTCTGAGCTCTTAAGCTCTTAGTAGGAAGTAAATCACTATGTAAGGGTCGAACCCTCTTTTTAAAAGGAAATATTTCAAGTTCTCATTCACTTTTTTATTACTTATCTTTGTTTGAGTATTTCCTTATTGTTCTACTAAAGAACAAGTTGTACCAATAACACTTGATCAAAGTGCTAGCCCATTCAAGAGGCCAAGTACTAGGAATTGCCTTACAAAAGATAAGCTAAATAAATATAAGTGAATGCAAGAGCGAAGAAACATAATATGCATAAATAACATGCATGGATAGAAGATCCCGAAGGATCAAAGATTTATGTTACCAGCTCAACTAGAAGCCTTTGAGGCCCTGAAGAAATACATGGCTGAAAGAATTGAAAGTGCAGAAGCCCGTCTACTATGTGAGTAAGATTCTTCATGGGGCAGAAATAAACTACTCTACCATAGAGAAGTTTGCCTTAGCCTTGATAATGGCCTCAAGAAAGCTACGCCCATACTTCCAGGCTCACAAGATAGAGGTCTTGACTGATCAACCTTTAAGAAACATCTTGCATAGCCCTCAAGTTAGTGGAAGATTGATCAAATGGGCCATTGAATTGGGCGAATTCGACATCAAGTATAAGCCTCGAACGACCATAAAAGCTCAAGCACTTGCTGACTTCATGGTTGAATGTACCATTGACAACCAAGAAGTCGGGGGGCGGGAAGCAATAATGGAAGACAAGGAAGTTGGAGACATAATGTTGGGTGCTCTATTTTGATGGAGCATCAAAAACAAAATCAAGCGGAGCCGGTTTAGTGCTACAAAGCCCTGATGGATTCATCATAGAGTATGCACTAAAACTTGACTTTCCAACGACAAACAATGAGGCCAGAGATGAAGTCATGGCCAAGTACTTGAAACTTGTCAAGGCCATCATGACTCAGTTCGACGAATGCTATGTAGAGCACACTCCAAGGGAAGAAAATGTGAAGGCTGATGCCTTGTCTAAATTTGCTTCTTCCGAAATTGAAAACTATGCAATGAGTGTATACTTCCAAGTCTTGAGGACCCCAAGCATCAACGGAAAGTCGGTAGCACCCATTGATGTCGCTAGTTGTTGGATATATCCCATCAAGGCTCATCTGGAAACTGGGTGGTTACCCAATGACACTTCAGAAGCACGAAAGCTATACGTCAGAGCACTAAGGTATACCCTGATTGAGGGAATCCTATACAAAAAGTCTTTCATCATTCCATATCTGAAATGTTTGAGACCTCAAGAGGCAGAATTAGCCCTGAAGGAAGTACATGAAGGAATTTGTGGGCAGCACTTGGGGGGCAGAGCCCTTGCCCATAAAATCACTCGTCTAGGTTTCTATTGGCCAAACACACTTGCTAATGATAAAAGCTATGTAAAGAAATGTGAACGGTGCCAGAAACATGCACCAATGGTTAGGCAACCACCAGAGATGATGACGTCCTTTAACTCACCCATCCCCTTTGCCATGTGGGGAATGGATATACTTGGGCCATTTCCAATGGCAAGTGCTCAAAGAAAGTTCTTGATAGTAGCAATCGACTACTTCACCAAGTGGATTGAGGTTAAGCCATTAGCCAAGATAACCACCAAGCCAGTGATGCATTTCTTCTGGGAAAATGTGATATGCAGATACGGGATTCCACGTATCTTGGTCACAAATAATGGAACTCAGTTTAACAACGACGAGTTTAAGAAATATTGTGATGAGAACGATATCAAGTTACGCTTCACTTCTGTCACCCATCCTCAAGCAAATGGGCAAGCTGAGGTTGCAAATCGAATTATCCTAGATGGACTGAAGAAAAGAGTTGAACGCTCCAGAAACACTTGGGTGGACGAATTGCTCCCCATACTATGGGCATATCGTACTACCTGCAAAGTCACCACTGGAGCTACCCCCTTTCTGTTGGCATATGGGGCAGAGACAGTGGTTCCAGTGGAGATTACTCACACGTCTCCAAGGATTGAGGCTTATGAGCCAGAAACATATGAGGAAGGCTTGAGGCTGGCCTTAGATTTGATTGATGAAGTTAGAAATGAGGCAAATGCCAAAATAGTTCAGCATCAGAAACGAGCATATTTCTATTACAACCTAAGGGTTAAAGAGAGATTCTTTCGACAGGGAAATTTAGTCCTCTGAAAGATTGAGGCATCCGGAGTTGGACAAAAAGGCAAGTTGGCCCCAAATTGGGAAGGACCATATCGCGTCAAGAACGTATTTGGCCGAGGCTCGTACAAGCTACAAACCCTCGAAGGGCATGAGGTGCCAAGGACTTGGCATGCCTCAAATTTGAAAGTCAATCATGTTTAAAGTGTGTCCTGATTGGACTCACTACTGGGACAAATAGAAATAAGGTTCGATGAAATCATGAGCTTCCTAGAAAGCAAATGAAGGGTTGAAACCCCAGAAACCTAAGACATTCAGTCCAAACCCCATCATTCGATATACTGGAAGCTCAAATTAAAGAAACAAGTGAAACATTATGTCTGTCTTCGTTCATGAAGACCTCTCGATGTGAAAATTAAGATGTTGAACCTCAAAATCAGGTCCTCTACCTATAAGCCACGTTTGGCGTTGTTGAAACCTCAAATGAGGTCTAAGGTGTTAGAACTCAAGTTAATTCTTGTATCTATAAGCCACGTTTGGCGTTGTTGAAACCTCAAATGAGGTCTAACATACCTCAAAAATGAGGTCGAAGGAGACTGGGTTTGAGATCGAACGATCGAGGTCGAAAAAGCATGGAAAAACGAGATCGAATTGTTCGACCTGGGACCAAATTGAGGTCGAAAATACCTCAAAAATGAGGTCTAACATACCTCAAAAATGAGGTCGAAAACGACTGGGCTCGAGGTCGAAATAGAGGTCGAAAATACCTCAAAATGAGGTCTAACATACCTCAAAAATGAGGTCGAAGGAGACTGGGTTTGAGATCGAACGATCGAGGTCGAAAAAGCATGGAAAAACGAGATCGAATTGTTCGACCTGGGACCAAATTGAGGTCGAAAATACCTCAAAAATGAGGTCGAAAACGACTGGGCTCGAGGTCGAAATTGAGGTCGAAAATACCTCAAAATGAGGTCTACAATACCTCAAAAATGAGGTCGAAGGAGACTGGGTTTGAGATCGAACGACCAAGGTCGAAAAAACACAGAAAAATGAGGTCAAATTGCTCGACCTGGGACCAAATTGAGGTCTAAAATACCTCAAAAATGAGGTCTAAAATACCTCAAATTGAGGTCTACAATACCTCAAAAATGAGGTCGAAGGAGACTGGGTTTGAGATCGAACGATCGAGGTCGAAAAAGCACGGAAAAACGAGGTCGAAGACTTCGACCTGTGACCTTTCGAGGTCGAAAATGAGGTCGAAAACGACTGGGCTCGAGGTCGAAAATGAGGTCGAAAACGACTGGGCTCGAGGTCGAAATTGAGGTCGAAAATACCTCAAAATGAGGTCTAAAATACCTCAAAATGAGGTCGAAAACACATCAAAACGAGGTCGAAACTACCCTTAAAAAATTGGGTAAAATAAATATTATTATTCAATAATATTTATTAAAAAAAAAAAAAACATTTCGGTAGACCTCAAATGAGGTCGAAAGTGAGCCCTCAAATGAGGTCGAATGCCTCGACCTGGGGCAAATTGAGACTAAACTGCCAAAGTGCAGTTTAGTACCCCAAGTTCCTAGTGGTTCACAAATTCTTTCCTGAAGTTTAGAAATTGACAAATTCTCCACTGAAGTTTCAAATATGACAAATTCACCCCTGAGCTACGAAAATTCCTAAAATATTAGGAATAAATGTTAAAAATACCTGTGGGTACACGAAAATTCCTAAAATATTAGGAATAAATGTTAAAAATACCTGTGGGTACACGAAAATTCCTAAAATATTAGGAATAAATGTTAAAAATATCTGTGGGTACACGAAAATTCCTAAAATATTAGGAATAAATGTTAAAAATAACTGTGGGTACATGAAAATTCCTAAAATATTAGGAATAATTATTAAAAAAACCTATGGGTACATGAAAATTCCTAAAATATTAGGAATAGTTATTAAAAATACCTGTGGGTACGTGAAAATTCCTAAAATATTAGGAATAATTATTAAAAATACCTGTGGGTACACGAAAATTCCTAAAATATTAGGAATAAATGTTAAAAATACCTGTGGGTACACGAAAATTCCTAAAATATTAGGAATAAATGTTAAAAATACATGTGGGTACACGAAAATTCCTAAAATATTAGGAATAAATGTTAAAAATACCTGTGGGTACACGAAAATTCCTAAAATATTAGGAATAAATGTTAAAAATACCTGTGGGTACATGAAAATTCCTAAAATATTAGGAATAGTTATTAAAAATACCTGTGGGTACGTGAAAATTCCTAAAATATTAGGAATAATTATTAAAAATACCTGTGGGTACGTGGAAATTCCGAAAATATTAGGAATAATTATTAAAAATACCCGTGGGTACATGAAAATTCCTTAAATATTAGGAATATTTCATATAAATGTCAAATTAGCCTCGAATAAGGCAGAAATCGTCGTAAATGTGTAGGTCGCTCCACACTTTGCAATAAGGCGATATTTGTGAAACACTAGTGTAAATGAAGTCCTAGGTAAAGGATAAAAAAGACCCCAAATCTCGAAAAAGGTCAATATAATTTCTACGAAAGCTTGAAAAGTTTTCCTAGAAATTGGGGGGCAAATGATATGGGCTAAAAATAACCCTAAAAATATAATTAATGACATATTAATTAGACCCGAATTGGTCCAAGAACACGGCCCAATATTCAAGGTCCGAAACCCTGATTATTCATTAATTTCGTAATTAATGAATATGGAAAATATACAGCTCATAAAAAGAGTCCAAATTATGGCAAATTAGTCAAAGAAGGATCCAGAATCCCAATTAAAGGCAATTAATGAGTCATAGCCTTTATCGACAAGGAAAAGACTTATCCTGCAAGCAATACAATGCTTATCTAATATAAAAAAGGAGACTTATTCGCTAAGACTCCTAAACATACCATAAATACTAGGCTCTAGACGCCTATATAAGGTCTCTGATCCTACAATCAGAACTACGTCTTTGGCTTGATTCTCAACATTAATTGAGATACGTAGGCATCTTGTGAGGACCAATTTAGTCCGGAAACACGAGTGCAGCCATTAAAGCTCAAAGCTCATTAAATTCACAAAGTACGTTTTTTAATCCATAACATATATATAGGGTCCTATTCAACTAGAAACCTGTACTAATTAAAAACTAGAAACTGCACCACACACAGTTAAATACACCCTCTCACATACAACCCCACCTAATCCCCTCCATTCATAATTATATTTTTCCCGTTAATTGGTGATCTTTTTTGGTAATCTGACTTCACTGTATTTTTTTTCATCTCGCAACAATTAGTTTGCATACCATATTTGATATATTTCGACGATAAATCACTATTTATACTTGCAAGAATCACTAAAATGTTGGTGATTCATGTAAGAATAAATAGTGATTTCTGCGTAAATGTAGTGATTTTTTCTCCAGACTTATACGTAAATTACAAATTTTGTACTGCAAAATCACTAAATTTATACGTATATAAAAATAAATCGCTAGATCTATGCTGAAATCACTATTTATTATTACAGAAACCACTAAAATTTTAGTACTCCGTAATATAGCACATATGGTATGCATATTGATCGTTGGAAGATGGTGAAAAATACAGTGAAGTTGGATTTCAAAAAAAGTTCACCGATTCACGGGAAAAATCAAATTAAAAATGAAGGGAATTAGGTGGGATTGTGTATGTGAGGGTGTATTTTAACTGTGTGTGGTGCAGTAGAGGGCCATTAAATTAGATTAATCTAAGGGCTTAGATTAGTTTTTAGTTTCTATTTTAATTTTAGTTTCTAGTTGAACAAAAGCCTATATATATATATATATATATAGGCTAACGCTCAAATAGAAACAATTCTTAGAGCATCTCCAATGGTGGAGAACCCTTAGCTAAAATCATAGGTGGATTGCCATAAATAAAAAATTTAGATAATGTGTAAAAAAAAATCCGCTCCAATGGGATAAAACTGTTAGCTAAAATTTTAGCCAACCTCTCCATGTTGGCTATTTTTGTCGAACCCCTATGGACCTGTAGTAAAACTCCACATCAATTATTACCATATTCAAATCATATATTCTATTTTTAATAACTTGAAATAATATAACATTCTATTTTTAAAATATAGTCAACTAGTGTAGCCAACTCCATTGGAACACAATATCTTACAGGTTCAGCAAATTTTACATAATCAGCATTTTATATTATTTTAGCTAACGATTTTAGCCAACACCGTTGGAGATGCTCTTATGCTAGAAACTAGAAACCAATCTCAACCTTTGATTTTCTCAAATCACAGCCACACAGTTTGATCATAAACACAAACAATATATATAATAAAATATATCCCAGTCTTCCTTCCAGACCACCAACTCCATTCTTTAAACCCGCTTTCGGACCATCTAGTCATCTCCATCACAACAACATCCTTCTTTTTCCGGCGATATCTCGATGATCCGTCACAAACAAAATGGACTTTAATTACAAAAGAGATTATCGTTCAGTTACTTTTGGGTTACTTTTGGGTATGAGCTTCGACCCTCATCAATCGATGTACTTCACTAATAAAGATTCTGAATTGAGTTTTGAATTTTACGATGTGAATGGACGATGACGAGAACTCAACTTAGGACGAAAGAGAGAGGGGATGAGGTTGTTGCGGATAAAATGAGAGATTGCCGGTTAAAGAGAGATGAGGAGTGAGGACACATGACTCATATTTTTTGAATTGTAGACACAAATATTTTTTAGTGACCTGCATTTGTATATGAGATGGATGATATTTTGTATATAAGAATAGGTGATTTGTATGTAAGAATTGGTGATTTAAGCTATTGAGAATAATAATATAATATTATTAAAATATAATTAAATAGTAACTTTGGATTGATGTGTAGTGATTTAGAATTAAGTTTGGTCATTTTGTAACATAAGAAGTGATTGTAGTTAAATTTAGTAATTTATATCTAGAAAGTAGTTATCTGTATTAATAGAAATAGTGATTTGTTTTAAAATTTGATGATTATTAGTAGATGATCTGCAACTTAAACAACTAATTTATATCACAAAAAAATTGATCAGCTATTTGTTAATTTCTAGGTATTTGTGTATTTTTAGATTGACAACAATATAATTAAATTTATGCAATTTAAATATTTAAGATACTCATAATATTTATGAGAAAATTTTTACAATTAATATAATTTTTGGTTGTTGGAAATTAAATTTCTACCTTTGAGTAATTTCTTGACACAAGATGTAAATTTTCATATAAAATATTTATTCAACAATAACTCAGATAAACAAATTCAACAGTCCAATAAATAAATAAGTTACTCTTAAAAAATATCATTGAAAGCTAGATTAGTTGATATAGATTATCATGGATGGTGATTTATGTAGATTAATTTATTGATTGGTAACGTACAATTTAGTAATTTGTATAATTTAATAGAGTGATTTGAAATATTTTATTTACTGATTTGTATAATTAAAAGGTTAATCGCATTTTCAATGTGAGAAACCTTGGATAAATGTTTTTGTGACATACCTAAAGTGAAATTTGTATATAATTCATATAAATTTATCTCTATAACTTCGCATTTTTCTGTAAAAAATTAATGAGATCACATATACTAATAGCATTTTTTCACCTTATAATTATATTATCATATTTAAATAATGTTATTTATTTATAAGAATTTTATGTCATCATAAATATTAACTATTAAATATAATTCATCATTATAATCAATTTTACTGAAATTCAACAAATTCCATATTATTATTATTACTTTTTACTATTTTAAACAATCATTTTAGGTTCGAGAAACTCTAATAATATGATATTTAATGTTTTATTCAACAAGATGAATAAACTGTCACAAAAAGAAAAATATTAAGTAATTAGTTAAAATTACATCAGACAATGTGAATTGTTATAAAAAATTTGTATAATTTGGTGATTTCTGTCATATAATTTAATGATTCATGTAACATAGTTTGGTGATTTGTATAATTGAATTTAGTGATTAGTATATTAGATGCCTCAGTAATTTGGAAATGGGTGATATTTTATTTAAAAAATTTTATTGACACAAGTATTTTGTTTTTGTATTAGTAGTGTTTTCGAGAATGTAAATTTTTATTATGGAATTGGTGATTCGATAATTTCAAAGTTTGTGATTTATTATAAAAAATAAGTCCAAAAGTAACTAAACAAAAGCTTTAAATTTGTACTCTTTTTTGGTCTGAAACACATATAAGTTATCTAACATTATCACACAAGCACATCCACCAAATAAAATAACCTTTTTCCTTGTTTCATCTTAGCCCATTTGCAATATAAATCCGCTGTAACCTCGAACTACATGATTTGGAGATATGTTGTTCTTCAATTTTTATGTATAATTGTTTAATCTCTGCTAATAAGTAACTTTCATATTATTTATTTGTTTCCCTTATCTTCATTTTATCTATTTGTTTAATGTGTCTCCATTTTTTCTACAGCCACAACCAGTATCATTTTCCAATCAACGAGTAATTTTCGATCACCGAGTGATTTCTGTTCACATCGTTTTTGTAAATAAGAAACGAGAGCGTCTCAGGATAAGTAAGAAAAATAAGACAAAATAAAGAAATGATAAACGAGGTCTGATTTCGGGAGAGAAACGATGAAGCATGATAGCGATTGAATTGATAAATCTGCAAAGGTAACGGGGATCGAGAACATAACTGTTACTGTGAAAGTGAATGACAAAAGTGTTATAATTTTGTGTCGTTTATACAAAAACCCAAACAATTTTAAGTAATTACAAAATTGCCACTAGTTTCTAGTTTTTATTTTAAGGAGGTTTCTATTGGAGTAAGACTATATATATATATATAGGGTCGCGCTCAAATGAGACCCCTCTTATAATGAGAACTGAGTCCAAATCACCAAATCACTAAAAACATATCATTAACAATTTTAAAACAAATCAGCAAAAATCGTTGCTTATACCATGTATACCACTACCAGTATACTAAATTATAAACCACCACCAGTATACTGCCATCATAACTACAAAATCACCAAAAATTTAATACAAATCATCAAAATTTCAACACAAATCACTAATTTTCAACGCAAATCACCAAAATTTCAGAATGTTTTTTGCCAAATCAATCCTTACCACCAACGTCTGACTATTATCACGCCGTCACCTTGACCACCACCACACCACTAACCAGTCCACCATCACGTTGTTGCTATTACTACCTCTAATCACCGAATTTAAACTATAATTATTAACATTTAAATCACAGCCACCATTATACAATCACCAAAATCAAACTAAAATCACCAGAAAATTAAACATAGAAACTAGCATCATCAACCCCACTTTCTACTGAATCACCAAATTTCAATACAAATCACCAATTTTTTTTACAAATTACCAAAAAAATCAGAAACAAACTACCAAAATTTCAAATACAAAATCACCCCAAAAATTATATACAAGTAAGTGTATATGCCCTTCGGCGGGATCTGCAACCTTCGGCGGTCGTTCACATGGACGCGGCGGCGACACAACGGCATCACTCGCCGGAGCACTCGACGACGTCGTTTTCTTCTTCAGAAGACGAAGAAGAAGGAGAGCAAGAGGAGTTAGTTGAGGAGAGAATGCGATCGAGAGAATCGTGAAAACACTCTTCTTCTTCTTGTTGATGATGTTGTTGTTGTTGAATGCTCGTTTTGCTTATCGTTTGGGCATTCCCATCGAAAATGCCCCCACGCTACTACTCTCGATTAGTGTTTTTGGATCTGTTTGGGGTGTAGAAAAGAACAGTGGTTTCAGAGAATTGGGGATCGGATAAGTATGGATCGTGAAACAAGGTGGGGAGGGTGAGTCACAGATCGAATGAGAGATGAATAGGGGTAATATGTAGAGAGAGAGAGAGAGGATGAGTGGGATGATGAAGATAAATAAAAGGCCGAGATTAAAAGTTTTAATATAAAATTGAGGGCTGAGATTAGATCTCAGTTCTCATTTTAAGATAGGGTCTCATTTGATCATTTGCCTATATATATATATATATAATAGATGATGTATTTTTGTGTAAACTTTGATAGTTAAAGTGGAATTAAGCCAATTAAAAAGAGAGAAACCTTCCTAAAATAAAAAACCAATAACAAAAGAAAAAAAATTAGCAAACAAATAAAAAAATAGAAAAAAGACAAAGCAAACGCAGGGCATAAATGGAAATGCACAAAAACACAGATAGACACACACTACATACACGTAAACTCCTACATCAGATCATACAGACAGACAGATCACGCATCCGCAGGAACCAGACACACACACAAACACACACACTCTCTGCAGATCTGGTAGTAACACAAACACAGAAATGAAGCCACTCAACAACAATGGCGATTTCTTCAAATCCCAAACCTTCATTAAACTTTTACTCTTCTTCTTCATCTCAGTAACTTTTTTTTACCTTGGCCAACATTACTCCTCCACTAACAACAATCAATCTCTCATTTTCTTCACTTCTAAACAATCACCCTTCAAATTCACAGTCTCTCTCTCCCCTAACTTCAACAAACAATTCAACATCTCGTATTTAATAAACGATACCGTTTCGGAAACACCCCCGGTCGATGCGAAAAATTCGCCGAATTTATCGCCGAAAAAATCGGCACCGCCGGAGAGTGTTGCTCCGCCGCCTCCGCCGGCGGTGCAGAGGATGGGAGTGATTGATGAGAATGGGGTGATGAGCGATAATTTCGAGGTGGGTGAGGTGGGTGAGGGTGCGGTGGAGGATTGGGGGAGTGAGAACATGACTGAGAGTGTGGAGGGGGAGAGTGATGGTGGTGGGAAGTTTAGTGTGAAGAAGTTCGGTGTGTGTGAGATGAGTAAGCGCGATTATATTCCGTGTTTGGATAATGTGGATGCGATCAGGAAGTTGGAGAGTACTGAGAAAGGGGAGAAATTTGAGAGGCATTGTCCGGAGAAGGATCAAGGATTGAATTGTTTGGTTCCGTTGCCTAAAGGTTATCGGACTCCTATTCCTTGGCCTAGAAGCCGGGACGAGGTGTGAATTAAGCTATTATAATTGTTTATCTGAAATTTTTGATGATTTTTTAGTAGGTGTTGTAAATGATAGAAATGTAGGTGTAAATAGGTGAAATATTATGATGTTAGGCTTTTGTTATGTTTTTTTATCACAATTATATTGGGACCATGAAGCAACTATTGAAATTAAATATTTGTACAGATTATTTATGAGTATAAATGCAATGTAGGTATGGTTTAGTAATGTTCCACATGCACGTTTGGCTGAAGATAAAGGTGGTCAGAATTGGATTACAGTAGACAAAGATAAGTTTAAGTTTCCGGGAGGTGGAACGCAGTTCATACATGGCGCCGATAAGTACTTGGATCAGATTTCAGAGGTTGTTTAACTTTTCGTTGGATTTTATATTTTTTTTGAGCTATATTTTTTTTTGAGTTGAATTAAGTAGCTTTTCAGCTTTTGAATTTGGTTACATATTTTGCATTTGTATGTATAGATGCTCCCTGAAATTGAATTCGGCCGTCGTACCCGGGTTGCTTTGGATGTTGGATGTGGTGTTGCGAGTTTTGGTGCTTATCTAATGTCAAGGAATGTCCTTACTATGTCTGTAGCTCCAAAAGATGTTCATGAGAATCAGATTCAGTTTGCGCTTGAGCGTGGCGTACCTGCAATGGTGGCAGCTTTTGCAACACACCGATTGTTATATCCAAGTCAGGCTTTTGAGCTAATACATTGCTCGAGATGTAGAATTAATTGGACTCGTGATGGTATGATTTTTTGTTCAGCATGACTATATAATATGCTGGAAAGTGTTTTTGGCTATTTACTAGTGGTTACTGACAAGAGTCTTCAAGTCACATGTAAGTAGATACATCAGCAAACTGGCTAAACTTCTAAAATTTTAGCAATGACAATGAAGAAATATTATGACTAATTGCAGTAGAGCCCCTTCCTTGGACTGTCAACACTAAAGAAGCTTATGCCATATACTTTTTTATCTAGCACTTGCTGTAATTTATAAATTACATGCTTCCTTGTACTTTACAAGATGTCCAATCAACGTGGTAAATCTATTATAGTGCAATAGATCATTTTACTTGAATTCGTCTGGGGAAAGGATAAGCAAGTTGTCTTGCATGCATCTGAGCATATTTTAACTGTTATTTCTTTTCATTTTAATGAAGATGGCATCTTGCTCCTTGAGATCAACAGAATGCTACGTGGAGGAGGATACTTTGCTTGGGCGGCGCAGCCTGTTTACAAGCATGAACCACTCTTAGAACAACAGTGGGAAGGTGAATAACTAAAAGTTATTGGTGATTTATTTAAGTTTCTATATCTTGTAGAGATTTAGGTATTATTTAAAGAAATAATGTTTATTTTGCTGTGGCTGACAAGAAAATGACTATATAGATGTAATTGATATTTGGATTAATAAAACATAGAGATAAACTTCTAGAAGGCTGGTTCAGGTTCCCCATTCTTGAATTATTCACATTCATTTGCTAATATTTATTTTATCAATCAAAAGTGCTGATTCCCTGTATGGCTGAAACACATATCTTAACCTAGCAGGCACATTTTTAACAATTCTCATCATTTTTCATGCTGAAGTCTCGCTATAGGATCATTGAGGACTACCTAGAATTATCGCATCAGAAATTCTCCCTAGTGATTGTCACTAAAACTATTGCAAACCTGTGACTGCAAATTTATTTTGCTGCATAAAGTAGATGCATTGATTGTTCTGTTTGTAGCCAATCCTACACCAATCAGAAAGCCTTCGGTCAGTGCGCCAGTCACAGTCCTTTCAACTCAGTTCAAAGAAATGAAGTAATTCAGATGATGCCTAGGAGAGGGGGGGGGGGGGGGGGGGGGTGAGGAAGGGACCTTTTATCAATATCTATGAGATGTCCTGTGGTCAGCTTCCTGGTCCAGCTGGGCATATTATTTTATAACAATTTTCATTGGTAAGACGTGATGAATAGTAAGGGACTGAAGACTAAAGAGATATTATATATACTCTAGATTATTTTGTGTTTGCCACATGTATACTTCTATGATTGGTTTGAACAGATTTGTACTTATTTCTGTTCAATGCACAGTTCATTAGTTTTGGCAATAGTTTAATCCACAAGTTTTCACACATAATTTACATTTTATGCGTTCTCAGAAATGGTAAACCTTACCACCCGCCTTTGCTGGAATCTTGTAAAGAAGGAGGGATATATTGCAATATGGCAAAAGCCTACGAACAATAATTGTTATTTGGAGCGGGAGCCAGGGACCCAACCACCATTATGTGAAACTAATGACGACCCGGACAATGTTTGGTAAGCTTCCAAAGTACCGTTCTACAAGCACTGCGGATAGTTATTGATATCCTTTTTATTTTATGTATTCTTTTTGCCAAGTGTTTTATCCTAGAAACAATGTGCATGTGCCAACTTGTATGCTGCCAGATGGAAGAAAACCATGCCCCTTCCACTTAGACATCTTGACAACTCCACTAGCAAGCATAATTCTAATGTTTGACTGTATAGTCTTCATGGTTGTCTGGTTTGTCACAAACGTCTTGCGTCACCAAGTAGATAAGTATCTTGAAAGGAGTCTGCAAAATTCTCCTTTGTGAAACATATGCTGTTTCCAGTGTCATTGTATCCATTATCTATGTTTGTTTAATATGATGCCAAACATATATATAGGACTCCCCGTGTTTTTTGGTTTGGTAAAGGATCAGTCGTCCCAGGAGACACAAGTGGAAGCTGGCTTGGTGCCTTATTCTGTTCTCATACTACCAAACACACTCAAATTTCTATCGTACAGCTTTGTGGTTTTTTCCTTCCTGATTAGTAAGTTGAGAATGGTTGGTCAATATTTGTGTTAGCATCCTGTGTGCCCGTGTTTGCGTTATGTGTATACAACTTTGCATTTGGGATCTGAGTCCGCGACCTCAGAGGGGATTCAAGAAATTAATTATTTGCTTCTCCATGCCATGCTACCAAGCTGGTGCCTGACGCTTCTTTGCATGATTCTCATATGCATCCTTCCTACACAAATGTGCTCTTGTGAATCTATCTAAAAAATTTATCGTAGTTTGACATTTAGATTTCGACCATGCATTATGTACATAATTCAGTCTGCTCCCTGTAGCATGACTTGATATATGATTCATCTGAGATGACCAGTTGTCCATATATGTCCAGTAGATATCTGCTAGTATAATTCCAGTCAGCAGAATGTACCATATTCATTCCCAATTATAGCAATTACAAGTATTTAACATCTGTGAGGCTAAAAAGCATAAAAAATGCCAAACCATGTGTGATCTCTAGGAGCCTCCTTCCCTGGAAGAAGTGGATGACTTCCATTGATGCAAGGGGTAGAAAAGCTTGTCTGCGGTGGGTGGATAGGATAAAAATTCAAATATGCACCAGGGTAGCTGGTTATGCTTGTTCAGTCGCTTGAATGGGAATGTTACAGTGATAAATGATAATTACTTCTACTGATTTAATTTTGTGGATGTCTACACGTTTTTAAACTAAACATCGTTTAAGCTGACTTTAGATGAGCTAAGCTGTAAAGGTAGACAACATCTGATACTGTTCTCTGCATGATTTGTTTTAGGTATGTGAACTTGAAGGCATGTATTACACGGCTGCCTGAGACTGGATACGGAGTTAATGTTACAACTTGGCCTGCAAGATTGCAGAATCCTCCTGACAGGATTCAGAGCATACAAATTGATGCTTATATATCACGAAAAGAACTCTTCAAGGCAGAATCAAAATATTGGAATGAAATAATAGAAAGCTACGTCCGTGCCTTGCACTGGAAGAATTTCAAGCTTAGGAATGTGCTGGACATGAAAGCTGGTTTTGGAGGGTATGATACTCATATTCACTTGCTCTATATCATTAGTCCTAAATACACACAACAGTAAAACCATTAGGATAAACAATGAAACTGTTTCCTTAATTATAGGTGTACTGGTGTTACAGTTTTCTAGAATCTGTTGCTTACTTCCCAATATCTTTTGTTTTGCTTTTCAGATTTGCAGCAGCATTAATAGATAACAAGTTGGATTGTTGGGTAATGAATGTTGTTCCCATTAGTGGGTCTAACACTTTGCCTGTTATTTATGATCGTGGACTTCTGGGAGTTATGCACGATTGGTGAGCAACTGAGCATTACTATATCATTCTCAATTTTGTTGTCTCATTATGTTTGTTACTCAGTGTCATGAATCTTTCATTACAAAACTTTGGGTCACCCAATATCTTAGAAGTCATATTCAAGGACTAAAATCGGGTTTTTACTCTATGGGGATGGGGGTGACAATGGATGCAGTGCAATCGTCACTGCTTGCTATAAAATGCACTTTTATCTCTCAGTATTGAATCAATTGCTACTCTTTGGGAATTGAAAAAGGGTAATCAACATGTTAACCAATCGATTATGATATTTTGGATCTGATTTTCTAGGGGTTGTTGCCTTGGTTTGGGTGTGTCCATGTTGAGTGCCTGTGAGAGTGTGTCTGTCAAAAACCTTGCCCAACATTTGTCCACCCTGTTATTGTTTCAAAGCAATCAAATGCATGCAGTAGTATATTTATTATGTTCTATTTCTTCAAAGCTAATCATATTTACAACACTTGCTAGGTGTGAACCTTTCGATACTTACCCGAGAACTTATGATTTGTTACATGCAAATGGGCTTTTTTCTGTTGAGAAAAAGAGGTAATTCTGCCTTCTTGCATTTTCAATATTTACCAGAATCTGAAGAATGATGATCATACCACTCATTAAGCATGATACTAACTAATGCTGAGGCAACAGCTTGAACGCAAAATTGTTGGGCGATTACTTGATAATATAAACACAATTTGTCCTTGTAATATTCAGAAATTTAAGTACAACTTCATCATTACTGCGATATATTTCACTTGTATGTCCTTGATGCATTGTCTACTAAAATTAGTTTTGACTTCCTTCTACCAGATGCAATGTCTCTACCATTATGCTAGAGATGGATCGAATTTTGAGACCTGGTGGACATGTATACATCCGTGATACCCTTGCAGTAATGGATGAACTTCAAGCGGTGGGAAATGCCATAGGCTGGCATGTAACATTGCGTGAAACGTCCGAGGGTCCTCATGCAAGTTATAAGATTTTAACTTGTGATAAACGTCGGAAATAAATCAATTGAATTTGGTAATATAGTTGGATTTGTTTAGTGATGGACAAAGCTTGTTGGAGCTTATTTGACAATGCAGACTACTTTGAGGTTTGTGGAGATAAGGAGGTTCAAGTCAGAATGTTGTGCATAAAAGGAGGGACAGTGGAAGTTTATAAGCATTTGATTGATTTCCCAGCGTTCAGCAAGTATCAAGCTAATGTATAGCATAAAAATAGAGATAAGATATTTCCATTTACTGTTCCTGTAATATTTAATTTATTTCTCAATGTAATGTAGTAAGATTGAACTGATTTTCGAGTTCTGGTTGGGTTTATAACATCACAGTGGGAGTGTATTATCTAACAAAAACTTTTTGCATGAATGTATCTATTTAATTCCCTAACAAATAGACTGGAAAACATAGCATGCATTATTTTATTATATTGTGTAGTAACTACTAAGGGAAAAATAAGACTCGGTGGTCTTCTCTCGTTCATTTTATTTTATTTCCTGTATTTTTCAATTCGACCTTTATCGAAATTAAAATTAGCTTTCACTAAATCGCAGAATAATCATACATGAGTGTTTTCAACAAAATATTCGGAAAATATCAACAATTGCCTTTTTTCTGTACAATTCTACTATTAAGGTATTCTTCAAATGAGCTGCCTTTTTTTCTTGCTTTCTAACAATTTTCAACAAAATCTTCCGCATAATATAAAATTATTAATTAAATTAAAATAATCTAAAGCACCAGAAGTGATAATATTCCTCTTATGGAGTCAATTGTAAGAATAAAATACATACAAAAAAATTCCCCTAAAAAAATCGAAAAATACATGTGTAAAATAAATATTTTGTAATTTCGGATTCAATTTTAAAAGATAGTTTTGCTCTTGCATTGGCCTAAATGCATTTGTGGAGAGTGGTTAACCAAACAAAGCCTTACAAAGTACTAAACCCTACAAAAAAAACCCCCCTTTCTTGACCTAAACCCCCAAATCAATGGCTCATAGACGAGTCCTCCAAACCCTAATTCGTCTTAAAACCCTAACCCCACTTGTCCAATCACTTCCACGAATCACACAAACCCAACATTTCCCTCCAAAATTAAACGTAATTTTCCCTAATTCAACTCCAATTAACAACACCCATTTCACAATTACTCGTCATTTCTCTTCTAATCGGAGTGGTGATAGTGAAGATTACGATGATGAAGATGACGAGGAGGAGGAAATGGGGGAGAGTTTAGATGAAGACGACGTCGTTTCGGGGTTTAGTGGGAAGAGAGAGTATACTGCTGAAGAGAAAGAAAGTGAGGCTAATGCTATTGGGTATAAAGTTGTGGGCCCACTTGAACGTTCTGATCGTGTTTTTAAAGATTATGAGCCTGTTTTTGCTGTTATTCAGGTGAAAGTTTTGATTTTTGGTTTGCCCATTTGTGTTTTTTGGTTAATTTTATGTTGAGAATTGTCGAAAATGTAGTTAGTGTGTGTGTGTGTTAAGATTGTGAGCTTGTTTCTGCCTTTACGAAGGTTAAAGTTTCGATCTTTGATCCACCCATTTATGTATTTTTAGTTAGTTTGGTTCTATTACATTGCAAGTGTGTGTGTCTTTGAATATGAAATCCCTGTTTTTGATATAATTTCTAGAACAATAACAAATTCGAGGAGTCAGCTTCTGTTGTCAGTTTTCGGATACAGAATTGTTTAAAAAAGACGATGGGATTTAGCGATTGGTCAGGCGGGTACATTGGTTGCTTGTTGGGGAACGAAAAATGAGAGATTGAGATAACAAGTGGAAATGCTGCATTGTATCTGTGAAGAGAAAATATAAAAGAGAAAATTAAGGCCTTGGAAGCTAATATTTTAGAGTTGATTCATTGACTGTGGTAGTGAACAGGAAAAGCATTCGACAAGTATTGAAATTGCAGATAATTGATCTTTATGGTAAATTTAATATTAAGAAAATGAGAAAATTCTTGGAAAGTTTAATTATTTAGAGTAACGAATAGGTAAAAAAAAAGATGTCGCATCAGAACTTTTATTGCATAATTGTTCAGAAGATTACATTGATTATGTTGTGTCAGCTGAATTTCAGATGACTATAATTCCAAGACCCAACCAGAACCAGATGGTTCATGTCTTAAGTCTTTAAATTGTGTGCTGATATGATAAATATTTAAACCGAATACCAGTATACTTTTAAAGAATTTAAAGTCCTCATTTAGCACCAAATAATTAACTTTTAAACTTAAAATGAAAACAATAGACTCTGAATTGAATACACCCCCCAATGCTAATTTATGTGCCTTTGGAATCGCTAACATTTGATGTAAAATTGAATCAATTCTTAATTTTTATTGTAAATTTTGTGGCAGCACATTTTTACCTTCAATTAAACTTAATGCTAAGGAGAAATTTACCTGCAGATTTGTTTGGTATTATCACTTCTATTAAACTCTGAACTGATTATTTGTGTAATTTCCAAGTATGAGGATATCGGCTTCTCAAGTACAAGATGAATCTAATGAGTTGATATATATAAAGTATAGTGTTTTGATCTTGACGGAGTGCCTTGTTAAGCTCGTAGTTACCTTCTCTTGTGGGTCACTGCCTCTTCACTTGGTCTTCATAATTATGGTTACTTGTCACAGCCACAGTTGTGCAGTGACTGCAGTCTAAAGTAGCCTTTCTTATTATAGATATTCGAAATATTATATATTTTTCCCTTAAGACTTAAGACATATATGAATCATATTCATGGCTTCTGCTTACACCTTGGGATAGATAGTGACCTGGCATCTTTGGTAAGCACTGTTGAAGATTACACATTTCTGTTGATAGAGAATGTTTTCCTTTCAGAGTTTCAGTATAAGTTGTTAAAATAGATTATATGTTTTTTATTCTTTATACACTTTGGATTTTCCCTTATAACCTCTTGAAAGTGAAAAATAAAAGTGAAGAAAAAAAGGGAAGTAGATAGATACTTTTTGATATATTTTCAAAAGAAAAAATCTTCTATTTTCGTACTTGTTTTTTTATTTTTTTTTTCTGTAATGGAGATCGTGCTAGCATCTACAATCTTTTAGTTAGTATCTATTGTATTTTCTGTTAATCTAGGACCAGTAAACATGGTTTTCTCTTGCCGAGTTTTAAAGGTATACTTGAAACTTCTATTGCTTATTGCCAATTTGTTTCTATGTTTTTCGCAGTTATTGTTAAGATTGGAAGAAAAAGTGTGTGTGTGTGTATAAATTGGATTCTTATATTTTATGGGTTTCATAGATAGGGTCGCACCAGTTTAAGGTGAGCAATGGGGATTGCGTCTATGCAGAGAAACTCAAGTTCTGCGAAGTGCATGACAAGGTAAATTTGTGTGGTTTAATTGTCTACTTTTTTGTTTATTAATGGCCGTGTTGATTTTGGTCTTATGTATTGTTAGATAACATTTTGTTGTTCCCGGTGATTTAAGTTTGTGTTCTTCAGAATGACTTCCATTTCGTAAAAAAACAATGATGTTGATATGCTTTTGGTGTGTAATCTTCCAGTATTATAATATGTCGTGACTTGTGAGCAACGGCCGTCTTTTGTGAAGGTTGCCGATGGTTGCACAGATTATAATATATGCAGCTACTTAGTTTCTCTTTGACTTCATGCTTAAATATTGAAACATGGCTCGATGCTTATCACATTCTTATGTGATCTTCAGTAACTGGGAATTTTCATTTCTTAATTGTGACACCATACGTGTCCGGTATACTGTTTCATATTTTAAAAGTGTCGTTTTAGTCTAAGTAAAAATTTCCATGCCTTCCATTTTAGTTACCTTACTATTTTTTTGATTTGACAATAATGTTTTATTGGTTTTTTTTGCTGTTTGGAGCTAAAGCTAAGGTTCTCTACGTATATCATGCTACTATCATCTAAAAATTATATATTTTGGTGGTGCAGATAATTCTAAACAAAGTTTTAATGTTAGGGTCTCCCACTCAAACACTAATCGGACGGCCAATATTGCCCGATGCAACTGTTCATGCTGTTGTTGAAGAACATGTAAGAGCTATAATCTATCATATTCTCTTGTTTGTTTTTATGCTATCCACTAAAGTTGGTAGGTTTTTTGTTCATATATTTTCGAATGTAAATGGAGTAGCTCAAGTGCTCAACTAAGAATATGGAATAGTGTCCTGGCCTTTTAGCGAGTCTGGTTAAAAATAGACTGTTAAAACTGGTATTTGGTAGTATAGAAATTGACGAGTTCTATGTTTCTGACCTTTTTTTTGGCTTTGGTTTTGCCTTCCAGGCTCTAGATGCTAAAGTAATTATTTTCAAGAAAAAGAGAAGAAAGAATTATCGCCGAACTAAAGGACATCGGCAGGTTAGTCAGTTTAAATTGTTGCTTAATCATTTAATGTAGTTCTTTTGGAGCTGGAAATCACAGCTTTAGTGACAATTTAAATGCACCCAATGAAAGCTTTGTTTAAGTTATATTCATACGAACACAAATGTTTGCTCACATGTATGACATACTTGTGGCCTATATTTTTACCATCTGGTTACTAATTAGGAATTGACAAAGATAAGAATAACGGATATACAAGGAATTGAAAAGCCAGTAGCCCCGGTGGTACCTGAGAAGATCAAAAAGGCAGCTAAGGAGAAGGTGGAGAAGGTAGCAGTTCCAGCATAGAAAAGACTTGCTGTTAAACAGCAGTTGTTAGTCATTATACCCCCCCCTTCTATCTAACTGTTTGAAGTTTGCATCATCTTGTTATTGTTTTGTTAAATATACATATTTGATGTCATTCAAAGTAAAAAAAATCAGCATTTTGGAACTCGCAATAAAATTTCTTAGTTTTGATTATGGCAGCAAGAAACACCCATTGGGCTGTGTTGTGCAATCAAGATTGGCAACTAAATTTTACATTCACAATATTTATTTGGCACTTATATGAAACATTTTATATTGAACATTTTGATTCAAATGATCATCATATATCTGCTTGTTATCAAAGTTAAAAAAAATGTAGGGGATGGAACATAGAACTTGAATAGTGGGCTTTCTGGAACAAGGAGTGTTTAGCAAAATTCAATCTGACCTTTTGAGTTCCAATGTTGTCTATATTAATTCTCAATATACTAGCTTACGTTACATGAGTATTTGGCACCTGCAATATTTCCTACAGGCTACAGCTATTGAAAAACACGTCTAGAAATACTGAGGCTTTTTACCAATTGTTAACCTATTCTGTATATTTTATAACGTATACAGGTATTAGCGAGTACCATCTCGGAAACATATCTACTTTTACTCTTCTTTTAGAAGTAGAAGTAATGTGTGTGAACACCTTCGTCCTTCTCTATCTTCTCTGATTAGTGTTGAAATCGGAATGTAGGACTCTTGGTTAAGTATATCCATTAGGAATCAAATGAGTGCAGTTGAGTTTAGCACGTATGAACTGCGAAATCGCATCATTCCAAGAAGCATGAACCACTGCGGTCAAGGATAAATATCCTTCCAAGTTTCAACACTTTTAAGAACTAGCAGGAACTTATTCTTATCAACAAAACATGAACCTCTCATATGCAGCATAGATTCACACAGGCACACACACACTCCAAGAGTTTGGTATGTGTTTCAAGTATAATTGTTATTCAGATGCTGTTTGAAATTTCCATAATGTCGAATGACACTTACGTTTCGGAATGCATGCTATGGAATCGGATACTTCATTGCTGGAATTTTGCCAAACATACATGTATCGTGTGGCTGATAGCTGATACCAAGAATTTATACAAAGAAGATTTGTGTTTTTTGTATAACTTATGTGACAACACTACAGAATATAACATATGGCTTTCCCAAAGGTGACGATTCGAATACGTGCTGTACGCGAATTGCAATATTTAAACTATATATTCAACTAGTTGAAAAAACCGTGCTTCGCGGTGATGTCATAATTTTTTTTTTAAACTTCATCAATTAAATTACAAAAATTATTCGGTCCTCTCTAATAAGCCGTCGTCCCGTAAAACGTCTTTTCTTTTTAATATCAATATCTCAAATTTAATATATTGAATACTTGTGTTATATATTAATTATCATGTTAACATACTTCTTTTTCTAATGAGTCGTTCTTTCGTTAAAAAAAATATATCTATCAATTAAATTATAAAAATTACTCGTTACTCCCTAATAGTCGTTCTTTCGTGAAACACGCTTTCCTTTTTAAGATCAAATTTTTAAATTTAATATATTGAATATATATTTGTCTTATATATTAATTTATACTTCCAATATAACTTTTAACTATATGTTTTTCCTATAATTCGAATTCTTCTTCTTTATAAATTCACAAACTTATTCTAGTTCGAATAAAACTTTTAATGATATCTACAAACACCTATTTTATTTCTAATAAATTTTTTAATTGTATGTATTTTTTATAAATTCGAACTCTTCTCATCTATAAATTCGAACATCTATTCTACTTTTTATAGAACTTCTAATTTTATGGTTTACCTATAAATTCGAACTATTCTCCTTTATAAATTCGAACACATATTCTACTTCAAATAGAACTTTATGTATATGTCTTCTCTATAAATTCGAACTCTTCTCATCTATAACTTCGAATACCTATTCTACTTCTAATATGCTAAAGAATATTTTTTTGATTTATTAGATTTTAAAATTGTAAACCTCTAGAAAAATTAGAAAAATAGATTGAGACGATCCTAGAGACACCACCTCATCTACCGTGTATCATCTTATATATATATATATATATATATGATTTGACTAAATTTCAAAATAATTATTAGATCATTTTTAAAAATAATCCATTTATAAATATGACTCGAAACTATCACCCTGGTCCCTGACTCCCTGGTGTTATATACTTATATGTTAGAATCTGTTATAGCCAAAATTCGGTGTCGGGTTTTTAGAGTAGATTCGGGTCAAGTAATAATCAATTGAAAATATCCCAGATGCAATTAGGGATTGGACTGACAAAAGGAAGATTAAGGGCTTGCCTTAATAGGCCCCCCTTTAGGTCGTCCACCCCTTGAGGGCGCGTACTCTTGGTTTGAAGTAGCTACTTGGTGATGAAGGATGACTCCATTGGCTTGATAATGACAAGATATTGAAGAATTCCTTCCTACGATGTGCTCCAGAAGGGGGATGTCCGTTGTTGAAGGTCTTCAGGGGTATGCCTGATGATTGAAGGCCTCCAGGGGTTTGCCTGATGATTGAAGAATTCCCTCCTAGGATGGGCCCTAGGAGGGGGATGTCTGTGGTTGAAGGTCTCTAGGGGTTTGCCTGATGATTGAAGAATTCCCTCCTAGGATGGGCCCTAGGAGGGGGATGTCCGTGGTTGAAGGCCTCCAGGGGTTTGCCTGATGATTGAAGGCCTCCTCCTGTATTCAATGGGCGCGTCCTCATTGGGGATGTGGGGTTAACCTTGGTGTGTGCTTTGGGAGCTCTGTTTCTGTACTCAATGGGTGCGTCCTCATTGGGGAACTTTGGAGTAATCCTGCACTTTGCACCCAAACGTTTGGGATCACTTGTCCTGCAATCTGGTGGGTGCTTCTCATTCGGGGGATAAGGATGCGTCTGACATTTGGGGTAAGTCATGGCTATAACTGTAACTACTTTGGTCAGGGAGATAGCTGGTAGCGGTTAGTGTCGGCTCCTAAGTTGGATCGATGCCGTATCCGTGAAGTCCCTAGACTGTAGTTGAGCCTTGGGCCTTTGTGACTAGGCCTCATCGTTGGACATTCCTAAAGTGAGTCGAAGACCAATTTCAGAAGACGGATCAAGTATCCTAGTGGGCCTCAGAAATCAGAAACCAGCCCATATAGGTTACTTGCTCCCCAAGAACTACGTAGGGCTTGATCCCCTATAAATACGGGGTACGTAGGCACATCGAAGAGCTCAGCGAGCCACCACCAACAAAACCCTTGCAATCTCAGCCCAAATTCATCACAACCACCAAACTCTGGTGACTTTCCAGCGAAGAACCACCGTCATAGATCTTGATTCCGGCGACAAACCTCAAAATTTGTTAATACCAAATTCCTCCGTTAACAAATTGGCGCTAGAAGGAGGGGTGCTGATCAAGATCATAATCTCAGGAGGAAGAGATATCTCATCATGATGAAAGTTCTTAGAAGAAGGTTTTCTAAGATTCAGAGGATGGCCATGGGTACTACTTCATGCTGGCGGCAAGGAGGAAGATCCAAAGATGGTGATTTCAAGACGATGATTCCTGACTGGAGGTTCGAATAAGATCTGGAGAAGAAGGTGTCAAGGCGATTCAGATCTGAAGGATATTTCCATGTATGCGCGAAGGCGGCAGTTTCCATGTATACTGGGGGGTGATTCCGAGCAAGATCCTAAAAAGAAGGAGCAATTATCGGGAGCACGTCATCATCTTCTGGACGCGCTCTCAAGGTAACACCTAACTAGTTTTGGTTTTGCTATTTGTTCCTTGAATTGTTGCAAGAAGAAGATGATGAAGGAAAATCCCCAAGAACTCTTAGGGCGTGCCCTAAGGGTGATGCTCGAGGATCAGATGGTTTCCAACAACTTTTGTGATGATTCGGCGGTTGCTCACGTCCACACCTCTAGGACGCATCCTCCGGGTACTTTTTGAAATTTTCGATTATTGAGTTTTTTGACAGGTGGAAAATTCCTACTTGGAAGAATATCTCAGGAATTATCAAGCTATACGTCCCAACCCGAAAGGACGCGTCCTCTACTTCAAAGATGCCCTCTCAGCATGTCAAAGGTCCCAATGATCATTTCTCCCCGAGGACGCGTCCAATGGAAAAATGTCTACAAACAATTCTAATGAAGATAAATAATGATCAGACAAGCTCCAATACTTGAGCCCATTTTTCGTCTCTCAAGTGTGTCCTTCCTTCAGGGCGCGCACTCCAAAGATACTCCGATGTGCGGCTTCCTGGTCTTTCAGGGCACGTCCTTCCTCCATGGCGTTCCCTCAGGAAAAAGAACTACTGCTTAACATGAACTCAAGCGATTTTTAGAGGAAGATCATAGGGAGGCGAGGCCCCAAGATCCAAAGAGAGTGCCCCCTGGTTACAGGTTAAGGCCCCATGGACATGAGTGATCCCCCTCATGTGACAACCAATTGATAATATCGGAGAGCGGTCCCGTGATCCACAGAGTGCACCCCCTGATTCTTGAAAGAATTACATGTCGAGGCCCCACGGAGATGAGCGAGCCCCTCCATGTGACAATTTAATCGATAGTATGGGAGAGTGGCCCCATGATCCATAGTGAGTGCCCCCTGATTATAGGTCGAGGCCCCATGGACATGAGCGAGCCCCATCACGTGATAGTTCAATAGTTGATATGGGAGAGCGGCCCCATGATCCACAGAGGGTGCCCCTTGATTACAGGTCGAGACCCCATGGACATGAGTGAGCCCCTCCGTGGAAGGATAAGACTTTTATCTTCAGAGAACGCATCGTCACATCCTCAATAATAGAAGACATGCCCTTCAAGGCGCGTCACAAGTGTATCAGCCTCATATGCCAAGGCTTCGACTTTAAGCATGATTGTACAAGTCAAGTTATTTTCAGCAAGAAGAAAAGTATTTCGAGTAGAGGCCCCATGGACCTTAGGATGTGCTCCTGACCAGCAGGATGCAGCCCCAAGGTCATGAGTGAGCCCCTCCACAGAAGAATGTCTCTATATGAGATGTCTCTTTAAGAGATTCTCCTTTAAGAAATGATATTATGACGCTGGGGGTAGTACCGATACATCTCCCGGCTCTTTCTATGCCTCTTCGTGAGAAGATGTTCGAAGATATAATTGACGCCTATTGTGTGCCCCTTCGCCGGACAGATGAGCTAAGGTGCGGCCCTAGGCTAGTTTGATGAAGGACTTCCAAAGGATAAATTATATAGAAGATAGTGGTGACTAATATTCCCCTCAAACGGATGCCTCCTTGAGAGATGCCCTTCATATGATGCCTCTTCGTGAGATGCCCTTCGCAGGATGCCTCCCAGTGAGATGTCTCTTCGAAAGATGCCATTCATATGATGCCTCATATTGAGATGCCCCTTCATGGGTTGAGATTCGAAGTATTCTGTGACCGGAGAATGTCCCCTAAAGTTTTAATAAAACTTTTGAGGTTGAGGCCCCCGAATAGTCATGCAAGCGTTTGATGGCGTATTTTCAGTAAGGCGATGATTTGGTTGACTGAAGACGGGCAATGACTGCATAGTAGACTACAAGGGCGCGCTCTCTAGGGTGACGCCCCCTCAGTTAGATGGTGAGATATGGAACTCTTCCTTGTAAACATGCAAGTATGATAATCAAGAAAACATATTATGAGAACATAAATCCGGGAAACATATCCTGTAGAGTTACCAAAAGCATAGTCAAATCAAGTACAACTTGCAAGTCTTAGAAGTGAGGACCTACACCTCAAAAATGTTCAGAAGACTTAGTAAAAGAAATAAAGATCATATCAAGCCTCAGGACGTGCCCTGAGTGTCATCGGCAAGATGAGTAGAGGTGTTTTCAGCAGCAATATCACTTGTTTTAGCAGCATCACCCAAAGGCTTTTCAAGAACAACATTGGCCTTATGAGATTGGTTTTCCTGATCCTTAGAATCTTGTTCACCATCAGGAGGTGCATCCTCAAAGGACACGTCCTCATCTCCTTCAAGTGGTCCAGCCTTAATTCTAAGTTTGATCCGTTTGGCTTTGATGGTCGCAACTTCATCAACTTTGAATTTCTCAATCCATGCAACTTTATCCTCACCAAACTTGGAGAAGTCATAGCCAGGATCAACTTCCAAGAAGCCAGAAACAAAGATTCTCCCTGAAATGGAAGACGCGCACTCGGTAGAATGGAAGACATACTCCCAAATCCCTGAAGAAAAATTAGAAGCTTGTGGACGCGCCCTATCATCAGGGCGCGCCTTCAGACATACAAGGTTGAGAAGTGTTCTCTGCAACTGTTCCTTGAAAGATAGATGTTCTGCCAAAATACTTTCCATCGATTAATTGAAATAAGAAGACATGGCAGCCCGTTTAGGGCGCACCCTCTAAAGAATGAGATACCGTCGCCACTGTTTGATATGTTTTTTCCAAGTATGCCTTGACAAGAGACAATGTGAAGAATGTACATATAACAAAATTGGTAGGAAGGGTGAGTCTTGACCTCATCAGCGTACTTGTCTGTGAAGATAAAAAAGCATTATGAGTAGAGTTACGGAGCGGTTGCTGAAGAAATTGCCTTTGTGTTAGCAATTGTGTTGCTGGTGGAAAGATTACCTCCATTGTCATGACGCGTCCTCCCTACCTCCGAGATTTTCTCAACTTCTTCATCTTTGTTTGCTCGGCTAGCTCCTCCTTCTTAACTTCAATAGCTCTAACCTTTGACACTTTGAATTCAACTCATTCGACCTCAGAAGACTCATGTGGATTATTTGACAAATTCTCATAAGGATTTTTATTACTTGAAGATCGGTGATCGAGCTTTCGTTATGGTCGCGCCTCCCTCTCAGGGCACGCCCTCCAATATTGATGCACTCAGGCGAATCTCTAATGTGCATTTTTATGCCCAAATATGATCATGGCCTCTAAACAGACCCATTACGAGAATTGATGAAAATATTGGGCTCACGATTAGTGGTCCAGAAATATTGTACAACTCTCCTACCGCTATATTGACAAAGAGTTAGGAAGGAGGAGATGACTCCTCTCATCAAATTAGCAAGGAGTCAGACGAGAGGAGATGACTCCTCCACTCATATTAATAAAAGAGGACTTCTCCCCTCATATCAGCAAAGAGGACTCCTCCACCTCATATCAGCAGAGAGGACTCCTCCACCTCATATCAGTAGAGATGACTCTTCCCCTCATATCAGCAGAGTGAACTCCTCCCCTCATATCAGCAGAGAGGACTCATCCACTCATATTAATAGAGAGGACTCCTCTCATCGTATTTGTATAAAGGCCTTCTCCCATCATATTAGTAAGAAGCCAGACAAGAAGAGAAGACTCCTTGTTGGGTTTGTGGAGTCTAACAGGTTTTAGAATTGGTTTCTGATTTGAGTTAAAATTTCCAGATCTGAATTCTAATTAGAGTTAGTAATTTCAGAATTTCAGAATTAGACTCTGATTAGTTTTAGGCCCAGTTTTTTCTCTTATAAATGGTGTTAGGTCCCGAAGTATCGTAGAAGGGGGGGGGGGGTTGAATACGATACTCACAAATAATTCAATTTCGTTCGCGGATAATTCATTCAGTTCTATAACGAAATCAAACACACCAAACCAAACCAAGAGTCGGGGAATATATCGTTTTATAATATAAACCTCGAGGGGTGCTACAATTTCTAATCCGTAGATTAGCGTCAATGAGTTCTAGGTTATTCATAATCAATACAATGAAAGAAATCTGAGCACTATAAATTTCTATGATCTTCTCCGGCTCAAACTTCTCTCTCAGTAGTTGCTACTATGAACTAACCTCGACTGAGGAAGACACTTCCTCTCTCTGTGTAATTATAGACTTAGTTTTAGAAAAACCATCGAACCAAAAATAATGGAATATTCTTGGCCGTTGGATCTTCATCAACCTGACAACAATGTCACTTCTTCACCTGCTCCTCCAATTAGAAAACTATCGAATTGGAAATCCATCGAATGGAAAACCATCGAAAGGATTAAAAGAAACTTTCCATTCGATAGTTTTTAAAGAAAACTATCGAAAAAGAAATTCTCTTTTCCATTGAATCTAATGATTTTCTTAGAAAAGCTTTCGATGGTTTTTATTACTTTAAGAAATAAAAACCATCAACTCAATTTCTTTTGATTCCTTAGAATCACATTCTATAGTTTTTCATAAATGAAAAACCATCGAATCACATTATGTCCTTGTTCCTTTTAGAAAACCTTTCTGAGCTTCTTGGTGTTTCAGTTTTAGACTGTATCAATTTCTTCTGAGACGATAAAACAACTTGATCTTTTAGTGCCGTCACCTAGTGCAACTGGTCTGGTTCACAGATGAATAACACTTGATCAATTCTTCTTTTATGTCTTCAATTCAATGCTGCTGATAAGTCCTTTGTCGTCCTGGTTGCTTCATCACTGGAATCCTGTGGTACTGAACCCTAAATCATTCACATACTTCTGTCGTCTTGAAAGTCTTGTTTCTTTTGCTGTCACTGAGGCTTGAACATTTTCATGAACTTCTTTCCGTGACCTGTTTACGGACTTCAAGAATACATAACGTATTTTGATTTTTTGAGTTTACCTTTTCTTCTTTGATTCTGGATTCCTGTGCTTCTCTTAATATTATTGCATGTCTTGTCCTTTGTTGAGTTGTAGTTATCTCTTTTACATCTTATGTTACATTATGCTTTACAATCTCCCCCTATTTGATTGGATAGAGTTCGACAAGCAAATACTTCGAGGATAACTCAACTAACTAAGGAAACATGAAACTACTTAAAGTAAGACAGCGTAATAATATTAATGCATTCTGGATCAGATATATATACATTTCCAGATTTCATAAATCAAAGAACAATAAAACTTTTCACTTTGAAGTTGCTCCTCTTGATTGAGCTGATAGTTCTTTTGTTCTTTGCTTCAATCTTCAGTCCATTCCAATCTCACCTTCTTCACTCATTGGATTGGAGTTAGCAGTTTGATAATCAATCACTGATAGATAGTGCAGTGGTTCTCCAGGTTTAAGGATTGCTCCTAGGATGTGTCTTCCAATATATCCAACCTCTTGACCCACTCCAGCCCATAACCATGCAATGTTAACATCTTTCTTGTTTAGCTTTGGCATGTTTGGTAGTATGGGAAGCACTTCCAATCCTTTCTCCACTCTCTTCCTATAGTAGGGAACATTCTCCATAAGATATTTTCTTAGAGTGTCGGCTGCTTTTGTCCTTCTCCGTTGATGTGAATCCAGTGGATCTAAGATACTTCTCAACTGATATTAGATATTCGTTTGGGTAATCTCTCAGTTTGTCCTCCGTCATGTAGCAGATTCTGAACAAGTCATTCGTCATGAATCTAACCATAGGAGGGTTTTCAGTAATCTCTGGACTGACCTTCATCAAGATTTCCTTAACATGCTCACGGAGCAGTTCATTTAGCTTTGTAGTTCTTTGAATCTTGATGAGAATCACCTTTAGTGGTGTCTTTCTCTCTTAGTGATAGAGAATTTGCTTCTTCTTCCATATCATCATCCAAGATAGGATGTTCTATTTGGCTCCGTATGATATGGCTCATGCTCCTCCTGAATCGGTTGCTCTTGCATGACTTCAAATTCCTCCTCACTTTTTTTCTTCTTGCACAATGTCTTCAATCCAATACTGTCTAACTGGAATAGCTTCATTGGTTTCCCAAACTCCCCATCCAGTTGTTTGCCAACCTTCATTAGTCACTTCATTTGTTTCCCCTTCTCCAACTTTCTCCCCCTTAGTTGAGGAATCCTCGATGAAGTTATCCTCATTGTAAAAGGTAGCAGAAGGATCAGGTTGTTGCTGTGAAGGTCCGGGTTGTTGGTTCCTCAACATATTCCATAATCTTCTTGAGGGTGGATTGAACATGTACCTCCAGGTAATAGCAAATCTTCAATATTTGGAAGGGTTAGGGTGTCACTCCTCACGTTTGGCTCTGGGTGTACACTCAACGTTTCTGTCGGTGTTTGAATCATTTTTCCTTTCCCACTCAGGCCAGGTGTAAGTGTTTTTGTTTCACTCAATCCTTAGTGCTGATTATACCTGCAGAAGAAATCACCGTAGCCGTCCTTAAGGAGGTCACCGGTGGTGCAATGGGGCTTCGCAAGTCCCCGACCTTGGATAAACCAAGTTGCTGATCATCCGTAGATGATGTATCCTTTGTAGGATCTAGAGTTTGAATCTCTAGGGGGTTAGAAACAGGCTCTTTTAACAGCAGAGATCCCGAATCTTCCCCGTAAGTCTGTAAAGACTTCACCTCAGTTGACTCGTCAATAGTAATTGATTCATCGTCACCGAGTTGCCGATCTGCACCTACGTCAGACCCTTTACCCGCAGGATCCAGATATGTTCCATCTGGGGAGGTAGACAATGACCTTTTAGATTGTGCATTTAGGTCAAAGCCTTCTCTCGACGTCTGTGAAGACTCTTGGTTCTTAGAACCTTCAACCAGTGAACCTGACCGTAATATGGTCGGAACACCAGTTGCTTCCGTCAATTCTTCCTTACTTGATTGAGCTATTGGTTCAGATATTACTTTCGTTAGCGTAGCCCAATCAGCATCAGAAAAATCAATAAAGGGCGCTTTGGATGATTGAAATGAAGTTTCAACAGTTGCCTCGTTTTTTTTTTGTTCTTCTCCTTTTAGAGTAAGGCAGAGCTGTTGTTGAATGGCGTATCTCCTTATGTGGTGCTGCTTTGGCACTATCTCCCTCTACACTCATGGATGTCTGAATATTGGGTATAGGAGGGTAAGGAGGTTCGTTTGTGGTTTCATTTGGCTCTTCCAAAGGCTCTTCGACCGTGGTTAGAGATTGTGGGTTGCAATCTCATGGTCTGGAATGGCCACTGAGGGCTCTGGATCAACATCCATTGTTGTGGTTCAGGAGCCAGTTCAGGTTGAGGAATGTTACCTTCATTTACCTGTTCCCCTGGGGGTAGAAGTGGTAGGGGCACCGTTCTTAGATATTCAGTGAGAACAGTGGGTACCCCTGGAAGATATTCTTTCTTATCAGAGCGGTTATTTCATTGCTCTTCATCTTCATGCACTCCATGGTCTCCTCTTCAGCGAATGTCTCACGCTCATCATCTGTTAAGATCATTGAGAATTAGCTGTAGGAACCTAGGATAGAAACAAAGCACATCATCTATGCATGTTCTTTCATCCAGTGGTCCCATGTCAGGTAATGCTTAAGGAACTCTCCCACAAAGAAGTTAGGTTGTTGACTTCTTATGAGAGTGAAGAAAGCATGTATCTCCTCAGTTGTGGGATCCGGAACATGGTTTTCTATAGAAAAAATGTAGTATTCTGTTAAAGTCATGTTTCGTCACCCTTATTGTTCTGCCCCCTGGCACAACAAAACTGAAGGATCTTACGTTATTCTCACTTGTATCCGTGGCGGTTGTGTACAACGCAGTCAATTGATCGATGCAAAGGACTACGGGAGTACTCAAGGCATATGCCACTAATGAACGTGTGTTCAGAAACTCTGCCCATGCACGAAACTGTAAATTCGTAATGGCTTGCAAGTTTTGAAACGAGACATGATTAGTCTTGGTTACTTTTAAACCAAAACTAAAACCAATTAAATTTAATTAATTATTACTAATTAATCAAACTTGACACAAAATACCCTTAAAACAAAATTACCCCTTTTTCTTAATAAACACAACTTCGAATCACTATTATCAAGAACCCTACTTTTGGTAACACAAATAATCAGAATTATCTGAAGAAATCAATTGAAAACAATTAACTTCTAAAGAACAATAGTGAAAATAGTTTTCTTAGAAATAAGTTCTTGAGGCAGTGATGTTCTTGGTTATATGTATTCTAGTAAGTATAAACAAAAGCCCTTAGATCTGATAATAATAAAAAAAAACGTAAGGGGTTGTTAAATACTTATTGAATTGACAGGGGCAATATTGTCTTTACAGTGTTCGATGTTTTTTAATAGTATGTTCGATGGTTTTCAGTTGGGGGTAAAACTGTCAACTTTACTTCGATAAATTTTGAAAAATAACGAAGAGTTTGAAAATCAGAATTTAAAAAGTTTTTCTGAAAAACTATCGAACTTGTTACCTTTTAAAGCTTGAAAAACTATCGAGGGATCCTTTGTGGAAAAACTATCGAGAATTAAAATAAAGGAAAAATTAATTCTCTCAGATAGATTTTCATTTTAATTCAAAAACCATCGAGAATTTAGATAAAGAATAATGAAATTCAATTCGATGCTTTTTCAAATTTTCCTCAAAAAGTATCGAGAAATGTTTTCAATAGTTTTTCTTTTTCCTTTTCAAAAACTATCAAAAATTTATTTCGATAGATTTATCTATGTACTTGAAAAACTATCGAATTTCCTAAATTCGATATTTTTTGCTTCTGTCTTCATTTTAAAACTTGTTCTCGTTTTAAAATTTAGACTGTTTTATTTCCTGTCAAGTTTTAATTCTAATAAATCTTTTCAAATTTACCAAAATCAATTGTCAACAGAAAATTCACAATTTTCTCAGAATAAAATCGACTAAATATCATTGAATGATATTAACCAATTAAAATCCAATAAATTATGCTGCATATTTATTTTATGTATTTTAAATTATGGAGCAAATAAGATATTGAACTGCTTCAATTTCCATAATTCAAATTTCATTAAATAAATAATAATAAATTAGTACTAAATATCTATGAGTTAGATATTAGCACTAAATTATTAAGATGAGGACTGGATGTTAAATAAATTCACAAGTCCTTAAAATATGAACAATTTTATACTTGTGAACTTATTCAAGAATTTCTTGCAGATGAGATTTTCAAATAAGGTGCGTGTCTGCAAGTTACTCTATGAATTGAAGACATTCTCTCGAAAGAAATGATACATGTTGTCAAGGTGCATTGTCGTGGATTGTTCCACAGAGTTGTTGGAGATAAAGTTATTTCCTGAAATAATAACAAGAAATCAATCTTCCTCCACGAAGTTGACAGCTTCTAGAGATGCTCCTCCTGTCATTCAGAGATGCTTCTCCTGTCTTTCTTACAACCTGCGTATTTTATATCTAAATAGCTAAACATGTTAACAAGTATCTTTAGGGTACCATATACTGAGATTTGGTATTCCCTTAAGATATTTCAAAATCATGTTGATAACTATAAGACTAGATTTTTGAAATCCACTTGGAACCTTGCACATTGGCAACTTGAGAATAAAATATGTGTTGTCAATTTGCAGCTAATAACTTAATGAGACGCATACCTCTCTAGCTTGTAATTTCTGTCTTTTACCTGATTTGTCCTGATCAAGCTTTAGTGGCTGCTGTTGGTAGGGAGTCTTGGCATGTCTAGAATTTTCTCAATTGTGCACATTCAAAAGATTCTTGACTTACTTTTATTGCCATCACTCTTTTGGCTTACTTGTGCTCCTAAAAGAATTAATCTTCTGGCTTGCTCAAAGTAAATCCAAAAAGAATTGCAACTTTCCCAACATACTCATCTTGTAAATTCTCTGCAATGACTTGGCAAATTTCTTGCTCAAGTTTTCGTTAGTAGACCAACATATAATATAATCATGATATCACTGCACATATATGACATTATGTTTGTGCCTTATGACAACTCTAATAAATTCATATTCTGTAAAAGTTCAGTTAGAGTGTCATACCATGTCTTTGACGATTGCTTGAGTATTGATACCGGTTCATACCAATCTGTAGTGATCTTGTGAAGAGAAGTTATACAACGTCCAATTGATCCGCAACAGCAAATGCCAGGATCTGTTGTACATTGACTTCTTCTACTATCTCACCAATCAGGAGAGCACTTGATCACATTCACCATACAGATATATCCTGATATCCTCAAGTCTCGTCACTGGTGCTTCTTGTTAGATACTGCTACCTAATAGTAACCTAGCATCCAGTTTGGCCTTGTCCCTCATAACAATGCCAATTTCATCCAGTATTCTGGATACCCAACTTGTTCCAATAACAGATTTTCCCTTAGGCCTGGGTACCAGCTTCCAAACTTTCTGCCTTTCAGATTGATTGAGTTCATTTTGCTTTGCAATCACCCAATCTGGATCCATCAGAGCTTCTTTACCTTTCTTTGTTTCTTCTTCAGAAAGAAAACCAAGAAAATAATCATTCATACTCTATAGCTCCAGTCCTTACTCCACCACTAGGATCACTAAGAACTAGACATCAGGAATGATATTGAATCTAAACCCTTTGTCTTGACAGATACGTTCTTGAAGTGTCCTCTAGATATTCATTGTGGTGTTGATCTGACTAATTTATCCTTCTTTTGCTCCCCCTAAGCTGTTGCTGGGATTTCCTGAGAATCCTCATCCTCGCTGAGTGGTTCTGTTGAAGTACTGAGCTGTGTAGTTAAACTACCATTACCACTGCTTGGATTTGAATCATCATTACCATTAATTTCACACATAACAGCTGAGAGCTTGGAGTTGTTGAACATCATATTCAAACTTTCAATCACCTCTTGTTGATTAATCAAATTTACCTCGTAGGCTTTAGATTCCACTGATTAGCCGAGGAAAATATCCTGAAGAGCCTTAGCTGCCAATCTTGCCAAGATGCTTACTTGTAGAATAATTTCCTTCAAACCCCTGAAAGAAATTCAGAGTTTGCTTCTATTGGCCATTACAGGGTCTTCCTATATTTGTTACTGATCATGGAAATGTGATTAATCTCATTTGTGATGTCCTGTCCTTCAGATTGAATAAACAACACCAGTTTGTATTAAGAGTAGTCATCAACCATCACTGAAGTATATCTTTACTTTGTTTTAGATAAGACATTAACTAGTCCGTAGAGTTCCATACGTATCATCTGAAGCGGCTCAGTAATGCTTATCACATTATAGCTTTTCTGTGATGTTTCTTTGACTTCCCTTAATGACATGCCTCATATATTTCATCTAGCTTGAATCCCAGATGAGGCAGTCCTCTCACCAATACCATCTTTAGAAAAGAGTTCCTTGTATTGTCATTCAAGGGTGAGAGCTTCTCAACCTTCCTGCTTGAGATAAAACACTGCTCCTTCATTGAATAAAAAGATTTGTGCTTTGAATCTTCAGCAAGAGAGTTGCTTCTAATTGTTATCCTTGACTCCAATTATTAGTTGTTATCAATGATACCAATTATTGTAAACATGATGACATTCCATGTCCAACGTAGCCATGTCCCGTGATGAAAACCTTTGCTGTCATCTCCAAAGATTATTGACGGAACAGCTTTCTCAATCACATTTGATGGCAAGTTCTTTCTTCGATCATATGTCTTCAGTAGTAAAGACCAAGAAAGCATATAAATCGATTAACCTGATTTGCCTGCACTCACAAATGGATTGACAGTTCTTGGTACCCAACTTATTTGCTTGGGTCCAGATGGATTAGAGATTTTGCTTTTAAAAGTGGTAACAACAGCTTCAACCTATACATGCTTATTCTTATCTCTGACTGACCTTGCAGTCGTTGCTCTAATGTAATTCTTAAACATGCTTTTTCTATGATTAATGCAAGTTCTAAGATATGCATTCATAATATTTAAATAAGCAAACATGTTAATAAGAATAAATGGCATACATTGAGCATTTTGACATTGCAGATAAGAGATGTGCAAATTAGGCATGTTCTGCATTTTAGAAAATTCAGTACTTTCTACTTTAACCAATATACACAAGTGTAACAGGTAGCAAGTAGATTTACAGATATTCAATAATTTTCTAAGCACACATGGAATAAAAGAATTAACAATTAAATCACTAATTCTATCTAATCCATTCTGTTGTTGTATGGCATCTAACTTTCTCTATTACCTAAGTCAGTTTTAGATACAGCTTGGTGTTCTACAAATTCTACTGACTCTAAAGGTAATTCCTCCATCCTTCAAACTGATTATCCCTTAACAAACAATTCAGAATAAATGAGCAAATCTTGTTCTACTAGGGATACTGAAACTTAGCTTTACTAAGGTCTTATGTGCCAGAAACTTAACCCCTAAAACTAAGAGTTGTTTCTTAAGAAAGCTTCTATCTCACTTACAAATCTTATTCTACAAATATTCATACACACATATATAAGATCTCCTATGTACATGCTTTGAATATTGAGAATTAAATACTGCATTGGTTCAAGGAAAAGATACCTGAGATATGTGAGGTGAATCATCTTCAGAGATTGCTATGAAAGCAAGATATCCATGATCTTCTCGTCATCTGATCCATCCCAACTCTTTCCTTAAGCAACATAAGTTTTGTGCTGATGCTTCTTCAACAAAGCATTCCACTTCTGTTTCAGCTATTAACTGAGTCCCTATTCCTCTTTGTTTGTTAGGCTTCTTCATTGTGTAGCACACCCTGATAGTTTCTCGTTACATAGTTCTTATCATAGTTGAAACTATCACTCTTGTTTTTGTTACCATCTCAGTCTGTAACTACCTCTTGAACTGAATCCTGAAGAATCTTTGCTTCGTAATAAATAAGCCTGATCCATGGATGTGGCTTTTGTACTCCTTCTGAATCTGATGTGACTAAACTTCCTTGACAAGTGAAACACTGATCTTTAGTCTAGTCTCTCGAGGTTTTCTACCTGAGCTTCTTCTGATTCAGCTACTAGTAATTCTTCTATTCTGTTCTGAGGTTCCAACAATAATGCTCGTTACTGAGATATTTGTTTGTCCATTCCTAACCTCTTCAATTCCTTTCCTTATATTCTCTTTTGATTCGCAGATAAATGTAGCATTCGTACAATTCACTTTGTGATTGTGTATCCCTGAATCAATAGAGTTGATTAAAAATCTCTTGAAAAATTGTATCCGTAGAAACTTCTTCCTTTCCTGCATCTGAAAATCTAGTGGGATCTTATGGAGTAAGCCTTTGAGGAAATTCCACAATTTTCTTCAGTAGGCTCTAAAATCAGCTTCTTTAAATTAAGACAACCATTTCCTTCAATTCCCGTGTTCAGGGATTTTCCGTCTAAATAGCACATGGTCAACTTTTTCTTCAAAAGATTAAAATCATCTTTACCGCTCGGAGGAATCTTGAATCTAACAATCTTTTGAGAACCTTTGGCTTAGGATATGAAATATTTTAAATTCCAAGAATTTCGAACTTTTTGAAAAATAAAATATTTCAAGAAAAAAATTCAAATTATTTAAAATTCAAAAATTTCAAGAAATGAAAATTTTGAAAATTAAAAAATCCGAAAATTCTGAGAACTTGAGTGATTGGCCTAAAACACCGGATCTAATCTGTATATCGATTAACAAGCTCTGATACCAATTGTTAGGTCCCGAAGTATCGTAGAAGGGGGGGGGGGGGGTTGAATACGATACTCACAAATAATTCAATTTCGTTCGCGGATAATTCATTCAGTTCTATAACGAAATCAAACACACCAAACCAAACCAAGAGTCGGGGAATATATCGTTTTATAAATATAAACCTCGAGGGGTGCTACAATTTCTAATCCGTAGATTAGCGTCAATGAGTTCTAGGTTATTCATAATCAATACAATGAAAGAAATCTGAGCACTATAAATTTCTATGATCTTCTCCGGCTCAAACTTCTCTCTCAGTAGTTGCTACTATGAACTAACCTCGACTGAGGAAGACACTTCCTCTCTCTGTGTAATTATAGACTTAGTTTTAGAAAAACCATCGAACCAAAAATAATGGAATATTCTTGGCCGTTGGATCTTCATCAACCTGACAACAATGTCACTTCTTCACCTGCTCCTCCAATTAGAAAACTATCGAATTGGAAATCCATCGAATGGAAAACCATCGAAAGGATTAAAAGAAACTTTCCATTCGATAGTTTTTAAAGAAAACTATCGAAAAAGAAATTCTCTTTTCCATTGAATCTAATGATTTTCTTAGAAAAGCTTTCGATGGTTTTTATTACTTTAAGAAATAAAAACCATCAACTCAATTTCTTTTGATTCCTTAGAATCACATTCGATAGTTTTTCATAAATGAAAAACCATCGAATCACATTATGTCCTTGTTCCTTTTAGAAAACCTTTCTGAGCTTCTTGGTGTTTCAGTTTTAGACTGTATCAATTTCTTCTGAGATGATAAAACAACTTGATCTTTTAGTGCTGTCACCTAGTGCAACTGGTCTGGTTCACAGATGAATAACACTTGATCAATTCTTCTTTTATGTCTTCAATTCAATGCTGCTGATAAGTCCTTTGTCGTCCTGGTTGCTTCATCACTGGAATCCTGTGGTACTGAACCCTAAATCATTCACATACTTCTGTCGTCTTGAAAGTCTTGTTTCTTTTGCTGTCACTGAGGCTTGAACATTTTCATGAACTTCTTTCCGTGACCTGTTTACGGACTTCAAGAATACATAACGTATTTTGATTTTTTGAGTTTACCTTTTCTTCTTTGATTCTGGATTCCTGTGCTTCTCTTAATATTATTGTCTGTCTTGTCCTTTGTTGAGTTGTAGTTATCTCTTTTACTTCTTATGTTACATTATGCTTTACAAATGGTCTCATGTAATTGTAAAACACCAACACATCAGAACACAACAGAACACAACATAGTTGTGAGAGATCAATACAAAATTAGTGCGGCTTGTGGAGTAGGAATTTCCGAACCACGTAAATCTTTGTCTTGTGTGATTGTCATTTATTTTCTTGTTCTTGTTTATTCGCTTTGGGTTTTGCTTTCGTTGTTGTATACTCAACAACTGGTATCAAGAGCCTAGGTTTTCAGGCGAGTGGGAGCGATGGCAGAAGATGGGAAAGTAAAGATCGACAAATTTGATGGCAAAGATTTTGGATATTAGAAGATGCAAATTGAAGATTATTTGTATCAGAAAAAACTACATCAACCGCTAGAGGAGAAGAAACAAAATTAAATGGATGAGACTGAATGGAAGCTATTAGATAGGCAGGCTCTAGGTGTTGTCAGATTGACTTTGGCAAAGAACGTTGTATACAATATCGTCAAGGAAACGATAACTCATGGATTGATCAAGGCGTTAACAAATATGTATGAGAAGCCATCTACTTCGAATAAGGTGTATTTGTGTCGTTTGTTGTTTGCCGCTAGATTGAATGAAGGTGATTGTGCTGCTGATCATGTGAATGAATTTAATTCTATCCTATCAAGATTGGAATCAGTGGATATTAAATTCGATGATGAAGTACAAGCCTTGTTGTCGGTATCCTCGTTATCTGACAGTTGGTCATGATTTGTCACTGCTATTAGTAATTCATCTGGGAGCGGTAAGATGACTTTTAATGGAGTTCGAGATTCAATTCTTGGAGAAGATATTCGTAGGAGAAACTCAAGAGAGTCGTCAGGTTCCTTATTGAGTACAGAGATCAGAGGCAGAAAGTCCGAAAGGGGGCAGAATTAGGGGCGTAGTAGATCGAAGTCACAGAAAAGAGGACAATCCAAAGATCGCAAGGAGATTGTTTGTTGGAATTGTCAGAAGAAGGGTCACTTTAGAAATCAGTGTACGGCTCCGACAGCTCCTAAAGGAAAAAAGAAAGAGGATAATTCAGCTAATGTAGTTGAAGAAGTGGTGAGCGACGATGCTTTGATTTGTTGTGTTGAATGTTCGGTTGAATCATGGGTTATGGATTCTGGTGCGTCATTCCATGCGACCCCTTGCAAGGATTTGATGTTAAATTTCAGACTTGGAAATTTTGGTAAAGTCCGTCTTGCTGATGATGAGACTTTGGATATAGCGGGCATGGGAGATATTAATCTCAAGACCTCTTTGGGGACTAGCTGGATGTTGAAAGATGTAAGGTACATTCCTGGACTTAAGAAGATGTTGATATCTGTGGGTCAGTTAGATAATGAAGGGTATCGAGTTTCTTTCGGAAACGGACAATGGAAGGTTATAAAGGGGAATCTAGTTGTTGCTCGCGGAGAGAAGAAGGGGACTTTGTACATAGTTGAACAATCTAGCTATTAAGCAAATGCAGTTGCTGATGAGATTGGGTCTTCAACTTTGTGGCACCAAAGACTTGGTCATATGAGTGAAAAGGGTATGAAGCTGTTAACTTCGAAGGGGAAGATTCCAGAGCTGAAGAATGTGGAAGTTGGGTTCTGTGAGCCATGTGTTCTTGGAAAGCAGAAACGAGTTACTTTTGCAAAATCAGGGAGGACCCCGAAGGCTAAGAAGTTAGAGCTAGTTCATACAAATGTATATGGTCCAACAACAGTTGCATCGTGATAAGTGGATTTTATATCTACTTGGAACGCTTCATATCGGCTTAAATTGATGACTTGAACTCAAGTATGTGGTGTGTTTAATGTGTTTTCATTAAGTTTTGCAGAACCAAGAGTTGGAGGTTAATTTGATTAAAATTCGGATTTTCCGGGTAGGTTGCGCAGTCTTCACTGTTTTGGCCATATCTGGAGTTCTACAAGTCCGATTCTGACGATCTTACAGCTCACGCGAAGAGGACAACATTTTCTATAATTCTGAACAGTAACCTGGCGCGCGGGGGCGCGGACCAAACGCGCGGGGGCGCAGCAAACGCGCGGGGGCGCGCCTAGGGCGCGGCCGCCTAGCAGAATAGTTGGAAATTTTCCTGATTTCGATTTTTAATTGGAAATATGGAAATATCTTGCTGAAAAAGCCTCCTGGAGTTTATATAAACACAACCCTTCACCAATAATCATAACCTATTCCCAGCAACACATAGAGAGAGAGCCGAGACACGGAGATTCAAGTTTGACGAAGGATTCCTACGCGCGTGACACGCAATGGAGTTCTAGATCTACTTTTCTTTTGTATTTTTCTTGGCGATACTCTTGGATGCTTTTGGGATTTGTTTTCTCAACTCTATTACTTTAGTATCCATATTATTCGAATCTTGTTCATTATCATGTTTTCATCAAATCCCATGGTGACGAGCGGTTCGATTATGAACTAATCGTTATCGTGGGATTCTAACGGATTTATTTATGGATTTTAGTAGTTAATTGTTTTAAAGATGTGTGTGTGATGGCTAATTGATATCCTAGTTTGGTTGTGCTTATTCTTCTTGGATGCGTAACTAACATCTAAGATTGTTTGTTAATCTCTATTGAATGCGAAAGTGGATATAGAGATTTAGAACTTGCCATGCTAGCATAGGTTTATGTATGTTTGTCATGCATGATTCGTAGGTGATTTTAACCATCTTACCTGCCCTATGTAATCTGAATGGATAACTTGCTCGTTAAACCGTTATGTTTTCAAATCTTATAGACATATAGGGTCTAAGCATAATTGGTGTCTACCCAACTTCTATCTCTTTTGTGGATGTTTGAGTAGTTTGGTATACGTATACTGAAAGGTAGCGTGTACTGATTTTGTGTTATCCGATTAGTTATCACAACTGTCACATGCATTGATTAAAGACAAAAGACTCTAGATGAAGTATCTAATGAAGTTAGGATCCCATGTTTTATTCTCATAAGTAATTCAACAACAATCTCTTTAGTTAATCATAATCTTGTTAAGTTAATTAGTTAATTTAGATAATCAAAACTCAAATTTGATACTTGTCTTAGCATTGAACGATAGCCATACATTGTTGCATAAGTGCATAACTGTGGTAAACCAGTCTCTGTGGGAACGAACTCTACTTACTATTATATTACTTGTTGACCGCGTATACTTGCGTGATATTGTGTGAACAAGTTTTTGGCGCCGCTGCCGGGGACTCGGTGTTATTTATATAGTTTATGTGCTTGTCATCAGTGGTCGTTAAAGTTCACTGACTCGGATTATTCTTTCATCGATTTTACTTTGTTTGGTGAGTTTCAGGTACTCTAGTGAGCGTGTATGCGAACACGTTCTCAATCTCGGAAAAAAGAACTTGAATTGAATCTAGTTATGGGAGAACCAACAGCAGGAGAAACGAAGGCTTTGAAGGATTATTCTCAGCCTAAGATCAATGATATTCAGTCGAGTATTGTCAGGCCGGCTATTGCAGCTAATACTTTTGAAATCAAGCCTGACACGATTCAGATGGTGCAGAATTCAGTGCAGTTTGGGGGTGCTCCAACGGAAGATCCTAATATGCATATTAGGGATTTCATCGAGATTTGCGACACCTTCAAGACCAACGGAGTGTCGGAAGATGCCGTGAAGCTCAGACTTTTCCCATTTTCTCTGAGGGATAAGGCTAAGGGCTGGTTGCACTCTCTACCAGCAGGTTCTATTACTACATGGGAGGATCTTGCTCAGAAGTTTCTCACTAAATTCTTCCCCATGGCGAAAACAGCTGCAATCAGGAATGCTCTTACTCAGTTTTCACAACATTCTGGTGAAACTTTATGTGAAGCTTGGGAGAGATACAAGGAGATGCTTAGGAGATGTCCACATCATGGATTTCCCGACTGGATGGTGATTAATTGTTTTTATAATGGTCTGGGAGCACAATCAAGACCAATGTTAGATGCAGCATCAGGTGGAGCTCTGTGGGCTAAGAGCTACGAGGAAGCTTATGAGTTAATTGAGATGATGGCTGCGAATGAATATCAGAATCCTACTCAGAGATTCTCACAAGGCAAAGTAGCAGGAGTTCTTGAAGTTGATGCAGCTACGGCAATAGCAACACAGTTAAAGGCTTTGTCTATGAAGCTTGATTCTCTGACTAACTATGGAGTTCAGCAGGTGGCTAGTGTTTGCGAGATTTGTGCGGGCGCACATGAGACGAATAATTGTGCCATATCTAGTGAGTCGGCGCAGTTTGTGAGCAACTTTCAGAGACCATCACAGCCAGTTCCAGCCACCTATCATCCCAATAGCCGGAATCATCCTAATTTCAGCTGGAGCGACAATCAACAATCTCAGCAGCCTTATCAGCCATTCCAAGGTCAGCAATTTGGAGAAAAGCCTTACAATCCTCAGAATTTTCAACAGCAGCAAGGGCAGAATTTTCAGCCACAGTATGCTCCTAGGCAACAATTTCAGCCACCAGGATTTCCGCAACAACCTCATGCTAGTGCGGGGCAGTCTTCGAATGAAAAATCTGAATTTGATGAGTTGAGAATGATAGTTAAAAGCCAGGCGGCATCGCTCAAGACTTTGGAGAATCAGATGGGGCAGTTGGCAAGTGCCTTACTCAGCAGAGCTCAGGGAACTCTTCCTAGCGATACGGAGCCTAATCCAGGAAAGACAGTTGTCCAAGAACATGTGAAAGCAGTTACCTTGAGATCGGGAAAGGTCACGGGCAATAAAAAATCAGCAGTTGAAGAAGATGAAGAAATTCAGCAGCATCAGGTGGAACCTTCTAAGGAAAAGCCAATTTTTGATTTGGCAGCTAAGCAGTTGGACGGTGAGGCTGAAAAGAGCAAAAATTCTGCTGACAAGTCTACTTCGGAGCAGACTATTTACCCACCTCCTCCATACCCAAAGAGGCTCCAGAAGAAGACTACAGAGAGTAACCAGATCTATCCTCCTCCTCCATATCCAAAGAGGCTACAGAAGCAGAATCTTGACACAAAATTCGCCAAATTTCTCGAGGTTTTCAAGAAGTTACACATCAACATACCTTTTGCAGAAGCTCTTGAACAGATGCCGAGCTATGCTAAGTTCATGAAGGGTATTCTATCTCGGAAGTTGAAACTCGAGGATTTGGACACCGTTGCTTTGACAGAGGAGTGTAGTGCAGTTCTACAGCAGAAATTGCCACCGAAGCTTAAAGATCCGGGAAGTTTTACCATACCTTGCACTATTGGCAATCAACTTTTCAGCAAATGCTTATGTGATTTGGGAGCTAGCATTAATCTAATGCCAATGTCTGTTTTTAAGCAACTTGGGTTGCCTGAGCCGAAACCAGTTAATATGACTTTACAGTTGGCTGATCGGTCGATCACATATCCGAGGGGTATAGTGGAGGATGTCTTGGTAAAGGTGGATAAGCTGATTTTTCCTGCTGATTTTGTTATTCTTGACTTTGAGGAGGATAAGAAGATTCCTATCATCTTGGGAAGACCTTTTCTGGCTACTGGCCGAGCGTTGATCGATGTTCAGAAAGGAGAGCTCACAATGAGGGTGAGTAATCAAAAGGTCATCTTTAATGTGTTCAAGGCTATGAAATTTCCGACAGAGGAGGAAGAGTGTTTTAGCTTGAAGATGGTTGATACGGGTCAGAGAAAGGAGTTCGATCAGCTGTTGAGCAACAATTCGGACATGCACAAGTTCGAGCATCACATCAGTGATTCCATTGACAATTCTTCCATTCGAGATCTTTCGAATGTCAAGCTTGGAAAACTTCCACCACATTTGAAGTATGTCCTTCTGAATGATGAGTTGGTAATTTTTAAAGAGTGTGAAGATAATGTGTTGAGAAGGTGGAACAAGGATGATGAGGTAAAAGAGTGTTCTTATCAATTGATGGAGAAGCATAAACACCTTAGAGGTGTAAAGAAGAAAAAGAAAAAATCGATTGGTGGAAAAGTCAAGGTGAAGTTTGATTTGGAAAAGATGTGGGAAGAAAGCAAGAAGGTTATCAAACAATGGGTGAATGGTCCTTCTGCTAAGGACAAGTCAAATGCGATCTTCGAGCCACCATGATTTGATTCACATTTGTCCGGCTAAATGACATTAACGACAGCGCTTCGTGGGAGGCAAACCATGTGTTAGGTATGTTTCTACTATCTTTCTTATTACCTTCAATGAGGACATTGATTATGTTAAGTTTGGGGGTGATGTATGGGTTTGTATAGTTAGTGTGTGTCTCATGTAGGATTCATATTGCATGTGTAGTTGTAGTTTATTCGTAGTTTTGCATGTTCATGTCATATAGGGCATTCTGTTTGCATAGTTTTTATTTATTATGTGAGTCCATTTTAGTTGCATGCATATTTCATGATCCCGTAGGACTTGACTATTTCCGTTGGTGAGTCGATGTTGATTGGAGTGTGGTTGTGATGAATAGAGGGTTGATTAAGTTTCTAAGTATTGACTTGCATGCCAGAAACAAATCTAGTTCATAAGTCTCATTGGTTGCTTTTGAATTTGATCAGACCATGCTTGTTTGGTGTTAGAATTTAACCACTTGTTTACATTTAGAATGTTGGCTAGATTCTTGAAAACGAAGGAGCACTTATGTATAAGTTTGGGGGAAACCAGGGATTTCATGCTAGTTGTAATAAAGGCTAGGCGTCAAATGGCTACACTACGCCATAAGTGGGCAATAATGACGCTTTTTTCAGTGTTACAAGCAAAAGTGTAACCATATATGCCTTACAAATGATCTAAGCCTACACCTTTTTTCAGTGTTAGCATTACTACAAATAAGTGTTACCGTAGACCTCATTCAGTATCTATGCTAACACCAAAGTCCGTGTAGCCGTTGTTCCTAAAAAAAGTGTTACTAATTAATGTGTAAAAATAAGCGGGCTCGTCAATTTGTCCAAGCGGGTTAAGTTTTGTCCAAAATTTCACTGAATTAATAAGGCGGGTCAGTTTTTGTCCAAATTTTTTCAATTAGGCGGGTCACTCTCTCAATAATTCTCACTCGCTCAATTATTTTTAGTCTCAGCTCAAAACTTCTCTCTCGCTCTCCCTCTCTCTCTCTCAAAACTTCTCTCAGCTCTCTATCTCTCTAAACTCTCTTTCTCCCTTCACAAACAATTATCTACGGGTTCAAGAACATTCACTACGGGTTGAATTAGAAGAAATTAGGGTTAGAATACAGTCTTCTTCGGGTCTTCTTTTCATTCTCTACGGGTTCAATTACAAAAGATCTGGGCTTCAGAAGAAACTAGGGCTTGTACATTTGGTTCTCTGCGGTTCAATTACAAGAAATTAGGGCTTGTACGATTACATTCTCAACACTCTCTTCACAAGAAATTCTCAATTCAGGTCTTGTTCTTACTAACTCCTCAGTTCTTCTTCTTAATTGTTTTGATGCATGCTTCGATTTTGTATTTTTATTGTGAGATTTTTGGGGCTTTTGGGAGTTTACTGATTGTATGTTGATTTGGTATGTTATTTGCGTCGAAATATTGTGTTTTTTTGTGGTGAGTAGATAACCTATTTCTCTACTGGTTGTTATCATTTATCTATGTGCTTTCGAATTATGTGTTATGCCAATTAGTAGCGGTATACTTTGTGTAATGTAGTGATGCTAATTTAGGGAAATACAAGTAATTTGGGGGAATTTTTTACTGTTGGCACATGATTGTAAATGTATGTGTGAGTGTCAAGATTATGCTCAGCAGTTGACAATAAAAGTAATGTGGTACCGTGAAAATCAAGTAATGTATTATAGTATTATAGTAATGTGTGCGTGAATTGAATTAAGGATATCATTGTTTCCAATATACTAGCTTATTTATGCTGTTTTATCGATTCAGTATGTTTAATTATGCTGTTTTTGTTGATAATCGTGTTTATTTTTGCTTCAAATTGTCTAGGCATTTGTAAAGTTGAGGTAGGAAAACAAGGGAAATCGTAATTGTCTGCATGTGTATGTGTTTATGTAAATGAATATGGAATTAAAGTTAGCTATGATTTTCTTTTGCTTAATTTATGCTGTTCGATAGATTAGTTATGTACGGTTTTTGGTTTAATTTTGTTTGAAATTTATTAGGTGTCGTTCTAATTGAGTAGGAAGATGAGGCAAATCATTAAGTGGGAGGAAGGTTTGAAAGTTGCGGAAGAATGTATCGAGAAAGCTAGGATGATACTTGATGGATATCAACCCAGTCAACTTTTCACATCTGAGGATTATATCAAATATTACGAGTATCCTTTTTATGTTTTTATAAATTTATAAATTTCTATATATTGTATTTCTCCATACAGTTTGCCTTTATCTTCCTACAAACACACATTATGAGTACCATTTGAGTTTGATCACTAACTATGATTAGCTATATTCCTTTATTTTTGCAGACACATGTGTGTAGTATACATATCTCTTTTGTTTTAAGACTCTGCTATATTTCATTTGTTCTTGCAATCTGCTTTTATCACACATATGTGTGTGAGTATTTATGTTGGAGAATATTACACCATATTCAAAGATTCTGAACGGGGACGCTGCACATGTCCTGTGAAGGACAAGAACCTAGGATGTTTTACGCCATCCCAGAAGCTGGTGAGGCACTCACAAAATTACAGACTAGGTGGTAGCTGCCCAAATGGTAACTAGTATTTGCTGCACCTGGGCTAAAATGCATCACCATGCCTGGAGAGTAACGCCCTAGTTATCATTTTGTTATATTAACCTGAAGTGGCTCGTTATGGTCAATCTAAACTTGTTATTTATCTAGGTTTTTGTATTAACCTGCTGTTGCCTAGATTCTTCTGTAATTCATATCCTTCACTCTCCATAGCTGTATCTACTACATTACTTTTATTGTCAATTGCTGAGCATAATCTTGGTTTGTTATAACTGCAAACCAAGTTTTTTATATTGTTCAACTTGATTTTCGTGTACATACATACTATAATACAATACAGATTGTAGTTGATTTCTCTGTGTCGTGGTGTGGGACTTGCAAAGTGGTGGCACCAAAACTCCGATCGATGACTAATAAGACTCGGGATGTCGATTTCATCATGATTGATGTTGACGAGTTATCTGTAAGTACTCTTACAGTCTTATATGAATCATTTTTACTCCTTTTTTTGGCTTTGTTTGTTTCGCAAACTTTGCAGTTCCTTATATAAGAAACCCATGGAAGTCAGTTACTTTTTATAGTTCCTGGGTAAATACAATAATATCTGCTTTTGGTTGATCGCTACGTAACTTCAAGTTAAGTAGTTAATTTTTGGTACATTGAACGATTTAGCGGTTAAATAACTATGTAATTTATAGCGAACTTGTTAGAGCTAAGTAATAAATTCACAGGTTTTGGATTTTGGTGCAATTGCAAGTCCCAGATCAAGCCAGATCAAGCCAAGTCATCTGCTCTAAGGTTTAAATCCCTGGAAAACTGTATGATTTTATATATGATGGAAATTCTTTTGCAGCTAAAATCAGTTTTTTGAGGATTGAGTTATGACCTCTGCAGTAAAACTATCCTAAAGATCTCGATCAGTATTCACTACTACTAGTCTACTGTTGTATTATCGTAGAATTAAGTCTTGATCTCTGTACTAAAATTATCCTCAAGATATCGATCACTACTTCTAGTCTACTGTTGTGATAGAACTTCCTGAATTCGAGACACTACGAGTTGCAAAAATACACATATATCTGTACATTTTATGCTGTCATAGAAATGGAGGTATCAGGTGCTAGGAAAAATTACCAAACAGACGAAGAATTACCCATGAACATATACTACTTATAGTTATCAGTTATTGCATATAAGAATACAGAAGTTGAATGATAATCACTAGGTTCTGGTCTCAAATTCTTTTTCTTTTTGTGTGGGAACACTTGCCAAGCAGTGTAGGTTCTGAATACTAAAATTATTTACTTCTGTATATTAAATTATGTGTTGTTTGCAAACTCTTTGGCTTGAATTATATTTTCTTGAAGTTTATTGTCTAGTGGCCGATGTGTTTTTCTTGTAACATTTGCTTTAGGTTTTGCAAATTTGGTGTTGGGCCATATGTTTAATTATACAAATATTGTTTTCTGTAAAATTCAGTTCATATATGATCTACCTACTAGACTTGGGAAGTGTCTCAAATCTGAAGCCTATGCAGATGCTGTGAAGTTGTATACTGGAGCCATGCCAATTTTTGAGGTTGCCAGTTTCTTTCCACTTCTTTTATTTACAGTTTCATTAGGAAATTTAATATAAAATCTTCATCCACTGACTGAAAGATGATAATTGCATTTAAATAATGAACTAGGCATATGGGGACTCATCATTTAAAGACTGTAAGAGAGCTTCGGAACAAGAAGTATCTAAAATTATAAAAATCTTGCAGGTAAGTAAACTTGTACAATTTTTTTCCCCAGATATATACTATCTTTTTATGTTCCTTTTTATGCAATTTGTGTAATTTTTATGCAGGACAAGTACATTGTTCCCGATGATGCTAAACCATGGGTTAATAAATCAATGAGTGATCATTTTAGGAGCTACAAAAGTCGGATTAAGAGAGACTATTACAATACTTATCCTACGGATGAGGAGAGGTTGTCACACAGACCCGAAGAGGTTTCACTTTCAGACTGGAAGATTCTTCTGAATTATTGGGGTGACGAGAAGGTTCAGGTAATGGAAAAAAATTCATTGTATCTTCTAACTCTGAATAATTCACAAGATGAATAATTTAGAATAATACATAGGAACATAGGACGAGACACTAATTTTAAAATATTATGGACTGAAAAGTGATGATTATTATGGATAATTTAGTATGAAAAGCGATGATAAATGTTCCCTTTGTTATATAGGAAATTGCAAAAAAGAATTCAGAGGCACGACAGAAAATTACTGAAACACATACTACTGGATCCACGAGTTTCGCGCAAGTTGCCCACATGCTGGTAATGTAATTTGATGTTATTTCAAGTATATTTTGTAGAAATTTTATTAGTTTTTGTATTCCCCAATGTATTAGCAGGATAGTTCATATTTTTAATATGTAAATTTACTTCAGCGACTTGAAAAACTGGCCAAACTGGAAAAAGAAAAACAGGAGAAACTTGGGAAAATGCCTGTCAATGATGATGGCGAGGGTGAGGGTAATGGTGAGGAAGAAGTCAACGTCTTCAACATCTTCAGGTACATCCTCCATTCCAGTTCCAGACCAGTTGGTGTCGGAGCTAACTGCTAAGATCAGAGCTCAACTTCAGCAAGAGATGGATCATAAACTTGACCAAAAAATGCGAGAAATGATGAAAATGTTGGCTGAAAAGAATCCAGAATTAAAGTTAGACACTTCTGAGGACTGATCAGATCATTTTATGCTATGCTAAGTAAAAACAGTAGTTATATGTACTTAACTTTTCAATGTTGGTATGGTTTATGTAGTAGATGGATGATTGGAATGGTTTGTGGATTTGTTGTTATTTTGGATGGTTTTAATGTATTGAAATGGCTTCTGGACAGCCTATTTAGGTATTGGATTGTTTGGTAATATTTTGAATGGGAAGTTCTATATTTCAATGTCACATGTTGCTATTCTTTATTTAAAGTGTTGGTAAAAAGCATGCAAAGTGTAACCATTAACTCCAAATTATTTAGTCTTTATGTGTTGGCAAAAGTATAGCAAAGTGTTGGCACAAAATCTAAAAATGTTCAAGAAAAAGTGTAGGCATAGTGGTAAGGGTGTTGGTAAAAACATCTAAGTGTTTCATAATTTGGTGTTACAATAGTACTGCAACTGTGTTGGCATAGGTCTATAGCAATACTATTAGTAGTGTTACTACAAAGATAAATGTGTTGGTATAGATCTATAGCAACAACTAATAATATGTAGCCACAAAAATAAAAAGTGTTGGCGTAGGGGTCTACGCCTACACATTTCTCCCGTGTTACCAAAAACTACAAAAGTGTTGGCGTAGACCCCTATGGTAGCGGCCCTTTTTGTAACACCCTCAAATTTGGTCAAAGTGTGACCATAGCCTATTTTTTTCCTTTTACCAACAGTTTTTTGGGCTATAACCACACTTTTTCAGGTGTTGCTGTAGCCCACTTATGGCGTAGTGCTAGTAGCCGGCTCATTGAAAAGATGAGTAGTCTAGGGTGGGATGAGAAAAAGGCAAAGTGCACTCATTCCGAAATTGTTGAAAAAAAAAAGAAAAAAAAAGGAGAAAAGTTGAAAAAGAAAAAAAAAGTTGAGTTAGTTGTTTTATGCAGAATTGATCAGGTTGAGCTCTTTAATACTCGAGCAATTAAGTTCTAGGGGACTTTGTGCCTAGTGACCTAAGATTTTTTCCGGTCTGGGATCCACTAACCTAAAGCTCGCTACATGGGTATTATTGTATAAGCCTTTTGGGGTCTTAACCATTGCACGGTCAAATAAGCATGTGTATTGTGTTTAGTATGTTGTTCTGTAATAAAAGCATGAATTCCTGTCTAACTCAAGTGGATATTGAGGTGTCTTTAAGTGGTTTCTTGTGTCTAGAGTTCATTCTGTTTGTAAGCTTGTGGTTGTTTTGGCCAAGAGTAGGTATGGTCTTGATTTAGTTTGGGAGTATATTGGTGAGCATCGCACACACGCACGTTTCTGTGTTTGTCTTGTTGGTCGATGGGAATTTGGTCGAGCTCTGTTTGGAAGACTGTGTTCTTTGAGATGTTGGCTTGTTGATTGGTTTTGGTTGGTTTGAAGGGATCGTTGCATTTTCATATTAGTTGCATACATGCATTGCATTGTTAGTTGCTTGAGTAGATGGATTTTGTGGGTACATTCGCTATAGGCCCTCACGAGACCGTACTCGTCCACTAGGGCTGCCTAGGGGTTTAAAGGGCTTGTTGCATATGCCAAATGCAACCGTGATCACCTACGGAAGTGGTACTAGTTAGTTGTATATAGTTATGTTTATTTATGCTTGAGGACAAGCATTGGTTTAAGTTTGGGGGTGTGATAAGTGGATTTTATATCTACTTGGAACGCTTCATATCGGCTTAAATTGATGACTTGAACTCAAGTATGTGGTGTGTTTAATGTGTTTTCATTAAGTTTTGCAGAACCAAGAGTTGGAGGTTAATTTGATTAAAATTCGGATTTTCCGGGTAGGTTGCGCAGTCTTCACTGTTTTGGCCATATCTGGAGTTCTACAAGTCCGATTCTGACGATCTTATAGCTCACGCGAAGAGGACAACATTTTCTATAATTCTGAACAGTAACCTGGCACGCGGGGGCGCGGCCAAATGCGCGGGCGCGGACCAAACCCGCGGGGGCGCGCGCGAGGCAGAATTGGAGCGCGCGGGGGCGCAGCAAACGCGCGGGGGCGCGCCTAGGGCGCGGCCGCCTAGCAGAATAGTTGGAAATTTTCCTGATTTCGATTTTTAATTGGAAATATGGAAATATCTTGCTGAAAAAGCCTCCTGGAGTTTATATAAACACAACCCTTCACCAATAATCATAACCTATTCCCAGCAACACATAGAGAGAGAGCCGAGACACGGAGATTCAAGTTTGACGAAGGATTCCTACGCGCGTGACAAGCAACGGAGTTCTAGATCTACTTTTCTTTTGTATTTTTCTTGGCGATACTCTTGGATGCTTTTGGGATTTGTTTTCTCAACTCTATTACTTTAGTATCCATATTATTCGAATCTTGTTCATTATCATGTTTTCATCAAATCCCATGGTGACGAGCGGTTCGATTATGAACTAATCGTTATCGTGGGATTCTAACGGATTTATTTATGGATTTTAGTAGTTAATTGTTTTAAAGATGTGTGTGTGATGGCTAATTGATATCCTAGTTTGGTTGTGCTTATTCTTCTTGGATGCGTAGCTAACATCTAAGATTGTTTGTTAATCTCTATTGAATGCGAAAGTGGATATAGAGATTTAGAACTTGCCATGCTAGCATAGGTTTATGTATGTTTGTCATGCATGATTCGTAGGTGATTTTAACCATCTTACCTGCCCTATGTAATCTGAATGGATAACTTGCTCGTTAAACCGTTATGTTTTCAAATCTTATAGACATATAGGGTCTAAGCATAATTGGTGTCTACCCAACTTCTATCTCTTTTGTGGATGTTTGAGTAGTTTGGTATACGTATACTGAAAGGTAACGTGTACTGATTTCGTGTTATCCGATTAGTTATCACAACTGTCACATGCATTGATTAAAGACATAAGACTCTAGATGAAGTATCTAATGAAGTTAGGATCCCATGTTTTATTCTCATAAGTAATTCAACAACAATCTCTTTAGTTAATCATAATCTTGTTAAGTTAATTAGTTAATTTAGATAATCAAAACTCAAATTTGATACTTGTCTTAGCATTGAACGATAGCCATACATTGTTGCATAAGTGCATAACTGTGGTAAACCAGTCTCTGTGGGAACGAACTCTACTTACTATTATATTACTTGTTGACCGCGTATACTTGCGTGATATTGTGTGAACACATCGTTGGGAGGATCTCGCTACTATGTCACTTTCATTGATGATTCCACTAGAAAGGTATGGATTTATTTTTTGAAGAAAAAATCAGATGTGCTTGATACTTTCAAGAAGTGGAAGACTAAAGTGGTGAGTATAGTAGCGATGAGTTTAAAAGCTATTGCGCAGAATACGGGATTAGAATGATTAAAACTATTCCAGAGACACCGCAGCAGAATGGTGTTGCAGAGCGCGTGAATAGAACCTTGAATGAGAGGACCAAGAGTATGAGATTACATGCAGGGTTGCCGAAGATTTTTTGGGCAGATGCAGTTAGCACAACAACGTATCTCATAAACAGAGGACCTTCAGTTCCTTTGGGGTTCAAGATTCCTGAAGAAGAGTGGCAGAAAAAAGAGATAAATCTTTCACACTTGCGAGTTTTTGGTTGTGTTTCTTATGTGCGTGTTAAAGATTCAGACAAAGACAAGCTTGATCCGAAAGCAAAGAAGTGTATCTTCATTGGTTATGGCTCAGATGATATGGGTTACCGTTTTTGGAATGAACTGACGAAGAAGGTCGTTAGAAGTAGAGATGTTACTTTGAATGAAAATGTGGTGTACAAGGATAAACTTGTAGTCGATTCTGAGTTTACAAAGAAACAATCTGAAAAAGAGAAAGTAGTTCTTGAAGATATTACTGAAGAAGATCTTGCAGGAAATAGTGGGAGTTCTGGGAATGCTGATGAGACAGGTTCAGTTACTCCAAATGCTGAGGTAAGAAGATCTAGCAGAACTGTGAGGCCGCCATAAAGATTTTCTCCTTCAGTATATTACATGTTATTGACCGAGGACGGAGAGCCTCAGTGTTATTCAGAGGCAGTTCAGGTGGATGATTCAGTTAAGTGTAAATCAGTCATGGAAGAAGAGATGAATTCTCTTGAGAAGAATGAGACTTGGTCTTTAACAGAATTACCAGCAGGAAAGAAGGCTTTACAAAATAAGTGGGTGTTCAGGATCAAAGAAGAACCTTATGGCATCAAAAGGTACAAGGCAAGGTTAGTAGTCAAGGGATATCAACATAAAAAGGGTATTGACTATACTGATATATTTTCTCCGGTTGTTAAGATGACTACAGTTAGACTTGTGCTAAGCATTGTGGCTGCAGAGGAGTTACGTCTAGAGCAACTAGATGTTAAGACCGCGTTCTTACATGGTGATCTTGAGGAAGACATCTACATGGTTCAGCCAGAGGGATTTCAGGTAGCTGGGAAAGAAAACTTGGTTTGCAAGCTTATAAAAGGCTTGTATGGTTTGAAGCAAGCACCAAGACAATGGTACTTGAAGTTTGACAGCTTTATGATGAAGAATGGGTACACGAGGAGTGTTATGGATCATTGTTGTTACTTTAAACAATTTGATTCATCTTATATCATATTGTTGTTGTATGTTGATGACATGTTAATAGCAGGATCAAACATGAGGGAAATCAACAGGCTAAAGAGACAGATGTCTGAAGAGTTTGAGATGAAGGATATGGGTGTAGCAAAACAAATACTTGGTATGAGCATCATAAGGGATAGATCTGAAGGTACTTTGAAATTATCTCAAGAGAAGTATATTGAGAAATTATTGCAGAAATTCAGTGTCCAGGATGCGAAGACCAGAAGTACACCGTTGGCAACTCACTTTAATCTCACGAAGAAGCAGTCACCTAAAACGGATGAAGGCAAGAAAGATATGGCTAAAGTTCCGTATGCATCTGCAGTTGGCAGTTTGATGTATGCTATGGTGTGTACAAGGCCAGATATTGCTCATGCAGTGGGAGTTGTTAGCAGGTTCATCTAATCCAGGAAAAGAGCATTGGGAAGCAGTCAAGTGGTTGTTACGCTACTTGAAAGGCACATCCAAGCTTGCATTATGTTTCAGCAAGAAAGATGTTATCTTGGAAGGGTTCTCTGATGCAGATTTGGGCGGATGTTTGGATACAAGAAAAAGTACTACAGGATATATTTTCACTTTGGGTGGCACATCAGTTAGTTCGATGTCTCGACTTTAAAAGAGTGTTTCTCTTTCAACCACAGAAGCAGAATATATGGCTATCTCTGAAGCTGGCAAGGAGATGATTTGGTTGAAGAATTTTCTTGAAGAGTTGGGCAAGAAACAGGCGGACAGTTCTTTGTATAGCGACAGCCAAAGTGCCATTCATCTTGCGAAGAATCCTGTGTTTCATGCTAGGATGAAGCATATTCAGCTGAGATATCACTTTACGAGGGAGTTGATTAACAATGGTACTTTGTCCTTGAAGAAAATCCTTGGTTCAAAGAATCCTGCAGATATGTTGACTAAGGTGGTTACCAATGAAAAGTTGAAGCTTTGCATAGCTTCAACTGGCCTTCAGAATTGATTGATGAGAAGGCACTGCACTAGTTAGAGTTATTGATCGAAGTATCAGGTGTTACTAGATTTACAAGAGTGAAGAGAAGATGTGGTCAGACTCCAAGTGGGAGATTGTTGGGTTTGTGGAGTCTAACAGGTTTCAGAATTGGTTTCTGATTTGAGTTAGAATTTTTTAGATATGAATTCTAAATAGAGTTAGTAATTTCAGAATTTCAGAATTAGACTCTGATTAGTTTTAGGCCCAGTTTTTTCTCTTATAAATAGTCTCATGTAATTGTAAAACACCAACACATCAGAACACAACATAGTTGTGAGAGATCAATACAAAATTAGTGCGGCTTGTGGAGTAGGAATTTCCGAACCACGTAAATCTTTGTCTTGTGTGATTGTCGTTTATTTTCTTGTTCTTGTTTATTCACTTTGGGTTTTGCTTTCGTTGTTGTATACTCAACACTCCTCTCCTCATATTAAAAAGGAGGAACAGGCGACAAGAGAGGACTCCTCTCTTATACTAAAAAAGAGAAAGACTTATGTGACAGGAGAGGACTCCTCTCCTCATACTAAAAAGTAGACAGACAAAAGGAGAGAACTCCTCTACTCCTCTCATCATATCAACAAGAGGCCTTCTCTCATGATACTTTAAGAAGACTTGAAGATACATGTGGGAACTGTTAGGTCCAAAGTATCGTAGAAGGGGGGTTGAATACGATACTCACAAATAATTCAATTTCGTTCGCGGATTAATCTTTCAGTTCTATAACGAAATCAAACACACCAAACCAAATCATGTTTCGGGGAATATATCTTTTTATAAATATAAACCTCGAGGGGTGCTACAATTTCTAATCCGTAGATTAGCTTCAATGAGTTCTAGGTTATTCACAATCAATACAATGAAAGAATTCTGAGCACTATAAATTTCTATGATCTTCTCCGGCTCAAACTTCTCTCTCAGTAGTTGCTACTATGAAATAACCTCGACTAAAGAAGACACACTTCCTCTGTTGTAATTGTAGTCTTAGTTTTTAGAAAACTATCGAACCTTAATTGTTAAAACAATCTTGGCCGTCCAATTCTCATCAACCTGACAAACAAAGAAAACTTTTCACCCACTTTGTGAATTGAAAACTATCGAATAATAAAGTAATAATTACATTCGATGGTTTTTAAAATAAAAACTATCGAATGGAACTTTTACTTTATTAAAGTTTTCATTCACTTTTTACTTTTCATTCGATGGTTTTCTAATTAAGAAAACTATCGAACATTTTCTTTTGTTTTTCTTTATGTCACCTTCGATGGTTTTCTTAAAAGAAAAACCATCGAACTCTTTTCCTTGTCCTTGACCTTTTAGAAAATCCATTCAGCTCCAGGGTGTTTCAGTTTTAGACTGTATCAATTTCTTCTGAGACGATAAAACAACTTGATCTTTTTAGTGCCGTCACCTAGTGCAACTGGTCTGGTTCACAGATGAATAACACTTCATCAATTCTTCTTTTATGTCTTCAATTCAGTGTTGCTGATAAGTCCTTTGTCGTTCTGGTTGCTTCATTTAAATCACTGGAATCCCGTGGTACTTAACCCTAAATCATTCACATACTTCTGTCGTCTTGAATCTCTTGTTTCTTTTGTTGTCACTGAGGCTTGAACATTTTCATGAACTTCTTTCTGTGACCTGTTTACGGACTTCAAGAATACATAACGTATTTTGATTTTTTTGAGTTTACCTTTTCTTCTTTGATTCTGGATTCCTGTGCTTCTGTTAATACTATTGTCTGTCTTGTCCTTTGTTGAGTTGTAGTTATCTCTTTTACATCTTATGTTACATTATGCTTTACAATCTCCCCCTATTTGATTGGATAGAGTTCGACAAGCAAATACTTCGAGGATAACTCAACTAACTAAGGAAACATGAAACTACTTAAAGTAAGACAGCGTAATAATATTAACTGCATTCTGGATCAGATATATATACATTTCCAGATTTCATAAATCAAAAAACAATAAAACTTTTCACCTTGAAGTTGCTCCTCTTGTTTGAGCTGACAGTTCTCTTGTTCTTTGCTTCAATCTTCAGTCCATTCTGATCTCACCTTCCTCAATCATTGGATCGGAGTTAGCAGCTTGATAATCAATCACTGATAGATAGTGCAGTGGTTCTCCAGGTTTAAGGATTGCTCCTTGGATGTGTCTTCCAATATATTCACCCTCTTGACCCACTCCAGCCCATAACCATGCAATGTTAACATCTTTCTTGTTTAGCTTTGGCATGTTTGGCAATCTGGTATGCACTTCCAATCCTCTTTCCACTCTTTTCCTATAGTAAGGAACATTCTCCATTAGAAATCTTCTAAGAGTGTCTGCTGCTTTGTCCTTCTCCGTTGATGTGAATCCAGTGGATCTAAGATACTTCTCAACTGAGATTAGATAGTTGTTTGGGTAGTCTCTCAGTTTGTCCTCAGCCAAATAGCAGATTCTGAACAAGTCATTCGTCATGAATCTAACCATTGGAGGATCTTCAGTAATCTCTGGACCGACTTTCATCACGATCTCCTTAACATGCTCACGGAGCAGTTCATTTAGCCTTGTAGTTCTTTGGATCTTGATGAGTATAGCCTGCAGTTCTTCCTCAAAACTGCTTCATGTCTTTCTCTCTCAGCTTGCCTGGGCTTTCACCATCTCCAAGGCAGCTTCTTCTTCCAGTGATAGAGAATTTGCTTCTTCTTCCATATCATCATCCAAGACTGGATGTTCTATTGGCTCTCGATAATACGGCTCATGCTCCTCTTGAATAGGTTGCTCTTTCATGACCTCAAATTCCTCCTCACTTTTTTTTCTTCTTGCACAATATCTTCAATCCAGTACTGTCTAACTGGAATAGCTTCATTGGTATCCCAAACTCCTCATCCAGTTGTTTGCCAACCTTCATTAGTCACTTCATTTGTTTCCCCTTCTCCAACTTTCTCCCCCTTAGTTGAGGAATCCTCGATGAAGTTATCCTCATTGTAAAAGGTAGTAGAAGGATCAGGTTGTTGCTGTGAAGGTCCGGGTTATTGGTTCCTCAACATATTCTATAATCTCCTTGAGGGTGGATTGAACATGTACCTCTAGGTAATAGCAAATCATCAATATTTGGAAGGGTTAGGGTGTCACTCCTCACGTTTGGCTCTGGGTGTACACTCAACGTTTCTGTCGGTGTTTAACTCATTTTTCCTTTCCCACTCAGGCCAGGTGTAAGTGTTTTTGTTTCACTCAATCCCTTTGTGCTAGTTGTACCTGCAGAAGAAAACACCGTAGCCGTCCTTAAGGAGGTCACCGGTGGTGCAATGGGGCTTCGTAAGTCCCCGTCCTTGGATAAACCAAGTTGCTGATCATCCGTAGATGATATATCCTTTGAAGGATCTAGAGTTTGAATCTCTAGGGGGTTAGAAACAGGCTCTATTAACAGCAGAGATCCCGAATCTTCCCCGATAGTCTGTGAAGACTTCACCTCAGTTGACTCCTCAATAGTAATTGATTCATTGTCAACGAGTTACCGATCTGCACCTACGTCAGACCCTTCCCGCAGGATCCAGATATGTACCATCTGGGGAGTTAGACAATGACCCTTTAGATTGTGCATTTAGGTCAAAGCCTTCTCTCGACGTCCGTGAAGACCCTTGGTTCTTAGAACCTTCAACCAGTGAGCCTGACCGTAATATGGTCGGAACACCGGTTGCTTCCGTCAATTCTTCCTTACCTGATTGAGCTAATGGTTCAGATATAGCTTTCGTTAGCGTAGCCCAATCAGCATCAGAAAAATCAATAAAGGGCGCTTTGGAAGTTTGAAATAAAGTATCAACAGTTGCCTCGGTTTCTGTTCGTCTCCTTTTAGAGGAAGGCAGAGCTGCTGTTGAAGGGTGTATCTCCTTATGTGGTGCTGCTAAGGCACTATCTCCCTCGATACTCAGGGATGTCTATATACTGGGTATAGTAGGGGAAGGAGGTTCGTTTGTGGTTTCATTTGGCTCTTCCAAAGGCTCTTCGACCGTGGTTAGAGGTTGTGGGTTTGCAACCTCCTGGTCTGGAATGGCCACTGAGGGCTCTGGATCAACATCCATTGTTGTGGTTCAGGAGCCAGTTCAGGTTCAGGAATGTTACCTTGATTTACCTGTTCCCCTGGGGGTAGAAGTGGTAGGGGCACCGTTCTTAGATATTAAGTGAGAACAGTGGGTACCCCTGGAAGATATTTGTTCTTCCTTATCAGAGCGGTTATTGCATTGCTCTTCATCTTCATGCACTTCATGGTCTCCTCGCCTTCGAATGTCTTTGTTGTTTAATACAAAAACTATCGAACACCTTTTGTTGAAAAACTATCGAGAATTAAAATAAAGGAAAAATTAATTCTCTCCGATAGATTTTCTTTTTGTTTAAAAAACCATCGAGAATTTAGATAAAGACTAATGAAATTCAATTCGATGCTTTTCAAATTTTCTTCAAAAACTATCGAGAATTGTTTTCGACAGTTTTTCTTTTCCTTTTCAAAAACTATCGAAAATTAATTTCGATAGATTTATCTATGTACTTCAAAAACTATCGAATTTCCTAAATTCGATATTTTTGCTTCTGTCTTCATTTTAAAACCTGTTCTTGTTCTAAAAATCAGACTTTTATTTTCTGTCAAGTTTTATTTTGAATAAACTTTTTCAAATTTACCAAAATCAATTGTTAACAGAAAATTCACAATTTTCTTAGAATAAAATCAATTAAATATCATTGAGTGATATTAACCGATTAAAATCTAATCAATTATGCTGCATTAATCTACAATGTTAAAAACAAAGCAAATTAATTCAAATTAAATAGATGCTAGAATATTTAGAACAAATATTAGCACCTAAATAATTTTTAGAATTAATAACCAATTAAATGCCAGAAGATATATCATCCATAATTATGACATAAAATTAGTACAAAAATCCTAACTACGAGAATTGCTCCAGAAAATAAATTCACGAGTCATAAGGATATAGCAATTCTTAAACTCATGTATTCACCGGGACTCTCTGCAGTTACTGACATCTAATCAAAATCAATTAGAAAGATTTAACATCCCAAGTTCACCAACCAGCTTATTGAAAGTGGATTCATCAAGCGGTTTAGTAAAGATGTCTGCAATTTGATCCTCCGTGGGTACAAAATGTAACTCCACAGTTCCATTCATGACATGCTCTCGGATAAAATGATACCTGATGTCGATGTGCTTCGTCCTCGAGTGTTGCACTGGGTTGTTTGAGATTGTTATGGCACTTGTGTTGTCGCAAAATATTGGAATCTTTGTCAACAAAATTCCATAGTCACGGAGTTGGTTTCTCATCCACAAGATCTGAGCACAACAGCTACCAGCAGCAATGTATTCAGCCTCAGCTGTTGATGTGGAAACTGAATGCTGCTTCTTGCTATGCCAAGAAACTAATCTTCTTCCAAGAAACTGACAGCTTCCTGAAGTAGTCTTCCGATCAATCTTACAACCTGCAAAATCAGAGTCTGTGTATCCAATAAGATCAAATCCTATATCTTTAGGGTACCAAATTCCAAGATTTGGGGTCCCCTTAAGATATCTAAATATTCGCTTAACAGCTATTAGATGAGATTCTTTAGGATCAGACTGAAATCTAGCACACAAGCATGTTGCAAACATTATATCTGGTCTACTTGCAGTGAGATAAAGTAATGAGCCTATCATACCTCTGTAGCCTGTGATGTCAACCTTCTTACCAGTTTCATCCTTATCAAGCTTAGTGGCAGTTGGCATAGGAGTCTTTGCTGTAGATGAGTCTTCCATTTGATACTTCTTCAGAAGATCTTTGATGTACTTGGACTGACAAATGAATATACCATCTTGTTTTTGGTATACTTGCAGTCCAAGAAAGAATGACAATTCACCCATCATGCTCATTTCATAACGACTCTGCATTAACTTAGCAAATCTCTTGCATAGATCATCATTAGTAGAACCAAATATTATGTCATCAACATATACTTGCACCAATATCAAATCATTTTTATGCTTTTTGACAAAGAGAGTTTTGTCTACAACACCTCTTGTAAAATCATTTTCAAGTAAGAATTCAGAGAGAGTGTCATACCATGTCCTTGGAGCTTGTTTGAGTCCGTAGAGAGCTTTGAATAGAAAGTACACAAAGTCTGCCAGTTTTGAATCCTCAAAACCTGGAGGTTGTTCCACATACACTTCTTCTTCTAACTCCCCGTTCAGAAAAGCACTCTTCACATCCATTTGATATACCTTGTAATTGGAATGTGCTGCGAATGCCAGAAACATTCTGATGGCCTCAAGTCTTGCTACTGGTGCATAGGTTTCATCATAATCTATACCCTCTTCTTGAGAGTAACCTTTAGCAACCAGTCTGGCTTTGTTTCTCGTTACAATGCCATCTTCGTCTAACTTATTTCTGAATACCCATCGTGTTCCAATAACAGATTTTCCCTTAGGCCTGGGTACCAGCTTCCAAACTTTCTGCCTTTCAAACTGATTGAGTTCCTCTTGCATAGCAATCACCCAATCTGGATCATCTAGAGCATCTTCAACTTTCTTAGGTTCTGTTTCTGAAAGAAACCCAGAATAGTGACATTCATTTTGTGATGTTCTCCTAGTTCTCACTCCTATGTCCGGATCACCAATGATCAAGTGAAAGGGATGATCTATATTCCATACCCTTTGTCTTGGCAGATGCGATCTTGATGATTCTCCTTGTTCTAGATGTTGTGGAGTGTGACTAGTTGATCCTTCTCCTGCTCCCCCTGAGTTGTTGACGGTTTGATCTGTTGATTCTGAAGACTGACTAGTGGAGCCTGTATGTTGAGGATCTCCACTTTGGTCACCACTTTGTCCAGAATCATTATCATTATGATTATTATTAATGACTGTAACAACTTCAGGTACTTCTTCATTGTCAGAGAGATCTCCTGATAGATTTTCAAATACCAAAGATTCAGAGTTCTCTCCAGTTTGCAGGCCTGGTCTTTTGGTGTCGTCAAATGTTACATTAAAGCTTTCCAACACCTTCTTATCTTCAATCACATATACCCTGAAAGCCTTAGATTCCAGAGAATAGCCCAGAAAAATGCCTTCATCTGCTTTGGCATCAAACTTGCCAAGATGTTCTCCATCTTTAAGTACAAAGCACTTTGCACCAAACACATGAAAGTACTTCAGTGTTGGTTTCTTGTTGGCCATTAACTCATACAGAGTCTTTTCATGATCTTTGTTAATCAGGGTACGATTCTGAGTGTAGCAAGCTGTATTCACTGCTTCAGCCCAAAAGTAAGTGGGAAGTTTTGATTCACTCAACATGGTCCTTGCTGCTTCAACCAAGGTCCTGTTCTTCCTTTCCACTACTCCATTCTGTTGAGGAGTTCTTGGTGCTGAAAACTGTCTTGATATTCCTTTCTCTGAGCAGAAATCATTAAGAACTGCATTCTTGAATTCAGTTCCATTGTCTGATCTGATTGTCCGCACAGGTAGCTTAGCTTCCACTTCTATCTTCTTGATGTGATCAATGATTAGTTGTGTTGCTTCATCCTTTGTTTGTATGAACAACACCCACGTGTACTTGGAGTAGTCATCCACCATCACCAATGCATATCTGTTTCTTGAAAGTGACATAATATTAACTGGACCAAATAAATCCATATGAATCAGCTGTAATGGTTCAGTAATGCTTGTCATTCCTTTGCTTCCATGTGATGCTTTCTTCGACTTCCCCTTTTCACATGCTTCACATAGTCCCTCCTGACTGAATTCCATCAGGGGCAACCCTCTCACTAACTCTCTCTTTACCAAAGAGTTCATAGTTTTGAAGTTCAGATGTGAGAGCTTCTTGTGCCATAGCCAACTTTGTTCTGAAGATGCCTTTGCATAGAAACATGTAACTTCTCCTTCACTGGTAGAACTTAAGTCAGCTATAAACAAATTTCCTTTTCTCACTCCCAGTAGAGTAAGCTTCTCATCCTTCCTGTTGGTGATCAAGCACTTGTCCTTTCTGAAATCTACATTGTAGCCTTTATCAAGAATTGACTGATACTTAGAAGATTGTGCTTTAATCCTTCAACAAGAGAGATGTTTTCAATGATGACATTTCCAGCTTTCAATTTACCATATCCCGTAGTGTATCCTTTGCTGTCATCTCCAAAGGTTACAATCGGGCCGGTCTTCTTAACCACCTCTGTAAGCAGGGACTCTTCACCTGTCATGTGTCTAGAACAGCCACAATCCAGAATCCACACGACTTTTGAGCTTTTAACCTTACCCTGCAATCACAGATTGATTAAGCGGACTTTGGTACCCAAAATTGTTTGGGTCCTGAAGGTTTAGATGATTTAACAGGAGTAACATTCAATTTAGTCTTACCCTGTTTGATATTCATAGTATCTGTGGATTTAACATTACTAGTGCTATTGCTACTATCATTCATCAACTTAAAATAAGCATGCATGATGTTGTACTTACATAACAAACACTCTTTCTTCCCACAGGGCTCATGATTATCAGGCATGTCAGACATGTTATGCATTTCAGAAGTATTAGCAGTTTCTACTTTAACCTTTTTACATGCATGTGTAAGGTGTCCAGCAGAGTTACAAATAGTGCACAACTTCCTAGATGCAATGGGAGAAAATGGAACCATTTCCTGATTAACAATCTTCTTCTTCCCATTCCTGTTCTTTTTAACATTACCAACTACGTCACCTACTTCATTTTTAGGTAAATCAGGTTTAGGTAATTCATTTTTTACTGATTTCCTAAGCAACTTAGTTTTTACCTCTTTTTCCTTCAATAAATCCTCCTCAAGCAATTCTTGTCTTATGAAAAGGTCATCCTCATGAAAGAGTGGTGGAAACGGCTTAACAAAAACTGGACAATCAACATTCTTAAGAACATGTGGAGTATTCCTTTTGACAACTGAAGATGTCACAGGGAATTCCACAATCTTCTTACCAGCTTTCTTGTTATAGTCAAATCCTATAGCAGTTTTATTCTCTATGGCCTGAGTATCAATGATTTTCTTAGCCACTAGAGCGGAATTCTTAAAAGCATTCAGCTTCAAATCTAGATCTGAAATCTGCTTCCTGAGGATAGTCTCTATCTCATCATTACACTTGACCTTGTTCTCTAAGTACGCATTCTTTTGCTTAAGATCTTCTAATGTTACAGCTACAAGCTCTAGTTCTTCATTTTTAGATTCTAGCTTTTTAATCTTAAGAACTAGTTTAGCATTTTCCATTTCTGATGCTAGCATGCTTGTGTGTACATTAAACAATTCTACACTAAGATCTTGCACAGTTTTCTTGTACTCAGAATTAGACATATCAATTGTAGTTAAGATAGGTACCTGAGATGATTGTGGTGATTCCTCTGAAGAGTCAGCCATTAGAGCAACATTTACATATTCCTCCTCTTCATCCGAATCAGTATCATCCCAGTGCTTTCCCTCTGCTCTATAAGCTTTCCCTTTCTGCTTTCCAGACAATGCCTCGAGTTGCTGTTTAAGCTTGGCATTCTCCTTCTTCAACTCATCATAAGAATCCTTCTTTCCATAGACATCTTTCATGTCTCTTGCTTGACGAGGCTTCCGGCATTCAGTGGCGAAATGCCCTAACTCATTGCAGTTGTAGCATCTTGATTTGCTTCTATCAATCATGCCAGTCTTGTAGCCTCCCTTAAAGCCTGTACTAGGTGTATAATTGCTCTTCTGGAATATGTTGGTTGAGCCCTTGAACTTGTACTTAGGGTTTCTTTTGAAACGAATATGACTAAACTTTGCAGCTAAGTACGCCATGGTTTTGTCTTCCATTTGCTCAAGCTCTTCTAGGGTGTAGTAATCACTTTCATCAACACCCAGATTCACAGAATCCATTTCTGCTTCTATTATCACCTCCTTTCCAGCTCTAGGGGTTTGAACCTGAATCTCAGAAGTTATTGGTTCATCCACTACAAGTGTTGCTGATCTCACAAGTGCATTGTGCTTGCTGTCCACTGTCCCTGATCCGTAGATTATCACCCTTTGTTCCTGTTCCATCTCATAGGTCTTCAACTTGCCATAGATCATCTCTAGTGGCATCTTTGTGAAGTCAATTCTTTCCCTACTGGATGATGACTTGTGTTCTACATGATGGGGCAGCGTCATCATGAACTTCCTGTTTGATTCTCTCAGTGGATAGGTCGTTCCTTTCATTGCCAATTCATTGAGAAGCTTAGTATATTTCTCAAAGACCTGAGTTATACTTTCTCCTGGCAGGGCCCTAAACGCTGCATATTGAGAAGTCAGGATGTCCAATCTGTTTTCCTGAACGTCTTCAGTTCCTTCCATTATCAAGTTAATGGTATCCCACATATGTTTCCCGCTTGTACAGTTCATCAACTGATAGCTCATTTCCTTGTCTGCGGAGTCCGCCAATATCAACATTAAACCGGTATCCAATCGAATCAGTTCTTTGTCAGAATCTGTATATTCAGTAATATCCTTAGGTTGGGTGCCTTGAGGAATCCTACTACCATCAGGAGCTGTAGATTCACTAACTGGTTTCATTGGTACAAACGGTCCGTTCTCTAATATGCCAATATACAACGGATTAGATGCCTTGATAAATAACAGCATCTTCATCTTCCACAAACCGAAATCATCTCTAGTAAACGGGGGAACTTTAATACCAGCAGTTGTCTTTGGAGCACTCATGGTTTCTGAAAATTTCAAATTGTTTAATATTCAATAAATTCCAATTAAATGAAAAAAAATTTAAAGTTAAAAAATTTGCTTCGAATTTTCACGCTACGTTTGATTTTGGTCTCATTCACCGGATCTGATTTGTATATCAATCAAGTAGCTCTGATACCAATTGTTAGGTCCAAAGTATCGTAGAAGGGGGGGGGGTTGAATACGATACTCACAAATAATTCAATTTCGTTCGCGGATTAATCTTTCAGTTCTATAACGAAATCAAACACACCAAACCAAATCAAGTTTCGGGGAATATATCTTTTTATAAATATAAACCTCGAGGGGTGCTACAATTTCTAATCCGTAGATTAGCTTCAATGAGTTCTAGGTTATTCACAATCAATACAATGAAAGAATTCTGAGCACTATAAATTTCTATGATCTTCTCCGGCTCAAACTTCTCTCTCAGTAGTTGCTACTATGAAATAACCTCGACTGAAGAAGACACACTTCCTCTGTTGTAATTGTAGTCTTAGTTTTTAGAAAACTATCGAACCTTAATTGTTAAAAAAATCTTGGCCGTCCAATTCTCATCAACCTGACAAACAAAGAAAACTTTTCACCCACTTTGTGAATTGAAAACTATCGAATAATAAAGTAATAATTACATTCGATGGTTTTTAAAATAAAAACTATCGAATGGAACTTTTACTTTATTAAAGTTTTCATTCACTTTTTACTTTTCATTCGATGGTTTTCTAATTTAGAAAACTATCGAACATTTTCTTTTGTTTTTCTTTATGTCACCTTCGATGGTTTTCTTAAAAGAAAAACCATCGAACTCTTTTCCTTGTCCTTGACCTTTTAGAAAATCCATTCAGCTCCAGGGTGTTTCAGTTTTAGACTGTATCAATTTCTTCTGAGACGATAAAACAACTTGATCTTTTTAGTGTCGTCACCTAGTGCAACTGGTCTGGTTCACAGATGAATAACACTTGATCAATTCTTCTTTTATGTCTTCAATTCAATGCTGCTGATAAGTCCTTTGTCGTTCTGGTTGCTTCATTTAAATCACTGGAATCCCGTGGTACTTAACCCTAAATCATTCACATACTTCTGTCGTCTTGAATGTCTTGTTTCTTTTGCTGTCACTGAGGCTTGAACATTTTCATGAACTTCTTTCCGTGACCTGTTTACGGACTTCAAGAATACATAACGTATTTTGATTTTTTTGAGTTTACCTTTTCTTCTTTGATTCTGGATTCCTGTTCTTCTGTTAATACTATTGTATGTCTTGTCCTTTGTTGAGTTGTAGTTATCTCTTTTACATCTTATATTACATTATGCTTTACAGGAACATAAACTCACATGTTAGGTGGAGAAAAAATATTATTGTGATAACTTTTGACTTCAAGGCCCTACGAGGTCGCTTCACAAGGTCCTTACGGGACTGGATTGCGCTTTCAAGGACCCTTCGAGGGCATCACTTACATATTCTTAAAATCACATCACATGAAGACATCTTTACAAGACATCTCATAATATCAAGGCAAGAATGTCCATGGCCAGACCCTCAAGGGACGCATGAGTGTGTCATTATTGGAATTTTTGAAAGAGGACGCGCCCACAGTTTAGGACGCGCTCAAAAGAAAGCTATTCTGGAATGAGAGAGAAGAAAGATTATAAGGAAGGGCAAATGAAGATATTAGGTGGAACACGTGGCAGCCATCGGATGGAATAGTATGACTGATTAGACCACCGTACAAGTATATATATGGAAGGGTGTATCTATATTTACACAAGCTACTCCATTTTTTGAATCTTAAGATAAATGAATGAATTTGTACACCTTAATAATAGAAGACGGCGCGTCCTCTCGATAAATGAATATTTTACTTGAGGACGAGCCCGGAGAGAGGTTTATATCTATGCACAATATCTCTTGTTTCTTACGCCGAGTTAGCTCATGTAAGCTTAGAGGTGTCGTGTGTAGGTAGTATCCCTCTCTAAACATTAAAATTATCAAAAATATATGATGGAAGAATTAAAGGACGCGCCATCTGGAAGGATGCGCTCTCTTTATATCATCAAAGAAGGAAGAAGCTCGAGGACACTTCTTGAAGAAGAAAAGGTTATAAAGACATTTTGGCACTTTGAAGATTGAGAATTCCATGCTTCATCTTTGATTTCACATGGAATTGGGGGTAGTTGTTATAGCCAAAATTCGGTATCGGGTTTTTAGGGTAGATTCAGGTCAAGTAATAATCAATTAGAAATATCCCAGATGCAATTAGGGATTGGACTGGCACAAGGAAGATTAAGGGCTTGCCTTAATAGGGGAAGGGGCGCCCCCCTTTAGGTCGTCCACCCCTTGAGGGCGCGTCCTCTTGGTTTGAAGTAGCTACTTGGTGGTGAAGGATGACTCAATTGGCTTGATAATGGCAAGATATTGAAGAATTCCCTCCTAGGATGTGCCCTAGGAGGGGGATGTCCGTTGTTGAAGACCTCCAGGGGTATGCCTGATGATTGAAGGCCTCCTGGGGTTTGCCTGATGATTGAAGAATTCTCTCCTAGGATGGGTCCTAGGAGGGGGATGTCCGTGGTTGAAGGCATGCAGGGGTTTGCCTGATGATTGAAGAATTCCCTCATAGGATGGGCCCTAGGAGGGGGATGTTCGTGGTTGAAGGCCTGCAGGGGTTTGCCTGATGATTGAAGGCATCCTTATGTATTCAATGAGGGCGTCCTCATTGAGGATGTGGCGTTAACCTTGTTGTGTGCTTTGGGAGCTCTGTTCATGTACTTAAGGGTGACAAAATTTGACACGATCCGAAACCCGACACGGAAAAGTACGAATTTGGGTCGAGTATTTTGAGTTTCGGGTCGGGTTCGGGTTGGGTAAAAATTTACCTGAAATATTCGGGTCAGTTTCGGGTTGACCCAGAATACCCGAAACCGACCCGAAAATTTAATATATATAATAAATTAGGTAAAATATATAAATTTATATTACATAATTATAGACATGTGTGATATATCTTCATATTATTTAAATGATTTTAATTCATATATCATATAATAAATTTTTTATTATAAATTTTTAATATTTTATAAATAAAATTTAAAATTTTTAAATATAGGTAATTATTTTTAATTATTTTCGGGTTAAACGGGTCATTTTCAGGTTGATCGGGTACTAATAGGTCGGGTTCGGGTTGAGAAAATTTAACCGTTTCGGATTCGGGTCGGGTTTGGGTTGACTCAAAAACAGAACCGGGTACAACAAATCCGACACGAACCCGACCCATTATCCGAAATTGCCACCCCTACCTGTAATCAATGGGCGCGTCCTCATTGGGGAATTTTGGAGTAATCCTGCATTTTGCACCCAAACGCTTGGGATCACTTGTCCTGCAATCTGGTGGGTGCTTCTCATTCGGGGGACAAGGATGCGTCTGACATTTGGGGTAAGTCATGGCTATACCTGCAACTACTTTGGTCAGGGAGATAGCTGGTAGCGGTTAGTGTCGGCTCCTAAGTTGGGTCGATGCCGTATCCGTGAAATCCCTAGATTGTAGTTGAGCCTCGGGTCTTTGTGACTAGGCCTCATCGTTGGACATTCCTAAAGTGAATCGAAGACTAATTTCAGAAGACGGATCAAGTATACTAGTGGGCCTCGGAAATCAGAAACCAACCCATATAGGTTACTTGCTCCCCAAGAACTACGTAGGGCTTGATCCCCTATAAATACGGGGTACGTAGGCACATTGTAAGGGGTTTGAAGCGAAGAGCTCAGCAAGCCACCACCAAGAAAACTCTTGCAATCTCAACCCCTAATTCATCACAACCACCACACTCTGGTGACTTTTCGGCGAAGAACCACCGCCATAGATCTTGATTCCGGCGACAAAACTCGAAATTTGTTAATACCAAATTCATCCATTAACAGAATCTATATTCTAATCTTTTCTAAACAAAATTTAAAAATTTTAGTTCAGTTTTTTGTTATTTCAGGATATTTTATATTTAAATGGCTACCAGGGACTTTAAAAGTTACGTTTATGTTGTGTAACTTGGAAAATACTCCTTTTATTTTAAAATATTAGTCCAATTTTAACTTTTCGTAGTTAAATTGATCAAAATTTGACTATAATTAACATATATAATAAAATAAAAAAAAATTATATTATTAAAAAATATACATAATCTTCTTTAATATATTATTTTAATTTTAAACAATTGGTTAAAGTTTGATCAACTTAACTATTATTTTGAAAATGTGGGAGTAATAATTTTTCTGTGTTGTAATTGAGCAGAATTGTCTTGAGTACAAGTAAGATTGTTTTAAACGTAAGACGATTTGACAAGAGTGACGAGTGAGGCAAAAGTCGTTGGAAACCAGCTTGCAGAGATGGTGATGACATAAGTTGGGCTGGACACGTAGCTTAATCTTACACAAAGATGTGATAAGTTGGGCCGCCTTATGTTCGCGTCATCTCATCAACAGGTATTTAAGAGGGCCAGGGGCCCAGTACAAAACAAGGGGTGGACCAAACTATAATGTTGATACCGCCCACTGAAAATCAATCTCAATTATCCATCATATTTCTCTCGTTTTCAAGGTCCCATTAGTTTTTTCATGTCTTCTATTATTATTCCAAAACACTCTTAAATTGCACGTTTCAATCATATCTCGAACAAAATCTAATTTCTTGTATTCAGAATCACACTGTATATCAATGATATAAAGCGTGTATTTGTATATATTATTTCCGTCTCATTAATTTTGTTTTTATTTAATTTTTTAAAGTTAAATTTATCAATTTTGACCAATAAATTAAATATATTATATGATGATTTATTTTTTAATTTAAAAAAAGCATAGTAAAGGTTGAATATTCAATTTTATGAACCAATTTAAAATTTTGTAAAATCATAAATGGATAATTTTAAATTGTCAGAACTCTATTCCGAGTACAAATCATACACTCCCTTGAACATATACACAAATGAAATAACAAACTGTCAACTTACCGAACAGAGAAAGCATCTATTTTAGCTAGTGATGAAGTCAATAACCAACAAAAAATAATATACAGGGCACTAACAATGCTGTATTTTTTATTGTTTATAGTTGTTCGTTGTTGAGCTAAGTACACAGCTTTGACATTACTAATTAATTTATTACAAATACAGGGTCATTGTCAAGAGTTAGCAATTTATAATCAGATTAAGATGGCAGATGGGAATGAGATTAAGATGGGGTTAGCGAGAATAAACTTTATTAGTCATGTTCTTCTTCCACCATTCTTGTGATTAATCACTACTTTATATTATATATTCTTCAAAGATGTTAACATCGTTGTACGTGTACAATTTAGGTTTTAAATAAAAAACGAAATATTATTCGAGGCCAGGGAAAATCCACATCTCCCATATATCTCAATAAAAAAAATGTACTCCATACGCAGTCTTTAATAACACTGTTTGTGCATTTGTTACGTAAACAAATTAAACTGTTTATAATTTCATCATCCCTGTTGGCGACGAGGCATTTGGAGATTGCACAAGTACGGTGAATACTATATTAACCTCATCAGTGATTACACTGCTGAATTGCTTGTTGGTTGTTTAACAATCATGATCATATATTCAACTAAGATACAATACTTGGAACTGAATCAAACAATCTTTGAGTTGTTTGAAATGATATCATATATATATATATATATATATGTACTTCTTCAACAACCAGATCTTGATCTACAGCTAGATACAGATACAAATTGTATGGTCATTCAACAAGGCATCAATTTTAACAATTGCTTGAAGACTATCAATTGTATCCTATCTAAGTCCTGATATATCAATCATTCTATCTGGTGTCAATTTAATTTTAATTTTGTTTGATTAAAACAACTAAATTGCAATGTTCGCTACAAGTCTTTCCTCAGATCCACCACAACTACACTGACATTATCCGCAGTGTGTCTCGCCAAGGCGAGTTTGGTCAACAGAATTGATGCATCGGAACATGCCTTGTCGGAACTCTCACATGCCGCTGATACACACATCATATCGGTTTGTGACTTTGGTTTCTTGGCACTTAGACACATACGAGCAACGCCACAGGCAGTTTCGTTTGTGACCACATCCCATAGCCCGTCGCTTGCTAACACCAGACATTCATCCTCTGCCGTCCGATCTATCACGGTTACTTCCGGTTCTGATATCACATACGGCTTCAAATAGTTGTCACCTGAAATAACAAACACATGATAAATTTAGATCTTCAATCATGAGATTGTTCCAATCATACGCCCCCTGTTATCCTAAACACTTTAAATACATGCCTAAACCATTACTAACTGCACCACAAATCCACTAATTCAAATGATCCAAAACTATAAATTCATTCAAACCCACTAAAGTTTGGAACGTACCAATAGCTCTAGACATGGCCAAAACTCCGAGAACACGGGCACCGTCCCAATAGATAACACGTCCACCAGAATCCTCAATCCGCTTCAACTCATCAGGTCTATCAGGCTGCAAAATTCAACCAAAACAAATTACATCTCAATTCTCAAATCAATCCAAACAAAATTTCACACAAAACCTCAGATCTATTCACCTTATGATCATTAGACAGCGGAGTCACAACACCGCCACGACAAATCACAGCACGAGAGTCACCGCAATTCGACACGATAATCTTATCCTCGGTCACAAGCGCAACAACCGCAGTAGATCCAACAGCATCACACTGCGGAGTCTGCAGCTCGCAACGACAATTAGGACTTAACTGTCCAGAATTTCTGCTCCATTCAGTTACTTCTTCATCCATTCGCGAGAAGCTCTTCGTCATTGTTTCTAACCACTCTTCGCCTTCCTTTCGATTCTCCACTTCGTGCTTCACTATCTCGTGCATCCGCTCCTTGCACTTCATCGCAACCTATACAAATCAAAATCACTCAGCAACCTATACGTACAAAAAAATCAGATACACTAAGAACGTATATACTTAAAAATTTAGTGTTTATTACATGAGAGCAGCCATGACCGTCGTAAACACCGTAAAAATGACTTCCACCGGAGAACGAAGGATGAATCGCCACCGCATCTTCCATATCACGTCTCTGTCCACAAACAGACGTTAATCCAAACTTCGGACCCTCCGATTTAATCGCAGGACCCGGTTTAGAACCTTCAGAATCCGATTCAAACACATTCTGGTGTAAGTCATCAACTTCAGACTCATGAGGAGTAGAATCTAAACAAGACGCCTCACGTTTCTGGCTTTTCCGGCCAATATCCGGCGACATAACGGCGACATCCGCCGGAACAATATTAAACTGATGAATCTCCATTCTTCTCTTTCTGGCCGCTTTAGAACTCGGTTCTACTGGTGTAGATGTCTTGGTTTCTCCACCAAAACACACACTCGCCATTAAAAAACACACGCACAAAAAATTCAAAAAAATGAATAATTGCAAGTAAAGATTTTTGTAGTTTCAAAATTGTTTTGGGGATTAAATTGTGGAATTGAAATGAAGAAGTGAGAGAGGATTGTAGAGATGAAAATATATAAGAAAAGAGTTACGGGCAGGTAAGGGGTAGCTGACCGCACCGTCCTGGGCAGCAGAGAGAGATGGGCAGTTGGTGTGACGTAGAGACTCTGAATACGAGAGATGAGATCGTGGCCGTTGATTTAGAAGAGTTGATGACACGTGTAGGGCATGTTAGCTGTGGTAAAGACGTGGACGAATGAGGAGCGAACACGAGGGGGGATAATGTAGGAGAGGTGTTTTACTGACACGCATGTGGTGTTTAGGCAGATACTCTTCCCTCTCTAACTTTGTGTGTTTTCGGGAAAATATCACTATTTTTATCTATACACGTGTCTTGTTGGTAAGTTTCAAGTCCACGCGCAGGGTGTATAGCAGCTGAGTGGGTTGCCAAGTGCTCAAGAAATCCTAAAGGCTTTGCCAGCCGTCGATGAATTTTCGTAAAAATTCAAAATCAAAACTAATTGATAAAATATATAAATTAATTAATTAAATTTTTATTAAGTGTAATAATTAAATGAGAAATTATTAAATTAATTTTATTATATCAGGATCAGCTTTTTGAATATTATAACATTTAATTAAAAAATATTGAGAATTACGAGGCGAAATTTATGTAAATTCCCTAAAATTACGCTTAAATCTCATTAAAAAAACATGAAGGTGGTATTGTAATTTCTGATTATTATATATAATTATAAAATTATCAACTATATGTATAATTAACAGTATTCTAAAAGTCGGCGATTAATCGCTAGACGGCGGGCGACCGAACTGATTAAACGAAAATCGGTCAATTAATCGTTTTTTCAGAAAAACGATCAAAAATCGGCCGAATCGGTCAAAAATCGGTTGAATCGGTCAAAAATCGGGCTAATTGTTTTAAAATAGTAAAAAATAGTTAAAATTAAAAAAAAATTTAAAAATTTAAAAGGTAGAAATTTGATTAAACAATAAGAAAAACTATTATTTTTGTACGTATAATTATAATTTTAGATGTCTAAATCATAAATTCTCTTTATTTTTTCTCTTAAATTGATCTCTAATTGAAAAGTTAAACCTTCAAAATTTTATTTATTACAAATATATAACATTTTTAACATATTTGCATAAATATATGATAATAACATATGTTTAGTTGAAATAACGAAACAATTATATATATGAATATAATTGTATATAAAAAATATTATTAAATTTATTCCGATTAATCACTCTGATTAATCCCCGATTACCCGATTAATCCCTGAACGGTGCCTTCACTGATGAACTTCGATTCCCGATTTTTATAACACTGATAATTAAAAAACAAGAAGGCGGTATTGTAACTAGATTAATTACATATATTTTCGTAATTATCAACTATAGAAGGTGTCACATATAGAGCTGACAATTTGATACACGACACGTGAACACAGTACGAACACGACACACATAATTAGTGTTTGTGTGCAAAAATTTGGTACATGAACACGAAAAAACACGAATATAATTAGTGTCAGGTTTGGGTTTTCACAATAGGTACACGACACAGAACGAAATAAATAATTTTAAAAAATATATATTATTTATAGGATTGCATATTTAGAAAATATATAAGCAATTATATATGAACAATAAATAAAAGTTTCACGACTAATTGGCAGTAAGTTATATATTTATATATAAGAAGTATACATTTATATATATAAGTTATATTTAGTAATTTTTGTAAAATTGTATGTAATACATATTTAATACACATTTCATAAAAATTTACATAATTAAAATAGTTTTATAATATATAAATTTTAATTAAATTAAATTTATATTTTTGTTTAATGTACACGAATACGACACGTAAAGTACACGACACGTTTTGAATTAGATATGTGTTTCAAATTTAGTACACAAATCCAAAACAGGTCGGATATGAATTTTACATTCAAGTCCACGAAAACACGAAAATACACGACACGAAAGTACACGGACACGATCTAGTCACATGTCAATTGAAAAGTTGATGTAAACGGAGTGAAAAATACGTTTGATAAGAAGCGAGTGAGGATGAAAATAATAGAAGGGGTTACTTATAGAAATGTGAGTTAGGAGAAGGAGCAACAGTAGAAGAGGTGGGACCGAAGATGTGACACGTATGGAGGGACCACAATTTAAAACATTGATTGACCGGTTTTCCAGTACAATAGCCTGTGTCCACCTTTAATTAAGGACAGGTGTTATAACTTATACGTGGTGATGACAATGCAAAAAGCCTCTCTTTCCTATCCTTACGACACGTTTCTACCTTGCCTCTCTCATTATTCTACTTTTCTTTTCACAGCCGTCCATGATTATTTATACCAAAGTTTGGTTTTATATTAGGCGTTACATTACATTAATTATTTTATTGACTTGTTTTGTTTTGGTTAATGTACGTGTTTATACCAAATTTCAATTTATGAAAATATTTATATTTTAGAGTTATTTTTGTACGTATTTTATCTTTTAAAATAATCGGCTAGATATTTATTACTTTTTCTATTTTTTAATATTTGACACTTTGATTTTTGACAAAGATGTTTATGTACTTTGACCTTATAAAATAAAATTTTATTTTTGTGAATAAAAATATACAATGAAAATTTTAATTCACAAAAAAATTAACAAATAATAATAATTGTTACTATGTAGTCAAAGCAACTAAATATGTGTGCCAAAAAATCATAGCATCAAATATTTATAAAAAAATAGATTTATCATTTTTTATTTTTATTTCAATTCTTTTATTTGATGTTTTATTAAAAAGAAATTCAAGTGGATTTTACAAAAAAATTAAGTGAATTTCTCTAAGTTTTAAATAGAAATTTATGTTAAAATTTATTATATAATTATCTTTGAGGTGAGAGTCTAGTGGGTTCCAAGCACCCATATGCACCCATTAACTCCATCAATTCATCAATTCATGGATTGAATTGATGGAGTTAATTACTATTCATCAAGAATCAACTTTTTTTGCTATTTTTTATGCACCCATTCAACTCCATCAATTTATCGGTTACTATTTATCAAATAAATAATTACAATTTGATCATAAATTTAAATTCTTCTCTATTATTTAATGGGCCCACAAATAATATTCAATGATATATTGTTGGAAAATTTTAGATTTTTGATAAGATTGTGGATAAATATTATAATTTTGACAACGGCAAACAAAAAAAATAAAAATACAGAGGGGTTGCCACGGGCCGTGGCTTCCTTTGCTAGGGTTGCCAGCCGTGGCGCCCTCTAGCTAGGGTCGCCACAGGCCGTGGCGCCCTTTACAAATTGATGGCCATTAATCAGTCCATTAATAATTAAAGGAATGGTTGCTGAATTGATGGAGCATCAATTTTTGATGGAGTGAAAAGTTATGCGGTGCATACTAATTTTTTTGTTGCCCATCTATTCAGCGGCTGAATCAATGAAATGAAGGATCCGATGCATATGCTCTTAGAGATGCAGATAGGTCCGCCCTGGTTTTCAGCTTACAAACCCCCGGGGATTCTTGCTTATGAAAAGTCTATATTATTATGTTGCAGATATTAGGGTGTTTAGCTCTCAAACGTGTTGATATATGGGTGGAAAGCTTCATGGAAATATAGAGGTAATTATTTTTTAATTTGAAGTCTTTTACCGAAACCTTTGAAGTATTCAACTCCGGGATTTTGTTTATCTTCGTTATTAACGTGCACTCTTAAAGTCCGTACATGCATAATTGAAATTTAAATTTGTTATTCTTTTTGTATTTTAATATTTTACTTTCTTATATTTATATTGGCTTTTTATGAATATGATTTTTAAATTTGAATAGTTATACGTGGTTGTTGAACTCGATGTTGTATTTATGTAGTTGCAAATGAACTAAAGTACAAATATCAAAATATGTGCATGTGCAACGGGTTTCTCTCAATATTCAATTAATTTTATCTTTACTTGATTATTTTATTTGAATTGAAAGTTATCAAAATTTATGATAAACATTGATTTTATAAGTTTAATATAATAATATTACCATTTTATATATATGTCTCCCGTGTTATTTCTAGATAATGAGTTGTTTTAGTTAAAATATATAAAATAGGTGATGTGCTGAAAAAAACAATTAGTTATTTATTGATAATTATATAAAATTATATTACTTTTTATACATGTGTTGCTCGTGTTATATTTAGAAGATTACTTGTTTAAGTTAAAAAATATAAAATAGGTAATGCATTTTAGCTGACAAAGGCAAGTGATTATTTATTATAATTATATATAATATTTTATTATTTTATATATACATCGCCCGTGTTATTTTTAGAATATGAGTTTTTTAGTTATAAAATATAAAGTAGATAATGTGTTTTTACCGGAAAAGATATTTGGTTATAAATCTATGTATATTATAATTCCTAAACTATTTTAGGGGGTATACAAGTAATTTCACAGGGGGAAAAAAATTCTAAAAAAGCCACGACATCAGCTATTTCATGACTTTCTTTAGTCACGCCTTAATCTCAGTTTTCTTCTTAACTACTGCAACTTAAAATCTACAATCTTCTTATCAAAATAGTTGAAAACATTTAGACGATCAAGATCTGGTATAGGTATATACTTACATACATGATACATATACGTGATAATTCAATTTTTCGATTTCAATTCATATTCTCTTCGTCTCACTTTTCGGTTTTGTATCTTTCTTCAACGACATCAAGTATCAATTTTGGTTTCATTCTAATTCAAGTTAGTTTAGTTTTTTGCTTTTGTTATTTTTATATCAAATTAGTAAGATCGGAAATCGAAAATATTATCTAGAACTTTTAGGTATTGAATATAATCATGTTATATGTTATTTAATCTCTATTTATCAACATTTTGTACAGGGTTCTTTTTTCATATTAGAGACAAATACCAAAAGGACTGTTAGAAAATGGAAAGTTTGAGGCATATTTTAAATATGTTCTTGATGGAATTTCCGGAAACTAACAATTGGAGGTTGTTCCTTGTAATGAGGACTTAAACTTTCATGTTTGGATCTAAGACATTTTCTTAGTGTAATCCATAAATAAATTGAGTTGAAATAGGTTGCTTGAAATGGGTATGTGGGTTGGTTATATTGAAATAACTTGTATCCCACATAGAAATGGTAATGAGAGGTTGGTGGGTTTATATAGAAACATGTGCAAGAGTAGTGTACAACTACTAAGGCATGTGGGTGTGCATGGTGTTAGTATTTGCCTCACGCGCGCGCACACACACACGCGCGCCGCCGCCGCCAGCCTCGCCACACCACGTCACGACTCGGGTTGGGTCGAAGGGCGATTTGGGCGAATGTCTCGGCGTCTCGCGTACGCGAGGTGACCTGGGCGAGCAATTTTATTACCTGTTTATTTAATATTATTTATTGATTTAATTTAACAGTATCGGTATTTATTTGTAACAGCCATACGAACTGGGTCAGGATTTATTTTATATCCTGATGGCATGTGTCAGTATTTGGATCCTGATGATGGTCCAGTCCTAACGAAATCCTGATGGTCGATCAAGTACTGATGCCACTCCTGACGGACAGCAAGTCCTGATGGCTTGGAGTACTGATGATGATCAAATCCTGATGGACCAGGAAATCCTGACTGAGTTGTAACTGTTATTAAATCCTGATGACTACTGTTATGGTAATTAAATCAGAATAATTAGTATTAAATGTCATATCTTCAGTTACAATATTTGATATGTTACGTTTTATTTTGTATTATATTTATATATACAAATGAGAACGTTTGAGAGTAGAAAAAAAGATATACGTAACTTTGAAAATCCACTCCTGATAGATAAGTGTTCTTTCTTATCTGATTATATTTACAGTCTCTGATTATCTTATTGTTTCGACCTTTGTGTTTGTTTCGTTTATTGGTTTTTTTGTTGCATGTTCTTGTTAATTCAATTATATATATAACTGCCCTATTGTTGCTGTGTAGTTAGTAATTATACCCAACAATCTTGAAGAGATTAATTTCTGTGTTATATATTGTTAATTAACAAGATGGTTAACGGAACTGAAACTCCTGATGGTGCTATTGCTTCTGGTTCTGGTGTTACTGTACCTACCATCGATTGGACCACGTACCGTTTCCCACAGCCTATCGATTTGTCAGGAATGCCTGATAAATTCGGTGGGGGTGTTGGTTTTTCTCGTTGGCAGAAAAAGATGAAATTGTGGCTTACGGTAAAGGGTCTATGGCCGGTGGTGCAGTATGAGAAACTGGTTATTGATCAGGATAAGGCTGAAACTCTTAAGGCTTATGCTATGTGGGAGGAAAAAGATGGGGTGGCTAGGGCTGCTATACTGGCAGCTTTAGCGAACACTCTATTTGATGTTTATTCATCTGATTCTTTCACTGCTAAGCTCTTATGGGAGAAGCTGGACCAGACACACAATACTGACTCGCAAGGGTTGGAAAAGTATTATGTGGCTAGGTTTCTTGATTTTAAACTGGTGGATACAAAATCCATGACTGAGCAGGCACAAGAGTTTGAGATGTTGGTGCATGCTTTGAAGGAGTCCAGAATGGACCTTCCTGAGAAGTTTCAGGTGATGGCAGTGATTGAAAAGCTCCCTAAGTCTCGGGAAGAGTTTGCTCTCTCCCTGAAAAGACATAAAAGAGAGATCACGTGGACAAACCTGATGTTGGACATCTCTGTGCAGGAACAGCACAAGTCCAAACAGGGACATGTGATGCCTGCTGAACATGGGAGTTCGAAGGTGAATGTAGTGACTGTTGGACAGAAAAGAAAGTGTTAATCCCAAATGACCTAACAGAATTGTAGAAGGGGGGGGGGGGTTGAATACAATTTTGATATTTCTTTAACTTGAAAATACTTTATAAAATTAAACTGAACTGAATAAATAAAAACACAAGATATAAATAATTCAGTTGGATTGTTTGATGATCCAACTGAAGTGTTTTTATTGCGGAAATAATCTGTGATACAAATGTACACAGCTGCTCAGTTACAAGGTTGTAGAGAAGAAAAATGCTCTCAAAGATAGCTAATACAAACTCTTTGTTTTTCTTCTCTCAATTAAAGTAACTGCTACACTTGGTTATATAAACCCAAGTTTACAACCCTATTTTTGGCTACACTAATAGTACAATGAGTAACCGCCAATAGTTTGCTTTTCATCCCTTTGTCCAGTGGTCCTTGGAGATCCTTGCTTTTGTCTTCATGCTTATTATGATCACTCCCAAGAGCCCAATTGGAAACTGGGATGTTTCCTTATTCCCCATGTCCATTTTAATGGTTTCCAATGCAAAGTACACTTCCACATCTCCTTTTTGATCTGTCAGGAACCTGTCACTATCACTTTGTCAATTGTATAGAAAAGCAATAATGATTCGTTGATGGCATAGAGATGTGTTTCGTTGATAGCTTTATTCTTTGTTTCGTTGATGAGCTTCCTTGTTTCGTTGATAGAGTAATCTTCATTCCGTTGACATGTCTTCACTTAGGCAAAATTACAAGGCACTAAATATTTACAATTAACCAACCTATTTTGCCTATCTAACCATTTAGTCAACATGACTTAGAAAACCTATCTAGTACTCAACAAACTGCATATCAAACTATGAAGTAATGTACAGTGCAATTGCTACATCACTCATTTCGTTGATGAGCTTCCTGTCAACGAAACACTGCAAAGCATGCTATTTCGTTGACAGTTACAAAATAACTTAATACAAAATCTACTAAGTGTTTTTATAATTATCATCAAGAACAACATATTCCTAACAATCTCCCCCAATTTATGACTGATAGAATAACAGCCATAAATCAAGAGCCTTGATGATAACAAAAACACTCAGGCATATTACACATGATAAAAGTAAAAGTTGTATTGAGCTTCATAAAGTTTTTAGAAATAATGCAAGACTTACAAAACTAATGCCCAAATGTGCTCCTCCAGACTGAGCAAATAATTCATCTTTGTCTTCTTTGGGGCATAGTCTTCTTCCCTCTCCTAGAGTTGTTCTCCTCAATCTGGACCTGTAGCCTTCTGTAAAAGATCTTCTCTTCTTCATCTTGATCACCAAGCTTGGATTGCATAAACCTTAGAGTTTGATTAGATGCCTTGTCCAGCTGGTCTTCCATCCTGAAGAACCTTCTGCAGTTGTCCTTGTCCTTGAATTCCATCATCCAGAAAGGTTGAAGATGGATCTTCTTTCCTGTTGAGGGCACTCTTAGCATCCTGGGAAGAGCCTCAGGCTTGTTCCAGCTAGCCTTTATTTGACATATTCTGGAGACCACCTCAGACTTGGCTGTTTTGGTGAAGCCAAAGTCTTTCTTCAAGCATCTAAACACTGTGAGTAGTGTTTGGTAGTCTTCTCCTAGAATTCTGTAGAGAGGCCAAATTTGTTCTCTACCACCCTTGTATGTGAAAACCAATCTTTCAGGTAGCTTCTGAGAAGCTGCAATGCCCCTTACTTCCACCAGGTTGTCTAACTCAAGATGCAAGCTGGATTCTTCCCTGATGTCAGCAATGTACATGCAGTCCTCTGGATTTGAAGGGGGTTTTTGAGGTTGTGGCTTTCTCACAAATACTGGCTTTGTCTTGGCAGCCCTTTGCTTCAATTTCTTCTTTGGATCCATCTCAAAAAGGAATTTAGGAAAGTTAGCCTCATCAAACTCAATTGGCTCTTCCTTTGGCTCAATTGGCTGATCATGATAATTAACAAGATGTTTGGGATCACAGGCTAACTTTAAAGATGGATCAGGAATTGTTGGAGGTACAGAAGAGTCTGATGCAATACTCTGAGAGTCATCATTTTCAAAGGTTATGTTTCTTCTAGCCCTTGCCTTTGGTTGCCTTGTACTCTTCTCTTCACTCCTTTCCTTTTGGGCTTTTTCTTCTTGCTGTCTTTCTTCTTCATCTAGAGCTTGAGCTACTGCAAGAGCTTGCATAGCTGCTCTTTCTGATTCCTCAGCCTTGGCTTCAGCAAAGTTTGGATGACCAGCCCAAACACAGATTTGTTGTCCATTCCTGTAGACAATTGCCCTTTGCTTCCTTATCTCATGATTATTACTTTCCTTGCTTTTTGTGATGAGAAGTCCAAGTAGTTTGAGCTCATCTGGATAAGGTGCAGGATAGAAAGTCCTTGCTATGTTTTTGCCTTTTGGTTTAGCAGGAGACTTGGGAGATAAGCTTCTTTGTAATGTAGCTTCTTCCACATCCCTAATGCATGAAGTTTGTCCTTTCTCCTTTCTTGGTCCTTGAATGACTCCATGTAGAAGGGGCTCTATAGCATAAGAGCTCTTGAACTGTGGCTCCACTTGTGCAGTCACCATTGCATTTGTTGATGGCTGATCTGTCTTTGAAGATTCAGTAATTTTCTTGAACCTTGCTTCTATGTTGGACCAATGATCTTTGATCTGTGCTGCAAGTTGTATCCTCATAGAAGCTTCCTGGATCAAGTCAATGCCATCCTTATTCTTCTTTCCAAACTCCCCCATTGCTAGTGGCTCCTGTGGCAATGTGATGGTTGGGACCAGCACCTTTGTGATTTGAATGGTTAGCTCCTGAGATTTCTCCCCCTTTTTGTTATCATCAAGAGAGACAACTGGGAGTCCTTGAGCTGCCACTAGCTGGGCCAAAAGTTGAGTCTGCTTCTCCTGTTCCTTTTGCATTTGAGATAAAGTAGCTTCCACCTTGTCCACTCTAGAAGAGAGAGTCTTCAAGGAGGTAGCCACTTCAGGTTCCTTAGAGAAAAACCTGTTCATTTTGGACATAGTGAGAAGAGGGAGCTTTTCATCCATCATCCTGTAGTTAGCATCCCTGAAATTGCTAATAGAGTCCTTGATTTCTGTAGCCTCAATCCTTGTCTGCATCATTTGTAGCCTTTGAATTTCCAGAGAATCCATGATGGCCTTGTAGAATTTCTTGTCCCTTGCATTTGCAGACTCATGAGCTAAGTAGGCTTCATTGTACTGCCTGGAGATAGCAGCATCTAGAGTGGCTCTACCATGCATACCTTGAGAAAGCCAGCCTGGTGTAGGAGGCACCACAGAAGTCCCAGTCTGTGAAGTGGTGGCCACCTGTAGATTATCACCATAGCTGTCCTCAGCATCAGAAAACTCAAATTCTCCACTTGCTGCAGCTCCTGAAGGTAGATTGGTCAGGGCATCCTTTGCTCTTTGCATTGATGCAGTTGTATGAATTAGATTTAGTGACCTTTCTGCCTCCACATTGCCCTGCTGAGCCATAATTTGATAGGCTGGCACAGGATGAGTAAAGGTCTCAGGATCCAGGGAAATACTATCCAGAGTTTGTTGATAATGCTCTTGGAAAGTAAGTTCCCTTTCTCCCTCACTGACCTCCATTAACTCACTTGCAATGGCTGCTTCCATCCTTATTTCTCCTGTAGTCCCTTCTCTCTCTCCACTCTGTTCTTGCATCATGGGCTCCCCATGGCTCACACCTCTCACACCCTCACCTTCACCTTCTAAGGTGGAACTCTCAATCTCTCCTTTTGCCTGGCTGGAAGAAATAGCCAGCCTCTCACTCACATTCTCTCCTTTTGCCTGGCTGCAAGCCAGCCTCTCAGTTTCACTCCCTCTCAGTCCTAGAAGTGTCTCAACTACCACTAGATCATCTGCACTAGTTGTGGGAACAACTTGATTTTCAATTAAAGGTGCAGAGTGAACTATCAACGGAATGGTAGTTTGAACTGTCAACGGTATGGATACCGTTGATGGAGAAACACTTGTCAACGAAATAGACTGTTTCGTTGATGAAGTCAAGAAAGCACTTTGAGAATAAGAAATTACAGTAGAGTCTGTGGTGATCGATTTTAAAGAATGGTCCACAGATCCCCTTGCAACTTCAGGAAAAATTGGTTGATGGCCCAACAAATCACTTAACAAGTGATGGCCACCAGCTTCAGAATGGGGCTTCTCCAAGATTAGAGTTGGAGAATCAGGAATAGATGTATGGATCATGTCCACATCCAAAGATTGAGTTGGTGAATTGGATGGAGATAATTCAAGATTGATGTTTAGAGAATGGGACTGTAACCCCAGAGTAATGATAGGGGTTACATCAAACTGAATTTGAGAAACTGGAAGTGTTGCTTCCAGTGTGTGTGCACCCTGTGTACCCTTGGACTTTTGCTTCACTCTCCTTTGGTATTGGGAAAATGTAGACTTTGGGCTTGAAGTGTCCCTTACCCTCTTGGACTGTGCTCTTGGTGGAGAGCTTGTTTCAATAATCACATCCTTTTGGGAGGATGCAATTAGACTTGTGTTTAAATCCATTTTACTCATTGTGCCTTGTTGGGAAGACACAATGGGGCTTGGCTGGTACACACTGACCTGTCCTTCCTTATCCTTGGGGTTTCTTTGATGTTCACCCCTTCCCTCACCTCTTACAACTCCAGACTCACTCCCCTTAGGTTGTGTGGTAGTTTTTACAACAGGTGCCTTTTGAGAAGCACCTGAGGTTGGCTTGGAGGATTTCTTTGATTTAGGTTTTGTTGCTAGGGTAGGAGCCTGTTGGGTCACAGCTACAGACTCCATAGCAACATTGGAAGGTAAAACAGTAGAGGAGTTAGCTACACTAACAGGGATAGTAGTAGTTACCTCAATGATTGGCAGATACACCACTGGAACATCACCATTGTGGTTCAGCCTGAGTATGTCTGTCAATACTCTCTTTTCTTGCACAAAGCACTCGAACCTGGCATTAGGGTTAGAGATAACTAATGGTGCTGGACTAACATGGTTAGCCAACATCATCAGAAACCTAGCATAATAGATATTTTTCTTCCTATTCGCTTTGTCACCCAACTTAGCACCAATTTCATACATAAGTTGGGTGCTAAAGTTGTGATATCTATCATTTAGAAGCATGGTTAGGAGAATTAACATAGAGTTAGTTAATGCATCAAAATTACTAATCTTTCCAGAAAAGACCTTAATGAATGCATCAGCTAAATAACTGTATTCTCTAACCAAACCTCTCCTAATTATTCTACCCAGATTATCAGTAGGCAAAGAGTAGTTTATAGAATTTAACATGGTAGTTATTTCAGTGTTAGTAGGCAAAGCATCACAGTTATTATCAGGAATATGTAAACATGCTTGCAAAACATCAGAATTAACTATGTACTCATTACCTTGAAGAGTGAATTGTAGTGTGCAGTTTGTTCCACTATACTCACATGAGGTCCAAATCTCCTCGATTATCTCATTGTAGAGTGGTGTAGAGTGAAACATTGCATAGCTCAACTTGCAATTCTTCATGAAATCCATCATTTTGAAGAACAGACTGTTCGGGTTTTCCTTGACAACAAAAGGGATGGAGTTGTTCTTCTCATAGATGAACCCTCCAGCAGACATTAGCTTGACTATGGGTGCCATTGTTGATTAAAGGAAAGCTTCGAACTGAATTGATTGATAGAGTGAAGAAGAGAGAAAAAGCCTTTGAAATTTTTGAGAACAGGTAAAAAGAAATAATAAAACTAAAATTTCTTAAATACTCCCCCAAAAATTCTCAGAAAATGAATCCAATAATAAATGTAAATTACTGGATTGGCTTAAAAATATAACCGTTACTCTTAAAGTATTACCATGATTTATACTTACAGGGGTGTATGCATAGATCGTGGTAAAAGACGTGTCACATTTCAACGGTTCAGATAAAAAGCGCTAAATCAACGAATCAGGATTGGGCGGTTAAAGTCCCGTCTTATTTCGTTGATAAAGCTGCGTTTCGTTGATATAAAAGAGCTATCAACGAAACACCCAGAAAACTGCTAAGACTGTCAACGAAATGGTGCATTCCGTTGGCATAGTAATTTTGACTTAGACAAAATTTTACCTTTTCCTGAGAAAAAAATTATTCACAGAAAAAACATAGCAAATTTCTGGCTGCATAATGACTTGCAAATATCTCAAATATAATTAAGAGAAATTTAGCATACCTAGCTCACTTACTAATCTTGAGAATGTTGATTCATCAAGTGGCTTGGTAAAGATGTCTGCAAGTTGTTGTTCACTTGGAACAAAATGTAACTCCACAGTACCATTCATAACATGTTCTCTAATGAAATGGTACTTGATGTCAATGTGCTTGGTTCTTGAATGCTGCACTGGATTCTCAGTAATGGCAATGGCACTAGTGTTGTCACAGAAAATAGGAATTTTCTCAACTCTTAATCCATAATCAAGTAGTTGATTTTTCATCCATAAAATCTGTGCACAACAACTTCCAGCTGCAATATACTCAGCCTCAGCTGTGGAGGTGGAAACTGAGTTTTGTTTCTTGCTGAACCATGACACAAGCTTGTTTCCTAAGAATTGACAGGTGCCTGTTGTGCTTTTCCTGTCAATTTTACATCCTGCATAATCTGCATCTGAATAACCAATTAGTTCAAAACCAGATTCTCTAGGATACCAAATGCCAAGGTTTGGTGTTCCTTTGAGATATCTGAAAATCCTTTTAATAGCAACTAAATGGGATTCCCTAGGATCAGCCTGAAATCTAGCACATAAACATGTAGCAAACATAATATCAGGTCTACTAGCTGTTAAATATAAAAGTGAGCCAACCATGCCTCTGTAACTTGAAATGTCCACAGATTTTTCCTTAGTATTCAATTCAAGTTTGGTGGCAGTAGGCATGGGTGTTTTGGCAGGAGAGCATTCCATTAAGTTAAACTTCTTTAATAAATCAAAAATATATTTTGTTTGACTAATGAAAATGCCTTCATTAACTTGCTTTACTTGAAGACCAAGAAAGTAAGTTAATTCTCCCATCATGCTCATTTCATACTTACTTTGCATAAGCTTGGCAAACTTTTGACAAAGTTTTTCATCTGTAGACCCAAAAATTATGTCATCTACATAAATTTGAACAAGTATTGTAGAGCCATTCACAATCCTATGAAAAAGGGTTTTATCTACAGTACCTCTAGTGAAGTGATTCTCAAGAAGGAACTGTGAAAGTGTGTCATACCAGGCTCTAGGTGCTTGTTTCAAACCATAGAGTGCTTTGAGGAGAAAGTACACATACTCTGGAAAATCATCATCTTCAAAACCAGGAGGTTGACTCACATACACCTCCTCTTCCAGTTCCCCATTTAGAAAAGCACTCTTAACATCCATTTGATAGACCTTGAAATTGGCATGGGCTGCATAGGCTAGGAAAATCCTTATTGCTTCTAGTCTTGCAACAGGAGCAAAGGTTTCATCATAATCGATTCCTTCTTCCTGTGAATAGCCTTTTGCAACCAATCTAGCTTTATTCCTTGTGACTATGCCATTTTCATCCATCTTGTTTCTGAACACCCATTTTGTGCCTATGACACTCCTGTCCTTAGGCTTGGGCACCAGCTTCCATACATTGTTCCTTTCAAATTGGTTTAGCTCTTCTTGCATAGCCAAAACCCAATCTGGATCTAGAAGTGCATCCTCAACTTTCTTTGGCTCATCTTGAGACAGAAAGCTGCTATATAGACATTCTTCTTGAGTTGCTCTTCTAGTTTGGACTTTTGAAGAAACATCACCTATAATGAGTTCAAAGGGATGATCTTTAGTCCATTTTCTTGAGGGAGGTAGATTTGCTCTAGACGAGGTAGCTTCATGATCATGATTGCCTTGATTGGACATTTGTCCTTGAGAAACTCCCCCTGAGTTTGTTGTCCCTAAATGATCACTTCTAGAACCATTTCTATGACTGTCAACGGTATGACCATTTTGGTTATCAACGAAACGCTCATTTTGACTGTCAACGAAACCACCATTATGACTGTCAACGAAATGATCATTTGGTCTACTAGCAGCTATTCTTTTCAATCTTAATGCAGCAACTTCATCTTCACTGCTGCTTTCATCTGTGCTAGGTACAACAACTTTAGGCTGTTTCTCAGTAGCCTTATCATGATTCACTTGATCTCCTTCCTCATTCTCAAAAGAGAGACTTTCATGGAAACCTTCATCACAGAGACCTTGAATTTTGAGATCATCAAAAACAACATGTACAGATTCCATAACAATGTTGATTCTGAGATTAAAGACTCTGTAAGCTTTCCCTGCTGCATATCCCACAAATATTGCTTCATCTGCCTTTGCTTCAAATTTCCCCAAATGCTCAGCTTGATTTCTCAGAACAAAGCACTTGCATCCAAAGACATGAAGAAAATCTAATAGTGGCTTCTTTCTTTTGAGTAACTGATAAGGGGTCATTCCTTTGGCCTGATTAATCAAAGAAATATTCTGAGTGAAGCAAGCTGTGTTAACTGCCTCAGCCCAAAAATAAGTTGGTAACTTTGATTCATCTAGCATTGTCCTTGCAGCTTCAATAAGTGTTCTGTTTTTCCTTTCAACTACACCATTTTGCTGTGGTGTTCTTGCTGCTGAAAACTCATGCAAAATACCATTTTCTTCACAGAACACCTTCATGCTTGAATTCTTGAATTCTGTCCCATTGTCACTCCTAATCCTTCTTACTTTGAAATCAGGATGATTGCTTACCATCTTGATGTGATTGATAATGATTTCACTTGCCTCATCTTTAGAGTGCAAAAAGAAAGTCCATGTAAATCTAGAAAAATCATCAACAATCACAAGACAGTATTTCTTCTTTGAAATAGACATGACATTTACAGGGCCAAACAAATCCATATGAAGTAACTCAAGCTGATGAACAATTGATGACTCTGTCTTGCTTTTGAATGATGCCTTCTTTTGTTTCCCTTTTTGACAGGCATCACACAAACCATCCTTGGAAAACTCCACCTGTGGAATTCCTCTAGCAAGATCTTTCCTTACTAAATCATTCATAACCTTGAAATTCAGATGAGATAATTTCTTGTGCCATAGCCAACTTTCATCCTTGCTTGCTTTGCTGAAAAGACAAGTGATGGTGTCTGAACTTGTGCTACTAAAGTCAGCAATGTACACATTCCCTCTTCTGAATCCAGTCATTACCACATTGTTGTTTCCTCCTTTAGAAACAACACAGGCTTCTTTTGAAAAAGTAACTAAAAATCCTTTGTCACAGAGTTGACTGATACTAAGCAAATTGTGCTTAAGACCATCCACCAATGCAACCTCATCTATGATGACATTCTCTTTTGAAATCAAGCCATATCCCTTTGTGTAGCCTTTGCTGTCATCTCCAAAAGCAATACAAGGGCCAGCTCTTTCCTGAAACTCTGTGAGCAGGGTAGAATCACCAGTCATGTGTCTTGAACATCCACTATCCAAGTACCAAAGATTCCTTTTGTCTCCCTGCACACAATAAAACCAAATCAAGTTGATTTTGGTACCCAAGTTTCCTTGGGTCCTGTCTTGTTAGCCTTTGCATTCCCTTTTGTACCATTTTTCACTTTGGACTCAGATTGATTCAAATCAATCTTTACCCTTGGTGTTGATTTCTGAGGGTTGCTCATATTTTCATTCATAGCATGCATAGTTGGAGGAACAATCATGTTATTCATGTTCCATGGCATTTGTGGCATGTTAAACATATTCATGTAAGGATTAGACACAAATGGCATGCTAGCATATGGATTCTGAAATTGTGCATATGGAGCAAACATGTTAGGCATAACAGGCATTGTAGGCATGGAACTGTTCATTGCAGGCTTGGGCATTTTCACATTAGCAGATTTCTTAACAGATTTGCAGTTAGTAGACAAATGACTAACACTTCCACAATTAACACATGTCTTTCTAGGAGCATATTTATCAGGTGTGTAATTGTTGTGTTTGTTAATTCCTACTTTGCCATTCCTGTTATTCTTTTTATTTCCCTTAGCCTCATTATGAACTTTCTCTACCTTGTCTTTCAATTGCTTGTTAGACAAGTGACCTACATTAGCTCTCTCAACAGGCTTCTCAACTTTCTTTGAAATACTAGACTCACCTTGAACAAAGTTCTTGGTGACAGGACCATACTTGTCATTAAGTCTAGTGAGTTTCTCTTTTCTTTTGTCTGTCAACGAAACAGCCTGATCGGTTGATGGTTCATGTGTCAACGAAACATTGCATTTCGTTGACATATCAACCTTCAACAAATGATCATTGTTGTTTGTTGACTCTGTTTCTGATTCTAAGGTTTCACCAACACACCCTAGCTTCTCTTTGTTCTTTTTCCATGATTCCTCACAGAAAGATTCCATACCTTGAACATTAATGATGTTGGTAGCAACATTCCTGGAATCTTTCCATTTTGCAATCACACCTTGTTCTATTTCAAGTTGTGTTTTAAGAATTTCTTCCCTTTGTAACACGTTCTCAAGTTCCTTCTTAGCATCCCTACTAACACATCTCATTTTCTCAAATTCAATGAGCTGTGCTTCTAACACTGCATTCCTATCACTTAAGAACAAATTAGTCTCTTTTATTCTAGAATTCTCCTTGGTAAGTGATTTAAGAGTAACACGCAAATTATATAGTACAGTAGACATTTCATTTACTGCACTATCGCATTCCTCTTTAGAAAGCTCAGAAAGATTAGTAATTGTTACCTGGTTGCTTGAGGAACTTGCTTCCTGCTCATGATTGTCAGCCATAAGAGCCAAGTTGACATATTCAACATCATCATCAGAGTCTTCACCATTACCAGCCCAGTCATACTCCTGAGACATGAAAGCCTTTTCTTTTTCCTTGAGAAGTTCAAAGTATTTCTTTTTATAATCAACAGGCTCAAATTTCCTGTTGCCCTTCTCAACCTTGGGCTTTCTGCAGTCTCCAGCAAAGTGACCAAGCATTCCACAATTGAAACATTTTGACTTAGACTTTTCAATCCAGTTTGTTTTGCTAGGTTGAAAGTCTCTTCTTGGTGGCCTTGCTTCTGAGTTTCTTTTGAACTTGAACTTAGAGAATTTCCTAGACAGAAAAGCAATATGCTCATCAATCTCATCTAAGTCATTCAAGTTGGCTGGTTCTGATTCTTCTTCTTCTTCTGTCATCTTGTCTTTACCCTTGCTAACATCACTCCTACAACTAGGTCGACTAGTTGTGGCCTTTGCAGTTTCTTTGTTGTCATCTTCCAGTTGGTTCACAGATGCAATTAATGCAATAGATCCACCCTTCTTCTGTACCTTTTCAATTTCCTCATCTTGCTCCATTTCCAGCTCATAAGTCTTCAAGGTTCCATAAAGCCTTTCAAGAGTGTAGTCTTTGTACTCTTGAGTGTTTCTAAGAGAAACAGTCATAGGCTTCCATTCTTTTGGAAGAGCTCTGAGAAATTTAAGGTTTGAATCCTTAGTTTGATAGATCCTCCCATACAGCTTTAATCCATTCAAAAGCTTCTGAAACCTACTAAACGTGTCATTTAGGGTTTCACCAGCTTTAAAATGAAAATGCTCATATTGTTGTATAAGGAGTTGCATTTTATTTTCCCTGACTTGCTCAGTTCCTTCACAGAGAGTTCTAACAGTATCCCATACTTCCTTAGAGGTTGTACAATTGATAACATTGTCAAACATCTCTTGCTCCAAACCATTAAACAGAATGTTCATGGTTCTTTTGTCTTTATGGACTTCTGCAACATCTTCAACAGTCCATTCTGAGACAAGTTTTGGAATCTCTACATCAGGAGCATTATCTGGCAATCCAACTCTAGAATCAAGCTTCATGGGAACGTGTGGACCTTTCTCAATGCAGTCTACATACCTCTCATCCATAGACATGAGATGTAAATGCATCTTTACTTTCCAGTGAAAGTAATTGTCCTTATCAAGAACTGGTATCTTCACACCTGCATCCTTCTTCACCATGGTTTCTGTTTTTGGTCTTGATCTTTAAACTTCTTGTATGTTAGAAGCTCGCTCTGATACCAATTGTTAATCCCAAATGACCTAACAGAATTGTAGAAGGGGGGGGGGTTGAATACAATTTTGATATTTCTTTAACTTGAAAATACTTTATAAAATTAAACTGAACTGAATAAATAAAAACACAAGATATAAATAATTCAGTTGGATTGTTTGATGATCCAACTGAAGTGTTTTTATTGCGGAAATAATCTGTGATACAAATGTACACAGCTGCTCAGTTACAAGGTTGTAGAGAAGAAAAATGCTCTCAAAGATAGCTAATACAAACTCTTTGTTTTTCTTCTCTCAATTAAAGTAACTGCTACACTTGGTTATATAAACCCAAGTTTACAACCCTATTTTTGGCTACACTAATAGTACAATGAGTAACCGCCAATAGTTTGCTTTTCATCCCTTTGTCCAGTGGTCCTTGGAGATCCTTGCTTTTGTCTTCATGCTTATTATGATCACTCCCAAGAGCCCAATTGGAAACTGGGATGTTTCCTTATTCCCCATGTCCATTTTAATGGTTTCCAATGCAAAGTACACTTCCACATCTCCTTTTTGATCTGTCAGGAACCTGTCACTATCACTTTGTCAATTGTATAGAAAAGCAATAATGATTCGTTGATGGCATAGAGATGTGTTTCGTTGATAGCTTTATTCTTTGTTTCGTTGATGAGCTTCCTTGTTTCGTTGATAGAGTAATCTTCATTCCGTTGACATGTCTTCACTTAGGCAAAATTACAAGGCACTAAATATTTACAATTAACCAACCTATTTTGCCTATCTAACCATTTAGTCAACATGACTTAGAAAACCTATCTAGTACTCAACAAACTGCATATCAAACTATGAAGTAATGTACAGTGCAATTGCTACATCACTCATTTCGTTGATGAGCTTCCTGTCAACGAAACACTGCAAAGCATGCTATTTCGTTGACAGTTACAAAATAACTTAATACAAAATCTACTAAGTGTTTTTATAATTATCATCAAGAACAACATATTCCTAACAGAAAGGCTGTCACTAAGAAGGATAACACTAAACCAAAAACTGAAAAGAACAAGGCTAAGAAACCAAAGACAAACAAACCATGTTGATCTTGTGGACAGGTTGGTCATTGGAGCAAGGACTGTCCTGCAAAGAAAGCTGTTGTGGGAGCACAAGCTAATACTGTGCTTGCAACGACTGATGGGCCTAAGGTTAACATGGTTGTTGGTGAGGTTGTTGCCTCTGGAACCAATGACGGGTATGTTACCTACAACCTTGTACTTCTTTCCACTTATCTGTCACATGAATGGTTGATTGATACTGGAACTAATGTACATATTTGTACTGATATTAGTTTATTTGTATCTTATCAACAGAGTCATGGAGTGACAGTGACGATGGGGAATGTTAGTGCTGCTCAAGTTCTTGGAATAGGAAACGTGGACCTAAAGTTTGCTTCTGGGCGTGTTCTATCCCTCACTAGAGTGCACCATGTTCCTGATATTCGTAGAAATATAAAGAAATGTAATAAAGTAGTTATTACACATACTGGTACATTCTTTGGCAAAGGTTATTTGTCTGATGGTTTATTTTTAATAAATGTTGAGCCTGTTTTGGGCAGTTTTATTAATGATAGTGTTGCACCTTTTGTTAATTGTGTTGAATCATCCGATTTATGGCATGCTAGACTTGGTCATTTAAATTTTGGTGCTCTAAAGAATATGATGAACTTAGAGTTGATTCCAAAATATGCTATTGAAAAGAAATCTAAATGTCAAGTATGTGTGACTACTAAACAAACTAGGAAACCCTTTCATAATGTTGTTAGGGATTCAGGAGTATTGGATTTAGTACACACTGACATATGTGAATTTGGTGGCATGTTGACTAAGGATAATAAACGATATTTTATTACCTTTATAGATGATTGTAGTAGATATTGTTATGTTTATTTACTTAGACAAAAGGATGAAGCACTAGAAAAATTCATTATGTTCAAAACTGAAGCTGAAACACAAACTGGTAAAGTACTTAAACGTTTGAGATCTGATAGAGGTGGTGAGTATACAAGTACCTTGTTTAATGAATTTTGCTCAAGCAATGGTATAGTTCATGAGGTGACTCCACCATACACACCTGAGTCTAATGGGGTGGCTGAACGAAAGAACAGAACTTTTAAAGATATGATTAACATCATGCTTATTAATTCTGGGTTGCCTAAGTACATGTGGGGAGAGGCTTTGAATACGGCTTGCCATATTCTGAATAGAGTCCCTCTGAAACATATGGACAAGACACCTTATGAATTATGGAAAAGTAGAAAGACGAGTTTAAAGTATCTTCGTGTGTGGGGGTGCCTTGCAAATGTGCTTGTCCCTGAACACAAGAGAAAGAAACTAGGCCCGAAAACTGTTGATTGCATCTTTCTGGGCTATATTGAAACCACTACAGCTATGAGATTTTTAGTATTAAAATCTGACATAGATGGTATAGTGTCTAACACTATAGTTGAATTTCGTGATGCAACATTCTTTGAGGATGTGTTCCCTATGAAGACTGGCATACCTCAAGGTATTTCTAATGATGATCCTACTCACACATCAAGTTCTATTCCTGATCATGTGGAAAAGATGACAAATGTGGGGGCAGATCCTGATAGTAGTTCTACTCCTGACGAAGTAGATGAACCTAGAAGGAGTAAGCGTGCAAAGGTAGTCAAGGACTTTGGAAGTGATTTTGTCACTTACAATGTCGAGGATGAACCTTTAACTTTCCGACAGGCCATGGATTCTTCGGAGTCAAGGCACCGGAAAGGTGTTGTAAAGAGTGAGATTGACTCTATTGTTTCTAACGGAACATGGGAGTTGGTTGATCTTCCTCCTGGGTGTACTATTATAGGATGTAAGTGGATCTTCAAAAGGAAGATGAATCCTGATGGCTCAATAGATAAGTATAAGGCTAGGTTGGTAGCTAAGGGTTTTAGGCAAAAGGAAGGCATTGATTACTTTGACACATACTCTCCTATTGCAAGGATGACAACAATCCGAATGCTTATAGCATTGGCTTCTGTACATGGTCTTATCATCCATCAAATGGATGTAAAGACAGTTTTTCTTCATGGTGATCTTGAAGAAGAGATTTATATGGATCAACCTGAGGGATTTGTTGCTTCTGGTAACGAGAGGAAAGTATGTAAGTTGATCAAGTCTATATATGGCTTAAAACAAGCTCCTAGAGACTGGCATAAAAAGTTTGATGACACTGTTTTAGAATCAGAATTTGTAGTTAATGAAAGTGACAAGTGTGTCTACTATATGGTTAAAGGAAATGAATATAATATCGTATGCCTATATGTGGATGCTATTTTATTGTTTGGAACCAATATTGAGATTATTAACGAGACTAAAAGTTTCTTGAAAATGCACTTTGAAATGAAGGATATGGGTGAGGCTAGTGTGATTCTTGGGGTCAAGTTGACACAGTCAACTGATGGAATAACATTGTCACAATCTCATTATATAGAGAAATCTATACTTGAGAAGTATGGTTATTCAAATTGTAGAATCGCTAGTACACCGTACGATCCTAAAGTTGCCCTAGTCAAGAATAGTTCGGGAATTCTTGTGTCTCAGTTAAGGTATTCTCAGATTATTGGGAGTTTGCAATATCTTGCTAACGTGACTAGACCAGACATTTCTTATTCTTTGTCTAAGTTAGCTAGATATACAAGCTGTCCGAACAAGACTCATTGGGAGGCACTGGATAGAGTTCTTAGATATCTTAAGGGAACTATTTCCCTTGGTTTGCATTATCGAAGATTCCCTGGAGTACTCGAGGGATATAGTGATGCAATTTGGATAGCTACGAAATCTGGTACCAATGGAGTGACTGGATATTTGTTTACCCTAGCAGGTGGAGCAATATCCTAGAAGTCTACTAGACAGACTTTGATAACTCGGTCTACTTTTGAGGCTGAGTTGTGTGCACTAGATGCCACGGGGACGGAGGCCGAATGGTTGCATGGACTTATGTCAAAGTTACCTGTAGTAAGCAGACCGCTTCCATCCATTGTTGTTCATTGTGATAGCCGTACAACTATCGACAAGATCAGTAGTGAAAAGTATAATGCTAAAACAAAGAGACACATCCAAGTTAGACTTAAGTCTATAAGGGGTCTTGTGTCTGAAAGGATTATTGCTGTAGAGTTCATTGGAACTCAGGATAATATAGCTGATCCTTTGACTAAAGGACTTGAGCATGCAGTAGTCCTTAAGTCTAGGTTGGGGATGGGACTGATAGCCCATAATGATTCATCAGCAGCGGGAACCCAATACACCTGAGAGGAGATCCCTTGAAGTGTATTCAATGTGGTAATAACAAGCTGTGAGGGTGAGTTGGTAGTACCTTTACTATATACCTTGATACTCACGTATCTGAGTCTATCCCCTGTAAACCTAAAAGGTACTGTTACTGCCAGTATAGCAAGAGTTATTTTGAACTCTGAATGGGGTCAAGTCATTTGATGAGATGATCGCAGTACATCTCTGGAGATGCCCAGCTAAGCGAATGTAATTGTGTGGTCGCAATTAGAGGAAATGGTTATTCCTTGAAGCATTCGACGAACATGATCGAGACAGGACCATTAACGTCTCAAAGCTTTAGATCAACACCATAGACTTTGATTTGTCGTCGTCTATGGAGTGTGGTTACACCAAACGGATAAAGATTCAAGGTGAACCATTCCATCTAGATCCGGTAGCCATCGAAGTAGAGGACTTAGGAGGGTTCAAACCCTGAAGGGTACCGACTCTGAAAAACAAGTCATGATAAGGACCGATATGTAAGCATTTGTGGGGGATTGTTAGAAAATAGAAAGTTTGAGGCATATTTTAAATATGTTCTTGATGGAATTTCCGGAAACTAACAATTGGAGGTTGTTCCTTGTAATGAGGACTTAAACTTTCATGTTTGGATCTAAGACATTTTCTTAGTGTAATCCATAAATAAATTGAGTTGAAATAGGTTGCTTGAAATGGGTATGTGGGTTGGTTATATTGAAATAACTTGTATCCCACATAGAAATGGTAATGAGAGGTTGGTGGGTTTATATAGAAACATGTGCAAGAGTAGTGTACAACTACTAAGGCATGTGGGTGTGCATGGTGTTAGTATGTGCCTCACGCGCGCGCACACACACACGCGCGCCGCCGCTGCCCGCCTCGCCACGCCACGCCACGACTCGACTCGGGTCGGGTCGGGTCGGGTCGAAGGGCGATTTGGGCAAATGTCTCGGCGTCTCGCGTACGCGAGGCGACCTGGGCGAGGAATTTTATTACCTGTTTATTTAATATTATTTATTGATTTAATTTAACAGTATCAGTATTTATTTGTAACAGCTATACGAACTGGGTCAGGATTTATTTTAAATCCTGATGGACCAGTTCTTGGATCAAATCCTGATGGTCTGGTCAGTACTTGGAGTGAAATCCTGATGACTACTGATCCTGATGGCCTGTGTCAGTATTTGGATCCTGATGGAGTTAAATCCTGATGATGGTCCAGTCCTGACGAAATCCTGATGGTCGATCAAGTACTGATGCAACTCCTGACGGACAGCAAGTCCTGATGGCTTGGAGTACTGATGATGATCAAATCCTGATGGACCAGGAAATCCTGACTGAGTTGTAACTGTTATTAAATCCTGATGACTACTGTTATGGTAATTAAATCAGAATAATTAGTATTAAATGTCATATCTTCAGTTACAATATTTGATCTGTTACGTTTTATTTTGTATTATATTTATATATACAAATGAGAAAGTTTGAGAGTAGAAAAAAAAAATAAACGTAACTCTGAAAACCCTAGCAACTATTATCTTCTCTGGTTTTCTCTCAACACATACAGAATACATAGTTCTTGGGCGAAGTGAGGTTCTGTTCGCTGTTGATCATTGCCATTTCTGTGAGTGGATTGATATGTGTTGTTTTATCCTGGGAGTGATATTGCTGCAACCCAACACAGCGTAAGTGGGGCAATAATCTCTTCAAGAACAGTCATGAATTCTCAAAGGCTTGGGGACTCATCTGTTTCTTTATCTTTCAGAATTTGGTAAAGCTCCTGATAGATAAGTGTTCTTTCTTATCTGATTATATTTACAGTCTCTGATTATCTTATTGTTTCGACCTTTGTGTTTGTTTCGTTTATTGGTTTTTTTTGCCTGTTCTTGTTAATTCAATTATATATATAATTGCCCTATTGTTGCTGTGTAGTTAGTAATTATACCCAACAAAGACAAACTAGCCAAATGGGGAATCGAAGATAAGGTAAAGGTTTGTGTTGATTTCTTCATTGTAACTCATTTCATAATGTGCTATTAATTATGAGATTGTGTTTGTAATGTATGCAATTTGTGTTTTGTAATTAACAAATTGCAGTAAAGGACATAACTAATCTTTTTGAAGGCCGTTAAAACCACTGCTCAGCCTTTCACAACTTTTCATATTTGTAAATAGGACATCCATTCTTACATGTCACTATAATATCATGATATAAATGTACACAACATGTTTGATATAATGTCTTAGTAAAAAAAATCTCTACCTTTAATGTATTGCATTGCATAACACAAGTATGAATCAATTGTTAAGAAGCTCAAAAGAGAACTATGAATATTTGTGTCATGATCTGCTTCCTGTTTTACATGTAAAGATCAATCACAAAGTATCATTTACGATAACCGTCATCTATACATATATAATTTACAATTTTTATTTCTTAGTTGACAATAGAATTTCCTATAGTTCTCATTTATTATAGTTTTAAAAAGTAGGTATTTTTTCTATGTGTAGAATTGTGGTATAGAAATTTAGCGTGGATAGTGACATATATGTTCTTTTGATCTAGGTTAGTTCAGTTGATATATTAGATTATATTTTATCTTTTTCATATATTTTTTCAATTTTTTATACATATATAATTTACAAATTTTGTTTCTTAGTTGACAATAGAATTTCTAGAAGTTAAGTTTGTAATTTTCTTATGCATCTCTTAGATTCTCTCTCTATCCCCCCCCCCCCTCTCATGCTACGAAATATTTAAAAGGTTTCCTACTGGTTGGTTGGTTGTAGATTTGTCTGAAGTTACTAAATTTTGTTTTTCTATTCTTAGATAAGTAGAGGGTCATGTGATTGTGAGTGTTGATGATGTTCATTTTGGTTCTGAAAGAACGTGCCTTTTAATATCCATCGAACTCATTGAATTCCGCTACCTAATTAGTAAAGTAACTTGACAGAGTTCAAGTAAATTTAACTTCATGTGTGCATTTGGTTTTGTATCGTATTAAAGGAGGTCAGCTGATATGGTTAGAAAAGTAATTATAGAAATATAATTAATGATTCCTTGGAAAGGCCCAATAATTAAGGCCCAAAACCCTGATTATTTATTAATTTCGTAATTAATAATATGGAAAATATACAGCTCATGAAAAGAGTCCAAAATATGGTAAATTTATCAAAGAAGGATCCAGAATCCCAATTAATGAGTCATAGCCTTTATCAACAAGGAAAAGACTTATTCAGCAAGAAATACAATGTTTATCCATTATCAAAAAGGAGACTTAATAGCTAAGACTCCTAAACTTACCCAAAATACAAGGCTCCAGACGCCTATATAAATGACCTGATCCTACAATCAGAACTACGTCTTTGACTTGATTCTCAGCATTAATTGAGATACATAGGCATCTTGTGAGGACCGATTTAGTCTCGAAACACAAGTGCAACCATTAAAGCTCGAAATCTCATAAATCCTAGCAATTAATATACAAACATGTTTTTTAATCCATAACATTTGGCGCCGTCTGTGGGAAGACAACATCAACCATGGCAAACACACGAAGAACAACTCGAGATACTCCAGTTTCTGAGGAGCTTCCTATCACCTCTGAGGCTGATACTCACGGAAATCAACCGCCGCCAACTACTGGCACTCAAGGGGCGATAATCCCCACCAATACTCAAGGACCGGAGATCCCAATTTCGGTTGAAGGGACGAATCCCCTGCAGATGGTCATTCATGGATCTAATCCACAAGAGACCGCTCACCAGCAACCAATCACGACCTCCCCACTGCTCATGAATGCACCGAGTGGTCTTCAACTCCATACTACTGATCTCCCCCAATACGCTACTCAAACTTTGGGGATGCCAAGCTATGGCATGCCCCCTCGACCCATGGCGGGCGGTAGTGGTCTCAACCCCACTTACCATGAAGCATATGCCCCCCTTATATACAAGGTCTGGGACCCCAGAATCTACAAACTCAAACTCGAAGGACCCCTTTTATTCGAGATTACTCGGGACCATATACCTAGGATGAGAATGACTCAACTGGAGAAGAAAATGATGTTGCCCCAAAGAGAAGACGTTCTTCTCAAACAAATCGGGAACAATCCCAAACTACTAAGGAAAAGATCGCGGCCCATGAGGCTGAAGCTGCAAGGCTCAAGAAACTATTGGCCGAAGAGGAAGCAACAAGAGCGCAACGAGTCCCTGTGATTAACTTGGACCCGACACCAAGAAGAACCAAGAGGGTTGAAGCCCCAAGGGGTGATCCTGGTATTTTGTTGCCTCTAGGAGATCCTGATGATCCTACACCACCATTCACTCAAGACATCATGAAAGCTACCATATCCAGGAAGTTTAAGATGCCAACGATTAAGGCTTATGATGGAACGGGGGATCCCTCAAATCATGTAAGAACCTTCTCCAATGCACTGCTGTTGCAGCCAACCAATGATGCGGTCAAGTGTAGGGCGTTTCCACAAACCTTGGCAGGCATGGCCCAACGCTGGTACAACCGTCTTCCTCCCAACTCTATTGGGTCTTTCAAGGAACTAAGCAAAGCTTTCATCAATCAATTCGTTAGTGGAAGAGTGCATGAGAAAAGCTCTGCATCACTCATGGGAATCCAACAAGGAAAGAATGAAGCCCTAAGGGATTGTATCAATCGATTCACCCGGGAGGCTCTGAAAGTCCCGGACTTAGAGGACAAAGTGGCTATGATAGCCTTGCAGCAAGGAACTACTGATGATCACTTCAAAAGATCGTTAGCAAAACATCCACCCGAGAGCATGCTGAAGCTCCAAGATAGAGCCGGAAAATACATCAAGGCTGAAGAAAGCATGAGAAAATATGAACCCACTACTGGTGGTAGTGGAAATTCAAAGAAGAGAAAGGAAACACATGAGTATGATACCAAGGAAAATTTTTCTAGAACATCAAAGGATTCTGATTCTCCACCCAAAAGGAACAATTTTGGGCCAAAGTTCACGGAGTATGCAATATTGAACACCCCCAGGAGTCAAATTCTGATGGAGATAGCTAAGGAGGGAGATCTCAAATGCCCGAAGCCAATGAGGGTTGACATGTCCAAACGGAACCAAAACCAATTCTGTAGGTTCCACAAGGAAGTCGGTCACGACACCGACGATCGTAGGCAATTGAAAGATGAGATCGAATTTCTGATACGAAGAGGAAAGCTCAGTAAGTTCACCAAGGATGGAAACCAAGGGAGTCAAAGGGGGAACTATGAAAGTAAGGATTATGACAGAAGGGACAACGATCAAGATTGTAATCCCAAGCCCCGAGGGCCGGTAATCAACATGATATTCGGAGGGCCAACCGCTGCTGGGTCCTCTCGAAACTCAAGAAAGGCTTATGCCCGAGAAGTAATGACCGTGGTTGCAGAAGCACCGAAGCGTGCCCAAACAGAAGTATCAATAGGTTTTGATGATTCAGACCTGGAGGGAGTGAAGTTTCCCCACGATGATCCCTTAGTCATCGTTCCTGTGATAGGAAATTCTGAAACCAAGAGAGTTTTGGTCGATAATGGAGCTTCAGTGGACATCTTGTTCCATGATGCTTTTATCAAGATGAGTTATACTGACTCTCAGTTGACACCCTCGAATATGCCAATATATGGATTCAATGGAGTGGAGTCAAAGGTCGAAGGCACTATCCAACTCCCAATGACAATGGGGAAAGGGTCGAATACGTCTACTCAGATGTTGAACTTCATAGTTATAAAGGGAACTTCGACCTACAATGCAATCCTGGGAAGGACTGGTCTTCATGCGTTCAAGGCTGTTGCCTCATCCTATCATCTGAAAATCAAGTTCCCAACGAGGAATGGAATTGGTGAAGAACGGGGAGACCAAAAGATGGCTAGAAGTTGTTATGTAGCCGCGTTAAGGCCTGATGGAATCGGGGGGGGGGGCAGGTTCTCCTAATTGAAGATATGGATACTAGTGACAATGAGGACCGAAGAGGGAAACCAGCTGAGGATTTAATCCCAATTCCCTTAGTCCCTGGTGAACCAGAGAAGGTGACTTATGTTGGAGCACTACTGTCTGAGCCATTGAAGAGCAAGCTCATATCTTTTCTTCAAGAAAATAATGACGTTTTTGCTTGGACAACGGATGACATGCCAGGGATTGATCCCCAATTGATAACTCACAAGTTGAATGTGGATCCTGAAAGAAAGACGGTGAAACAAAAGAAGAGAAATTTTGCTCCAGAAAGGCAAGAGGCCATTAAACAAGAAGTAGAAAAGCTTCTGGAGGCCGGATTCATTGAAGAGATACAATTCCCAGAATGGTTGGCTAACCCCGTGATGGTCAAAAAGGCCAATGGAAAATGGAGAATATGTGTAGACTTCACCGATTTGAACGATGCATGTCCTAAGGATTGTTTTCCCTTACCAAGGATTGATGCCCTAATAGATGCCACAGCTGGGCACGAGATGCTAAGTTTCATGGATGGCTTCAGTGGATACAACCAAATCAAAATGCACAAAGATGACATCTCCAAGGTATCATTTGTCACTGACTTTGGTGTTTTATGTTATCTAGTCATGGCATTTGGACTTAAGAATGCAGGGGCAACATACCAAAGATTGGTGAACAAAATTTTTGGACACCTGATTGGAAAAACCATGGAGGTTTATGTGGATGACATGTTGGTTAAAAGCCTCGATAAGGCCGATCACATAAACCATCTACGAGAAGCATTCGAATTGCTGAGGCACCACAAGATGATGTTGAATCCAGCTAAGTGTGCCTTTGGTGTAGGCTCAGGAAAGTTTTTAGGTCTGATGATTTCCAAGAGAGGAATCGAGGCTAATCCCGACAAAATCAAAGCAATTCTAGACATGGAACCACCAAAGACTGTCAAGGATGTCCAAAAACTAACGGGAAGAGTGGCAGCATTGGGAAGATTTATCTCCAAGTCAGGAGAGAAGTGTTTACCCTTCTTCAAAGCACTCAAGAACGTGAAAAATTTTGAGTGGACAACTGAAAGCCAAGAGGCCTTTGAGGCCCTGAAGAAATACATGGCTGAGGCACCACTGTTGGCAAAACCAAAGTCAGGAGAAACTCTTTATTTGTACTTGGCGGTTTCTAACACAACCCTGGGTGCCCTTTTGGTAAAAGAAGAATTAAAGGTTCAGTAACCCATCTACTATGTGAGTAAGATTCTACATGGGGCCGAAATAAACTACTCTACGATAGAGAAGTTTGCCTTAGCCTTGATAATGGCCTCAAGAGAGCTACGCCCATACTTCCAGGCTCACAAGATAGAGGTCTTGACTGATCAACCTCTAAGAAATATCTTGCATAGCCCTCAAGTTAGTGGAAGGTTGATCAAATGGGCTATTGAATTGGGAGAATTTGACATCAAGTATAAGCCTCGAACGGCCGTAAAAGCTGAGGCACTTGCTGACTTCATGGTTGAATGCACCATTGACAACCAAGAAGTCGGGGGGCAAGAAGTAATAGTGGAAGACGAGAAAGATCAAGAGATGGAGTTCAAAGAATATTGGGTGCTCTATTTTGATGGAGCATCAAAAACAAAATCAAGTGGAGCAGGTTTAGTGCTACAAAGTCCTGATCGATTTTTCATAGAGTACGCACTAAAACTTGACTTCCCAACGACAAACAATGAGGCTGAGTATGAAGCTCTGATAGCTGGCTTAGGGCTGGCTGGAGCCTTGAGAGTTAAAATCCTGAAAGTGTGTGGAGACTCGAGGCTAGTGGTTTCCCAAGTAAATGGGGAATTTGAGGCCAGAGATGAAGTCATGGCCAAGTACTTAAAACTTGTCAAGGCCATCATGACTCAGTTTGATGAATGCTATGTGGAACATATTCCAAGGGAAGAGAACATGAAGGCCGATGCCTTGTCTAAGTTTGCTTCTTCTGAAATTGAGAACTACGCTGGAAGTGTATACTTCCAAGTCTTGAAGACCCCAAGCATCAATGGAAAGTTGGTAGCACCTATTGATGTTGCTAGTTGTTGGATGGATCCCATCAAAGCTCATCTAGAAATTGGGTGGCTACCCAACGACACTTCAGAAGCACGAAAGTTGTATGTGAGAGCATTAAGGTATACCCTGATTGAGGGAATCCTATACAAAAAGTCGTTCATTGTTCCTTATTTGAAGTGTTTGAGACCCCAAGAGGCAGAACTAGCCCTAAGGGAAGTGCATGAGGGAATTTGTGGGCAGCACTTGGGGGGCAGAGCCCTTGCTCATAAAGTCACTCGTCTAGGTTTCTATTGGCCAAGCATACTTGCAGATGCTAAAAGCTACGTGAAGAAGTGTGAACGGTGCCAAAAGCATGCACCGGTGGTTAGACAACCACCAGAGATGATGACATCCATTAACTCACCTATCCCATTCGCCATGTGGGGGATGGATATACTTGGGCCATTTCCAATGGAAAGTGCTCAAAGAAAGTTCTTGATAGTAGCAATCGACTACTTCACCAAGTGGATTGAGGCTAAACCTTTAGCCAAGATAACCACCAAGCAGGTGATGCATTTCTTCTGGGAGAATGTGATATGCAGATACGGGATTCCACGTATCTTAGTCACAGACAATGGAACTCAGTTCAACAATGATGAATTCAAAAAGTATTGTGATGAGAATGATATCAAATTACGCTTCACTTCTATTGCCCATCCTCAAGCAAATGGGCAAGCTGAGGTTGCCAATCGAATTATCCTGGATGGACTAAAGAAAAGAGTTAAACGCTCTAGAAACAATTGGGTAGACGAATTGCTCCCCATACTATGGGCATATCGTACTTCTTGTAAAGTCACCACTGGAGCAATCCCCTTTCTGTTGGCATATGGGGCAGAGACAGTGGTTCCAGTGAAGATTACTCACACATCTCCAAGAATTGAAGCTTATGAGCCAGAGACAAATGAAGAAGGCTGGAGGTTAGCTTTAGATCTAATTGATGAAGTTAGATATGAGGTAAATGCCAAGATAGTCGAACATCAGAAACGAGCATCTTTCTATTACAACCTAAGGGTTAAAGAGAGATTCTTCCGTCAAGGAGACTTAGTCCTCCGAAAGATTGAGGCATCCGGAGTTGGACAAAAAGGCAAGTTGGCCCCAAATTGGGAAGGACCATATCGCGTTAAGAACGTATTTGGTCGAGGCTCCTACAAATTGGAAACCCTGGAAGGGATTGAAGTGCCAAGGACTTGGCATGCTGCAAACTTGAAAGTCTATTATGTTTAAGTCCTGATTGGACTCACTATTAAGACAAGTAGAAATAAGGTCGACAAAACCAATCCAAGTTTTTAAACTTGGGTATTATGTAAGGGTTGAACCCATTTTCAAAGTTATGAATTTCATATTCTTATGTTTTTATTATATGTTATGTGCATTGCACTCTGATAGACTTGTTAACTAAGAATGCAAAATCAGGAATGTAAAATTTGGAAGAAAAACAAAAGTCAAGACTTAAATAAAAGTTAAGTTAAGCCCGTAGGCTGGAAATACATGAAAACTAGTACAAGCCATGAATGGCCATAAATAAAACTACTGACTATGCATCATCCCCTTTGTCACCGGTATCAGCCTCCTCTTCTTCTGAGCCAGAGCCAGAACTAGAGCGAGTAGCTGCAGAATCAGCACCAGCTGTCTGACCAGGAGGAGAGAAATGCCCTAAGTCCAGAATCCTGTCATCTTCCTCCATGTCGTCCTCTCCAGCCAAAGCCACCTCTAATGGGGTAGGAGCATAAGGACTCGGAAAGTCAGAAATAATGAGAGATCCAGGCATCTTCTCCAAGACTTCAGCTAAGGCGCCATCCCATCCCTTAGTGAACTGAACTGGGAAGAGGAGCTCGTCATGCTGACCGATTAAGTGCTTGTACTTCTGGGAGTCAAGGTACTCATCGATGAAGTCATCCTTGCCCTTCCTAAGTGCAACCAGTTCAGCCTGGGAATCAGCTAGCTCCTTCTCCCTCCTAGCCAGAGTGGCCCTCAAAGATCCCACCTCCTCCTGGGACTTCTCAAACTTGCCTTGGTTGGCCTCTGAAGATGAACGTCAAGCCTTGACTTGAAAGAGAGCCCATTGGAAGTTGCCATTAACCTACAAACAAGTTACAAGTCAAGATATGAACTTGAAATACATTAAAAACTACAAAGAAATAAGAGAAGAAAAAGAACTTACAGCAGCAATTGCCTGAGAGCCTGCATGCTCTACTCCCTCCAAAGTGGAGTTAGAAACAAAATCCTTGTAGTCACAAGGAGTCAAAGAATGATAGGACCACTCCGTGGCATGCTTGGACACCCCCACGACCGTGTCCTTCTTCCTGATACCCCAGTTGGGGCGCCAAACAGAGCTCTTGGCCGAGTTAGGAGCCTCAACCTCCTCAACAGTATCCTCATGAGGCCTTAAAAAGGCTGGGACACCTGAAGCAGCCCGAGGGTCTTGCACTCCCAAACAAGCCCTCTTCATCCTAGCTATTTCACCATCTAGGGGCTCATTGGACTTATTTATAAAGGCCACAGCTGCAAAAACACAAAGAAAGAAATAGTGGGTATAAGAAAATCTTAGATAAATAAAAGAAAGTTTGGAATGAGAGTTACCCTTGTCTGATACGCTTGAAAGTCCCAGAGACTTAAGCTGAAACTCATCCAGGAGCTCCCAGGCCAATGTAGCATAGTTGTCCTTAGTGAGCTCGGCATAAGCATGAGCCTCCTCATCATTCAGGACAATATCATTGGGGATACCATCTGAAACCCGACTAAATGATCTACGGAATAGAGTGCCCCAATCCCCTCCTTCCCAAACCAAGTACATAAACTCATTTTTCCATCTTGGGTTGTTATCAGGAATGGATTTGGGATGTAAAATTGGAGGTGTGGAAGGGTGATGGTTAATGTAAACCCAACCCAGGGAAATTGTGGAACTATTTTTAAACTGAAAAATCTTCCTAAACAAAGCTACAGAAAGAGGAAAATTGTTCTTTAAACAAAGTACAATGAAACACATAATAATTCTCCAGGCATTTGGAGGAAGTTGACAGGGGTTAATCCTAACGTCTGCTAAAAGCTTAGGGATAAAGTCATGAAAATGGAATCTAACCCCTGCAACAATGGTGTCCTTATAAATGCAGATAGCATCAGGACGCCAATGGCAGGAACGATCTCCTGGGCCAGCTGGGATAAGCCTATATGGAGTTTTAACTCTATACATTTTATTATAATCCCTAATCAAGTCAATTTCATGAAAATTATTGCTACAATCAAAAGAATCTAAATGCGACACAAAGGGATAATCATCACCACGTTCAACAATCATATCTTGTAAAGACATATGAGAAGAACGAATAGTGATACCTCTCTTCGAAGCTTGATTCATCTTTTGAAGGCGCTTGGCATTGCGGTCAGGCATCTTCAGATCTTCAAGACAAATCTTCAAATCTTCAAAGTATGAGTCCAGAAAAACTTCAATTCTTCAAGTAAATTTCCAGAATCTTCAAAACTTCAAAGAAGAATTCCAAAAAATCTTCAAGCGATGAAGATTACACCCAGAAAAGTATGAATAGCTGAGGAAATCTCGCCGGAAATCGCCTCACCACGAAGTAACTAGAGAGAAAAACTAGAGAGAAAAGCTAGAGAAGAGCTAGAGAGAAATTTTTAGAAAGTTGAATGTATGAAGTGAAGAGTGAAGTGGAAATCCCACTCTTTTATAATCAAAACAGCCGGTCACCCAACCGGTTAAGGGAAGGGCAACTGACTATGGTCAGTTAAGGCCTATAAACCTCTTATTGGACTTCAAAAAATTAAAACCCAAATAAATTGAGGCTAGACCCAAAAAGAGCTTGAGGCTGGGCGAAATCTAAGCCCAATGAATTTGAGGCCAAACAGCATTAAGGCCAAAAAAACGAATAAAATTAAGGCCCAAATAATTAGAGGTCAAATTAAGGCTCAATAAAATTTTGAAGCCAAGGAAAAATCAAAGTTAATAGATTTGAGGTCGAAAAAACCTTAGATCAAGGTCGTACGATCGAGATCGAAAGTATACGGGAAATCAAGGTCAAATCCTTCGACCTCGCACCCCAAATGAGATCGAAAAGAAAAGAGATTGAAGTCGAAAAAACCTTAGATCGAAGTCGAACGATCTAGGTCGAAAATACACGAGGAATCGAGGTTGAATCCATCGACTTCGCACCAAAATAAGGTCAAAAGATTAAAAATTTGAGGTCAAAAAGACCTTAGATCGAGTTCGAAGGCTCGAAGTTGAAAACATACTGAAGAATGAGTTCGAATCCTTCGACCTCACACCAAAACGAGGTCGAAAACAAATGGATTTGAGCTCGAATTCGAGGTTAAAATTGACTGACTTCCTGGTCAAAGACCCGAGGTCGAAAATGGCCTAGAAAACGAGGTCGAAACATTCGACCTCACGCCAGAATGAGGTCGAATTCGAGGTCGAAATTGACTGACTTCCAGGTCGAAGAGACGAGGTCAAAAATGGCCTAGAAAACGAGGTCGAAACATTCGACCTCACACCAGAATGAGGTCGAATTCGAGGTCGAAATTGACTGACTTCCTGGTCGAAGAGACGAGGTCGGAAATGGCCTAGAAAACGAGGTCGAAACATTCGACCTCACACTAGAATGAGGTCGAATTCGAGGTCGAAATCCTGGTCGAATTCGAGGTTGAAATTGACTGGTTTCCTGGTCGAAAATGAGGTCGGAAATGACCTATTTCCTGGTCAAATTTGACCTATTTCCTGGTCAAAATTGGAAAAAATACGCTATAACTTCTACGAAAACCCCAGGAAGATTTTCCCAGAAGTTGGGGGGCAAATGATATGGTCAGAAAAGTAATTATAGAAATATAATTAATGATTCCTTGGAAAGGCCCAATAATTAAGGCCCAAAACCCTGATTATTTATTAATTTCGTAATTAATAAATATGGAAAATATACAGCTCATGAAAAGAGTCCAAAATATGGTAAATTTATCAAAGAAGGATCCAGAATCCCAATTATTGAGTCATAGCCTTTATCAACAAGGAAAATACTTATTCAGCAAGAAATACAATGTTTATCCATTATCAAAAAGGAGACTTAATAGCTAAGACTCATAAACTTACCCAAAATACAAGGCTCTAGACGCCTATATAAAGGACCTGATCCTACAATCAGAACTACGTCTTTGGCTTGATTCTCAGCATTAATTGAGATACGTAGGCATCTTGTGAGGACCGATTTAGTCTCGAAACACAAGTGCAACCATTAAAGCTCGAAAGCTCATAAATCCTAGCAATTAATATACAAACACGTTTTTTAATCCATAACATCAGCCTTCCCATTTAATAATTACTGATTTTTGGTAACACTTTTGTATGTAGTAATTTGTGCTTTCATTTATGTCGATTATTCTATTTTTTATAAATTTTTATTGCATGTTTTCTTTCTTAATATATGCAATTACATGTTTTACTTATTTTGAAGCATTAATATGGGGTTATGAATTTAAATTAATCTATTCCAAGACAACATGCTTTTACTTCCAAGATCTATCATCCCCGTCGTTCACAAAAGTAACAGGTTCTATATTTCTAATACCTTAAAATTTTTAAGGTGCAAAGTTTTGGTACATCTTATTATTATATCTTCATTACATAAGTTCTCTGACATGAGTAAATTACATCTTTACAAATATTTTGATGCAGAATATTTTGTACGAAAATATAAAACGAAAAGGGAATGCAAGGGAGAGTGTTAAAGACCAAAAGGTTAGAGCCTTGGAAGCTCAATATTCTTGAATTCTTACTATATGCTCTACAGAAAGACCCATTATTTTTTGCCTTATGAGATTTGGATTAATTCATTTTAAAAGCAAACTGGCTTCTGAACGGATGTTTTATAAATAGGAACTGGAGAAACTTGAGCGCAAGGAAATGAGCCCAACTGCAATGAAAAGAGAACACAAGATATAAAATTAATGGTACAAAAATATTTAGCAAAATTTACTTAAAAGACTTTAGTTTACCTGTGTTAGGTCCCGGTATGTTTGTAGAAGGGGGGTTGAATACAAACTATACTGTTTTATCGAATTTGTCCATTAATGAATAAAACAGTTCAATGACAAATTGATGCGGAATTAAATGAAACAGAATTCAAGTTAAATATAACTTATATTAAACTTGAAAGGTGTTACAATTTTTGGTACTGATTACAGAATTAAATCTCAAACTCCCCCTATTTGTTTGTTAGAGAATAGCAAGCAAATACCTAAAGTGCTTCAAGCAAATCCTTGTCCAGAACACGATCAGATTCAGAAGTAATGCCACTAGGTTTGACAGGTTGAGTTGTGACTTTCTTCAGCCTATTCTTTAATTGATGATACCTTGGAGTATTGGCTATACAATAGTCTTGAATCAAATCAGCAACTTCTGTCTTCTCTTGTGTAGCAAATCCTGAAGTCCTCAACATGTTCTCCAAGTAGACAAGATGCTTGGCAGGAAAATCTTTCAAAGAGATTGGATCCACACCACAAGTCTGAAGTGCCCCTCCTTTGTAGAATTTAACTTCATAGGGCACTTCCACCACTTGTGGACTAGCTTTCATTGCAAAGTCTTTTAGCTGGTCATGCAGCAGCTCAGCTAATGGAGAAGTTCTTTTCACCTTGCACATGAACACCCATAGTTCAGAGAGAGTTCTGCTTTCCAGAAGATTGAGAGAAACTAGAAAAGTTCCCTCATTATGAGTGTAGACATAGATCTTCAACTCCTCTCTAACTCTGTCAAATCCAGTTGTGATCCTTGAAATCTCTGCATGAAGAGCTTTCATAAATACTGTGTTGTCTGGATTGACCTTCTTGTATCTTTCTAACATCCCAAGAAAATTTCAATCATTGTTAGTTCCTTCTTGATGTGCAAACATCTCTCTAGCCTTGTCCCATTCTTCTCCTAGCTTCAACCTCACATTCAATTTTCTTTCATTGACCTTCAGATTGTGAAGCCTTTTCTTTTATTGTTGTTCAGCTTTTTGAATGACAAGATGCTTAGAAATGATGTCAGATACCTTTACATTCTCCTCCTCTCTTCTTTTCAGATCAGTCTTCTGTATTACTAACTCAGCTTCAAAGACATGATCAACATTTGACTCATCTTCCCAGTCAGCATAATCAGCTTCTTCAGATTCAACATAGTCAAAATCTCCATGTTCACCTTGATAATAGTCAGCATCAGAAAAGGTTAACTTCTGCTTCCCTTTGTCCTTGCCTGAACCTCCAACAGCTTGACTTCCAGCTTGATCTCCTCCTTGTTTCTCCACATTCTCCCCCTTAGTTGAGGAATCCTCTACAGATTTGACTTGAGTCGCATCAGGATTAACCTCACTTATTCCCCTTATAGCTCCTTGATCACCTCCATTTCCTCCTTCATCATCATCTTCATCATCATCACCATCAAAGAATTTCTTCTGTTCAGCATTGGGTTGATGTGAATTTTTTATCATGTTATACAAGTGCTTCATCCCTTCATTAAGATGCTCCATTCCTCCTTCTATCCTCGACATCCTTTCTTCATTAAACGTTTGATTTTCATCAGCTATTTGTAGAATAAAGTCCACCTTGGCAGAAATGGTAGCAATCTCCTTGACACTCTCTGATATCTGAGCATTTGACGTTGTAAGATCAGAGATGTCTGAAGCCACAAGTACTTGAGACTGTTGGATGACATTCAGCTTCGGGAGTAGAATACCCTTCAATCCTTCCAAATCATCCTTGACAGTACCCAGCTGATTAGTTACAGAGGTGGAAGACTGTTCAACCACTTGTGCTTTGAGAATGTTGTTTTCAGCCTGGGTTTCTTGCAACTGTTTCTGTAGAGCAGCTAATTGGGTTAACAACAAAGCAGTGTTTGTGTCAGTGTGTGTACTCACCTCAATTTCTCTCAGTGGTGTTTCACTCAACTCACGTGGTTGTGTATAGTGTTTGTCTCTCAGATCTGAGCACTAGCTGTCTTTCCAGATTATCAGAATATGTACTTGCATGAAAAATCACCGTAGCCCCTTCTTGAGAGGTCAGTGGTGGTGCAATGGGAATTCGCAAATCCCAATCCCTAGTGAAGTTCAAGAAGTGATCTGAACTTTGAAAATGAATTGCTTCAGTGTTGAACTCACTAGGTTGCCTTCCACTTTCTCCAGATAAATCTGCGAGTGGAAAATCCCTTAAGGGAGCCAGAGATGTTCCCTCTGGGAGGGGAGAAAATGATTCTATTTGAGATGGCAAAGAATCAGATTTTCCCTCAGATGCTTGTGAAGGCACTTCTACCGTAACAATGGTAGGCACTGTATCAAACCCTATGTGCTCTCCTGACAAGGTGTCCTGAGTATCATCTATTTGGATGTCTTCTCCCATTGTGAGTAATGGGAGTGTGCTTGACTCAGTACAGATTGCCATGGCCCTATGGCGAATTTCAATAGATTCATCCTGTTGAGAGGATGTCTCCAGAGACTGTTCAATGGCCATTTCCAAATCTATATCCTGTTGGGAGGATACAGACGGGCTAAAAGATGCCTCCCTGTATGTTTTTCTCTTTTTGAGTGGTAGAGACAGAGCTGTGGGTTCTCTCATTAAATCTTCTCCACTATCCCTACCATGAAAGATATTTACATTAAGCTCAGGTTGAGTGGATATAGGAGTTGACTCTGTGTTTGGCTTTATGAACTGGGATAGAGTTTGTGGTTCTACAAACTCATGGTCAGCCCTATTAACCTGTTGGGTTTCCATAGTAACATGAGATGAAGAGCATGGGTTAGGAAATACTACCTGTAATGGAGTTTCATCTTCAGTTCCAGCATGGGTGGATTGATCCACTAGAGGTTGTTGCTCAGGGACTGGCACTCCAAAAGCAGGGAGTTGAACAAACTGGGTCATAAAAGGTGTAATGACCACAGGGACTCTGAGATATTTGAAGGTGGTGTTTAGTCTTTGAAAGAATATGACATGAGGAGTCTGACAATTTTCAGACATACCAAGACTAAACATCTGTTTGTGTTCATCAGTGAGTACATGGTTAATCATTAGAGTGAGACAGCGAGGATAAAAACATTTTACTTTCCCACCATTAGATTGATCACTCTTGGCCACTAGAACTCTTCTAGCCAAATGATTCCAGATGAGATGGCCAAAATTGATACGAAGATTATTAGCAACTGCAAAACCAATATTTTGAAGAAGAGAAGGAATATTATGGAAATTGGTTTTAGTGCAGTTGCTGAAGACCTTAGCCAAAGTGTCAAAGAAAAGATCCCACTCACTGACTAGGTTGCTCTTGGATAACTTTAACAAATCTACTTGACCTTGATAATGAATGTTTGTAAAAAATTGAATCAGGTCTGCTTCAGAAGGTAGATTCACAAAGTTATCCCTGGGAAAATGAAGAGCATCACAAAGAATATCTCTATTGAGAGTATAGTGTGTGTCACCGACAGAGAATGTGATAGAAGATAAGTCAATGGACACTGTAGCAGTAGAACATAAAATCCTCAAGGGTTCATGTTTTAAAGGAACATTCATGGTGATAGCAGGACTAATAGTGGAATGCTCGTTTAAAAACTGAATCCAAGGCCTAAAACGTTTCCAGTTCTAACTAATTTAAGGGGCCCCCGACCGACTAAAATACAACAGTCGTATAACCTAAAAAATTGTTTTAACAATTTCAAAAGCCATATTAGAGAAATAAATAATTAATAAAAATTAATAATAATTTTAAGGATTTTAAGTATTGAAAACAAATAATCCACAAACTTCAAATCAATTTAACACAGAAATTGGTTTAGTTAAAATCAGAAAAGAAATGCTTGAAAAGATTTAATTAGAAAAAAAAATGGCAGCACTTCTTTTAGAAAAAGAATTAAAAGAACCAAGGGAGAGAGAAAAGCTAAGTAAAAACTTGAGCTTGAAAGACTAAGTGAATTTACAAAAGAAATGAAGGCATGTATTTATAGAAAACTCGGCAAGACTATCGGGAAGACTATCAGGGATAGTCTTACCGGTAGTCTTTCTGACTTAAAAAGACTGAAAACAAAATAAAACAAAAGAAAAAACAAAAAACAAAAACCTGTTTAATAAAAAGACTGTTAAAACACTAAAATAAAAAGAAAAAAAAACTACCAGAAAGATTATCCATAATAGTCCTACCGATAGTCTTTGTGGTTTTAAAACTAGAAAGACTATGATTAATTACAGGAAAATAAATTAAGCAGAAAATAGAAAATAAAATAAAATTAAGGTAGAAAATAAAATTAAAAAAATACTAAAACTGTTAGAAAATAAAATAAAATTAAGCAGAAACCTTGAAAAATAAGTAGAAAATAGAGGAAAAATCAGAAAAATGCAAGGAAAATTTCTAAAAATACAAGAAAAATATATAAACAGTTTGAAAAATTATTTAAATATTTCTAAATTCATAAATTTGCAGTAAAAATAAATTTCTCAATAGAAAAATCTGAGAAAAATATTTTTAGAGCAAATAAACTATTTAAAAATACTTAACGTAGAAACTTTAACAAAGTAGATTGCAGCATGACACTAAAGATCAGTAAATTATATAGCAACTAAGAAAATGTTTTGATAAAATAAAATACAAGTGAGTTTCAGAAAATATACAGCACATTACACTTGTATTTTAATCAAGAACAAACATTAAACAAATATCAGTTCTAATCACTAAAGCTATTTAACATACCCAATTTACCAACTAACCTGGTAAAAGTGGATTCATTAAGAGACTTAGTGAATATATTTGTTGTTTGTTCCTCTGTGGGTACAAAATGTAACTCCACAGTACCATTCATGACATGCTCACTGATAAAATGATACCTGATGTCAATGTGCTTTGTTCTCGAGTGCTGAACAGGGTTGCTGGAGATTGCTATGGCACTTGTATTATCATATAAAATAAGAATTTTGTTTAATACAAAGCCATAGTCCTTCAATTGATTCCTTATCCATAAGATCTGAGCACAACAACTTCCAGCAGCAATATATTCAGCTTCTGCTGTTGAATTAGAAACTGTTTGTTGTTTCTTGCTATACCAGGAAATCAATCTACCTCCTAGGAATTGACAACTCCCAGAGGTACTCTTTCTATGCACAACACTACCTGCATAATCAGAATCTGTATATCCAACAAGATTAAAACCAGAATCTTTAGGGTACTAGATACCTAAATTAGGTGTACCCTTAAGATATTTCAAGATTCTTTTAACATCAACGAGATGCAAATCTCTAGGATCCGCTTGGAAACTTGCACATAAGCATGTAGCATGCATAATATCAGGTCTACTTGCAGTAAGATAGAGTAATGAGCCAATCATACCTCTGTAGCTTGTAATATCTACCTTGATAGAATTGTCACAAGCTCCAAGTTTGACAGTTGTAGATGATGGAGTCCTTGCTGATGCTGAATCCTCCATGTGATACTTCTTGAGGAGTTCTTTAAGATACTTGGATTGACAAATAAATATACCATCTGACCTTTGATTTACTTGTAATCCAAGAAAGAACTTCAGCTCACCCATCAAACTCATCTCAAACTTACTCTGCATTAGCTTAGCAAATCTCTTACAGAGATCATCATTAGTAGACCCAAATATGATGTCATCCACATAGACTTGGACTAAAATCATATCGTTTTTGTGTTTTTTTGAAAAAAGAGTTTTGTCTATGATACCTCCTACAAAACCATTTTCTAAAAGAAAATTAGAGAGAGTGTCATACCATTTCCTTAGGGCTTGTTTGAGACCATAGATATCCTTGAAGAGAAAGTACACAAAGTCCAGAAACTCATGATTTTCAAAGTCAGGGAGCTGTTCCACATACACTTCTTCGTCCAGCTCACCATTCAGGAATGCACTCTTAACATCCATTTGATAGACTTTAAAATTGGAGTAAGTTGCAAATGCTAAGAACATCCTGATGGCCTCAAGCCTAGCCACTGGTGCATAGGTTTCATCATAATCAATGCCTTCAGCTTGTGAATACCCTTGAGCAACCAGTCTTGCTTTGTTTCTTATTACTATGCCATCCTCATCTAGCTTGATCCTGAATACCCATCTTGTACCAACTACTTTCTTGTTCTTTGGTCTGGGTACCATCTTCCAGACTTGCTGTTGTTCAAATTGATTGAGTTCATCTTGCATAGCAATCACCCAATCTTCTTATCAAGATTCTTCCTTGAGACAGCTTCTGATGCACTGGTTACTGTTGACCTGATTTAGCCTTGTCACATAGAAGTCAAGACGTACAATCCACCAAAGCAGAGTTGTAATCAGCTTCATACACTTTTCTATCAAGTGTCCAGTGCTAACCACTTCATTGTCTTTCTAGCTTTCGATAATGCAGGCTTCAATTACAAAGTTTCCTTTGTCACATGCTTGATTGATACACATCAAGTTATGCTTATATCCATCAACTAGTGCTTCAACCCTAACTGATGATATTGTTTGCCAAAGTCATGCTTCATTTCTTCATCATGACTACAATCTCTACATACAAGTAGAGGGGCTACATTTTTCTGAGCATTCTGTGAGCAGGATAGAAAATCTAGTAGGAGTCTAGAGCTTCCATAGCCGAGGAGCCATAGCTTCTTTATATTCCTCCTGCACACTTTCAAAACCGGATCAAGCAGGCTTAGGTACCCAAGTTTCCTTGAGTCTTGACTTTTTAGCTTTTATGACTGTCATCTTCTCTTTCTGAACTTTGGGCTTCAAAGGATTCAAATCAATTTTATCCCTAGGTACTGGCTTTGGAAGATTTGCATCCACATGTTGCTCTGAAACATCAAAGTTTGATGCTCGTCAAGGAAATGTTTGAGCATGCAGATCATTCAAGTCAGGCATGCTCCATGACATTTGAGGCATATTGAATTCATACCAATATGGATGAGGAACAAATGGCATGTTGGCATATCTGGTTGAGTCTTGAGCATTATGAGCAAAAATGTGATGCATGACAGGCATATCAGTCATAAGCAGTTGAGCAGACCTTGTTCGAACAGATTTGCAATTAGTATACAAGTGATTAACACTACCACATCGAATATATGGCCTTCTGGAAGTACTTTCTTATGATAGGTAGCTACTATTACTGTTAATCATTGTTGTTTCATTCTTGCTCTCCTCTGCATCTGCCCTTGACCCTTCTTCCTTGATGGTTTTGCTGCTAAATGATTGAACATGGTTTTTGAAACCTGGTCCAATCTTATTGCTCAGTTTCTCTAGAGTCTGATTACTCCTGAATGGTTTTACCATTTTTGGAGCAGTCTTCACATCCTCTAGCTTCTTGTTATTGCAATTCCAGGTCTCCTTGCAAAATGTGTCCAATCCTTGAATCTTGATAATGCTGGACACAATGTAACTGGAATTATTCCACCTTGCAATAACTTCTTGTTCCCTTTTCAACTGCTCTTTCAGAACCACTTCTCTTCTTAAGACAGCCTCAAGTTCTTGTTTTACATTTAGGCAATCAACTTGTGTTTTCTCAAACTCATAGACTTGAGTTTCCAACATAGCATTTATCTCACTAAACATAACAATAGTTGCTTTGAGTCTAACATTTTCTTCATTGAGATTGTTAAAAGAAATACGCACATCATGTAATTCATCAATTAAACTCATTGTAGTGTTGCAACATACTTCTTTAACATGCTTTGTTGGCTCCAGAGAAAGTACCTGATTGATGGTTGAACTTGCTTCTTGATTTTCATAGGCCCTGAGTACAAGGTTGATAGATTCCTCTGTTGACGTCGAATAACCCTCTTCAGTTGAAACCCTTTGCTAAAAAAGGACTTCATCTTCCAGTGCCATTCTTTCATTGCCCTTGTCTGATGCGGTTCTGATACATTCACATATCTTCAAGTTGAATGTTGAGCTTGCTGCTTCTGTTCTCTCCTCTTCTTTCAAATCTTGGTTGGAGATGACCACATCTCTGGTTTCTTTCTCCCTTTTATCTATGATAATCTTTGCATCTTGTACAACCTCAAGATTACTGTCTTCGAGAGTGCTTAACAGATCGCTAAGATTTAGATCATTGGACTCAAGGGTGTTTTTGATAAACACAAAGATATGCTTCCATTTCCCGGGTAAAGATTCTGCAAACATTAAGTTTGAGTCCTTGCTTGAAAACTCCTTCCCACACTTCTTTGAATCTTGTAAAAATCTCTGAAATCTTGAAAGAAAATCAGATAATTCTTCACCCGCTTCATAGTGAAACACGCCAAGTTTCTGTGTGAGTGGGCATAATCTTTTCTCCTGGACTTGCTTAGTTTCTCCATGATTTGTATGAATGATGCCCCTTCTATCGTTATGAGATTTGAGGCTCATGAAATCTTCATACATGTCATGGATAAGATTATTGAGAATAATCTTGATGCCCTCGTGTCTGACTTCTCTGATGTCTTCAGAACATTTGAGAAGAGCATTTAGAACTGATTCATCTTTCCCAGCTTCTTCGTTGTCACCTCTCTCTATGGTTGCAGTTGCTTTTGATCTTTAAACTTTAGGTATGTTTGAAGCTTGCTCTGATACCAATTGTTATTCCCAGAACAATGCAACCTAGATTGTAGAAGGGGGGGTTGAATACAATCTAGTTAATTTTATAAAACTTTTTCAAACCTTGTAGAGTATGAATGTATGAGTTTGTAAATTAACTAAATTCAGTCAAGCTTTGAACGAAAATAAATTCTTCAAGTTAAAAAGAAATGCAGGAGACAAGAAAACTTTTGAAACTTTTCAGGTGGGTTTATCAGAAAAAACCCACCTGAGATGTATATTGAAGAATTCTCTGGTTTTGTTTTACAACAAACTCCAGCTGCTTACACAGATGATGAAAGAGAGCCTACGTGTTTTTCTTTTGGCTTGGTGCTCTCTTCACACTTTTCTATGCTACACCATACAGTCTTATATACATCAAATGTATGTTACAATCAAAACATACAACATAATAAAATATTACATTATTGGTTCTGCTTGTTCACATGTTCGACTCTGAAGCTATTCTATTCGGGAAATGCCTTGGCTGGCATCACAGATAAACTTGTATAGTCCCAAAGAATGCTTTCTGGTTCCATGTGCTTCTTTCTTCAAGAATTACTAAGTTCATGTAAATTGACCTAACTTCCAAGCCCTCGTGACATCTGCATGAAAAAGACCTTTCCTTGGATACACGACTGTCAAGTCACGATCAGCTGAGATAAGTGAACATGTAGTTTTGCATATAGGTCCTCATGCTTGTCAAGTTTTTCCATTGCGTCCAGTTAGAAGATAAACTTCTAGGTAGCTGCTGTAACTCTTATTTATCCTTCGAGACATTGAAGATAATGGATGACTTCACATTTCATTTGTAGGAATTTGAGCCTTCGAATATTTACAGTTTGACTCCCTATTCCATACATCTTTTACGTCGTTATCCATCATCTTTCAGTCACGGTTGTGTAATGGTGATCTCTGAGACTGTCCTCCATTCAACCTGTTAAATAAAAAAAACTTCAAAAGATTCCTTTACATAGATTTGATTTTCTTGTTGAATGAGATGAATATCAGTAGGCGTATTAATTCTGTATCCGTAGACTACTATTCTACTTCATTTATCCGTAGAATAGTAATCTTAGAATATCAGTAGAAGTAATATCCTGAGCTGTATCCATAGATAGAACATGACATCCTTAGCTGCATCCATAGGTAGAAGATGCCATCTATAGCTGTATCTATAGATAAACTATCTCCAGCTTTATCCGTAGATGGAATATCCGTTGATGAGATAAGATGTCCTCAGTTTCTATCCGTAGATGAGATAAGATGTTCTCAGCCTCTATCCGTAGATGAGATAAGATGCTTTCAGCTTTTATCCGTAGATGAGATAAGACTTCCATAGCTTTATCCGTAGAACGGATATCTTTAGATTCATCCTTAGATAAAGTATCTCTCAACCTTATTGACTCACCATTACTGAGTTGTTTTGGCAGATTTACCACTGAAACATTTGGTGCTTGATTAGATGTCTGTTGGCTTGCTACTGAATTGCTTCCTAACTTGATGACAAAATATCTACCATACATTTGAGACCATAGATAGCCTTGAAGAGAAAGTACACAAAGTCCAGCAACTCCTGATTTTCAAAGCCAGGGGGCTGTTCCACATACACTTCTTCATCCAGCTCACTATTCAGGAATGCACTCTTAACATCCATTTGATAGACTTTAAAATTGGAGTAAGCTGCAAATGCTAAGAACATTATGATGGCCTCAAGCCTAGCCACTGGTGCATAGGTTTCATCATAATCAATGCCTTCAGCTTGTGAATACCCTTGAGCAACCAGTCTTGCTTTGTTTCTTGTTACTATGCCATCCTCATCTAGCTTGATCCTGAATACCCATCTTGTACCAACTAATTTCTTGTTCTTTGGTCTGGGTACCAGCTTTCAGACTTGCTGTTGTTCAAATTGATTGTGTTCATCTTGCATAGCAATCACCTAATCTGGATCACTCAGTGCTTCCTCAATCTTCTTTGGTTCCATCTCAGACAGAAACCCTGAATAATGACATTCATTCTGAGTAACACTCCTAGTTCTAACTCCAACACCTGGATCACCAATGATCAGCTCAAAAGGATGAGCTCTATTCCACACAATATGTCTTGGAAGATTTGATCTTGATGATTCGCCTTGAAATTCATTTTGGTGTTGTGAATGACTAGTAGACCCTTCATTTCCTCCCCCTGAGTTGTTGCTTGATTGCCTTGATGATTCTTCTACAGTGTTGGTGGTATCTCCATTGTTACCAATGTTTCCACCACCACCACCATGATCATTATCATCATTATTATTATCATTACCAGCAACATTCTCAGGTGGAGCTTCATCATTTAATTCTGAGTCTGGCAAGTTATCAAACTTCAGTTTCTCATATGAATCTTCTGTTTGGATACTAGAGAGCTTAGTGTCATCAAATGTAACATTGACACATTCCTTTACATAGTGACCATCAATCAAGTACACCCTATAAGATCTTCTTGAATAACCAATAAAAATAGCGCCTTGGCCTCAAATTTGTCAGGTTTAACATTGTCATCCTTAAGCACAAAGCATTTAGCACCAAATACATGAAAGTATTTGAGAGTTGGTTTCTTGTTGTTCATGATCTCATAAGGAGTCTTCATTAAGTCATTGTTGATTAAAGTTCGATTCTGAGTATAACAACCAGTATTCACAGCTTCAGCCCAAAAGTACATTGGAAGTCTTGATTCACTTAACATAGTCCTTGCAGCTTCAATCAATGTACGATTCTTTCTTTCCACCACTCCATTCTGTTGAGGAGTTCTAGGGGCTGAATACTGTCTTGTTATTCTTTTATCTGCACAAAAGTCATTTAGGACTGCATTCTTGAATTCAGTTCCATTATCTGACCTTATAGCTGTAACAGGGAATCTAGAATCCAGCTCAATCAACTTTATATGATCAATCACCATCTGTGGGGTCTCATCCTTGGAATGTAGGGATAAAACCCAAGTATATTTAGAATAGTCATCAACAATCACAAGTGCATATTGTTTCTTTGACATGGACATCACACTAACTGGACCAAACAAATCCATGTGCAGTAGCTGAAGTGGTTCAGTTATTGATGATGTGTCAGTGCCCTTGTGAGAAGCTTTCTTTGACTTTCCTTTCTAACATGCCTCACACAGTCCTTCCTGTGTAAATTCCATCTGAGGCAAACCTCTTACCAATTCCCTCTTGACTAAAGAGTTCATGGTTTTGAAGTTAAGGTGAGACATCTTCTTGTGCCATAGCCAATTCTCATCTGATGAAGCTTTAACATAAAATCAAGTAACTTCATCTGTGGATCCAGAGTGCAGATTAGCTATGAACAAATCACCTTTCCTTACTCCTTGAAGAGCAGGCTTTCCATTCTTCTTGTGAAGGATCTGACATATATCTTTCTCAAAGGAAACAGCATATCCTCTGTCACAGAAATGACTGATGCTGAGAAGATTAAACTTCAGACCTTCCACAATAGATACATCTTGAATGATAACATTTCCAAACTTCAAACAACCATATCCTCTGGTAATACCCTTACTGTTATCTCCAAAGGTAACTCCTGGGCCAGCTTTCTCAACCACATTTGATAGCAGGGCTCTATCTCCGGTCATATGCCTTGAACAACCACTATCAAGAACCCACATAACACGGTTTACCTGTGCCACACCCTACAGTATCAAATTGATTAGTCTTTCCTCAGAACCCAAACTTGATTGGGTCCGGCATATTTAAAGAACTGGCCTTTGTCAGGCAAAACAATATTTTTAACTTTAACTACTTCAGCCTCTTTCACAAAAGAGCGTTTCTATTTATAGCCAGCCTTAACCCATTTCTGAGTAGGCTTAGGGATAAATGCATCCACTCTAGTCTTTGGAGGACGAGTAGTCTTAGATCTAACATGCTTCTTATTATTAACATGTTGACGTGGATCAGTCTTATTATCAGATACATGCTTACTATTAAAATAAGCATACATAACATTGAAAGCACAAGACATGCAATTAACCACACCACATGCTTTATGAGAAAGATTAACAGCATGCATGTTGGTTCTACAGTTGTTTTGATCCACTTTATGGATGTCTGACTTAGTCTCTGTTGCTGAAAAAACTTTGACTGATTTCTCAGACATACACTTGTTGGACTGAACAAGTTCAAAAACAAGATCCTCAATACGCATCTCCTCTTGAATAATGATAGAATTTTCATTCAGAGGTCCTGCCAAGGATTCTTTAAAGAAAGGTGTTTCAATACCCTTAAGCACATATGGTACACCCTTTTCTTCAACACTGACTCTATTAGGGGTGTTTATACTTAATTCACCAATAGACTCATTATAGTCATACCCTATTCCTACAGTATGACCAATACTTTGTTTATTGATGATTTCTTTAGTAGTCTTACAAGAGTTATAGTAAGCATTAGCCTTGACCTTAAGTTCACTGATCTGATCCTTAAGAATGGTTTACAGTTGAATATAACATTTAACCCTATTCTCAAGAATTGCTATTTTCTTAGTTAGTTCATCCTGATTAACATGCACAAGTTTTAATTCTTTTACCTCCTTTTCAAGAGCTGTGTTCAAAAGAATTATTCTATCATTTTCTCTACGTGCACATGAAACAGTAGTACTAAGATGATAGATCATTTCAGTATCAGTAAAATTTACCTCTGACATGAATGACGATGAAGTGCTTGCCTCATTAGCCATTAAAGCTAGGTTTCCAATTTCACCTGCTTCTTTATCACTATCAGTATCATCCCAACTCTTTCCTTCGGCAACATAAGCTTTACCAATCTTATTCTTCTTGCTAGAATCAAATGAGTTCTTTCTCAATTGCTTTGGCTTTTTACATTCTGTAGCAAAGTGACCCAACTCATTACAATTGTAGCACCTGATTGTGCTTCTTTCCACAGTTCCAGTTTTATAGCCACCCCTTGTGCTATTTGTAGATGAAGAACCACCTCTCTCAAACCTGGGCTTGAACTTAAGATTGAGATTCCTTCTGAATCTGAATTTGCCAAACTTCCTCACTATAATTGCCAAATCACCATCCTCCAGCTGATCAAGTTCTTCCAAAGAATAGAAGTCACCACCAGATTGATCAATGGATGTTAAGCCATATTCAGCATCAATAACATCCAAGTTAGAACTGGAAGGTTGAACAACCTTCACTTCCAGTTTCTGTGGGACTTCTGTTGTCAATGCAGTAGAAGTACTAACTATCTTTCCAGTTCCATATATCTCCTTTTGTTGAATCTGCTCCAGCTCATAGGTCTTCAGAACACCATAAAGTCTTTCCAAAGAAATCTCTCCAAGATCTCTTGCTTCTCTGATTGCAGATATTCTGTGCTCCAAATGAGATGGAAGTGTCAGGAGGAACTTCTTGTTAATCTCCTTGATAATATAGTGTTTTCCATTGAGATTCAGGTCATTTATCAATTTGTTGTATCTCTCAAAAACCTCAGAGATACCTTCACCAGGGTTTGATCTGAAATGCTCATATGAAGAGGTGAGAATTTCCAACTTATTCTCTCTAACTTCCTCTGTCCCCTCATTGATTATCTCTATTGTGTACCAAATGTGTTTGGCAGTAACACAGTTTAGAACATGATTATGCATGATAGGATCAAGACAATCAACCAGTATCAACTATAAATAGGCATCCAGGGTAGCATCCTCTTTCTCGTCAGCTGTGTAGTCCTTGGGATCCTTAGGGTACATCCTAGCAGCTCTAGTAACAACATCATTCTCTAACTGCTCTTCCTCCACAATCATAGGAAGTTTAGGACCATTCTTCAGCACTCCAAGATATTTAACATTAGCCACTTGAAGAAACAGGAGCATCTTCTTCTTCCACATAGGATAATGCTCTTTACTGAACATGGGGATTTTAACTGTACCCACTTTCTGAGTTGTAGACATTTTTGAGATATTTGAAGAATAATAAAAATTTCAGAGTTTAAGAAAAAATCTCAAAACAATTGGATCTTTGATTAGTATATCAATCAAAAGGCTCTGATGCCAATTGTTAGGTCCCGATATGTTTGTAGAAGGGGGGTTGAATACAAACTATACCGTTTTATCGAATTTGTCCATTAATGAATAAAACAGTTCAATGACAAATTGATGCGGAATTAAATGAAACATAATTCAAGTTAAATATAACTTATATTAAACTTGAAAGATGTTACAATTTTTGGTACTGATTACAGAATTAAATCTCAAACTAATTAAAACAAATCTAGAATAAATTCGACATGAATTTATCTATTTTTGTAATAAAAAGATATAACGATAAATGATAATTCGAGATTCGTTCTAGGGATAAAGATCCGTTAGATAGTCAATACAATACAAGCAAATGATTTCTAGTGGTTTAGAATTCAACACTGAGGTCTAGAAATAATTCCTTGTTCTTCAAATTTGATTCGGCAAAAGTTTATGTTCTTGACAGAAAGTTCTTTTGAAGATGTAATATTGTAGTTGTTAATCCTTATGTCTTGATTCTGCTGCTTGTATGTAATCCACACACTTAGCAATCAACTGCACGCGCTTTACCTTAATAAAACAGGAAAGACTATCCAAATTAAAGTAGAAAGACTATTCTAAATTAACAGAAAGACTATTCTAGTTTCAGAAATACTATTTCTAATATTAATAAGACTATCATAGAGCCAAAAAGACTTTCGGTAAGACTTAGTTAATATTATAAATAAATTCTGAAACCTTGTTTAAGCCAGTAGAACTTTCGGTAAGACTATCATGGATAGTCTTACTGGCCTTACTTTAAGTCTTTCTGAATTTAGAAGTTTAGAATTAATTCTAAATTAATTATCTACTTAATTAATTTAGCAAATAAATTAATTTTGAAAGAACTAATTTATTAGTTAAATTAAATAAATAACATAGATAATTAAAGGAGAATAAAAACTAATTTCTTAAATAAAGAAATAGTCATGAGAACCACTTTAATTAATGATAAACTACCACTGACTTTTGTTGACGCTCGATGTACTATCTGGTTCATGAGCGACTAACTTCAATGGCTGTTCTTCATTTTTGACTTTGAAAACTATGATTCTCTTCTCTTTAAATCCCTTCAATGAACCACTGTAACCTGTACCTATGCTGTCACACTCTTGAAATCTCTGTCACTTTAATAAATCCACTTTCTTGAAAACTTCACTAAGGCTTGATCAAATTAATGAGCTTCTTTCAATGTAGAATAACTTCAAGTCTGTAGATGACTTTTAACTTCATTATTTTGACAGTTATAATCTTCTGAGCTTCCTGTGACAATTTGAATTATTACTTATTTATTCCAGACTTGTTTAATGTTGAGCCCTCAAATAGTCAAAATCAACATAAGAAAATATCTGAAAACTAGCACAATTACAATTCATTGCAAACCCAAAATCATCGTCAAATGCAAAATCCATAGATCGAAGAGTAAATGGATAGGATAAAACCTGTTTATCCTTGTCTTGGAAAGCATGAAGGCCTCTCTGCCATTCTGCATACAGTTTCGATTTGTCCAGGTTGGAAAAGGTCTGTTTATGAGTGTAATCTATTGCTCCATTAGATGTTTATTTGTCAATGTTAGGTCCAAAGTATCGTAGAAGGGGGGTTGAATACGATACTCACAATTTATTCGATTTCGTTTGCGGATAATTATTTGTGTTTTTGTTCGAAATCAAATCAACCAAATCAAAACATCAGTCGGGGAATATATCGTTTTATAAATATAAACCACGAGGGGTGTTACAAATCTAATCCGTATGATTAGCTTCAATGAGTTCAAGTTACAACAATCAATACAATTGATAGAATTTAAGGCACTAGTAATTACTTCTCTAAAAATCTCAAGCTATTAAATTCTCTCCATATTAAAATCTCTGCAACTCTCTAACTGAAGAAGACACTGTCTTCATTCACACAATTGTAGACTTTAGGAAATCTATCGAAGGCCTAGAGAAAATATCAGCCGTCCATTTCCTCACCAACCTTCTGACATTCTTGAATGCAAGTACCTACCCCATTTAAAAAACCATCAAAAACAAGTTTTTTCTTTAATTCGATAGATTTAATTAAAAATCTATCGAAATGAATATCTTGTTTTCCTTAATGTAGTTCGACAGTTTTATAAATAAAACTATCAAACTTCTTCTGTCTACCCACTTCGATGGTTTCTCTTTAAGAAACTATCGAAATGATTTTTCACCATTTCGATGGTTTTCACCAAAATCTTCTTTTCTATTTCGACGGTTTCCAAATAGGAAAACTATCGAATTCCCTTAATTGTAGTTTGGTTCTTGAGGATTCTTTCTCTTTGAAGTAAGGATATTGCACTTCAATTTAACCTGAACATACCTTATCAATATTTCTTTTAACTTCCAGGATGTATCGGGTCTGACTTAAATCAATTTCTTCTGAGATGATAAAACATGTTGATCTTCTTCAATTGTGCCGACACCTAGTGTAACTGGTCTGGTTCACAGATGACCAACACTGATCAAAACCTCTGTTAGATCAGGATTCAATGATCATCAGTATCAGGACTACTGATCAGGATTGCTGACGTCATCAGGATTGCACGAGCGTCAGTATCAGGATTGCTATCAGGACTGTGATTAGGATCATCATCAGGACTGGAAGCTGATCAGTATTTGTATCAAGATAACTATCAAGTCCAGGAATATAAGGAAAGTTAATTTTTCGGTTCCTAGTTTATAAGAATGCAGTTGTCGGTTAAGATATGTATTTTATCTTGTAATCCATAGAGCAGCTGTGTGTACTATATAAACACAGTTTAGGTTTTGATATTTTATCAATCGCATACACGAGTATTATTGTAACCTTGCAACTTTCAAGAACATCAGAATTTCTTGAGAGAGTTTTGTAACAATTTTATATCAGAGTTAATAAAGCTGTTATTATTTTCATATTTGTGTTTAATATTATTGTTAAGTCAAAAATCTTACACAATTGTATTCAACCCCCCTTCTACAATTGTTTAATTACTGGGCAACAATTGGTATCAGAGCAAACTGATTTAAATCTAAATCAGAAACGATCTAAGATATCGACAACCAAGTATGAAAGCATGAAGATTCCCATCCTGAAGAAAACTGAATACCCTACATTGAGGGTAAAGATGTTAATGTACCTAGAAGCCACATATCATGATTATCTAGATAGGATTCGTGATGGACCATATATCCCTACGAGACTTGTTGGTCAACCAGATACTGTACCTGAACACTACGTGGTCAAGGTAAAAAGTGAGTGGACTCCAGAAGAAAAGGCTCACGTTTTCTGGGATGCTAAGGTAAAGAATATACTGCATAATAGTCTTGATGCTGTCATGTCAAACAGGGTGATTGCATGCAAGTCTGCAAAGGAAATTTGGGACACTTTGGAAACTCAATGCCAAGGATCTGCATCTGTCAAGAAGAACAGAAGGGCTCTACTGATTCAAGAGTATGAACAATTCGATGCAAGACCAGAAGAGAGCCTTACTGACATGTATGATAGATTCCTGACACTAATGAATAATCTATCTCTAGTTGGCAAAAAGTATGTTACTGAGGACTCGAACACCAAGTTTCTAAGAGCTTTACCTGAGGAATGGGATACTCAAACCTCTATCATTAGGCATCAGTATGATCTAAACACTGTGTCTCTTGATGAGGTGTATGGGATGCTGAGAACCTATGATCTTGAGGTTCAACAAAGAAAGAACAAGAGAAGCATCAAGGCAAAGTCCGTAGCCTTGAATGTTGAGACAAAATCAAAAGGAAAAGCTGTGGAGGTCTGAAAGGCATATGCACTAGCCTATTTGTAAACATCGAGGATTCTACCCAACTTAAACAAGAACGTAATAAGTAAATATTAGATTAGATGTCACAGGAATCTCAGAGGGTTTGATCAGTCAAGAGAATAAAGTTTTAAGTCATCTACCGACTTAGAGTAATTCTACACTGGAAGAAGTTCATTTATTTGATCAAGCCTCAGTAAAGTATTTAAGAAAGTAGATCTATTTAAAGTGACAGAGATTTCAGAAGTGTGACAGGAAGCATACAGATTACAGAGTTTGTCAAAGAGATAAGAAAATGGACCACATCTTAAAGTCAAAAGATGAAGAACCGTCATTAAAGTTAGTCGCTCATGAACCAGACAGTACATCGAGTGTCAACATGAGTCAGTGGAAGTTCGTCATCAGTTTCAGTGTTTCTCAGATTTAGTATTAAATCTCTTTTAATTTATTCTATAAGTTAATTAATTTAATCTATAAATTAATTCCATCATAATTAATTTATTCCTTAAATTAATTAAACTAGAAGTTGATTAATTTAAACTATAAATTAATTCCATCAGAATTAATTTATTCCTTAAATTAATTAAACTAGAAATTAATTAATTTAATCTATAAATTAATTCACTAAGAATTAATTTATTTGTTAAATCAATTAATTCAATAAATTAAATTAGAATTAATTCTAAGCTAGTAGTACTATCAAAATACACTGGTACCGGTTCACAGATTATTTTACTGGTGTATTACCGAGTCAAATGATAGTATTACCGATAATACTATCGATAGTATTACCGGATCATTGATAGTACTACCGATGGTATTACCGGTACATTTGACCGTATTACTGGTTCACAGACAGTACTATCATTGGTTAGTACTACCAATTAATTAGTTAGTACTAATAGTTATATATCTAAATATACTAGTAGTACTATCTAAATATACTAGTAGTACTATCCTTGGTTAGTACTACCAATACTTTAGATAGTACTACTTGACTACTACCGATAGTATTTCTATATTAAATGAAAAGAATGTCGTACATGTTTCAAAAAAAGAAAGGAAGTTGACTTTTGTTTTTAAGTAAAAACAAAAGACGTACATAAGTGGATTATCATCAAGCAAAAGACTGAAGCCAAAAATCTAACATTACATTCCATTTCTCTCTGCTTTAACAACCAAACAACTGCCGAGCTCAAATCTTTTACAGTAAATCATTTCTAGAATTATTGTTAAATCCAAACCACTAGAAGTTATTTACTTGTACTTGTTTGACAATCTAGCGGATCATAATCCCTAGAATTTATATCGAACTACTTTTTAGTATTCGATCCTTTTTATTACAAAAATAGATAAATTCATGTCGAATTTATTCTAGATTTGTTTTATCAAGAACCTTGTAATCTGTATTGTATTTACAACACCCTTCAAGTTTAATATACATTATATTTAACTTGAATTTTGTTTCATTTCATTCCATACTTATTTGTTCTTGAATTGTTATATCACGAATCGAACAAATTCGATAAAACGGTACAGTTTGTATTCAACCCCCCTTCTACAAACATATCAGGACCTAACAAGGTCTCTAGAAGAAGGACAAGAGTGGTGGAGTCAGATCTTGATGACTCATCATCAGATACTGATGGCAATCCTGATGCCAATACTGATGATGATTCTACTGATTCTGACATACAAGATATGGTTGTTATGATAGTCAAGGGTTTCAAAAAGATGACGTTCAGGAAAGCTAGAAGACAAGGCAACTTTCAGAAAAAGACCTTCAATGCTGACAAAGACAAGTACAACAAGAAGGACAACAAAAGTGGCAAATTTGACAAGTCAAAAATAAGATGCTACAAGTGTAATGGAATGGGGCACTTTGTAACTGATTGCAAGAAGGCTAAAACACTCATCACATCAAGCAAGGATTAGATGGACTCTTGCTCAGAATCTGATACTGAGTTGGCCAACTATGCCCTAATGGCCAATACTGATGATGTAGTAACCCGAATTTTCAGGGTTTATTAATATTATTATTTAAATATTTTATTGTATTTCTCCAAGAGGAGGAATGGAATTATGTGTATATTTTATTTAAAATTTTTGTGAAAGCTGATTATTTTATCGACATTGTCAAATTGAGTTTGTTTTAGAATTTTGAGGATCGAATCGGTATTTTAGTTCCGCCTAAATTTTATCCGATATTCTATTCGGATTCAAAGTTTTATTTTGTTTAAATTATAAAAGTATTCCAAAAGTTAGTGTTTTTACATTTGTGAAAGATTAAGAATATTTGGAAATTTTTGGTATCAAAACGGTATTTTATTAGTACCAAAATTTTACCCGGTATCTTATCTGTGCCCCATTAGTATTTGGGTGAGTTATAAAAGTATTCAAAAATTAAATACTTTTGCAATTCTGTAAAATCCGGGCTTTTTAAAATTTTTTTGCATAATTATTTCAATTTTAGAGTAAATAATTTTTTTTAATATTTATCCGCTAATTGAGTGGAAGTTATAATTATAGTCTTTAAAATATCTTAATGGTCAGGAATTATTTATTTTATATTATCAAGTAATATTTTTAGAGTTTTCATATGTAAAAGATCGTGCAGTACGGGGCTATTTGGTGATAGGTGGAATAATTATGTCAATTATTCACTCCCCACCTAACCAAACTTATCCTAATTCTAATAAAACTAACACACACATCCATACGTACAGGAGAAAGAAAATGTGTACAGCCCATCCCCCCGTTTATTTCCTTCTTCCCCACGCGCCGCCTCCAACCTCCATTTCTCTTCACCTCACATAGCAAGTCGCCCTTTTCTTTTCCTGCGCGCACCACGCCACTTCTCCTTTGCTGTTTTTTTTTCGTTGACGCGCAGCCGCCGCTATTTGCTGCCGCCGTTCTATAATTTCCGGCCAGTATTCCGATTCACTGCCGCCGCGCAGCCACGCGTAGCAGCCGCCAATTCTGTCAAGTTTTCCAGTCACCGTCCTTGTTCTTCTTCCCAATTGTAATTAAATGCTACGTGCACTATATGTTGACAAGTTATATCAGTAAGGAAAGATATTTTAAAGCATTACAATTATCGTTTGCATTCCATCAACAAATTATGTGATTTGGGAGTCTTGAATGTTGAATTATTTGTGTGATCAGGGCTGAATCTGCTTCTGCAACAGCTTGTTTTAAAGTTTCTGAACTTGTTACTTGCTCTTTTTTTACGAGCTTTACCATTCTGGAAAGGTCTCGGAGTTTTCTACAAATTTTATGTTTTACACTTTTTCCTCTAAGTTCATCTTTATACTATAAACTATCCATCTTTCTAACTAGTTAAATCTGATTTTTATTCCGATAGTATGATGATAAGTTTGGTATCGTATAGTGACATATGAGCTGATAGTTACTATGTGTTTAAATGGTATATCGAGTTGAGTATGTTATTTTATAGTTGTGAGTTCAGATTGATTAAGTTAGGTTATGTAAAAATGTTAGTTTGTAATTTGATGCTTGATTGTTGGTATTAGTTTAAAACAGGCGGATTGTTATATAAATAGAGTAAGTGCTGCCGAATTTCCGGCAGGACTATTAAATGATTATTATTTGGCAATTGTATATGATATGATATGCTAGTTAAATGCATACGTGAATGAAATATGTTTATGTGTTAATTGTATAGCTATTAAATTGTATAATTATAAGAGTTATCAGTTCAATCTTGTGATATGTGTTACGTGAAGTATATGGAATTATGTGAATTAGTTATTTGACGTGCTACGTGATAAATGTTGTACGCGATGGTTTATTTCTGGATAAAGTAACTGCAAGTCAATGCAGAATTATTTTCTTATATGTTTACTGCAAGTCAAGGCAGATGATTTGAGAATTAAATAAATTGTGGATTGGTTGTGGATGATTGAGTTAGAAAGTTTTGGTGTTTTAAAACAGGGCAACGTCCACTTTACGAATAGGTCATGCCCAATTTTCTGTAGAAAATACATTCGCTTAAGTTTATAAACATTTATATTAAGTAGAGTTGAGTCTGAAGGCTAAAGTATATGTTATATTTAACTAGTGAATAGTTGGGCGGGCACGATCTCGATAGTGCAGACTCGTAGCAACCGCATATGCGCCGGAACCAAGAGTTATCGAAATAGAAAATTTTGATGACATAAGATAGAAGAAGATGAGAATCATATTACTTCGGCTTTATGTAATAACTAAGGACCAAAGGCAAGTTTACTAACTCGTACTCTTTTGTTCAGAGTATCGTATCAAGATTTCTATTTTCAATTTTCATTTAATTACTTGTTGCATAACCAGTTCCTATTCATATCCCATGACTGAAACGACCTATTTATTTCTAACTTGACAGTTCTATTTCGGTTCATAATTCATATCCTGCAGTATCTTGTGGTTACCATATTTAATCCTGGTTCTTTATCATTGGAAACCTAATTCATACGTACTTGTTTTAACCTGACCTTGTTTGATAATCTGAATCAGACAGTTGAAAGAATTAATTTGAGTTAACCAGGTAGTCGATTGTTCCGACAGCTAATTTGAGTACTAGATTGGAATTAGAAGTTTTTATTAAAATGAAATGTTTTAAGGACTGTAGACGCCAGTCAGAGTATGAGTATTATTATGTAGGCCAAAGTGGCCTTGGATCCAGTTTAGTATTTGGATATACCGTAAGGTATGATCCGGAGTTTTAGTGTGACTGATCATCCACTTTAACTCGTTGCGTCACAGTAAAAATCCAATTCTAATTTAAAGTTTAATACAATTATTGTTGTTCATTTTGCCAGTTGAGTTGATTTTTTTTCAGATATTGTTGCATCATTATTTATCCTGTGCAGTATATTTACTTGCTGAGCTTCTTTTGCTCACTCTTGCTTGGTACCCTCGATATTTCAGTAAAACGAGAGGATGTCTCCGCTCATATGTGCTTGTTTCACCTTTTAAACCTCCCAGTGTAAGGTAGATTGACAGTATTAAATTGTATGACTGTGGAACGAGAAGAGTCAAGATGACGTTGGGAAGACGAGTTGATGCAGAGCATTGGGATCTAGTGTAAGGTTATTGTATAAAGTTGATTTCTAGTAAATATTATTATGTATATAATTAGTTTGGCCTGGTATACTTCTCATCGAAGTTATACTAGCGTTATAGGATATATGCATAGAGATTGTTGTAAAAAGTAAGCTATAGTTTAGTAAATTTTGGGTTCTTGTTTCTAGCACTATAACCTTTAAAGATTCTTGGTAGAGTTGGGGTCGCAGATGTTATATTTGTTTTGGTTTTATATTTAGCAGGTTATTTAAATTGAGATTTTAGCGTGACGACCAAATTCCCTGACCCCGGATTTGGGGGCGTCACAGTTGGTATCAGAGCAGGGTTATAGTAAAACCTGAAACGAGAGTGTGTAGGAGTGTGTATAGTTATGTAAGGAACGTCAGAGCTCATGTAGAGTTCGTGTTGGACTATTGGATATAGTACCAACGAGTAATTTAAGATAAGGTACTCGTTTGAGGTAGTTGAGCATAGTTGAGCTGAGCTGGATGGAAATCCTTGCGACGATAGATGTAGGTGGTGGAATCTTCAGAGACTATTGCGGGTCAACGATGACGTATGATATCGATAACCTTAGGACGTGTAGCAGAAGAACTTAGAATCGAATGATGAGCCATCAGATGAGCTGATAAAGAAGACGTACCTGAAGACCTTGGCAATACCTTCCTTCTTAATAAATTATTTAACACTTCTTTAAGTCAGACTTTTGTCTGTGAAAATATTTCACCTTCTGAATTTATGTTTGATATTGTGTTCACCTATTATTGGGTTCAAATGTGCTAAAGGCTGTCTTGATGCCTATTTTTTTTTTCAGATTTCTAAAACCCTGTCAAGTTTTGATATTTGAATTTCTATTTTTCTTCAATAGTGAATAACTCTATTATTGATAAATCATCATTTCCTTGTATTGTGCCAGTAATTTCTTTTCCGGTTATTCTTTTCCCCGGAAGTGGTACCTTTGGAATATGTTCAGTTGTAATCCATGGGTGTATATGAGAATTTCTCATCAATTGATTGTTAATTTGACTTTAGACTCCTTTTATAATTCTGTACTCCAGCTGAGACGAACAACCCTATTTATAGGGGACACAAGGACTACGTGTCTGTGTGATAGAAGTTTGATGGGACGCCATCACTTGTGTGTTGTGCAACACAAGAAAATCAAAGAAACCCTAAGAATAAGGTGGGAGAGATAAGTGAGACATAACCAAGCCCCATTGTGTCTTCCCAACAAGACACGATGAGTAAAAAGGATTTAAGCTCAAGTCTAAATACATCCTCTCAAAAGGATGTAGTTATTGAAACAAGCTCTCCTCCAAGAGCACACTCCAAAAGGGTAAGGGACACATCTAGTCCCCAAACAACTATTTCCCAATACCAAAGAAGGGTAAGACAAAAATCCCTGGTCACACAGGGTGCACACACACTGGAAGCAACAATTCCAGTTTCTCAAATTCAGTTTGATGTAGCCCCAATTTTTACTCTGGGGTTACAATCCCACTCTCTCAATATTAATATTGAGACACCTCCACAAAATTCCACAACACAGTCATTAGATGTGGATATGATCCATACATCTATTCCTGATTCTCCAACTCTATTCTTGGAGAAGTCCCACTCTGAAATTGGTGGTCATCACTTGTTAAGTGATTTGTTGGGCCACCAATCATCTTTTTCTGAAGCTACAAGAGGATCTGTGGAACCATCTTTAAAATCAATCACCACAGATTCTACTGTAATTCTCAAAATCCTTTCTTTACTTTATCAACGAAACAGTCTCTTTCGTTGACAAGTGTTTCTCCATCAACGGTATCCATACCGTTGATAGTTCAAACCACCATTCCGTTGATGGTTCATTCTGCACCTTTTATTGAAAATCAAGTTGTTCACACAACTAGTGCAGATGATCTAGTGGTAGTTGAAACACTTCTAGGGTTGAAAGGGAGTGAATCTGAGAGGCTGGCTTGCAGCCAGGCAAAAGGAGAGGATGTGAGTGAGAGGCTGGCTATTTCTTCCAGCCAGGCAAAAGGAGAGACTGAGAGTTCCACCTTAGTAGGTGAAGGTGAGGGTGTGAGAGGTGTGAGCCATGAGGAGCCCCTGATGCAAGAAAAGAGTGGAGAGAGAAGAGACTACAGGAGAAATAAGGGAGGAAGCAGCCATTGCTAGTGAGTCAATGAAGGTTAATGAGGGTGAAAGGGAAATGACTTTCCAAGAGCATTATCAACAGACTCTGGATAGTATTTCTCTGGATCCTGAAACCTTTACTCATCATGTGCCAGCCTATCAACTAATGGCTCAACAGGGCAATGTGGAGGCAGAGAGGTCACTTAATCTTATTCATACAACTGCATCCATGATGAGGGCTAAGGATGCACTTGCCAATTTGTCTCCAGGAGCTGGTGGAAGTTTTGAGTATGATGTTTCTTCAAGTGACGAGGATGCTGATCTACAGGTGGCTATTTCTTCACAGACTGGGACTTCTGTGGTGCCTCCTACTCCAAGATGGCTTTCTCAAAACTAGCATGGAAATCATAGCCTGGATGCTGCAATTTCTAGGCAGTACAATGAGGCTTACCTGGCTCATGAGTCTGCTAATGACAATGACAAGAAATTCTACAAGGCTATAATGGACTCTTTGGAGATTCAGAGGCTACAGATGCTGCAGACCAGGATTGAAGCTAGGGAAATCAAGGACTCCATTGAAAATCTCAAGGATGCCACAGCAAGGAGACTTGATGAAAAACTCCCACTTCTCACTGTTGCCAGGATGACCACCTTCTTCAACAAGGATAATGAGGTGGCAACCACTTTCAAAACTCTTACTTCCAGGGTGGACAAAGTGGAAGCCACATTAACTCAAATGCAGCAGGCACGGGAGAAGCAAACTCAACTTTTGACTCAGCTAGTGGCAGCTCAAGGTCTCCATGTTATTACTCTTGATGATAACAAAAAGGGGGAAAAATCTAAGGAGCTTAATATTCAAGTCACAAAAGTTATGGTCCCAACCATTTCTTTACCACAGGAGCCATTAGCTATGAGGGAGTCACTAAAGGAAAAATTGGATGGCATTGACCTGATTCAACAGGCATCTATGAGGCTACAACTTGCAGAACAGATAAAAGAAAAGTGGTCTAATATAGATGCAAGAATCAAGAAGATTGCTGAAACTGCAAAGAACAAACATCCTTCAACGGATCAAGTTATTTCCACAGCACCATCAACGAATGCCATGGTCTTAGTGTCAACGGAACTGGAGCCACATACTAAATCTTCTTATGATCTAAAGCCTCTTTTACATGGAGTGATTACTGGTCCAAGAAAAGAAAAGGGACAAACTTCATGTATTAGAGATGTGGACTCAGCTACTCTTCAAAGATGCTTATCTCCAAAATCCCCAGCTAAACCAAAGGGCAAGAATATTGCTAGGACATTCTTTCCACCTCCATTCCCAGATGAGCTCAAGATTCTGAGTGAACTTATCATAAAATGCAAGGAAAGCAATGTTCCTGAGATAAGGAAGCAAAGAGCAATAATCTACAGGAATGAGCAAGAGATTTGTTATAATAACCCGAATTTTTGGAAAAATTTAAAACTTTTCTTATTATGATTAAGTGCATCAGTGAATAGTGAATTTGGTGGATGAATAGTGATTTTGAGGGTTAAGAAAATTTTTCATGCCACCTATGTATGAGACGTAGTGTGGATATTCCGAAGTCATATTAGTGATCTACGGAGTAAATAAGGGAATGCAAAGACGATCAGAATTCAGAAATTCCAAAATTTATTTTGGTGTAGTATTTGACCGGGCAGCGAATTATATATTATTATATTCAAGAAATGAGATATTAAAATTGAGGAATTGAGGATTTTATATTTTGGAATTTTATTATTTTATTAAAGTCGATTTAAGGATTCGATTGATGAAGTGAATAGTTACTATTCACTGCGAAGATCGCGTAGAGTTTTACTCGCTCTTTTTGGAAAATATTTCGAATCGTTTCAAGAGGAACAAGGCAACATCTACAGGATTAAATATAGACATGGAAGTAACATGTAACAAGATTAATTCGAGGGATGCAACATTTGGATCATCCATGTGAAAAGAAACGAACCAGTAAAGCTACTTTAACCAAACACATGCATGTGCGACACGTGTCCCTGCTTTGCCACCATGATACTCCATGGCTCGACATGTGTCCTTATGACAAGGATAACTCTTATGACTCACCCCTCTTTTAACAAAAATCAGCATTTCAAGCAAATTAACTAAAACAAAAAGAAAAAGAAGAGGAAGAACTCTCCCCCCATTTTCGGCTCAGCTTGCACAAGGAGGAGAGAAAAATTCATAACTCCATTTCTATCCATCCTTAAATCACCAAATTTTAACCATAGCTTCACCACTCTATGGGTAAAATTCGTTCAAAATTTCATGGACAACAAAGGAGTGTAGCCTAGTTAAATCGTTTCCCCAAGTTGGAGAACACCAAACTGTCCAGTTTCTGTCCAGCGGGAAGATGGGACTCAAAACCCTAGCTAGGAAGCTTTACATTTGGCGATCTATAGCTCAAAAGAAATCTTATGAAGAGTACAAGGTCTGGTAAAAATCTTAGCACCAAACTCTTGTTTTTCGATTTTACATGGATTTTACAAAGTGATTATTAATAGTAACTCCGAAAGTTGTTAACTTGTTTTCTTGATTGGATTTTAAGGTTTAAGCTTTGTAAGGAGTATATAAGGCTGGTTGAGTGGTTGTGGCCACTGGTTAGTGTTGGTAGAGAATCAAGGAAGGTATACCACTCATCCACCCTTTGATTTATGTTGAGATTTAAGTGAAGTTTCTAGTAATGAGCATGTTTATGGAGTTTGGAGTATGTATGGTTAATTCTTGATGGATACTTGTTGTTGGTTGATGTTGGTGATATGTTCTTGAAGTATATAAACTGATTATGTTGTAAAAATGGTTGTGTTGTTGAATTGATTTGGTTTTAAGAGGTTTTGACATAACAAAAACCGGGAAACGTTACGATTATAGCCGTCGTAATGCCCATTTGATTTAAGGCTGTTTTGAGCAAGCATTACGAACTGGTCTTGGAGTATTTTTGAACAACACTGACCATGAACATGTAGGTCTTGTTTTAAGCTTTGTTTTGGTATAAAGATCATGTTTATACGAATTACGATTTAAGAGAAAAGTGAGTTTTAGTAAACGTCGTTTGGAGGAACAACCCATCTCTGGTCAGTCACTTTGAGGCTATATTTGGACCACTTAGAAGCCATATTAAAATGTGAAACTTTGAGGAATAATACTAGAGACAGTTGGGAAGGCTCACGAAAAAGATTCGGATTAAAAATATTATGTTTTGATTTTATAAAAATGTTTTAGCCGAGGTCGCGCAAGTGAAAACCACTAAGCACATGACTTAGAAACCAATGTTGTAAATGGTTAAGTATAACTTGTATTCGAGGATCGATTTTGGACTAAACCTACGACTTAAGTAATCGTCGATTAAACATGGACTTAGTATGAGCCTATAACGAGCTAGTAATTCCTTGGTTATGTTTCGCTTACGTGTTTAAGCATTGAGTACAAGTGGATTATCCAGGGGATTAATCGTGCGTTTGCTTTGACTTTGTCTAGATTGTCCTGCATCGTCGCGAACCCCTATCACTTCTCGAGCATCAGGAAAGTTTACTAACCCTTACTCTATTGTTAGAGTGGGCATATTTTCGAATGTTTAATACTTGTTGATTCAAAAATATATCTATATACATATATATATATATATTCTTTGTTCCAAGTATCGTGCAAGTTTTCTAATCCCATACTGTATTTCAGACTGCATTATACTGTTGATGCATATGATATGATAGATGCATGTTTTCAAACCTCACATCGTATATAGATGTGATAGTATTAAAACTATTGAGATTATAGTATATGCATATGATAGAGGCGAGCTTTCAAACCTATGCCTTTATAAACTTTTGTTGTGATAAATAAGATATTGAGATATATGCTATGTGTTCATGATTTTGAAACGATACTTATGATGCTAAGTACAAGTTGGACTTATAAGCTATGGTTATGGCAATATTTATAAGTCGATATGTCAAGAAAAACCCTCAGTAGGGGGTATATACTCCGTGTTTATACTAAGGACCGAGAATGGTATCAGTTGTTATCTAGGGTTATATTATTACTATTTTATCCATTCTTTTGTTAAGAAAGTATTTGAGAACTACTTCTAAATAAATATTCTTTATTAAATATAGTTTCCATTGATTATTTAAAGCCCTACTTCTTAAGGAAGTATTTTGTGAAAACTATTTCTTAACCCTAGATAGCTAATAAAGTTTTATTCAGTCAATTATAAATATAATTAGAGAAGGTTCCCAAATCTATTTCCCTTTTAAGTGTATATCCAGGAAGACTTAAGTGTTCGCTCAAACTACAAAGATGCACGGGACCTTTCTCAAGATTTTATGTTTGTCTCAAGTGGACTGCCCGGTCCTAAATCTTTTTGAAACTATTAATTTAACAGCTTCGTATGCTACCATCAAAATGATTTTGATTACTTCCTTAAGACTCGAGGAGTAAGATCAGTGGAATCAGTTGTATCCATTAACAAACGCCAGCTTGGGAAATATGGGTGAATTTTCCTTTCCAACCAGATATGACTACTTTGTGGAGTTGTATACTTGGGGAAAAAGGGAAAGGAACTTTATGTTTCAGTGTTATGGATTTACTCGAACTTGGAGAATATGTAAGGGACTGAGTAGCGCCGGTCCCCTAAGGGAATTACAATAAGGCCGACGGACTATTGCAACGGGTCTGTTCTTCCCTTAGTTTATCAGTAGTTCCCGACCGTAGGATAAGAGGAGAGTAACAGACTGACGGACTATTGCAACGGGTCTGTTCTTCCTACCTACAACCGATTGGCGGGGAGGTAAGTCGGTGTGAGACTGATTATCTTCCCTTCTACGTAGAAAAACAGCAGGGGGATTCGCCTTACGACTGATCATCGTAGGGGTATCCTCGGCGCCCAGAATCTCCATGTATAGTTCATCATCCATGAAAGAGCATGTGTTATGCAAGTTTTCAGAAAAAGAAACTTTACTCAAGTTATTCAGTTTTATGCAAGTTTTCAGAAAAAGAAAGTTTACTCAAGAGTATTCAAGTTTATTCCAGTATATGAGTTATGAGAAAGCATATGAAATTACGAAAGGTATATGATTGTTTTGAAAAAGGTATATGGAATCAGTTGAGTTTCGAAAATGGATTGGAAATATTTTACATTGTATTTATTTCCAGATTATGATATGAGTTAATGTTTGATATGAAAGATGATATTGAATTTTCCTTATAACTTCATCTTTCAAGTATATGTTGATAGTCTGCTTATATTTTATATAGCAGATATTTTACGGAAAGGATATACTGAGTTAACTTATTATTTCAGCTTTTATACTATACTAGAACTTTGTTCATAGTATGAATATCGAAAGTTGCAGAGTATTCTGAAATGATATTTGAAGTACAGTAATGGTACTATTTTTGGAATACATTCCTATAAGGAAATGATTTCAGTATCGAAATATTTTGACAAATTATTGTCGTATACCCGCTTTATTTCTGGGTTGAATTAAGGGCAGAATTATGTCATACTTTCATTACCTTGCTGAGCTATCGCTCACTCTTGCTATTATTTTATATATATTATATAGCAGCGAAGCAGGATGCCAATGGGACATCACATACCTCGCAAGGCGTTTCCATAAACAGTTTCTAGCAGTGATCCCGGGAGTAGTACAAACCAATTGAATCAGGCTACGGCTTTTGGTATTCAACTTATGTATAGACCTGAATGGTGTTAGAGGATTGTGAGCATCAGAAGGCTAAGTTGGTAATGTAACTATACTGAGAAATTGTATCAGTAACAGATTTAAATGACATTTGGGTATTGTAATAAAAGTTAGTTATTCCGTAGTTGTTGTATTGTGTCGTTTCTGAGACTCTAACCTGTGTGTGTGTGTGAGAGAGACATATATTATGGGGTCATGAGCAGGTAAAATATGAATGGTGTGGGTAATACAGGTAAGGCAAGGAGTACATGGATCGTGACAACCCTAAATCCCCGACCCCAGATTTGGGGCTGTTACATTTGTGTTTGGGATGGTCACCCAAATTTTGTTGAAGCTAAAGCTGAGGAATCAGCTAGGGCAGACATGGAAGCTCTTGCAGTTGCCGAAGCTCTTAATGAAGAGGAAATACAGCAAGAAGAAAGTGCTAGGGTTGAAGCTGAGGATGCAAAAGAAAAGAGAAAAAGTACAAGGCAACCCAAGGCAAGGGCTAAAAGAAACTTGGCCTTTGATAAGGATGATTCTCAAGACACTGTAACAGATGCCCCTGTAACAGCTGTGCCTTCACCTTTTTCAGATCAAAGCATTGGAGGAAAATTAGCTTGTGATCCTGAACATCCTGTTAATTTTCATGATTAACCAATTGTGCCAAAGGAAGAGCCTTTTGAGTTTGATGAAGCTAATTTTCCCAAATTTCTAATTGAGATGGATGCAAAGAAGAAATCACAGCAGAAGGTTTCTAAGGCTAAGCCAGTTTTTGTGAGGAGGCCACAGGTTGAGAAACCACCAACAAACCCAGAGGACTTCATCTACATTGCTGACATAAAGGAGGAGTCTGACTTAAACCTATATCTTGAGGACTTGGTAGAAGTGAGAGGGATAGCAGCCACTCAGAGATCACCAGAGAGATTAGTGTTTGTGTACAAGGGTGGAAGGGAAAGAATCTGGCCTCTGCACAGAATTCTAGGAGAAGACTATCAGACACTGATGGTGGTGTTCAAATGCTTAAAGAGAGATTTTGGGTTCACCAAAACTGCCAAGTCTGAGGTTGTCTCCAAGATTTGTCAAGTCAAAGCTAGCTGGAACAAACCTGATGCACTTCTCAGGGTTCTAAAGGTCCCTCAATCAGGAAAGAAAATTCATCTCCAACCCTTTTGGATGATGGAATTCAGAAACAAGGACAACTGCAGAAGATTCTTCAGAATGGAGGACCAATTGGAAAAGGCATCTAATGAAACTCTAAGATTCATGCAATCCAAGTTGGGTGAACAAGATAAAGAAGATAAGATTTTCTACAGGAGGCTCCAAGCTCAGATTGAGGAGAACAATGCAAGGAAGGGGAAGAAAACAAGGCCACAGAGACAAAGTTGATAAATCTGCTCAGGCTAGAGGAGCAGCTCTGTGCACTTGTATTGTAAGAATTTCTAATTTGTGTTCAGTCAATTTTCAATAAATCATGTAGCTCAATACAAATTCTACTTTTGTAATTTATAATTTGTCTAAGTGTTTTTCTTATCATCAAGGCTCTTGATTTATGTCTGTTATTCTACCAGTCATAAATTGGGGGAGATTGTTAGGAATATGTTGTTTTTGATGATAATTATAAAAACACTTAGTAGATTTTGTATTAAGTCACTTTTGTAACTATCAACAGATTGGTATGCTTTGCAGCTTCCGTTGACAGGTAGCTTATCAACGAAATGAGTGATGTAGCAATTGCACTGTAGAATACTTCACTGGTTGATATACATTGGTTGTAGGTATTAGATAGGTTTTCTAAGTCATGTTGACTATGTACTAGATAGGCAAACTAGGTTGGTTAAGTGTAAATATATTGTGCCTTGTAATTTTGCCTAAGTGAAGACATGTCAACGGAATGAAGATTAGTCTATCAACGGAATGAAGATTAATCTATCAACGGAATGAAGAATATACCATCAACGGAATGAAGAATAAAGTTATCAACGAAACACATCTTCCTGCTATCAACGAATCATTATCACTTTTCTGAATAGTTGACAAAGTGATAGTGACAGTTTTCTGACAGATCAAAAGGTGATGTAGAAGTGTACTTTGCATTGGAAGCCATCAAAATGGACACTGGGAATAAGGAAACATTCCAATTTCCAATTAGGTTCTTGAGTGGGATCATAATAAGCATGAAGACAAAAGACAAGATCTCCAAGGACCATTGGACAAAAGGGATGAAAAGCAAGCTACCGGCGGTTACCTTTAGTGTATTTTAGTGTAGCCAAAAATAGCATTGTAAACTTGGGTTTTATAACCAAGTGTAGCAGTTCATTTTTAAGATAAGTGAGTGAGATAAAAATAGTTTGTATTAGCTTCTTTCAAGAGCACTCTCACTCCAAATCAGGAACTGAGCAGCTGTGATACTTTTGTAACACAGATTATTTCCGCAATAAAAACATCTAAGTTGGATCCTCAAAACATCCAACATAAATTTTATATTTGCTTGTGTTTTTATTTTCAGTATTTTTTTATTTGAAAGTTGTTTTAAGTTTAGAAAATATCTAGAATTGTATTCAACCCCCCCCCCCTTCTACAATTCTGTTAGGTCATTTGGGATTAACACAATTTTATAGTAAATAAATTTTTTTAATATTTATCCGCTAATTGAGTGGAAGTTATAATTATGGTATTTAAAATATCTTAATGGTCAAGAATTATTTATTTTATATTATCAAGTAATATTTTTAGAGTTTTCGTACGTAAAAGATCGTGCAGTACGGGGCTATTTGGTGATAGGTGGAATAATTATGTCAATTTATTCACTCCCCACCTAACCAACCTTATCCTAATTCTAATAAAACTAACACACACATCCATACGTACAGGAGAAAGAAAATGTGTACAGCCCCCCCCCCCCCCCCCCCCGTTTATTTCCTTCTTCCCCACGTGCTGCCTCCAGCCTCCATTTCTCTTCACCATCCATTTGCCTCCCATTCTCCAACTTTCTCTCCCTTAGTTGAGGAATCCTCGACTGCACTCCGTCACTTTGGTTCTCCATGAAATCAGAAATGTCCCTATTCATCTCATGCATAGAAGCTAGCTTCAGGTCAATGTCATCCAGTCTCAAATTGGTAGTCATTTCAATTCTATCCAATCTCTGGCTAAGCTTAGACTCCACTCTTGACAAGGTGTTCTTTGCATCTTTAACCCTAGCTTGACCATCCCGGATAACCAGAACGTCTTCATTCAAAGCTTCTTGTCCTTGTTGCAAAGCATTTACTTCATGCATGAATCCATCCTTCAGCTCTTTGACATCTGCTCTCAAGTCGACTAGTTCCTCCATTGCTTCCTTCTTCAAGGAGTCCACTGCTTGCTTAGTACATGTTATAGTGCCAGATGCACTGCTTGGAAGTTCTTCTAGAATCAGCTGCAGTCAAGTCAACCTTCTCTTGAATAGACATTAAAGAAGCATTGGCTTGACCGGAGGAGATCCCTTGGTCAAAGGAAGGTCTCAGTGGAACCTTGAATAGTGGATTTCCTTGCTTATCATGAACCGTCATCTCCTTGAGAGTGGATTGAACATGTATCTCTATTTCAGTAGGTAGTAGCAAATCATCAATGTTTGGTAGGGTTAGGGTGTCACTCCTCACATTTGGCTCTGGGTGTGCACTCAACGTTTCTTTCAATGTTTCCTTTGTAGGATCTAGAGTTTGAATCTCTAGGAGGCTAGAATCAGGCTCTATTAACAGCAGAGATTGTGGGTTTGCAACCTCTTGGCCAGGAATGGCCGCTGAGGGCTCTGGATCAACATCCATTGGTTTTGGTTCAGGAGCCAGTACAGGTTCCGGAATATTACCTTCGTTTACTTGTTCCCCTGGGGGTAGAAGTGGTAGGGGCATAGTTCTTAGATATTCAGTTAGAACAGTGGGTACCCCTGGAAGATGAGTCTTTCTGATCAGAGCTGTTATTGCATTGATCTTCATCGTCATGCACTCCATGGTCTCCTCACCTTCAAATGTCTCCCGTTCATCGTCTGTTAACACATCATTCAAAATTAGCTGTAGGAACCTAGGATAGAAACAAAGCACATCATCCATGCCTGTTCTGTCATCCAAAGGTCCCATGCATAGAATAATCTGATCAATCACCAATTTTCCTATGTTTATATGCCTATTGTTAGCAATGGCAAATCCTATTTTCTGAAGAAATAAGGGAATACCTTGCAGATTTGTCAGCTTAGCAGTAAAAACATGGATTAAAGTGTGAAAGAAGAAATTCCACGGCTTAGTCAGATAATGCTTAAGGAACTCTCCCACAAAGAAGTTTGGTTGTTGACTTCTTATGAGAGTGAAGAAAACATGTATTTCCTCAGTTGTGGGATTCGGAACAAGGTTTTCTGTTGGAAAATGTAAAACCCTATTAACGTCATGTTCCGTCACCCTTATTGTTATGCCCCCTTGCACAACAAAACTGAAGGCACTTACATTGTTCTCAGATGTGTCAGTGGCGGATGTGTACAACGCAGTCAATTGATCGATACAAAGGACCACAGGAGTACTTAGAGCATATGCCACTAATGAACGTGTGTTCAGAAATTGTTCCCATGCACGAAACTGTAAGTTCATAATGGATTGCACATTCTGAAATGAGACATGGTTAGTCTTGGTTACGATAAATTCTCCGGCCATTATTTTTCAAATTTCCAGAAAATTAAATTAAACCAAAACTATTTTTCTTCAATTAATTATTCTAATTAATCAAACTTGAAGCAAAATACCCTTTTTTCTTAAAAACAAAAAATTCGAACACTTGATTTTAGAAACCTAATTGTTAACTCCAAACAACCAATAAAATCAAAAGAAATCAATTGTTTAAAACAATCAACTTCCAAAGATGTGAACGGTTAACAATTCTTTGAGGTTCAAAAGTCTGGTTCGATGGATTCTTACTCAGAAAGTTTCAAAAACTTAAAAATTATTAAGTTTTCACGGTTAAAAATCAATCAACAGTGAAAAACAGTAACTTTTTCAGCTTTTCTCGGTTAAAACTGAAGAATCTATCGAATTGTGTTATTGAATGTGTATAGAAATTGTAAATATTATAAACGGCCACTTGTATTTTCTTGTACCTTCGATGGTTTTCCAGAGGGGTAATAAAGTCAAAAGCCCTTCGATAGTTTTTGAAAAACTATCGAAATTGATAATATTTGAATTCCAACAGACTTTATCAAAAAACTATCGAAAGTGTTTAAAGCTAAAAACCAAAAACTATCGAGGCCTTGTTTAGAAAAACTATCGAGAATTTTAATATAAAATTAATTAAATTCACTTCGATATATTTTTCAAATTAATTTCAAAAACTATCGAAACATGTTTTCGATGGTTTTTCTTTTCCCTTCTAAAAACTATCGAAATTTACTTCGATGGTTTTCATTTAGTACTTAGAAAAACTATCGAATTTTCTAAATTCAATGGTTTTTGCTTCTAATTCAATTTTTCAAACCTGTTCTTGTTTTAAAAATCAAACCTTTTGTTTTTCTGTCAACTTTTAATCTGATTAATCTTTTTCAAATTTACCAAAATCAATGTTAACAGAAAATTCACAATTTTCTTAGAATAAAATCGACTAAATATCATCAAATGATATTAACCAATAAAAACCCAATAAATTATGCTGCATTAATCTACAATGTTTAAAACAAAGCAAATTAATTTGAATTAAATAGATGCTTAAATATTTAGAACAAATATTAACACCTAAATAATTTTAGAATTAATAACCAATTAAATGCCAGAAGAAATATCATCCATAATTATGACATAAAATTAGTACAATAATCCTAACTATGAGAATTTCTCCAGAAAATAAATTCACGAGTCCTAAGGATATGAAAATTCTTAAACTCATGTATTCACTAGGACTGTCTTGCAGTTACTGACTTCTAATCAAAATCAATTAGAAAGATTTAACATCCCAATTTCACCAACTAGCTTTGAAAAAGTGGATTCATCAAGCGGTTTAGTAAAGATGTCTGCAATTTGTTCCTCTGTGGGTACAAAGTGTAACTCCACAGTTCCATTCATGACATGCTCTCGGATAAAATGATACCTGATGTCGATGTGCTTCATCCTCGAGTGTTGCACTGGGTTGTTGGAGATTGCTATGGCACTTGTGTTGTCGCAAAATATTGGAATCTTTGTCAACAAAAGCCCATAGTCACGGAGTTGGTTTCTCATCCACAAGATCTGAGCACAGCAGCTACCAGCAGCAATGTATTCAGCCTCAGCTGTTGATGTGGACACTGAATGCTGCTTCTTGCTATACCAGGAAACTAACCTTTTCCAAGAAACTGACAGCTTCCTGAAGTACTCTTCCGATCAATCTTACAACCTGCAAAATCTAAGTCTGTATATCCAATGAGATCAAATCCTGTATCTTTAGGGTACCAAATTCCAAGATTTGGGGTCCCCTTAAGATATCTAAATATTCGCTTAACAACTATTAGATGAGATTCTTTAGGATCAGACTGAAACCTAGCACACAAGCATGTTGCAAACATTATATCTGGTCTACTTGCAGTGAGATATAGTAAGGAGCCTATCAGACCTCTATAGCCTGTGATGTCAACCTTCTTACCAGTTTCATCTTTATCAAGCTTAGTGGCAGTTGGCATTGGAGTCTTTGCTGTAGATGAGTCTTCCATTTGATACTTCTTCAGAAGATCTTTGATGTACTTGGATTGACAAATGAATATACCATCTTGCCTTTGATACGCTTGCAGTCCAAGAAAGAATGACAATTCACCCATCATACTCATTTCATATCGACTCTGCATTAACTTAGCAAATCTCTTGCATAGATCGTCATTAGTAGAACCAAATATTATGTCATCAACATATACTTGCACCAATATCAAATCATTTTTATGTTGTTTATAAAAGAGAGTTTTGTCTACGACACCTCTTGTAAAGTCATTTTCAAGTAAGAATTCAGAGAGAGTGTCATACCATGTCCTTGGAGCTTGTTTGAGTCCATAGAGAGCTTTGAATAGAAAGTACACAAAGTCTGCCAGTTTTGAATCCTCAAACCCTGGAGGTTGTTCCACATACACTTCTTCTTCTAACTCCCCGTTCAGAAAAGCACTCTTCACATCCATTTGATACTGTTGGGATTTATGGGTGATAGCATAGAAACAACTTAACTTTGATTGTACTTAATTTTTTAAATTAAGTAGAACATACTGTCATAGCCAAAGTATGTTCTTGTAATCAGTATGTAATGTTATTCTAGTTGTATTGTTTCAAAGAAGTTCACTTATGTGTTCAAGCCTCAAAGAATGCTTTTTGGATGACAACATGAATAAAGGTTATTGTCCTAAAGCTGTGACAGTAAGATTACAAGAAGACAGAATGTTGCAAGTCACGACAGCATATTCACTCTGACAGCAACATTGGCGGAAGACTACGCGACAGCAACTATTGCCCTCGACAGCAAGTTTGGGATCCTCGACAGCACTCTATGCGGGGAACTCATACTGTCACCAAAAGATCATTCCTGTGACAGCAAGCTTTGCGGCAAAAGTAACTGTCTCAATAAAGATCCTTATGCTAGGTATCTTTCTCAGTCAAATCCCGTGACAGTTTAAATGTTCAAGAAACAGGCGTGATGCAGTATCCCTAAGCTGCACCAAGTCTGCAAGACTACGACAGAAGCTTCAAGCACTGCAAAACAAAAGCGAATCAATTCAAGAGCAAGGTCGAGTCTTTATCTGCTGAATTGGTTTAGCTGGAAATGGAATGAATCTAGGTTGCTTTCTTTGTAATGTTTATCTGACATGTTAGCAATTTAGGAAAGTCACATGGGTAAGACAATCTGTAAGAAGCTGCCACTTGACAGTGACAGCAGCTTCACAAACCCGTGACTGATAGTGATAGGGTTAGTCTTATACCTACTATCAACTCATTCTAGAAGAAAAACGAAGACAAGCAAGTGTCTTTGAAGAAAAACCCGAAGCTCGAGAATTCTTTCTTGAGGTTGTAGCAACACTTTGCAAAATAAATAAAACATTTATTTTGTGAATCTTGTTCTTACTAAATACTGTTCGTGATTGCATATATTGCTGATAACGTTTAATCTTGATTTTAGTTGTTGAAATTTAGATTGAATTTTATCAGTATTGCATTCATCCCCCCCCCCCCTTCTGCAATACACAAGGACTAACAACTGGTATCAGAGCTTTCAGATTAACATACATATCTGAGATCCCGGAGAAAATGCAGAAATCAAACAGTATCAAGATCCCAGCATTTGATAAAGAGAACTACAGCATTTGGAAAAGAAAAATCTTGTTGTTTATCAAAGCTGCAAATCCACTATACCCAGGTATACTCGAGAATGGTCCTTTCATTCCAAGAAAGGAAATTGAAGCCACAACAGTGAATGGTGAGATTATTCCTGCACATTGGGTTCCCAAAGATCCCTCAGAAATCTTGGAACCTGAAAAGGAGAAAATGGTGCTAGATGATCATTTGCAACTTATCTTGCTCGATTCTCTCACGCTGGATAAAGCCATGTGTGGAAGTGTGATAAGCTGCACATCAGCCAAGGAGATGTGGATCAGGTTAGCCTTACTCTGTGAAGGAAGTGAAGAGGTTAAGGGCAACCAAAGGCAAATTCTAATATCTCAATATGAGGCATTCATGGCCAAGCCTGGTGAAGACTTAACCTCCATGTTTGAAAGGTTCAGTAAGCTCTTAACTGAATTACAGATACATGGCAAGTACTATGACAGAAAAGAATTAAATGTCAAGTTCCTGCTCACACTGCCTGATCACCTTGAACACAAGACAACAGCCATACGAGAAGGAAGAGATCTCAACACTATAACCTTTGAGACACTTTATGGTATTCTGAAATCTTATGAACTCGAACTCTTTCAAAAGAGAGCCATACAAAGTGGAACAAGGAACAAGATGGCTAATATGTCAAGTGCCCTAGTAGCACATGTGCCAAGGATCACACAGCCAAGTGAAGTACTACAGATCACACAATCAACCCCAACACAGACCTTGAAGATAGAAGAGGTGGTTGAAGATGATGAGAAAGTGGTACTACAGCTTAAAGATGTGGAAGATGAAGACTTCTACACAATGGAGGAACTGGAAAGCATGGACAACCCTACTATGGCTTACATGGCCAAAAAGTTCAAGAACTTTAGGTTCAAGAAGGATAGGTCATACAAGCCTCAAGGCCAAGCATCCAAGTTCAGCAAAGGAAGCTCATCAAAGGCTGCTGTGGGAAGTTCAACCAAAGGAGGATACAAAACTGGATTTGTGGATAGATCAAAGTTCAAATGTTACAACTGTGGAGAACCTGGTCATTTTGCTACTGAATGCAAAAGACCCAAACAGGTTCAAAGATATGAGAAAGGAACTGGTGGATACTCCAAGAAAAATCAAGGTAGAGCCTATGTGGCTGAAGGAAAGTGTTGGGATGATTCTGATGATGAAGAAGAGGAAGAATATGTCAACCTAGCTCTCATGGCTAGCACTGATGAGGTAGCATCAACATCTTCAAGTCAGGTACCTTCACTTGTCTTACTTGATATGTCTACTGATGAGTATAAGAAAACCATTAAAGACTTAAGTGCTGAAATGTTCAATGTCTATACTAGCTTATCTGCTGCTAATGAGGAAATCTCTAGACTAAGTAAGCTAAATGAAACACTTCAGTCTGAAAATGATTCTCTTTTTCTCAAAACCAGTTCACTAGGCTCTTTAGCTCAAGAGAATGCTAAACTTAAAAATGAATTAAAATGTGCTAAGGAGGTTGAGGAATTCCTGAGGAATGAGATTGCTGAAAATGAATTTAAGATTAAGGCCTATAGAAACTCATCAAAGATAGTTCAGGATTACAATGATAAGCATACAGAAAATCAGTCTGTTGGTATAGGTTTTTCTTATGGTAGAAGACCTGGAAAGGAAACTGTGATTCAAGATTGTCCTAGAATTGCTGCTGTCAAACCCACCATTCTCAAGAAAGTTAAAACTCCTATTTTCAAAGCTGCTGAAATTGAGTTTGATGAAGAAGCCATGCTCATCAAACAAGAAATTCTTGATGAGGATGAAGGTGTTGACAGCACATTCAAGGAAGGAAAGGATACTGTCACAATCCCCAAGACAGTAAACTTACCAAGCAATCAGATAGTAAGTTCAAAGGATGCTGTCACGATTGGCAAGACAGAATCTTTCAAAGATACTGTCAAGAATGATTCCAAGACAGTAACTTTCAAACCTTCTGTCAAGACAATAGGAATAAAAGATACTGTCAAGGATAGTTCGACAGCAACTTCTGAACATACTGTCAATCCAGTAACTCCCAAGTCTAGAAACAGGAATGGTAAGGTAGGTGTCAATAAAGGAAATGGATACACTAATGTTGGAGGTGCTTCTAGGAAACTATGCAATAACTGTGGATCTACACATCACTTAACACATGTTTGTAAGAAACCAATTGAGGATAAGATCAATGCAACTGAACTCAATGGTAACTTACACAGAACCCCCCTTATGCATAGAACTATGAGTGTCTGTAATAACATTGATTGTATGCCATGCAAAATCACTGCCATGAGTACATGCTTTAACTTACCTGTTCTCTCTACTGAAAAATGCTCATACCTAAACACTGTTGAGACTTCTGAGCCTGCTGGCAACAGCAAAAAGGCTTCATCCACTAAGAAAAGGACCAAGTCCAATTCTAAACCTAAGTGGGTGAAAAGAGAAGTCAAACAGGAAGTCTTTGATAATGCTTGTGAAGTTGTGACTGAAAGAAACTCAAGAAACACTGAAACTGCAGGACCCAACAAAGATTGGGTACCATATGCAACTTAGAAACATTCTGTTTTGCAGGGTAAGAAGAAAAATCAGGTCATGTGGATAATTGACAGTGGTTGCTCAAGACACATGACAGGTGATAAAGCCCTGCTATCACATTATGTAGAGAAAGCTGGCCCAATCATAACCTTTGGAGACAACAGCAAGGGTTACACAGTGGGATATGGCTGTCTGGAAATTGGAAATGTTGTCATTGAAGATATTGCTCTTGTGGATGGATTGAAGCACAACCTACTCAGTGTCAGCCAATTCAGTGACAGAGGATTTAAGGTTGACTTTGACATGATGATGTGCAACATCTATCACAAGAAGGATGGAAGCCTCTCTCTAAAAGGGGTCAGAAAAGGAAGCTTGTTTGTTGTTGATCTAAGCTCAACAAAGAAGGATAAAGTTTACTGCTTTTACAGTAATGTTGGTGACAGTATGCTTTGGCACAGGAAGCTCTCACATCTCAACTTCAAGACAATGAATATTCTGATGAAGAAGGAGTTAGTGAGAGGTTTGCCCCAACAGGAATTCTGTCAAGAAGGACTGTGTGAAGATTGTCAAATGGGCAAACTGAGAAGAGCTGTGCACAAGTCCAAGCAAGTAAACACCAACACAGAAGCACTCAAGTTAATTCACATGGACCTCTTTGGACCAGTCAATGTACCATCTATGGCCAGAAAGAGGTATGCCTTAGTAATGGTGGATGATTACTCAAGGTACACTTGGGTGAAATTTCTTGAATCCAAAGATGAAGCTGCTCAAGTGATTATTGATCAAGTCAGAGTTCTTGATAGAACCCCAAACTCAAAAGTTCAAATCTTGAGGAGTGACAATGGTACAGAATTCAGAAATGCCACACTTGGAAATTTCTGTAAAGATGAAGGAATTGTACAACAATTCTCTGCTGCAAGAACTCCACAGCAGAATGGAGTTGTAGAAAGAAAGAACAGGACTCTCATTGAAGCAGCTAGAACTATGTTGCATGATGCTAAGTTGCCAACATATTTCTGGGCTGAAGCTATCAACACAGCCTGTTATACTCAGAACAGAACCATGATCAACAAAACTCATGCAAGTACTCCTTACTGTCTGTTAACTGGAAAGAAACCTACTGTCAAATATTTTCATGTGTTTGGGAGCAAATGCTTTATGATGAAAGACAACCATGAGAAGAAAGGAAAATTTGACACCAAGGCTTTTGAAGGACTATTCATGGGTTACAGCACAGAAAGGACTGCCTACAGAGTTTATGTTATGGTACACAGGATTATTGAAGAAAGTGTTAATGTCACATTTGATGAAACCAATTTTCCAGGACTGCATGAAGAAGGAAAGATGCAGACATTCAGATTTGAGAATCAAGGATACCTGGAAGCTGAGGAGATTGTAGATGAAGAACCTAGCTTCACTCAAATTGTTGAAGTTGACAAAGATGCTGTCAACACCACTACTGTCATTCAAACTCCAGCTCAATCACACACCACAACATCTAACATTCAGAACAGTGATGACTCTGGAGACAATGAAGAACATGGTGGAGACAATGGAATTGATGAGCATTCAACTCAACAAGCTGAAGCAAATGTTCCTGTTCAATCAAGTAGCTTGCCCAGAATCACCAGGTGGACCAAGGATCACACAAATGACCTTATCATTGGTGATCCTAATTCTGGAGTGAGGACAAGGAACAAAGTCTCTGCTGACAGCATGTTCTCATGCTTCCTGTCACAAATGGAACCCAAGACAATTGATGAAGCATTGTTGGATTCTGACTGGGTGATAGCCATGCAAGAAGAGCTAAATCAGTTTGAAAGAAACAATGTATGGAAGTTGGTTCCAAGACCTAAGGGAAAGTCAGTTATTGAGACCAAGTGGGTTTTCAGAAACAAACTTGATGAAAATGGATTGGTGACAAGGAACAAAGCAAGGCTAGTGGCTAAAGGTTACTGTCAACAGGAGGGAATAGATTATGATGAGACATTTGCTCCTGTTGCCAGACTTGAAGCTATAAGAATCTTTCTAGCTTATGTTGCACACTGCAACTTCAAAGTATTTCAGATGGATGTCAAAAGTGCCTTTCTAAATGGAGAGCTGGAAGAAGAAGTGTATGTGGAACAGCCACCAGGGTTTGAGGATGCTGAAATGCATAATTTTGTGTACAAACTCTTCAAAGCTTTGTATGGACTAAAGCAAGCACCCAGGGCATGGTATGACACACTTTCCACCTTTCTTCTAGAAAACCAGTTTACCAGAGGAGTTGTGGACAAGACACTTTTCTATAAGCATCATGGCAAGGACATCATTCTGGTACAAATCTATGTGGATGATATCATTTTTGGTTCTACAAATGAGAAGCTGTGTGAGAAGTTTTCCCATCTCATGAGTAACAAATATGAGATGAGCATGATGGGAGAATTGTCATTCTTTCTAGGGTTACAAATTCTTCAACAAACTGATGGAATCTTCATAAGTCAAGCTAAGTATATCAAGGAACTTCTCAAAAAGTTCAACTTGGAAGATTCATCTCCTGCAAGGACACCAATGTCCACAGCAACTAGTCTGGATCTTGATCCTAAAGGAAAGAAAGTTGACTCAAGCACTTATAGAGGCATGGTAGGATCCCTCCTATACCTAACTGCTAGCAGACCTGACATCATGTTTGCTACATGTCTTTGTGCAAGGTTTCAAAGTGATCCAAAGGAGTCACACTTGGTAGCCATCAAGAGAATCTTTAGATACTTAAAAGGCACTCCTAACCTAGGCCTTTGGTATCCTAAGAATACTGGATTTGATCTAATTGGTTACTCAGACTCAGACTATGCTGGATGCAAGATTGACAGAAAGAGTACTACTGGTAGCTGTCAATTTCTTGGTGGAAGATTGGTCTCATGGTTTAGCAAGAAGCAGCATTCAGTTTCTACCTCAACTGCAGAAGCTGAGTACATTGCTGCAGGCAGTTGCTGTGCACAAATTCTATGGATGAAAAGTCAACTTCTAGATTATGGTCTAGTGTTAAGAGAAATTCCTATTTACTGTGACAACACTAGTGCCATAGCCATCTCAGACAATCCAGTTCAACACTCTAGGACAAAGCACATTGATATAAGACATCACTTTATCAGAGAGCATGTTGAACAAGGAACTGTGAAGCTGATTTATGTCCCAACTGACAAGCAACTTGCTGACATCTTCACTAAGCCATTGGATGAAGCAACCTTCAACAGGTTGGTAAGTGAATTGGGAATGCTGAATCTGGTATGTTAATTTTACTAAGGTTTCTAAATTTTCAATTCTTATTGAAGCTCATGACAGCAACTTCAAACCTGCTATCAAGAGAAGTTACTGTCTACTTGGTTTATGTCTGTTATGTGACAGCATGTGTTGATTTGACTTCTCATGTCAGTATTTTGTGCCAGTCTCATACTTTTAAACCGTGTATGACTTTAATGTGGTTATCCGTTAAGTTTGAGAGTTAAAAATCTGTTCCATTGGACTTTCACACTTTTTTTTTGCATTAATCTGTAGGATTAAAGGAGGACACGACCATTAATTACTTTTGTGGTAGTTGTATGGGTACTCTAACTGTTGACCATTAGACTTTAATCCTTAGACGGTTTTGCCTATAAATTATCCTTAGGTTTCACCAGTCTGCTCTCAGTTTTAAAGTGAATAATGGAAAACAAAGTAGGAATCGAAGTTGGTCTAAAGAAGTGTGATAGTGAACCCTACAATGAAGAGATTGAGGAGCTCTTCGAGGTGCTTTTGGATGCCCTCGATGAGATAGACGAGGAAAAGGAGGCCAAGGCTAAGGAAGAGGAGGCCAAGGCTGTGGAAGAAGAGAAGGAGCTTCAGGCACTTCTTGAAAAAGAAGGCCGCTCTGAAGAAGAGATTAAGGAAGAAGTCTTAGAACTAGTTGATAAAATCATAGAATGATGTACTCAATGTTCAATTTTAATGATTTTATTAATAATAATAAAAGTTCCTGTTTATGTGGTTACTGAGTTTATGACTTGTCTGTGTAACTTGTTTAATATTTGTGTTTGCAAGATTACATTGCTAAATTCATATTCTGTTAATTTTAAGGTTAAGTATATGAGCAACGCATCCCAATTAGTTCAAGACAGAAACAATTTCCCACTTAAATTACTGTCACAAAGAAGGATACTGTCCTGTGTCTCTTGACAGCAACCTTCTTGACAGCAGGGAAAGACTTTCTGTCACGACCTTTAAAGGATACTGTCACTCAAATGCTTAACGGTGACAGCAAGTTTTTGCGCAATAGTTGTTGTCGCGCAAAACCTACTGTCACCACCACTTCTTACTGACAGATTGTTTCTAGCGCACAGGTTACTGTCAACAATAGTGGACCGTTGTAATTGGATATTCACCCCACGATTGACAGTGAATAACGGGCAGTAACTCACGTGTTAAGAGAGTGGGTTAAGACACGTCCTTTAACTCCACTTTTTGAGCAAACGTTTGAGATACCCATATTTATTCTCCAGTTACTCCGACATATCACTCTCACAAAACTCAAGGCAAAATACTTTTCTTCAAGCAAAAAGCTACTTTCTCACCTTCTTCTTTTCTTGAAATCTCCATGGCCCCCAAACAGTCTCTCTCTCAAACAAACTTTGCTGGCATCTTTTCCCCAAATGATGCTGGTGAAGGTTTCAAAGGACTGGTGTTTTTCTTGAACAAGTCCTATCTTCGTTCAGCCATTACCTCAACTCCACATCTCGACCTAGACAAACTTGAGGAATTTTGGCGAACTGCTGTTGCTCTAACTGTGGGTGAAACCCCAGCTATTCAATTCACGATTAATGGGCAACAATACATTCTCACAGCTGAGGTCATCAATACTGCTCTTGGAGTTACGCTGGAAGAAGGACAAAACTTTGCTCCACTTGCTAATGATGACACTCTGAAGAAGCTCTTCTTGAAGATTGGGTATGCAGGCCCTATTCTCGAAGAGGGAACAACCAAGTGGTACCCGTCTGGTGAAATGGACAGGAAGTATCTAAGGAAGGAGTGGAGCATGATATTTGATGCAATGGTCAAGGTGTTCTCTACCAAGTCCACAGGCTGGAATGGGATACCCTCCTACATCAAGAAACTGACACATTCTCTTGTCCATGGATACAAGGTGAATGTTGGAACTCTCCTCATGGCACAACTCACAGCTGCCATAGGTAAGAAGGTATCACTCTACCCTCGCTTTCTTTTGATGTGTATCAATTCTTTCTGTGATTTTAATAATGATGCCCCTCGTCTAGAGGTTTGCTCTGTCTTGAAAAAGAACACACACACACTGTTATCTTCACAGGATCTAAATGCACATATTCCACTTTGCTTCACTCAGCACATGGTTGATCAAGTGTCCAACCTTGATTATCCATTACCTACTGGTTATGATTCTTTTTCTCTTGAGGATGAAGCTGAATTAGACCCAAATTCAGTTAACCCACATTCAACACCATACACTCAGCCTAGGCCCTCTAGACTTCCCAAAGCCCAAAGAGAAGCCTTGCAAGAATCCAGAAAAAGATCCTTAGAAGCTGATGTTGGTGGTAGCTCTGTTAGTCAAGAGGGAGACACTGCACCTAGTGCAGCAAATAAGGAAGGTAGTCACACAGAACCCACAGTGGTTCCCCCTGAGCCTAAGAAGAAGAGAGCTAGGAGGACCAAAACCACTGTCAGCCACCCTGCAGTCTCCCAAAAGACTGTAGAGGAAACCAGGGAAATAAACTCCTCCCTAGATGTGCCTTCTCAACGAGGTGCTTCTATTGAAATTGGCCTGTCTCCCAAGGCACCCTGTACAGAGTCTGCACAAACTCATGGTTCCCAACCTGAGATACCCCACTTGAAGAAACACACAGTGAGTTAGGGCACAGTGAGGATTTCTCTACTCCTATTGATGGTTCACATGTTTCATCTGTGAATCAGCCCCCACTCTCTACTACACTTTCACCTTCTTCCTTCCCTACACATTCTTTTGTTTCTTCTCCACAACCTAGAGAAGGGGACAGTCCCAACCCTTCAGGTTTTGATCATCCATCTCCAATCATGGATGAGCCCCCATCTAGTGGTCCACAAGAACCCATTTCTCAAAGTGAGATGGACACCACTCCTCCAAACACTGAGCTAGGGCAAAGTGGTATTTTGTCAGAAAATGAAACAGCCAACACTTTGTCTGATCTCCAAGGAGCATCTTACCTTCAGGAAGATGCTGTCACAGCCTCTGTTGCTGTCAAAGACACTGGGGATGCTACTGTCCTGGACACAGCTACTGTCAAAGGTGGAGAGAAAGATACTGTCACTACAGAACCTACTGTCACTCCACCTCCCAAAGATGCTGTCATGCCAGAACCTGCTGTCCAGACTCCAACTGACAGTACCATTCCTACTCAAGATGCTGTCCAGCCTTCCCAGCCTAATTTTGATGCTATACTTGTTGAGGATGCCTCTGATGATGACCTACCTCTTGCCAAACTCCTAAAGGTACATTCTAAATCTTCTCCTTCCATGCATGTTAGTACTACTCATACCCATGCATCTAGGTTGAGTGAGGGTGTGCAAAAGAAAAGAGAGATAAAAGAAAAGAGAGGTGAGCATAAAAATGAGAGGCAGCCAAATGAGCTGGCAAAAGGAGAGGGACTTGAGCATGTCCAGAGAGATATTGAGGGAGCCCACACTATTCAGGCACTAGGCCTTGAGAGTCAAACTGTGAGGGGTGATGAGATCACTCAAAAACACCCTGAGAGTGTGAGAACCCCCATAGCCTCCAAGCCCCTGTCTTTTCCTTCCCCTCCAAGAAGGTTAAGGTCTGGTGGCCCCTCTGCTACTTTTGGTAACAGGATTGCAGCTCTTGAAGGACAGTGTGTTACTTTGGACTCCAAACTGGACTCTCTCTCTCTCAACTAGTGGTTGATGATTTTGCTGCTACTCAACTCTCTATTCAGTTCCTTACTGACCTGGTAGCTGCCAACTCAACTAAGGGGGAGAAGGTAGCAAGATCAGAATCATTGCCTATTCAAGAATCAGGTGGAACTCAGGGGGAGCCTGTAGCTGTGAAGACCAGAGGGGGAGCTAAAAGGAAAGCAATGTCTAAGGGGGAGCAAGTCAAACCAAGCAGTGCAAAACCACAGGATAAAGCTGAAAAGCCTGTTGAAGTGGAAATGGATGGAGAAAGGGTGTTAATGTCAAAGGAAACTCAAGATGCATTGCAAAGAAGACCTGCATCTAGACATCCAATCTTGCCTCCTGTGGTGATTAGAGAACCTACTCAAGAAACTCAAGAAACTGCTCTACAGAAGAAATGGAGAGAAATGGAGGAACAAAACAAACTTGGGAAAGGTAAAGGGAAACTGCCTGAATCCATTCATGGTGGAATAATATGGACAAATGGCACTAACTTTGATCAAGAGGAAGCCAATGTCTTGATGGTGGATTACAGGGAGAGCACATTACACAACCATGACAGTAAGTTTAGCAGTTTGGTGGAAGAAGCAATGAATGCTCCTAGCAACCGTCCAACCAACACCACAAAACTGTTAAAGGAACAAATTACTAGTGTCAGTGTAATGGTGAATGATGAGAAAAGATGGGCTGTAAGTATTTATCTAACTTCTGGCATATCTTATTTCATCACAATGCAGCTATTGCAGAGTCTGCCAGCAAAGGTGTTGTGTGCTTTGAAGGGAAAGATCAGGGCAACTCAAACACCATTCAATGAAATATTGGATATGCAAATCCAGAACCTGATCATGCAGAAGCTACCTGAAGTCTACTCAAATCCACCATGTGTTTTCTACAGATCTAAAACTAAGGATGGCACAAGAAGGAACAGCTTCATGAATATTGGTAGCCCATCCAGAATGGAAACCAAGTCAATTCTGAAGGTACTAGATGGAATACTCAGTTCAAATGCCAATCCAGGAAGAGTTCATGCTGTTCAAGAAATCTACAAAATGCTGGTGTTGAGAGACAAGGCACTGGGAGCTAGAATGAAGGAGCTAATCACTAGAGCCAATGCCAAAAGAAATGATCAAGGTGGAAGTTGCTTCTATAACATTCCTCCCCATGATGATGATGATGATGATGATGAAGATGGTGAGGATGGAGGTGGTGAAGCTTCTGGAAATGCTGGAAATGCTGGTGGAAGTAATTCTGGGAATACTGGTATTCAATCTCAGAATGAAGGCAATGAAGAAACTCCTAGCCAGGAAAAGAAAGATGCTGGTGCAACAGATGAAGAGGAGTCAAGAATACTGGAAGCTTTGGAGGCAAGCATTCTTAGATGTGCTATTGACTGCATAAATGCTGAAAAAGATGCTGTCACCAAAGGTACTGTCGACAAAGATACTGTCATAGAAGATGCTGTCTTGAAAGATGCTATCGAAAAGGATACTGTCAAGGAAGGTTCTGTCAAGGATGAAACCAAGGCTACTGTCAAGTCCAAAAGACTGAAAGCTAAAGCTAAGGCATGGTTTACTAGACAGAAACCAACAGGGAAGCACAAGTACTCAGGAAAGGAAAAGGCCACTGGATTTGGCAGGAATCTCAAAAAGCCAATTCAATCAATTCCTCCCAACAGTCTTAAGGTTCAACAAATGCAATCAAGAGAAATCAAGAGCGTTGAGGTTAAGCTGGATGCAAATCAAGAGGCCACTGAGTACATTCTGTGGTGGGCAGAATCAAGGTCAGCCAAGATTGACAAGGACTTCAATCTGGTAGCCACATCAACCAAGAAAAGTGAATCAATCATAGATAAAAGAAGAATTGATTTCTTCTACCTGGAGAGAATGGTAGAGTTGCTGGAGAGCTATGATGATGTTTCAAAGGCTGTCATGGAACATGTTCTAAAGTATCAGGCAGATAGGGATGCTGAATTTTATCAGAAATTTGGCTATAACTTTGCAGATTTTGATGATGCTGATATTCTTACTGATCTCCCAGCCTCTCCTATACCATACCACTGGTACTATGAGTTTGATGACTTACCCACAGAAGAAGGGCAAACCCAACCAACTCAGGAAGGGGAACCCAAGCCAAGCAAACAACCTGAATCTTCTGAATATGCTCAAACTCAGTCAGAACTTGATAAGAAGGAAGCTGAATTACTGGAAAAACACAAGGCCTCTAACAAGGCAGAAAGTGAAGCTCCAAATTATCAACCATATATGCTGGAAAATCCCCTAAGAGTCAAGTTCCTAAAAGAAGAAATCTATGTTTGCAGCTTGCATAAGCTTAAAACATCCACTCTGAAGGATTTACAGTATATGGTAGCTGGTTCAATTCATCCCTTGGAACAGATTTGTTCTGATGAGATAGAGAAGTTATTGGAAGGGAGAAAAGGAGAAGACTCAAAACTGGACAAGCAAAGAAGGAAGTCTCTCAATGCTTATCCTGGAAGTAGATTCAAGCTCATTAATGAAGAACTTCATTTCAGAACCTATCCATATGATATAGAGCAATGGCTGAATCTCAGGGATGTTAGTTCTCTCTTATCCCCTTCCATAAAGAAGATCATTGATGAAGTAGAGGATGATGCAGTGTCTGCTGCTGAAATCTCTCTTGTAGAAAGTCTAAGAGGCTGCTTGGCAGAAGCTCTCAAAAGAGAGGATGTAGCAAGACAGAAGAGGAAATCTCAAGCTAAGTAAAAATTCTTGAATTCTGATCTTGTTAGTTAAGTTGTCAGCACATATTGTAAATTTGCTGTTATTTTCCATAAAAACAAATTGGGGGAGATTGTTGGGATTTATGGGTGATAGCATAGAAACAACTTAACTTTGATTGTACTTAACTTTTTAAATTAAGTAGAACATACTGTCATAGACAAAGTATGTTCTTGTAATCAGTATGTAATGTTATTCTAGTTGTATTGTTTGAAAGAAGTTCACTTATGTGTTCAAGCCTCAAAGAATGCTTTTTGGATGACAACATGAATAAAGGTTACTGTCCTAAAGCTGTGACAGTAAGATTACAAGAAGACAGAATGTTGCAAGTCACGACAGCATATTCACTCTGACAGCAACATTGGCGGAAGACTACGCGACAGCAACTATTGCCCTCGACAGCAAGTTTGGGATCCTCGACAGCACTCTATGCGGGGAACTCATACTGTCACCAAAAGATCATTCCTGTGACAGCAAGCTTTGCGGCAAAAGTAACTGTCTCAATAAAGATCCTTATGCTAGGTATCTTTCTCAGTCAAATCCCGTGACAGTTTAAATGTTCAAGAAACAGGCGTGATGCAGTATCCCTAAGCTGCACCAAGTCTGCAAGACTACGACAGAAGCTTCAAGCACTGCAAAACAAAAGCGAATCAATTCAAGAGCAAGGTCGAGTCTTTATCTGCTGAATTGGTTTAGCTGGAAATGGAATGAATCTAGGTTGCTTTCTTTGTAATGTTTATCTGACATGTTAGCAATTTAGGAAAGTCACATGGGTAAGACAATCTGTAAGAAGCTGCCACTTGACAGTGACAACAGCTTCACAAACCCGTGACTGATAGTGATAGGGTTAGTCTTATACCTACTATCAACTCATTCTAGAAGAAAAACGAAGACAAGCAAGTGTCTTTGAAGAAAAACCCGAAGCTCGAGAATTCTTTCTTGAGGTTGTAGCAACACTTTGCAAAATAAATAAAACATTTATTTTGTGAATCTTGTTCTTACTAAATACTGTTCGTGATTGCATATATTGCTGATAACGTTTAATCTTGATTTTAGTTGTTGAAATTTAGATTGAATTTTATCAGTATTGCATTCATCCCCCCCCCCCTTCTGCAATACACAAGGACTAACAGATACACTTTGTAATTGGAATGTGCTGCGAATGCCAAAAACATTCTGATGGCCTCAAGTCTTGCTACTGGTGCATAGGTTTCATCATAATCTATACCCTCTTCTTGAGAGTAACCTTTAGCAACCAGTCTGGCTTTGTTTCTCGTTACAATGCCATCTTCGTCCAACTTATTTCTGAATACCCATCTTGTTCCAATAACAGATTTCCCTTTAGGCCTGGGTACCAGCTTCCAAACTTTCTGCCTTTCAAACTGATTGAGTTCCTCTTGCATTGCAATCACCCAATCTGGATCATCTAGGGCATCTTCAACTTTCTTAGGTTCTGTTTCTGAAAGAAACCCAGAATAGTGACATTCATTTTGTGATGTCCTCCTAGTTCTCACTCCTGTGTCCGGATCACCAATGATCAAGTGAAAGGGATGATCTCTATTCCATACCCTTTGCCTTGGCAGATGCGATATTGATGATTCTCCTTGTTTTAGATGTTGTGGAGTGTGACTAGTTGATCCTTCTCCTGCTCCCCCTGAGTTGTTGACAGTATGATCTGTTGACCCTGTTGATTGACTAGTGGATCCAGTAGTAGTTTGAGTATTTCCACCACTATCACCACTTGGTCCAGAATCATTGTCATTATCATTATTATTAATAACTGTAACAACTTCAGGTTCTTCCTCTATATCAGAGAGATCTCCTGATAGATTTTCAAATACCAAGGATTCAGATTTCTCTCTAGTTTGCAGGCCTGGTCTTTTGGTGTCGTCAAATGTTACATTAAAGCTTTCCAATACCTTCTTATCTTCAATCACATACACCATGTAAGCCTTAGATTCCAGAGAATAGCCCAGAAAAATGCCTTCATCTGCTTTGGCATCAAACTTGCCTAGATGTTGTCCATCTTTAAGTACAAAGCACTTTGCACCAAACACAAGAAAGTACTTCAATGTTGGTTTCTTGTTGGCCATCAACTCATACGGAGTCTTTTGATGATCTTTGTTGATCAAGGTTCGATTCTGAGTGTAGCAAGTTGTATTCACTGCTTCAGCCCAAAAGTAAGTGGGAAGTTTTGATTCATTTAACATGGTCCTTGCTGCTTCAACCAAGGTCCTGTTCTTCCTTTCCACTACTCCATTCTGTTGAGGAGTTCTTGGTGCTGAATACTGTCTTGATATTCCTTTCTCTGAGCAGAAATCATTAAGAACTGCATTCTTGATATTCCGCACAGGTAGCTTAGCTTCCACTTCTATCTTCTTGATGTGATCAATGATTAGTTATGTTGATTCATCCTTTGATTGTAAGAACAACACCCACGTGTACTTGGAGTAGTCATCCACCATCACCAATGCATATCTTTTCCTTGAAAGTGACATAACATTGACTGGACCAAATAAATCCATATGTATCAGCTGTAATGGTTCATCAATGTTTGTCATTCCTTTGCTTCTATGTGATGCTTTCTTCGACTTCCCTTTTTCACATGCTTCACATAGTCCCTCCTGATTGAATTCCACCAGGGGCAACCCTCTCACTAATTCTCTCTTTACCAAAGAGTTCATAGTTTTGAAGTTCAAATGTGAGAGCTTCTTATGCCATAGCTAACTTTGTTCTGAAGATGCCTTACTGTAGAAACATGTAACTTCTCCTTCACTGGTAGAACTTAAGTCAGCTATAAACAAATTTCCTTTTCTTACTCCCAGCAGAGCAAGCTTCTCATCCTTCCTGTTTGTGATCAAGCACTTGTCCTTTCTGAAATCTACATTGTAGCCTTTATCACAGAACTGACTGATACTTAGAAGATTGTGCTTCAATCCTTCAACAAGAGAGATGTTTTCAATGATGACATTCCCAATTTTCAATTTACCATATCCCGTAGTGAATCCTTTGTTGTCATCTCCAAAGGTTACAATCGGGCCGGTCTTCTTAACCACCTCTGTAAGCAGGGACTCTTCACCTATCATGTGTCTAGAACATCCACTATCCAGAATCCACACGACCTTTTAGCTTTTAACCTTACCCTGCAATCACAGATTGATTAAGCGGCCTTTGGTACCCAAACTTGTTTGGGTCCTGAAGGTTTAGATACTTTAACAGGAGTAACATTCAAGTTAGTCTTAACTTGTTTGAAATTCATGCTTTCTGTGGGTTTGACATTATCAGTGATATTGCTACCATATGCATTCATCAACTTAAAATAAACATGCATAATATTGTATGTACATAGCAAACACTCTTTATTTCCATAGGGTTCATGAATATCAGGCATGTCAGACATGTTATGCATTGCAGAAGTATCAGCAGTTTCTACTTTAACCTTTTTACATGCTGTGTAAGGTGTCCAGCAGAATTACAGATAGTGCACAACTTCCTTGATGCAATGTGAGAAGAAGAAACAATATTATGATTAACAATATTCTCTTTCCCATTCTTGTTCTTTTTAGCCTTGATAACTAAGTCACCTACTTCAGTTTTAGGTAATTCAGTTTTTACTGATTTCCTAGGCAACTTAGTCTTTACCTCTTTTTACTTCAATAAATCCTCCTCAAGCAATTCTTGTCTTATGTATAAGTCATCCTCATGAAAAGGTTCTGAGAAGGGGTTGATAAAGACTGGACTGACCACATTCTTAAGAATGTGTGGAATATTCTTCCTGACAACAGTAGATGTCACAGGAAATTCCAAAATCCTTTTCCCAGCCTTTTTGGTGTAGTCAAGTCCTATAGCAGTCTTGTTCCCTATAGTCTGAGAATCAATGATCTCCTTAACAATTAGGGCGGAATTCTTAAAAGCATCCAGTTTCAAATCTAACTCTGAAATCTGCTTCCCGAGGATAGTCTCTATCTCATCATTACACTTGACCTTGTTCTCTAAGTACACATTCTTTTGCTTAAGATCTTCTAATGTGACAGCTACAAGCTCTAGTTCTCTATTTTTAGATTCTAGATTTTTAATCTTAAGAACTAGTTTAGCATTTTCCATTTATGATGCTAGCATGCTTGTGTGTACATTAAACAACTCTACACTAAGATCTTGCACAGTTTTCTTGTACTCAGAATTAGACATGTCAATTGTTGTTAAGATAGGTACCTGAGATAATTGCAGTTGTAGCATCTTGATTTGCTTCTGTCAATCGAGCCAGTATTGTAGCCTCCCTTAAAGCCTGTACCAGGTGAATACTTGCTCTTCTGGAATCTGTTGGTTGAGCCCTTGAACTTGTACTTAGGGTTTCTCTTGAAACGAATGTGGCTAAACTTTGCAGCTAAGTACGCCATAGTTTTGTCTTCCATTTGCTCAAGCTCTTCTAGGGTGTAGTAATCACTTTCATCAACACCCAGATTCACAGAATCCATTTCAGCTTCTATAATCACCTCTTTTCCAGCTCTAGGGGTTTGAACCTGAATATCAGAAGTTGTTGGTTCATCCACTACAAGTGCTGCTGATCTCACAAGTGCATTGTGCTTGTTATCCACTGTCCCTGGTCCGTAGATTATCACTCGTTGTTCTTGCTCCATCTCATAAGTCTTCAGCTTGCCATAGATCATCTCTAATGACATCTTAGTGAAGTCTATTCTTTCCCTTATGGATGAGGACTTGTGTTCTACATGATGGGGCAGTGTCATCATGAACTTCCTGTTTGTTTCTCTCAGTGGATAGGTCTTCCCTTTCATTGCCAATTCATTAAGAAGCTTAGTATATTTCTCAAAGACCCGAGTTATACTTTCTCCTGGAAGAGACCTAAAAGATTCATACTGAGAAGTCAGGATGTCCAATCTGGTTTCCTGTACGTCTTCAGTTCCTTCCATTATTAAGTTTATGGTATCCCACATATGTTTCCCGCTCACACAGTTCATCAACTGATAGCTCATTTCCTTGTCTGCGGAGTCTGCCAATATCAACATCAAACCTGTATCCAATCGAATCAGTTCTTTGTCTAAATCTGTGTACTCAGTGATATCCTTAGGTTGGGTGCCTTGAGGAATTCTGGTACCATCAGGAGCTGTAGATTCACTAACTGGTTTCATTGGTACAAACGGTTCGTTCTCTAATATGCCAATATACAACAGATTAGATGCCTTGATAAATAACAGCATCTTCATCTTCCACAAACCGAAATCATCTCTAGTGAAGGGGGGAACTTTAATACCAGCAGTTGTCTTTGGAGCACTCATGGTTTCTGAAAATTTCAAATTGTTTAAAATTCAAGAAATTCCAATCAAATGAAAAATTTTGAAAGTTAAAAAATTTGCTTCGAATTTTCACGCTATGTTTGATTTTGGTCTCATTCACCGGATCTGATTTGTACATCAATAAAATAGCTCTGATACCAATTGTTAGGTACAAAGTATCGTAGAAGGGGGGGGGGGGTTGAATACGATACTCACAAATTATTTAATTTCGTTCGCGGATTAATCATTCAGTTCTATCACGAAATAAAATGCACCAAATTAAAACATGAGTCGGAGAATATATCGTTTTATAAATATAAACCTCGAGGGGTGCTACAATTTCTAATCCGTGGAATAGCTTCAATGAGTTCAAGGTTACACAAATTCAATACAATGATAAAATTCTGAGCATTATTAACTTCTCTGATAATTTTCTCTGGCTCAATCTCTCTCTTCGTAATGTCTCTGTGTTCTACCTTGATTAACTGAAGAAGACACACTCTTCTCTCTATATTAATTGTAGTCTAGATTGAAAAACCATCGAACCAAAAGAAAAGAATTAATCTTGGCCGTTGGATCTTCATCAACTTGACAAATAAATCACTTCTTCACCTGCTCCTCAAAATAGAAAACTATCGAATGTGTAAAAGCAATTTACCATTCTATAGTTTTTAAATAAAAACTATCAAAACGTAAATTACTTTATAATTGAATTCTGATTGTTTTCTTAAATCACATTCGATGGTTTTCTAAATAGAAAAACCATCGAGCCATTTACTTGTCCTTGATCTTTTAACAATACCTCTTGAGTTTCAGGGTGTTTAGTTTTAGACTGAATCAATTTCTTCTGAGATGATAAAAACAACTTGATCTTTTTAAGTGCCGTCAACTGGTGCAACTGGTCTGGTTCACAGATGAATAACACTTGATCAATTCTTCTATGTCTTCAATTCAATGTTGCTGATTAGTCCTTTGTCGTTCTGGTTGCTTCAAATAAATAACTGGAATCATGTGGTACTAACCCTAAATCATTCACATACTTCTGTAGTCTTGAAATTCTTGTTTCTTTTATTGTCACTGAGGCTTGAACATTTTCATGAACTTCTTTCCGTGACCTGTTTACGGACTTCAAGAATACATACCATATTTTGATTTTTGAGTTTACCTTTTCTTCTTTGATTCTGGATTCCTGTGCTTCTGTTAATATTATTGTCTGTCTTGTCCTTTGTTGAGTTGTAGTTATCTCTGTTTCATCTTATGTTACATTATGCTTTACAAGGAGGCAGAGGTAGGAGAGGAGCTAGAAGGGGAAGGAGATCAGAAACTCAATCTATACCTAGACAAACAAGGTCTAGAGGAATAAGGATTGAAGAAATTACTGAAGACACTCAAACTCCAACAGTTCCTGATACTCAAGTTGTCAGGACTACTATTCATGATGAAGGAGTGGGTGAAGATTATGAACCACAAATTGTTTTGAGGAGAAGACCAAGACAATCAACTCTCATCAGTAATACAACTCAAATTTAAGATTCTAATCCTGACACTGTTCAAGATCCTGATGAATCTGAAATTTTACAAGAGGTTGATTTGTTAATTCTTTCTACTGTGGTTGATTCACATAATCTAGAAGTAGATGAAGAATAAGAAGCTAGAAGAAAAGAAATTAAAAGAACAGATAGAGATTTCAATCTCTATGTGTAAAGGCTGATCAAATCAAGCAAGTTGATGTTGAAGAATAATAGAAGACAACAACACAAGCTAGAAAAGGGTTATGTTCTTGAAAGGGAGAATGATAAGAAGTGGAAGCATATTGACACTATTCAGTGCAACCTGTCAATTTTCAGTCAAGTGGTATTATAACAAATGTTTCTAGTGTTGCAGACTTTTCTGGTTTACAAAGACCTAAAGCACTGTGGTTAGAAATGTTTTCAAGCTTAAAGCAGATGCCACACAATACAAGAGGAGGCATAGGTCACAGGGATGCTGAATTTTTAAACATGTCGTATGTTGATCCTTATGCACTAACTGAAATTGGAGGTAACTTAACTTCTGAACACCTGAACAATTTACAAGCTGTGGATATAGTTTTAGATTGTCATGATTGTACTGAAAAGAAAGAGAAGCTTCTGTACTTCATGAAAGATGGAAGTGTGAAGATAATGTCCATTCAGGAGCTACTAGTTAAAACCACAAAGGAACTGAAATATGTTCATTATCTACTCAAATGGAAGAATGAAGTGTGCCAGGAATGGTCTGATTTGATTCTTTCAACCATAAGACAAAGATTTGATGAAGGAAGAAATTATGATGGTAATTATACTCCCATGTACTTAAATCTGAGAGATCAAGAAGTTGAAATGCAAAGAGGCCGTGTTATTAAAGAAATGTCTTTTGGTATGAAACAATTGACTCTTAATCCTGATGGGAAGGAAATTGCTTATCTCCTGGTTGAAGAATATAATCTACAGAGAAGTTCTATTCAGAATCTCAGAGTAGCTATCTACCAGATTGATGAGGAAGATGAAGAACTCAGAAATCTAAAGGAAAGACTGATTCAAATTCTCGAAGACAAAGAAGAAAATTTGTTATCAAATTTCTTGAAGATGAATTTGTTCTACCAGAAAATCTAAAAGATAAGTTGTTGCTGATGTTTCTTGTACATTTTGTTAGATCAGGATTCAATGATCATCAGTATCTGGACTACTGATCAGGATTGTTGACGTCATCAGGATTGCACGAGCGTCAGTATCAGGATTGCTATCAGGACTGTGATCAAGATTATCATCAAGACTGCAAGCTGATCAGTATTTGTTTCAAGATAACTATCAAGTCCAGGAATATAAGGAAAGTTAATTTGTCGGTTCCTAGTTTATAGGAATGCAGCTGTCGGTTAGGATATGTATCAATATAGTTTGTAATTGATTTGGTTTTATCTTGTAATCGATAGAGCATCTGTGTTTACTATATAAACACAGTTTAGGTTTTGATATTTTATCAATCGCATACACGAGTATTATTGTAACCTTGCAGCTTTCAAGAACATCAGAATTTCTTGAGAGAGTTTTGTAACAGTTTTATATCAAAGTTAATAAAGCTGTTATTATTTTCATATTTGTGTTTAATATTATTGTTAAGTCGAAAATCTTACACAATTGTATTCAACCCCCCATTCTACAATTTTTAATTACTGGGCAACAACCTCTATGTCTTCAATACAATACAATTGACAAGTCCTTTGCCGTCTAGGTTGTTTCTTTATAAAATCACTGAAATCCTTTGGTACTAACTCTGTATCATATAAATACTTCTATAGTCTTGAAAGTCTTGAATCTTTATTTGTCACTGAGGCCTGAACATATTAATGAACTTCTTTCCGTGACCTATTTACGGACTTCAAGAATACATATCATATTTTAATTTCTTGAGTTTACCATGTCTTCTGTTCTTTTGGATTCCTGTGCTTCAGTTAATATTATTGTCTGTCTTGTTCCTATGTTGAGTTATAGTTACATCTATTACATATTATGTTACATTATGCTTTATAATCTCCCCTATTTGATTGTTAGAGTTTGACAAGCAAATACCTAGAGGATAACTCAACTAACCAATGGAAACACGAAACTAATGAAAGTACAACAAATTAATAATATTAATTGCATTCTGGATTAAATATTTACATTTCCAGATATCTAAATTACAAAGAACAATAAAAAGTTTCACAATGAAGTTGCTCCTCTAGCCTGAGCAGATAGTTCTTTGCTTCATCTTCAGTCCACAAGGATTTCACCTTCTTCAGCCACATGATCAGAATTTGCTGCTTGATGATCAATCACCGTTGGATAGTGCAGTGGTTCACAAGGTTGTAGGATTGCTCCAATGATATGTCTTCTAATATATTCTACCTCTTGACCAACACCAGACCAAACCCATGCAATGTTGACATCTTTCTGATTATGCTTTGGCATGGTTGGTAGTCTGGGATGCACTTCCAATCCTCGTTCCACTCTCTTCCTGTAGAAAGGCATATTCTCCATGAGATAGTTCCTTAGAGTGTCTGCAACTCTTGTCTTCTCTGGTGTGTTGAATCCAGTGGATCTCAAGTATTTTTCAACTGATATTAAATAATTATTTGGATAATCCTTCAGTTTTCCACATCCATGTAGCAGATTCTGAAGATGTCGTTCTTCATAAACCTTACCATAGGTGGGTCATCACTTACTTCTGGACTGACCTTCATCAAGATTTCCTTAACATGCTCACGGAGCAGTTCATTTAGCTTTGTGCTTCATTCACTTGCAGATCTGTATATGATCTTTGTTCAAAGAATTTGGTGGAGATCACAAATGTACCTCTGTTGATGAAACTGATGATTATGTTCCAGGAACCACTTGTTTTAACTCCAGCTTTCAGGTAGATAATTGATTGTCTCACTGCTGTGAAATAAGTCTGAGTATTTGCACACCTTATGTCCTGAATGATCACTTCCACATCATTGTTGTCGTTGACTTCTAATCCGTCTTCAACTCCATAAAATGTTTTGACTTCTTGTTTCTGTGTCAAATCTAACAACTTCTTCTTCCTTATTTCACTATACATCTTGAACCTCTTTAGCTTTTCCGATCTTTGAACTGCACGATGCTTCTCTTTCTCAGCCTGCCTTGCTTCTCTCTCAGCTCTGTCAGCTTTTAGTCTTTCCAAGGCATCTTTTTGTTCTTCTGATAGAGGGTTTGCTTCACCAGCTTCTTCTATAACATCATCAATGATTGGATGTTCAATTAGTTCAGGATAACATGGTTCATGCTCTTCGTGTGTTGGCTCAATCTCCACTTCAAACTCCTCTTCATGTTCATTTTCAAGTACTGTCTTAGTTGAGTAATCCTCCGCAAAGTGGGTTGAGGGACCAGCTTGTTGAGGCCCCGTGATCCACAGAGAGTGCCCCCTGATTACAGGTTGAGGCCCCATGGACATGAGTGAGCCCCTCCGTGGAAGGACAAGACTTTTATCTTCAGAGAATGCGTCGTCACATCCTCAATAATAGAAGACATGCCTTTCAAGGTGCGCCATAAGCGTATCAGCATCATATATTAAGCCTTCGACTTTAAACATAATTGTACAAGTACTCAAGTTGTTTTCGGCAAGAAGAAAATATTTGGAGTAGAAGCCCTATGAACTTTAGGATGTGCCCCCTGATCAACGGGATGCGGCCCCAGGGTCATGAGTGAGCCCCTCCATAGAAGAATATTATTATAAAATGGATGAGAAGATTAGAAGAGGCTTTGTCATGCCATCATCCACTTGGGTCACCTCTTAAACATCGAGACACGCCCCTAGAGGAGCTTCCTCTTAGAATTCCCCTCTTGGGATGCCTCTTCATGAGATGTCTTTTCGTGAGATGCCCTTTGTGGGATGCCTCCTAGAGATATGCATCATATTGAGATGTCCCTTTTATGGGTCGAGATTCGAAGTATTCCATGACCGGAAAGTTCCCCCTAACGTCTTACTAAAACTTTTGAGGTGAGGCCCCCGAATAGTCATACAAGCATTTGATGGAGTATTTTCAATAAGATGATGTTTTGGTTGATTGAAGACTGGTTATGCCTGAATAGTAGACTACAAGGGCGTGCCCTATAGGGTGAGCTTTGCACTCTCCCCGTATAATAAACGACGCACTCTTGGTTAAATGGTGAGATGCAGAACTCTTCCTGGTAAACGTAGAAGTATAACAAGATTGGTAGGAAGGGAAATAGAGAATTCTCAAACTTCGAAGGAATTGGAGTTATTTGGATTTATTGATCTACACGCGCATACATCACTGTTTGGACCATAACTGGAGTTCTAGACATCAGAATTGATCGATCTTACAGCCCATGCGAAGATAACAGAATTTCTACAATCCAAAAGTGGTCCAAAATCAAGATTTCAACAGGAGCAGTTCAAAAACAGTCCTGGAAGTCTGCTTACGAATTTAACAAACAAAATTCAATTTATTTTTGGAAAGTCTGATTGTCCGCACAGGTAGCTTAGCTTCCACTTCTATCTTCTTGATGTGATCAATGGTTAGTTGTGTTGCTTAATCCTTTGTTTGTATGAACAACACCCACGTGTACTTGGAGTAGTCATCCACCATCACCAATGCATATCTGTTTCTTGAAAGTGACATAACATTAACTGGACCAAATAAATCCATATGAATCAGCTGTAATGGTTCAATAATGCTTGTCATTCCTTTGCTTCCATGTGATGCTTTCTTCGACTTCCCCTTTTCACATGCTTCACATAGTCCCTCCTGATTGAATTCCATCAGGGGCAACTCTCTCACTAACTCTCTCTTTACCAAAGAGTTCATAGTTTTGAAGTTCAAGTGTGAGAGCTTCTTGTGCTATAGCCAACTTTGTTCTGAAGATGCCTTTGCATAGAAACATGTAACTTCTCCTCCACTGGTAGAACTTAAGTCAGCTATAAACAAATTTCCTTTTCTCACTCCCAGTAGAGTAAGCTTCTCATCCTTCCTGTTGGTGATCAAGCACTTGTCCTTTCTAAAATCTACATTGTAGCCTTTATCACAGAATTGACTGATACTTAGAAGATTGTGCTTTAATCCTTCAACGAGAGAGATGTTTTCAATGATGACATTTCCAGCTTTCAATTTACCATATCCCGTAGTGTATCCTTTGCTGTCATCTCCAAAGGTTACAATCGGGCCGATCTTCTTAACCACCTCTGTAAGCAGGGACTCTTCACCTGTCATGTGTCTAGAACAACCACTATCCAGAATCCACACAACCTTTGAGCTTTTAACCTTACCCTGCAATCACAGATTGATTAAGCGGACTTTGGTACCCAAAATTGTTTGGGTCCTGAAGGTTTAGATGATTTAACAGGAGTAACATTCAATTTAGTCTTACCCTGTTTGATATTCATAGTATCTGTGGATTTAACATTACTAGTGCTATTGCTACTATCATTCATCAACTTAAAATAAGCATGCATGATGTTGTACTTACATAGCAAACATTCTTTCTTCCCACAGGGCTCATGATTATCAGGCATGTCAGACATGTTATGCATTTCAGAAGTATTAGCAGTTTCTACTTTAACCTTTTTACATGCATGTGTAAGGTGTCCAGCAGAGTTACAAATAGTGCACAACGTTCTAGATGCAATGGGAGAAAATGGAACCATTTCCTGATTAACAATCTTCTTCTTCCCATTCCTGTTCTTTTTAACATTACCAACTACGTCACCTACTTCAGTTTTAGGTAAATCAGGTTTAGGTAATTCATTTTTTACTGATTTCCTAGGCAACTTAGTTTTTACCTCTTTTTCCTTCAACAAATCCTCCTCAAGCAATTCTTGTCTTATGAAAAGGTCATCCTCATGAAAGAGTGGTGGAAACGGCTTAACAAAAACTGGACAATCAACATTCTTAAGAACATGTGGAGTATTCCTTTTGACAACTGAAGATGTCACAGGGAATTCCACAATCTTCTTACCAGCTTTCTTGTTATAGTCAAATCCTATAGCAGTTTTATTCTTTATGGCTTGAGTATCAATGATTTCCCTAGCCACTAGAGCGGAATTCTTAAAAGCATTCAGCTTCAAATCTAGATCTGAAATCTGCTTCCTGAGGATAGTCTCTATCTCATCATTACACTTGACCTTGTTCTCTAAGTACGCATTCTTTTGCTTAAGATCTTCTAATGTTACAGCTACAAGCTCTAGTTCTTCATTTTTAGATTCTAGCTTTTTAATCTTAAGAACTAGTTTAGCATTTTCCATTTCTGATGCTAGCATGCTTGTGTGTACATTAAACAATTCTACACTAAGATCTTGCACAGTTTTCTTGTACTCAGAATTAGACATATCAATTGTAGTTAAGATAGGTACCTGAGATGATTGTGGTGATTCCTCTGAAGAGTCAGCCATTAGAGCAACATTTACATATTCCTCCTCTTCATCCGAATCAGTATCATCCCAGTGCTTTCCCTCTGCTATATAAGCTTTCCCTTTCTGCTTTCCAGACAATGCCTCCAGTTGCTGTTTAAGCTTGGCATTCTCCTTCTTCAACTCATCATAAGAATCCTTCTTTCCATAGACATCTTTCATGTCTCTGGCTTGACGAGGCTTCCGGCATTCAGTGGCGAAATGCCCTAACTCATTGCAGTTGTAGCATCTTGATTTGCTTCTATCAATCATGTCAGTCTTGTAGCCTCCCTTAAAGCCTGTACTAGGTGTATAATTGCTCTTCTGGAATCTGTTGGTTGAACCCTTGAACTTGTACTTAGGGTTACTCTTGAAACGAATGTGACTAAACTTTGCAGCTAAGTACGCCATGGTTTTGTCTTCCATTTGCTCAAGCTCTTCTAGGGTGTAGTAATCACTTTCATCAACACCCAGATTCACAGAATTCATTTCTGCTTCTATTATCACCTCCTTTCCAGCTCTAGGGGTTTGAACCTGAATCTCAGAAGTTATTGGTTCATCCACTACAAGTGCTGCTGATCTCACAAGTGCATTGTGCTTGTTGTCCACTGTCCCTGATCCGTAGATTATCACCCTTTGTTCCTGTTCCATCTCATAGGTCTTCAACTTGCCATAGATCATCTCTAGTGGCATCTTTGTGAAGTCAATTCTTTCCCTAATGGATGTTGACTTGTGTTCTACATGATGGGGCAGCGTCATCATGAACTTCCTGTTGGATTCTCTCAGTGGATAGGTCTTTCCTTTCATTGCCAATTCATTGAGAAGCTTAGTATATTTCTCAAAGACCTGAGTTATACTTTCTCCTGGCAGGGACCTAAACGCTTCATATTGAGAAGTCAGGATGTCCAATCTGTTTTCCTGAACGTTTTCAGTTCCTTCCATTATCAAGTTAATGGTATCCCACATATGTTTCCCGCTTGTACAGTTCATCAACTGATAGCTCATTTCCTTGTCTGCGGAGTCCGCCAATATCAACATTAAACCGGTGTCCAATCGAATCAGTTCTTTGTCAGAATATGTATATTCAGTAATATCCTTAGGTTGGGTGCCTTGAGGAATCCTGCTACCATCAGGAGCTGTAGATTCACTAACTGGTTTCATTGGTACAAATGGTCCGTTCTCTAATATGCCAATATACAACGGGTTAGATGCCTTGATAAACAACAACATCTTCATCTTCCACAAACCGAAATCATCTCTAGTAAACGGGGGAACTTTAATACCAGCGGTTGTCTTTGGAGCACTCATGGTTTCTGAAAATTTCAAATTGTTTAAAATTCAAGAAATTCCAATTAAATGAAAAATTTTGAAAGTTAAAAAATTTACTTCGAATTTTCACGCTACGTTTGATTTTGGTCTCATTCACCGGATCTGATTTGTATATCAATCAAGTAGCTCTGATACCAATTGTTAGGTCCAAAGTATCGTAGAAGGGGGGGGGGGTTGAATACGATACTCACAAATAATTCAATTTCGTTCGCGGATTAATCTTTCAGTTCTATAACGAAATCAAACACACCAAACCAAATCAAGTTTCGGGGAATATATCTTTTTATAAATATAAACCTCGAGGGGTGCTACAATTTCTAATCCGTAGATTAGCTTCAATGAGTTCTAGGTTATTCACAATCAATACATTGATAGAATTCTGAGCACTATAAATTTCTATGATCTTCTCCGGCTCAAACTTCTCTCTCAGTAGTTGCTACTATGAAATAACCTGACTGAGGAAGACACTTCCTCTCTCTGTGTAATTATAGACTTTGTATTTGAAAATCTATCGAACCAAAACCTTCAATCCTGGCCGTTGGATCTTCAAATTCAACCTGACAACAAACACCTTTCCACCTGCTCCCTCAATTCAGAATCCATCGAATGGATTAAATTGTTTTTCATTCGATAGTTTTTAATTCAAAACTATCGAAAAGAAAACAAATCTTTTTAATGAATCTGGTGATTTCCTTTGACATGCATTCGATGGTTTTTGAAATTGAAAAACCATCGAATCTTTTTCCTTAAAATTCTCTTGATCCCATTCGATAGTTTTTCATAAATGAAAAACTATTGAATCAAGTTTTTTGTCCTTTATTTTTCAGAAACTATTTCAGGGTTTCAGAGTGGTTAAAGTTTCAGACTTTATCACTTTCTTCTGAGACGATAAAACAACTTGATCTTCTTAGTGCCGTCACCTAGTGCAACTGGTCTGGTTCACAGATGAATAACACTTGATCAATTCTTCTTTTATGTCTGCAATTCAATGCTGCTGATAAGTCCTTTGTCGTCCTGGTTGCTTCAATTAAATCACTGGAATCCCGTGGTACTTAACCCTAAATCATTCACATACTTCTGTCGTCTTGAAAGTCTTGTTTCTTTTGATGTCACTGAGGCTTGAACATTTTCATGAACTTCTTTCCGTGACCTGTTTACGGACTTCAAGAATACATAACGTATTTTGATTTTTTGCGTTTACCTTTTCTTCTTTGATTCTGGATTCCTGTGCTTCTGTTAATACTATTGTCTGTCTTGTCCTTTGTTGAGTTGTATTTATCTCTTTTACATCTTATGTTACATTATGCTTTACATTTTTGTTACTTGAATATCGGTGATCTCGCTTACGATATGGTCGTGCCTCCCTCTCTGGGCGCGCCCTACAATGTTGATGGTTTTAGGCGAATCTCTAATGCCCATATTGTTGTGTCCTTAGTCTATTAATGGAATTTTTGAAAGAGGATGCACCCCCTGTTTAGGGCGCGCCCAAAGGAGAGACATTATGGGATGAAAGACTCAATGAGAGATATGGAAAAATGGGTTGATCTCCACATCATTATTAGGAGATTATACTTTGTCATATGGTGTGGTCGATGAGAGGTTTACATCTGTGCACAATATCTCTTGTTTCTTACGCCGAGTTGGCTCATGTAAGCTTAGAGGTGTTGTGTGTAGATGGTAACCCTTTCTTAACATTAGAATTATCAAAATTACATCATGGAAGAATTAAAGGACGCGCCCTCTGGAAGGACGCGCCCTCTCTTTATAGCATCAAAGGAGGAAGAAGCTCGAGAACACTTCTTGAAGAAAAAAATGGTTACAAAGAGATTTTGGCACTTTGAAGATTGAAAATTTCATGCTTCATCTCCGATTTCATATGGAATTGGAGAGTAGTTGTTATAGCCAAAATTCGGTATCATGTTTTTAGGATAAATTCGGGTCAAGTAATAATCAATGGGAGATATCCAAGATGCAATTAGGGATTGTACTGACACAAGGAAGCTTAGGGCTTGCCCTTAATAGGGGAAAGGGCCCTAGAGGGTGTGCCTTCATGGTACGAAGTGATGACTTGATATTGAAGAATAACTACTTTGATATGGAATTGACATGGTATTGAAGACTTCTCCCTTAGGATGCGCCCTAAGGGAGGGATGTCCGTTGTTGAAGGCCTCCAGGGGTTTGCACGATGATTGAAGAATTCCCTCCTAGGATGTGCCCTAGGAGGGGGATGTCCGTGGTTGAAGGCCTTCACGAGTATGCATGTGTACTGAAGGCCTACTCCTGTATTCAATGGGCGCGTCCTCATTGGGGATGTGGGGTGAATCTTGGTGAGTGCTCTGGGAGCTATGTTCCTGTACTCAATGGGCGCGTCCTCATTGGGAAACTTTGGAGTAATCATGCACTTTGCACCCAAACGCTTGGGATCACTTGTCCTGCAATCTGGTGGGTGCTTCTTATTCGGGGGACAAGGATGCGTCTGACATTTGGGGTAAGTCATGGCTATACCTGCAACTACTTTGGTCAGTGAGATAGCTGGTAGCGGTTAATGTAGGCTCCTAAGTTGGGTCGATGCTGTATCCGTGAAGTCCCTATACTATAGTTGAGCCTTGAACCTTTGTGACTAGGCCTCATCGTTGGACATTCTTAAAGCGAGTCGAAGACCAATTCCAGAAGATGGATCAGGTATCCCAGTGGACCTCGGAAATCAGAAAGCAGCTCATATAGGTTACTTTCTCCCAAGAACTACGGGGTAATCTATATGAGCTGGTTTACTTGCTCCCCTTAGTGGCTTGATCCCAACCATTATACTCCGGCGACTTTCCGGCAAAAAACCACCATCATAGATCTTGATTCCGACGATGAATCTCAAACTTTGTTAATACCAAATTTCTCCGTTAACAAGCATGAATCATAAGGTGATTGACTCGGCGTTAGAGAGATTTTTTTTCATTCTTGAATACTCAAAACTTTCGTACAAAATTTCATGAAATCTTCAACAAAACTCTTCATCATTCTTGTTTTTGTTTAGAATAATTAAAATTATACTTCTTACAAATTAATAGCTATCATGATTGTTATTACCATCTCATAAATAAGACAGTAATATCAAGTGCTTAAAAGAAGAAGTGATATATAGTTTTTTGAAAACTACTTGATCTATGAAATTTTATAATATAGTCTTTTTTGTAATTTTCACAAAAATATTCTTGGAATCATTCTCAAATATCTAATTGAAATGAGTATACTATACATATATTTTGTAAATAAAGGTATGGGTTTTACGAATCAAAACATGATCCTTAACAATTTAAATACAATTTTCGAATCTCGCTCTTGCTCTTACATAAAATATATATGTTTAACAAAAATATATTTGAAATGACTAAGAATTGATTTTGATTTATAATTATTTATAAATAAATGTAAATTAAAAAACATGTAAATAATATCTTACTAGTTATATAATTATTTCTTAATTATTTCTTAACATTTATACAACATCGTAAATAAAGTTGTTTCAAGGTTAAAGTTTTCCAAATCTTAATTGATCTTGTAAAAAAAGAAAAACTTAAATAAGAAGGAAGCAAAACATAGACGAAAGCTATTTGAGAAAACCAAAACCCTAGCCTCCTCCATCCTCCTCCTCGTTTCTTCTCTAGTCGACGGGGCTTCCACCGGTTTTTTCCGGTGGAAAGCCCCAAAACCTTTAATTTGTTTTGTTTATTTTTGTTTCATTCAATAATCTTTTTTTTGGGTAAGGACTTCTACCTATTTGATTTGTTTGATTTGTTATTTAGATCTTAATTATCAGAGCTTTTGGTTTTCTTTCTTCTTCGATTCAAGCGGAGGTTATTGGATTAGAGAGTATACCGATGATCTCCTGTTGTGATTTCGTTTTTTAGATTTAAAATTTTCTTTTTCGAATTTCAGTTTGTTTCTCTCCTTGGTGAGAGTGTGTTTGTTTCTCTCATTTATTGTGAGTGTTGGTTTTGATTTAGTGATGGAAGTTTGTATAGAATTGCATTTATGGTCGATAGCTCAAACGGATTATGACGAAGTAGACTGTGGCGAATCGGGTACATGTAAATATATCATCTTCAAAATATCGTTTAATTGTCTTTTCTTGAAGACAAGCGATTTGATCTTTTTTATGTTTGTTCGACTTGATCATTTTTGTAGATACCGTATGACTTTTTATTATTGAATTGACTCCCTTTTTCTTTTTAAAAAAAAAGGAAGCAAAACAGAAGTAATCATAGAAGAACATAGAAAATGATGGGAAGCAGAGAAAAGGCGCGGACACGTGTAGGTCCAACTGCGATATTTTTGAAGTTGTGGGGGACATGAAGTGAAATGAGGAGAAAAACTGTACTGTACGATGAAATCCAAAGGGTCCCACTTGGAGATTTGATAAGATAATTATACAACGAGTACTAATAAAAAGTAGACACGTATATTTGTGTGTGCTGGCTTGCAAGTGACTTTGTTCCCTCAGTTTCTCTCTCAACACAGCATTTCCACAGCGACCACGACTTAAGCTAAAGTACTTCATAAAGCAGCAAAATTTAAATAAAAGAGGCCCAAAATATTTGAGCGAGATGAATTGGGCTGATTGTAGCCCAGATCGAGTAACTGTCAGCCCTAAAGAAAGCAAACACTCATAACTGTCAAAAAATTCAAAAGTTGGTAGAACAAATATTTTGTTAACCGGACCGATACTATTATTATGGACTACTTAAAAGTCCAGTAAGTGTTAAAGTAAATTTAAACGTGTATAGAATTATAAATCAACTGGACTAGTTCGTGAATGAATCGAAATCTATTATCTATTATCTATCTATCTATTATATCTATTATCTATTATCTATTATATATATAATAGAGCAACTAGGGGTTTAGTGAGACAATTTATTCAATGTTAAATTACTAAATTACCCCTCCTATATTATATTAATGATAAAAAAATTGTTTCTAATGGGAATTGAACCCTTGACCTCTTGATTAGAAGTAACATTCCTTACCACTATGCTAGATATCAATTGTGGTTATATCATAAAACTCTTTATTAATATGCGCAAATACTCAATATGTTATATTCTATTTTGGTCTCTTCTTGTAATCTCCTTGATAAGGTAGATAATTCATTTTCACAAATGCCTTAAAATCATATTTTTGACCAGATTAGAGAAAAACTCGCGCAAGATATAAAACATATTATAAAATTGGAATTGATCCATAAAAAAGATTATATTAATATTTTAATATTGTAAATCATGTTTATTTGTATTAAATATATAATGACTCGGATTATATATACTATTAGATTACAAATTCTATATACTATCAGATTATATATATTAGATTCCTGATTACCTTTTCAATATTATATTGATGATAATAGATTACTAAATTACCCTTCTAATTTTATATTGATGATAAAAAATTGTTTTTAATGAGAATTGAACCATGACCTAGGTGATAATGTAACAAATGTTGACATTTATAGCCACTATCACTTACTATAGTCTTTTTTAATTTTTATTTTAAAATTTAAAACTATCAACCTATTTACTCCATTCCAATTATATCCTTATATATAATACTAGCTTAAAACTCGTGCGATGCACGGATTGTTAATTGTTATTTTATTATTATTTTATTAATTGTAATTGTGCAAAAAATAAGTAGACATGCTAAACAATTTTAATTAATTAAAAATATTAAAACAGATTTTAAAATAAATAAGTATGGGTTTGCCCGTTATATTTTTGGAAATGAGGGGTTTTAGTAAGAAAAAATAAAAAATGTAACATATATTTAGTTTAAAAAGGTAAATGCCCGTGATATTTTTGGAAAATGAGGTTTTAAAATTTAATAATTAAAAGTATTTAAATATGTTTTAAAATAAATAAGTAAAGAGTTTCCTGTGATATTTTTGGAAAAAAATGGATTTTAGTGAGAAAAATAGAAAAAGTAAATTGTAAAAGGCAATTTCCCGTGATATATTTAGAAAATGAGAGACTTTGTTGGAAAAAATATATAATGTGTTTTAGCTGAAAAGGTAATTGGTTATAAATAGGTATTTGATTATTTATATTTTAATATTTTTAGTAATTGCATTTGTTAAGAAAAATAAGTAGACATGTTAAAATAGGTAAATTTTTAAAAAATAATTATAATATTAAAATAGGTTTAAAAATAAATAAGTAAATGTTTGTCCCTGATTTTTTTGGAAAAGGAGGGGTTTTAGTAAGAAAAAATAGAAAAACTAACATGTTTTAGTTAAAAAAAAGGTAATTGCCCGTGATATATTTGAAAAAGTAGGGGAATTTGTTAGAAAAAATAGAAAAAATAATGTATTTTATGTGAAAAAAGGTAATTGATTATAAATAGATAATATTATTATTTGATAATATTATTATTTAATAATATATTTCTATAAATAACTAATGTTAATTAAGTAAAAATACGAAGTACAGTTAATTAAGGACAATTAAGTAAAATCACAACGTACCATACCGACCAACCAAACTTTTAATGTTTCGTCTATTATATAATAGTATTGAAGCGTAAAACGGATTTTATTCATCATTTAACATTTATTAATGCTTCATTATAAGATATTAACAATTTATAGATTATATACGCAGTTTTGAAATTTTAGATACTAATATAGATCAAAACTTTAGTTTTACTACGATCCTATATATTATAAATCTCGTCTTCAATAAATAAATGTTATACGTTGATCATTTTCGAAAAATACACTATTAGTATATAAAGTATTGAACTCGAAAAATGCAAAAGAGTTTTCTCTTTGTATACTAATAAAAAAAGTTTGTATTGGAGATTTTTACAAAAAAGTTGAAGTTGTCATCGTATGATTAAATCAAATCTTAACTAAAATTGGTTTAAATTTTTTGAATATCTATGATAAAATGTTAAAACTATTAATTGTTAAATTATTTGTGTCAAGTGACAATTGTAAGGTGAAACGAGTAACTTATCACGAATCAGTTTAGCGGCTTCTTGAGAGGTATAAGTAATAGTTTTATAAATAAAGTATATCCACAACTGTACAATTATTGCATTCCATTGTTAACGAATTAAGAATATGTATGTAAAAACATATCGAGTTTTTTTTTTAAAAAATTATGCAGTAAAAAAACATCAAATACTTACTTACTCGAAAACCAATAGCAACTTATTCACATCCAAATCATTAACATATCTAACACGAACTTCTAATTCAAGGAATACAATACAATAAAAGAGAGGAATCTTAACTTTACAAACAACTATGGCTAACTTACAATTTTCAAATATCTCAATCACCAAACCATCAACACTAATTAAGAATATGTATATAAAATCATATCAAGTTTTTTAAAGAACAAATTATGCAGTAAAGAAAGATCAAAATACTTACTTACTCGAAAATCGACAACAAACTATTCACATCAAAATCATATACGTGTATCACATGAACTTCCGATTAAAGAAATAAAATATAATAAAAAATAGATATATTAATTTTACAATAACTATTGCTAACTTAAATTTTCAAATATTTCGATAATCAAACCATCAATATGAATACACCACAAACAAATATACCGAAATTAATGACAAATTATAAAATATTTTAGAATAAACTCGTGCCTCGCACGGGTAATAAAGCTAGTTCAATAGAATTAAGTACTCATTTGCATTATCATGTACAAATATGCGTAAAACTTGTGTAAAATATGAGCATATATAGAATCGCTTTAGAAAGTCGTTTTTATCTTATCATTGTAATGTTAATTAAGGGTTGCACGGAAATCTTCCCGGAGACAAAAAAATTTGAGTACAAAATATTTATTAAATGATATGTGTTATATTTTGATTGATCAAAATTCAATCAAATGTAATAAACCTGCAAGCATTAAAATCGTTATTAATCAATAAAAGAGTTACATAATTTTACATCATTAATATCATATCATTTTGTAATAATTTTGGACATTCGATCCAAAGAGCATTACTCAATCCTTAGTTCGAGAGCAAAGTAGTAACTTGTTTTGCAACAATCAATATACAATCGCTTTAGAAGGTGGTTTATAGCTCTACCATTGCAATGTCGATTAAGGGTTGCACTGAAACGTCATCACCGGAGGCACAATGTTAAGAACAAAAAATCCCCACAGAATCCTGCAGATATTCATATGCTGATAATTGCTCAAAGAAATAATAATTTAAGTCTATCAAGTCATTAGAATCTAGCATGCATTTGTTAGGCACGAGCACGACTTTGTATTGTTGTACCGTAAGGAGGAGGTTATAATTTTTATTTTTTCAAACAAGTTGCTGGACGAAGACAAGTAATAAACGCACAACTAATCAATATAAGGTTCTGTTTGGCATTGCTGTTGTAGACACTAACAACCTTTTTCTGAAAAACAGCTAAAAAAGTGTTTGGTAAAATTTAAAAGTTGCTTTTCTGAAAAACGCTTTTGACTGAAAAGCTGCTTTTAGAGAAAGCAGGTCCCCCATGTTTTTGAAAAAAAACTCTTTTTTAGTTTTTGTGGGAAGCAGCTACTGGTTTCAACATCAAAACTCACCAAAAAAATTAATTTTTTATATTATACACCAAAACATGCACATATCAAAAATATTACTAAACAGTTATCTGATTTCCACAACAGCACTTATTTTAACAGCACTTTTTTTAACAACACAGTAATTTTTAACAGCAATCACAAACAAAGTCTAAGACGATCTTAGTAATTACGTGACTACTAACAGAACACGTATTAAAATATAGTTAAATACTTAAATTTGGTATTGGAAGTTTACGTGAGATTAGTCAAGATCTGAATTAATTATTGAAGAAAGCTACTGATGTCATATCTTATAGATAAGCTGTTATAGCTTTTGGATTCAGGATTGATCAAGTCAAAGTACGTAGCTATGTCATCAAATTGAACTGTAGTAGTATATATTAGTATATGTTAATTATAGTATTATTAGTGTTAAGTGGTGGTTAAGTAGTTAAGTGATAGATGGTTGAAGATACAAGTACTTGAACTGCATTATATATTGCTTATACTACTCTAAATTCTAATGTTCTTCATCGCCTTCTACAAATTGTTGTTAATTTCGACACTAAACCCGTGGCTCGTAAATTTGACTAATATTTATGATCTTGTAAATATTTGCAAGTTAATACAAATGTTAGTTTACATTAAATCCCAATATTACGTCATATTTTCGATTATCTCAATTATCTCCTAATTTTTTAATATAAATCTATTAATAATTAACTTAATTGCTAAGTTAAATATTTTCTCTCTCTGAAACGAGAAAATATCTCCAATTAATTATAGAAAATATCTCTAAACGATATCTTTCAAATCAAGAAGGTATCCCAATCTAAATCTAAAAAGATAAAATCAACTAATTTCAAATAGATCCCTAATAATCACAGGGATTAAAAACACTATCATATCACATAACTGCGTTGCCTTGATCCCTATATATAAATAGGATACACAGACATCTTGGAATATGATCCGACGCATATAACAAGTCGAGACACCTCTCAAGTCCAGCCCCAAACATCAAAAAACCCAAAATCTCCCCTCATCACAATTTTGTTATTGCAGCAATCTCCGAAATTTGTTATCACCAAATTCATCCGTTAACAATTGACACTAGAAGGAGGGCATAATTTTTTATTGTGGAGGACAATAAATCTATACAATACGCATGGGGGTTATTATGGATCTAGAGCGGTTTTAATGGAGCAGAACGATGGAGGCGGTGGTTCGTGGTTTTATTCAAAATTAAGATAAGTTTTCTTATGATTTTGTCCGTACAAATAAATTATCTTATAAAATTCGTAGTAAATTTAATACATGTCAGATTTTGATGATTTTTTATGATCCGGAAAGCTTTTGCGATTTCATACAACTTTCGTTCTTGGTGGTTTCTGAGATTATGTTTCGATCTATTCTCGAAATCACAAAACATAATCAGATCCCGTTTTTCAGTATTGAGAAGTTAATCAACAGACGTTTTATTTGATTTCTGGTTCGTTATAAATCCGTTTCTGACGAGCCATATATCATCGGAAAGATCTTTTCGTTTCCTATAACTTTCATGTTTTGTGTTTTTCAAAATAATATCGTTTACAGGGCCAAAAAGGTAAAAAATAGATATGGGCAGAATCTGAATCATGGAGATGTTAAAGAATTGTGATGCAATATTCGTAGCACATGATTTGATTACTTCACTAGCTCGTGCATGAACAAAAATAAGTGTGAAAGGTCCTTATCTTAGAAGGGTAATGTTTTCGAAAACTCTATTTTCCAAGGAGGATAATATTTTTGAAGACCATATTTCGAGTAGGTTAATATTTTTGAATACCCTCTTCCAAGAAGGATAATATTTTTGAATACCCTCTTTCGAGGAGGATAATATTTTTGAAGACCCTCTTTCGAGGAGGATAATATTTTTGAAGATCCTCTTTCGAGGAGGATAATATTTTAGAAGACCCTCTTTCGAGGAGGATAATATTTTAGAAAACTCTCTTTTGAAGATGATAATATTTTTGAAAACCCTACGGGTTAATCGTCTTCTGAAGATCTTTTAGGGTGATTTAGTTTGAAGACCCTATGTGGTGATCGTCTTTTGAAGCCTCTTCGGGGTAATCTTGTTTTGAAGGCCCTGTATCATTCACATCATGCATTCATTAATCATTATGTGCATCATTCGCATCATGCATTCAATTATATCATCACGTGCATCATGTCCATCATACATTTACTTAAAAACATTGGACACTCTTAGATTCTATGGTTGTCTCTGTGTGATATTTTTGAAGACCCTTATTTGCATAGGGTATTGTTTGAATTATTTTTGAAAACCCTTATTTGCGGAGGGTATTGCTTGAATTATTTTTGAAGGTCCTTCTTTAAGGTGTTGCTTAAAAATTATTTTTGAATGCCCTTCTTTACGGTGTTGCTTGGATTTTTTTTTTTTGAAGGTCCTTCTTTGTGGAAGGTGTTGCTTGGAATTAATTTGAAGGCCCTTCTTTATAGAGGGTATTGCAAAGTTTGGATGTCTTGGTAAACCCGTACTTCCGGGGTGCTTATCCGTACTTTCGGAAAGCTCCCCAAGAAGATGCATACGAATATAACTTCTTATTATGAGGCATACTTTCCTCGGAATGCATTAGCTGGAATCCTTCATGTTAGGGAGAAGATGCATAGGAATATGACTTCCTGTTATGAGACATACTTTCCTCGGAATGCATAAGCTTGGATGCCTTGGTAAACCCGTACTTCCGGGGTGCTTATCCGTACTTCCGGGGTACTTATCCGTACTTCCGGGAAGCTCACCAAGAAGATGCATAGGAATATGACTTCCTGTTAGGAGACATACTTTCCTCGGAATGCATTAGTTGGATTCCTCCCTGTTAGGGAGAAGATGCATAAGAATATGACCTCCTGTTAGGAGGCACACTTTTCTTGGAATGTATAAGCTGGAGTCCTCCCTGTCAGGGAGAAGATGCATAAGAATATGACTTCCTAGTAGAAGGCATACCTTCCTTGGAATGCATAAGCTGGAGTCCTCCCTGTCAGGGAGAATATGCATAAGAATATGACTTCCTAGTAGAAGCCATACCTTCCTTGGAATGCATAAGCTGAAGTCCTCCATGTAAGAGAGAAGATGCATAGGAATATGACTTCCTTGTAGGAAACATACTTTCCTTGGAATACATAAGCCGGAGTCCTGTTTAACATACTTAGGAAGATCCTCCAGGATAATGCTTGGACTACGATCTCAACACATTACATTATCTCCTTATTCAACATACATACAATGACATCACTATTGTTGTTACACTCTACTTCTATCTCTTGAAGAGTGAATTTTCAAAGTTCAACTTGACAAAGGGAAGCGCAACGATATCTACTTAAAGTCGCTCATTCTCTCACACCTGCAAAACTGCTCGTACATATGTTCTTCTCACATCTCGCATGTTGTCTTCCTCGCATCTACATGCATATTACGGGCACAATATATTGTCTCCCTTACAACAACATGTATATTACGGGCACATCATGTTGTCTCCCTCGCTTTTACAGACATATTACAAGTACCTTTGTGCTTCATATTATCTGCTAATCTTCTACTCCTAGTTGTTTCAGTGACTCAAGAAATTCGGAAGATCAAAGCACACTTAGTTCTCCCGTCCATCAAGCTGCACTGAAGAAATGTGTTAGTTGTTATGCCATATTTTCGGTTGCCTCAATTATCTCCTAATTTCCTAATATGAATCTATTAATAATTAACTTAATTCCTAAGTTAAATATTTCCTCTATTTGAAACGAAGAAATATCTCCAATTAATTATAGAAAATATCTCTAAACGATATTTTTCAAATCAGGAAGGTATATATCCTAATCTAAATCTAAAAAGATGAAATCAACTAATTCCAAATATATCCCTAATAATCACAGAGATTAAAAACACTATCCTATCACAGAACTGCGTTGGCTTGATCCCTATATATAAACAGTACGCAGACATCTTGGAATAGAATCCGACACATCTAACAAGTCGAGACATCTCTCAAGTCCAACCCCAAACATCCAAAAAACCCAAAATCCCTCCTCATCACAATTTTGTTATTTTAGCAATCTCCGAAATTTGTTATTACCGAATTGCTCGGTTAACTCCCAAAATCTTAAGAAATATCATCGTTTTGCGTATAATCTTATGCAGATATAAATTATTTCTTGTACTTGGATATAGGTTCAAAAATCCAAATCCACCTACCGATTAATTTAAGACATTATTTGACTTTAGCAATCGGACATAGTCTATGACAATTATAAATTTAAAATCTCCATACCTTAAAGTTTAATTAGCATTAATACGCAAGTGGAACACTTAGATACGGTTTCTAGGGGTCTAGATTCTATTGCATTTTGGGGTATGATCGTCCACAGTTGTTGCATGTGGACATTGACCTAGCTGTTGAATCAACCATCCACCATAAGAATATGAAAAATTTCGGCCAGAAACAACATCGGAAATATAATTATTATTTCTTTTCTCTGTTTCAATTTATATGGATCACTTTATTTTACATACATTTCAATGTGTTTGGAAGATAAAAAATGTATTTCCCACGTTAATATTAGTGTTCGACGTATTATCACTCCGCCCCTCCTAGAGAAAAGATGACTAAAGTGCATCTGTGTGTCTGACCGTGTCCATGTAAAATCACACTACTGTGACAATTACATGAGCTACTTTAAATGGGACCCTGAAGTGCAACATAAAGAACCAGGTTACCGGGCAGGGTTGTTCGTGAAAAAGCTCGAGCTCGAACACAAAAAATTATTCGTTAAGAAAATGAGTTCGAGCTGAGTTATTAGTGAGCTCGAGTCGAGCTCGACGAAAAATTAAGATATATTCGACATTTTTTAATATTATTTGTTGTATTTTTTAATATTTTAAATTAAATTTGCAATTTATAGTATGTGTATTTTAGGTTTATTGAGAAATTGAGTTGAGTTTCGACAAAAAATGTTTTAGTTCGTTGGGCCAAGAAAAATTGGGTTTTTTTCTATAAAAATTGTAAGTTGTAATGAGCTCGGCTTGACTCGGCTCATTTTTGTTCGATAAAAGCTCGTGTTCGGCTCGTTGGTTAACGAGCTCGAGCTCGAACACGAATTTTGTGCGATAAGAAAGCTCGACTCGGCTCGGTTCGTCAGAGAAAAAAGTAAAACTCGGTTCATTTACATCAAAGCTCGGCTCGACTCGGTTCGTGAATAACCCTAACCAGCAATAGAAACAAAGATTGATGAGCAAAATCAATCAAATAACAACACTGATATAACTACAGTAGAAGATCCAAATGAGGGCACACACCACCTTCCAAATCTAGGAAATAATAAGACTTTACATTATTTATCTTTTCATGCACTCAACCAATTAATCTTATCCTCAATTATATATACTAGCTAGTCTTATATCTTAACTATACCACATATATTAAGCTTGTCAATTAGTCCTTCAATGGAGCAATATTCACATACATTTATTTCTAGATCTTCGTATCTCGACGACCAATCCACATTAATTCAGTCATGGGAAGTACAAGCTTTCGGGGAAGACATCGTCGGAGAAGGGCCTTTACGAAGGTTCGTATGGCCTCCAAGATGTTATTCTTGTAGTTTCTGCAAAAGGATATTCAAGTCAGCTCAAGCTCTTGGTGGTCACATGAATGTTCATAGAAGAGATAGAGCTAGGTTAAATCAACCTCTTTGTACTTTAAAAAGTACCTTTGGAGAAAATGAAGTTTGTATCTCAGATTCTACAAACCCTAGTGATGTTATGGCTTCATTTTATTCGAATACCGAGTCTGTTAGAATAATTCAAGGTGATTTGGTTACAAAGAAACTTGCATGCATGAACCATTTATTAAGTAAAGATTCTAGTGTTGAAACTGATTTATCCGTAGGTTTAAATTTTTGTGTTCCAACTCCAAGCGATATTCGAGCGGCCGAGCTTTCTGGTGACGGTGGTGATATTAAGAGGCAGAGGAGGGACGGTGGTTCTCAGGTGCCTTCACTATATATAGCTTGTTCAAGTAGTGACAAGGAGATTGATCTTGAGCTTAGGCTTGGTGATTCACCAACGGTAAATTAGTTGAGCTAGGAGCCTAGGATCTTATATCTAGCCAATGGCAAAAAATTTTAATTTATAGATTTGCGGATTCTGTTGTATTTCCCCTGTTCTCTGCTCTTTTGATATATTAAGAGCATCTCCAACGGTGTTGACTAAAATCGTTAGCTAAAATAATATAAAATGCTGATTATGTAAAATTTGCAGAACCCGTAAGATATTGTGTTCCAATGGAGTTGGCTATACTAGTTGGCTATATTTTAAAAATAGAATGTTATTATTATTTCAAGTTGTTAAAAATAGAATATATGATTTGAATATGGTAATAATTGATGTGGAGTTTTACTACAGGTCCATAGGGGTTCGACAAAAATAGCCAACATGGAGAGGTTGGCTAAAATTTTAGCTAACAGTTTTATCCCATTGGAGCGGATTTTTTTTTACACATTATCTAAATTTTTTATTTATGGCAATCCACCTATAATTTTAGCTAAGGGTTCTCCACCATTGGAGATGCTTTACCAAGCTATTTGCCAAAAGCCAAAAGGCCCAGAAAGTAGTTTGCCGTCTAATATTTTTCGAACGCAATTTCAGCAAAAATCTATTAAATGCGATGATGTATAATCCCGAGTAATGTTATAAGTAATTCAAATATTTTTCCAAATTTGTTTTCAAGGTGGCACGAGGGAAGATTTTAATTTATAGACGTAAATATGTGCATCTGAACTTTGTATTTTTATTAAAAAGTTATCAAATATTCATGAAATATTATCATTATTTTTTGGGATACCAAGCATTTTCGGCTCATTAATTATGTTACCCATAGAGTCTTGGTGAGAATGCGAATCAGTGATTTATGGTAACTTATTTTATAAATTAGTGATTGATATACGTAACTACAAGTTGTGTATAAGAGATCGTTTGGTCCGTTATTCACACAGTATGAACAAAACAAAATAAATCATAAAATTAGAAATAAATTCTAAATAAGATATAATATATAAGTTTTTTTTCTTCTAGTTTCTAACATTTTTTAAAATATATTTTTAACCATTTTAGAAAAGAAAATTTTATTTTATTGTTTTGTAGTAAAGTATAAGATACGTATTACTCAATAATATATTTTTGTTATTTATAAGCCCAGACCCCCCTTTTATTTGACAAGATTTTAATTTTTAACATTTCATATTTTAAGCTACAAAATAAAATGTTAGGTGTTTAAAATTTTAGTTCGGACTATTCTCAGTATTTTTAATCAAAAATTTTATTTTTAAAATTTTATTTTAATGTCAAGAATATGTATATTAAGACCTGATGAAAAAATAATTTGAATTTGATAAATACATATTTTTTGTAATTTTATATGTTATATGAAAGTAATAATTAAACTAATAAGATAAGGGAAGTAAATTATGAGAAAGTGTAAAATGTCAACCAAACATATTTACTACACTTTCTAGGAATTTTGAATAGAAGGAAAATACAAATACCTATAGTAACTTACTTCCAACCAAACAAGCATTAAGTTGTACTGCCAAATTCCCAATTGAATAATTTACTAGCTTATTTGTTCTTAATTTACATTTAAAATACATATAAATAGTTTATTTATACTAACGTTGTGTTCATGGACTTAATAAAGAAATTAAAGAAAGGAAAATGAATAATTTTCTCATCTTTTCAAAAGTATAAAGAAGATTTTGAAGAAAAAATATAAAAGGAACTTATTCCCTAGTTTTTAGGTTTCTTTTTTTTTTTTTTCAAAAAAAATATTTTGGAATAAATTGTGGAAATATATTTTTTACATTTCTTTCTTTTCTTTTCAAAATATGTCTGTGGAACACAGTGTTAGAGTAATGCTAGAAAATTCAACAAATTCTCCCAAAAATTGTACGAAATGATGTGGCAAACATATGTCATGTTTTAATTCGTGGGTACATATTTACGTATGTGGGTCTCATATTTTTATTAGAAATGTTACCAATTAAAGTAAGACACATAAGCATGTAGATTGCACGGGGGCGCATGGCTTGTAATTTTGCTTTTACCCATGTTCGAGAATGCAATAATTAAAGTAGGATGAAGTAAAAGGTACTGTACCTAGGGAAAAAAGAGAAAAACAAACAAATTGGAGACACAAATATTGATCATGGAATCTATCTCTCTATTACTATATATTAAATCTCAACACAAGGGTGATAAATAGGACTCAATACTAATGAAATCTAATCGATAATATTATGTTTTCCTCTTTCTTTTTCCTCTCTCTAATCTCTTTCTTTTTCTTTCAAATTCTTTATGTTTTCATCAGTTTATGTTATAGTATTAGTAATCAAATCGACCCTCTCTTGAAGCTCTACAAAACCGTACCATTTTTGTAGAGATTCATGAGAATCGAAAATTAGGAGAATTTTAAGGATTTCGTAATTCTTGTTATTATTGATGATTAGTTGATATACATGGTTAAATAAGATGCAGATGAGTGTTTTGGTGGTCGAATCGCAGCGAAACCACCCGTTTTGGGGGTTGAATGCGATCAAATAGTCACCGACGATGATCTCCGGTGAACCGGTGACATTCGATTCGTTGTGTTTGTGTGTTTAGAGTAGTTTATAGTCCGAATATGTGTTGAATTTGTGTTGCATGCAATGTTTTTAGTAGTTTTAGTTTAGTAAGTTAATCTTTCATTTTGGTTCGGATTTCGTATGAATCATATGTGGATTGGGTAGGAATTATAATGATTAATTCGTGTTCCTGAGTTAATTTCGATTGTATGCCATGTTTTAGTTTGATTTTTGAGTTGTGGATTGGTGAAAGTCGAAGTTGAGTTTGATAATCGGAAAATTGAATTATGATGGGTTGCTTTTAGTTTGATTGTGTTGTTGATTAATTGATTTGATTACTTCAGATTGGTGTGTTGTTTTGGGGTCAATTTGGGGGTTGACAGTAGTCGGAATATTGACCGGAGGGTCATCAACGATTTTCCGGTGATTTTTCAGTGAATATTCATTGTATTCTTCGTGTGTGTGTGTGCAGTTTGTGTGTTTGATCTTAAAGTCCCCAACTCTGTTTTTGTAAATTGTTTTTGGAAAATCAAAACAATATGGCATGATTTATGCATGCCATTGTATCCTCTAATTTTGTTGCAATTATACTTTTTGAAATTAATTACTAAGTTTTAATGATTTTCAATGTTTTTCGTTTACACCATGATTTATGCATGATTTTAGCTTTCTTGTTAATGGCATTTAATACATCAAATTTTATTTTTGTAACTCTACATGATTTGTGATAGATTTGATACCTGATGACTAATTGATTTGGATTGTCTTCTATGCTATTAATTGTTATTAATTTGCATTAATAATAACACTAATTTCCAAAAAAACAAATCAACTATTTTAGGAACAAATCATCCATTTGGTGTCATATATCGGTAGCATTTAATACTCCTTTTATTATATATATATATATAATTATGCCATATTTGTAGCATTAATTTTAGGATGTTATTTGTTTTCAAAATTTAAGGTTCTTTAGCATTACTTTTTTCAAATTTTATTAAATTCAAATTTACGTTTCCATATCTGATATTTTATTTGGATTAAATGTTTTTGTTCTTGTTTTATTATATCTTGTTAGTTATCCTTGTTAGATATACTCGTTACGTTTTGAACCGAAGGAGTATGAAACTAAAGTGTTTTTTAGGTATTTTTAAATAGGTAGTTAATATCTTCTTTTAAATGCTAACATTTACTTAATTATTCTTCAAAAAAATTCTGGTTGATTGACTGTTAATTGAAGTTTTAAATTAAAAAGCTAAAAATTATAAATAGATGAGTTTAAATGTATTTAAATATATGTATTTGCGTGATTAAATGAAATTTGTGTCACATTTGGTGACTTTTGTACCTATACGGGGTGCCATATTTGATGGCTTTTTGGACCATATATGATGGTTGTTATGTATCATTTGGATATCTTTGTGTCATATGAGATCTTATTTTTATAATTTGAGAGTTTTGTGTCTTAAAATAGATTTCTAACCAAAGGGATTCCTTTGGTTAGATCTCTTTATTTTATTAATTTATATTTTATATGAGTTATTTTACTTTAAATCGTTATATTTTATACGAGTTAGGATAAAGTTACTTTTTTGTAGTATTTATGCACTTATGTCCTGTTCATTTATTTATCTTAATTTCAGGATACTTGGGATGTTCGATATAGTAAAGGAGCACATGCAATGCTGCTATAATAACGGAAGACATTGTGGAATCACAAAGCAACAATAAGCTCTAATTAGTCTTTAATTTTAGTCTTTTGTAAACGATGTAGGGCACTCTTTTTCCTGCTTGAGTTTTTTTCCCATCGGGTTTTACTCTTGCGAGGTTTTAACGAGGCCTTCTTTTGGTGGGTTATCTTTTCAGACATTAAAGGCGATATTGTCTAAACTTCCGGGAGTACTTGCTTACTTTTCGGTTAGATGATATACTTTTTTGAATGAAGGAAACTCTGTTCCTACAGACATTGTATCTTTGATACTATTTATCAATGGAAATAGTTTCCTCTTTGACAAAAAAAAAAAAAGAAAAAGTAGGACACATAAGCATTTGTGAAATTTTATGGAAAAATTTGTTTGGTTATCTAGCATTTTTCTTATACCAAAGTTGCCACTAGTTAAATTACTGAATCACGTACTATTCAATATATTTATATAAAAGTCTCTATCTATTTTTCTAATTTTCTTAAATTTTTGAATGATTAGATCGAAAATATATTAATTACCTTACATTTTTCTAAATTTTCTCATTAAAAAATCACCATCTTGATATTCTCCAATTATTGCTCTTCAAGTCAAATTACCATATTAATATCCTTTTAAATTTTCTTTCCAACTCAAAGTTACCAATTTAATATTGGAAAATGCTAGGTAACCCAAAATTTTTCTCAAAATATTTACCAAAATGTTTTACCAAATGCTTATGTGTTAGTGTAAAATTGGTAACTTTCCTAATATATATCATTTTAATATATTTCTAATTTTTTTGTTGCAGCAATAATAATTTATGTTTGATGAGGAAATGACTCACAAGACACTTTAACTATTAGAAAATATGTTTTAATAATTTTTTTTATATATCTTAAAAATCAATTCTTTTTTATGTTTCGCCTTCTAAATCAATATCTTTATATATATAAAGGAAAATTTTCAAGAGCTCTAGAATCTCAATTCATATTTATCTATTTTTTCTAGAGCTCCGCTATTTTAAATAATTAAAATCAAAACTTCCTTATTTAGGTCCTATTTTTAAGAGAAAATAATCAAAATATTTTAATATTTTCTTTAATAATTCTTATTATAAAAAACAAGTGCTCTAAAAATTATAAATTTAATCAAATTATATAACTAGAAAAAAATCCTCCAATAAATTAAAATTCCTTATTTGTATATCTTACAAATTTTTAAGAGCTTTAAGAGAGGAAAGTCCTAGATATTTGACTTGCCCTCTCAGAATTGTAAAGTTAATCATCCTCATGGTTCAAATTCCTATATAAAGCGACTCCAAATCAGTGTTCTAAAAGTCGGCGATTAATCAGGATTAATCGCTGATTAATCGCTAGACGACGGGTCACCGAACTGATTAAGTAAAAATCGATTAATTAATCTTTTTTTTCAGAAAAACGGTCAAAAATCGACTGAATCGGTCAAAAATCGGGTTAATTATTTAAAAATAGTGAAAAATAGATAAATTAAAAAAAAATTAAAATTTAAAAGGTAGAAACTTGATTAAATAATAGGAAAAAATATTATTTTTGTACATATAATTATAATTTTAGATGCCTAAATCATAAATTCTCTTTATTTTTCCTCTTAAATTGATCTCTAATTGAAAAGTTAAACCTTTGAAATTTTTATTTATTACAATTATATAACATTTTTATCATATTTGCATAAATCTATGATAATAACATATGTTTAGTTGAAATAACGAAACAATTATATATATATGAATATAATTGTATATAAAAAATATTATTAAATTTATTCCGATTAATGATCCGATTAATCATTCTGATTAATCCCCGGTTATCCGATTAATCCCTGGACGATGCCTTCACCGATTAACTCCGATTCCCGCTTTTTACAACACTGCTCCAAATACATATACAGATGGGATATTTACCAAGAGAAGTTCTTTATTTTTATTCAACAGTCCAAGGAGTCAATTCCTTCTTACATGATAATAGGGCTGTTCACGAACCGAGCTGTTCGCGAACAAGCTCGAGCTCGGCTCGTTAAGGGCTCGACTCGGCTCGGTTCGTGAACAGCTCGAGCTCGAGCTCGAACACAAAATTGAGCTCGTTAAGAAAACGAGCTCGAGCCGAGCTATTAGTGAGCTCGACTCGAACTCGGCTCGTTCGGCTCGAGATCGGCTCGATTAAGCTCGAAAAAATGAGATATCCTGTAAATTTTTATAGTACTTGCAGTTGCATACCATTAGGTTCATTATGAGGCCACCAACATAAGTTCTTTAAGTCTTTCAATATTACATCTCAAATATTTAAAAACAAAATACATTGGAGAATTTAGAATTAATTCCAGAATCAAGAACCAAAAATCTAAAAAAAAGTTTCCCAGATTCTGATGGCATGTGGCAGCATTTCACAGAGCCAAGAATCATTTCAGCAATTCCACATTTCAGCAATTCCACATAAGCTTGTGCGGATGCTCGCATGTTAACCTCTGATTGGAAGAGAAAGAATCATGATCACCAACAATACACCAGACAATGTGAATATTCTGCAACAGAAGGAAAACCTCAGACAATATACATCTTAACAACATCAGACAATATACATCTTAAAATCAGTTTTTAGTACAGTTAGCTAATTAGTTGTTTGTATTTATATTTCAACTATTTCAACACATTTATGAAAATCATTTCATACAAGCCACCCACTTCTATTTTGTTGGATTATTAAGTTTTAACAACATCAAAGGCTGTTTGGTTATTTTTGTCAGAGGTTGTAATCTTTATAAAGGTCCCGGACTAGTCTCTATACAGCGCGCCTTACAAGTACAAGTCAGATACGCTAACAAACTAATCAAGTCGTTACACATCCTAACTTCTACTGAAGAAGTTAATGACATGCAAAGAGATAAAGTAGTTGCCCTGGTCCAGTGTCAAATATATGTAGTTCCACCTAAAATTGCTACCACAAAATATGGACATCTTGTATATTAAGATTGAAGCATCTCTATTTAATTTAAGTAACAAAGGTCTTGCTCATCTAAGGTTTGGTGAATGGAAATATATATAATGACATTAGGCACCACATGTGGTCTTATTCTGAGAAACCTTTTTACCAGAAGTTTCAGATACCCATATTCTGCTCAAAGCAATGACAGAAAGAGAGACATGCCCAAAGATAAAAAAAGAGAAGAGAAAAAAAAATCAAAGATCTAACTTAAATATTCTTTTTGTGCAAGTTGCAAGATGGTAAATATACATCTAAAACTGACCATATGTTGCACATGAATCTCTAATTAGTATAATATAACGACAGGGCTCCGCATTATTGTCCTCTACGTATCTTGCTGTGTCAATTTTATACCCCACCACAATCCCTCTCAGGCTCTCACAGCTAATGCCCTAGGGCCCCCAATGTACAACTACTCAGATGCAGTGCAACTGACCTTTTTTAAGTAACACAATCTCTCTGAGAATTGATAAGTAAGCAGCTAACAAACACCTTCAGACAGAATGCTCATATAAAGGAGAAGAAAACATGCAGGAGAAGCACTAGAACGGCCTCACTGATCATATGACAGTACATGTTTAAATAAGATAACTAGCAACAGTACATGTTGTAATCTGGGAGTGACAGAAGGATAATGTTGTAGAGATCAGGTTCAGAATGTACACTTTGGTCAAAAACTGAATCAGCATAATGATGTTTGTAAACATGCTGTAGAAACTAGAATCTAACATGGCAAACTTCGTATCCGAAAAAAGTAAAATCAGTAAGTTCAATAACTAATGTATAGTATCACACAACATGATAATCCTTAAACCAAAATACAATGTTGGCATACTTTGCAGTAACTATCAACTACTAACATATATGGTAACTGAAAACCATTCTTCATGTAGCTAATAATTAACATATATGGTAAAAACCAAACTTCACAAATCACAGAGTTAAAAGTAAAGGGAAATAAAGCCCAGTAATTATCAGAATTTGTAATCCAGTAATTAAAAGAAAATGAACATTACTAATCCTACACGCCAAAAATAAGCAGACATTATGTCCTGGGACAATATTCGTCACATTTATATGCAACAAGGATGATGTTCCTGCAGTACAACCATATCCTCGACCTATTATGTCCTGGAGTAGCATATTGTACAACAAAGTATTCCAGGGAGTTGGTGATTTTATCTTCCGTGAGAATGGTATATAGATTTTACTATTTCTGGTTGTAGGTGAACTGTTGAAAACAAATCCCAAGTTTTCAAATCTTATTACCGTTTACTTATTTGAGTAATCAAATTTAAAAAATTTCTAGTAATTCTTTGTTTCCTTCAACTTATAAGTTTTGTTTTCTGTGATATCTAGAGCATGTTTGAAGTCTAAGTAATGTTTGTAGTTGTACTTGATAAATTACCATTCTCATACTTGTGGCTTTATTTTTTTGTATCCTGTGTTGATTAGCAACATGATATCAGAGTGAATTGTTTGTCAATATAACTGACATAACATGACATGTAGCAGAAGTTAAGTCTTTTAATGTTATGTAATAAAAATAAAAATAAAAAACCTTCAAAACACCAGTAGCTAAACGCCTAAACCCTCCAGGTGTCTGAACCCAAGAATTCTAACACGAACATGACTTCCTTCCTTAAAACTTTAAATATATCAGAATTTGCAATCCAGTAATTAAATATATGATATATATTACTTAAATATATTTAAATACACCTGTAGACTGCTCTAGTATCACAATACAATACAAGAATTTACAACACAAATTATAATAAAAGAAACGAAGAAGTGAAGTGAAGAAGAACTTACAAGTGTGTTTCGTGTAATTGAAGTGTATTGCGATTTGCGATTAAAGTGTTTCGTGTATGGATTTAGGTCGACTGCGAAGAAAAAAGGATTTAGGGATTTAGGGAGAACTGAGAAGGAGAACGGGGAAAGATAATTTAGGGTTGTTTAGACTTTAGATTAGTGGTCTGGGTTAAGTGTTTTTAGTTGGGCCAAGAGAATTGGGCCAAGAAAATTGGGCTTAGGTCCGTAATTTTTTTATTCTTAACGAGCTGTTCGATAATAGCTCGTGTGTGATTCGGCTCGTTAGTGTTCGATAAAAGCTCGTGTTCAACTCGTTAGTTAACGAGCTCGAGCTCGAACACGTATTTTTGTGCGATAAGAAAGCTCGGCTCGACTCGGTTCTTCAGAAAAAAATGAAGCTCGGCTCGTTAACTTCAAAGCTCGACTTGGATCGGTTCGTGAACAACCCTACATGACAAGACCAATATATACATTGCATCTGTGTTATGATTTTATTTTTGAATTTCAAGTTGTATCTGAAATTTATATTATCAAGTTTGTGAGCTTGCTAACACGCTTTTTGTTTTTTTAGGTTCCACCTCAAATAGGTTTGGAGGAGCATTACACAAACATCTATATATTCGTTTCAACAAAGATAAGTTTAAATAGTGTTGTTTACGCTTTGTTAAAAGATTTGCTCATCTAGATTGTCTCTCAAGAAAAGCTCTATATCTTAGCAATACGAGCGAGAGATGCGTCACAGTGGAAGATCTGCTCAACGATAATAGTTTTAGTGATAAAAATCTTGGTTTGATCTTTACAATGTATTCGTTTAATTTTGATTGCTATTGTAGATGCCGTATGACTTAACATTAATGAATTATTTTTCCTTAAAAAAAGGTTTGATCATATCTTTGCAGGTACATATTAAAAAGGTTTACAAGCAAAAGGCTACTACAATCGTGTAGCATATCTGCATCATTAACGGCGAAGGTACATCATCTTTATCCTAAACCCAATCATCCAATACGTCTCTGCCATGTATGTAAGTCAATATAAAGGGATCTAAATTATGATTTCTTAGGTTTAGTTTCGGTGTAAGTGACGTTTATCGTTTCTAATATAACTAATTGTAGATTTGTTGCATGTTGTGTTCATTGCTAATGACGTCATCTACTTACTTTGATCCTTTTTTTGTTGTTAAGTTTTAACTTTGACCTTATTAGTATAACGTCTGATAATTTGTACTTGTTTTGCTTTTCTAAATATTTGTTGTTGCAGTGTTGTTTTATTAATAAGGACAAAAAATTCTTGTCAGTGATTGTGTATGTAGGTCAAGTTTGGCCAGATGTCTAATTAAGTGTACGTGTAAATATATATTTTTGTATATATAATTAAACTAGCTTTATAGCCCGTGCAAGGCACGGGCACACGCTAGATTGTATTTGTTGCTGATTTTAACACAATAATTTGTTCAAATGCACAAATTTATAAATGATATTATGATATAATCCGTGTTCAAAATTATTATAGTTGATCTATGCTGCCGCTAGTTAGTCTTCATCTGCATTTGATCAGAGCTGCTACTTGCTAGTATCCATGACTTCCAAACGCCTTTGATCACTGGCTTATCTAAATTGCAATATCGCCACCCTTACTCGGTTATATATACTTTGTACTGAGTAGGATGGATGTTTCATTGTTGACCAATAACCAAAAGCAGTGACTCCGCCTGATAATGTGAAAGTGTCTCAAACCTAATTTCATATCCTGTTGTTGTGCATGTTTTTCATTTCACTTGCATCATTTTGATCGTCCAGGCCGCAGGCAAGCATGATGGGTTGCTCCCTTTGTTCTATCAAGGAAAGAATTAAAATTACAATTATTATGTAAACATTCTTTGCACCAAGGAGTTTCAATTTAGAGAAAAAGGTGAGCAACAAGATTTTAGTAGGAAAATAATTTATCCGTAAGTTGGGCAACAAATTTGGAATCTGATAATTGACTGTATTGCAAGGACATCATAGTTTTTCAATTAAATAATAGATAATTTTCTCTAAGACATATGACCTATGTTGGTGCTCAAAGCAATATGAAATTACAGCTTGAAATTTAAAATGGAGCCAAGCTTCACTTAAAATCTTAAGCTAGTATCAAAGCACACGAAACCGTATTTGTATCAAAATAAAGAAAAAGTATAAGCAGGAGGAAATCCAACAACTGAGCAGAGGACAGTAAAACCACACTTAGAAACATTTTTAGTGTGTCTAGTAACATTATGTGTAACAAAATAACATTTTTTTATATTTGGTTTGTGAAAAACTCAGCAATAAATATAAGCATAGAAACTATAAATAGTAGAAGGGGAATTACAATAAATTTTAGCAAAATTGAAAGAAGAAGCATATCATGGACAATATAAAAGGTATGGATAAAGTGACTTGGTGGAGATCGAAAACATACCAGTCCTAAAAGCTCAGTCATGGCCAGTTGATTTGTTATATAAATTTACATGTTAAAATTACAACTATAATGTACTCAATATTTTGCATTCTGGAGTTTTAATTCGATACACATTGTACTACAGGAACTCTCTTATCATTTTATCATTTTGATCTTCAGGAGTTTCAATATAGTGCATAATATGGTTTTTTGAAATGTTTATAGTAATGACATAAACAAATAGGGGAAAATAATTACCTCTTTGAAGAGCATTGCATCACAGTAAATCTAACCTAGATGGCTTGACCATCGCCTCTGTAATGAGAAACTTAGGACGACCTCTCTTCGCAGAGTCTCTGTTCCTCCAATGTAGCGGGACAAAATATAAGCAGCTAACAAAAGGTGATTTGCATGTTCAAAGGAAATTACAGTTGGTAAGAAGTTGGAAGTGGTAGAATAGTAGGCAAGCAACTAAACAAAATTTGTAACCTTAAAATGGCCAAGCATGTCCACCAACAAAGGCAAATCCAGTTGAACAAACCCGAGAAGCCAAATATCTATCTAATAGATTATCAACTATTTAACATTCATGGTGCCATCACCCAATCAATTATTCGTCACTTTCAGTTATATCAAAATACAACTTATCCCCCGTTCTATATGCGGTAATTCTAGCTACAATTTACTCCTGCCTAATAAGGTTCCAAGTAGCTGTAAAATTGTCAAGCAGACCAAAAAAGGTGTCTTCTATACCCCACCTTTACGAATATCATTTTATAAGCTACATTTATAAAGTGTAATCTGACAAATAAAGCACAAATGATCAGTAAAACTGATTACATAAATAACAACAATAATAGGACATAGAGAACATCATGAAAGAGAGCACATTGTAACAATTAAATCTATTAGAAATGAGCACATTGTAACAACTAAATCTATTAGAAATGAGATTTAGGCTACTAAACAAAGTGAAGGTGATTGCTACCTATCTAATGAGCATATGTTGGAACCCTTATTTTGACCTAAACTGCTAAATGAAACTTTCAAGAAGTAGGTAAAATACAGTTATATATTTTGGCACCTTTTTCTTTTCATTATAAAGTTTAAGTTACACACATTTACTTATACATGGCGTATGGGAATTATTCAGAAGCATAAGCAAGAGGTATGAACTTTCCCAGATGATTTCATCTTCTTTGCTCGTTCTTGTACTTTCATCTTGTCGTGTTTCTTTTTCTCTTCAAACTGTGTTCTTGCTCTCCCTCAGCAATATTATCAATCTTGGCTAGCTTGAATTGGTAATGCTGTGAATTTCTTGCCCTTCTCCGATCTAGTTCACCCTGCATTACAACAACTTGTCAGTAAAGTTCTTGTAAGCTGAAAAAAATATCTAGAGTCCTATTTATTAACCTTTCTCCTTTCCATTTGAATCTTAGCTTTCTTTTTCTTCTCATTCTCCCAAGCAAGAATATTGGAACTCATTTTCTCATACTCGAATTGAAGCGTAAATAAATGAATGCCACTATTAGCTCGTACATAATCCTTAATATGTTTTTTTTACCAGTTAATTTTTAATCTTTCATACAAAATCGTCTATCCTAATTAACTGCAAACTCAAAAAGGTTGACCGTTTTTGAATCTTTGCATTCTCGGCTTTTTCCCAAGCCTCCGCTCTGGTGTTTCCATTTCTACCTTGGGTAGAATTTCGAATAAGTATTTCATTTCCAGTAGCAGGAGTTGCTGTCCTAGATGGCTCACGTCCCACTGGCCTTCTCACGGATGATTCTACAAATTCAGATTAATATTGTCTATAGCATATTGACATATTATTTTCGCTTGAGAAGATCATCGGGATTTACTATTTTAGTGATTTCTCTCCTCCAGAAACAACTACTGAAGATTAAAGTTCATAACCATTTCAGGATTCACATACAGAAAAAGGTAAAATTATACATAAAAAATATGGGCTCCAGCCGGTTTCTTTCCTTTTTAAACTTATTATTTTAAATAAAACATACCAGGGAGCAATTGACTTGAAAAATATCTCTTATCACTCAATAACTCAAAAACTCAACAACTCAACAACTATGGTTTCAAGATTTCAGGCAAGGTTAAAATATGACGTTTACCTTGTCTTCCTCTGGTATTGTTACTCGATGGTCGTCTAGATACTCTACCTGGTTCTGGAAACCGAATGGGGTCTTCTTTTCTGGTGTTCACCCTAGACAATGGGGAATTAGGACCCTGTCTATTGTTTTTATGGTTGTACCCTACTCTTGATTCATCGTTTCAATATATGGCAAATGTAGCTGCTGCAATTGCTGTGGCATGATCACCGTCTTCAGAGTCATAGTCAGTTTTGTGCCCTTTTATCTACCCAAAACAGAACAAATTCATAGATGTTAAAGTCCAACATATTTTACAGGCATGCACACCAGTAAACTATGAAGATATAGACTCAGGATATTGGGGGTGGGGGGGGGGTAGTTGTTTCATAAAACAGGAAAACCTCTCTTAAAGGATTCTGTTTGTTCCTGTGGTACCCTTGCTCCTTTAGCACTCGATATCTCCTTGCTGGTTTGTCCTCCTCCAGAAATTTTCGCTCTGTCATGAAGAAGGTAGAAAGATTTATAGCAAGAGCAATATAAAGCTTGTAGAACTGAAACATATCAAGTTGGTGATGGATAGTCCTCAATTCATCCATTAAAAACAATTAGCTACTCGCCATGTTCAGTAAAATACATTAATTTCATCTCCGAGATTTTGTTGTTAGAATTTTAAAGGTTTAAATGCTGCATAAATCTTCCATGTAAAATAAACTTCATATATTTCCTTGCTGCATTAAGAAATTAAAGTTTATAAACAAAATTGAACAATCGAATTTATTTATTAACTTAATGTGCATTGAATGGTAACATACCTCTTTTGCTGCTGCTGTTTGATCAAGTTTTCCATTCTCAATAACTCCACTAACACCCATTAGAGCTATAAAAACTCATGGCCTGAATGCACCACCAACACCTTTCAATATTTCTAGTCATTCTTCAGTGACACCTCAAGCTTTCAATTCCTGTATGTATTAGCGTGTGCAATGTTTACAACTGATTTAAAAAAATCTCTGTCACGCATACCAGTAAATTAAACACTAATAGAATAGCATTACTTAAACCCTTGATTTCTCAAAGAATTTCGTCACAGGTGAATATGCAAAAAATCTGCCATAAATAACGCTCGCTGACTTGTAGACAACATATGATAACAGTGTTTATTTCACCCTACTTCATGATTACATGCATAAGACTATCTTTATAAGAAAGCATGTAAGATTGCAATTAGAGTTTCCCCGTTTAATATAACCAGTACTTGTGCACTTTTAATCATGGGAAGGGAAAAATAATACAAAAATTTTTAAGCTATTTGTCCAATTGAATGGCCTAGGTTAGGACTTACGACTGCTGATAAACACTAATTGCAGCCCTGTTTCTTGTCAATAGACCCTCTGATTCTATGATAAGGATGCATTAGTAATTGCCCTGTGATTTTTTGCCCTGAGATAAATTCTAACAAAAAATCCCACTGTTCGGAGTGGTGAACACTGTCGGACCTCCGCCATGTCCAATAAACTATTAGTCAGGTTCTTCAATCTATAAAACATAAAGAATTTAAATTTAAAATTTTTACAGTTGTAGGGCTACCTAGAAAAATAACCAAATAGCTTTAGATCTTCATACATAAAAAGCAAAAGGTTGAATAAAATTCAATCCAAAATATTTTATATCAGGAAGATAAAGTTAGTTTGGTATTACTTTATAAATCTTGCATATGAAAAATGATAATGTAGGTAAGTACCTTTGAACAATATTACAACATAACTAATGGTTGGGTATGCCACAAGACCAAAACCAGTCAAAATTAGGAAAATACATATCATTTTAGGAAAATATATATCCCCTTAATATAATGGAAAATACATCTGCTCCAAAATTAGGAAAATTAATCACAAACCAAAAATCAAAAGAGGCATGATTATCTCTACGTCAATGTATACCTGAAGACACCTCCAGTCAAGATCAATGCGAAAAAAGCTTACTTTGTGCTGTCCTGCTTTCTGTACAGATTGTAAATGCTAAATTACATGAATATTAAAGAGAAAATAAAAGAAATTATAACCACCAAAATATAAGTACGAACAAACCATCAATGCTCCAGATGGATGGCATGACAAATAGGTACACCTCCACATGAAACTCAAAGCATTGGATGAGATCTTGGTTTTTTACACTTGATTGTACAGTTTGTATGGTTGATTGTACATTAAGGCGACTCCATTCACACACCTGATATAGCACTATCACAATAGATATTAGCTGCACCTCGAACATATGAATTGCAAGCAATGTTAAAATTTTGATTTTCAAATAGATTGGACTAAAAACTTGAAGGTACTATGCAAGTAACCAACTAAAACCAAACAAATTCTGACTTCAGGTGCTATATACCCAAAGGTTCCTGCCAATCTTGTCAAAATTGAAGCTTTTCCATCCAGAGCAATATAAACAAATCCAAAGTTTGCAACTTTGGCTCACACACCAGCCTGGGAATATCGTTGAAAGATTCAAGATTCCTGTTTTCCGATTTACAATATGACAATTTCAAATTACTTAGGTTCCCTATGACTACTCCCAGTTCTATATGCACATTCTATTCCTCCACTGGTACGTGCGTTCTTTGACAACACAATAGTTTGCCTAAGTTGACAGAAAATTCAAAAAGAACACAATGATAAAGATTTAATTCATTAAAACATTTTATCAAACACATAGTGAGACTGATCATCAACTGCAAGTTGTGACTTACAATATTCGGTTACATAAGTATCCTAAGTAAATTTCTAGATTCTCAAATCTCATTCCACAAATTGTAAAACCTCTATATCACAGAAAAGGTAACCAATATATCACAATTCACAAGTAAAATAGAGGTTGTACCATTTGGGAGAGGAGACGCAATTATACATACTTGCAATAGACATATACATGGTAAAGAGGGTTCTCAAATGGATTCCATATTTGATGATAGCATCAAATGGAACCCTAATTTTATAGATTAATACCTGATGAATGACGCCACTCTTATACGTTCATCAAGTCCGCTTGACTGGAGATGAAAGCTGTATTGCAGACGTGGGAACAGCTGAGAAGGTGCCTTCTGACGTGGCTATGATGGGGCGCTGAAATGCTGGGTGGAGTTACAGGGAGAAAAGGTGAGGAAGCGGATGAGGCTGGTGGAGTTACGGTGAGAAAGGCAGCCAAGAAGATGACAATGGTTTTATTGAATAGGGGCATAGATGTCATTACATTAGGAATAAAATGTTTCACAAACGTGTATGTTGCAGTATTAGATATATAATAGATATGATCAGCTGAGCATTGATTTGAGATGCAGTTATTGTAGGTTAATTTTGAGATTGTGGTAGTTGTTTAATATGTTTCAATACACATGATCACTTTTCTGTGAATTTTTTCCCAGCCATATATGTTAGATTAAAGGGATACGTACTAAGAAAAAGAAGGTTGATAAGCTGATAACGATCAGCGATCATGGATAATTTTTATTTGAGTAGTTGTTTGCCTCAACAGATTTACAACTTTCTTACTCGAATATATTAAGAGATCTGGTTGCTATATATGTAGTTCCCGTTATTGCTGGATTGCTCCGTGAACACTAAGTAACTAACGGACAATAAGAAAATGTAAGGCTATTAGAGAAGAGTAGACAAAAAGGCTCAAGAGATTTGTTTAAATTAAATAATTTGACGTGTGTTATTTATCGTAGATTTGTAAAATAGATTCCGAAGATGTATTTAAATTAAATAGTTGGATGTGTTATATTTAATTTTAGTTAAAATAATTTTAAATTTTATTTTAGATCTAAAATAAAAATAATGAAGTAAAAGTTATAAAATAAGGGTAATTAAGTAAAAATACGAAATATTTAATTAAGGCAATTAAGAAAAACATGAAGTATCATAAAATAGTACCAATCAATAGTCTTCAATAATATAAAAGTACAAATATACGTGATATTTAATTTTAAGAAGAATTAAATAATAATGACACATGTGATAATGTTTAAGATAATACTAAAATAATGACATTGCTGGATAGTCACCCTTTTGAATTTTTGTTTTGAACAAACAACTTAAAATAGGTGTTAAATAATACATGATTATTGCATTATTTATTTACTTAATGATCAGTTTGATTAATTTATTTTATATTATAATAATATTTATGTTATTTTTTTTTCCTAAGCCATAAGATTGAATTTTAAATTTATAAGGTCTTTTCCAAAAATATTATAACGTCGCTGTGACATGCCACATAGGGGAATACTGTAACATCCCCAGATTTGGGGTCAGGAATCTAGGTTGTCACGTCACCATCCAATCGTATAATACCTGTATTAACTCAATGATCCAACAAATTCGGGGTCAGCAATCTAGGTTGTCACGTCACCAACCAATCGTTTAATACATGTACTAACTCAATGATCCAACAAAACAACATCAAAGACCCCAATCTCTTACATACACAAGTTATAGCCTTAGAAACGTTACACAATAACATTAGTTATTACAAACCAAATGTACTAACCAGGATCTCACACAATCTCCGTATCGCTCGTTGCGACCTTACGCAATCTTCATCGAAGTCATGCCATCAGTTCACAACGTTCTTGATCTCTTAATTGAGCCATCCCGTCCTATGGTACGAAGTATAAGTATGATGTTGTCTAGCGCGCTCTCCTTAAGATAACATTCGCGTAATACATACACGCAAAAGCTTCCTCGAGGGCAACGAAATCCCCAATGGTCTAGTAGACACTATCTCTGGTGTAATCGTTGTTCGTGGGGGTATTGAGCCTCATAGACAAAATAATGCCTTTAACTAGTCTAGGTATCCAAGTAACCTTAATCGCGTAAGGAATTTAACGCCTTGGTCCTCACACTTTCTGGCCCCTTATGGGCTATTTATGAAAGGCTACGAGTAACAAAATTCGCGCCAGTCAAATCAATCCATGGTATTGGCAATCCCGCCTTTACCTCGACTACTCATGAGACTCGGCTCCGCGTTCTTTAACAAAGCCTTTGATAAATTATGTATGTGTTTAGACTCGTTTCTCATTATTCTGATGGTCTCCAAAGATTCTATCGGTCATACTATAAGGCCTCAAACAAATATTCCACTCTTAGCTTACTCAATGGTACTACATCCGGTAGTCCAATAACGAACTCTATATGAGCTCTCACATTACTCTCTTACTTAGACATAACTCTTAACACTCTCGTCTCTAAGTACTATAACCTATAGCTCTGATACCATTTCTATAACATCCCCAGATCTAGGTTGTCACGTCACCATGCAATCGTATAATACCTGTATTAACTCAATGATCCAACAAAACAACACCAAAGACCCCAATCTCTTACACACACAAGTTATAGCCTTAGAAACGTTACACAGTAACATTAATTATTACAAACCAAATGTACTAACCAGGATCTTACACTATTAATCACAACTTCTACATGAAGTTACATTAATAGCTAACATAGATGAAGCCTATCCAACCTACTTCTGTAGTATCCATCCTGAATTGAACTATCTCAAGGGTGAATCTTCCACTTCCTTTCTCTCGTGATACGGGTAAAATGACCATGTTCTCCTTGTACTGAAATATAATTTTTTAACAAAGCAAGAATGAGCGAAAGAATGCTCAGCAAGTTAAGTAGTTACTAATATAAAGTTTTTCCAACAATATAATAGTAGTACAAAGTTTTTCCAATTTAAAGTATTCATACTTAATATAAGGTTTAGAATACCAACATATGAGCGAATCTAGTTCATAATTTTAAAAGACACTGACCGTGGCTTAGCACGGTATTTAAGAATTTACAAGTACGCAGTTCGAGATACTGCAAGATGAACAACACCAGTTCACAAGTTTTAAAATATCATTTGTCTTTCATCAAAACATGCTATACAGTTCAAGATACTGTACAAGGAATACAATTATTCAACCACTGTCACACCATCGGTAACTCAGCACCTAGGCTTTGGTTACAATGTGCAGTACAATTCTAATTGGAAGAAGGGGACATTCTGGATCACACCACGATACACGATGATCAGTCGCTGTATCGCAATCATTACTTTCTACTAGTAGTGGACAATATCGCTATACGATTATCATCCTAGCCAGCTGTGGGCTTTTATTAGCGTCCTGGTACCCGAAGTACCTCAACTAAAATTTGCGTCCCGACATTCGTAGTACCTCTGCTAAGTTTGCATGTGTGTCCCGGTACTCGTAATTCCTCTGCTATATACAATCTCCAGTCCCTTGATGAATCCTATCATTTTAACTGGAACCGAATTTAATCGTCGTTCCCCGAGCGTCATGCTAGCTCGTTGATAGGTCTAAGCTTATTACCATACTTACTTCTGGAAGTGTTGAGGAAGTAATAAAAATAATATGTGAGTTGACAGTTGACTCTTGTCAACTGATAAAGGATATATTATAAACTTTAAAATCACGACCTGGGAGTTCATCGGAATTTTTTTGAAATTAACGAGGTTGAAATCCTTTAATTTGGATAGGGTAGTAATCCCAAGATATGAATATTATCGAAGAGTAGAGAGAGTAAAATCATATGCTCGACTTCTTAAACTGGATTCCCAATTTTTGATGAGTTTGGAAATATTTATTCGCACTAAAGTAATTTAATAAACTCGAAAATAATATTTGGGAACCCCTACTATTTTTAAATAATTTTTCAGAAGGTCATAAAATATTTTAAATAATTAACAAAGGCCTTAAATAATTTTTAAAAAAGGTTTAATGATTTTTATTAAATATTAAACCATCAAATAAATCCATTTCAAATGAATATTCAAAAATAATATTCATATAATTAAATAATATTCAAATAATATTTATTAATATTATTTAAAATATTTATCACTTTTAAAATATTCAATTTATATTTATTGGAATATTTTAGTCAATATTCAAAATAGTCTGTCTCCGGCAACCTCCGGGTTTTTAAGACATCGTTTATGAAATTATTTCCGACTCCCGGTCTAAGTTGAATATAGAAAAATACGCTCTACACCCTATAGCCTCATATACACCGGCTTATATTTATATCAATATATAGCATATAACCAAACATTCATCATTTGAAAACTTGTACTATAATCAAAACAGTTCATGCATTTATAACAGTTATATCACAACAACAACAGTTTAAAAATCATAGCCGAATACTCAAGTTTCGGGTTTTGAAAACTTGTCATGATACTCAGAGCAAAACATATACATATATTTGAATAACTTAACGTTTAAAAATACACCTACTCTGAACAATAGAGTAAGGGTCAGTAAACTTGTCTGATGTCCAATCTCTATCTAGATGTTCTCTCTTGTAGTCCTGGAACCTCTACCAAGACAATTCATAACCTCAATTAGTCCTTTGATTAATGTCCACTTATTCAAAGTAAACTACACATTACCCGACTTTCACTCTCTCGGGTTCACTTAACTTACAATCTTCTATACCGTTTACTAATCATTTCAAGTCTCGTTCTTCACACCAATACTTTATCTTGATAATCCTCAACAAGTTTCGTATTTTAGTCGACTCGATATTACCCTTCTCACTTAACCAAAACGGTTGGTCAAAGTAGTACCTCTAGAGTTGACTTTCCATAAAATCACTATTTCACAACTCGCACTCTAGCACTTTTAATAAATCGGAAAATTAATAATTAATTATGAAACCACTATAAACTTCAAGAACTTGCAACCAAAATCAAATCATAATACCCAACCATCAAGATTTAACTCTTTATACTCCAAACTCCTTAAATCAACACCATAACCAACTTATCTCAAGAACAAACTTTAAACTCACACTAATTTAAAGGGTGAAGGATGTTTATACCTTTCTTGAAGCTTTATAAACACTAAAAAGAGCTTGTAAGCCTTAAGGAAGCCTTGATCTATATTTATCATCCTTAAACTCACAAAAGAAATCAAGAAAACAAGTTAGTATTTTCGGAGTTAATATTCATGCCTCAACTTTGATCCAAGATTTGATTATGTTATACTACTTGGATGACCATGAAATTTTGAACGTACCTTTTGCCTATAATATGAGGAAGCTATGTTCCAACTTTTGTGATTTTAGGATGAGTAGAACTGGAGTTATGAATTTTTCTTTCTCCCTTGTTCATGATGGGCAGAATTTTGAAGAAATGGGGTGGGGAGAGTTTTTCTCTTGCTTAGCTACCTTTTGTTGGTTAGATAAGGTGGCTGAATTGATACCGTATGACCTCTTGCTTTTTGAGTTTAAATTCTTCACATCTAGGCTAGGCTAAATGCTTGGTGATCCCTAATTTAAGGAACTTGGTTGCCTTTGGTTTGGTTATCTACCAACTAGCTAGTTCTTGCTTTAGTTGCTTTCCTTTTTTGCTTGGTTTTGCATGACTTATGTTTAATTACTCACTATCCCACACTTATCACTTAATCCTTCATGTAAAGTTCGATAATTTTTTTATAAAAACGTTTCGTCGCGTATTAATTTTTATAATTGTCCTTAATACTTAAATACGTTGGTCTTAACTTAAATCCAATAAAATTCATTGTCATGAGATTTATATCATCCCGGGATTCTCGTATTCCTTGATATCTCGTGAATTACCAAATAAATAGTAGAAGTGAAAATCTTCGCATTCCAACAACTTTTACATTCTCTCATTTAATCCATACAACAACACTTATATAATGTGGGCTATTTTTGTTTTCCATAAATCCGCAAAGTCAATAGTCATAAAAGTTTTAAAATATTACAAAAATCAGGGTCGTTACAAATACTACTTTAGTCCAAAACTACTTTATAAAGATACGAAGGTGATTAGGCCATGACTCAAGTTATTTCAATTTATTTTTCAAATTTTTTCAAGATTTTGAAATAAAAAATTTAAAAATTGGAAAATTTTATTCAACACTGTTTTCTTATGTAATAAAAATAAGATAATTGTATAAAATACAATTTTTTATAAAGTACAGTGAAAATGTAAATAACTTAAATTTTAGCTATCCATTTTTGACGCGAATTTTATTTTTTTTTCAAAATTTTGAATTAAGAAATATTAAATATTGTAGTAAATAATTAATTGTCTAAGAAACAATTTAGTTACCTTTTAAATATTTACTTATGAAAAGATTTTATGCATTTTTATTTAGAATTTAGGTGAACAATCACCACACGAGAGAATTTTAAGTTTGGTTGAAAATGATATAATTTATTTTAGTTAAAGTTCATATCGTAGAAAATCTGATTGTCGGCTGACGAATTCCGTCTAAACCTTTGTACAATCTACACGGGGAAGAGTAACGATATCAATTAAAACTAAGTAAATAGTGTACTATCATGTATGAAAAATGAGCATTTACCCGAATAACTATTAATTACATAGCTTATATATAGTTTTCCATTATTTGTTTAATTAATTTTAAAATTGTAAAATTCATTTATAAATGTTTCAAAATGTTAGATAAATTTCATAACACCGTATTGAAGCGCATTTACTTTTAAATTTTTATTCATCGAGTAAACTGAATATACAATTTTAATATTTTTGCCTTTAAAATATTTTACAAGTGGAGAAAAGTAAATTTAAAATCTTTACTGATTGATAAAAATAGTTTAAATATCATACTAAATTTTTGATTAAAAAATGTCTCAATTACCTTTTAAATACTAATGGAGGAAACTAAATATCCAATTTTAATATTTTTGTCTTTAAAATCTTACTAATGGAGAAAAATAAATATACAATTTTAATGTTCTCCTAAATTTTTTATTTATCAATAGACTTGCTAATCAATATCAATATAAATATTTTATTATCTTTATCATATTTATATAAAACAGAAGACGCTCTCGAATCACCTGGATCTTATTTATATATATTTTTAGAGCAAATCTATTTTAAATAATAAAAATTAAAATTTCCTTCTTTAACTCATAATTATTAAAAAAGAAAATACTTATTTAAGATAAGTTCTTCACAAATTATAAATCTAATCAAAATTTACAATTTTCCTACAATTATAAACTTCATTAAATTCTATCTTTATATAAAACAGAATCTCGAGACGCTCTCGAATCACCTGGATCTTATTTATATATTTTTTAGAGCAACTGTATTTTAAATAATAAAAATTAAAATTTCCTTTTTTAACTCATAATTATTAAAAAAAGAAAATACTTATTTAAGATAAGTTCTTCACAAATTATAAATCTAATCAAAATTTACAATTTTCCTACAATTATAAACTTCATTAAATTCTATAATTAATATAAAAAAATTATAAAAATCAAGAAGATATCAATTTTTTTTATTAAGAATTCAGATGTTTATATAAAGAAATTTATATAGTCCAAAAGATTTTGCTCTCTGTTTCAACGAGATCATATTTTTGTTTGCTTTTAGAATATTGATATTAGTTGTAAAAAAATTTGTTTACTACAAAGAAGAGAAATTTAAAATTTGGTGATATTAGTTGTATTATCAAAAAAGAAAGTAGATTTTTTTGAAAGACAACAAATTATATGTTTATATATAATTGAAGTAAAGGGGTTAATCTGGTACGTGGTTTGGTCGTTAGGATTATATATGTCACTGTTATGAGTAATTATAATCTTTTTATATATAAAATAAAAAATAAAAAATATAAAATTGTATACTTTGTTGCAGAATAATGAATAAAATTTCTAAATATTATTTTGAAATGTTCCATGAAAAATCAGATATTAATTATATAGAGTATAATAAAGTTAATGAGTGAAAAAATAGGAAATATAAATTAATTATTTTAAAATTAGGAAAATATAAAATTTCACACAAAAAATTTAATGAAAATAAAATAATTAAGAGATTAGTAAAATAAGTATCATTAACTTAACAAGGTTTACAGATATTATTTTGTATTTATTTCACAAATATTAAAAGAAAAAATAATTTTAATTTATTAATAAAAATTCATAAAATTATTATAAAACATCAGGGGCTTCACCACCGCAACAAGATTAGCCCCTTACAATTAAAGTACCACTACTACTGAGGCCCACGCCCAACCATAAATTAAAGATCACATACTCGACAGAAAACAACACAAGAAAACTACTTAGACTAAAACTTAACATGCTTAGACCAACAGAGAATAAGAATCAATCTGATTGGCGTCCTAGTACGCGTTACCCTCTGCCAAAACCTCGTCCGCATCCACAACTTCATCTACCATAACTGCTCGATTAAGGTCTTCTTCACGGACATGCATAAAGCGGGCCTCGATCGGACCCAACCCCGTATCATGGCTCCAGATTTCTGCAATTCGACCAAAAGGCTCTGAAATAAGCACCATTTGTGTCCAATGTTCGGCACCGTATCTAGCAAGATAGCGAGCCATTTCATTGGAATCTTCATCAACCGCTCTAACCACTAGAGCTAAGTTGTCATCTGATTTTCTCTGATTTAACTGTTGAATTATATAGGCGTGTTCCTGAGCAACACCATGTATCAAAGAAGTGTTCCATTCCCACTCTGCAGCTACATTGTCAGTTTCCAACTCCACAACATCACATTTATCCCAGTATCAATTCTGATTCACTGAGACCCTTCTAAGGGGGAGATTTTACGCCATAATTTTGTTCTAATATTATTTTGATAAAAGTTTTGGTATATTTATTCTCTATCCTTTAATGTAGCACATCTCATGGTTATTAAATGTAGACTGTGGTCCAAAATTCCTGAAGAAGAAAATTTAAATCTTCAAGGCTATTAATGTAAGCATTTGTAACTATTGTATTATATGTCAAGAATAAAAAATATATTTGAAAATTGTAATTTATTTAGTAAATTAATATGTTATAGATTAAATTTGATAACAACGAGAGAGCGGCTCATTGGGAGAAAATATCTTTAAAGGAGAGCGGTTCATTAGAAACATGTATTATATGCTAAAAATTAAATATTGATGTTATGTCATGTATTTTAAAATATAAATTTAAATTTAAATTTTGAAAAATACTATAACTGATAATAATATTCGACATAATATTAAAATTATGAAAATTTTAAACAATTATTTTTTTCTATATTTATTCAGAATTTCTGTGAACTATCAAGACGACACATAAAATCCAAGAGAAACCTTAACGTTAGAAATAATTATTAATTTCATTTAAAAACAATTTTTGTATTATATTTTTATAAAATATTTACAAAATTATTATAAGGTCGCTGCGAAGCACGACTTAGTAAATTTAGAGAAAACTGAATATATAATTTTAATATACTTGCTTTCAAAATCTTTACTAATGGAGGAAAGTTAATATATAATTTAAATATCCTACTAAATTTTTGATTAGAAAATATCTAAATTGTCTTTTCAATCTTTCTTAATGGAGGAAACTAGATATACAACTTTAATATACATGTAGAGTTTTTACGCCACCTTATTTAGTTTTTATATTTTTTTTGATAAACGTTTTGGTATATTTATTCTCTATTTTTATGTGTATTTTCGGATTTTATCTGTTTTTTCAATGTAGTACATCTCATCGTTATTGAATGTAGGTACTGGTCACTTAGCAAAAAAAATTAGGTTCTGTCGTTCTGGTCCAAAATTTCTCAAAAATTAATAATTTAAAAGAATAATCTTTAAGGCTGGAAATGTAAGCTTTTTAACTGTTGTATCATATGTCAAGAATACAAAATAAATTTGAAAATTATGTAAATTATTTATTTAATAGATTAATGTGTTATCTTTTACATTTAGTAATAACGAGATAACGGCTATTTGGGAGGAAACATCTTTAAAGAGACGGCAGTTTATTAGAAGCAGTGCATCATATGCTACAATAAAATATTGATATTATATTATATTTTTTAAAATATAATTTCAAACATAGATTTTGAAAAAAATTAAATTCTTATTGTTAGAAATTATGTTGATTCTTGATGATAACCAAACTAACTTAGTAAAATTTGTATAAGTGAAAATGTAACCTTCAACGGATAGCATGTCATTAAATTATCCGTTGAAGAGAAGCTTATCCGTTGATAAGACTAAATGTAGAATACTCTTTCTATTCTGTAAATAACTGTTAGTAATGAATACCACTTAGAAACTAGACAGAGGGGGGGGGGGGGGTGAATGGATAGTTTGATAGATTTTCGCTTTCTTGAAACTAAATTGCTGTAATAGATTGTGTAGTAAGAAAATGCGGAATGAAATAAACAGTACACACACAATCACTTTAATCTACTTTGTATTAAGCAAATTAAATACTACAGCTTCCAAAATCTCACAAGAGAAATTCTGGCTTCTAAACAAGAACAGTATTTTCTTGCTTTTCTTACAGAGAAAGAAGTGCTTCAAAATAATTCTATGATATGCTCACTTCCAGCTAACAGTAGGGTGTGTACAATATATATATTATCCTATAAAAAACTAGTGCACACACCTAATTACACAGCTACCCTTCCTGCAACTCCATTTTGTCGTTCTATAAAAGGTTGGCTGTGTCAGGGAGAACCACTTGCCTTCTGTGGTCCTCTCCCTTATCTGTAGCTGCTTGTCTTCCTTCTTCCTCTCCAAGTTTAGCTGTAGATTTGCCATCTGTATTTTGGACCACCTGACCAATACAGATGCTTCAGTATTTGTCTCAATTGACTTTGATCTTGTACCTTTATTTGTCTTGTTGTAAATGGCTAAGTGTTGATATCGTGAACTCCACTTCATTCCTGACTTCGCGATGTCCCTTGTGAAGACTACGCGACATGGCCTTTGAGGACTTTGCGACATAAGCCATTTGAGGACTTCGCGATCTAGCCTTTTTGAGGACTTCGCGATATAGCCTTTTTGAGGACTATGCGACATAGGCTATTTGAGGACTATGCGACATAGGCTATTTGAGGACTATGCGGAATAAGCTATTTGAGGACTTCACGATCTAGTACATTTTGACTTTGCTGATTTCAACACTTCACGATATGAGTCTTGAAGACTTCACGACATAGTACAAATTGGACTATGCGATCTAGCACTTCTCGACATGGATTTTGGTGACTTCACGACATAGCTTTATTCTGACTTTGCTATATAATGCCTTAGACAAATTTCTGCAACTTATTTCTTCAGGGCCTTATTCATCTCCATCCTGCTGCATGAACAATTCTGAACTTCTACCAGGATAATTATTCAATGGCCTATGTACATTCTAGATGCAAGAAACTTACTAAGCTCATTATAATTCTGAGCATACATGATCAAGCTAATGTTCATGAGAACAAGACAAGTACAAAGAGACCTATACTATATCCTAGTGATAGAATTCACTAGGTCATGTAGTGTGACATAGTCACATAGTGTAGGCTTGTTAATGGTGGTATTCAGACATGTCTTGAGCCTAACAATTTCCCCCAAATTGTGAGTAAGACCCTTAGGCACAATTTCATGTCTGATAACAAGCCTAACTAACATAAAAAGAAACAAATATAGAGAAGATAAAAGGATGAACATAATTTGATAACAACTTGGAAATTTAGGCTTACAGAATTTCTCCTTGAGCTACATAGCTTCAGTTTCCAATTGTTTCTCTAAGAAATCATCATAAACCTTCTTCTTCCTTATTTCTTCATTCTTCTTTATTTCAGAAATGACCATTGTTAGGTCCTGATATGTTTGTAGAAGGGGGGTTGAATACAAACGATACCGTTTAATCGAATTTTTCCTTTTAAGATTTAACAATATAGAACAAATTATTGCGGAATAAAACTGAAACAATATTCAAGTTAAATAAAACTCTATTAAACTTGAAGGGTGTTACAATTATGATCACTGATTACAATGAACTTGATAAAACAAACCTAGAATAAATTCGACATGAATTTATCTATTTTTGTAATAAAAAGGATCGAATACTAAAAAGTAGTTCGATATAAAATCTAGGGATTATGATCCGCTAGAAAGCTAAAGCAGTACAAGAGAATCACTTGTTATGAATTAAATATTAAGAACCAAAAAAGAATTAATTCTCTGGCCGGAAATGATTTGCTTTGCAGTTGAAGAAGTAAAGACAGAAGATGGAATGTTGAATGCTCTGTATCTTTTCTTTTCTGTTATGTTGTAATGTTATTGATTGTGTCCAAGTCTACTGATTAAATAACATTGCTTTTCTTTTTGTTTGTAAACCCACGTGCAAGTCAATTCACAGAAAGTGATTTGCACTAGGAAGACTCACAGGAAAACAATGTATTTTGCCTTAGAAGACTTTCGGGAAGACAATGATTGTACATGGAAGACATTCAGGAAAACTTAGATTTGGCTTAGGAAGACAATCGGGAAGACTCACTTGTGAGTCTTCCTAGTTCAATAAACTAAGTCTTCCAAGTTCAAACCTAAATCTTCCTAGTTCATTTTTATTCTAATTTATATAATTAACTAAATAAATTATGTATTAAATTAATTCTTTACAGAATTAATTTAATAAATAATTTACTTAATAGTATTAATTATTTATAAGAGAATAAATAGAATTAGTTGACTTCTCAAACAATTCCAGAATCACTTAAAACTTAGATAAATAACAAACACAATAGTACGTTGACACTCAATGCACGGTCTGGTTCATGAGTGACTAACGACAATGTCTGTTCTTTATCTGTTTGACTTTAAGCAGTGATTCACTTCCTTCTCATTCAAGAACTCCGTAATCAGTATCTTTTGCTGTCACCACTTGAAATCTCCGTCACTTTAATAAATCCACTGAGCTTGAATACTTCATTGAGGCTTGATCAATAAATTGAGCTTCTTTCAATGTAGAATCACTTCAAGTTTGTAGATGACTTTAATCTTCATTCTTTGAAAGATATAATCTTCTGAGATTCCTGTGACATTTGATTTTTATTATTTACTTATTACATCTTAGTTAAAGTTGAGTAAAATCCTCGGTGTTTACAAATAGGCCTAGACATATGCCTTTCAATCTCCCCCTATTTGTTTGTTAGACAATAACAACCAAATACCTCTAGAGGATAACTCAACTAAAACAAGAAAAGATAAGACTTTTAAGAGCCAAGCAAATAATAAAAAGTTCTGGATTAAATATAACAATTTTCAGATTCAAACAATAAAGATAAATACAAGATAGATGTTCCTCTAGACTGAACATATGAATACATTTTCCTATCTTGATTTACCTAGCTCTAAACATATAACATTTACAAATTGAGCTAACTACATCATGCCTTTAGTCTCTAATTTCACCTTCTTCAACTTCTTGAAAGGTGACTAGAAGATCTTTGTCAAGGACACGATCACTTTCAGAAACCACACCACTTGGCATTACTGGTTGAGTGGTGATCTTCTTCAATCTATTCTTCATCTGAGCATACCTTGGAACTTTCTCCGTGCAGTAGTATGAAATCATATCAGCAACTTCAGACTTGTCTTCAGTGGTAAACCCAGAAGTTCTTAGAAGATTCTCCAACTTCACCAGTTGCATCGCAGTCTGTAGCTTCAAAGAATCAGGATCCAGCCTTACAGTCTCTAAAGTTGTACCTCTGTAGATTTTAACTTCATAAGGAAAGTGCACAACTTGAGGGCTGGCCTTCATAGCAGAATCTCTCAGCCGGTCATATAGAAGCTCGTTCAAGCAAGAAGATCTCTTAACCTTACTCATAAGAATCCACAATTCAGAGAGAGATCTTCTTTGGAGTAGTTCAAGAGAGACGGTGAATGACCCTTCAAGAGCACTTGAGACATAAATGTACAATTCTTGCCTCACTTGATCAAATGCAGACATAATCCTTAGGATATCTTCCTTCAATGCCTTCATATATAATGAGTTATCTGGATTAACAGTTCTGATCTTCTCAAGCAACTTCAGAAAAGTAGCATCATTGTTTGTGCCTCTGAGGGATACCAAACATCTCCCTTGCCTTATCCCATTTGCTTCCTTGCTTCATCCTAACATCCAATCTCCTTTCTTTGACATGAATACTATGAAGACGTTGTTTGTCTTCATGTTCAGCCTTTTGAATCTTTAGCCTTTGAGATATGATGTCGGAGACCTTGGCATTCTCATCTTCCTTTCTCCTTAGTTCTGCCTGTTGCTTCTTCAACTCCTTCTGAAACAAAGGGTCAGGTGTGTATAGATCATCTTCATCTTCCTAATCCTCAAAGTTGGCTGCCTCTTCAACCTCCTCCTCACCAAAAGCTTCTTCAGGTATGGTCTTCCCAAGATCACCAGATGTGTCAAATTGGAAGTCATCCTGTTCACCGTGGTAGTAGTAGGCATCATCAAAGACAGTCTCCTCCAATGATTGTTTCCCTTTCCCTTTATCTTTTCCAACTCCAGAAGCTCCTCCAGCTTCTCCTTCTCATTTCTTCTCATTCTCCCCCTTAGTTGAGGAATCCTCTACAGATTTAGCTTTGGAAGCCCTAGGATTCACCTCAGAAGTTCTCCTTATTTCTCCTTCTTCTCTTCTATATCCTCCTTCATCAGCATCATCATCCTCATCATCATCATCATCTCCCTCAAAGAATGTTCTTTGTTGTGTTGTAGGTTGATGTGAATTCTTTATCATGTTGTACAAGTGCTTCATACCTTCATTAAGATGCTCCATCCCTCCTTCTATCCTTGATATCCTTTCTTCATTAAACCTTTGATTTTCATCAGCTGTTTACAGAATAAAGTCCACCTTGGTAGAAATAGAAGCAATCTCCTTGACACTCTCCGATATCTGAGCATTTGACGTTGTAAGATCAGAGATGTCTGAAGCCACCAATACTTGAGATTGTTGGATTGAATTCAACCTCGGGAGTAGATTATTCTTCAGTCCTTGCAAGTCATCTTTCACAGTACCCATCTGATTTGATACAGAGGTGGTAGATTGTGCAACCACTTGTGCTTTTAGAAGAGTGTTCTCAGCCTGGGTGTCTTGTAACTTCCTTTGTAGATCAGCTAGCTGTTTCAACAAAGCAGTGTTTGTGTCAGTGTGTGCACTCACTTCAATTGCTCTCAGTGGTGTTTCACTCAACTCACGTGCTTGTGTATCACTCGGTGTTTGACTCATATCTCTCACCACTAACTGTCTTTCTAGATTTTCAGTGCGTGTACCTGCATGAAAAATCACCCTAGCCCCTTCAAGAGAGGTCAATGGTGGTGCAATGGGAGTTCACAATTCCCGATCCCTGATTGAGTCTGTCAATATACTGAATTGCTTCAGGGAAAGACTCATCAGGTTGCCTTTCACTTTCTCGAGTAAAAACTGCGAGTGAAAAATCCCTTAGGGGAGCAAGAGATGTTCCCTCTGGGAGGGGAGAAAATGATTCTATTATCGGTGGCGAAGAATCAGATTTTCCCTCTAATGCCTGTGAAGGCACTTCTACCGTAACAATGGTAGGCACTGTTTCAAAGTCAAAATTAAAGTGCTCTCCTTGCAAAGTGTCCTGAGTATCATCTATTTGGATATCTTCTCCCATTGTGAGTAATGGGAGTGTGCTTGACTCAGTTCAAGATGCCATGGCCCTATGGCGAATTTCAATAGATCCACTCTGTTGAGAGGATGTCTCCAGAGTCTGTTCAGTGGCCATATCTATGTCCATATCCTGTTGAGAGGATACAGATGGGCTTACAGATGCCTCCCTATAGGTTTTTCTTTTCTTTAAGGGTGGAGACAGAGCTGTGGGAGCACTCTTTGTAGCTACTTCACTAACACTTCTAGAACTAGTTTGTACATTAGGCTCAGGTTGTGTATCAGGAGTGTTTGACTCTCTGTTTGGCTCTATGACCTGGGTCAGAGACTGTGGTTCTACAATCTCTGGGTCAGCCCTAACAACCACTTGGGTTTCAATTGAAGTACCAGAAGAAGAACCAGGGTTAGGAATAACTACCTGTAGTGGAACTGGATGTGGCTCAGGAACTTGTTCACCAAAGATAGGAAGATTAATGAATTGACTCATCAATGGTGAAACAAGAACAGGGATGTTGAGGAATTTGGATGAGACATCAAGTCTGGTGTAGAATTTGGTGTCTGTGGTTGGAGAGGTTTCAAATCTAGCTTCCCTAAACAGTTCTACCTGCTCAGCAGTGAGAAGATGATTAATGATAAGAGTGAGAAAGCGAGGGTACCAACGCTTCACTTTCACATGATTATCAGAATCTCTCCTAGAGTGAGCAAGCCTGTTAAGCATTATGTTCCACAGAATTTCAGCAAAATTTAACCTACGACCAAATACTATAGCATAAGCAATATACTGATTAATACTGGCAATGCAATGAAAATTTGTTTTTGTGCAGTTACCAAATACTCTTGCTATAGTATCAAAGAACAGATCCCATTCCCTTACAACAAAGCTTTTAGATAATTTGACCATTTGGAAGGGACCCTGATAATGAATATTCACAAAGAACTGTGATAACTCATCATCAGTGGGTAAGGGTCAAACCTGTCCTTTGGAAAATGTAAAACATCACAAAATAACTCAAAAGTGACTGTATATTGCTGATTTAAAATATTGAAAGTAAAAGATTTTGAATCTTCAGCAATAACAGCACTTGAACACAACATCCTTAAAGGATCAATTTTAAGAAGTGCATTGGCACAAATAGCATGACTGACACAAGTCTCGCTATTTAAAAATTGAATCCACGGTCTAAAACGTTCCACTTTACACTTAGACGGATCAAAATACCCAACATAATTATTTAAAACGAGTTCAAAATTAGGATCCATTTAGATAAAACAAGAAATTTTAATCAATTTAAAATAAAATTAAAATTTTAGGGATTTTTAGAATTAATTAAAATTAATTAAAATCCACAAAATTAAATTCTATTTAAAATTAACCAATTTTAAATTTTAATCCTAAATATTCGAACTAAAACTTGAAAAGCAAATCAAATTGGGTAAATGAATCACAAGAACACACACGCAGTAAAACTAACACAGAAACACAAAGATTACTCAAACACAAGACCTACTTAGCAATACAAACTCAAAAGTTGAATGATTTTGATTTTAAGAAAAAAATTGAACAGCAATTCGACTAAAGGGCTTGTTTTAAGAGAAAAAAGTGAGTTTTTCTAAGTAAAAACTTGAGCAAGTATGAACAATGAGCAATGATTTCTGCAGAAGTGATTGTATCGAAGGGGTTTTCAGAAAAAGAAAATGAAACGAACTGCTAAGGCAAAAAAATGGACAGTGTATGTAAGCAGTGTATGTATATATATATAATAAAAATAACTGTTAAAATGAAAAGAAATAAACCAACGGTTTTTTTTAAAATTTGAACTGGGAAGATAATCGGGAAGACTTAGGATAGTCTTCCCGGTAGTCTTCCTAGTTCAAATTAGGAAATTTTCGGGAAAAAAATAAAAGAAAATCAGAAAACAAAAACAATTAATTTTTAAGTCTTCCCGGTAGTCTTCCTAGTTCAAAAACTGGGAAGACTTAGGAAAAGACTTAAAATTAATTTAAAAATAAAACAGAAAATGCAAATCAAAAAAGAAATATTCCTTGTCTTCCCGGTAGTCTTCCTAGTATAAAACTGGGAAGACTTAGGAAAACTTAGAATTAAAATAAAAAATGAATTAAAATAATAATAATAATAAATAAGAAAAACTTAGTTTACCCGGTAGTCTTCCTAGTATTAAACTGGGAAGACTTAGAATAAACTTCGAATAAAATAGAATAATTACAGGAAAATGCATAAAAGTAATAAAAAAGCATGAAATATTTATAAAAATATAGAAAAATTCACAGAAAATTCCATAAATTCTAGAAAAATATGCAGAATAATATATAAGTGCATAAAAATAATATACACTTGCAGAAATATTTAAACAACAATATTTACAGTTTTAAAAACACCTAAATAATTCTAAATAAATATATTTTCAATAAAAATACATTTCTCCACTTAAAAAATATGAGAAAAATATTTTTAAAGAAAATAAAATATTCATAGCTATTTAAATTTACAAGCATGTAATATTAAATGAGAATTAGCAATGAATATCATTTAAATGACAAAAGAAAATGAATTTTTGAAAGAACAAACATGACAGAGATATTGTTCATCACTAAGACTGTTTAACATACCCAATTTACCAACTAACTTGATAAATGTGGATTCATCAATAGATTTAGTGAATATATCCGCAGTCTGTTCTTCTGTGGGTACAAAGTGTAACTCCACAGTTCCATTCATGACATGCTCTCTGATAAAATGATACCTGATATCAATGTGCTTCGTTCTCGAGTGCTGCACAGGGTTGTTGGAGATTGCTATGGCACTTGTATTATCACACAAAATGGGAATTTTGTCTAATGCGAAGCCATAGTCCTTTAATTGATTCCTAATCCATAAGATCTGAGCACAACAGCTTCCAACAACAATATATTCAGCTTCTGCTGTTGAATTGGAAACTGTTTGATGTTTCTTTCTATACCAGGAAATCAATCTACCTCCTAGGAATTGACAACTCCCAGAGGTACTCTTTCTATCCACAACACTACCTGCATAATCAGAATTTGTATATCCAACAAGATTAAAACCAGAATCTTTAGGGTACCAGATACCTAAATTAGGTGTACCCTTAAGATATCTCAAGATTCTTTTAACAGCAACGAGATGTACATCTCTAGGGTCCGCTTGGAACCTTGCACACAAGCATGTAGCATACATAATATCTGGTCTACTAGCAGTAAGATAGAGTAAGGAGCCAATCATACCTCTGTAGCTTGTAACATCTACCTTGATAGAATTGTCAGAAGCTTCAAGTTTGATGGTTGTTGAAGATGGAGTCCTTGCTGATGCTGAATCCTCCATGTGATACTTCTTGAGGAGTTCTTTGAGATACTTGGATTGACAAATAAATATACCATTTGACCTTTGACTTACTTGCAATCCAAGAAAGAACTTCAGCCCACCCATCATACTCATTTCAAACTTACTCTGCATTAGCTCAGCAAATCTCTTACAGAGATTATCATTAGTAAACCCAAATATGATGTCATCCACATAGACTTGGACTAATATCATATCACTTTTGTGTTTCTTTGAAAAAAGAGTTTTGTCTATGATACCTCTAACAAAACCATTTTCTAAAAGAAAACCAGAGAGAGTGTCATACCATTTTCTTGGGGCTTGTTTGAGACCATAGATAGCCTTGAAGAGAAAGTACACAGAGTCCGGCAGCTCCTGATTTTCAAAGCCAGGGGGCTGTTCCACATTCACTTCTTCATCCAGCTCACCAATCAGGAATGCACTCTTAACATCCATTTGATAGACTTTAAAATTGGAATAAGAAGCAAATGCTAAGAACATCCCGATGGCCTCAAGTCTAGCCACTGGTGCATAGGTTTCATCATAATCAATGCCTTCAGCTTGAGAATACCCTTGTGCAACCAGTCTTGCCTTGTTCCTTGTAACAATGCCATCCTCATCCAGCTTGTTCCTGTATACCCATCTTGTACCAACTACTTTCTTGTTCTTTGGCCTAGGTACCAGCTTCCAGACTTGCTGTTGTTCAAACTGATTGAGTTCATCTTGCATAGCAATCACCCAATCTGGATCAGTCAGTGCTTCCTCAGTTTTCTTTGGCTCCATTTCAGATAGAAATGCTGAATAATGACATTCATTCTGAGTTGCACTTCTAGTTTTAACTCCAACATCTGAATCACCAATGATCAGCTCAAAAGGATCAGCTCTATTCCATACAGTCTGTCTTGGAAGATTTGATCTTGATGATTCGCCTTGAAATTCACTTTGATGTTGTGAGTGACTAGATGTGTAACAGCCCCAAATCCGGGGTCCGGGATTTAGGGTTGTCACAATCCTTGTACTCCTTGCCTTACCTGTATTACTCACACCATTCATAATTCACCTGCTCATGACCCCACAATATATGTCTCACACACACACACAGGTTAGAGTCTCAGAAACGACACAATACAACAACTGCGGAATAAATAATTTTTATTACAATACCCAAATGTCTTTTGAATCTGTCACTGATACAATTTCTAAGTAATGTAACATTACCAACTTAGTCTTCTGATGCTCACAATCCTCTCATACCATTCATATCTATACATAAGTTGAATACCAAAAGCTGTAGCCTGATTCGATTGGTTCGCACTACTCTTCGGGATCACTGCTAGAAACTGTTTATGGAAACGCCTTGCGGGGTATGTGTCGTCCCATTGGCATCCTGCTTCGCTGCTATATAATATATATAAAACAATAGCAAGAGTGAGCGATAGCTCAGCAAGGTAATGAAAGTATGGCATAATTCTGCCTTTAACTCAACCCAGAATAAAGCGGGTATAAGACAATAATTTGTCAAAATATTTCGATACTGAAATTATTTCCTTATCGGAATGTATTCCCAAAAACAGTACCATTATTGTACTTGAAATATCATTTCATAATATTTCTGCAAGCTTCTGCTATATTATGAACAAAGTTCTAGTATAAAAGATGAGGTTTCAAAGTAAACCAAATATAACCTTTCCGAAAAATATCTGCCATGTAAGCAGAATATCAACACATAACTTAAAAGATGAAATTATAAGGTGATTCAGTATAAACAACTCCCTTACCATAACTCCTGTTATGTAAGGTATCCACAGAGTCATATGATATAAAAGATGAAGTTACATGGATTTATTGTCACTTCATTTCCAAACACTTTTCGACCCCCTGCCAACATGATTGGTTCTTTATCCCAATGCATGTTGCAGGAATATCCAAATTGGATGATGAACTAATACTGGAGTTGCTACCACGTCCGCTGTGCCTAACCTTGCTATGATCAGTAGCAGGTCGCACCGCTCAAATAGTTTTCTACATGTAGATGGAAGAATCACGACAGCCTGACATTGTCTACCGCCTTACTGTGACCTCCCGGCCCATTTGGGGCAATAAAAGTTGGATGGGCCCACGCAACTTGACCACTTACACCACTCCTAGTTCAGATGAAATCCATGACTCTGAAACGTAAAGATCGTCCTCCTTTCCCCAAGTGTAACACTTGTTGATACGACTCCACTAAGTAGTTATATCTAGGTTGGAAAGGAAGATTCTCCAATATTTCCCAAGCTATTGCTTGTTAATGGATATCGACTTGTTCCAGGAATTTACTGTTAGGCCGAATACACAATATATAATCAAGTAGGTATGAGAATAACAATCAAGAACACAGATTTGTAAATCAACAAACTGAATTATAGTAAATAATTCTCTCTTAGTGATGTTAAAGAATCACAAAGAGCTACTAGGTTACAAGAATAATATATTCAATGTTCGCATCCCTTCTAGGGATAACCTATCTGTGTTTATATAGTACACAGCTACATACAATCCTTATCTAATTGATACTCCTATAAATTAGCTATACAATTCATATCAATTAAGGATTGCTTCAGTCTTCTATTCCGTTTCCTTAGCTGTATCAATATATTCTGCTTCTTTCCATCTTCAGAATATATTGCTTCTAGAATCTTCAATTCAGCACCGACAGCTAATTTAACTATCACCCTGTCAGACTTTAAATAAACTCTGACCGGCTTCCTTTAAACTCTTCACCCTGTCAGAGTTTAATTAAACTCTGACTGGCTTCTGATAAACTCGGGTCAGTACCTGTTGCTTAAACACTGATAAACAAACGTCAGCAATTATATCTAACAATCTCCCCCAACTTGTTCATAATAAAATGTACAAGTTAAACATATAATTGATGATGTCAAAAACATTTAACAAATGCAGTGTTTAACATATAACAGAGTTTAATTTAAAACAGAGTTTAAATTTGACTTAGAATAGAAAACATAAAAACTTACAGTCAGACTTTACTTGATTTCTTGAATATCAGGCACTGTCCTGATATAGTCTGATAGCAATTTCTTTTCAGCTCTTTCTAGTTCAGCAATCATAATCTTCTTCAGCTCCTTCATTTCTGGTTCATCTTCACCAATTTGATAAATGGCAGCTCTCAAAGAATATATGCTGTTTTTGTTCATTTCATTGCCAAGTCTGATATAAAAAGGTTTATCAGACTCTAGATTGAACTCAAGAACCTTTTTATTTAGTGTAGTTCTGAACCTAGCACTATTCCTTTTCATTTCTACCAACTTTCCATGTGCATCTCTGTATTTCGGAATGTATGCACTTGATACTCCAGCTCCACTCAAAACTTTGGATTTCATCATCCTTTCCTTCAAAACTCGAGCAGCATCATAAGTACTTCTATTCTTTACTTCAAGTAGATATAGAACATACTCTAGCTCTTCCCAAAGTTTTAACTGGATATCAAATTCACCAAATCTATACACTCTGCCATCAGCCATAAAATATAACAAGAATTCCTTTTTGATTCCTTTGTGAAAAATCATCTGTACAGATTCTAGTTTGTCAAGGCCTTCTTGAGTAATTCCAACTCCAAATTCTGCCAATGAAAACTTGTCTTGAGATCTGTTATTAGTTCTTCTCTCTCTGTGTGAACCCAGTCCAGATTTATCAAAGGCTTCTTTTCCCAATACTGTTCTGGTTTCTGAAAAATTCACGGCTTCAAGCTTTAAGTCTTCAAGAACTTTTGGTTTGCTGAATCCTGGAAGTAGTGTAGATTTCTGTACAACTTGAGCAGCGTCAGAGGTTGTCATAACTTCAGTAGAAACATCAACTTGAGCAGTGTCAGAGGTTGATTTGGCTAATCTTGTTTCAACTTGAGCAATGTCAGAGGTTGAATTATCTTTCTTCTCTAGGTAAAGCTCTTCAATCATTATGCCTTTACCCTTATCAGAGTTTCCAATCACAGGTCTCCTTGTATATTGTATACTCTGTTGTGTATTCTCTTTGATAGAAATACCAACTTCTTTCTTTCTAGGAGCCTTGATTTCCTTTTTCTTGTAGATTCCAGCTTCAAGATTTTTCTTGTGTTCCTCAGCAAGCATCTGTTCTTCAGCCTGGATATCTTCAATAGTTACATTCTTTCCATGCTCTTTCATGAATATCTTAGTAGCAATCTCTTCATCAGTAGATGGATTAGTTGAAACAACTAAACGCTTGAGTTGTGAAGTAGATTGACCACCAGAGTTTATCGTTTCAGAGTTTATTTGTCTACCAGAGTTTACTCTTGACCTGCTTTGCCTTTGAACAACAACCTTTCTTTTATTTCCTTTGCTTCCCCCATCAGTAGAATCATCCTTCTGTCTCAGAGCTTGAATGTCTTTGCATTTGTCTTTAGGCACATTCTCCCCCTTTTTGACATCATCAGAAAGAAGTACTGATGTCAGCAATTCAATGGCAGTAGAAATAGAAGACAGTTGAGTAGACATTGCAGTCTGATTTTCCTCAACTTTCCCAAGACTCTTCTGAATATCATCAGAGTCCTTAGCTTGCTTCTTGAACATGGAATTGTAGTAAGTCCTATCATTCTTCAGAGTGAGATCTCTCAGACCAACTTCATTCCTCAAAGCAGTGACTTCCTTATGAGACTCATCAAATCTGTTGTGGAGAGATTTAATTTGAATCACAGTAGCCTTCAGACTTGTAAGAATATCAGGAGTTGAAATCGTCTTTACAGAATCACCAAGAAAATCAGCAGCCCTCTGTGCTGAAAAGATACAATCCGCAGCAGCCCATCTATTGTAGTACATATCTTGAAAATGCTCAGCTGTAGCGCGATTGACCTCTCTTAGCTCATCAGAGTTTGCTTGACTCTCAAATAACTCTTCTTGAGAATGATCAGAACCATCATTATCATTATCATTCTCTGCTGTATTTTCTGCAGGAATATTCTCAGCATCAAGTTCTGGAATCTCAGAGTTTGCAGTATGCAGGAACTCTGCATCTTTTGTTACAATCTCAACAACAGATTGTTGTAGAGCTTCAAGAACAATAACATCTTCAGAGTTTACAACAAACTCTGCTTCAACAGGAACATTCTCTGTTGCATCCTTATCAGCAACATCAGAATTTGTAGCAACAATTTTTGTAGCATTAGCATCCAAAGACTGATCGACTTCCTCACCCTTCTCAAGATCAAAAGAAATTATTTCAGTGTGAGAAGCCATAGATTCTGCAAGTTCAACAGTATCTTGATCAGCTTCCAAACCCTCTGGGAAATGTTCAGAGTTTATAGAGAGATTTGCTTCAATGTCCATATAAAATCCTTGTGGCTCAACATTTTCTGTAGCCTCCTGAACAAGAATTTCAAGAGCTTCATCTGCAGCTTCACGTGCAGCTTCCTCAACGACATCAGCATTTGATGTAGGAGCTTCATCTTGAAAAACAGTCTGCATAAAAACTCTGTCCTCAGGAACAGCTTCATCATTTGGAATCTCAAGATTATCAGCAACAGTTGAAGAGATATTCTCAGCACCAAACAACTGTGCTGCTACCAATCGTCGTTTTCTCTGATGAAGAGTTTCTTCATCAGTTTCAGTCTCTTCATCAAGAATAGCAGACTTTGCCCTATTGGCTCTTCTTTTCTTCATTCTTTTCTTCGGAGGCATATCATTAGCATTTGATGCCCCAGCTTCAGCGTTTGATGGCTTCACCCTTGCACTTTTAACAGCCCTCAATTTTGATTGCTTTGACCTCTGTGATTGAGACACAGAAGGTCCAGCTTCAGCATGTGTAGGTGATGGTTGTTGTTGTGAATTGATCAAAAATTGTTGCACATACTCAGGCAACATCAAAACACCAACATCTCCTTTCTTGATATCTTTATTAGTAAGATCAGAGAATATTCGTTTGTGCAATTTAAAAGAAGGAATCACATCATTCTCTAAAATCTCAATATCAGGACAGCAAAGGTTGAATATTAACTGACAAAATCTAGAGAAATAAACAACATTCCTATTCTCTAGCATTTTCTCACCAATATTATGTAAAACTAACCTAGCAACATCAAAATGACCGCCATAAAGAAGAGAATACCCGATTTGAAGACTATCAGTGGGAATCGCATCCCAGTTGGTACACTTCTTCCTGAACGCCCTTGTTATACAGTCGAAAAAGAAACTCCATTCCTTTCTCAAGAGCGGTCGCTTCAATTGACCACTCTTTGCCAATGATCCAGAGTATCCAATTTCCCTCATCATACGAACTAACTCAGGATCGCCAACAGAGATTGTAAAAGAATTGAAATCCTCAAGTCGCAACGCATCACGAACAGTAGTTGGAGTAACTACAAATTCGTTTCCTTCAAATTCAAAAACAATAGACGGAGACCCAGTCTCTCCTCCATTATCATAAGTACCTGTCTGCCAAAAAGTTCTGATGTTTGATGCAGACAGCTTCGATGGTGCGGTTAGAGCAGTACCAATATCAGAGTTTAACAAGAAACTCTGAATCAAATGAAACGCCTCCGGTGCATTTTCATTTGCCAAAGGAGCTGAGTAATTGTTAGGAACAAATTCTAACCCAGAAGCAACAAAAGATGTGGTGGCCATTCGAAGATTTTGATTCGAAAGCTTAACAGAGTGTATGTGTAGAAAGGCGTTTGTGAATATGCGTGTGTGACAAAAGATGTGTATGAGTAAGATGTGAAAATTTTAAACGAAGGTGTGTGTATTGTATAAAAATAAAATGTAAGATTAAAAACTGAACAGTTTTTAATCATCAATACACAACTGTCTGACTCCATTTACTGTGTTAGTGGGACACGTGGCACACGTACAGATGCTGACAGCTGTATTGAACAACTTCCAACACATACGTGCAGACGAGAAGACACCGTGCATCACATAACCGCTTTTAAAAAAAAATCAATAATAATAAAATTATCGATTTGTATATCTCAGAAACATAATAATAAAGTACTAATGGACTCAACAGTCGGAAGAATAATGACTGTCTTGGAACTCCGCACTTTCATGTTTCCAGAGCTTCGAATCACACAAAACCTTTCAGTTACCCTGTTGAATGTAAAATAGATTCGTTACCTATCATACTGTTTCGAAAAACAAATGTCTAATCTCAAAATTATAAGATGTCTGAAATAAAGAAATTATTTTAATCATTAAAGATTAAAACAAAGTTACCTCGGCATATGTCACACAATACATCAGTGTTTACCATTTGTCCTTCTTTGTCAATAAACTCTTCTCTCAATCTGTACAGGTGTGAAAATATGTGTGTGCAATAGCAGAGTTTACCGAAATCAATATTTAGATCATCTCAAAGTGCATAAAACCCACAAACTAAAGTAGTAAAAACTGGTTGCCTAAACTCTCACGTATAACATAAAATCTGATTTTATATCTAAACTCTGTTTTCTGATATCCTTTCATTTGGATATATCTTTTAATTTTTCACCCCCTTTCTTTATTTTTTTATTATTTTTTTTATTATTATTATTTTTTTCTTTATTTTTCCAGTAATCAGTGGTTGGCACTAGTCACCAAAAATCAATGATTTTAGCCCTTATTTCATACAATAAGTTCCTGGATCTTCCTAGGCACAACATGATCTCAAAGGAATTTGTGCTCTTTTTGGCATCTTTTGATTTGAGGGTGAATTTTTTTTTTTTTTTTTTTTAATTAAGAATCAGAGTTTAGACTTTTCATCAGTAAATATAATTAACTTATGAGAGAAAATGCAAACAGCTAATACAGACTCAGTATATAGGATCAATAAACTAAGAGATGGTATAAATACAGAGACAGTATCATGCTGTGTTAACTTACTGCACATTATCGAGATCAGAATCTATACAACTCTTAAGGATTCACAGTTACTTACTGAGAACTATGCTTCATACAAATTTCTTCATTGGTCCAAATGTTTCAGACAAAATTACAATCAGAGTATGACATTAAACTGTAACTTTCAGAGTATGACCAACAGAGTTTAGCATCAGAGATTACTTTCAGAGTTTATCATCAGAGTTTAACATGCTGGTTCACATAACAGTTAACACATGTAAGAAATCATGAACATAAAAAGTGAGTCTAACCCGTATCTCTAGTCAGAACCAGAGATCATTCCAAGTTCATTTACCAATCTTGTAAAAGTAGCTTCACTCAAAGGTTTGGTGAAGATATCTGCAAGTTGTTGGTCTGTAGACACAAAATGAAGCTCAATGTTTCCTTCTTCCACATGTTCTCTGATAAAATGATACCTTATGCTGATGTGCTTGGTCATGGAATGCTGTACTGGATTACCTGTCATAGCAATAGCACTTTGGTTATCACAGAAAATAGGTATTCTAGAGTACCTTAACCCATAATCCAGCAATTGATTCTTCATCCATAAAATCTGTGCACAACAGCTACCAGCTGCTATATACTCTGCTTCTGCAGTGGATGTAGAAATTGATTTCTGTTTCTTACTGTACCAAGAAACCAATCTGTCACCTAAAAATTGACAGCTTCCACTTGTACTTTTTCTGTCTATCTTACAGCCTGCAAAGTCTGCATCAGAGTAACCAATTAACTTAAACTCTGATTCTCTAGGATACCACAAACCCAGGGTTATGGTTCCTTTGAGATATTTGAAGATCCTTTTTACAGCTGTTAGATGAGGCTCTCTGGGATCTGCTTGAAATCTTGCACAAAGACATGTTGCATACATGATATCAGGTCTACTTGCAGTAAGATACAGTAAAGACCCTATCATTCCTCTGTAGTTAGTCATATCTACTGAGGCTCCTGTGTCTTTGTCAAGCTTCGTTGCTGTAGCCATGGGAGTTGTAGCAGATGAACTATCAAGCATACCAAATTTCTTTAGAAGATTTCTGGTATACTTTGCTTGATTGATAAAAATCCCATCATCTGTTTGCTTGACCTGTAAGCCTAGAAAATAACTAAGCTCTCCCATCATGCTCATTTGGTACCTGAATTGCATAAGCTTTGCAAACTTCTTACAAAGTTTGTCATTAGTAGATCCAAAAATAATATCATCTACATAAATTTGAACTAACAGCAAATCATCACCATAATTGAAATAAAACAAGGTTTTATCAATTGTACCTCTTGTGAACCCACTTTCTAAAAGAAATTGAGCAAGAGTTTCATACCATGCTCTTGGTGCTTGCTTTAGTCCATATAATGCCTTGTCAAGCCTGTAGACATAATCTGGATGCTTGGAATCTACAAATCCTGGTGGTTGTTCAACAAACACTTCTTCTTCAAGCTTCCCATTGAGAAAAGCACTTTTTACATCCATCTGAAAAACTTTAAACTTCTTGTGTGCTGCATAGGCCAGAAAAATCCTTATGGCCTCCAGTCTTGCAACTGGAGCAAAGGTTTCATCATAGTCAATTCCTTCCTGTTGTGAATAACCTTTAGCCACAAGTCTAGCCTTGTTTCTTGTAATCACACCTTCACTGTCAGTCTTGTTTCTGAAAACCCACTTTGTACCTACTATTGATCTATTCTTTGGTCTAGGTACAAGTGTCCAGACTTCATTTCTTTCAAATTCATTTAACTCTTCTTGCATTGCTGTTATCCAGTGTGCATCTTGAAGAGCTTCCTCCACTTTCTTTGGTTCTGTTTGAGACAAGAAAGCATGATACAGACACTCATTATTTGTTGCACTTCTAGTTCTTACACTAGCATCAGGATCTCCAATTATGAGATCAGGTGTGTGTGCCTGTGTCCACTTTCTTGCTGTTGGTAAGTGGTTTCTTGCATCATTATTGAATCCTCCCCCTTGATCCATGCTCTCCTGATTCATATGTTGACTTTCTGCAGCATCTGAGGCTCCCCCTGAATTGGATGGCTCAGAGTTTGAACTGTCAGAGTTTGAATCAGTTTCCTCAACTGACTCATTTGCTGTATTTTGTTGAGCTTCTTCACGCTCCTCCTCAACTGGTTCTCTATTTTGTTCAATTTGAGAATTTCCAGTTTCTTCAGTATTTACCAGTAGAGGATCAGAGTATGCTTCGTCAGAGTTTGTCAACCCTGCTTCATCAGAGTTTACATCATCAGAGAATAGATCTTCATTTTCAAAACGTAGTTGATCCTATCCATCCTTGTCTTCAAGTCCAATTATTTTCTTGTCATCAAATGACACATGTATAGATTCCATGATCACCTTAGTTCTTAGATTATAGACTCTGAATGCTTTTGTTGACAATGGGTAGCCAACAAAGATTCCTTCATCAGCTTTTAACTCGAACTTTGTCAACTGTTCAGGATGAGTCTTCAACACAAAGCATTTGCATCCAAATATATGAAAACATTTCAAATTTGGCTTCTTATTTTTCACCATCTCATATGGTGTTTTCCCATGCTTGTTGATCAATGTTGCATTTTGAGTAAAACAAGCAGATTGAACAGCTTCTGCCCAGAAGTATGTTGGTAATTTTGCTTCATCAAGCATAGTTCTGGCTGCTTCAATTAAGGTTTTGTTCTTTCTTTCAACTACACCATTTTGCTGTGGAGTTCCAGGTGCAGAAAATTCTTGTTTCACTCCTCTTTCCTTGCAGAAAGCTTCCATGATTGAGTTTCTGAATTCAGTTCCATTATCACTCCTTATAATTTTGACTTTGTGCTGTGATCCTTTGTCCAGTAGATTTACATGATCCATCAACGTTTGAGCAGTTTCATCCTTCTTTGACAAGAAATACACCCATGTATATCTAGTATATTCATCAACAATTACTAGAGCATATTTCTTTCTGCCCATAGACATCACATTGACTGGTCCAAAGAGATCAACATGTAGAAGATGATAAGGTTCCACTACTGATGATTCAGATTTGCTCTTGAAAGATGACTTCCTTTGCTTGGCTTTTTGACAAGAATCACACAAGCCATCTAGACTGAGTATAGATTTTGGAAGTCCCCTTACAAGATCCTTTCTTATTAGCTCATTGATGTTGTTCAAATTGAGATGAGAGAGCTTCTTGTGCCAGTTCCAACTCTCTTCATTTGACATTCTGGATGTTAGACACACTGTTTTTCCATCAGAGTTTGTTACCAAACTTGCTTCATAAATGTTGTTGCGCCTGTGTCCAACTAGAACAACTTTTCCAGTAGATTTACTGATAACTTCACAGTATTCACTATGAAAATCTACATGGTTTCCTCTGTCACAGATTTGACTCACAGATAGCAGATTATGCTTGAGTCCTGAGACTAGAGCTACATTTGTGATGATGACACTTCCAAGATTGATATTGCCATATCCCAGAGTGTGTCCTATGTTGCCATCTCCATAGGAAACCTTTGGGCCAGCCTTCTCCTTAAAGTCTGATAGCATGGCTTTATTTCCAGTCATATGTCCTGAGCATCCACTGTCTAAGATAAGTGTGCTCTCTATTATACCCTGCAATCACAAACAAACACTAAGTGTTAGTTTTGAGGATCCAGACTTGCTTGGATCCTTTGTCTTTCTTAACAGTGTTAGCTTTTGCAGCGGAATCTGTATTATCAGAGTTTAAACTAACATTGTCAAATTTTACATAAGCAGAGTTTGCTCTAACCCATTTCAAATTGGGTTTTAGCTCATAATAGTTGTGATAAATAGCATGATAACTCTTGCAAGTATAAATGGAATGCCAAGTGCTCCCACAGTGTCTGCATAAGGTCTATGGTCTAACCCTAACATTATCATTTTTTACTTCAGAAGTAGAAGATAAAGAATTAATATGTTTGTTCTTAGTGCAAAATCTAGCAAGATGATTAGAACTACCACAATTATAACATGTTTTCCTCGGAGCAGCACCAGTAGGCAAATGATTATTTCTATTATTTATGCCTATCTTTCCATTCCTATTCTTCTTGGACCCTTTTGGTTTCATGGCAGATTTTACCTCTTTCAGTTTATGATTAAACTGTTTCCCTGTCATCAAACCAACATTAACCTGTTTTTCACAAGTTTTTACTGGCTTTCTAACAGTTTCTCTTTCCATAAGTTTTTATGTTATAATATTTTCCTGTCTTTCACAGGCTTCATCTGATTCCATATCAGCTTCTCTTATTACAACAGATTTTAACTTATTGGCTTCTGGAACAAATTTCACAGGTTTAAGTTGTGGTTTTACCTTAACCTTGTCTTTAAACCTAAGTTCATCATTTTCACAATAACCTAAACCTACAGAATCAGTCTGAAACACTTGATGAGTGTCTCTTCCAGAATCTGTCCAAGTCTTGATTATTTTTCTTTCTTTTTCTAAATCAGATTCTAGTTGCCTATACCTTTTAAGCAACTCCTGTTCAACATAAACAGCATCATCTCTTTCTTTTTGAATCTGCTTCATACTTTCAAGTTCTCCTTCAAGAAACTTGTTTCTATCTTTAAGACTAAGATTCTCAGATTTAATTCTTTCATTCTCTAAAGTCTGATCCCTATAGCTAACATGAACACTTTTCAGATATACTCTTAACTCAGATATATTATCAGTATCATAAGCATAAGTAGTTAGGGGTACCTTATTTTCAGAAGATTCAGTCTCATCTCTGACAGTTGCCATAAGAGCATAGTTTTCTCCATCATCAGAGTCTGAAGTATCTGCCCAGTCTTTGCCTTTAGAGATGAGTGCTTTCTCAGATTTGCCTTTCTTGCACTCTGGAGCATAGTGACCCATCTCCTTACATTTGTAGCACTGGATTTCAGATTTATCCTTCTTTCCAGACTTGGTATCCCTTCCATCAGACTTTCTGAAATTCTTCTTCTCAGAATTTGAATCTCTCCTTGAGAATCTCTTTCCCTTCTTGAAGTTCTTGAACCCCATCTTCTTGAAGGTCTTCACCATCAATGCAGCCATTTGCATCATCTGTTCTTCATCATCCTCAGAGTCAGAAGCTTCATCAGAGTTTGAATCATCATCAGAGTTTGATGACTCACTCTCAGATTTTATGACTAAAGCCTTTCCCTTGGCTTTCTTCCTTGATGATTCCTTCTTAATGGGCTTCTCCTCGACTTTGAGAGCAACATATTTTGTCTTCTTGCTGGATCTCCTGTTTCTTTGTTCTATCTCAAGTTCATGAGTCTTTAACAATCCATAGATCTCATCAAGATCTGTATCAGCAAGATCATAATTATCTCTGATTGTTGTTGTCTTTAAATCCCACTTTTCAGGTAGAGATAACAGAAACTTGAGATTAGACTCTTCAAGTTCATATTCTTTATCTACCAGAGACAGATCGTTCAACAGTTTGCAAAATCTGTCATAAGTCTCAGTCAAGGTTTCATTAGTTCTTGAATCAAAGTGCTCATACTCCTGTGTGAGTATTGTTTTTCTGTTCTTCTTAATAGCACCTGTTCCCTGGCATCTGACTTCTAAAGCATCCCATATCTCTTTGGCAGTTTTGCAGCCAATTACTCTGTTAGACATAACATTATCTAAAGCACTGTGGAGAAGATGTCTAACCTTTGCATCCTTTGCAATTGATGAGATATCCTCAGGAGTCATATCTTTCTTTTCCTTTGGAACAGTCTTTTGTTCTTGACCATCAACAACAGGGGACAATTTAGTTGGCATATGAGGACCATCATTGATTCTGTCAAGGTATTCTGGATCTGTAGCCTCTAGAAACATGGTCATCTTAACCTTCCAAATCGGATACTCTACTGGCCTGAGAATTGGAACCCTGATTGTTTCATATCGACTCACAGAATTGGGCTTAACCTGTTCAGCCTTAGGAGCAGTTTGATTTTCTTCAGACATGATTAATACTGTGTTTGAATCGTAAAACTGTATATATTAAACAGCCTTGGCTCTGATACCAATTGTTAGGCCGAATACACAATATATAATCAAGTAGGTATGAGAATAACAATCAAGAACACAGATTTGTAAATCAACAAACTGAATTATAGTAAATAATTCTCTCTTAGTGATGTTAAAGAATCACAAAGAGCTACTAGGTTACAAGAATAATATATTCAATGTTCGCATCCCTTCTAGGGATAACCTATCTGTGTTTATATAGTACACAGCTACATACAATCCTTATCTAATTGATACTCCTATAAATTAGCTATACAATTCATATCAATTAAGGATTGCTTCAGTCTTCTATTCCGTTTCCTTAGCTGTATCAATATATTCTGCTTCTTTCCATCTTCAGAATATATTGCTTCTAGAATCTTCAATTCAGCACCGACAGCTAATTTAACTATCACCCTGTCAGACTTTAAATAAACTCTGACCGGCTTCCTTTAAACTCTTCACCCTGTCAGAGTTTAATTAAACTCTGACTGGCTTCTGATAAACTCGGGTCAGTACCTGTTGCTTAAACACTGATAAACAAACGTCAGCAATTATATCTAACATTTACCCCTCGATCGTTGAGGTGGTAACACAATATTTGACTTGCAGCAATTACATAGCTTTGAGAAAATATCTGTCCCCTGACAGTTTTGAGTTGAGAGTTTAAAAAGAGTAGCAGTCACTTAAATCAGGTTTCCCATATTTTTGATAGTTGAGCGAGCATTTAAATCCTCTTTAAAAGACAGATTTAAATGGAAAAACATTGTTTTGGGAACCTCTTTTGATTTACAAATACTTAATAATATTTATTAAATAAGTAAATCTTAAATGAATATTTGAAAATAATATTCATTAAATAAATAATCCTCAAATGAATATTTACAATAATATTCATTAAACAAATAATCCTCAAATGAATATTTACAATAATATTCATTAAATAAATAATCCTCAAATAATATTCACAATAATATTCTTCGATTAAATAAACCTCAAATGAATATCTGAAATAATATTCCTTAATTAATAAATCTCATTTGAATATTCGAAAATAATATTCATTAAATAATTAATCTCAAATGAATATCCAAAAGTAATATTCATTAAATAAATAATCAATCCTCGAATGAATATTCAAAGGTAATATTCATTAAACAATTAAATAACTTTCAAATGAATATTCAAACATACTATTCATTACATAATCCCCAGATGAATATATACGATAATATTCTTAAAGTCAGTATCCTCAAATGAATATAAATAATGTTCTGTAAGTTGATAATCCTCAAATGAATATTAATAAATAATATTCTGAAAATGGATATTAATAAATAATATTCTTAAAGTCAATAATCCTCAAATGAATATTCATAAATAATATTCCTTAAATAAAATAATTAACCCTCGAATAACAGTACCCGATATCTTTATCGGAAAATAACCTTTAATATATATACAAAAATATAATTACTTCTGATCTAAAGAAATATCATACGCCCTTAACCTAGGGCCTTTATAAAAACCTGGCTTATAACTGATATCTCATATCTAGCTTATAAGCCAATTACCAAATCATTTCCAAGTAATAACCTTCGAATGAGGTAATATTCAAATAACATTCCTCAAATCATTTCCAGGTAATTAGTACTTTCTAGAAATATAATTAATGTTTAATAATAGCAGTCCTCAAAATAATTAATACACTGCCGCTGGAATCCCCCCGGGTTTCCATGGCTATCTCTATATCTCAAAGTACTGACTCCCGGTCTAGAGTCGAAAACAAGAAGTACACTCTTATCTCTAGAGCTACAAGGTACACCGGTTTATAACTACTTTATCTCAAAGCTCATATATAAACCAAAATCAAACTCTATTTTATACAATATATAACATGTATCGCAAAACTGTATAACTCCACACATGGCAAAAGTATTAATATATAATCAATACTTCAAAGTATAGATTTAGAAAACTTGCCACAATACTTGCAACAAAGATTTGGTATATAAATTGGGAATACACAAGTATTGAACATTGGAAAATATACCTACTCTGAATAATAGAGTAAGGTTTAGTAAACTTGCCTGATGCTCGAGAAGTGATAGGGGTTCGCGACGATGCCGGACAATCTAGACAAAGTCAAAGAAAACGCACGATTAATCCCCTGGATAATCCACTTGTACTCAATGCTTAAACACGTAAGCGAAACACAACCAAGGCATTACTAGCTCGTCATAGGCTCATACTAAGTCCATGTTAATCGACAATTACTTAATTCGTAGGTTTAGTCCGAAATCGATCCTCGAATACAAGTTATACTTAACCATTTACAACATTGGTTTCTAAGTCATGTTCTTAGTGGTTTTCACTTGCATAACCTCTGCTGTCGCATTTTTATAAAATCGAAAAATAATCTTTTGAATACGAATCTTTTTCGTGAGCCTTCCTAACTGTCTCTGGCATTATGCCTCAAAGTTTCACATTTTAATATGGCTTTTAAGTGGTCCAAATATAGCCTCAAAGTGACTGACCAGAGATGGGTTGTTTCTCCGAACAGCGTTTACTAAAACTCACTTTTCTCTTAAACCGTAAATCGTAACGACATGATTCTTGCGCTCACGTAAACTAGAAACAAGGTTCTACACACTCATGTTTATCATTGAACCAAAAGGGGCAGTTAGTTTTTGGACTCTAGGCAGTTTTTTAGAGTTAACGAGAATCGGGCATTACGACGGCTTAAAACTTAACGTTTTCCATTTTCAAAACACAACCAAATCAATACCAAACAATCCCAAACTCACCATCCACCTTATACTCCCTCATCTCAGTCAAATCCTCCATAAATATTCAAAACAAATTCATAACCCATCCTCCAAACTCAACCAAAAATTCATCTAATCACCTGTTTGGCTATCAGCTTATTTATAAGCTTATAGCTTATAAACCCATTTCAGCTTATGGGGGGTGTTTGCCAAAATAAGTGAAACCAACTTATGGCTACTTAAAATGGATAAGTTGAATGTTAAGAATCCTTAACATTCAACTTATAACTTATAACTTATTCTCGATACACGCAATATATAATATCTTTCAAATCTTCAAAACCATATATCTTTTGATCCGTTCATTAAAAAATTGATATGTATATATCAAATTTCTCTACTCATCGAGATCTATCCATTGATATCCATTTATATATATTAAAAAATAAATATTTTAAAAATAATAAAAAAAAGTTAACTTATAAGTTCTGATTTACCCAAACACTCTACTCCTTATAAGTTCTGATTTACCAAACACTCTAGGGATTTATAAGCTCAGCTCTACTTATCACTTATAAAGCACTTACTCATTTTAAGCTATAAGTCAACTTATTCTTGATACCCCAAACGCCCACTTAATCATAATCTTAACTTTACATGAACATCAAAACCACTTCAAAACTCATATAAACAAAAAGGGCAGAGGTTTTTTATACCTTCCTTGAAGCTCTAGCAACACTAACCAGTGCTCACAATCAGTCAACAAACCTTAGATACTCCTTACAAAGCTTAAACCTTAAGATCAAATCAAGAAAACAAGTTAACAAAATTTCGGAGTTACTATTCATCATCACTTTGTAAAATCCATATAAAATCTAAAAACAAGAGTTTGGTTCTCAACATTTTACCAAATCTTCTACGCTTCAAGGGATTTCTTTTGAGTCCTATCTCATCACCAGGGGAGGCTTGAAGCTCGACTTATTGGCTTTCTAAGGTGAGTGGTCGAAACTGGAAAAGGGCAGGACAGTTTCGGTTCTCCGACTTGGGGAAGGGATTTGACTAGGCTACACTCCTTTGTTGGCCATGAACTTTTGAGCGCACGTTGCCCATGGAGTGGAGAAGCTATGGTTAAAATGTGGTGATTTTATCATGAGTAGATATTAAGTTACGAATTTTTCTTCATTGCTTGGTCTTGCTGGGCAGAAATCTGGAAAATGAGGGAGAGAGCTTTTCTCTTGCTTTTCTTCTTTTCTTTTTCTTTATTTTGATTAATAATGATAAGAATGCTGATATTTTTGTATAAGTGGTGAGTCATCACCTTGATGTCTTCTCCTTGCGACACTTGTCAAACATGCACTGGTTGAGATAAAGTAGCTTTACTGGTTTGCTTTAATGATTCGTTTCTTTTCACATGGATGATCCAAATGTTGCATTCCTTGAATTAATCTTGTTACATGTTACTTCCGTGTCTATATTTAATCCTGTAAATGTTGCCTTGTTCCTCTTAAAACGATTCGAAATATTTCCTAAAGAGAGCGAATAAAACTCTACGCGATTCTCGTAGTGAATAGTAACTATTCACTATTCATTCCAACAATTGAATCCTTAAATCGACTTTAATAAAATAATGAAATTCAAAAATATTAAATCCTCAAATCCTCAATTTTAATATCTCATTTCTTGAATATAATAACATATAATTCACTGCCCGGTCAAATACTACACCAAAATAAATTTTGGAATTTCTGAATTCCGATCGTCTTTGCATTCACTTATTTACTCCGTAGATCACTAATATGACTTCGGAATATCCACACTACGTCTCGTACATAGGTGGCATGAAAATTTTTCTTAACCCTCAAAATCACTATTCATCCACCAAATTCACTATTCACTGATGCACTTAATCATAATAAGAAAAGTTTTAAATTTTACCAAAAATCCGGGTTATTATAGTCTCCCCTCCTTAAAAGGATTCCGTCCCGGAATCAACTTAGGAATAACTGGGGGTACTCCTCTTCCATTGCACTTTCTAACTCCCAGGTGGATTCTTCCACCTCTTGATTTTCCACAAACCTCTCACTAGCTTGTCAACCTCGTCACTTAGCACTTGCTCTTTTCTATCCGTGATTTTCACAGGTTGTTCTTTGTAAGTCAGACCAGGTTGTATATCTACCTGCTCATACTCTACATATGCCGGGCATCTATAGTATACTGACGTAGCATTGACATATGAACCCCGTTATGACCATTCTACAAGTTTGGGGGGTAAGGCTGGCTCGTAGGCCGCCTTCCTGACGTGTTTTAAAATCTCAGATGGCCCAATGAATCTCGGGCTCGACTTCCCTTTCTTTCCAAATCTCATTAATTCCTTCCACGAGGATATCTTTTAGCATCACGAATCTCTAACCTCATACTCTCTATCTCGTTTGTACAGAAGTACACCAGCATAAACTTGCTTGTCATCCATCAACATGCCATTTAGCTTATCAATAGCAGTACTATCTCTATACTCGCGGGCTTAGTCCGCATACTTTCTCTGTCTGTCTTGGTTGTCACTAGCCGCTTGTTGGTGAAATCTTTTGTCTTTCTAGTTCGTTGGACTAACTTGGGTTTTGTATAAAATCTCATCCTTTAATTCCCGATCATTCGGAATCCATCTCTGTCTCATTTTAATTAAGGGTATCGGCCACCACATTGGCCTTCCCCGGATGGTAGTGTATCTCACAGTCATAATTGTAGGTCAATTCTAGCCATTTCTCCATCTCATGTTATCTACTATCACGGGTAACTCAAAGCCAATTCATTACATTCCATAAAATTTGTGGGTGCAATAGTTAACCCAAATAACCTCGCTGAAAACTCGAAGTGTCTATTCCTAGTACGAATCGCAGTCTTGGGTATATCCTCGGATTTAACTTCCAACTGGTGGTACACTGGGCCTTATCATACCCTTATACAACAACTCTTGTAACTGAGTCACTAACCCTTTCATTCCCACTATACCCTGAATACTCGGTATTCATTCTCATGTCATCCAAATCGATATCTGGTAGCTCATTAAAACCTTGTACAATCTCCCAAAACCATTGTAATTTCATTTATACTTGGTATCTCTTTTCTTGGCGTCAACCATAAGAGCTAATTAAGCCTCGTATTTCTGACGTAATAGTCTCTTAGTCTAAACTATATTCAAGAATCTCTGAATCTGTCTCCATCCTTTATTTATTACTCTTTTTCTTTGCAATCAATTGGCTCCATATATTTCCGAAAATTATTCCTCTAAAACAACACATGCTGCACCTCTCCCAAGTCACAATACCAGCTCCCTCTGACTCCATCGTCAGTACTTATCTTGCTAACCCAGAGGTAGTGTCCATTCGTAAACAACTCCTCCAAAATCTCAATTTCATTATAGGGCATCTATCTAACACCGTTGGCACTGGAGTTCACGGCACATCGCTATTCTTTTCACATATATCGATTGACACGCTTTCCATTATCATAATATCCTTGGGAGAATAAACCAATTTCATTGATATATCACTAACATTCTATTCGTCTTAGGGATTCGCTCCTGTCATAGGCGATTTCGTTGCAAATCTAATTCCTATCAACGAATTTTGACTTATTTGACCTGGTTGGCCTCCCCTTAGAATTCAATGAGGATAACAAAATTATGGGGCCTTGAAAGATAGCTCCCATATCAAAGAAAATGCCACACACTGGTGATCATAAGGTTATGAGTTTTAAGGTAACCTTATTGGAGGTAAGGGAATTTTACCGAGAGATCAATATGATCATAAGAACTCAACGTTGTGTGCCTCAATTGAGACATTACTAAAGGTAATTAGCCTTCTTGTATTTCACAACTTACAAGTGATGGCGTCCCATCCGACTTCTATCACATAGACAGATAGTCCTTGTAGCCCCTATAAATATAGGGTTGTTCGTCTCAGTGGAAGTTGAAAAATATGAAAGCAATTCGATATCAATTTAATGATTATCGTCTTTCGACAATATTTCTTAAAGGAACACCTTGGATTAAAATTGAACATATTCCAAAGGTGCGATTTACAAGAAAGGATTGCCATAAAGATACTGGTATTCAACAAACAAGTGGTGAGGTATCACCATAGGGTCATTCATTATTTGAAGAAAAGTGAAAGCTTATTTAACATCATTTGACAGGGCTTCGAAAACCTAAAAGTAGGTTTTGTGACAGCCTCTGGCACAAGTGAAACTGAATATGGTTTAGCACAAGTGTTATAAAACAACTTCGAAGAGGGAATATACCCTTTATCAGAATTCTTTCTTGGAAAGAGGTCAAGATAGATCATAGATTGGGGAAATATCCCACATAATTTGCAAATGGGGAGGGTACTGTAAAGCATAATGTAACATAAGATGTAAAAGAGATAACTACAACTCAACAAAGGACAAGACAGACAATAGTATTAATAGAAGCACAGGAATCCAGAATCAGAGAAGAAAAGGTAAACTCAAAAAATCAAAATACGTTATGTATTCTTGAAGTCCGTAAACAGGTCACGGAAAGAAGTTCATGAAAATGTTCAAGCCTCAGTGACAGCAATAGAAACAAGACTTTGAAGACGACAGAAGTATGTGAATGATTTAGGGTTCATTACCACGGGATTCCAGTGATGAAGCAACCAGAACGACAAGGGACGTATCAGCAGCATTATAATTGAAGTCATAAAATAAGAATTGATCAAGTGTTATTCATCTGTGAACCAGACCAGTTGCACTAGGTGACGGCACTGAAAAGATCAAGTTATTTTATCGTCTCAGAAGAAATTGATACTGTCTATTACTTAAACACCCGGGAGCTCAGGAGTTATTACTAAAGGACAAATGACAAGTAAATCAATTCGATAGTTTTTCTTTTAAGAAAACTATCGAATGAGAGTTTAAGGTGATTGAATTAAAAACAAGTAAATCAATTTAGCATTCGATAGTTTTGTTTTAAAAACTATCGAATGGTAAAAGGATTTGTTTCATTCGATGGTTTCTTAAACCATTCGATGGTTTTTTAATTGGGAGCAGGTGGAAAGTAATACTTGTTTTTCAAGTTGAGGAAGATCCAACGGCCAGGATTGTTTCTACAAGTTTGGTTCGATGGTTTTTCAAACCAAAGTCTGCAGTTAATACAGAGTGAAGAATGTGTCTTCTTCAGTTAAGGATTCTAACACAGAGACATTACTGAGAGAGAGAAGAGCCGGAGAAAATTATCAGAGAAATTAATAGTGCTCAGAACTTGATCATTGTTTTGTATTTGTGTAACCTTAAACTCATTGACGCTAATCTACGGATTAGAAATTGTAGCACCCCTCGAGGTTTATATTTATAAAAAGATATATTCCCCGAAACTTGATTTGGTTTGGTGTGTTTGATTTCGTTATAGAACTAAAAGAATTATCCGCGAACGAAATTAAATTATTTGTGAGTATCGTATTCAACCCCCCCTTCTACGATACTTTGGACCTAACAATTGGTATCAGAGCTACTTGATTGATATACAAATCAGATCCGGTGAATGAGACCAAAATCAAACGTAGCGTGAAAATACGAAGCAAATTTTTTAACTTTCAAAATTTTTCATTTAATTGGAATTTCTTGAATTTTAAACAATTTGAAATTTTCAGAAACCATGAGTGCTCCAAAGACAACCGCTGGTATTAAAGTTCCCCCGTTTACTAGAGATGATTTCGGTTTGTGGAAGATGAAGATGCTGTTATTTATCAAGGCATCTAATCCGTTGTATATTGGCATATTAGAAAACGGACCGTTTGTACCAATGAAACCAGTTAGTGAATCTACTGCTCCTGATGGTAGCAGGATTCCTTCAGGCACCCAACCTAAGGAGATAAGTGAATTTACAGATTCTGACAAAGAACTGATTCGATTGGACACCGGTTTAATGTTGATATTGGCGGACTCCGCAGACAAGGAAATGAGCTATCAGTTGATGAACTGTACAAGCGGGAAACATATGTGGGATACCATTAATTTAATAATGGAAGGAACTGAAGACGTTCAGGAAAACAGATTGGACATTCTGACTTCTCAATATGAAGCGTTTAGGTCCCTGCCAGGAGAAAGTATAACTCAGGTCTTTGAGAAGTATACTAAGCTCCTCAATGAATTGGCAATGAAAGGAAAGACCTATCCACTGAGAGAATCGAACAGGAAGTTCATGATGACGCTGCCCCATCATGTAGAACACAAGTCATCATCCATTAGGGAAAGAATTGACTTCACAAAGATGCCACTAGAGATGATCTATGGCAAGTTGAAGACCTATGAGATGGAACAGGAACAAAGGGTGATAATCTACGGATCAGGGACAGTGGACAGCAAGCACAATGCACTTGTGAGATCAGCAGCACTTGTAGTGGATGAACCAATAACTTTTGAGATTCAGGTTCAAACCCCTAGAGCTGGAAAGGAGGTGATAATAGAAGCAGAAATGGATTCTGTGAATCTGGGTGTTGATGAAAGTGATTATTACACCCTAGAAGAGCTTGAGCAAATGGAAGACAAAACCATGGCGTACTTAGCTGCAAAGTTTAGTCATATTCGTTTCAAGAGAAACCCTAAGTACAAGTTCAAGGGCTCAACCAACAGATTCCAGAAGAGCAATTATACACCTTGTTAGATATAATTGCTAATGTTTGTTTATCAGTGTTTAAGCAACAGGTACTGGTCAGAGTTTATCAGAAGCCGATCAGAGTTTAGTTAAACTCTGATAGGGTGAAGAGTTTAAAGGAAGCTAGTCAGAGTTTATTTAAAGTCTGACAAGGTGATAGTTGAATTAGCTGTCGGTGCAGAATTGAAGATTCTAGAAGCAATACATTCTGAAGATGGAAAGAAGCAGAATATATTGATACAGCTAAGGAAACAGGATAGAAGATAAGAAGCAATCCTTAATTGATATGAATTGTATAGCTAACTTGTAGGAATATCAATTAGAGAAGGATTGTATGTAGCTGTGTACTATATAAACACAGATAGGTTATCCCTAGAAGGGACGCGATCATTGAGATATTATTCTTGTAACCTAGAAGCTCTTTATGATTCATTAACATCATAAAGAGAGAAGCTGTTAATAAGATTACAGTTTTATTGATTCATAAACAGTGTTATTAATTATTGTTATTCTCATACATACTTGATTATATTGTGTATTCGGCCTAACAATTGGTATCAGAGCCAAGGCTGTTTAATATATACAGTTTTACGATTAAAACACAGTAATAATCATGTCTGAAGAAAATCAAAATCAAGTTCCTCCTGCGGCTGAACAGGTTAAGCCAAATTCTGTGAGTCGATATGAAACTATCAGGGTTCCAATTCTCAGGCCAATAGAGTATCCGATATGGAAGGTGAAGATGACCATGTTTCTGGAGGCTACAGATCCAGAATATCTTGACAGAATCAATAATGGTCCTCATAAGCCAACTAAATTATCTCCTGCTGTTGGTGATAAAGAACAGACACTGATTCCAAAGGAAAAGAAAGATTATACTCCTGAAGACATCTCATCAATTGCAAAGGATGCAAAGGTTAGACATCTACTCCACAGTGCTTTAGATAATGTTATGTCTAACAGAGTAATTGGCTGCAAAACGGCAAAGGAAATCTGGGATGCTTTGGAAGTAAGGTGTCAAGGAACCACTGCTATAAAGAAGAACAGGAAGACAATACTCACACAGGAGTATGAGCACTTTGATTCAAGATCTAATGAAACCTTGACTGAGACTTATGACAGGTTTTGTAAATTACTGAATGATCTGTCTCTGGTTGACAAAGAATATAATCTTGAAGAGTCAAATCTCAAGTTTCTCTTATCTCTACCTGAAAAATGGGATCTGAAGACGACCTCAATCAGAGATAATTATGATCTTGATGATACAGATCTTGATGAGATTTATGGCTTGTTAAAGACTCACGAACTTGAGATAGATCAAAGAAACAGAAGATCAAGCAAGAAGACAAAATCTGTTGCTCTCAAAGTTGAGGAGAAGCCCATTGAAAAGAAGGAATCATCAAAGAAGAAAGCCAAGGGAAAGGCTTTAGTCATTAAATCTGAAAGTGAGTCATCAAACTCTGATGATGACTCAAACTCTGATGAAGCTTCTGACTCTGAGGATGATGAAGAACAGTTGATGCAAATGGCGGCATTGATGGTGAAGACCTTCAAGAAGATGGGATTCAAGAACTCCAAGAGAGGAAAGAGATTCTCAAGGAGAGATTCAAATTCTGAGAAGAAGAATTTCAGAAAGTCTGATGGAAAAGATACCAAGTCTGGAAAGAAGGACAAATCTGAGATCCAGTGCTACAAGTGCAAAGAGATGGGTCACTATGCTCCAGAATGCAAGAAAGGAAAAACTGGAAAAGCACTCGTCTCTAAAGGCAAAGACTGGGCAGATACTTCAGATTCTGATGATGGAGAAAATTATGCTCTTATGGCAACTGTCAAAGATGAGACTGAATCATCAGAAAATAAGGGTATAATAGAGAGCACACTTATCTTGGACAGTGGATGCTCAGGACATATGACTGGAAATAAAGCCCTGCTATCAGACTTTGTGGAGAAGGATGGCCCAAAAGTTTCCTATGGAGATGGCAACGTAGGACATACTCTGGGATATGGCAGCATTAATCTTGGAGGTGTCATCATCACTAATGTAGCTCTAGTCTCAGGACTCAAGCACAATCTGTTATCTGTGAGTCAAATCTGTGACAGAGGAAACCATGTAGATTTTCATAGTGAATACTGTGAAGTTATCAGTAAATCTACTGGAAAAGTTGTTCTAGTTGGACACAGGCGCAACAACATTTATGAAGCAAGTTTGGTAACAAACTCTGATGGAAGTACAGTGTGTCTGACTGCAAAGATGTCAAATGAAGAGAGTTGGAATTGGCACAAGAAGCTCTCTCATCTCAATTTGAACAACATCAATGAGCTGATAAGAAAGGATCTTGTAAGAGGACTTCCAAAATCAATACTCAGTCTAGATGGCCTATGTGATTCTTGTCAAAAGGCCAAACAAAGGAAGTCATCTTTCAAGAGCAAATCTGAATCTTCAGTAGTGGAACCTTATCATCTTCTACATGTTGATCTTTTTGGACCAGTGAATATAATGTCAATGGGCAGAAAGAAATATGCTCTAGTAATTGTTGATGAATATACTAGATATACATGGGTGTATTTCTTGTCAAAGAAGGATGAAACTGCTCAAATTCTAATGAATCATGTAAATCTACTGGACAAAGGATCACAGCACAAAGTCAAAATAATAAGGAGTGATAATGGAACTGAATTCAGAAATTCATTCATGGAAGCTTTCTGCAAGGAAAGAGGGGTGAAACAAGAATTTTCTGCACCTGGCACTCCACAGCAAAATGGTGTAGTTGAAAGAAAGAACAGAACTTTAATTGAAGCAGCCAGAACTATGCTTGAAGAAGCAAAATTACCAACTTATTTCTGGGCAGAAGCTGTTCAAACTGCTTGTTTTACTCAAAATGCTACACTGATCAACAAGCATGGGAAAACACCATATGAGATGGTGAAAAATAAGAAGCCAAATTTGAAATATTTTCATATATTTGGATGCAAATGCTTTGTGTTGAAGACTCATCCTGAACAGTTGACAAAGTTCGAGTTAAAAGCTGATGAAGGAATTTTTGTTGGCTATCCACTGTCAACAAAAGCATTCAGAGTTTACAATCTAAGAACTAAAGTGATCATGGAATCCATACATGTGTCATTTGATGACAAGAAAATAATTGGACTTGAAGACAAGGATGGATATGATCAACTACGTTTTGAAAATGAAGATCTACTCTCTGATGATATAAACTCTGATGAAGCAGGGTTGACAAACTCTGACGAAGCATACTCTGAACCTCTACTGGTAAATACTGGAGAAACTGATAATTCTCAAATTGAACAAAATAGAGAACCAGTTGAGGGGGAGCGTGAAGAAGCTCAACATGACACAGCAAGTGAGTCAGTTGAGGAAACTGATTCAAACTCTGACAATTCAAACTCTGAGTCATCAAATTCAGGGGGAGCCTCAGAGAATGTAGAAAGTCAACATATGAATCAGGAGAGCATGGATCAAGGGGGAGGATCCAACAATGATGCAAGAAACCACTTACCATCAACAAGAAAGTGGACACAGGCACACACACCTGATCTCATAATTGGAGATCCTGATGCTGGTGTAAGAACCAGAAGTGCAACAAATAATGAGTGTCTGTATCATGCTTTCTTGTCTCAAACTGAACCAAAGAAAGTGGAGGAAGCTCTTCAAGATGCTAATTGGATTACAGCAATGCAAGAAGAGTTAAATGAATTTGAAAGAAATGAAGTCTGGACACTTGTACCTAGACCAAAGAACAGATCAATTGTAGGTACAAAGTGGGTTTTCAGAAACAAGACTGACAGTGATGGTGTGATTACAAGGAATAAGGCTAGACTTGTGGCAAAAGGTTATTCACAACAGGAAGGAATTGACTATGATGAAACCTTTGCTCCAGTTGCAAGACTGGAGGCTATAAGGATTTTTCTGGCCTATGCTGCACACAAGAAGTTTAAAGTCTTTCAGATGGATGTGAAAAGTGCTTTTCTCAATGGGAAGCTTGAAGAAGAGGTATTTGTTGAACAACCACCAGGATTTGTAGATTCCAAGCATCCAGATTATGTCTACAGGCTTGATAAGGCATTATATGGACTAAAGCAAGCACCAAGAGCATGGTATGAAACTCTTGCTCAATTTCTTTTAGAAAGTGGGTTCACAAGAGGTACAATCGATAAAACCTTGTTTTATTTCAATTCTGGTGATGATTTGCTTTTAGTTCAAATTTATGTAGATGATATTATTTTTGGATCTACTAATGACAAACTTTGTAAGAAGTTTGCAAAGCTTATGCAATCCAGGTATCAAATGAGCATGATGGGAGAGCTTAGTTATTTTCTAGGCTTACAGGTCAAGCAAACAGATGATGGTATTTTCATAAATCAAGCAAAATATACCAGAAATCTTCTCAAGAAATTTGGTATGCTTGATAGTTCATCTGCTACTACTCCAATGGCTACTGCAACAAAGCTAGACAAAGACACAGGAGCCTCAGTAGATATGACTAACTACAGAGGAATGATAGGGTCTTTACTGTATCTTACTGCAAGTAGACCTGATATCATGTATGCAACATGTCTTTGTGCAAGATTTCAAGCAGATCCTAGAGAGCCTCATCTAACAGCTGTAAAAAGGATTTTCAAATATCTCAAAGGAACCATAACCTTGGGTTTGTGGTATCCTAGAGAATCAGAGTTTAAGTTAATTGGTTACTCTGATGCAGATTTTGCAGGCTGTAAGATAGACAGAAAAAGTACAAGTGGAAGCTGTCAATTTTTAGGTGACAGATTGGTTTCTTGGTACAGTAAGAAACAGAAATCAATTTCTACATCCACTGCTGAAGCAGAGTATATAGCAGCTGGTAGCTGTTGTGCACAGATTTTATGGATGAAGAATCAATTGCTGGATTATGGATTAAGGTACTCTAGAATACCTATTTTCTGTGATAATCAAAGTGCTATTGCTATGACAGGTAATCCAGTACAGCATTCCATGACAAAGCACATCAGCATACGGTATCATTTTATCAGAGAACATGTGGAAGAAGGAAACATTGAGCTTCATTTTGTGTCTACAGACCAACAACTTGCAGATATCTTCACCAAACCTTTGAGTGAAGCTACTTTTACAAGATTGGTAAATGAACTTGGAATGATCTCTGGTTCTGACTAGAGATACGGGTTAGACTCACTTTTTATGTTCATGATTTCTTACATATGTTAACTGTTATGTGAATCAGCATGTTAAACTCTGATGATAAACTCTGTGAAGTGTTAGTCATACTCTGAAAGCATACTCTGAAGATAAACTCTGTTGGTCATACTCTGGTAATTACAGTTTAAATGCTATACTCTGATTGTAATTTTGTCTGAAACATATGGACCAATGAAGAAATTTGTATGAAGCATAATTCTCAGTAAGTAATTGTGAATCCTTAAGAGTTGATAGATTCTGATCTCAAATATGTGCAGTAAGCTAACACAGCATGATACTGTCTCTATATTTTTAGCATCTCTTAGTTTATTGATCCTATACACTGAGTCTGTATTAGCTGTTTGCATTTTCTCTCATAAGTTAATTATAAATACTGATGAAAAGTCTAAACTCTGATTATTAATTTCAAATAATTCACCCTCAAATTCAAAAGATGCCAAACAGAGCACAAATTCCTTTGAGATCATGTTGTGCCTAGGAAGATCCAGGAACTTATTGTATGAAATAAGGGCTAAAATCTTTGATTTTTGGTGACTAGTGCCAACCACTGATTACTGGAAAAATAAAAAAAAAATAAAAAAAAATAAAAAAAAAATAAATAAAAAAAAAAAAACAAACAATAATAAAGGGGGTGAAAAATAAAAGACATATCCAAATGAAAGGATATCAGTAATACAGAGTTTAGATATAAAATCAGATTTTATGTTATACATGAGAGTTTAGGTAACCAGTTTTTTACTACTTTAGATTGTGGATTTTATGCACTTTGAGATGGTCTAAATACTGTTTTCGGTAAACTCTGCTACTACACACACATATTTTCACAACTGTACAGATTGAGAAAAGAGTTTATTGACAAAGAAGGACAAATGGTAAACACTGATGTTTTGTGTGAAATACGCCGAGGTTACTTTGTTTTAATCTCTGATGGTTAAAATAATTTCCTTGTTTCAGACAGTTTATGATTTTGGGATTAGTCATTTGTTTTTCGAAAAAGTGTGATTGAACAGAGAAAAGATAGAGCTTGTTTGATAGTGATTGACCAATGTTATTGAGTATGTTTATTAAGTCCTGTTTGTGATTTGTATTGCTGCTGAGTATGTTAGTTAATTGGTTTAAGTTTTTTTGTCTTTCCAATTACTATGCAATATTGATAATACTGAAATGTAAAGAAACAAATTTTTCATTAATTGATTCAAATTTACATTCAGACAATTTCATACTCATGTTAAGCTAATCTTTCTGGTACATACTAATCACTATGGTTACAAAAGAGAAGATCTATTTAACCAGGACAAGTATTTGAATGCTACATCGAAGCAGAAGAGCTAGAGCCAGAAGCTATTGTGCTCTACTACTTCTGATGATAGCTACCCAGTTGCTCATCTGGTCATTATACCATTTGGGATAGCTTGAAATCCTCCTAATGATGAATCATCATCATCATCTTCTCGGGATCTCTTTCTGCTTTGCAGCTTGCAGGATTGTAAGAAGAGGTTTTCTTTTGAACCCGACAAGAAACTCAGTTGAAAAAGCATCAAGCAAATCTCCATGGCATCTTCATCTGCGAGGATTGGTGCATCATATGGTCCTGGACGGAAGATGTATACATGAGGGTTGGAGAAAGGTCCTTCGGCTATTTCATCATCTACGATAAGGCCTTCTTCATTCAGGAATGAAAGAACAAGAAACTCATCGATAAGATAGTTTTCTTGTTGCTGCCAGTTCATGTTCAAAAACTCTTCCACATCCAGGAATTCGAAAGTTCCAGCCATTTTGGTGTATAGTAAGTTTAAGATATGAAGCCTGTTGTTACTTTGCTTTGGTATTTAAAGCATTCAAACAGGGTATCTGAAAGGTTTTTTCTTGGAGATTGAAAGGTTTTTGAAGCTTTTGGAAACAGTAACGTGCGGAGTTCCAAGACAGTCATTATTATACTGACTGTTGAGTTGCTTTGTACTTCGTTATTGTATTTCTGAGAGATTAAAATTGATAATTTTATTATTATTGATTTTTATTAAAGTGGATATTTTGAGCGTTTTATGTGTTGCCAGGTGTCTAAATGTTTGCACGATTGCACGTGTGTATTGGATACAACTGTCAGCGTATGCACGTTTGACATCTGTCCCACTCACACACGTTTCAAGGACGCTTGCTGTGTATCGTGATCTTTTCAGTTATTATTTAAATACACTACACATAAACGGTTCAATCTTTTACGAACCTTAACTCTTCATACGCTTTTTCACAAACACCTTTCTACACATAAACTTTGCTGTCTTTCGCATCAATTCAGAATCTTCTAATGGCAACCACAGCTTTTGTTTCGTCTGGATTAGAGTTCGTTCCAAACAACTATACTGCACCACTAAACACTGCAAACGCACCAGAGGCATTTCATATGATTCAAGAGTTTCTTGCTCAGTCAGCGATTGGACGTGCTTTGGTAGAACCTGAAAAACTTTCTGGTTCACAGATAAAGGCGTTCTGGGCAACAGGAATGTATGATGATGGTGGTGAGACAGGCAACCCATCGATTATTTTTGAATATGAAGATAAAGAGTATGTAATAACTGCTGGAACCATTCGCGCTGCAATGGGGTTTCCTGAATTTTCTTCGTATACAATTGGAATGGGTGATGAGGATTTGATAAGAATGATGCAAGAGATTGGGTATTCTGGACCCTTGTCGAAGATTGGACAGCTCAAACGACCATTCTTAAGGAAGGAGTGGAGCTTCTTCTTTGATTGCATCACAAGGACTTTTAGCAAGAAATGCACAAACTGGGATGCTATTCCCACAGACAGTCTGCAAATCGGGTATTCTCTTTTATTCGATAATCATTTTGATTTTGCACGACTTGTTTTGAATAATCTAGGAGACAAAATGACAGAGAATAGAGGAGTAGTCTATTTCTCTAGATTCTGTCAGACTTTGTTCTCTTACTGTGTTGAAGGAGTAGAAGTAGGTGAAGAAGATGTTTCTTGTTTTAAATTACATAAGAGAATATTTTCTGATCTTATTAATAAAGATGTTAAGAAAGGGGTTGTTGGAGACTTGTTGCTACCTCAATCTGTGCAACAGTTTTTAAATGCTCAAGTCAATCCACCAACACAAGCTTCTTCTCAACCTGAGCCTCTACAACAAGAACTGCCTCCTTCAACTTCTGTTAAACCTAAAAGGGGTGGTAGGACTAAGAATGTTGGTACTAAACCTACTAGGGTTGCTAAGTCAAATCCTGAAGCTGGGGTATCAAGAACTGAAGAGATGCCTCAGAGAAAAAGAATGAAGAAAAAGAGAGCTCAAAGAGCAAAGTCTGTTGCTGCTGATTCTGTTGCAGAATCAGAAACTGAAACTGATGAAGAAAATCCTCATCAGAGAAAGAGAAGACAAGTTGCTGAATATCTTTTTGCTGATATCATTTCCAATATGGACAAAGTTCCTGAGGAACCTGAAGCTCCTGAAGCTTTTGTTCAAAAGGAAGCTGTAAATCCAGAAGCTGTCAATCAAGACAGGCTAAATACTGATGATATTGAAATGGATTTTGATAGAGAAGCTCCTACATCAAAGGCTAATGATGTAGTTGAGGAAGCTGCTGCTCATTCTGACAGCAGAATTTTTGATCTTGAAGAAAATGTAAGAGAAGCTGATCAAGCTACTACAGAATTGGTAGAAACTATTGCTTCCCACACAGAAATCATTTCTCTTGATTTTGAGAAAGGTGAGGAAGTTGATCAGATTAGAATTGATCATCCTACAGAAGCTGTTGCTGTACCTGCTGATGCAACAGAGAATGTTCCTGTAGCAGCAGAGTTTGTTGCAAACTCTGAAGATGCTCTTGTTCTTGAAGCTCTACAACAATCAGTTGTTGAGATTGTTCAGCGAGAAGCAGAGGTAATTGCTAAAGCAAACTCTGATATTCCTGAAACTGTTGCAGAGAAAGTCAATGATGAAGCTGCACAGTTAGAACATGAAATCACTGCTGAACATGTTCCTGAAGAGATTGCAAGAGAGGATGACAATGTTAATGCTAGTCCTGCTCATTCACCTTCACACATATCTGACATTCAAGCCAACTCTGATGAAGAAAGAGAGTTCAATAGGGCTACTGAAGAACATTTTCAAGATATGTACTTCAAGAACTGGACAGCAGCAGATTGTATTTTTACTTCACAAAGGGCTGCTGATTTAACTGCTAACTCTGTTAAAGAGATTACAAATCCTGAACTTTTCAGTCATTTCAAAGCAACTGTTGTTCAAATCAAATCATTAAACAATCGTTTTGATGCTTCTGATAAGGTGATTGAAGGGTTAAGGAATGATATAGCTACAAGAGAGCTTACACAGCAGAAGGACAAATCTCTATACATCTCTTTGTGTAAAGAGCAAAAGACTTTCAATTCTAGATTGTCGAAAGTTGAGGAGAATCAGACTGCTATGTCTGCTCAACTAACTTCAATTTCTAATGCTCTGGAGTTGCTGACATCAGTACTACTTTCTGATGATGTCAAAAAGGGGGAGAGTGTACCAAGTGACAAATGCAAAGACACTCAAGCTCTGAGACGGAGGGATGATGGTAATGATGGTGGAAGCAAGGGAGGTGAATCTGAAAAGAGTTTAGGCTTAAGATCATCAAGATCGAGATCAAACTCTGAGAGAAGATCAAACTCTGGTAAGGGAAAAGTAATTTCTGCCAGTGGTTCAAGGCTCAAAAGTTTGATAAACACTGATAAGCCTAGCACTGATGAAGAAGTTGCTGCTAAAGTATTTATAGCAGAACATGGAAAAGATGTTACAATTGAAGATATCCAAGCTGAAGAGCAAATGCTTGCTGAAGAACACAGGAAGAATCTTGAAGCTGGGATATACAAAAAGAAAGAAATCAAGGCTCCTAGAAAGAAAGAAACTGGAATTATTATTAAAGAAAATACTCAACAGAGTATACAATACACCAGGAGGCCTATGATTAGAAACTCTGATAAGGGTAAAGGCAAAATGATTGAAGAGCCTAACCTGAAGGAGAAAGAATATTCAACCTCTGACATTGCTCAAGTTGAAACAAGATTACCAAAATCAACCTCTGACGCTGCTCAAGTTGATGATACTATTGAAGTTAAGCCAGCCTCTGACAAGGCTCAAGCTGTGCAAACTCAGCTAGCTCCACAACTCCAAGGTATTTTTAGAAGACCTGTACTATCTGAAGCTCTGACACTTCAACCTGTGGATTTCTCTCAAACCAGGACTGTACTTGGAAAAGAAACTTTTGATAAAGCTGGTTTAGGTTCACATAGGGAGAAGAGAATAAACAACAGATCTGGAGATCAATCATCATTGGCAGTATCTGGCATTATTACTCAAGAGAATCTTGATATGCTAGACTCTGTTCAGTTGATATTTCACAAGGGTTTGAAGAAAGATTTTCTGTTGTATTTTATGAATGATGGAAGAGTCTATAGAATTGCAGAGTCTGATATAGATCTTAAGTCTTATCAAGAATTGGAGTATGTTCTGTACTTGCTAAAAGTCAAAAACAGAAACACTCACAATGCTGCTACATTTATCAGACAAAAGATGCAAAGATCTAAGGTGATGCTTGGAGGAGGAGTTTCAAAGGTATACATTCCTAAGTATAGAGATGCTTATGGAAATGTTATAGAAATGAAGAGAAACAGTGCAAGACTAAGGACTGATCTGGGAGTTAAAGTCTTAGAATTCAATCTAGAATCTGATAAAGCACATTTTATTAGGCTAGGGAATGAGATGAGGAAGAATTCCATCTATTCTCTGAGAGCTGCTATTTATCAGACTGGTGAATCTGATCCAGAACTCAAGGAACTGAAAGAAATCATGATTGAAGAGCTGGAAAAGGCTGAAAGAAGACTTCTAATTGATTATCTCAGGACAGTGCCTGATATTCAAGAAATCAAATAAAGTCTGACTGTAAGTTTTTAATATTTTCTATTCTAAGTCAAATTTAAACTCTGTTTTTAAATTAAAATCTGTTATATGTTAAACACTGCATTTGTTATATGTTTTGACATCATCAATTATATGTTTAACTTGTACATTTTATTATGAACAAGTTGGGGGAGATTGTTAGATATAATTGCTAATGTTTGTTTATCAGTGTTTAAGCAACAGGTACTGGTCAGAGTTTATCAGAAGCCGATCAGAGTTTAGTTAAACTCTGATAGGGTGAAGAGTTTAAAGGAAGCTAGTCAGAGTTTATTTAAAGTCTGACAAGGTGATAGTTGAATTAGCTGTCGGTGCAGAATTGAAGATTCTAGAAGCAATACATTCTGAAGATGGAAAGAAGCAGAATATATTGATACAGCTAAGGAAACAGGATAGAAGATAAGAAGCAATCCTTAATTGATATGAATTGTATAGCTAACTTGTAGGAATATCAATTAGAGAAGGATTGTATGTAGCTGTGTACTATATAAACACAGATAGGTTATCCCTAGAAGGGACGCGATCATTGAGATATTATTCTTGTAACCTAGAAGCTCTTTATGATTCATTAACATCATAAAGAGAGAAGCTGTTAATAAGATTACAGTTTTATTGATTCATAAACAGTGTTATTAATTATTGTTATTCTCATACATACTTGATTATATTGTGTATTCGGCCTAACACACCTAGTACATGCTTTAAGGGAGGCTACAAGACTGGCATGATTGATAGAAGCAAATCAAGATGCTATAACTGCAATGAGTTAGGGCATTTCGCCACTGAATGCCGGAAGCCTCGTCAAGCAAGAGACATGAAAGATGTCTATGGAAAGAAGGATTCTTATGATGAGTTGAAGAAGGAGAATGCCAAGCTTAAACAGCAGTTGGAGGCATTCTCTGGAAAGCAGAAAGGGAAGGCTTACATAGCAGAGGGAAAGCACTGGGATGATACTGATTCGGATGAAGAGGAGGAATATGTAAATGTTGCTCTAATGGCTGACTCTTCAGAGGAATCACCTCAATCATCTCAGGTACCTATCTTAACTACAATTGATATGTCTAATTCTGAGTACAAGAAAACTGTGCAAGATCTTAGTGTAGAATTGTTTAATGTACACACAAGCATGCTAGCATCTGAAATGGAAAATGCTAAACTAGTTCTTAAGATTAAAAAGCTAGAATCTAAAAATGAAGAACTAGAGCTTGTAGCTGTAACATTAGAAGATCTTAAGCAAAAGAATGCGTACTTAGAGAACAAGGTCAAGTGTAATGATGAGATAGAGACTATCCTCAGGAAGCAGGTTTCAGATCTAGATTTGAAGCTGAATGCTTTTAAGAATTCCGCTCTAGTGGCTAAGGAAATCATTGATACTCAGGCCGTAGAGAATAAAACTGCTATAGGATTTGACTATAACAAGAAAGCTGGTAAGAAGATTTTGGAATTCCCTGTGACACCTTCAGTTGTCAAAAGGAATACTCCACATGTTCTTAAGAATGTTGATTGTCCAGTTTTTGTTAAGCCGTTTCCACCTCTCTTTTATGAGGATGATCTTTTCATAGCACAAGAATTGCTTGAGGAGGATTTAGTGAAGGAAAAAGAGGTAAAGACTAAGTTGCCTAGGAAATCAGTAAAGAATGCATTACCTAAACCTGATTTACCTAAAACTGAAGTAGGTTCCTTAGCTAGTAATGTTAAAAAGAACAGGAATGGGAGGAAGAAGTTTGTTAATCAGGAATTGGTTCCATCTTCTCCCATTGCATCTAGGAAGTTGTGTTCTATTTGTAATTCTGCTGGACACCTTACACATGCATGTAAAAAGGTTAAAGTAGAAACTGCTAATGCTTCTGAAATGCATAACATGTCTGACATGCCTGATAATCATGAGCCCTGTGGAAAGAAAGAGTGTTTGCTATGTAAGTACAACATCATGCATGCTTATTTTAAGTTGATGTCTGATAGTAGCAATAGCACTAGTAATGTTAAATCCACAGATACTATGAATATCAAACAGGGTAAGACTAAATTGAATGTTACTCCTGTTAAATCATCTAAACCTTCAGGACCCAAACAATTTTGGGTACCAAAGTCCCCTTAATCAATCTGTGATTGCAGGGTAAGGTTAAAAGCTCAAAGGTTGTGTGGATTCTGGATAGTGGCTGTTCTAGACACATGACAGGTGAAGAGTCCCTGCTTACAGAGGTGGTTAAGAAGACCGGCCCGATTGTAACCTTTGGAGATGACAGCAAAGGATTCACTACGGGATATGGTAAATTGAAAGCTGGAAATGTCATCATTGAAAACATCTCTCTTGTTGAAGGATTCAAGCACAATCTTCTAAGTATCAGTCAATTCTGTGATAAAGGCTACAATGTAGATTTCAGAAAGGACAAGTGCTTGATCACCAACAGGAAGGATGAGAAGCTTACTCTACTGGGAGTGAGAAAAGGAAATTTGTTTATAGCTGACTTAAGTTCTACCAGTGAAGGAGAAGTTACATGTTTCTATGCAAAGGCATCTTCAGAACAAAGTTGGCTATGGCACAAGAAGCTCTCACATCTGAATTTCAAAACTATGAACTCTTTGGTAAAGAGAGAATTAGTGAGAGGGTTGCCCCTGATGGAATTCAATCAGGAGGGACTATGTGAAGCATGTGAAAAGGGGAAGTCGAAGAAAGCATCACATGGAAGCAAAGGAATGACAAGCATTACTGAACCATTACAGCTGATTCATATGGATTTATTTGGTCCAGTTAATGTTATATCACTTTCAAGAAACAGATATGCATTGGTGATGGTGGATGACTACTCCAAGTACACGTGAGTGTTGTTCATACAAACAAAGGATGAAGCAACACAACTAATCATTGATCACATCAAGAAGATAGAAGTGGAAGCTAAGCTACCTGTGCGGACAATCAGATCAGACAATGGAACTGAATTCAAGAATGCAGTTCTAAATGATTTCTGCTCAGAGAAAGGAATATCAAGACAGTTTTCAGCACCAAGAACTCCTCAACAGAATGGAGTAGTGGAAAGGAAGAACATGACCTTGGTTGAAGCAGCAAGGACCATGTTGAGTGAATCAAAACTTCCCACTTACTTTTGGGCTGAAGCAGTGAATACAGCTTGCTACACTCAGAATCGAACCCTGATCAACAAAGATCATGAAAAGACTCCGTATGAGTTAATGGCCAACAAGAAGCCAACACTGAAGTACTTTCATGTGTTTGGTGCAAAGTGCTTTGTACTTAAAGATGGAGAACATCTTGGCAAGTTTGATGCCAAAGCAGATGAAGGCATTTTTCTGGGCTATTCTCTGGAATCTAAGGCTTTCAGGGTATATGTGATTGAAGATAAGAAGGTGTTGGAAAGCTTTAATGTAACATTTGACGACACTAAAAGACCAGGCCTGCAAACTGGAGAGAACTCTGAATCCTTGGTATTTGAAAATCTATCAGGAGATCTCTCTGACAATGAAGAAGTACCTGAAGTTGTTATAGTCATTAATGATAATCATAATGATAATGATTCTGGACCAAGTGGTGACCAAAGTGGAAATCCTCAACATACAGGATCCACTAGTCAGTCTTCAGAATCAACAGATCAAACCGTCAACAACTCAGGGGGAGCAGGAGAAGGATCAACTAGTCACACTCCTCAACATCTAGAACAAGGAGAATCATCAAGATCGCATCTGCCAAGACAAAGGGTATGGAATAGAGATCATCCCTTTCACTTGATCATTGGTGATCCGGACACAGGAGTGAGAACTAGGAGAACATCACAAAATGAATGTCACTATTCTGGGTTTCTTTCAGAAACAGAACCTAAGAAAGTTGAAGATGCTCTAGATGATCCAGATTGGGTGATTGCTATGCAAGAAGAACTCAATCAGTTTGAAAGGCAGAAAGTTTGGAAGCTGGTACCCAGGCCTAAGGGAAAATCTGTTATTGGAACACGATGGGTATTCAGAAATAAGTTGGACGAAGATGGCATTGTAACAAGAAACAAAGCCAGACTGGTTGCTAAAGGTTACTCTCAAGAAGAGGGTATAGATTATGATGAAACCTATGCACCAGTAGCAAGACTTGAGGCCATCAGAATATTTCTGGCATTTGCTGCACATTCCAATTACAAGGTATATCAAATGGATGTGAAGAGTGCTTTTCTGAACGGGGAGTTAGAAGAAGAAGTGTATGTGGAACAACCTCCAGGTTTTGAGGATTCAAAACTGGCAGACTTTGTGTACTTTCTATTCAAAGCTCTCTATGGACTCAAACAAGCTCCAAGGACATGGTATGACACTCTCTCTGAATTCTTACTTGAAAATGATTTTACAAGAGGTGTTGTAGACAAAACTCTCTTTGTCAAAAAGCATAAAAATGATTTGATATTGGTGCAAGTATATGTTGATGACATAATATTTGGTTCTACTAATGATGATCTATGCAAGAGATTTGCTAAGTTAATGCAGAGTCGTTATGAAATGAGCATGATGGGTGAATTGTCATTCTTTCTTGGATTGCAAGTATACCAGAAACAAGATGGTATATTCATTTGTCAGTCCAAGTACATCAAGGATCTTCTTAAGAAGTATCAAATGGAAGACTCATCTACAGCAAAGACTCCTATGCCAACTGCCACTAAGCTTGATAAGGATGAAACTGGTAAGAAGGTTGACATAACAGGCTACAGAGGTATGATAGGCTCATTACTTTATCTCACTGCAAGTAGACCAGATATAATGTTTGCAACATGCTTGTGTGCTAGATTTCAGTCTGATCCTAAAGAATCTCATCTAATAGCTGTTAAGCGAATATTTAGATATCTTAAGGGGACCCCAAATCTTGGAATTTGGTACCCTAAAGATACAGGATTTGATCTTATTGGATACACAGACTCTGATTTTGCAGGTTGTAAGATTGATCGGAAGAGTACTTCAGGAAGCTGTCAGTTTCTTGGAAGAAGATTGGTTTCCTGGCATAGCAAGAAGCAGCATTCAGTGTCCACATCAACAGCTGAGGCTGAATACATTGCTGCTGGTAGCTGTTGTGCTCAGATCTTGTGGATGAGAAACCAACTCCGTGACTATGGACTTCTGTTGACAAAGATTCCTATATTTTGCGACAACACAAGTGCCATAGCAATCTCAAACAACCCAGTGCAACACTCGAGGACGAAGCACATCGACATTAGGTATCATTTTATCCGAGAGCATGTCATGAATGGAACTGTGGAGTTACACTTTGTACCCACAGAGGATCAAATTGCAGACATCTTTACTAAACCGCTTGATGAATCCACTTTCAATAAGCTTGTTGGTGAACTTGGGATGTTAAATCTTTCTAATTGATTTTGATTAGAAGTCAGTAACTGCAGAGAGTCCTGGTGAATACATGAGTTTAGGAATTGCTATATCCTTAGGACTCGTGAATTTATTTTCTGGAGCAATTATCGTAATTAGGATTATTATACTAATTTTATGTCTTGATTATGAATGATATATCTTCTGGCATTTAATTGGTTATTAATTCTAAAAATTATTTAAGTGCTAATATTTGTTCTAAATATTTAAGCATTTTTTTAATTTGAATTAATTTGCTTTGTTTTTAACATTGTAGATTAATGCAGCATAATTGATTAGATTTCAATTGGTTAATATCATTCAATGATATTTAATTGATTTTATTCTAAGAAAATTGTGAATTTTCTGTTAAGAATTGATTTTGGTGAATTTTAAAAGATTTATTAAAATTAAAACTTGACAGGAAATAAAACAGTCTGATTTTTAGAACATGAACATGTTTTAAAATGAAGACAGAAGTAAAAAGTATCGAATTTAGGAAATTCGATGGTTTTTCAAGTACATAGATAAATCTATCGAAATTTAATTTTCGATAGTTTTTGAAAAGGAAAAGAAAAACTATCGAAAGTATTTCTCGATAGTTTTTGAGATTTAATTTAAAATATATCGAAGGAATTTACCTAATTTAATATTTAAATTCTCGATGTATTTTAAAATTCAGTAGAAAAATGTATCGAAGTGAATTTATTAATTCAATAATCAAATTCTCGATAGTTTTTTTTCTTACAAAACCCCTCGATTGTTTTTGGTTTTTAAAAAGCAAAACGTTCGATGGTTTTTCAAAAAGGTTGGTTTAAATTCTGATGTTTAAATAATTCGATAGTTTTTCAAAATCTATCGAAGAAAATTGACCTTTTTACCCCTACAAGAAAACCATCGATAGTTCTTTTAAAAAAACTATCGAACCTGAAAAGACTATTTTGCCCCTGTCAGTTTCAAAAGTATTTAACCGTGCCTTAGCTCTTTTCTTTTCATTTTCACAGATCTGAGAGAAGTGCTTTTGTCGATTTCAATACTTACAAAGATATACACACAGTACACGAATTCCATTCGATAGTTTCTTCAAGTTTAATCAAGAAAACCTTAAAATATTTACTGTTTGTCACTGTTGATTGATTTCTAACCGTGAAAAGTTAGTATTTTTTGAGTTTTTGTCACTTTCTGGATAAGAAACCATCGAAGTAGACTTTTGAATTGAATATTGGTTAGAATTCAAGGGTTCTACAGTTCATAGGTGTTCGAGTTTGTGTGTTAGTGTTAAAAGGGGTGATTTTGTTTTTAGGGTGATTTTACCAAAAGTTTGATTAATTATTTTTAATTAATTAAATTTAAGTGAAAAATTAGTTTTGGTTTAAATTGATTTTCTGGAAATTTGAAAAACAATGGCTGGAGAATTTATCGTAACCAAGACTAATCATGTCTCGTTCCAAAACTTGCAATCCATAACGAACTTACAGTTTCGTGCATGGGCAGAGTTTTTGAACACACGTTCATTAGTGGCATACGTTGTAAGTACTCCCGTGGTCCTTTGTATTGATCAATTGACTGCGTTGTACACATCCGCCACGGATACAAGTGAGAATAATATAAGATCCTTCAGTTTTGTTGTGCCAGGGGGCAGAACAATAAGGGTGACGGAACATGACTTTAACAGAGTACTTCATTTTCCTACAGAAAACCTTGTTCCTGATCCTACAACAGAGGAGATACATGCTTTCTTCACTCTCATTAGAAGTCAACAACCTAACTTCTTTGTGGGAGAGTTCCTTAAGCATTACTTGCCAAAAGCATGGAACTTTTTCTTTCATACACTAATCCATGTTTTTACTGCCAAGCTAACAAATCTGCATGGTATTCCCTTATTCCTTCAAAAGATAGGGTTTGCCATTGCGAACAATAGGCATATTAACATTGGACGGTTACTGATTGATCAAGTAATCATATGCATGGGACCACTGGATGAAAGAACAGGCATAAATGAAGATGTGCTCTGTTTCTATCCTAGGTTCCTACAGCTAATTCTCAATGATATCTTAACAGATGATGAACGAGAGATCTTTGAAGGTGAAGCCAACCAGGAGTGCATGAGAATGAAGAGCAATGCCATAACCGCTCTCATTAGGAAGGACAACTATCTTCCAGGGGTACCCACTGTTCTCACTGAATATCTAAGAACGGTGCCCCTACCACTTCTACCCCCAGGGGAACAGGTAAATCAAGGTAATATTCCACAACCTGAACCTGTAATGGCACCTGTACAATTGGATGTTGATCCAGAGCCCTTAGTGGCCATTCCTGACCAGGAGGTTGCAAACCCACAACCTCTAACCACGGTCGAAGAGCCTTTGGAAGAGCCAATTGAAAACATAAACGAACCTCCTTCCCCTACTATCCCCATTAAAGAACCATCCATGAGTGTAGAGGGAGATAGTGCCAAAGCAGCACCACATAAGGAGATACACCCTTCAACAGCAGCTCTGCCTTCCTCTAAAAGGAGAAGAACAGAAACTGAGGCAACTGCTGATACTTCATTTCTCTCATTCAAAGAGCCCTTTACTGATTTTTCTGATGCTGATTGGGCTGCGCTAACGAAAGCAATATCTGAACCAATAGCTCAATCAAGTAAGGAAGAATTGACGGAAGCAACTGGTGTTCCGACCATATTACGGTCAGGTTCACTGGTTGAAGGTTCTCAGAACCAAGGGTCTTCACAGACGTCGAGAGAAGGCTTTGACCTAAATGCACAATCTAAAAGGTCATTGTCTACCTCCCCAGATGGAACATATCTGGATCCTGCGGGTAAAGGGTCTGACGTAGGTGCAGATCGGCAACTCGTTGACAGTGAATCAATTACTATTGAGGAGTCAAATGAGGTGAAGTCTTTACAGACTCACGGGGAAGATTCGGGATCTCTGCTGTTAAAAGAGCCTGTTTCTAACCCCCTAGAGATTCAAACTCTAGATCCTTCAAAGGATATATCATCTAAGGATGATCAGCAACTTGGTTTATCCAAGGACGGGGACTTGCGAAGCCCCATTGCACCACCGGTGACCTCCTTAAGGATGGCTACGGTGATCTCTTCTGCAGGTACAATCAGCACAAAGGATTTGAGTGAAACAAAAACACTTACACCTGGCCTGAGTGGGAAAGGAAAAATGATTCAAACACCGACAGAAACGTTGAGTGTACACCCAGAGCCAAATGTGAGGAGTGACACCCTAACCCTACCTAATATTAATGATCTGCTGTTACCAACAGAAAGAGAGCTACAAGTTCAATCTTCCCTCAAGGAGATGACAGTTCGGGACAAAGAAGGAAATCCACTTTTCAAGGTTCCACTGCGACCTTCCTTTGACCAAGGGATCTCCTCCAGTCAAGACAATGTTTCTTTAAAGTCTATTCAAGAGAAAGTTGACTTGGCTGCAGCTGATTCCAGAAGAACATTCAGGGTCATTGGCAGTGCATCTGGCACTATAACAGGTACGAAGCAGGCAGTGGACTCCTTAAAGAAGGAAGCTATGGAAGAACTAGTCGAGCTGAGGATGGACGTCAGGGAGCTTAAAGATGGATTCATGAATGAAGTAACTGCACTGTCTCAAGGACATGAAGCTTTGAAAGAAGACGTTCTGGTTATCCGGGATGGTCAAGCACGGGTAAAAGATGCAATGGATTCCCTTTCACGAGTGGAGTCTAAGCTAAACAAGAGGCTGGATCACATGGAAAAGACTACCAACTCAAGATTGGAGAACATTGACCTGTCGCTAGCTTCTATAAATGAGTTTAATAAGCAGCTTATGGATTTCTTGGAGAATCAAGGTGACGGAGTACAGTCTATATGGAGTATGCTAAAGAACCAACAATCTGGACAACCTGGTTCTTCATATCAGCAACCTGATCCTTCTAATTTCATTTATGCTGAGGATGCTTTTATCGAGGATTCCTCAACTAAGGGGGAGAAAGTTGGAGAGGGGGTGAAGGATAAATGGGGAGTTTGGGAGACTGTTGAGGCTATTCCAATCAGACAGTACTGGATTGAGGAGCTTGTAGAGGAAGACAAGAAAAGTGAAGAGGAATTTGAGGTCATGCATGAGCAACCTATTCAAGAGGAGCATGAGCCATATTATCCGGAGCCAATAGAACATCCTATCTTGGATGATGATATGGAAGAAGCAAATTCTCTATCACATGAAGAAGAAGTTGCCTTGGAAGCAATAAGAGCTCAGAGAGCTGCAATAGATGCCAGGCAAGCTGAGAAGGAGAAACAGCAAGCAATTCTGAGAAGTGAAAAGCTAAAGAGAATGAAGGTGTATAATGAAGTGAGGAAGAAGAAGATGATAGATCTGGCAAAGAAAGATGGTACTGAATGGGAAATGGCTTATAAAACCTTTTGTGGAGTTGAAGACGGATTACAAGTCAACGACAATGCGGAGGTGGAAGTCATTATTCAGGACATCAGAAGTGCTAATCTTGATGATCAGACTTACTTTAAAGCACTGAGAAGCTCTATAATCTGTCTGAATGCTGGGGTTAAAGCAAATGGTGCCTGGAGCTTATTGATCAGTTTTCTGGAGAAAGGTACATTTGTGATTTCTACTAAGTTTTTAGAACAGAGGACATATACAGAATTGCAAGCTATACTCATCAAGATCCAAAGAACCACAAGGCTAAATGAACTGCTCCGTGAGCATGTTAAGGAGATCGTGATGAAAGTCAGTCCAGAGATTACTGAAGATCCTCCAATGGTTAGATTCATGACGAATGACTTGTTCAGAATCTGCTATTTGGCTGAGGACAAACTGAGGGACTACCCAAGCAACTATCTAATCTCAGTTGAGAAGTATCTTAGATCCACTGGATTCTCATCAACGGAGAAGGACAAAGCAGCAGACACTCTTAGAAGATTTCTAATGGAGAATGTTCCTTACTATAGGAAAAGAGTGGAAAGAGGATTAGAAGTGCATACCAGACTGCCAAACATGCCAAAGCTGAACAAGAAAGATGTTAACATTGCATGGTTATGGGCTGGAGTGGGTCAAGAGGTTGAATATATTGGAAGACACATCCAAGGAGCAATCCTTAAACCTGGAGAACCACTGCACTGCACTATCTATCTGTGATTGATTATCAAGCTGCTAACTCCGATCCAATGATTGAAGAAGGTGAGATTGGAATGGACTGAATGTTGAAGCAAAGAACAAGAGAACTATCAGCTCAGACTAGAGGAGCAACTTCATTGTATAAAGTTTAATTGTTTTTTGATTTATGAAATCTGGAAATGTATATATATCTGATCCAGAATGCATTGATATTATTACGCTGTCTTACTTTAAGTAGTTTAATGTTTCCTTAGTTAGTTGAATTATCCTCGAAGTATTTGCTTGTCGAACTCTATCCAATCAAATAGGGGGAGATTGTAAAGCATAATGTAACATAAGATGTAAAAGAGATAACTACAACTCAACAAAGGACAAGACAGACAATAGTATTAATAGAAGCACAGGAATCCAGAATCAGAGAAGAAAAGGTAAACTCAAAAAATCAAAATACGTTATGTATTCTTGAAGTCCGTAAACAGGTCACGGAAAGAAGTTCATGAAAATGTTCAAGCCTCAATGACAACAATAGAAACAAGACTTTGAAGACGACAGAAGTATGCGAATGATTTAGGGTTCAGTACCACGGGATTCCAGTGATGAAGCAACCAGACTGACAATGGACGTATCAGCAGCATTATAATTGAAGTCATAAAATAAGAATTGATCAAGTGTTATTCATCTGTGAACCAGACCAGTTGCACTGGGTGACGGCACTGAAAAGATCAAGTTATTTTATCGTCTCAGAAGAAATTGATACTGTCTATTACTTAAACACCCGGGAGCTCAGGAGTTATTACTAAAGGACAAATGACAAGTAAATCAATTCGATAGTTTTTCTTTTAAGAAAACTATCGAATGAGAGTTTAAGGTGATTGAATTAAAAACAAGTAAATCAATTTAGCATTCGATAGTTTTGTTTTAAAAACTATCGAATGGTAAAAGGATTTGTTTCATTCGATGGTTTCTTAAACCATTCGATGGTTTTTTAATTGGGAGCAGGTGGAAAGTAATACTTGTTTTTCAAGTTGAGGAAGATCCAACTGCCAGGATTGTTTCTACAAGTTTGGTTCGATGGTTTTTCAAACCAAAGTCTGCAGTTAATACAGAGTGAAGAATGTGTCTTCTTCAGTTAAGGATTCTAACACAGAGACATTACTGAGAGAGAGAAGAGCCGGAGAAAATTATCAGAGAAATTAATAGTGCTCAGAACTTGATCATTGTTTTGTATTTGTGTAACCTTAAACTCATTGACGCTAATCTACGGATTAGAAATTGTAGCACCCCTCGAGGTTTATATTTATAAAAAGATATATTCCCCGAAACTTGATTTGGTTTGGTGTGTTTGATTTCGTTATAGAACTAAAAGATTTATCCGCGAACGAAATTAAATTATTTGTGAGTATCGTATTCAACCCCCCCCCCCCCTTCTACGATACTTTGGACCTAACAGGTACTACCAAAGTCTCTAGGGATGCCTTTTATGTCGGCTCCTCTAATGGATAATCGTTCAATTCCAAAGCTTTTCTTCTCCAGGCACACCCTAAGGTGCTCGATACTTACGTCATTGCCGACTTATAATAGTCGCTAAGAATTCAACCATCAACATTTGCAATCGCAGGGAATTCTATTCGACTAGGCGCAAACATCTCAAGTAAGCGTTATGTTCTATAAAAAGACTTCGATACCGTTGTCGCCCATAGCAATGACAATTCCTCATGTCGACTGGGCGGTACTCCACACTTTTGGCACAATAGCCTTTTCATTTAAGTCAATCCCGGAACTTCTCAGTCCGTCTTGGTCCTTAAATATATTTCGCCTTTACCGTCCAATCTCAACTTCATCATTTTATCTCTACAATCAATTATAACAATCAGGGTCTGTCCACCAACTCATATAACGGCTATCTTACCCAATCCACAGGGTTCGCTCTAGTTTCCACTCTCTTTGGTGACATCCTCTGATAATCAGAAAGACAAGGTTTGCCAAAATTTGCTAAATTTCTCTCCAAGTTTGATCAATCTATTTACCTACTAGTAATGCTCGGATCTGATTTCCGACCTTTCTGTTCTATCCTCATAATTCCTTCCTGGTTTCCTGAGGGTGATAAATCTCGTTCTCGATTCCGTCTTAGCGTGCTCGTCTTACAATAACATTTGCATGGTACATATACCCAAAATTCTCCTTGAGATAATAAAATCCCTCAATGATGTAATAGACACTATTTCCAGTGGAATTGCTGGTCGTGGGGGATTGAAACCTCATAGCCAAAGCAATTCCTTTCACTATTCTAGGAAACTAAGTACCCTTAATCGTTCGTGAAAATCTGAACATCTTGGTTCTTACGTATGCCGCCTCCTTATGGGCAACTATAACCGACTACGAGTAACAGGTTTCGTTCAAGTCGAATCAATCCACTGATATTGGCTATACTACCTCTACCTCTTCTGCTTTGGAGAATCTACTCCATTTTCTTTGTGATATCTCTTGATGAATCATGAACGATCCTTAAACTCTTGTCTCGTCACTTATTTATCCCTTGAAGGTTCGTCCGGTCTTATTATTAGACCTCAAGTAACACACCACATTTTTATCAATCAGCACATTTTCTACAAGATTCTTCCCTTGACCCACTATGGGGTCTTCTTCTAGATCCTCCTATGGATCTCCCTTTATCGGGTCTCCGTCCATTTCAAGGAACGCATCATCAATTGCCTACTCGAAGGTCTCGGGGTCTGGTATCTCAGAATCCCATCAATCTATAACTCATACGAATCGAGGTGACTATCTGTTATTTATTCTCTTTTCCCTGTGTGAACCTAAACCAGACTTGTCATAAGATTCTTTTCCAAGTACTGTCCTGGTTTGAGAAAAGTTCACAGGTTCTAGCGTCAGAGTTTCAGAAAGTACAGGTCTTAAGAAACCTTTGAGTTGTGGAGCTAGCTGAGTTTGTACAACTTGAGCCTTGTCAGAGGTTGTCACAACTTTAGAAGAATCATCAACTTGAGCTATGTCAGTGGTTGATTGATTTAGAACAGATTCAACTTGAGCTATGTCAGAGGTTGAATAATTTTTCTTTGTTACTGTATCTTCTATCAGCTTCCCTTTGCCCTTACCAGAAATAATATCTGTTGGCCTTCTTGAATATTGCATACTTTGTTGAGAGTTTTCCTTGATAGAGATACCCAGTTCTTTCTTTCTTGGATCTTTGACAGCTTTCTTCTTGTAATTTACAGAAGCAACTTTCTTTTTATGTTCTTTAGACAGCATCTTCATTTCTGCTTCCAAATCTTCAACTGTCACTTCACCATCATGCTCATCTAAAAACAGCTTGGCTGCAATCTCTTCATCAGTTATTGGATTAGTTGAAATCACTAGACTTTTAAGTCTTGAAGAAGATTGAGCATGAGTACCAGAACCAGTAGCACCAGAGTTTATCATATCAGAGTTTGGTTGTCTAGCAGAGTTTGACCTAAGTCTCCCTTGCTCTTGAGAAGACTTTGACCTTTTCTCTGTTTCCCTGCTTCCACCATCATTTGAATCATCCCTCACTCTCAAAGTTGGAGTCCTTCTGCATTTGTCTTTAGGTATCTTCTCCCCCTTTTTGACATCGTCAGGAATAAAAACTGATGTCAGCAACTCAAGTGATGCAGCAATAGAAGTTAGTTGTGAAGACATAACAGTCTGATTGCTTTCAACATTAGTAAGCCTCTGCTTGATCTCCGCTTGATCTTTTTGCATAGTTGAAAATTGAGCTCTTTCTTTCTTTAGTGCTAATTCCTTAAGAGCAATATCATTACTCAATCCAAGAACAACCTTGTGAGTCTCATCAAAGCGGTTGTGAAATGATTTAACTTGAACAATAGTTGCCTTCAAATGTGATAATAACTCAGGATTAGTAATCTCTGTAGCAGTCTTATGTACAAAATCAGCAGCCCTTTGAGTAGAGAAAATACAGTCTGCTCCTGACCAATTAGCATAATGCATTTCCCTGAAATGATCTTCAGTGGCATTGTGATTTTCTTTGATAGACTCTGTTGTAGGATCTCTTAGAAAAGGTATAGACTCATCAGAGTCTGAAAGTTCAGGATTGATCCCAGAGTCTGCATGATCAGAGTTTACAGATGTATGATCAGCATTATCAAAATCAACTCTATCTTCATTAGCATTCTCCTCTAACTGCTCTGCAATTTCTTCAAGAACATTGTCAGCAGTAACCTCAGCATTTAGCTGTGCAGCTTCAGGAATCTCAGAGTTTACAATAACCTCTGTTTCTATAGGAACAGTCTCTGCAACAATATCTTCTGCTTGTATGGTAGTTTCTTTAACATTCTCTGCCACAGCTTCATCAAAATTCTCTATAGCAGCTTCAAGAATCTGATCAACCTCCTCACCCAATTCAGGAATTTGATTATTCACAGAGAGAATCTCTGTGTGAGTTGTAATGGACTCATCTAGAATTTGGGTGGGTTGATCAGCTGCCACATCCTCAGTATCACAAATACTGATACTAGGATGTTCTTCAATATTTGCATCAAAATCAACAAATAAAACATCTTGCTCAAAATCAACCTCTATATCAGCATTTGCCAAGTCAGGCTTAGAGACTTCTTCAACATTTTCATTAGCCTCCTGAACAATAACTTCAGGAGCTTCAGCATCTACAAAAATCCTGTCCTCATCATCAGCATTTACAACAGGCTCCGCAATAACAACTTCAGGAGCTTCATGCTGGACAGCTTCAGCCAAATTATCAAAAAGATAATTGGCTACCAATCTTCTTTTTCTATGATGAAGAGTTTCATTGTCAACATCTTCATCATTAGCTTTTGCTCTATTGGCTCTCCTCTTCTTATAATGACCTTTGGACGCATCATTTGACTTGGACACCCCTACATCAGTAGATGATCTAACAGACCTTGCAGGTTTAGTACCAATATGCTTAGTCCTACCACCCCTTGCAGGTTTGACAGATGTTGATGAAGGTAGCTCTGTTTGTAAATGCTCAGGTTGAGGCTCTGATTGAGAAGAAGCTTGTGTTGGTGGATTTACTTGATCATTTATAAACTGTTGCACAGAGGCAGGTAGCAACAAGTCTCCAACAACCCCTTTCTTAACATCCTTATTGATAAGATCAGAAAATATCCTCTTGTGTAATTTAAAACAAGAAACATCTTCATCAATTACTTCTACCCCTTCAACACAGTAAGAGAATAAAATCTGACAAAATCTAGAAAAGTAAACTACTCTTCTATTTTCTGTCATTTTCTCCCCTAAGTTATTCAAAAAAAGTCGTGCAAAATCAAAATGATTATTATATAACAGAGAGTACCCGATTTGCAGACTGTCTGTGGGAATAGCATCCCAGTTGGTGCATTTCTTTCCGAACGTCCTTGTAATGCAATCAAAGAAGAAGCTCCACTCCTTCCTTAAGAACGGTCGTTTCAACTGTCCAATCTTAGTCAAGGGTCCAGAATACCCAATCTCTCGCATCATCCTTATCAAATCTTCATCACCCATTCCAATAGTATACGACGAAAACTCAGGAAACCCCATTGCAGCCCGAATGGTTCCAGCAGTAATTACATACTCTGTTTCTTCAAATTCAAAGATTATAGATGGGTTACCAGTCTCACCACCATCATCATACATCCCGGACTCCCAGAACGCCTTGATTTGTAAACCAGAAAGTTTTGCTGGTTCAACTAAAGCACGCCCAATCGCTGACTGAGCAAGAAAATCTTGAATCATATGAAAAGCTTCTGGTGCGTTGGCAGTGTTTAATGGTGCTGCATATTTATTTGGAACAAATTCTAACCCAGAAGAAACAAAAGCTGTAGTCGCCATTAGTAAGATTTGAAAGAAATCAAAGAAACTGATGCAAAAGCTTCGAAAGAGTTTGAAAGTAGGAAAGTGTTTGTGAATATGTGTGTGTGATAATAGATGTGAATTGAAGTAAGATGTGAAAGGTTTAGACGTATGTGTGTGTATTGTATAAATATGAAATTTAAAATTAGAAACTGAACAGTTTTTAATCATTAATACACAACTGTCTTACTCAGTTAATTTTGTGAGTGGTACACGTGGCACACATGCAATGACTGTGACAGCCGTAATTGACAGTTTCCAATGCGCATGCGCAGTAAAAACAGCAATAATTACCGCCTTTTACACTTTTCTAGACACCCAACCTCTCTCCTTTGTTTAATACAAATTAGAACCGTTACCAATCATACTCTTTTATTTTCAAGAATGTTTTCTCAAAATTGTTAACTGTCTGAAACAAATAATTAATTTTAATCATCATAGATTAAAATAAAATTACCTCAGCGTAGAGTACACAACTCATCAGTGTTTATCAATCCTCCTCCTTTATAAATAAACTCTTTTCACAAACTGTACAGGTGTGAGAATTTGTGTGTGAATTAGCAGAGTTTACTGAATATGAATATTTAGATCATCTCAAAGTGCATAAAATCCACAAAATAAATCAGTAAAAACTGGTTGTCCAAACTCTCATATAAAATAAAATCTGATTTTTATATCTAAACTCTGTATTCTGATATCCTTTCATTTGGATATATCTTTTATTTTCACCCCCTTTATATAAAATTTATTTATTTATTTATTTTATTATTATTATTATTATTATTTTATTATTTTTCCAGTAATCAGTGGTTAGCACTAATCATCAAAAATCAAAGATTTTAGACCTTATTTCATACAATAAGTTCCTGGATCTTCCTAGGCATAACATGATCTCAAAGGAATTTGTGCACTTGTTGGCATCTTTTGATTTGAGGGTGAAATATTTGCAATTAATTATCAGAGTTTAGACTTTTCATCAGTTAATACAATTAATTTATGAGAGAGAGTGCAAACAGCTAATACAGACTCAGTGTATAGGATCAATAAACTAAGAGATGCTATAAATATAGAGACAGTATCATGCTGTGTAAAATTTCTGCACATTTTGTAATCAGAATTTATAATACTTAGAAGAATTCATGATTACTTACTGAAAATCATGCTTCATACACTTTCTTCATCGGTCTATGTGTTTCAGACAATATCACAATCAGAGTTTAACATCAGAGTTTAACCGACATAGTATGACTAACAGAGTATAACTAACAGAGTTTACTATCAGAGTTTAACGTGCTGGTGCAAATAACAGTTAACACATGCAAAGAACCATGAGCATAAAATCAATCATGTATAGATTTTGAATCTAACCAGTATTTCTAGTCAAAACCAGAAATCATTCCAAGTTCATATACCAGTCTTGTAAAGGTAGCTTCACTCAAAGGTTTGGTGAAGAAATCTGCAAGCTGTTGGTCTGTAGACACAAAATGAAGCTCAATGTGTCCTTCTTCCACATGTTCCCTGATAAAATGATACCTTATGCTGATGTTCTTGGTCATGGAATGCTGTACTGGATTACCTGTCATAGCAATAGCACTTTGATTATCACAGTAAATAGGTATTTTAGAGTACCTTAATCCATAGTCCAGCAATTGATTCTTCATCCATAAAATATGTGCACAACAGCTACCAGCGGCTATATACTCTGCTTCTGCTGTGGATGTGGAAATTGATTTCTGTTTCTTGCTGTACCAAGAAACTAATCTGTCACCTAAAAATTGACAGCTTCCACTTGTGCTTTTTCTGTCTATCTTACAGCCTGCAAAATCTGCATCAGAGTAACCAATTAAGTTAAACTCTGATTCTCTAGGATACCACAAACCAAGAGTTATGGTTCCTTTGAGATATTTGAAAATTCTCTTCACAGCTGTTAGATGTGGCTCTCTGGGGTCTGCTTGAAATCTTGCACAAAGACATGTTGCATACATGATATCAGGTCTACTTGCAGTGAGATAAATAAGAGACCCTATCATCCCTCTATAGTTTGTCACATCTACTGAGGCTCCTGTGTCTTTGTCCAGCTTTGTTGCAGTAGCCATGGGAGTTGTAGCAGATGAACTATCAAGCATACCAAATTTCTTGAGAAGATTTCTGGTATATTTTGCTTGATTAATAAAAATCCCATCATCTGTTTGCTTGACCTGTAAGCCTAGAAAATAACTAAGCTCTCCCATCATACTCATTTGATATCTTGACTGCATAAGCTTGGCAAATTTCTTGTAGAGTTTGTCATTAGTAGACCCAAAAATTATGTCATCCACATAGATTTGAACTAACAGCAAGTCATCACCATAGTTAAAATAGAACAAGGTTTTGTCAATTGTACCTCTAGTGAACCCACTTTCTAGAAGAAATTGAGCCAGAGTTTCATACCATGCTCTTGGTGCCTGCTTTAGTCCATATAATGCCTTATCAAGCCTGTAAACATAATCTGGATGTTTGGGATCTACAAACCCTGGTGGTTGTTCAACAAACACTTCTTCTTCAAGTTTCTCATTGAGAAAAGCACTTTTCACATCCATCTGAAAAACTTTAAACTTTTTGTGAGCAGCATAGGCCAGAAAAATCCTTATTGCGTCCAATCTTGCAACTGGAGCAAAGGTTTCATCATAGTCAATTCCTTCCTGCAGTGAATAGCCTTTAGCCACAAGTCTAGCTTTATTCCTTGTAATCACTCCATCACTGTCTGTTTTGTTTCTAAAAACCCACTTTGTACCAACAATAGATCTGTTCTTTGGTCTTGGTACAAGTGTCCAGACTTCATTCCTCTCAAATTCATTTAACTCCTCTTGCATTGTTGTTATCCAGTTAGAATCTTGAAGAGCTTCTTCCACTTTCTTGGGCTCTGTTTGAGATAAGAATGCATGAAACAGACATTCATTATTTGTAGCACTTCTAGTTCTTACACTAGCTTCTGGATTTCCAATTATCAAGTCAGGTGTATAAGCTTGTGTCCACCTTCTTGCTGTTGGTAATTGGCTTCTATTATCAGTATTAGATCCTCCCCCTTGATCCATGCTCTCCTGATATTCATCTTGACCATTTGCATTCTCTGAAGCTCCCCCTGAATTGGACTGTTCAGTATTTGAACTATCAGAGTTTGACTCAGAGTTTCTGTTAGATTCTTCATTTGACTCTCTTTTAGAATTTGAGTCATTACTTTTAGAAGTTTCTGAAGTTTCTTCATGATCCCCCTCAACTGGTTCTTTATTTTGTTCTGTCCGAGAAAATTCTTCAGAGTTTACCAGTAGAGGATCAGAGTATGCTTCGACAGAGTTTGTTGGATTTGCTTCATCAGAGTTTACATCAACAGAGTTTAGATCTTCATTTTCAAAGCGAAGTTGATCATGATATTCTTCATCTTCTATTCTAGTTATTTTCTTGTCATCAAATGACACATGTATAGATTCCATGATCACTTTAGTTCTTAGATTGTAGACTCTGAATGCCTTAGTCGATAGTGGGTATCCAACAAAAATTCCTTCATCAGCTTTTAAGTCAAACTTGGTCAAGTGTTCAGGATGAGTTTTCAACACAAAGCACTTGCACCCAAAAATATGAAAATACTTCAAATTTGGCTTCTTATTTTTCACCATCTCATATGGTGTTTTCCCATGCTTGTTAATCAGTGTAGCATTTTGAGTAAAACAAGCAGTTTGAACAGCTTCTGCCCAGAAATAGGTTGGCAATTTTGCTTCAACAAGCATTGTTCTGGCAGCTTCGATTAGGGTTCTGTTCTTTCTTTCAACTACACCATTTTGCTGTGGAGTTCCAGGTGCAGAAAATTCTTGCTTCACTCCTCTTTCCTTGCAGAAAGCTTCCATTTCAGAATTTCTGAATTCAGTACCATTATCACTCCTTAGAATTTTTACTTTGAACTGTGATCCTTTGTCCAGTAGTTTTACATGATCCATTAGTATTGAGGCAGTTTCATCCTTCTTTGCTAAGAAGTACACCCAAGTGTACCTTGTATGCTCATCAACAATGACTAGAGCATATTTCTTTCTGCCCAATGACATTATATTTACTGGACCAAAGAGATCAACATGTAAAAGATGATAAGGTTCCACAACTGAAGATTCAGATTTACTTTTGAAAGATGACTTCCTTTGCTTGGCCTTTTGACAAGAATCACATAGACCATCTAAGCTAAGTATTGACTTTGGAAGTCCTCTTACAAGATCTTTTCGAATCAACTCATTGATGTTGTTTAAGTTTAGATGAGAGAGCTTCTTATGCCATTTCCAACTCTCTTCATTTGACATTCTTGCAGACAGACACACAGTTTTTCCTTCAGAGTTTGTTACCAAACTTGCTTCATAAATGTTATTGTGCCTGTGTCCAACTAGAACAACTTTCCCTGTAGATTTGCTCTTTACTTCACAATGTTCATTATGAAAATCTACATGGTATCCTCTGTCACAGATTTGACTCACAGAAAGCAGATTATGCTTGAGTCCTGAGACTAGAGCTACATTTTTGATGATGACATTTCCAAGATTGATATTGCCATATCCCAGAGTACATCCTATGTTGCCATCTCCATAGGAAACTTTTGGGCCAGCTTTTTCCTCATAGTCTGATAACAGGGCTTTATTTCCAGTCATATGTCCTGAGCATCCACTGTCCAAGATAAGAGTGCTCTCTTTTATGCCCTCAATCACAAACAATCACTAAGTGTTAGATTTAAGGATCCAGACTTGCTTGGATCCTTTGGCATTCTTAACATTTTTAGCTTTTGCAGCGGAATCACTATCAACAGAGTTTAAACTAACATTGTCAGATTTTACACTTGCAGAGTTTGCTCTAACCCATTTCAAGTTGGGTTTTAGCTCATAATAGTTGTGATAAATAGCATGATAACTCTTGCAAGTATAAATGGAATGCCAAGTGCTCCCACAGTGTGTGCATAAAGTTTGTGGTCTAACCCTAACATAATCATTCTTTACTCCAGATGTGGACGGTAAAGAGTTAATATCTTTGTTCTTCTTGCAAAACCTGGCAAGATGGTTAGTACTACCACAACTATGACATGTTTTTCTAGGAGCTGTAGAATTAGGCAGATAATCATTTCTTTTATTAATGCCTACTTTTCCATTCCTATTCTTCTTAAACATTTTCTGTTTGTTGACAGACTTTACCTCTTTGAGCTTATGTTTGAATTGTTTCTCTGTCATTAAACCAACATTAACCTGTTTGTTACAGATTTTTACTGGTTCTTTAACAGCTTCTAAGTCAATCTTATTCTCTGTTATTGAACCAATATTAACCTGTTTTTCACAAGTCTCAATTGGCTCCATAACAGCTTCTTTCACAACTACAGACTTTAGCTTACTGGATTCATGAACAAATTTCACAGGTTTAAGTTGTGGTTTCACTTTAACTTTATCTTTAAACCTAAGTTCATCTTCCTCACAATAACCTAAACCTACAGTATCTGTCTGAAAAACCTGACGTGTGTCTTTTCCAGAATTGGTCCAAGTTTTAATTACTTTCCTCTCTTTTTCCAACTCAGATTCTATTTGCCTATATCTTTTAAGCAACTCATGTTCAACATAAACAACATCATCTCTCTCTTTTTGAACTTGTTTCATGTTAACAAGTCTTTCTTCAAGAAATTTATTCCTCTCTTTAAGACCTAGATTCTCAGATTTGATTCTTTCATTTTCTAAAGTCTGATCCCTATAACTAACATGTATGCTTTTAAGATAAATTCTTAATTCAGATATGTTATCAGTATCATAAGCATAAGTTGTTAGGGGTACCTTGTTTTCAGATGACTCAGCTCCATCTCTAACATTTGCCATGAGAGCATAATTGACTCCCTCATCTGAGTCTGAAGTGTCTACCCAGTCCTTGCCTTTAGTAATGAGTGCTTTCTCAGATTTTCCTTTCTTGCACTCTGGAGCATAATGACCCATTTCTTTACACTTGTAGCACTGGATCTTTGACTTGTCTTTCTTTCCAGACTTGGTATCTTTTTCATCAGACTTTCTGAATTTTCTTTTATAAGAATTTGAATCTTCCCTTGAGAATCTCTTTCCTTTCTTGAAGTTCTTGAATCCCATCTTCTTGAAAGTCTTCACCATTAAAGCAGCCATCTTCATCATCTCTTCTTCATCATCCTCAGAATCAGAAGCTTCATCATCAGTATTTGAGCCATCATCAGAGTTTGATGACTCACTGTCAGATTTAATGACTAAAGCCTTTCCTTTGGCTTTCTTTCTTGATGATTCCTTCTTGACAGGCTTTTCTTCAACTTTAAGAGCAACAGATTTTGTCTTCTTTCCAGATCTTTTGTTTCTTTGTTCTATTTCCAATTCATGAGTTTTGAGCAACCCATAGATTTCATCAAGATCTGTTTCTGCAAGATCATAATTGTCTCGAATTATTGTTGCCTTCAAATCCCATCTTTCAGGTAGTGATAACAGGAACTTGAGATTTGACTCTTCAAGTTCATATTCTTTATCAACCAGGGACAAATCATTCAGCAATTTGCAAAATCTGTCATATGTATCTGTCAAACTTTCATCAGATCTAGAGTCAAAGTGTTCATACTCCTGTGTCAGAATAGTCTTCCTGTTCTTCTTTATAGCACTTGTTCCTTGACACCTGACTTCTAAAGCATCCCAAATTTCTTTGGCAGTTTTGCAGCCAATAACTCTGTTAGACATGACATTATCTAAGGCACTGTGGAGTAGATGTCTAACCTTTGCATCCTTTGCAATTGATGAGATATCTTCAGGAGTTAAATCTTTCTTCTCTTTTGGAACAGTCTTTTGTTCTTGACCAGTTATAACAGGAGACAATTTAGTTGGCATATGAGGACCATCATTGATTCTATCAAGGTATTCTGGATCTGTGGCTTCCAGAAACATGGTCATCTTCACCTTCCATATTGGATATTCAACTGGTCTTAGAATTGGAACCCTTATAGTCTCATATCGACTAACAGAAGTTGGTTGAACCTTCTGAGCATTAGAACATGCATTAGAACCTTCCTGAGAGTTGTCAACCATGATTATACTTGTGTTTGGATCGATAAACTGTATATATTAAACAGCCTAGGCTCTGATATCAATTGTTAGGCCGAATTACACAATATATAATCAAGATAAGTATAATAATAACAATTGAGAACACTGTTTATGAATCAACAAGTGAATTATATAAATAACTCTTCTCTTTGTGATGTTAAGGAATCACAGAGAGCTGCTAGGTTACAAGAATAATGTTTTCAATAATCGCATCCCTTTTAGGGTTAACCTACCTGTGTTTATATAATACACAGTTACATAATCAATCTCTAATTGATATTCCTATAAATTAGCTATACAAATCATATCAAATTAGGATTGCTTCTGTCTTCTGTTCCGTTTCCTTATCTGTCTCAATATATCTTGCTTCTTTCCATCTTCAAGATATATTGCTTCTAGAATCTTTATATTACCACCGACAGCTAAGGTAAACTTTCTCCACGTCAGACTTTAATAAACTCTGACTGGCTTCCAGTAAACTCTGATGTGTACCTGGTACTTAAACACTGATGAACAAACATCAGCAATTATATCTAACAAGGACTACCTCAACAGGAATTCTGTCAAGAAGGACTGTGTGAGGACTGTCAAATGGGAAAATTGAAGAAAGCTGTGCACAGGTCAAAGCAAGTCAACACCAACACAGAACCACTCAAACTAATTCACATGGATCTCTTTGGACCAGTCAATGTTCCATCATTAGCCAAGAAGAGATATGCATTAGTTATGGTGGATGATTATTCTAGGTATACTTGGGTGAAGTATCTAGAATCAAAAGATGAAGCTGCTCAAGTTATCATTGATCACTTAAGAGTTCTTGACAGAGCTCCAAATGCCAAGGTTCAAATTTTGAGAAGTGGCAATGGCACTGAGTTCAAAAATGCCACTCTTGGCAATTTCTGCAAAGATGAAGGAATTGTACAACAATTTTCTGCTGCAAGGACACCACAGCAGAATGGAGTTGTAGAAAAGAAGAACAGAACTCTCATTGAAGCTGCCAGAACTATGCTTCATGATGCAAAGTTACCCACATACTTCTGGGCAGAAGCTATCAACACAGCCTGTTATACACAGAACAGAACCCTGATCAACAAGACTCATGGGAACACTCCTTACTATCTGCTCAATGAAAGGAAACCTATTGTCAAGTATTTTCATGTGTTTGGAAGCAAATGTTTCATGATGAAAGACAACCATGAAAAGAAAGGGAAATTTGACACCAAAGCTAATGAAGGTATTTTCATGGGGTATGCTCTAGAAAAGACTGCCTATAGAGTCTATCTTTTGGAACACAGGATAATAGATGAAAGTGTGAATGTCACATTTGATGAAACCAAGTTTCCTGGACTGCATGAAGAAGGTCAAATGCAGATTCTTAGATTTGAGAATCAAGGATACTTGGAGGAAGAAGAATTTGTTGATGAAGAACCCACATTAACTCAAACAGTTGAAACTGAAAAAGATGCTGTCATTGAAAATGATGTTAACCAAACTCCAGCTCAGTCACAGACTATTTCAGGAAATGCTCAAAATGATGGTGACTCTGGAGACATTGAAGAAAATGGTGGAGACAATTGCCCTGGTGAAGATTCAGTTCCCCAAACTGAGGCTACTGTTCCAAATCAAATAAGAAGCTTGCCCAGAACCACAAGATGGAACAGGGATCACACAAATGACCTGATCATTGGAGATCCTTCTTCTAGGGTGAGAACCAGGAATAATGTTTCTGCTGACAGCATGTTTTCCTGTTTTCTGTCTCAAATGGAGCCAAAAGCTATTGATGAAGCATTGTTAGATTCTGATTGGGTGATTGTTATGCAAGAGGAACTCAACCAGTTTGAAAGAAACAATGTATGGAAGTTGGTTCCAAGACCAAATGGAAAATCAGTTATTGAGACAAAGTGGGTTTTCAGAAACAAACAGGATGAAAATGGAAATGTGACTAGAAACAAGGCAAGGCTAGTAGCTAAAGGTTCCTGTCAACAGGAAGGAATAGATTATGATGAGACATTTGCACCTGTTGCCATACTTGAACCTATCAGGATCTTTCTAGCCTTTGATGCACACTGTAACTTCAAGGTGTTCCAAATGGATGTCAAAAGTGCTTTTCTAAATGGAGAGTTGGAGGAAGAAGTGTATGTTGAACAGCCACCTGGTTTTGAAGATGCTGAAATGTATGATTTTGTGTACAAACTGTTCAAGGCACTTTATGGTTTGAAACAAGCTCCAAGAGCCTGGTATGATACCCTCCCAGCCTTTCTATTGGGAAACCAGTTTACAAGAGGTGTAGTAGATAAGACTCTATTCTACAAGCATCATGGCAAAGACATCATTCTGGTTCAAATTTATGTTAATGATATCATCTTTGGTTCATCAAATGAGAAGTTGTGTGAGAAGTTTTCATCTCTAATGAGAAACAAATATGAGATGAGCATGATGGGAGAACTTATCTCCGCAAGGAGTGGAGCATGGTGTTTGATGCAATGGTGAAAGTGTTCTCTACCAAGACCACAGGCTGGAATGGAATTCCCACCTACATCAAGAAGCTCACTCACTCTCTTGTTCATGGGTAGAAAGTGGATGTTGGAAAGCTGCTCATGGCACACCTCAACGCTGCCATAGGTAAGAAGGTAAACATCTATCCTCGCTTTCTAATTGTTAGGAATATGTTGTTCTTGATGATAAACATAAAACACTTAGTAGAATTTGTGTAAAGTCAATTTTGTAGCTGTCAACGAAATAGCATGCTTTGCAGTGTTTCGTTGACAGGAAGCTCATCAACGAAATGAGTGTTGTAGCAATTGCATTGTACAATACTTCACAGTATGATAGGCATTCTATTATATGTTTTAGATAGGTTTTCTAAGTCATGTTGACTATGTACTAGATAGGCAAAATAGGTTGGTTAATTGTAAATATGTTATGCCTTGTAATTCTGCCTAAGTGAAGACATGTCAACGGTATGAAGATTACTCTGTCAACGGTATGGAGTTTACCCATCAACGAAACGAGGGAAACACCATCAACGGAATGAAGAATGAAGCTATCAACGAAACACATCTCCTTGCTATCAACGAATCAATGTTGCTTTTTGAACAGTTGACAAAGTGATAGTGACAGTTTACTGAACAGATCTAAAAGGAGATATGGAAGTGTACTTTGCATTGGAAGCCATCAAAGTGGTTACTGGAAATAAGGAAACATTCCAATTTCCAATAAGGCTCTTGGGAATGATTATAATAAGCATGAAGACAAAAGCAAAGATCTCCAAGGACCATTGGACAAAAGGAATGAAAAGCAAGCTACTGATGGTTACTACTATTATTCTTTAGTTTAACCAAATGTAGAATTGTAAACTTGGGATTATATAACCAAGTGTAGCAGTTACTTTAGAAAAGAGAGAAGAAAAACAAATAGATTGTATTAGCTATTTTAGAGAGCATTCTTCTCTACAACATTGTAACTGAGCAGCTGTGTACATTTGTATCACAGATTATTTCCGAAATAAAAACACTTCAGTTGGATCATCAAACAATCCAACTGAATTATTTATATCTTGTGTTTTTATTTATTCAGTTCAGTTTAATTTTACAAAGTGTTTAGTTTCAAGAAAATATCAAGAATTGTATTCAACCCCCCCCCTTCTACAATTCTGTTAGGTCATTTGGGAATAACAATTGGTATCAGAGCGAGCTTCTAACATACAAGAAGTTTAAAGATCAAGACCAAAAACAGAAACCATGGTGAAGAAAGATGCAGGTGTGAAGATACCAGTTCTTGATAAAGAAAATTACTTTCACTGGAAAGTAAAGATGCATTTACATCTCATGTCTATGGATGAGAGGTATGTAGACTGCATTGAGAAAGGTCCACACGTTCCCATGAAGCTTGATTCTAGAGTTGGACTGCCAGATGATGCACCTGATGTAGAGATTCCAAAAACTGTCTCAGAATGGACTGTTGAGGATGTTGCAGAAGTCCATAAAGACAAAAGGACCATGAACATTCTGTTTAATGGTTTGGAGCAAGAGATGTTTGACAATGTTATCAACTGTACAACCTCTAAGGAAGTATGGGATACTGTTAGAACACTCTGTGAAGGAACTGAGCAAGTCAGGGAAAATAAAATGCAACTCCTTATACAACAATATGAGCATTTTCATTTTAAAGCTGGTGAAACCCTAAATGACACGTTCAGTAGGTTTCAAAAGCTTTTGAATGGATTAAAGTTGTATGGGAGGATCTATCAAACCAAGGATTCAAACCTTAAATTTGTTAGAGCTCTTCCAAAAGAATGGAAGCCTATGACTGTTTCTCTCAGAAACACTCAAGAGTACAAAGACTACACTCTTGAAAGGCTTTATGGAACCTTGAAGACTTATGAGCTGGAAATGGAGCAAGATGAAGAAATCGAAAAGGTACAGAAGAAGGGTGGATCTATTGCATTGATTGCATCAGTGAACCAACTTGAAGATGACAATAAAGAAGCTGCAAAGGCCACAACTAGTCGATCTAGTTGTAGGAGTGATGTTAGCAAGGGTAAAGACAAGATGACAGAAGAAGAAGAATCAGAACCAGCCAACTTGGAGGACTTAGATGAGATTGATGAACACATTGCTTTTCTATCTAGAAAATTCTCTAAGTTCAAGTTCAAAAGAAACTCAGAAGCAAGGCCACCAAGAAGAGACTTTCAACCTAGCAAAACAAACTGGATTGAAAAGTCTAAGTCAAAATGTTTCAATTGTGGAATGCTTGGTCACTTTGCTGGAGACTGCAGAAAGCCCAAGGTTGAGAAGGGCAACAGGAAATTTGAGCCTGTTGATTATAAAAAGAAATACTTTGAACTTCTCAAACAAAAAGAAAAGGCTTTCATGTCTCAGGAGTATGATTGGGCTGGTAATGGTGAAGATTCTGATGATGATGTTGAGTATGTCAACTTGGCTCTTATGGCTGACAATCATGAGCAGGAAGCAAGTTCCTCAAGCAACCAGGTAACAATTAATAATCTTTCTGAGCTTTCTAAAGAGGAATGCGACAGTGCAGTAAATGAAATGTCTACTGTATTATATAATTTGCGTGTCACTCTTAAATCACTTACTAAAGAGAATTCAAGAATAAAAGAGACCAATCTGCTCTTAAGTGATAGGAATGCAATGTTAGAAGCACAGCTCATTGAATTTGAGAAAATGAGATGTGTTAGTAGGGATGCTAAGAAGGAACTTGAGAACGTGTTACAAAGGGAAGAAATTCTTAAAACACAACTTGAGATAGAACAAGGTGTGATTGCAAAATGGAAGGATGCCAGGAATGTTGCTGCCAACATAATTAATGTTCAAGGCGTGGAATCCTTCTGTGAGCAATCATGGAAAAGGAACAAAGAGAAGCTAGGGTATGTTGGTGAAACCTTAGAATCAGAAACAGAGTCAACAAACAACAATGATCATTTGTTGAAGGTTGATATGTCAACGGAATGCAATGTTTCGTTGACACATGAACCATCAACCGATCAGGCTGTTTCGTTGACAGACAAAAGAAAAGATAAACTCACTAGACTTAATGACAAGTATGGTCCTGTCACCAAGAACTTTGTTCAAGGTGAGTCTAGTATTTTAAAGAAAATTGAGAAGCCTGTTGAGAGAGCTAATGTAGGTCACTTGTCTAACAAGCAATTGAAAGACAAGGTAGAGAAAGTTCATAATGAGGCTAAGGGAAATAAAAAGAATAACAGGAATGACAAAGTAGGAATTAACAAACACAACAATTACACACCTGATAAATATGCTCCTAGAAAGACATGTGTTAATTGTGGAAGTGTTAGTCATTTGTCTACTAACTGCAAATCTGTTAAGAAAACTCCTAATGTGAAAATGCCCAAGCCTGCAATGAACAGTTCCATGCCTACAATGCCTGTTATGCCTAACATGTTTGCTCCATATGCACAATTTCAGAATCCTTATGCTAGCATGCCATTTGTGCCTAATCCTTACATGAATATGTTTAACATGCCACAAATGCCATGGAACATGAATAACATGATTGTTCCTCCAACTATGCATGCTATGAATGAAAATATGAGCAACCCTCAGAAATCAACACCAAGGGTAAAGATTGATTTGAATCAATCTGAGCCCAAAGTGAAAAATGGTACAAAAGGGAATGCAAAGGCTAACAAGACAGGACCCAAGGAAACTTGGGTACCAAAATCGACTTGATTTGGTTTTATTGTGTGCAGGGAGACAAAAGGAATCTTTGGTACTTGGATAGTGGTTGTTCAAGACACATGACTGGTGATTCTACCCTGCTCACAGAGTTTCAGGAAAGAGTTGGCCCTTGTATTGCTTTTGGAGATGACAGCAAAGGCTACACAAAGGGATATGGCTTGATTTCAAAAGAGAATGTCATCATAGATGAGGTTGCATTGGTGGATGGTCTTAAGCACAACTTGCTTAGTATCAGCCAACTTTGTGACAAAGGATTTTTAGTTACTTTTTCTAGAGAAGCCTGTGTTGTTTCTAAAGGAGGAAACAACAATGTGGTAATGACTGGATTCAGAAGGGGGAATGTGTACATTGCTGACTTTAGTAGCACAAGTTCAGACACCATCACTTGTCTTTTCAGCAAGGCAAGCAAGGATGAAAGTTGGTTATGGCACAAGAAATTATCCCATCTGAATTTCAAAGTTATGAATGATTTGGTGAGGAAAGATCTTGCTAGAGGAATTCCACAAGTGGAGTTCTCCAAGGATGGTTTGTGTGATGCCTGTCAAAAGGGAAAACAGAAGAAGGCATCATTCAAAAGCAAGACAGAGTCATCAATCGTCCAGCAGCTTGAATTGCTTCATATGGACCTATTTGGCCCTGTAAATGTTATGTCCATCTCAAAGAAGAAATACTGTCTTGTGATTGTTGATGATTTTTCTAGATTTACATGGACTTTCTTTTTGCACTCTAAAGATGAGGCAAGTGAAATCATTATCAATCACATCAAGATGGTAAGCAATCATCCTGATTTCAAAGTAAGAAGGATTAGGAGTGACAATGGGACAGAATTCAAGAATTCAAGCATGAAGGTGTTCTGTGAAGAAAATGGTATTTTGCATGAGTTTTCAGCAGCAAGAACACCACAGCAAAATGGTGTAGTTGAAAGGAAAAACAGAACACTTATTGAAGCTGCAAGGACAATGCTAGATGAATCAAAGTTACCTACATATTTTTGGGCTGAGGCAGTTAACACAGCTTGCTTTACTCAAAATATTTCTTTGATTAATCAGGCCAAAGGAATGACCCCTTATCAGTTACTCAAAAGAAAGAAGCCACTATTGGATTTTCTTCATGTCTTTGGATGCAAGTGCTTTGTTCTGAGAAATCAAGCTGAGCATTTGGGGAAATTTGAAGCAAAGGCAGATGAAGCAATATTTGTGGGATATGCAGCAGGGAAAGCTTACAGAGTCTATAATCTCAGAATCAACATTGTTATGGAATCTGTACATGTTGTTTTTGATGATCTCAAAATCCAAGGTCTCTGTGATGAAGGTTTCCATGAAAGTCTTTCTTTTGAAAATGAGGAAGGAGATCAAGTGAATCATGATAAGGCTACTGAGAAACAGCCTAAAGTTGTTGTATCTAGCACAGATGAAAGCAGCAGTGAAGATGAAATTGCTGCATTAAGATTGAAAAGAATAGCTGCTAGTAGGCCAAATGGTCATTTCGTTGATAGTCATGATGGTGGATTCGTTGACAGTCAGAATGAGCGTTTCGTTGACAGCCAAAACGGTCATACCGTTGATAGTCATAGGAATACTTCTAGAAGTGATCACTTAGGGACAACAAACTCAGGGGGAGTTTCTCAAGGACAAATCTCAAATCAAGGCAATCATGATCATGAAGCTACCTCTTCAAGAGCAAATCTACCTCCCTCAAGGAAATGGACTAAAGATCATCCCTTTGAACTTATTATAGGTGATGTTTCTTCAAAAGTCCAAACTAGAAGAGCAACTCAAGAAGAATGTCTATATAGTAGCTTTCTGTCTCAAGATGAGCCAAAGAAAGTTGAGGATGCACTTCTAGATCCAGATTGGGTTTTAGCCATGCAAGAAGAGCTAAACCAATTTGAAAGGAACAATGTTTGGAAGCTGGTGCCCAGGCCTAATGACAGGAGTGTTATAGGCACAAAGTGGGTGTTCAGAAACAAGATGGATGAAAATGGCATAGTCACAAGGAACAAAGCTAGATTGGTTGCAAAAGGCTACTCACAGGAAGAGGGAATTGATTTTGATGAAACCTTTGCTCCTGTTGCAAGACTAGAAGCAATAAGGATTTTCCTAGCCTATGCAGCCCATGCCAATTTCAAGGTCTATCAAATGGATGTGAAGAGTGCTTTTCTGAATGGGGAATTGGAAGAGGAGGTGTATGTAAGTCAACCTCCTGGTTTTGAAGATGATGATTTTCCAGACTATGTGTACTTCCTTCTCAAAGCACTCTATGGTTTGAAACAAGCACCTAGAGCCTGGTATGACACTCTCTCACAGTTCCTCCTTGAGAATCATTTCACTAGAGGTACTGTAGATAAAACTCTTTTTCACAGGGTTGTAAATGGCTCTACTTTACTTGTTCAAATTTATGTAGATGATATAATCTTTGGGTCTACAGATGTGAAACTTTGTCAAAAGTTTGCCAAGCTTATGCAAAGTAAGTATGAAATGAGCATGATGGGAGAATTAACTTACTTTCTTGGTCTTCAAGTAAAGCAAGTTAATGAAGGCATTTTCATTAGTCAAACAAAATACATTCATGATTTATTAAAGAAGTTTAACTTAATGGAATGTTCTCCTGCCAAAACTCCCATGCCTACTGCCACCAAACTTGAATTGAATACTAAGGAAAAATCTGTGGACATTTCAAGTTACAGAGGCATGGTAGGCTCACTTTTATATTTAACAGCTAGTAGACCTGATATTATGTTTGCTACATGTCTATGTGCTAGATTTCAGGCTGATCCTAGAGAATCCCATTTAGTTGCTATTAAAAGAATTTTCAGATATCTCAAAGGAACACCAAACCTTGGCATTTGGTATCCTAGAGAATCTGGTTTTGAACTAATTGGTTATTCAGATGCAGATTTTGCAGGATGTAAAATTGACAGGAAAAGTACAACTGGAACCTGTCAATTCCTAGGAAACAAGCTTGTGTCATGGTTCAGCAAGAAACAAAACTCAGTTTCTACCTCCACAGCTGAGGCTGAGTATATTGCAGCTGGAAGTTGTTGTGCACAGATTTTATGGATGAAAAACCAACTACTTGATTATGGATTAAGAGTTGAGAAAATTCCTATTTTCTGTGACAACACTAGTGCCATTGCCATTACTGAGAATCCAGTGCAGCATTCAAGAACCAAGCACATTGACATCAAGTACCATTTCATTAGAGAACATGTTATGAATGGTACTGTGGAGTTACATTTTGTTCCAAGTGAACAACAACTTGCAGACATCTTTACCAAGCCACTTGATGAATCAACATTCTCAAGATTAGTAAGTGAGCTAGGTATGCTAAATTTCTCTTAATTATTTTTGAGATATTTGCAAGTTAAAATGCAGCCAGAAATTTGCTATGTTTTTCTGTGAATTAATTTTCTCAGGAAAAGGTAAAAATTTTGTCTAAGTCAAAATTACTATGCCAACGGAATGCACCATTTCGTTGACAGTCTTAGCACTTCTTCTGGGTGTTTCGTTGATAGTTCTTTTGTATCAACGAAACGCAGCTTTATCAACGAAATAGACGGGACCTTAAACGCCCGATTCTGATTTGTTGATATAAAGCGCTTTTAATCTGAACCGTTGAAATTTTAACACGTCTTTTACCACGATCTATGCATACACCCCTGTAAGTATAAATCATGGTAATACTTTAAAAGTAACGGTTATATTTTTAAGCCAATCCAGTAATTTACATTTATTATTGGATTCATTTTCTGAGAATTTTTGGGGGAGTATTTAAGAAATTTTATTTTCATTATTTCTTTTTACCTGTTCTCAAAAATTCCAAAGGCTTTTTCTCTCTTCTTCTCTCTAACAAGCAATTCAGTTCGAAGCTTTCCTTTAATCAACAATGGCACCTATAGTCAAGCTTATGTCTGCTGGAGGGTTCATCTATGAGAAGAACAACTCCATCCCTTTTGTTGTCAAGGAAAACCCGAACAGACTGTTCTTCAAAATGATGGATTTCATGAAGAATTGCAAGTTGAGCTATGCAATGTTTCACTCTACACCACTCTATAATGAGATAATCGAGGAAATTTGGACCTCATGTGAGTATAGTGGAACACACTGCACACTAAAATTCACTCTTCAAGGTAATGAGTACATAGTTAATTCTGATGTTTTGCAAGCATGTTTACATATTCCTGATAATAACTGTGATGCTTTGCCTACTAACACTGAAATAACTACCATGCTAAATTCTATAAACTACTCTTTGCCTACTGATAATCTGGGTAGAATAATTAGGAGAGGTTTGGTTAGGGAATACAGTTATTTAGCTGATGCATTCATTAAGGTCTTTTCTGGAAAGATTAGTAATTTTGATGCATTAACTAACTCTATGTTAATTCTCCTAACCATGCTTCTAAATGATAGATATCACAACTTTAGCACCCAACTTATGTATGAAATTGGTGCTAAGTTGGGTGACAAAGCAAATAGGAAGAAAAATATCTATTATGCTAGGTTTCTGATGATGTTGGCTAACCATGTTAGTCCAGCACCATTAGTTATCTCTAACCCTAATGCCAGGTTTGAGTGCTTTGTGCAAGAAAAGAGAGTATTGACAGACATACTGAGGCTGAACCACAATGGTGATGTTCCAGTGGTGTATCTGCCAATCATTGAGGTAACTACTACTATCCCTGTTAGTGTAGCTAACACCTCTACTGTTGTACCTTCCAATGTTGCTATGGAGTCTGTAGCTGTGACCCAACAGGCTCCTACCCTAGCAACAAAACCAAAATCAAAGAAAACCTCCAAGCCAACCTCAGGTGCTTCTCAAAAGGCACCTGTTGTAAAAACTACCACACAACCTAAGGGGAGTGAGTCTGGAGTTGTGAGAGGTGAGGGAAGGGGTGAACATCAAAGAAACCCCAAGGATAAGGAAGGACAGGTTAGTGTGTACCAGCCAAGCCCCATTGTGTCTTCCCAACAAGGCACAATGAGTAACATGGATTTAAACACAAGTCTAATTGCATCCTCCCAAAAGGATGTGATTATTGAAACAAGCTCTCCTCCTAGAGCACAGTCCAAAAGGGTAAGGGACACTTCAAGCCCACAGTCTACATTTTCCCAATACCAAAGGAGAGTGAAGCAAAAGTCCAAGGGTACACAGGGTGCACACACACTGGAAGCAACACTTCCAGTTTCTCAAATTCAGTTTGATGTAACCCCTATCATTACTCTGGGGTTACAGTCCCTTTCTCTAAACATCAATCTTGAATTATCTCCATCAAATTCACCAACTCAATCTTTGGATGTGGACATGATCCATACATCTATTCCTGATTCTCCAACTCTAATCTTGGAGAAGCCCCACTCTGAAGCTGGTGGCCATCACTTGCTAAGTGATTTGTTGGGCCATCAACCAATTTTTTCCTGAAATTGCAAGGGGATCTGTGGAACAATCTCTAAAATCAATCACCACAGACTCTACTGTAATTTCTCATTCTCAAAGTGCTTTCTTGACTTCATCAACGAAACAGTCTATTTCGTTGACAAGTGTTTCTCCATCAACGGTATCCATACCGTTGACAGTTCAAACTACCATTCCGTTGATAGTTCACTCTGCACCTCTAATTGAAAATCAAGTTGTTTCCACAACTAGTGCAGATGATCTAGTGGTAGTTGAGACACTTCTAGGACTGAGAGGGAGTGAAACTGAGAGGCTGGCTTGCAGCCAGGCAAAAGGAGAGAATGTGAGTGAGAGGCTGGCTATTTCTTCCAGCCAGGCAAAAGGAGAGATTGAGAGTTCCACCTTAGAAGGTGAAGGTGAGGGTGTGAGAGGTGTGAGCCATGGGGAGCCCATGATGCAAGAACAGAGTGGAGAGAGAGAAGGGACTACAGGAGAAATAAGGATGGAAGCAGCCATTGCTAATGAGTTAATGGAGGTCAGTGAGGGAGAAAGGGAACTTACTTTCCAAGAGGTTTATCAGCAAACTCTGGATAGTATTTCCCTGGATCCTGAGACCTTTACTCATCCTGTGTCAGCCTATCAAATTTTGGCTCAACAGGGCAATGTGGAGGCAGAGAGGTCACTACAACTAATTCACACAACTGCATCAATGCAAAGAGCAAAGGATGCCCTGACCAATCTACCTCCAGGAGCTGAAGCAAGTGGAGACTTTGATTTTTCTGATAGTGAGGATAGCTTTGGTGACACTCTACAGGTGGCCACTACTGCACAGACTGGGACTTCTGTGGTGCCTCCTACACCAAACTGGCTTTCTCAAGATATGCATGGTAGAAGCAATTTGGATGCTGCTATCACAAGGCAGTACAATGAAACATATCTAGCTCATGAGTCTGCAGGAGAAAGGGACAAGAAATTCTACAAAGCCATAATGGATTCTCTGGAAATTCAAAGGCTACAAATGTTGCAGACAAGGATTGAAGCTACAGAGATCAAGGATTCAATCAGCAACCTTAGGGCTGCTAATGATAGGAGGCTAGATGAAAAGCTTCCTCTTCTCACTGTGTCCAGGATGCACAGGTTTTTCTCTAAAGAACCTGAAGTGGATTCCTCCTTGAAGACTCTCTCTTCTAGAGTGGACAAGGTGGAAGCTACTCTATCACAGATGCAAAAGGAACAGGAGAAACAAACTCAACTATTGGCCCAGCTAGTGGCAGCTCAAGGACTCCCAGCCATCTCTTTTGATGATAACAAAAAGGGGGAGAAATCTAAGGAGCTAAACATTCAGATTACCAAGGTTATGGTCCCAGCCATTTCCCTACCAAAGGAGCCATTAGCAATGGGGGAGCTTGGAAAGCAGCAAAAAGATGGTATTGACCTTATACAAGAAGCTTCTATGAGGATGAGACTTGCAGAACAAATCAAAGAACATTGGTCCAACATAGAAGCAAAGTTCAAGAAGATTACTGAAAATAAGGACTCAAATCCATCAACGGAACAGCCATCAACGAATGCCATAGTACTAGCATCAACGGAATGGGAGCCACAGACAAATTCTTTCTATCACCAAGAGCCCCTTCTACATGGAGTCACTCAAGGACCAAGGAAGGAAAGAGGACAAACTTCATGCACTAGGGATGTGGAACAAGCTACAATTCAAAGAAGCCTATCTCCCAAGTCCCCTGCTAAACCAAAGGGCAAAAACATAGCAAGGACTTTCTATCCTGCACCTTATCCAGATGAGCACAAGCTTCTTGGTCCACTCATCACAAAAAGCAAGGAAAGCAATGATTATGAGATAAGGAAGCAAAGGGCAATTGTCTACAGGAATGGACAACAAATCTGTGTTTGGGCTGGTCATCCAAACTTTGCTGAAGCCAAGGCTGAGGAATCAGAAAAAGCAGCTATGCAAGCTCTTGCAGTAGCTCAAGCTCTAGATGAAGAAGAAAGGAAGCAAGAGGAGAGCACTAGAGAGGAAAGGAGTTCAAAGAAGAGCACAAGGCAACCCAAAGAGAGAGCTAGGAGAAACATAGCCTTTGAGAATGCTGATTCTCAGAGTACTGCATCAGACTCTTCTATACCTATTGCACCTCCAACAATTGCTAATCCAGTTTTTGAGGTAAAGTTAGCCAGTGATCCTGATCATCTTGTCAATTTTCACAATCAGCCAATTGAGCCAAAGGAAGAGCCAATTGAGTTTGATGAGGCATACTTTCCAAAGTTCCTGTTAGAGAAGGACCAACCAATGAAGACAAAGAAGAGGTCTGTCAAAGCAAAGCCTGTTTTTGTGAGAAAGCCACAATCTCAGAAACCCCCAGCAAACCCAGAGGACTGCATGTACATTGCTGACATCAGGGAAGAATCCAGTCTACATCTTGACCTAGACAACCTGGTGGAAGTAAGGGGAATTGCAGCTTCTCAAAAGTTGCCTGAAAGACTAGTGTTCACATTCAAGGGTGGTAGAGAACAAGTGTGGCCTCTCTACAGAATTTTAGGAGAAGACTATCAAACACTACTCTCAGTGTTTAGATGCTTGAAAAAGGACTTTGGTTTCACCAAAACAGCCAAGTCTGAGGTGGTCTCCAAAATCTGTCAGTTAAAGGCTAGCTGGAACAAGCCTGAGGCTCTTCCCAGAATACTTAGAGTTCCCTCAACAGGAAAGAAAATCCATCTTCAACCTTATTGGATGATGGAGTTTAAGGACAAGGACAATTGCAGAAGATTCTTCAGAATGGAAGACCAGCTGGAGAAGGCATCTAATCAAACTCTAAAGCTGATGCAATCCAAGCTTGGTGATCAAGATGAAGAGGAGAAAATCTTCTACAGAAGGCTACAGGTCCAGATTAAGGAAAACAACTCCAAGAGAGGGAAGAAGACTATGCCACAAAGAAGTCACAGATGAAACATTTGCTCAGACTAGAGGAGCACTTGTGGGCATTAGTCTTGTAAGTCTTGTATTTTGTCTATAAAGTTTTGAAGCTTAATACATTTTCTACTTTTGTAATTTATGATGTATCTGAGTGTTTTTGTTATCATCAAGTCTCTTGATTTATGGCTGTTATTCTATCAGTCATAAATTGGGGGAGATTGTTAGGAATATGTTGTTCTTGATGATAAACATAAAACACTTAGTAGAATTTGTGTAAAGTCAATTTTGTAGCTGTCAACGAAATAGCATGCTTTGCAGTGTTTCGTTGACAGGAAGCTCATCAACGAAATGAGTGTTGTAGCAATTGCATTGTACAATACTTCACAGTATGATAGGCATTCTATTATATGTTTTAGATAGGTTTTCTAAGTCATGTTGACTATGTACTAGATAGGCAAAATAGGTTGGTTAATTGTAAATATGTTATGCCTTGTAATTCTGCCTAAGTGAAGACATGTCAACGGTATGAAGATTACTCTGTCAACGGTATGGAGTTCACCCATCAACGAAACGAGGGAAACACCATCAACGGAATGAAGAATGAAGCTATCAACGAAACACATCTCCTTGCTATCAACGAATCAATGTTGCTTTTTGAACAGTTGACAAAGTGATAGTGACAGTTTACTGAACAGATCTAAAAGGAGATATGGAAGTGTACTTTGCATTGGAAGCCATCAAAGTGGTTACTGGAAATAAGGAAACATTCCAATTTCCAATAAGGCTCTTGGGAATGATTATAATAAGCATGAAGACAAAAGCAAAGATCTCCAAGGACCATTGGACAAAAGGAATGAAAAGCAAGCTACTGATGGTTACTACTATTATTCTTTAGTTTAACCAAATGTAGAATTGTAAACTTGGGATTATATAACCAAGTGTAGCAGTTACTTTAGAAAAGAGAGAAGAAAAACAAATAGATTGTATTAGCTATTTTAGAGAGCATTCTTCTCTACAACATTGTAACTGAGCAGCTGTGTACATTTGTATCACAGATTATTTCCGAAATAAAAACACTTCAGTTGGATCATCAAACAATCCAACTGAATTATTTATATCTTGTGTTTTTATTTATTCAGTTCAGTTTAATTTTACAAAGTGTTTAGTTTCAAGAAAATATCAAGAATTGTATTCAACCCCCCCCTTCTACAATTCTGTTAGGTCATTTGGGAATAACACTAATGTTGTGCATTAATTCTTTATGTGATTGTGATGAGAATGCCCCTCGTTTAGAGGTATGCCCTGTACTTAAAAGAAACACTCACACAACTCTCACTTCACAGAATTTAAATGCACATATTCCACTATGTTTCACCAAACACATGGTTGATTAAGTGACCAACCTTGATTTTCCATTGCCTTCTGGTGACACTTTCACTGTTGAGAATGAATCTGGATTAGACCCCAATTTAGCTAACCCTCATTCTACCCCATACACTCAGCCTAGGTTCCCAAAGTACAGAGACAAGCCTTACAAGAAACCAGAAAAAGACCCCTAGAGACTGGTGTTGGTGGTAGTGTTGAGAGTCAAGAGGGAGTTCCTGCACCTAGTGCAGCAAATAAGGAAGGTAGTTAAACAGAACCCACAGTGGTTCCTCCTGAGCCTAAGAAAAAGAGAGCTAAGAGGACCAAAACCACTGTCAGCCACCCTGCAATCTCCCAAAAGACTGTACAGGAAACCAGGGAAATAAACTCCTCCGTAGATGTTCCTTCTCAACAAGGGACATCTATTGAAATTGGCATGTCTCCCAAGGCACCCTGTAAAGAGTCTACACAACCTCATGTTCCAACTCATGAGGAACCTCCACTTGCAGAAACACACATGGAGTCAGGACACAGTGAGGATTTCACTTCCCCCATTGATGCTTCATAAGTTCTATCTATGGAGCAGCCATCACTCTCTTCTTCACTTTCACCCTCTTCCTTCTCTACTCATTCATTTGTTTCTTCTCCACAACCTAGAGAGGGGGACAGTCTTAACCCTTCAGGTTTTGATCATCCATCTCCAATCATGGATGAGCCCCCATCAAGTGGTCCACAAGAACCCATCTCTCAAAGTGAAATGGACACCACTCCTTCAAACACTGAGAAAGAGCAAGGTACATCTCTGCTAGAAAGTGAAATAGCCAGTACCCTGTTCAATCTCCAAGGAGCATCTTACCTCAGGGAAGATGCTGTCACAGCCTCAGTTGCTGTAAAAGACTCTGAGAATGTTGTTGTCATAGATGACCCTGCTGTCAAGGACTCAGCTGACATTGCTGTCACAACCAAACATGTTGTCCAAGATGCAGTGGAACCTACTATCAACTTACCAACTGACAGTAACATTCCTAACAAAGTTCCTGTCACCTCTGCTCAGCCTGATTTTGATGCTGTAATTGTTGAGGATGTCTCTGATGATGATATGTCACTATCTCAGTTCTTAAAGGTACATTCTAAACCATCTATTTCATTGCATGTAAGTACTGCTCATACCCATGCATCTAGGATGAGTGAGGGTGTGCAAAAGAAAAGAGAGACAAAAGAAAAGAGAGGTGAGCATAAAAATGAGAGGCAGCCAAATGAGATGGCAAAAGGTGAGGGACTTGAGCATGTCCAGAGAGAATTTGAGGGAGCCCCACACTTACAGGCACTAGGCCATGAGAGTTCTTTTGTGAGGAGTGATGAGATCACTCAGAAAAACAATGAGAGTGTGAGAACCCCCACAGCCTCCAAGCCCCAATCTTTTCCTTCACCCCCAAGAAGGTTCAGAATAGGTGGCCCCTCTACTGCACTCAGGTTGGAAGCTCTAGAGAACAGGTGTCTCTCCATAGAATCCAAGATTGACAGCCTGTCTACCATGGTGGCCTCTGGCTTCTCCAGTCTTCAGGAAACCATTCAGGTTCTTTCTGTCAGTCTTGATGCTGCCAACTTACCTAAGGGGGAGAAAAGGGCAAGATCAGAATCTCAAAGGGCAGAATCAGGAAGGGAGCAATCAGAATCAGTAGGTGTCCCCAAGCAGGATGTTTCTCAGGGGGAGCCTATCTCAAAGGAGGTTTCAAGGAGTGAGGGGGAGCCTGCAGCTAAAAAGAAAACAGTGTCGGCAAAGAGAAAAAGGGGAGCAAAAGGAGATTCAGTAAGTAAGGGGGAGCAAGAGTAAGAAGCAGAAAATCTCTTTGAATATGAGATGGCTGGAGAAACAGTTCTTATGTCTAAAGAAGCCCTGGAAGCAATGCAAGGAAATGTTCCTTCCAAGAAACCAGTACTACCTCCTGTGTCAATAAGAGAGCCAACTCCAATGCTAAAGGAGAGTGCTCTTGAAAAGCAATGGAGAGAAAAGGAGGAGCAGAATAGGCTGGGAAAAGGGAAAGACAAAATGCCTAGATACATCTTGTCAGGTAATACATGGAGTGAAGGAATAGAGTTCAGCCAGGAAGATGTCAATGCTTTGATGGTTGACTACAGGGAAAACACTTTGAAGAATCATGATGCGGACTTCTACAAGATAGTTGAGGGAGTTATGAAGGAGCCTAGCAGAAGGTTGAATAACTGCTCAACCCTGCTTAAAGAGAAAATCACCAGTGTATGTGTAAAGATCAATGAAGAAAGGAGGTGGGCTATTGATGTGTACTTAAACACTAGAATATCTATATTCATTACTATGCAGTTGTTACAGAGCCTTCCAGCAAAGGTGCTAACAGTGATGAAGAACAAAATCAAGGCAAACCATACATCCTTCAATGAGATCTTACATATGTAAATGCTGAATTTAATTTCAGAAAAACTTCCAGAAGTCTACACCAATCCATTTGTGTCTACTATGAAAGTACCACTAAAAGTGGTAGCAGGAGATGTGCATACATGAGTCTAGGAGGCACTTCAACAATGGAATCAAAGGAAATATTGAAGGTGTTAAACATGATTCTCAACTCTAAATCTAACAAGGAAAGAGTTCTTGATGTCAATGCAATCTATGACTTTCTGGTGAAAAGAGACAAGGAACTAAGCTCCACTATAAAGAAGATGATCACCAAAGCAAACTCCAACAGAGCTGGACAAGGAGAAAACTGTTCCTATGATGTTCCTCATGGTGATGATGATGAGTTGGATGGTAGTGGAGGAACTGGAGAAGCAGGAAATGCTAGTGGAAGTACTTCTGGGAATCTTGGAACTAAATCCCGGGAGGAAAATAAAGAAGAAGCTCTTGTGCAAGAAAAGAAAGATGCTGGAGTTACAGAAGAAGAGGAGTCTGTGTTGATTGAAGCTTTGGAGGCAAATATCTTGAGATGTGCTATAGACAGTATAAATGCTGAAAAAGATACTGTCACCAAAGAAGCTGTCACAGAAGACACTGTCCTCAAGGAAGCTGTCATGAAAGAAGCTGTCACAGAAGACACTGTCAAGGAAGATACTGTCATGGAGGACACTGTCAACAAAGATGCTGTCAAGGATGGAATCAAGCCTACTGTCAAGTCAAAGAGGACAAAATCCCTAGCCAAGGCTTGGTTCTCTAGACATGAACCTGATCCCGAGGAGACTACAAAAGCAATGAAAGGAAAACACAAGTACTTAGGAAAGGAAAAAGCCACTGGGCTTGGCAGGAAACTGAAGAAGCCCATCCAATCAAAACTTTACAGCTCTCTGCATCTTTTGGAAAAAGAAGCTGAACAAATCAGGAATGTTGAGGTGAAGTTGGATAACAACAAAGAAGCAACTGAATATGTTCTTTGGTTTAATGCATCAAGATCTGTGATAGTTAAAAAGGATTTTGCCATGGAGATGTTATCACATGATGTATCAGAAACTCTTGAATACAGTAGGAGAACAGAAACAAGGAGAATTGCATACTTCTACTTGGTAAGGATGGTCAATCTAATGCAAGGTTATGACAATGTTCCTGAAAAAGTCATGAACCATGTTTTGGCATACAAAGTTGTGAGAGATGAAGAATTCTATCAGAAATTTGGGGAATGGTCACTGTTTGATGATGCTGACATTGCTTATTTGCTTGAATATTCTGATGAAGAAATAACTGAGTATGAAGATGATCTTCCTGAAGAAGAGGTGCAAACCCAACCAAGTCAAGAAGAATCCTCAAAGCCTACAAAAAGAGAAACCACTGAAGATATGGAATATTCATTCTTGAATAAAAGCAGAGAAGCCAATAAATTGGAGAGTGAAGGACCCAATTACAAATCTTGTATGCTTGAGAATCCTCTGAGAATCAAGTTCATATGGGAAGAGATTCCAGTGAGAAACTTTCATAAACTCAAAACCAGTGCCCTGAAAGAACTACTCTACCTGGTGATTGGATCAATTCATCCATTGGAACAGCTATGCTCTTCTAAGATTGAGGGCATTCTTCAAAGGAGAAAGGGTGAAAACTCAAAGCTGGATAAGTCAAGGAGAAAAACCCTGAATGCATACCCTGGAAGTAGATTCAAAGTTTTTGAAGGCACACTGAAGTTCAGAACTCATGCATTTGGTAAAGACTTATGGATGGATCTTCATGATGCTAGAGTATGCCTCTCCAAGACAGTCCAAAAGCACCTTGATGAGATTGAAGATGAGGCTATCACTACTGATGAAAAAGCACTGGTGGAAGAACTCAGAGAAGTTCTTAAGGAAGCTCTCAACAGAGAGGATGAAGCAAGACAGAAAAGGAATTCGGAAGCTAAGTAAAAATCCTTTGTCAATTCTGATCTTGTTAGTTAAGTTGTCATCATGTATTAATTGTAAATTTGTTGTTATTGTCCATAAAAACAAATTGGGGGAGATTGTTAGGATTTATGGGTGATAGCTATGAGACAACTTAACTAGATATTTTAAATACTTAATTTTATTAAGTATGAACATACTGTCACAACCAGAGTATGTCTTTGTAACTGTTTTTGTTTAGTACAAATAAGATTCTAGTGCATCTTGGTAGAAGTTCATTTATTTGTTCCAGCCTCAAGAAGTACTCAAGATGGACAGCAAGAATAAAGATTACTGTCACAGCATTGACAGTAAGGTTACAAGAAGACGGCATGTTGCAAGTCACGACAGTACATTCACTCTGACAGCAACATTGGCGGAAGCCCTCGGACAACAACTTTACTTTAACCTAACAGCAAGCTTGGAAATCCTGACAGCACCTTCTGTGGAGATTTCTTACTGTCACCAAAAGCACATAACTATGACAGCAAGCTTAGCCATCAGGATACTGTCATGAAGGGATAACATTTGTATTGGGGAACAACCCAGTCAAACTTGTGACAGTTTGGATGTTCACGAAACAGGCGTGTTGCAGCATCCCAACACTGCAACAGGTCTGCAAGACTACGACCGAATCTTGAGAGATCATATGACAAAGCACACCAATTCCAGAGTATGACAAATCTATATCTACTGAATTATGTTAGCTTAATATAGAATGTTTCTAGATTGCTTTGTTCTGTACTGATAAGCTGTTTGTATAGCAATTTAGGAAAGATTCACGGGTAGGCAATTTGTAAGAAGCTGCCACATGAAAATGACAACAGCTTCACAAGACCCGAGTTGATAGTGATAGGATTAGTCTATAAAGACTATCTCTCAATCCATTCTTTGTAATCACTCGAGAAACCGAAGCTCAAGAAAACAAACATTTTCTTGAGGTTGTAGAAACCCATTGCAAAATAAATAAAATATTTATTTTGTGAGAAATACTCGTGTGTTTACTTGTGTTCGCAATTCCATAAACTGATAAACGTTAATCTTAGTTTTTGTTGTTGAAACGTAGATTGAGATTTATCAGTATTGCATTCAACCCCCCCCCCCCCCCATTCTGCAATAGTCAAGGATCAACAACTCTGAACGTGCACTTGTTCAGATTGATCTTCATATTGTTCTTCCTTAGTGTTTCAAAACACTCCCTCAGGTCTTCCATATTATCTTCGAGTTGTGACTTGACAATCATATCATCCACATAACATTCCATATTTCTCCCAATATGTTTGGAAAAAATCTTGTTGAACACTCTCTGAAATGTGGTCCCTGCATTCTTCAGGCCGAAGGGCATTTTGATGTAGGCATAAGTCCCCTTCGGGGTGATGAATGTTGTCTTCGGAATGTCCTCGGCATTCATTGTTATCTGATGATAACCTGAAAAAGCATCTAAAAAACTAAGTACATGATATCCCGAAGTAGCATCTGTGAGCTGGTCAATGCTTGGCAGAGGGTAGTGATCCTTCGGGCAAACATTGTTCAAATCGGTGTAGTAAACACACATCCTCCATTTGTTATTGGCCTTCTTCACCACCACCACATTAGCTAACCAGTCTGGGTACTCGATCTCCTCAATGAACTTTGCCTCTAACAGCTTTTCTACTTTGACTTCAATAATCTTCTGTCTTTCCATGGCAAAAGTCCTTTTCCTTTGTTTAACCGGTTTGGCCTCGGGCTTAATATTGAGGCAATGTTTCGCCGTCTTTGGATCTAAACCAAGCATATCTTCAGGCCCCCATGCAAAGACATCGTGGTATTGACTAACCACTTTAATCACCTTCTTCTTTAAGTCGGGTTCCATATTCTTCCCAATTCGGACCATCTTTCGCGAAAAACCTGCATACAGCTCCACCTCTTCGGTTTCTGTCGCTGGTTCGGCAATTGGACTGGATAGATCTGTTCCAAACTTTTCCAATTCGATATTCATTGTTTGGCGACTCCCACTAACTTCGCCATCAACTCTCTTTCTTTTACCTCCTTCAGATACCTCAAATTCCTGGTCCTTCTCCAAGTCATCCAGCATTATAATTCGGGCGGTCTTCTGATCGCCCCTCATTTCCCCAACACTTTGTTGGGTCGGAAACTTTAGCTTTAGATGGGGGACTGAGGATACTTCTTGAAAGGATGTAAGAGCTGGCCTTCCCAAGATTGCATTGTACGGGCTTTCCACCCGAACCACATAGAATTTCACCTGCTTTTCAACAGTATATGGTGTTTTACCCAAAAGAACAAATAAAGTAATGGTACTTTCAATCGAGACTGACTGGTTTCCAAATCCGTATAGGGGAGCTTCATGACACTGCTCCAGTTGTTCGCCTCCTAAGTTCATCTTGCTATATGTTCGATGATACAAGATGTTCACCGAACTTCTACCATCGACCAGCACTTTCCAAATATTATTTTGCCCGATCATAGGGTTAATGATCAGAGGGTCTTCATGAGGCTATATCACATTCTCGTAGTCATCCTCGGTAAACACGATTGGCATCACCTGTTTGGCTGACTGGAACTGATACAAATTGTACACTTGTCTGGCGTACCTCTTTTTCACAGTCTTGCTATCTCGGTCTAGGGTGCTTCCTCCAGAAATGGTCTTCACCTCGCCCCTATATCTCTCTCCATCTTCAGTCTCCTTCCGCTTGTCTTCCTTCGGGGCTAGCTTGTCCCTTAGGTCTTTGACAAACTGATTTAACTCTCCATCTTTAATCATTTTCTCAATCAGCTTCTTCAAATGGTAACACTCATCAGTGTTGTGACCCTTGTCTTTATGGTAATCACATTACTTGTTACCATTCTTCTTGTGATCAGACGTCTTCATTCGGGCTGGGCAAATGAAACCTGGATTCCCTTTTATCTCATGGAGAATCTTCGAGATAGGTGCATTCAAAGGAGTAAACACCGTACTATCTCTATCTCTTCTTCGTTCGGCCCCCTTGTCTCGACCCTTCACCTCGCTTCGCCTATCATCATACCTTCGGCTAGACTCATACTTGTCATGTCCTTTCTTCCAACGATCCTCTCTCCAGCTCTCCTTATAGCCCCCAATCGATTCCATCTTTCTTCGGATACTTTCTCCTCTCAAGTATATATTATTTAAAGATTTAGGAGGAATATCATAGAGAGAGGATCAGAGTTTCTTACCTATGATGGGGTCTAAACCGGCTGATAGGAATCCACATACTTTCACCTTATCCAAATTCGTGACCATCCCAGCTTATTCTTTGAACCAAGCCAAGTAATCCCCCAACTCTTCGTCCGGCCTTTGTCGGCAATGAATCAAAGCTTCGGTGTCTTTCTATCTTCGTCACAAATGGGAATAGTATAATAGCCCGAATTTTTGGAAAAATTTAAAACTTTTCTTATTATGATTAAGTGTAGCAGTGAATAGTGATATTGGTGGATGAATAGTGATTTTGAGGGTTAAGAAAATTTTTCATGCCACCTATGTACGAGACGTAGTGTGGATATTCCGAAGTCATATTAGTGATCTACGGAGTAAATAAGTGAATGCAAAGACGATCGGAATTCAGAAATTCCAAATTTTATTTTGGTGTAATATTCGACCGGGCAGCGAATTATATATTATTATATTCAAGAAATGAGATATTAAAATTGAGGATTTGAGAATTTAATATTTTGGAATTTTATTATTTTATTACAGTCGATTTAAGGATTCGATTGTTGAAGTGAATAGTGAATAGTTACTATTCACTGCGAGAATCGCGTAGAGTTTTATTCGCTCTCTTAGGAAATATTTCGAATCATTTCAAGAGGAACAAGGCAACATTTACAGGATTAAATATAGACATGGAAGCAACATGTAATAAGATTAATTCGAGGGATGAAACATTTGGATCATCCATGTGTAAAGAAACGAACCAGTAAAGCTACTTTAACCAAACACATGCATGCGCGACACGTGTCCTGGTGATTCACCAAAAGGTGATGACTCACCCCTTTTAAACCACAAAAGATCAGCATTCTCATTATTAACAAAAAGAAAAGAAGAAAAGCAAGAGAAAAGCTCTTTCTCTCATTTCCCAGATTTCTGCCCAGCAGAAGCATAGTCCAAAGAAAAATCCATAACTCCATTTCTATCCATCCTTAAATCACCAAATTTTAACCATAGCTTCTCAACTCCATGGTCAACATTCATTCAACATTTCATGGCCAACAAAGGAGTGTAGCCTAGTCAAATCGCTTCCCCAAGTCGGAGAACAGAAACTGTCCTGCCTTTTCCAGTTTCGACCACTCACCTTAGAAAACCAATAACTCGAGCTTCAAGCATCCCCTGGCGATGCGATAGGACTCAAACGAAAGCCCTTGAAGATTAGAAGGTGTGGTAAGAAGTTGAGAACCAAACTCTTGTTTTTCGATTTTATATGGATTTTACAAAGTGATGATGAATAGTAACTCCGAAAATTGTTAACTTGTTTTCTTGATTGGATCTTAAGGTTTAAGCTTTGTAAGGAGTATCTATGGCTTGTTGAGTGATTGTGACCACTGGTTAGTGTTGGTAGAGCATCAAGGAAGGTATAAAAACCTCTGCCCCTTTTTGTTTATATGAGTTTTGAAGTGGTTTTGATGTTCATGTAAAGTTAAGATCATGATTAAGTGATTTAGTGATTGTTTGAATTTGTTTAAATGTGTAAAATGATGGGTGTTCGATTTGAGCCTCACCACTGATCTTAGAAGTGTATGATGGTTGTTTGTTGAGGTTGTAGATGTATGGTATGCCCGGTGTGGCTTGGTTATGTTGTGACAAAATTGGATTATTCGATTTTAAGCCGTCGTAATGCCCGATTTTCGGTAACTCTATAAACTGCCTAGAATCCGAAACCTTAACTGCCTCTTTTGGTTCAGTGATGAACATGAGTGTGTAGATCCTAGTTTCTAGTTTACGTGAGCGCAAGAATCATGTTAATCCGATTTACGGTTTAAGAGAAAAGTGAGTTTTAGTAAACGTCGTTCGGAGGAACAACCCATCTCTGGTCAGTCACTTTGAGACTATATTTGGACCACTTAGAAGCCATATTAAAATGTGAAACTTTGAGGAATAATGCTAGAGACAGTTAGGAAGGCTCACGAAAAAGATTCGGATTCAAAAGATTATTTTTCGATTTTATAAAAATGTTTTAGCCGAGGTCGCACAAGTGAAAACCACTAAGAACATGACTTGAAACCAATGTTGTAAATGGTTAAGTATAACTTGTATTCGAGGATCGATCTCGGACTAAACCTACGACTTAAGTAATTGTCGACTAAATGTGGACTTAGTATGAGCCTATAACGAGCTAGTAATTCCTTGGTTGTGTTTCGCTTACGTGTTTAAGCATTAAGTGCAAGTGGATTATCCAGGGGATTAATCGTGCGTTTGCTTTGACTTTGTCTAGATTGTCCGGCATCGTCGCGAACCCCTATCACTTCTCGAGCATCAGGCAAGTTTACTAACCCTTACTCTATTGTTAGGGTGGGCATATTTTCAAATGTTTAATACTTGTTGATTCAAAAATATATCTATATATATATTCTTTGTTCCAAGTATCGTACAAGTTTTCTCATTCTATGCTTTATTTTAAGTTATAATATTCTGATGATGCATATGGTATATTATGCATGCTTTCAAACCTCACGTCGTATATGGATGTGATGGTATAAAAGATATTGAGATTATAGTATATACATGTGATAGAGGCAAGTTTTCAAACCTATGCCGTTATAAACTGATGTTGTGATAAATAAGATATTGAGATATATGCTATGTGTTCATGATTTCGAATCGATATTTATGATGCTAAGTATAAGTTGGACTTATAAGCAATGGTTATGGCAATATTTATAAGCCGATATGTTAGGAAGAACCCTCAGTAGGGGGTATATACTTCGTATTTATACTTCAGACCGGGAATGGTATCAGTTGTTATCTAGGGTTATATTATTATACTATTATCCATTATTTTCTTAAGGAAATATTTGGGAATTAATTCTAAATAAATATTTTTTATTAAATATAGTTTTCATTAATTATTTAAAGCCCTACTTCTTAAGGAAGTATTTTGTGAAAACTATTCTTAACCCTAGATAACTAATAAAGTTTTATTCAGACAATTATAAACATAATTAGAGAAGGTTCCCAAATCTATTCCCCTTTTAAGTCTATATTCGGAAAGACTTAGATGTTCGCTCAAACTACAAAGACTCAGGGGACCTTTCTCAAGTTTTAATGTTGGACTGCCCGGTCCTAAATCTTTTCGAAACTATTCATTTAACGACCTTGTATGCTACCATCACAATGATTTTGATTACTTCCTCAAGGCTCGAGGAGTAAGATCAGTGGAATAAGTTGTATCTATGAACAAGCATCAGCTTGGGAAATATAGGTGAATTTTCCTTTCCAACCAGATATGACTACTTTGTGGAGTGTATACTAGGGGAAAAAGGGAAATGAATCTTTATGTTTCAGAACTATGGATTTTCTTGAACCCGGAGAATATGTAAGGGACTGAGTGGCGACCTGTCCCCTAAGGGAATTACGCGTAGACCGACGGTCTATGAACGGGTCTGTTCTTCCCTTAAATTATCAGATAGTGCCCGACCGTAGGGTAAGAGAAGAGTATCAGACCGGAAGTCTATGAACGGGTCTGCTCTTTCCCCTACAACCAAAGGCGGGGAGGTAGGTCAGTTAGCGTCTACCCAATTTTCCCTTCTACGTAGAAAAACATCAGTGGGGATTTGCCTTACGACTGATCATCGTAGAGGTATCCCTGTCGCCCAGAATCTCCGTCTACAGTTCATCACCATGAAAGAAAAAGTTTTATGCAAGTTTTCAGAGAAAGAAAGTTTACGCAAGCTTATTCAAGTTTATACAAGCATATGAGTTTATAAGAAAGCATATGATTTTACGAAAAAGATATATGGAACCAGATGAGCTTAGAAATGGATTGGAAATATTTTACATTGTATTTATTTCCAAATTATGATATGAGGTAAATGTTTGATATGAAAGATGATATTGAATTTTCCTTATAGCTTCATCTTTCAAGTATATGTGGATAGTCTGCTTATATTTTATATAGCAGATATTTTACGGAAAGGATATACTGAGTTATCTTATTATTTCAGCTTTTATACTATACTAGAACTTTGTTCATAGTATGAATATCGAAAGTTGCAGAGTATTCTGAAATGATATTTGAAGTAAAGTAATGGTACTATTTTTAGAATACATTCCGATAAGGAAATGATTTCAGTATCGAGATATTTTGACAAATTATTGTCGTATACCCGCTTTATTTTTGGGTTGAATTAAGGGCATAATTATGCCATACTTTCATTACCTTGCTGAGCTATTGCTCACTCTTGCTATTATTTTATATATATTATATAGCAGCGAAGCAGGATGCCAATGGGACGGCACATACCTCGCAAGGCGTTTCCATAAACAGTTTCTAGCAGTGATCCCGGGAATAGTACGAACCAATCGAATCAGGCTACGGCTTTTGGTATTCAACTTATGTATAGACATGAATGGTATTAGAGGATTGTGAGCATCAGAAGGCTAAGTTGGTAATGTAACAATACATAGAAATTGTATCAGTAACAGATTCAGAAGCCATTTGGGTATTGTAATAAAAGTTATTTATTCCGCAATTGTTGTGTTGTGTCGTTTCTGAGACTCTAACCTGTGTGTGTGTGAGACATATATTGTGGGGTCATGAGCAGGTGAATTAGGAATGGTGTGAGTAATACAGGTAAGGCAAGGAGTACATGGATCGTGACAACCCTAAATCCCTGACCCCGGATTTGGGGCTGTTACAGAGATGGTATCAGAGCATTAGGTTACCGTCCTCAGAAACAATAGGAGATCGAGTCTTACAATACCTTAATAATGATAAGAACATCTAGAGCTCAAATTGTGTTCGTAGCCGGGTTAGAGGACATGACCCTGACTGTTTAAGATGAAGCCCGAGAGGGGACTTCTTTTGGGAAACCGTACTTAGGATTTCATGGTTAGTCACCTCGATTCGTATGAGTTATAGATGAATGGGACTCTGAGATACCAGACCCCGAGGCCTTCGAGTAGGCAATTGATGATGCGTTCCTTGAAATGGACGGAGACCCGATAAGGGAAGATCCAAAGGAGGATCTAGAGGAAGACCCCATAGTAGGTCAAGGAAAGAATCTTGTAAAGGACGTGTTGATTGATAAAGATGTAGTATATTACTTGAGGTCGTACAATAGGACCGGACGAACCTTCGGAGGTCAAATAAGTGACGAGACGAGAGTTTAAGGATCGTTCATGATTCACCAATAGATACGACAAAGAAAATGGAGTAGAGTCTCCAGAGCAGAAGAGGTAGAGGCAGCATAGCCAGTATCAGTGGATTGATTCGACTTGAACGAAACCCGTTACTCGTAGTCGGTTATAGTTGCCCATAAGGAGGCGGCATACGTAAGAACCAAGGTGTTCAGATTTTCACGAACGATTAAGGGTACTTAGTTGCCTAATAATAGTGAAAGGAATTGCTTTGGCTACGAGGTTTGAATCCCCCACGACCAGCGATTCCACTGGAAATAGTGTCTATTACATCATTGAGGGATTTTATTATCTCAAGGAAAATTTTGGGTATATGTACCATGCAAATGTTATTGTAAGACAAGCACGCTAAGGCGGAATCAAGAACGAGATTTACCACCCTCAGGAAACCAGGAAGGAATTATGAGGATAGAACAGAAAGGTTGGAAATCAGATCCGAGCATTACTAGTGGGTAAATAGATTGATCAGGTTTCCCTGATTTTGGGAAGGAATTCAGCAAGTTTTGGCAAACCTTGTCTTTCTGATTACCAGAGGATGTCACCAAAGAGAGTGGAAATTAGAGCGAACCCTGTGGATTGGATAAAATAGCCGTTATATGGGTTGGTGAACAGACCCTGATTTCTATAATTGATTGTAGAGATAAAATGATGAAGTTGAGATTGGACGGTAAAGGCGAAATATATGTAAGGACCAAGACGGACTGAGAAATTCCGGGATTGACTTAAATGAAAAGGCTATTGTGCCAAAAGTGTTAAGCTTCTGTAGCGCACGGGATTGATATGGGAGAAGGAATATTGGGTATAAGGATGATTGAAATAGAGACCGGATTTAAGCCTGTAGATTCTAACGATCTTCCGGAGTACCGCCCAGTCGACTTGTGGAATTATCATTGCTATGGGCAACAACGGTATCGAAGTCTTCTTATAGAACAGAACGCTTACTTGGGATGTTTGCGCCTAGTCGAATAGAATTCCCTGCGATTGCAAAGGTCGATGGTTGAATCCTTAGCGACTATTATGAGTCGGTAATAACGTAAGTATCGAGCACCTTAGGGTGTGCATGGAGAAGAAAAGCTTTGGAATTGAACGATTATCCATTAGAGGAGCCGACGTAAAAGGCATCCGTAGAGACCTTGGTAATACCCTCCCCATTTGCAAATTATGTGGGGTACCTCCCCAATCTATGATCTATCTTGACCTCTCTCCAGGAAAGAATTCTGATAAAGGGTATATTCCCTCTTCGAAGTTGTTTTATAACACTTGTGCTAAACCATATTCAGTTTCACTTGTGCCAGAGGCTGTCACAATGCCTACTTTCAGGCTTTCGAAGCCCTGTCAAATGATGTTACTTAAGCTTTCACTTTTCTTCAAATAATGAATGACCCTATGGTGATACATCACCACTTGTTTGTTAAGTACCAGTATCTTTTGGGTTATTCTTGTCTTTGTATTTTCTTTGGAAAACCGCACCTTTGGAATCTGTTCAATTTTAATCCAAGGTGTTCCTTTGAGAAATATTGTCGAAAGGCGATAATCATTAAATTGATCTCGAATTGCTTTCATACTTTTCAACTCCACTAAGACGAACAACCCTATACTTATAGGGGCTACAAGGACTGTTAGTTCAGAATTCAATGATCGTCAGGAGCTAGACTCAACTGATCAGGATTGCTGACGTCATCAGAATTACATGGTCATCATGATTGAGATACATATCAGGACTGGGATCAGGATTGATCATCAGGACTGGAAGCTGATCAGGATTCCTACTTCGAGTTATATTTGGAGTCTAGTTAAACATGGAAGTTTATTCTGTCGGTTCCTGGTTTGTAGTATGTAGCTATCAATTATAGATAGGTTTCAATCTTTGTAATTGATTAGGACTTATCATTGATTGAGAAGCTGTGTAGTATATAAACACAGTTTTGGTTTCAATTTATGGGGGAACATAATCGAATAGAAGCTCTTAAGAACATAGAATTTCTTGAGAGAGTTTTTGTAAGCTAGCAGCTCTCAAGAATATCAGAATTTCTTGAGAGAGTTTGTAACATTTTTATATCAGATTTAATAAAGCTGTTATCTTTCTTTCATATCTGTGATAAATACATTAAGAAGTCGATTATCTTATACTATTGTATTCAACCCCCCTTTTACAATAGATTATTACTGGGCAACAATTGGTATCAGAGCAAACTGATTTAAGTCTGAATCAGATACGATCTAAAGATGTCGACAACCAAGTATGAAAGCATGAAGATTCCCATCTTGAAGAAATCAGAATATCCAAGATGGAGGGTAAAGATGCTGATGTACCTGGAGGCTATGGATCCTGACTATTTGGACAGGATTCGTGATGGACCATATATTCCTACAAGGATTGTAGAACGAACAGAAACAGTACCTGAACATTATGTGGTCAAGGCTAAAAGTGAATGGACTCCAGAAGAAAAAGCTCATGTACTCAGGGAACCAAAGATAAAGAATATCTTACACAGTAGTCTTGATGCTGTCATGTCAAACAGAGTGATTGCATGCAAGTCTTCAAAAGAAATCTGGGATACTTTAGAAACTCAGTGCCAGGGATCTGCATCTGTCAAGAAAAACAGAAGGGCTCTTTTGATTCAAGAATATGAACAATTTGATGCAAGACCCGATGAGAGCCTAACTGATCTATATGATAGATTTCTGACACTATTGAACAGTTTATCTTTAGTTGACAAGGAATATGAAACTGAAGATTCAAACACCAAGTTTCTAAGAGCTTTACCTGAAGAATGGGACACTCAGACCTCGATCATTAGACATCAGTATGATCTTAACACTGTGTCTCTTGATGAAGTCTATGGGATGCTAAGAACTCATGATCTTGAAGTTCAACAGAGAAAGAACAAGAAGAGCAGCAAGGCAAAATCAATTGCTTTGAAAGTAGAGGCTAAATCAAAAGGAAAAGCTATGGAGGTCTCTAGAAGTAAAACAAGAATAGTTGAGTCAGATCCTGATGACTCTTCATCAGATACTGATGGCAATGCTGATGCCAATACTGATGATGATTCTTCTGACTCAGACATGGAAGAGATGGTTGCTATGATTGTCAGAAACTTCAGAAGGATGAAGTTCGGGAAGAATAGAAGACAAGGCAACTTTCAGAAAAAGGCTTTCAATCCAAACAAAGATAAGTATATCAAAAAGGACAGCAAGGGTAGCAAATTTGACAAGTCAAAGGTTAGATGCTACAAGTGCAATGGTATGGGTCACTTTGCTTCTGAGTGCAAGAAGACAAAGGCACTTATCACATCAAGCAAGGATTGGATGGACTCTTCCTCAAAATCTGATACTGAGGTGGTCAACTATGCTCTAATGGCCAATGCTGATGTAACTGCTGCTCCTGATGATAAGGTACTAAATACTATCTTTGATTTTGATACTGATAATGCTTCTGAGTTAAGACGTTTTCTAAAGTCATTACATATTAGCTTTAGAAGTCAAACTGCTGAAAATACTAGGATCTTATCTGAGATGTCTGAACTTAGAAAAAGGAATGATATATTAGAAGCTGAATTTTCTCATATGCAAGAAGTACAAAAAGAATGTGATAATGTGAATCACATGTATTTAGAGATGAAATCCAAATGTACTGCTCTTGAAAAGGAACTTGAAAATGCTAATGAGAAAATCAGAACCTGGACAGACTCTGGTAGGAAATTTCATGAGATTAATACCTCTAAGAATTGGAAAGAGTGTCTAGGATATAAGTCAGATGAGGATAAGAAATTGAAAGAGAAAATTGTCATTGATGAGACAGTCAGTCCAAAGACCTATAGACATGTTATAGATGCAACCAAATCTAAGATTACTCCTGTTAATTTTGTTTTTGGTAAGGATTCCAATTCTACTTTTGAAAAGGGATCTACTTTTACTCAAGGAATTAAAATCATAAAGTCTAAACCTGTCTTGAATAAAGTCATTAAGAATGTAGGTCTATTGTCTCAGAAACAGCTTAAGGATAAAATCTGTGAGGTGACAGATAAGAAAAAGGAATCTAATGTTAAGAGAAACAGGAATGGTAAAGTTGGGATCAACAAAGAGAATGGTTACAAATATATCCCAAATGCACCTAGAAAGTGTTGTTTTAACTGTGGTAACTCTAATCATCTTGCTATTGATTGTAAGAAGAGTAAGAAGAAGATTACTGATATTCCTAAGTCTGATGTTAGGAATAGATCAGTACTTTATAAACCACAGAAGTCCTGTTTTCATTGTAGTAGTATATGGCATTCTATTTATACTTGTAAAGATTATCATGAGTTGTACTATAACTTTTATGATCCATTGCCTAAAGTTGATAAAAATAGTGCAAACTCTGGTAGCATTAAGAATGTCAAGTTGGAACATGCTTTTGTTAATACTGATACTGACAGAGCAAATCCTGATGAAGTAAATCATGTCAGTACTGCTAAGGTCAGAAAGTCTTCTGCTGTGAAAGTTAATAAATTGCATGGAAAAGGAACCCAACAAGTATGGGTTCCTAAATGTTCTAACTAGTGTGTTTCTATTCTGATTGCAGGGTAAAAAGAAAAATGTGTTAGTCATGGATAGTGGATGTTCTGTGCACATGAATGGAAACAAAGCACTGTTATCAGAATATGAGGAAAAAGCTGGCCCAACTGTGTCTTATGGAGATGGCAACATTGGACAAACCTTGGGATATGGCAATATAATCATTGGAAATGTCATCATTGAAAAAGTAGCTCTAGTGAAGGGACTAAAACACAACCTGTTGAGTATTAGTCAAATCACTGACAGAGGTTATCATGTCAACTTCTATTCCACTCATTGTGAAGTAGTCAGTAAGGCAACAAGCAAGATAGCACTGACTGGCTACAGGCATGGTAACATATATGAAGCCAACATTCAATCAAATACTGATGACTCCCCTACCTGTCTGATCAATAAAGCTTCAGTAGATGAAAGTTGGAATTGGCACAAGAAGCTTTCTCATCTCAACTTCAGCAATATCAATGAGTTGGTTAAGAAAGATTTAGTGAGAGGATTACCAAAAGTGTTATATACTCCTGATGGACTCTATGATGCATGTCAGAAAGCAAATCAAAGAAGGACATCATTCCAGAGTAAATCAGAATCCTCTATTGGAGAACCATATCACATGCTACATCTTGATATATTTGGTCCAATCAACATCATGACCATCAGTAAGAAAAGGTACACTCTTGTAATTGTTGATGAATATTCTAGATTCACCTGGGTGTATTTTCTGCACAGAAAAGATGAGACTCCTGAAGTTCTGTTGGATCATGTAAGAATGATTGAGACAACCACAAAGTACAAAGTCAAGATACTGAGAAGTGATAATGGTACTGAATTTAAGAATTCAAAGATGGAAGAGTTCTGCAAATACAAAGGAATCATTCAACAATTCTCTGCTCCTGGCACACCTCAGCAAAATGGAGTAGTTGAAAGGAAAAATAGAACTCTTATTGAAGCTGACAGAACTATGTTGGAAGAAGCAAAATTACCTACATATTTCTGGGCAGAAGCAGTCAACACAGCATGCTACACTCAAAATCTCACATTAATAAACAGACATGGTGTTACTCCTTATCAGTCACTCAAGGAAAAGAAACCAAGTCTGAAGCATCTGCATGTGTTTGGCTGTAAATGTTTTGTTCTCAGAACTCATCCTGAACAACTAGGGAAATTTGAAACAAAGGCTGATGAAGGAATTTTCATAGGCTATCCTGCATCAAGAGCCTTCAGAGTTTTTAATTTGAGGACAAGGACTGTCATGGAGTCAATACATGTATCTTTTGATGACAAGAAGATAGCTGGAATCAATGAAGACTCTCATGATAGATTGATTTTTGAAAATGAAGCTATCAAGGAACCTGAAGAAAGTGAATCAGATCCTGTCCATACATCAGATCCTGATGGGTCACCAAATCCTGATGACACACCAGATGCTGATGGTGCAAATACTGATGATGCAATCAATAGTAATACTTCTAGTAGTGCTAATGTTGAGGGGGAGCAACATCATTCTACTACAAGTTCAGAGTCAACACAATCATCAGGACAGAATTCTTCAGATACTGATTCAAGTGATGATCCTGATAACTTATCAGGAGGAAATAGCAATAATTCAGGGGGAGCTTCAAGACAAGCAAGTTCTTCAAATCAAGATAACACCAATCCAGGGAGAGCATCTACTTCAAGAAACAATTTAACATCAGCAAGGAAATGGACTGCAAGTCACACTCCTGATTTGATCATTGGGGATCCTGATGCAGGTGTTCAAACAAGAAGTGCAACTCAGAGTGAATGTCTATACAATAACTTTCTATCCAAGGAGGAGCCAAAGAAAGTTGAAGATGCACTTAAAGATGCTGATTGGGTTACTGCAATGCAAGAGGAACTGAATGAATTTGAAAGAAATGAAGTCTGAAAACTGGTACCAAGACCAAAGAATAGATCAATTGTTGGTACAAAGTGGATTTTCAAGAACAAGACTGATTCTGATGGAGTCATAATCAGAAACAAAGCAAGACTAGTTGCAAAGGGGTATTCTCAACAAGAGGGAATTGATTATGATGAAACGTTTGCTCCTGTTGCAAGACTAGAAGCCATCGGGATATTTCTTGCTTATGCAGCACATAAGAAATTCAAGGTTTTCCAGATGGATGTTAAAAGTGCTTTCTTAAATGGAGAACTGGAGGAAGAAGTCTATGTTGAGCAACCTCCTGGTTTCATTGATCCTAACTATCCAGATCATGTCTACAGATTGGATAAGGCACTTTATGGACTAAAGCAAGCTCCAAGAGCATGGTATGAAACTTTAGCTCTATTCTTACTGGAAAGTGGATTCAAAAGAGGTGCTATTGATAAAACTCTATTTTATTTGAATCATGGTAAGGACTTGTTGTTAGTTCAGATTTATGTTGATGATATCATTTTTGGGTCAACAAACAATAAGCTTTGTGAAAAGTTTTCCAAACTTATGCAGTCAAGATATCAAATGAGCATGATGGGAGAAATGAGTTACTTTCTTGGTCTTCAAGTTAAACAGACTGATGAAGGGATTTTTATCAATCAGTCTAAATATACAAGGAATTTATTGACAAGGTTTAACATGCAAGATAGTTCTCCTGCTACAACTCCCATAGCTACAGCTACCAAACTTGATCCTGATCAAGGTGCTGAGGTAGATATAACTCACTATAGAGGAATGATTGGTTCTTTATTGTATCTCACTGCAAGTAGACCAGATATCATGTTTGCAACCTGTCTGTGTGCAAGATTTCAAGCAAAACCTAGAGAACCCCATCTGATTGCAGTCAAAAGAATTTTCAGATATCTCAAAGGCACTTCTTCACTTGGCCTTTGGTATGCAAGGGAATCAGATTTTGGGTTGTGTGGTTATTCAGATGCTGATTTTGCAGGATGCAAAATAGACAGGAAAAGTACTTCAGGAAGCTATCAGTTTTTGGGTGGAAGACTAGTTTCATGGTTCAGTAAAAAGCAAAAATCCATTTCCACTTCAACTGCAGAAGCTGAGTACATTGCTGCAGGAAGTTGTTGTGCTCAGATAATGTGGATGAGAAATCAGTTGTTAGATTATGGCCTGTCATACTCAAAAATCCCTATTTATTGTGATAACCAAAGTGCTATTGCAATGACAGGAAATCCAGTTCAACATTCTCTTACTAAACACATCAGTATTCGATATCACTTCATAAGAGAACAAGTTCTGGAAGGAACAATTGAACTTCACTTTGTTCCTACTGATCAACAACTAGCTGATATATTCACCAAGCCACTACCTGAAGCTACTTTCAATAAATTGGTGAATGAACTTGGAATGATGAACTTTGAGAATTTCTAAGGAAAGCTACAGAGAGGAAATCCTGATAACTGTCAAATCCTGATGGTTATTCAGAAAGGTATGTTTTCTTTGATCAAATCTTGATAGGATGTTATCCTGACAGGAAGTCAACTGGTCAAATCCTGATGCTCAGATATTGAAGCTGGTATGAAAACCAGAGGTTCTGTGCTAATTTGTCATCAACACTTCTGGTAAACTCTGAAAAATAAGATTTTTACTTAGTCTTTGATTAAGTTTTCAGTCTTAATTCTCAATTTCAATTATATTTTTATCAAAGTTTTCTATTCGTCATTTTATATGTCAAATATCAGTGTTACTAACAAATTGTGCAGGAAAAGTAAGAAGGACAAGAACAATTGAGCAAATTGATAGTTTTCATTAAATCTTGAAGATTCTTTACAAATGAAAATGAAAATTACATATTCTTTTCCTAGTCTACTTTTCTACTCAGGAACACGTGCCCTGCAAATAAGCATGAACACTCCTGATGGATCATAACCAGGCTTTGATCCATCTAGGGCTTCTCTTGTTCCATCCTTAAGAGACAAGAAGAGGAGCTGATGTACTTGAAGGCGGATCGTCACCATGACCACCGGGACGCTTCCGTGCCTCCAACTTGCATGACATACAAGCATCACGGATTCTCTTCTTTCTTTTCTCAAGCTCTCGGACGAGCTCTTCATCATCTTCATCCTCATCCTCTTCATCATCCTCATCCTCTTCATAGATGAGGTTATCAAGCGGATTCCAGTTCGGATTGGCTTGCAGGAAGTTGTGCCAAACCACATCAAACATTGCGTTAATAAACGCTTCATGTTCCTGAGGGTCAGGAACTGGTTGTGGCTCAATGTCAGCAAGAGCCTCTTCCATCTCTTGCCATATGATATCGAGCTCAGCATCAGGTATGTTGTTTTGTTGTTGATTGGCAGCCATTGAAAAACAAAGAAGGTGAAAGGTTTTGTAAGTTTTTCTCTGGAGAGGGTTTGTGTTTTAATAGATATATGATGTTTATGCTTAACAGTTCTATTTTATAGAGAATGTGTGTTAAAGATGCAGGTTGATATTTCATGGGAGAAGTATGGTGCTGCTGCTTCCAATCTTGGGATAAAACATCCAATGGAAAAGCTAAGGAAGGCAGAAGAGTTAGTCTATCAGAGACAGAAGAAACTGAAAGGATCAAGCCCACAAGCCTGAACCTCAAAGTGGTTCAGCGGCTCTTTCTGATGATCCAGCCACACAAGAACCACTCAATCAAAGTTTGAGTGAAGGCTTAGCTAGTGGAATGGTCCCACAAGAACCATTTTCTCAAAGGGAGAATGAAGACATCTACATTCCAGCTACACAAGAACCATCTTCTCAAAGTGAAGATGCAGGCCAAGCTACAGTTTCTGAGAAATTTCCTGACAATGCTCAAGGGATTTCTGGTGCAGATGAAGTTCAAAGATTGGTCGAGGACACTGTCAATGAGGGAAGCACACAAGAAACTTTGACTCAAAGTGTTGAAGAAGCTTCTGAACCTCAAGCTCCACAAGAACCATTGGTAGCAAATACTGATGCAAGAATATCAAATCCTGACGGTGTTCATCCTGATGTTGAACCTATCCTGATACAGCCACTTCGTTCAAGACCAATGGATCATCCTATCACAGATTCACAGGATAAAATGAAAGGTAGAGCTATTCCTGATCCTGATGATACTCATAGTACTGATGATGATGACTCTGATGATAGTGATGATGATGAGAATCGAAAAGAGAAGGAATAGCTTGCTACATCACTCAAAATTAGTCTTGGAACTAATTTTGGTTCATCAAGTACATATATGGCTGGCAAAGCTTCCACTGGGAAAGATCAGAGACAAGATTTTTCTATTCCTTCCTTTAATCCTGCTGAGGCACTTAGACAGAATGAATGGAACAATTCATGGCACAGATCTGCTGAATCTGTAAGTTATTCTTCTGCTTTGGAACATGCCTATGATGCAGTGAAATCTATAGAGAATCAAGACTTGAAGAATCATCTGAAGGCTACAACTTTGTTATCCAAAAGTCTAAAAAGTGAGATTGATTTTATCAAGAACTCAACTGAGTTGGTGAGGAATGATATTTCTCAAAATTTTACAAAGGTGCCTACTGCTTTTCAGCTAAGGGTAGTAGAATCCCAAGTGAAATCTGTTATTTCTGAACAAACCTCTATCAACAGAAGGATTGATTCTCTGGATTCCAAGGTAACTGACATTCAAGGGGGAGAAGGTTAGTCGGACAAAATGCACACCTGATCTAGTATTAAGGAATAATGATGATGATACTGGAGATGATGGTTGTGACAAAGTGATACAAGGAGAAACCTCTGATGCTGCTGTTATGAAGTATACAATTCAAACTTCACAAAGTCAAACAACGCAGTCAACTCATGTTTCTGATTCTGGAGTTAAGACAGTAAGAACGTTGGTGCAATCTCAGATCCTGACGGAAGAACAAATCCTGACACCTGGTCATGGACATACTCTTGCTACAATTCATGAAGGTGGTGAAGATGTGATTATTGATAATCCTGAAGATGCATCAAATTTATTCCAGAAGTTTTCTACAAAAGATGGCAGAATTGTTACTCTATATCACACTGATAAAAGAGTTCAACAATTATATGCAAGAAAAGCACTCTCTACAGCAAGTGAAGAATATCATGATCTCTCACATGAAGAATTCTTAAGACAACAGAGAGAAATGATGGAAAGCTTTAATAACCCTGCTCCTGCTAGAGGTAGAGGAGGCAGAGGTAGGAGAGGAGCTAGAAGAAGTAGAAGAGGTTCTTCAACTCAAACAATACCTAGACAGACAAGGTCTCGAGGGTTAAGAATTGAAGAAATTCCTGAACCTATTCAAACTCTAGTAGTTCCTGACAGATCTACTTTTGGTGATGATGGAAATATTGAAGAAGAACCTGAATTGAGAAGAAAATCAAGAAACTCAACTCTCTGCAATACAAATCAAATTGAAGAATCTAATCCTGATGTTGTTCCTGATAATATTCAAGATCCTGATGATTCTGAAATTCTGCAAGAGATTGACTTGATAATTTTATCTACTGTGGTTGATTCTCACAACAAGGAAGTAGATGAAGAAGAAGAAGCCAGAAGAAGTGAAATTAGAAGATCAACAAATAGAGATTTCAATCTCTATATACAAAGGCTTAAACTCTCAAACAGAAGAGTGTGGAGGAACCCAAGCAGACAAGAATCTTCACTGGAAAGAAGCTATGCCTTTGAAACGGAAAAGGATAAGAAGTGGAAACATATTAGCACATTAAGTTGTGATACACTTATCAATTTTCAGTTTGGAGGAATTATTACAAGCGCTTCAAGTGTTGTTGATTTATCTGGGATGGTTAGATCAAAAGCACTCTGGTTAAAGATGTTTTCAAATCTGAAGCAATTGACAAGTAATTCAAGAGGAGGTATTGGACACAGGGATGCTGAATATATAAATATGTCATATGTTGATCCTTACTCCTTAACTGAAATTGGAGGTACTTTAACTTCTGAAAACCTGAACAATTTACTAGATGTTGATATAGTTATAGATTGTCATGATGGTTTTGACAAGAAAGAAAAGCTTCTGTACTTCATGAAAGATGGTAGTGTGAAGATTTTATCTATTCAAGATCTGCTGATGAAAACTACACAGGAACTGAAATATGTTCATTATCTTTTGAGATCGAAGAATCAAATATGCAAAGAATGGAGTGACATGATTTTGTCAACAATAAGAAGAAAACTGGATGGAAACAGTAATTTCAATGGTAATTATACTCCCATGTACTTAAATCAAAGAGGTCAGGATGTGGAAATGCAAAGGGGAACTGCTGTTAAAGAAGTAAATTTTGGCATGACTCATCTTACTCTCAATCTTGATGGGAAGGAAATTACTTATCTTTTGCTTGAAGAGCATAGTCTTCAGAGAAACTCCATATTGAATCTCAGAGCAGCTATCTACCAGATTAATGAGGAAGATGAAGAACTCAGAAATCTTAAAGAAAGACTGATTCAAATTCTTGAAGAAAAAGAAGAAAAATTGTTATCCAACTTCTTGAAGATGAATCTGTTCTATCAAAGAATTTAAACAGATAAGTTGTTGCTGCAGATTCTGTACATTTTGTATATATGTTTTTGACATCATTGAATCTTAGGAATCTATACTTTATTTCACAAAGTATGAGATTGGGGGAGATTGTTAGTTCAGAATTCAATGATCGTCAGGAGCTAGACTCAACTGATCAGGATTGCTGACGTCATCAGAATTACATGGTCGTCAGGATTGAGATACATATCAGGACTGGGATCAGGATTGATCATCAGGACTGGAAGCTGATCAAGATTCCTACTTCGAGTTATATTTGGAGTCTAGTTAAACATGGAAGTTTATTCTGTCGGTTCCTGGTTTGTAGTATGTAGCTATCAATTATAGATAGGTTTCAATCTTTGTAATTGATTAGGACTTATCATTGATAGAGAAGCTGTGTAGTATATAAACACAGTTTTGGTTTCGATTTATGGGGGAACATAATCGAATAGAAGCTCTTAAGAACATAGAATTTCTTGAGAGAGTTTTTGTAAGCTAGCAGCTCTCAAGAACATCAGAATTTCTTGAGAGAGTTTGTAACAGTTTTATATCAGATTTAATAAAGCTGTTATCTTTCTTTCATATTTGTGATAAATACATTAAGAAGTCGATTATCTTATACTATTGTATTCAACCCCCCTTCTACAATAGATTATTACTGGGCAACAAGGACTATCTGTCTGTGTGATAGAAGTCGGATGGGACGCCATCACTTGTAAGTTGTGAAATACAAGAAGGCTAATTACCTTTAGTAATGTCTCAATTGAGGCACACAACGTTGAGTTCTTATGATCATATTGATCTCTCGGTAAAATTCTCTTACCTCCAATAAGGTTACCTTAAAACTCATAACCTTATGATCACCAGTGTGTGACATTTTCTTTGATATGGGAGCTATCTCTCAAGGCCCCATAATTTTTGTTATCCTTATTGAATTTCAAGGGGAGGCCAACCAGGTCAAATAAGTCAAAATTCGCTGATAGGAATTAGATTCGCAACGAGATCGCCTATGACAGGAGCGAATCCCTAAGACGAATAGAATGTTAGTGACATATCGATGAAATTGGTTTATTCTCCCAAGGATATTATGATAATGGAAAGCGTGTCAATCGATATACGTGAAAGAAATAGCGATGTGCCGTGAACTCCAGTGACAACGGTGTTAGACAGATGCCCTATAGTGGAATTGAGATTTTTGAGGAGTTGTTTACGAATGGACACTACCTCTGGGTTAGCAAGATAAGTACTGACGATGGAGTCAGAGGGAGCTGGTATTGTGACTTGGGAGAGGTACAGCGTGTGTTGTTTTAGAGGGATAATTTTCGGAAATATATGGAGACCCGGATGAAAAATGAAAGTTAGAGAGTTAAAACAAGAAACCATGACTGTGACCAAGTAGAAATAGTCATTCGAGGGATTTTCCCATAAGACTGGTACATCCAGGTTGTGAACTAGAAATATGAGGTCGACACTTTTGATAGACCTGATTCCTTTCAAGTTGGGAAAAATTGATATTATAATAAGGATGGGTTGGTTGACACCCAATGGAGCCAATTGATTGCAAAGAAAAAGAGTAATAATTAAAGGATGGAGGCAGATTTAGAGATTCTTGAATATAGTTCAGACTAAGAAACTATTACGCCAGAGATACGAGGCTTAATTAGCTCTTATGGTTGACGCCAAGAAAAGAGACACCAAGTATAGATGAAATTACAATGGTTTTGGGAGATTGTACAAGGTTTTAATGAGCTACCAGATATCGATTTGGATGACATGTGAATGAATACCGAGTATTCAGGGTATAGTGGGAATGAAAGGGTTAGTGACTTAGTTACAAGAGTTGTTGTATAAGGGTATGATAAGGCCCAGTGTACCACCAGTTGGAAGTTAAATCCGAGGATATACCCAAGACTGTGATTCGTACTAGGAATAGACACTTCGAGTTTTCAGCGAGGTTATTTGGGTTAACTAATGCACCCACAAATTTTATGGAATGTAATGAATGGGCTTGAGTTACCCGTGATAGTAGATAGCATGAGATGGAGGAATGGCTAGAATTGACCTAGAATTATGACTGTGAGATACACTACCATCCGGGAAAGGCCAATGTGGTGGCCGATACCCTTAAGTAAAATGAGACAGAGATGGTTCCGAATGGTCGGGAATTAAAGGATGAGATCTTACACAAAACCCAAGTATGGCGGCTAGTGACAACCAAGACAGACAGAGAAAGTATGCGTACTAAGCCCGCGAGTATAGAGATAGTACTGCTATTGATAAGCTAAATGGCATGTTGATGGATGACAAGCAAGTTTATGTTGGTGTATTTTCTGTACAAACAAGATAGAGAGTATGAGGTTAGATATTCGTAATGCTAAAGGTACCTCCATGGAAAGAATTAATGAGATTTGGAAAGAAAGGGAAGTTGAGCCCGAGATTCATTGGGCCATCTGAGATTTTAAAACGCGTCAGGAATGTGGCCTACGAGCCAGCCTTACCCCCCCCCCCCAAACTTGTAGAATGGTCATAACGGGGTTCATGTGTCAATGCTACGTCAGTATACTATAGATGCCCGGCATATGTAGAGTACGAGCAGGTAGGTATACAACCTGGTCTGACTTACAAAGAACAACCTGTGGAAATCACGGATAGAAAAAGAACTAGTGCTAAGAGACGAGGTTGCCAAGCTAGTGAGAGGTTTGTGGAGAATCAAGAAGTGGAAGAATCCACTTGGGAGTTAGAAAGTGCAATGGAAGAAAAGTACCCCCAGTTATTCCTAAGTTGATTCCGGGACGGAATCCTTTTAAGGAGGGGAGACTATAATAACCCTAATTTTTGGAAAAATTTAAAACTTTTCTTATTTTGATTAAGTGCAGCAGTGAATAGTGATATTGGTGGATGAATAGTGATTTTGAGGGTTAAGAAAATTTTTCATCCCACCTATGTACGAGACGTAGTGTGAATATTCCGAAGTCATATTAGTGATCTACGGAGTAAATAAGTGAATGCAAAGACGATCGGAATTCAGAAATTCCAAATTTTATTTTGGTGTAATATTCGACCGGGCAGCGAATTATATATTATTATATTCAAGAAATGAGATATTAAAATTGAGGATTTGAGGATTTAATATTTTGGAATTTTATTATTTTATTAAAGTCGATATAAGGATTCGATTGTTGAAGTGAATAGTGAATAGTTACTATTCACTACGAGAATCGCGTAGAGTTTTATTCGCTCTCTTAGGAAATATTTCGAATCGTTTCAAGAGGAACAAGGCAACATTTACAGGATTAAATATAGACATGGAAGTAACATGTAACAAGATTAATTCGAGGGATGAAACATTTGGATCATCCATGTGAAAAGAAACGAACCAGTAAAGCTACTTTAACCAAACACATGCATGCGCGACACGTGTCCTGGTGACTCACCAAAAGGTGATGACTCACCCCTTTTAAACCACAAAAGATCAGCATTCTCATTATTAACAAAAAGAAAAGAAGAAAAGCAAGAGAAAAGCTCTCTCTCTCATTTCCCAGATTTCTGCCCAGTAGAAGCATAGTCCAAAGAAAAATCCATCACTCCATTTCTATCCATCCTTAAATCCCCAAATTTTAATCATAGCTTCTCAACTCCATGGTCAACATTCGTTCAACATTTCATGGCCAACAAAGGAGTGTAGCCTAGTCAAATCGCTTACCCAAGTCGGAGAACAGAAACTGTCCTGCCTTTTCCAGTTTCGACCACTCACCTTAGAAAAAAGCCAATAACTCGAGCTTCAAGAATCCCCTGGCGATGCGATAGGACTCAAAAGAAATCCCTTGAAGAGTAGAAGGTGTGGTAAGAAGTTGAGAACCAAACTCTTGTTTTTCGATTTTATATGGATTTTACAAAGTGATGATGAATAGTAACTTCGAAAATTGTTAACTTGTTTTCTTGATTGGATCTTAAGGTTTAAGCTTTGTAAGGAGTATCTAAGGCTTGTTGAGTGATTGTGACCACTGGTTAGTGTTGGTAGAGCATCAAGGAAGGTATAAAAACCTCTGCCCCTTTTTGTTTATATGAGTTTTGAAGTGGTTTTGATGTTCATGTAAAGTTAAGATCATGATTAAGTGATTTAGTGATTGTTTGGATTTGTTTAAATGTGTAAAATGATGGGTGTTGGATTTGAGCCTCACCACTGATCTTAGAAGTGTATGATGGTTGTTTGTTGAGGTTGTAGATGTATGGTATGCCCGGTGTGGCTTGGTTATGTTGTGACAAAATTGGATTATTCGATTTTAAGCAGTCGTAATGCCCGATTTTCGGTAACTCTATAAACTGCCTAGAATCCGAAAACTTAACTGCCTCTTTTGGTTCAGTGATGAACATTAGTGTGTAGAGCCTAGTTTCTAGTTTACGTGAGCGCAAGAATCATGTTAATCCGATTTACGGTTTAAGAGAAAAGTGAGTTTTAGTAAACGTCGTTCGGAGGAACAACCCATCTCTGGTCAGTCACTTTGAGACTATATTTGGACCACTTAGAAGCCATATTAAAATGTGAAACTTTGAGGAATAATTCTAGAGACAGTTAGGAAGGCTCACGAAAACGATTCGGATTAAAAAGATTATTTTTCGATTTTATAAAAATGTTTTAGCCGAGGTCGCGCAAGTGAAAACCACTAAGAACATGACTTAGAAACCAATGTTGTAAATGGTTAAGTATAACTTGTATTCGAGGATCGATCTCGGACTAAACCTACGACTTAAGTAATTGTCGACTAAACGTGGACTTAGTATGAGCCTATAACGAGCTAGTAATTCCTTGGTTGTGTTTCGCTTACGTGTTTAAGCATTAAGTACAAGTGGATTATCCAGGGGATTAATCGTGCGTTTGCTTTGACTTTGTCTAGATTGTCCGGCATCGTCGCGAACCCCTATCACTTCTCGAGCATCAGGAAAGTTTACTAACCCTTACTCTATTGTTAGAGTGGGCATATTTTCAAATGTTTAATACTTGTTGATTCAAAAATATATCTATATATATATATTCTTTGTTCCAAGTATCGTACAAGTTTTCTCATTCTATGCTTTATTTTAAGTTATAATATTCTGATGATGCATATGGTATATTATGCATGCTTTCAAACCTCACGTCGTATATGAATGTGATGGTATAAAAGATATTGAGATTGTAGTATATGCATGTGATAGAGGCAAGTTTTCAAACCTATGCCGTTATAAACTGATGTTGTGATAAATAAGATATTGAGATATATTCTATGTGTTCATGATTTCGAATTGATATTTATGATGCTAAGTATAAGTTGGACTTATAAGCAATGGTTATGGCAATATTTATAAGCTGATATGTTAGGAAGAACCCTGAGTAGGGGGTATATACTTCGTATTTATACTTCAGACCGGGAATGGTATCAGTTGTTATCTAGGGTTATATTATTATACTATTATCCATTATTTTCTTAAGGAAATATTTGGGAATTAATTCTAAATAAATATTCTTTATTAAATATAGTTTTCATTAATTATTTAAAGCCCTACTTCTTAAGGAAGTATTTTGTGAAAACTATTCTTAACCCTAGATAACTAATAAAGTTTTATTCAGACAATTATAAACATAATTAGAGAAGGTTCCCAAATCTATTCCCCTTTTAAGTCTATATTCGGAAAGACTTAAATGTTCGCTCAAACTACAAAGACTCAGGGGACCTTTCTCAAGTTTTAATGTTGGACTGCCCGGTCCTAAATCTTTTCGAAACTATTCATTTAACGACCTTGTATGCTACCATCACAATGATTTTGATTACTTCCTCAAGGCTCGAGGAGTAAGATCAGTGGAATAAGTTGTATCCGTGAACAAGCATCAGCTTGGGAAATATAGGTGAATTTTCCTTTCCAACCAGATATGACTACTTTGTGGAGTCGTATACTAGGGGAAAAAGGGAAAGGAATCTTTATGTTTCAGAACTATGGATTTTCTTGAACCCGGAGAATATGTAAGGGACTGAGTGGCGACCTGTCCCCTAAGGGAATTACGCGTAGACCGACGGTCTATGAACGGGTGTGTTCTTCCCTTAGATTATCAGATAGTGCCCGACCGTAGGGTAAGAGAAGAGTATCAAACCGGAAGTCTATGAACGGGTCTGCTCTTTCCCCTACAACCGAAGGCGGGGAGGTAGGTCAGTTAGCGTCTGCCCTATTTTCCCTTCTACGTAAAAAAATAGCAGTGGGGATTTGCCTTACGACTGATCATCGTAGAGGTATCCCTGTCGCCCAGAATCTCCGTCTACAGTTCATCATCCATGAAAGAAAAAGTTTTATGCAAGTTTTCAGAGAAAGAAAGTTTACGCAAGCTTATTCAAGTTTATACAAGCATATGAGTTTATAAGAAAGCATATGATTTTACGAAAAAGATATATGGAACCAGATGAGCTTAGAAATGGATTGGAAATATTTTAAATTGTATTTATTTCCAAATTATGATATGAGGTAAATGTTTGATATGAAAGATGATATTGAATTTTCCTTATAACTTCATCTTTCAAGTATATGTGGATAGTCTGCTTATATTTTATATAGCAGATATTTTACGGAAAGGATATACTGAGTTATCTTATTATTTCAGCTTTTATACTATACTAGAACTTTGTTCATAGTATGAATATCGAAAGTTGCAGAGTATTCTGAAATGATATTTGAAGTACAGTAATGGTACTATTTTTGGAATACATTCCGATAAGGAAATGATTTCAGTATCGAGATATTTTGACAAATTATTGTCGTATACCCGCTTTATTTCTGGGTTGAATTAAGGGCAGAATTATGTCATACTTTCCTTACCTTACTGAGCTATCGCTCACTCTTGCTATTATTTTATATATATTATATAGCAGCGAAGCAGGATGCCAATGGGACGGCACATACCTCGCAAGGCGTTTCCATAAACAATTTCTAGCAGTGATCCCGGGAATAGTACGAACCAATCGAATCAGGCTACGGCTTTTGGTATTCAACTTATGTATAGACATGAATGGTATTAGAGGATTGTGAGCATCAGAAGGCTAAGTTGGTAATGTAACAATACTTAGAAATTGTATCAGTAACAGATTCAGAAGCCATTTGGGTATTGTAATAAAAGTTATTTATTCCGCAATTGTTGTGTTGTGTCGTTTCTGAGACTCTAACCTGTGTGTGTGTGAGACATATATTGTGGGGTCATGAGCAGGTGAATTAGGAATGGTGTGAGTAATACAGGTAAGGCAAGGAGTACATGGATCGTGACAACCCTAAATCCCTGACCCCGGATTTGGGGCTGTTTCAAATAGTGCCTCAGGAACTTCCTCTTCAATTGTTCATATGAACAAACTGACCTAGGCTTCATGGATCTATACCACATGGTAGAAGCACCTTTTAAGTAGGTCTTAAACATCTTTCACAACATTATATCACAATGACCCATACCAGTCATAAAGGACTCATACTTCTCACAGTGATCCTCAGGATCGCCTTTACCATTAAATTCATTTATCTTCGGAAACTGTATTCCGGATGGAGGCCGGTATTGCTCAATCTCTTCTGATATGACGGGCTCATGACTTACCCTTCGATCGTCGAACATAGCCTTCTCCATTTGGCTTAATCTGTCTTTCATACAGGAGTCTCTTTCATCTTCAGTGTCCGAATGGGCCGTGATTTTAGATCGGGTTCTCCGGGGATGCGATTCAGAATCCGAAGACTCGTCTTCATCGTTATACACCCTCTTCTCCTTCCTTTGTCCAGTCACTATCAAAGTTCTTTCGCCTACTTCAACAACACCTTGGAAGGCTTTTTCTTCCGTATCCAGTTCGGCCCTTCGGCGTTTAATGGCCTCCAGTTTTTCCAGACCGGCCTCCCTCTTCTTTGATCTTGTTTTGGAATCTTTCTCCGCCTGTTCCAACTCCTTTTGTTTCCCATTCTTTGAGGTCGTTTCCTCGCGCCACTTGAGGAGCATGGCCTTTTGCTCTTTGGGAGTGGGCATTGGACCATCCTCTATCTCAACATCGAAATTAAGGACACGATTTATCAGAGGTGTGGAGGTGGAAGCTCCTTGGCGAGGAGTTTCGGTAAAACCGAGTGGTCGATCGTCGGTATTATCCATTGCCATCGTATTTGTTTGGTTTGCTTCAAGCTTACTTGTACGTTCCCACAGACGGCGCCAAATGTTGGAACCAAATTTCTGTCGGGTCGGACTCCCACGAGGTTCTTCGGGTTAACCTGCAGAGAAAAGAATGCGAGAGATGTGCCCCCCGATTCACCTCCGGTGTGAGAATAAGTTAATCGGTTCCTGGTGAGTGAAAACGAACGTACAAGAGCTTGTGTTGTAATGTGAGTAGTGTAATAATAGTCAATGAATAAGTGAAACCTGATTGATGCTAATATACTCTCCGGGGGTTATTTAGTTCCTATGTTTTCGGGACCATTACACACGTGGCCGACGTGCTTTCTCACTTCTCGGAGATGAACCAGGCCAAGTCTTAATGGACTAACGGTCGTCTTGGCTCAAATGGACCATAGATAAAGGGCTTTGCTCGGCTTTCCAAAATGGGTTTGGTTGCCTAGCCCAACTGTATTCGGGCCTCCATCAGCTGGATTTGAAATGAAATTCTTGTTACCAAACGGGCCATTAAAGTTATGTTAAAAATATTAGTAATTATGATCTTGTCAAAACTTACTTGGCATCTCCAAGACAGCCCAAGCACACTCAAGATTCTCGCTGCTTTGGTCCTTCCACGTCTTAAAAATGTAATAGAGCCTATCATCTTTTCGCCGTGGACCTCGTGAAATGCATTTTGAGGCCATGCACACGTTAGAAGTTACAGCGTTTGATTATCACAGTGCTTGTTAGTTGTAAGGCTTTCCTTCACTGTAATCTTCTGGAAAGTGTTTACTGGTATTTGGATGAAATCGAGCAACAAGATGGTCCGTTAACCAAACACTGTGCTGCTTTTACATCAACCACCTTGTTTCAAAAGCCCTGTGCTTCCCAAAAACAAAAAAGTGGTAGTCCTTGATACAAACTTTCAAAACCCTTTTTCAATCCTAGAAAATGAAGGCATTGTGTGGACAAGATCTTTCAATTGATGAATCTGGCTCATATTTTTGCCTGCAGATTGTTTGTTTGCTATTTCTGCACTTGGAAGAGGTATACTTCAAGGTCTTTGTACTTGGATATATTGTCATGATGAGGCCGTGATCAACACCAGATTCAATTAATGATTGATAGAGGTACACTTCAAGGCCTTTGTAGCTCTTCAAAGGATGAATGCAAGATGGTGCAGAGGGAAGCTTGCTGGATAATTTCAAACATAACTGCATAGAGAATATATAGACAAAACATGATAGTCTGTATCTGCCATTTTCTTTGGAATGAAGATGCTAATTTACAGATGGAGGAAGTTTGGGCAATTTACAATTGCTTCATTCCAATGTTTCAAAAAGATCAAATGACCTGTAGCGGGAAACACGACCTTTGGCTTTGTCAAGCTTTACCACTGGAAGGCGAACCTATATCTGGCCAGTGTATGTGTTAAGAATTTAGATGCTGAACTTTTCATTCGTTTCTATCCGCAACACACTTTTTTAATGTGTTAAGAAGTCTTGTTCTGTTTTTGAAAGATTCATTCATTCACTCAGATAGTCAGCTGTTTATGTTATCAATTTTATTTATGATCTCTTAGAAATATCATATTGACCAGCAAAATGTTTCTCAGGTGGCTTAACAAGAGATAGACTAATTAATGGAATCAAATATCACAGGTAAATGGGTAGTAATTAGCAAGTTTAAAGCTTGCTTCGTCATAGTGGAGTGGGGGAGAGTGAGGATTGCATTCCGTAATCTTTCACTAGGATATCAATATATTCTTGGGAATAACTTTTTACCTGTAGAATTGGACACCCTGCTACCTCATTGTTAACAGTGTGCGCACGAATTAGGAATGAAGAGAAGAGAAAAGTTTTAAAATTTTCTCTTCCAGTTGTGGACCCGATTTTTTTCAGGAAAGATGAGAAAAGATTTGGAGAGAAAATTATCTCCATTGGTTTCTTCCCGAATGTGGGATTGTGGGAGGGAAGCTCTCAAATAACTTTTTAAGAATTCCCTGTATGTCCCATAGCCATAGTCCTTCATTAGAGCTTCAACCTACCGTAGTCAGTAAACTGAATACAGTAAGTTGAAGTTGTAGTGATGGACTGGCCATTTTGAATTTTGTGGATCTTGATATAGTTAGTTGCAAGTGTCTTGTATTATGTTAAGGACGAGGAACAATGAGGGTCTAATTCATTGTTTCTTGTGGAAGTAGCGTTAGATTGTTCGATGTTCAACTCAAATGAATTACAACTACAAATTTCTTCTACGGATAATCTTTAACCTTTTGTTTTGAGGCTTAGTTATAAAACTTAATAGGACCAGCTAACACTTACTCTTAACTCAGGTCTTCTCCCTTTTCTTTTTTCAATTTTGTTTTAGTTACTGGCTGCACGTTTATTAGGGTTCTTGGGGGGGGGAGGGGGGGGGGGGGGGGGGGGGTTCACTTAGGTGGTGTTCGATGAAAAAGATATTCTTCATTAGTCTTAATTCTTACATATTCTGCAAGTATCGACTATCATGGAATCTCTGTTTCTACATGCAAAGAAATAAGTTATAGCTGCTTAGGCGGTTATTGCTTGTTACCATCAGCGCGAATGCATATCTTCTACTCTCTTTGGCTGCTGTTGTGGCTACTGCCCGTCCATAGATATGGCACAAACATCTCTTGATTTATTCCCTCAAAGGGTAACTCAGGAAGGTCTATATCAAAAGAAACATTGTACAGCTGTTCCTCACATTCATATGAAGTAGGAACAGTGATGTTGATCTGGCTATAGAATTCTTGGTTATCTGATGTGACCTCTCCATTAAACAGCATCTGACCTTGATTTAAACGATTGCCCATGTTTATATCAGTAGTCTGTAAATTGGACTGCAATCCAACACTTAGGTTATTAGTTGCTCCAAAAGGTCCAATATTGAGTGCATAAAATGCATGATTTGCCATTTGATTATTAAGAATGTCTATCTCCTGTTGCAGACATGCCACCTGCAAAGTTGGTTAATGAAAATTCAACATTATGCAATGATAGTTTAGAATAATACAATAGGCATTTCACAGACGAGTCATAACACGAAACCTGTTGTTGCAGTGCATAGATATGAGAGACACAACCATATATAGGATCATGCATCCGAGCAAGTGCTTCATAAGCTATGGTGGTGGCTGCATCACCTCTTCTGTGCACTGGAAGGTGTAGCAATAACTTGGAGACATTGCTTGCTCCAAACACCCTGTGAACTTTTCCAAAGTGGCTTGCTGCCTGATCATAGCAAAAGTAAGGAGCAAAAACGCATTCACGGGTACACTTCCTCCTCAGAAACTTGCATGCTCCACACGAAGAACCAGGGCCTGTCATTGTCTTAATCTTTTCTCTGCTTGTCTTAATAATTCTCCACCTTTACTATCTTTTCTTTGTTTTCTGATTAGCTTTAGATTGAATTTACGCTTTTATATTGACCTCTTGGAAGGGTCAGTAGGTTTTTCTGTAGCCAAGAGACATTCTCACTTTAGCTAAAGTAAATCTCTTTTAGGTCTCCTTTATGGCGAACATTTATATTCTTAAATTCGGTTAACTTTTCTCATTTGTGCCTTTAAAAGGCTTTCTTTCCATTTCAAGTACTTTTAGTTGTGGTTTTTGATAGGTAATCTACTTTTATGTACAAGTTGGGTCCTAGAAATAAGGCAGTGATGGCTAATTAGCAAATTTAGGGCATGTTTGGCAACATATAAATAAGTGATTTATTGTTTATAAACTTGTAAAAATTTATGAAGGGTGTTTGTCAACTCAACTTATAAATGTTCATAAGTTGAATGTTAGTAACAACGTATTGACTTATTGCTTAATTTCTTTGTCTTTTAATACTTCATATTTTTACATTTGTATTTTTAAATATTTTTTTAATTTAAAATGCATGTATTTAGCTCATTATATTTAATAATTATTTTTTAAATGTAAATTAGCAAATTTGTAACTAATTTATAAGTAAATTTATTTAAATACCAATATAACTTATAAGAATTCATCCACTTATCACTAATTATATGACACTTATTTATTTTAAGATATAAGTCAACTTTTTTAAGATATTCCAATCACTCACTTAATTATCCGTATCAACAAATCATTGTTGTGGAGCCGAGTAGCATAGTTCCTTGTGTTCAAATTTGCTAAAAAACTGAAGACAGGTAATTCTAAATGATCCATTTTGTATAAATATTTCAGAGAACATGACATAAAAGTTTAATTTCTTTTGTTCATTGAGAAAATGTTATCATGATCTATACTTGCTTAAAATTGCATAACCAGGTTCGTACTATTTAATTACGTGGCTGGAGAAATTTGCGGGCTTTGTATGCAAGCCTTTTAGCTTGAGGGATAGGTAATAGATGTAGAGTGAATGACTCATGCTTGCACTTGGTACTGATGTATTGTTTTGTATGACTGCGATTGTTTGTTTCTTATTTAAACCTGGTGGATGGGTGGGGCTGTCAACAACATGGCCCTCTGTTGTCTGCCTTACAAAACAAAATTCCCGAAACAGCTTAATCTGGTTTGCTCATGAAGAAGGAACAATCTAGGCCATCCTTTCAGATTACAGTTGTGAGTGTTTCAACTATCGTTCTTTTAATTCTCCAGTGCTCTAGATTTATGTCTATGGGCTACATTTTCAGTAGCAGAACGCTTGCTTTCCGTCTTTCAACAGTTACTGAATTTGGATTTCGCGTGAAGTACATGCACGAGAAAAGAACAAAGTTATTGGATGGTGGAGCAGCAGTCTTTCACTTTTGAGTCTAACGATGAAGATGGATTTCTCTATCATTGTATTGGTGATGCATGTCTTCTTTGGTGTGCTATGGTAGGGATGCAAGCTAGCTCATGGCCCCAATTTCTAGAGGTAGTCCCTGGACTAATCTACAATAATTCTATAGGGATCTGTTAAATTAGGCATCTCTAATTACGGTTTATAATTCATCTTCCGAGCTATTTTCTGAGTAACATCACAGATTTCACCATGTCAATAATTTAAATCGAATTTCCCAGAGAAACTCCTCCAGACTCGAGAGAATGCATGTTTCCCTGCAGCTTATTTTGTTGGAGCAACCAAACAAGAAGCAAGGCTCGTCAGGCCAGATTAAGAGGAAGTAGATAGATTTCCTTAGACAAAGCAACCACAACAATATTCCTGAAATTACACACCAACTCACACGAGACTTTTCTATATGATTGTTAGTGAAAAAATCAGTCCTCTGAATCGTGAAGGTGTGGACTTATTTAGCACCCTTCTAAGATCTCATGTTCTTGATTCATTCTTGACTTAAAACTGCTTCAATACTAATAAACACACAAATAGATGCGTTGTTTGAGTATGTTTTTGGTTCTTACAAAAGCTGAAAAGAATCGGTGTGCAGATTAATTTAGTTACTTTTTTTTGAATGATTTTTTCTCCCTGCCAAATACCAAGGGTTTGTATTCGTAAAGTTTTCGAATTTCCGGATACTTGTGACCAGTTTTCAAAAAAAAAAGAGTTGGGTGAATAACTTTAGACCGTCAGGCCTTCCAAGGCGGATTACAGGTTGACGGTTGTCAAGATGTTTCCCTATTGTTTCAGTATGATCAGGACCGTAGGAACGAGTAAAAAAAAGAAATTGTTAAACAACACACGAACTGACACACACGACTGGTATTGAGCACTGTATAACGAGAAAACTTCCCTACACATGGCATGCATCAAAGCACAGTAGTAGCCTGATCTGAATAGTAGAATACCGAGGACTGAGGTGCTGTGCGTTAAGGATGTGTGATATCCCCCTTAAATTTTGTCACTGGAGGGCGCGGGATATTCATGGTTAATTAAGTGGAGCAAGCTATTTGGAAACTGTTAAAGGAGATTTTAGGCTATACAAGACAAGCAACATATCAGTCATCCTGCCTTTGTTACTGGATTTGAATCAGAAGCTATAGTTCTTTTTACAGAATTTGCAGCTACTAGCATTTCTCATGTTACATGACCAAATTTTTAAATCTTTTTTTAAGTAATCAAACACAATATGGTTTAGCTTGATGTATAGCTGAAATATAAAGATTGTTTGTTGAGTTTATTGACAATACAAATGTTTGATAAGTTTGTTGCAGAATTTTTCCAGAGCCTTCGTTTGCAAGAGTTTACGAGGCGAGGAAGGGGATTGTTGGCCACCAAGCATAAAATGTGACTAGCTAGGCCTGAGGCAAACAAGCCATGAGAATGTGGGAGTGCAATTGGGCTGTTTAGTACTTGAGTGAGGCTGTTTAGTGTTCACAGAGGAGTTGACAATGATCCTTCCTGTATCGGAAATCTTGATCATTGAGGGCCAATTTTAATTTTCGATGTTTAGCTTGTATAAGAGCATCTCCAGCCTTGACTCCCCGTTAGCTATAAAGTTCAGCTGAAGGAGGAACAGTAGCGATTATACATATTATTCAAAAAAAACATGACTCCAAAGGAGCACATCAATTAGCTATAATTATAGATATCTCAAATCCATCCTCTATATTTGTTGAATCTGCCCCCATCCTCTAAAACTCTCCACATCATCTCCCGCAAAAACTTTTCTCTCTCCCGCTACTTCATCTAATCATCTCTATTTCCTTTACTAAACTTTTCACTTTCGGTCAAAACATGAAAAGTGGCGGTGAAAGAGAGTTGTGAGCAAAATCTTCAAATGAATTTGAATGATTTTGATGGTAAAAGTGAACTGAGTTTGAGAAATGGGTGGTTAATTCGGATTCTGTCGGGTCGGATATTATTGAGCCCGAGAAGCATGATAAGGAGTTTTGTTGAAAGGGAAAAAAGAAATCTGAATCTTGTTTAATTCAATTATTGGATCCATTTTTGTTGGTTTTGGAGATGCTCTAACCGGGCAAAGAAAAGAGCTTTTGTAACTCTCTTCTTGCTTTAGAAATGCAGCGAAACTATTAGTTCAACATGGTTATCAAAAGAAAAAATTCGCCCACCGTGGGAAACTATTAGTTCAACATTGCAATCAAAAGAAAAAATTCGCCCACCGTGGGGCTCGAACCCACGACCACAAGGTTAAGAGCCTTGCGCTCTACCAACTGAGCTAGACGGGCATATGTTCAACCTGTTGATCACACCTGTTCTCTTAATAATTCACATTACCAATCCATTACCAAGTATGTGAATGTTTGGGCTATCTTAAAAAGGATAACTTTTACCTTATAAAGAATACTAGCCTATAACCCGTGTAAAGCACGAGCGACTTTAATATTAATTTTGAAATTTATTTTAAAAAATTTAAGATTTTAATACTTCTGAAAATACTACATTTTTAAAAAGAATTAAAAGTACAACTTTAATACTTCAAATCTAAAGAAACTTATATTATTAGCTTAGTCAGCATGTCAGTCAAGGTAATCGTACAAATTATCAATATATTTTGTGATATAATTGAAGAGTTTGTAGTTATGTAATATATGTTTGAAAATCGAAAATCAAAATTTTTAATGTTTCGGCTATTATATAATAGTATATCTGCGATAATTTTAGAAAAGGAGAAAATTTAGTTAGAAAATATAAAAAAAGAATATATGTTTTGGCTAACAAAGGTAATCGATTAATTATTAGTATTTACAATATTACTATTTTATGTTACTAAATTGAATTGTCTTTGATATTTTTGAAAAATGTGAGGTTTTACTTAGGAAAAAATTTAGTTATAAAATATAAAAAAGAATATATGCTTTGGCAAAAAAAACTAATCGGCTAGTTATTAGTAATTATAAATATTATTATTTTATTTCATTAAATAGAACTGCCCGTGATATTTTTGGAATATGAGAGGTTTAGTTAGGAAAAATAGAAAAGTAAAAATTTTAGTTAGAAAATATAAAAAAGAATATACACTTTGGCTAAAATAGGTAATTGGTTAGTTATTAATGTTAGGTCCCGATAAATTTGTAGAAGGAGGGGTTGAATACAAACTATACCGTTTTATCGAATTTGTTCGTTTTAGGATTAAACAATTCAAGAACAAATTATGGTGGAATCAAATGAAACAAAATTCAAGTTAAATATAACTTATATTAAACTTGAAAGGTGTTACAAATTTTGGTACTGATTACAAGATTGAATCTCAAACTAATTAAAACAAATCTAGAATAAATTCGACATGAATTTATCTATTTTTGTAATAAAAAGATATAACAATAAATATAGTTCGAGATATATTCTAAAGATATATATAGTTCTAGTGGTTTGGATTTAACACTTTGAGCTAGAAATAATTTATTGATTAATCAAAAATGTCCACGACAGTTTTTGATGTTCTTGACAGAAAGTTCTTAAGATATGATGTTGTTGATTACTTTTGTAAACTGTCTGTCTTGATCTTTTATATCTGTTAATCCACTTCACGTGCTTTTCTATTGGAATGACTATCAAATAAGGCTTGGAATGACTATCCAATTTGCCTGGGATGACTATCCAATTTTACTGGAATGACTATCAGAATAATTAGAAAAGAATCAGAATGACTAAGAAATGAAGTAGGATGACTATCCTTGATAGTCATTCCAGTTCATTATTAAGATAAAAAAGACTTTGGATGACTATCCTTGATAGTCATTCCAGTTCATTTTATCTTAGTCATTCTAATATAATTCTAATTCTATTTTAAATTAATTCTAATAATGAATTTATTTCATAAATTAATTCTGATGAATTAATTTATTTGTTAAATTAATTCTGATGAATTAATTTAATCAATAAATTAATAATTAATTTAAAAGAGAATTTATATCCTTTCATGATAGCATAACCAATCCTTGAACCACTTGAACTTGATGAAGAATTTCCACTGTATGAAGTTGACACTTGATGTACTGTCCCGTTCATAAATGACTAACTACAATGTCTGTTCTTCATCTTTGACTTTAAGTTGTGGTCCATTAGCTGCTTTTGACATTGGTCAACCACTGTAACATGTACATTTGGTGTCACACATCTGAAATCTCTGTCACTTTAATAAATCCACTTTCTTGAATACTTCACTGAGGCTTGATCAAATAATTCAACTTCTTTCAATGTAGAATTACTTCAAGTCTGTAGGATGACTTTAATCTTCATTCTTTGACTGATATGATCTTATGAGATTCCTGTGAGGCTGTGACAATTGAATTATTACTTACTTATTACAAACTTGTTTAAGTTGAGTTGTATCCTCGATGTTAACAAATAGGCCTATACATATGTGTTTCAATCTCCCCCTATTTGTTTGTTAGAGAATAACAAGCAAATACCTAGAGGATAACTCAACTAAATAAACAAGTAAAAATAAGACTTTAAGAACTAAGTAAATAATAAAACAAAGTTCTGGATTTCATTAAACATTTTCCATATTTAAAAATCAAAGATAAATACAAGATAGATGTTCCTCTAGACTGAACATGTGTATACATTGATCCTATCTTGATTTACCTAAGCTCTATATATATAACATTTACAAAATAGAGCTAATGATCACAATTCTTGATCACTCATTTCTCCTTCCTCCATAGCATCTAGCAAGTCTTTGTCCAGGACACGATCACTTTCAGTTGTGAGATTTGTTGGTCTGACTGGTAGAGTTGTGGCTTTCTTCAATCTATTCTTCAACTGATGATACCTTTTTATGTTGGCTATACAATAGTCTTGAATGATGTCAGCAACTTCCGTCTTTTCTTCTGAAGCAAATCCAGTAGTCCTTAGCATATTTTCCAGCTTGATCAGATGCATTGCAGGATAGATCTTTAAAGAAATAGGATCCATTCCACAGGTTTGAAGTGCTCTTCCTTTGTAAAATTTGACTTCAAATGGAACACTAACAACCTGAGGACTGACCCTTATAGCAAACTCTTTGAGTTGCTCATGCAGCAGTACATTCAAATAAGAATCTTCTTTCACTCTGCTCATGAGAATCCAAAGCTCTGACAATGATCTACTTGCAAAGCAATCCAGAGAAACAGTGATAGTTCCTATGCTCTGACAAGATACATAAATGATCATTTCATTTCTAACTCTGTCAAATCCAGTAGTAATCCTTAAGATTTCTTCTTGTAATGCCTTAATGTATACTGAATTATCTGGATTGACCTTCATGAATCTTTGAAGAAGGCTGATAAACTCCCTATCATTGTTTGATCCTTTCTGAGGGAGTGCAAACATTTCTTTTTCTCTTATCCATTTCTCTCCCTTCTTTAGTCTGATGTCCAGCTTCCGGTCTTTGACTTCCAAGCTATGAAGACATTGTTTCTCTTCATGCTCAGCTTTTTGAATTTGTAGCTTTTCAGAGATAATCTGAGAGACCTTAGCATTCTCATATTTCTTCATCATTATCTCTTCTTGTTGCTTCTTCAGTTCTTCCTCAAAGGCAGGATCAGGGTTAAATAGATCATCTTGATCATCCCATTCATCAAAGTCAGCTTCCTTCTCAACCTCCTCCTCACTAAAGACGTCTTCAGCATCAAATTTAAGATCTTCATCATCATGTACATCTTGGAAGTAGAAATCATCTTGAAGTAGCTTTCCCTTTTCCTTGTCCTTTTGAGTTCCAGAACCAGAAGCTCCTCCTTCACCTCCTTTCTTCTCTCCTTCTTTCTCCTTCTCCTTATTCTCCCCCTTAGTTGAGGAATCCTCTACAGATTTAACTTTATCATCTTTAGGATCATACTCCTTTGTTCTCCTTTGATCTCCTCCATCTCCTCCTTCATCATTGCCATCATCATCATCACCCTCAAAGAATTTCTTCTGTTCAGCAGTGGGTTGATGTGAATTCCTGATCATGTAGTATAGATGTTTCATGCCTTCATTCAGGTGCTCCATCCCTCCTTCAATCTTTGCAAACCTTTGATCATTAAACCACTGATTTTCATCAACAGTTTGCTGAATGTAGTCCACTTGAGTAGAAATGGAAGCAATCTGCTTGAAACTCTCTGTTATCTCAGCATTTGAATTTGTAAGTTCAGAGATGTCTGAAGCCACTAACACATGTGATTGCTGGATGGCATTCATCTTTGGGAGAAGAGAAACTTTCAAACCTTCAATCTCATCCTTGATAGTACCCAGCTGATTAGTTACAGAGGTGGAGGAAGAAGACCGTTCAACCACTTGTGCTTTCAGAAGATATTTCTCAGTCTGGGTTTCTTGAAGTTGTTTCTGTAGAACAGCTATTTGAGCCAACAATGAAGCAGTGTATGTTTTAGTGTGTGAACTCACTTCAATTTCTCTCAGTGGTGTTTCACTCAACTCGCGTGCTTGTGTTTCACTCTCTGTTTGACTCTCAGTCCTCACCACTAGATGTCTATCCAAGTTCTCAGATGATGTACCTGCAGGAAAAATCACCCTAGCCCCTTCTAGAGAGGTCAGTGGTGGTGCAATGGGAGTTCGCAAATCCCAATCCCTAGTGAAGTTCAAAAAGTCTTTTTGATTTTGAAACTGAATTGCTTCAGTATTAGACTCACTAGGTTGCCTTCCACTTTCTCCAGTAAAAACTGCGAGTGGAAAATCCCTTAAGGGAGCCAGAGATGTTCCCTCTGGGAGGGGAGAAAATGATTCTATTTGAGTTGGCAAAGAATCAAATTTTCCCTCAGATGCCTGTGAAAGCAATTCTACCGTTACAATGGTAGGCACTGTATCATATCATATGTGATCTCCTTGCATGGTGTCCTGAGTGTCATCTAATAGTATGTTTTCTCCCATTGTGAGTAATGGGAGTGTGCTTGACTCAGTACAAGCTGCCATGGCCCTTTGGCGAATTTCAATAGATTTCACCCTGTTGAGAGGGTGTCTCTAGAGACTGTTGAATGGCCATTTCCAAATCCATATCATGTTGGGAGGATACAAACGGGCTTACAGATATCTCCTTATATGTTCTTATCTTCTTTGGAGGTGGAGATAGAGCTGTGGGATCACTCATGTAATCTTCATCACTACTACTTCTGTTTCTGACATTCAAACTGGGTTCAGGCTGATTTGTAAAAGGAGTTGACTATGTGTTTGGCTCTATGACCGTGGATAGAATTTGTGGTTCTACAAACTCTTGGCCAGCCCTATTAACCTCTTGGGTTTTAGCAGCAGTGCCAGAAGATGAACCAGGGTTAGAAGTTATTACCTGAGGTGGAATGACTTCTGAAGTTCCAACTGTTGTAACTATCCTTTGCTCAAGAACTGGTGGTTCAAAAGATGGAAGATTGATGAAGTTTGTCATGTATGTGGATATGAGAACTGGAACATTGCCATATTTGAAGGTTGTTTGTAATCTTTGAAAGAACTTTATGTTAGTGGTCGGAGAAATGAAAAAGTGACCATTTCTGAACAGTTCTTTATGCTCATCAGAAAGTAAGGAATTAATGACAAGTGATAGAAAACAAGGATAATAACATCTAACATTTCTACCACTGTCAAATTTTTTTCTGGCATTGAACACCCTTCTTACAACAATATCCCAGAGAAGGTGGCCAAATTAAGTCTTTTGTTGAAAACAATTGCAAAACCAATAACTTGTAAGAGATAAGGGATGTTTTGAAAGTTATTCTTGGTGCAATTTCTAAAGACCTTAGCCAAGTTATCAAAAAATAAATCTCATTCACACACAAGATTCCCCTTGATCAATTTGGTCATGTTCAGGGGACCTTGATAGTGAATATTGGTGAAAAATTGAGTTAATTCACCATTAGTGGGCATTCTGTCAAAATTATCCTGAGGAAAGTACAACACATTACAAAATGTATCCTCGGTTATTGTGTACTGTGTGTTCTGAATAGTGAATGTGATAGTAGAAAATCATCAGAGACAACAGCAGTAGTGCAAAGAAAAAATAAAGGATCAATTTTTAAATCAACATTCGAACAAATAGCAAAATTAACACAGGAATGTTCATTTAAAAAAGAAATACAAGGCCTAAAACATTCGGGTGAACACTTTGGGGGATCAAAATAGCCATGGTAATAAGTAAGAACGATCTCAAAATTTTGGGCCATTTTAACAAAAAATAATTCAATTAATTTTAGATTAATTCGAATTTAGGGATTAAAATCCAAAAATTAAGAACTATATCAGAAATTAATTAAATCGAATATATGTTGATCCAATAAATTAAAACACAAAACAAAAAAAATTGACAGTACTTTGTTCACTTAGAGAATAAAAAGCAAACAAGATAGGGGAGTAAACTTTGTAAAAACAAGAGTTTAGAGAATGAGAAAAAAAACAGTACGGAGCAGGTATTTATAAAAATTGAGAAAACAGTTGGAATGACTACCGGGTAGTCATACCGATAGTCATTCCAGTACAAAATTGGGATGACTATAAAAAATATAAAAATTAAAAAACACTGTTTTTACATAAAAATTAAATAAAAATAGAAAAATTGTTATAATTCTATTGGGATGACTATCGGGATGACTATGGAATAGTCATGCCGATAGTCATTCCAGTACAAAACTTAAAACATAAAATTAAAATCGGAAAAAAAAAATAAACATTAATAAAAATAATAAACCTGTCATGACTACTAGAATGACTATCCATGATAGTCATTCTGATAGTCATTCTAGAACAAACTAACAAATAATTAATATCTAATTAACAAAACAGTAGAATGACAACAGAATATTCATAATAATTAAAAATAAATTACAAAAACCTGTAAACAAATCACAGAAAATTTACAGAAATTAAATAAAATACTAAACAGTTCAGAAAAATGCAAATAAAAATAACAGAATCTAATATTCACAGATTAAAAAGAAAATAGCATAAGTAAATTAAACAACATAATATTTTCAGAAAATGCAGTTAATTTACAGAAAATGCATTAAGTAAACAAAAAATGAATAATTAAGCAGAAAATTATGCAGAAAAATAAGAAAATTGCATAATACTCCCTCCGTCCCAGTGAATTCTATACAATGGAACGGGGCACATAAACTAAGAAAAGATATAAAAAATGAGTAAAATTAGATGAAAAGTGAGTAAAGTGGTGGGACCTATCAATATTTAATAATAGATTTGAGATAGTGGAGGAAGTAGTTGGTGTAATAGTGATTTATATTGTTATAGAATAGAGATAGTGGAGAAAGTAGTGGGTGTAATAGTGTTTTATATTATTAAAAGTTACTATTTTTGGAATGTATAGAAATGAATGGGACATCCCAAAATGGAAAGTGTATAGAAATGAATGGGACGGAGGGAGTATTATCAACATGCAACAAAATAATATAAACCTGCAGAAACTTTCAAACAACAATTTATACAATCTGAAACTAACTTAAATGATTCCAAATAATTAAATTTTCAATAAAATTAAATTTCTCTACTTAAAAGATATGAGAAACATATTTTTAAAGAAAATAGATTATTCAAGAATATTTAAATTAACAAGCTTATAAATCAAACAAGAATTAACAATATTTAACATTTAATAGTAGCAAGAGAAAATGATTTTAATTAAGAACAAACATCACAGAGATACAGTTAATCACTAAGACTGTTTAACATACCCAATTTACCAACTAACCTAGTAAATGTGGATTCATCAAAAGATTTAGTGAAAATATCTGCTGTTTGTTCTTCTGTGGGTACAAAATGTATTCACAGTTCCATTCATGACATGCTCTCTAATAAAATGATATCTGATGTCAATGTGCTTCGTTCTAGAGTGCTGAACAGGGTTGTTGGAGATTGCTATGGTACTTGTGTTGTCACATAAAATTGGAATTTTGTCTAATACAAAGCCATAGTCCTTCAATTGATTCCTTATCCATAAGATATGAGCACAACAGCTTCCAGCAGCAATATATTCAGCTTCTGCTGTTGAATTTGAAACTGTTTGTTGTTTCTTGCTATACCAGGAGATCAATCTACCACCTAGAAATTGACAACTCCCAGAGGTACTATTTCTATCCAAAACACTTCTTGCATAATTAGAATGTGTATATCCAACAAGATTAAAACCAGAATCTTTAGGATATCAAATACCTAAATTAGGTGTAGCCTTAAGATATCTCAAGATTCTTTTAACAGCAACGAGATGTAAATCTCTAGGATCCGCTTGGAACCTTGCACACAAGCATGTAGCATACATAATATCTGGTCTACTTGCAGTAAGATAGAGTAAGGAGCCAATCATACCTCTGTAGCTTGTAACATCTATCTTGATAGAATTATCACAAGCTCCAAGTTTGATAGCTGTTGAAGATGGAATCCTTGCTGATGCTGAATCCTCCATGTGATACTTCTCGAGGAGTTCTTTGAGATACTTGGATTGACAAATAAATATACCATTTAACCTTTGACTTACTTATAATCCAAGAAAGAACTTCAGCTCACCCATCATACTCATTTCAAACTTACTCTGCATTAGCTTAGCAAATCTCTTACAGAGATCATCATTAGTAGACCCAAATATGATGTCATCCACATAGACTTGGACTAATATCATATCATTTTTATGTTTCTTAGAAAAAAGAGTTTTGTCTATGATACCTCTAACAAAACCATTTTCTATAAGAAACCCAAAGAGAGTGTCATACCATTTTCTTGGGGCTTGTTTGAGACCGTAGATAGCCTTGAAGAGAAAGTACACAAAGTCCATCAACTCCTGATTTTCAAAGCCAGGAGGTTGTTCCACATACACTTCTTCATCCAGCTCACCATTCAGAAATGCACTCTTAACATCCATTTGATAAACTTTACAATTGGAGTAAGTTGCAAATGCTAAGAACATTCTGATAGCCTCAAGCCTAGCCACTGGTTTATAGGCACTACACCATATATGGTATTCACCAACATTAACTTTTGTGTTACCAGCCAAAGTGTTACCTTAGATGACTTAATATTGATATACAGTAATACAATTTTTTAACGTTGCCATTTATATAATTTTGTGTTACCTTAAATATAATAAATTTTTTATTATAACATAAACCAAGGTGTTACAGTTGATGATTAAAAAGCGTTACCAAACCAAATAAAAAATAGGTGGTAAACCTTGAGAAAAAATTAGGAGAAGGGCGGGCAATATATTTAGTCCAAAAAAGACCAAAATATTGGGCGGCCAAAATAAACCCGCTCCAAACACCAAAATATTTTGAGACCAAAACATATTTACTTAAAACACTCACAGCCTCTCAAACATTACTCTCTGACACTCAATTATTACTCTCAAATATTACAACACTCTCATGGCTGCTACGATTCTTCACGGGTTCTTCAATTAGGGTTTCTACGGGTTTAATTAGGGTTCTTTACGTGCTATATTAGTATTCTTCACGGTTAATGTTAGGCCGAATACACAATATATAATCAAGTATGTATGAGAATAACAATCAAGAACACAGTTTATAAATCAACAAAAACTGTATTTATATTAACAGCTTCTCTCTTTATGATGTTAACGAATCACAAAGAGCTACTAGGTTACAAGAATAATATATTCAATGTTCTCGTCCCTTCTAGGGATAACCTATCTGTGTTTATATAGTACACAGTTACACAATCCTTATCTAATTGATATTCCTACAAATTAGCTATACAAGTTATATCAATTAAGGATTGCTTCTTATCTTCTATTCTGTTTCCTTAGCTGTATCAATATATTCTGCTTCTTTCCATCTTCAGAATATATTGCTTCTAGAATCTTCAATTCAGCACCGACAGCTAATTCAACTATCACCCTGTCAGACTTTAAATAAACTCTGACCGGCTTCCTTTAAACTCTTCACCCTGTCAGAGTTTAATTAAACTCTGACCGGCTTCTGATAAACTCTGGTCAGTACCTGTTGCTTAAACACTGATAAACAAACGTCAGCAATTATATATAACAATCTCCCCCAACTTGTTCATAATAAAATGTACAAGTTAAACATATAATTGATGATGTCAAAAACATTTAACAAATGCAGTGTTTAACACATAACAGAGTTTAATTTAAAACAGAGTTTAAATTTGACTTAGAATAGAAAATATATTAAAAACTTACAGTCAGACTTTACTTGATTTCTTGAATATCAGGCACTGTCCTGATATAGTCTGATAGCAATTTCTTTTCAGCTCTTTCTAGCTCTTCCTCCATGATCTTCTTCACTTCTTTCAACTCTGGATCAAATTCTCCAATCTGATAAATTGCAGCTCTCAGAGAATAGATGGAATTCTTCCTCATCTCATTCCCTAGCTTAATATAATAAGCTTTATCAGATTCTAAATTAAATTCAAGAACTTTTGTAGCCAGTGCTGTTCTGAACTTAGCACTGTTTCTTTTCATCTCAACAATCTTCCCATGTGCATCTCTGTATTTGGGAATATATGCACTTGATACTCCTCCTCCAAGCATCATCTTCGATCTTAGCATCTTTTCTCTGATAACTGAGGCAGCATTGTGAGTATTTCTATTTTTGACTTTTAACAAGTACAGAACATACTCCAATTCTTGATAAGATTTGAGATTTATATCAGACTCTGCAACCTTATAAACTCTTCCATCATTCATAAAGTACAACAAAAATTCCTTCTTCAACACCTTATGAAAGATCATTTGAACAGAGTCTAGCATATCAAGATTTTCTTGAGTAATAATACCAGATACAGCTAGTGACGATTGATCCATTGGACTTGTATTTATCCTTCTCTCTCTGTGTGACCCTAGACCAGATTTGTCTTTTCCTTCCTTACCCAATACTGTTCTGGTTACTGAGAAATTCACAGCTTCAAGCTTTAAATCTTCAAGAAGTTTTGGTTTGCTGAATCCTGGAAGTTGTGTAGATTTCTGTACAACTTGAGCAACGTCAGAGGTTGTCATAACTTTAGTAGTATCATCAACTTGAGCAGCGTCAGAGGTTGATTTTGCTAATCTTGTTTCAACTTGAGCAATGTCAGAGGTTGAATAATTCTTCTTTTTCAGGTTAGGCTCTTCAATCATTATGCCTTTACCCTTATCAGAATTTCCAATCACAGGTCTCCTTGTATATTGTATACTCTGTTGTGTATTCTCTTTGATAGAAATACCAACTTCTTTCTTTCTAGGAGCCTTGATTTCCTTTTTCTTGTAGATTCCAGCTTCAAGATTTTTCTTGTGTTCCTCAGCAAGCATTTGCTCTTCAGCCTGGATATCTTCAATAGTAACATTCTTTCCATGCTCTTTTATGAATATTTTAGCAGCAATCTCTTCATCAGTAGATGGATTAGTTGAAACAACTAAACTCTTGAGTTTTGAAGTAGATTGGCCACCAGAGTTTATCTTGTCAGAGTTTGTTTGTCTATCAGAGTTTACTCTTGTCCTGCTTTGCCTTTGAGCAAAAATCTTTCTTTTATTTTCTTTGCTTCCCCCATCAGTAGAATCATCCCTCCGTCTCAGAGCTTGAGTGTCTTTGCATTTGTCTTTAGATACACTCTCCCCCTTTTTGACATCATCAGAAAGTAGTACTGATGTCAGCAATTCAATGGCAGTAGAAATGGAATTCAGTTGAGTAGACATTGCATTCTGATTTTCCTCAACTTTCCCAAGCCTCTTCTTGATTTCCTCAGAATCCTTGGCTTGTTGCTTGAACATAGAATAATAATAAGTTCTGTCAGACTTGAAAGTAAGATCCTTCATACTGACTTCATTCCTTAGATTTGTAAGCATTTGTTGATTCTCATCAAATCTATTATTAAGAGATTTGACTTGAACAACAGTTGCCTGTAAGCTTGTAAGTACATCAGTATTGGAGATCTTCTTGACAGAATCAGATAGAAAATCTGCAGCCCTTTGTGCTGAGAAGACACAATCTGCATCAGCCCATTTGTTGTAGTACATATTCTGGAAATGCTCATTTGTCTGTCTATTGACTTCCCTTGCTTCATCACTATTGACATCATCAGCCAATGAAACTTGAATACTAGGGTGTGAATGAGAACCCTCAGCATCATTTCCAGCTTCTTCATTATTGTCTGCTTCATTTTCAGTAAGAATATTTTCAGCAGTAAACTGTGCAGCTTCATCAATTTTATCCTCTTCTACAGCTTCAGGAATATCATAGTTAACCTGAGCAAAAACCTCTGCTTCTCTTTGAACAATCTCAACAACAGATTGTTGCAAAGCTTCAAGAATAATATTCTCAGAGTTTAGCTCATCAGCAGCCTCTTGTTCCTTTTCTATCACAGCTTCATCAAGAATTATCTCTGTGACTTTTATCATCTGATTAACCTCCTCACCTTTGTCAAGATCACAAGAAATAATTTCAGTGTGAGTGGCCAGAGAATCTTCTATCTGATTAGTTACTTGATCAGCTTCCACACCCTCTGTATAATGATCAGAATGTATAGAGGTGTGTGCTTCAAAATCAAAAACTCTGCTATCAGAATGAGTAGCAGCTTCCTCAACTACATCATTAGCCATTGATGTAGGAGCTTCTAAATCCAAATCCATCATATTAGCAGTATTTGCAGCATCCTCCTGAACAAACACTTCATGAGCTTCAGTGTTTACAAACACTCTGTCCTCATTAGCAGTTAGAATATCCTCCTCAACAACAATTGCAGGAGTATCTTGAGGAACAGTTTCAGTCACAATCTCCTCATTCTCTGATGCAGGAGCTTCAGATTCATCAAGATTTGCTCTATCCTCTGAGAGCATAGTAGTTTCCCTTAGAACAGCTTCCTGAATTACCACTTCAGAGGTTACAGGCAATTCAGCTTCTTCCTCCTCATCAAAAAGATAAGTGGCTACAAGCTTTCTTCTTTTTCTCAGAGTCTGAGAATCCTCTATTTCATCTTCACTATCAGATACTCTTGCTTCTTCAGAACAAGGTCTTTGTGCCCTTACTTTTCTTTTAAATGCTCTGGTTTTGGACTTCTTTAACCTTTGTGATGGAGACACAGAAGGTTCAGCTTCAGAAGATGGTTTAGAAATCTTAGCTGGCTTAGAACTCATATGCTTAGTTCTACCACCTCTTGCAGAATTAACAGAAATTAAAGAAGGTACTTCTTGAGTTGATGAATTGACTTGAGCATTTAAAAACTGTTGCATTGAGGCAGGTAGCAACAAGTCTCCAACAACTCCTTTCTTAACATCTTTATTTACTAGATCAGTAAATACCCTTTTATGTAATTTAAAACAAGAAACATCTGCTTCAACTACATTTACTCCTTCAACACAATAAGAAAACAAAAGCTGACAGAATCTAGAAAAATAAACAACTCCTCTATTCTCTGTCATCTTCTCCCCTAAGTTAGTCAAAACAAGTCGTGCAAAATCAAAATGATTATCATATAATAAAGAATACCCGATTTGCAGACTGTCTGTGGGAATAGCATCCCAATTTGTGCATTTCTTTCCAAATGTCCTCGTGATGCAATTGAAGAAGAAACTCCATTCCTTGCGCAGAAACGGCCTTTTGAGTTGCCCAATCTTTGTCAATGGCCCAGAGTAGCCAATCTCTCGCATCATTCGTATTTAATCCTCATCACCCATTCCAACAGTGTAGGAAGGATACTCAGGAAACCCCATTGTAGCTCGAATAGTACCAGCAGTAATAACATACTCTGTTTCTTCAAACTCAAAGATTATGGATGGGTTCCCAGTTTCACCACCATCATCATAAACCCCTGTCTCCCAGAACGCCTTGATTTGTAAACCAGAAAGTTTGGCTGGTTCAACTAAAGCACGCCCAATCGCTGACTGAGCAAGAAACTTTTGAATCATATGAAATGCTTCTGGTGCGTTTGCAGTGTTTAGTGGTGCGGTATAGTTGTTTGGAACGAACTCTAACCCAGACGAAACGAAAGCTGTGGTTGCCATTAGAAGATTTTGAAGAAAGAACAAGTAATTGATGCGAAAGCTTAACAGAGTTTATGTGTAGAAAGGTGTTTGTGACTATGTGTGTGTGATAATAGATGTGTATGAGTAAGATGTGAAAAGTTTAACTGAAGATATGTGTATTGTATTTAAAAGAAAATTAAAGATTAAAAACTGAAGAGTTTTAATCATTAATACACAACTGTCTTACTCCTGTAATCATGTGAATGGGACACGTGTCACACATGCAGTTACTGACAGCAAATAATTGGCAGTTTCCAATACGCATGCGCAGTAAAAACAGCAATAATTACCGCCTGTTACACTTTTCTATGCAATTAACCTCTCTCCTCTGTTTAAAACATTCTTAAACAACTTTCCAATCATACTCTTTTTAAATTTTCAAAACAAATGTCTAATCTCAAAATTATAAAATGTCTGAAACAAAGAAATTATTTTAACCATCAGAGATTAAAACAAAGTTACCTCGGCATATGTCACACAATACATCAGTGTTTACCATTTATCCTTCTTTGTCAATAAACTCTTTTCTCAATCTGTACAGGTGTGAAAATATGTGTGTGCAATAGCAGAGTTTACCGAAATCAATATTTAGATCATCTCAAAGTGCATAAAATCCACAAACTAAAGTAGTAAAAACTGGTTGCCTAAACTCTCATGTATAACATAAAATCTGATTTTATATCTAAACTCTGTATACTGATATCCTTTCATTTGAATATATCTTTTGTTTTTCACCCCCTTTCTTTATATATTTTTTTATTTTTATTTTTTTTATTTATTTTTTTTTTATTTTTCCAGTAATCAGTGGTTGGCACTAGTCACCAAAAATCAAAGATTTCAGCCCTTATTTCATACAATAAGTTCCTGGATCTTCCTAGGCTCAACATGATCTCAAAGGAATTTGTGCTCTGTTTGGCATCTTTTGATTTGAGGGTGAATTATTTACAATTAAGAATCAGAGTTTAGACTTTTCATCAGTAAATATAATTAACTTATGAGAGAAAATGCAAACAGCTAATACAGACTCAGTGTATAGGATCAATAAACTAAGAGATGGTATAAATACAGAGACAGTATCATGCTGTGTTAACTTACTGCACATATTTGAGATCAGAATTTATACAACTCTTAAGGATTCACAATTACTTACTGAGAATTATGCTTCATACAAATTTCTTCATTGGTCCATATGTTTCAGACAAAATTACAATCAGAGTATAGCATTAAACTGTAACAATCAGAGTATGACCAACATTTTATGACTAACAGAGTTTAGCATCAGAGTTTAACCGACAAAGTATGACTGACACTTCACAGAGTTTACTGACAGAATCTAACTGTCAGAGATTACCATCAGAGTTTAACATGCTGGTGCACATAACAGTTAACACATGTAAGAAATCATGAACATAAAAAGCAAACATGTATAGTTTTTGAGTCTAACCCGTATCTCTAGTCAGAACCAGAGATCATTCCAAGTTCATTTACCAATCTTGTAAAAGTAGCTTCACTCAAAGGTTTGGTGAAGATATCTGCAAGTTGTTGGTCTGTAGACACAAAATGAAGCTCAATGTTCCCTTCTTCCACATGTTCCCTGATAAAATGATACCTTATGCTGATGTGCTTGGTCATGGAGTGCTGTACTGGATTACCTGTCATAGCAATAGCACTTTGGTTATCACAGAAAATAGGTATTTTAGAGTACCTTAACCCATAATCCAGCAATTGATTCTTCATCCATAAAATCTGTGCACAACAGCTACCAGCTGCTATATACTCTGCTTCAGCTGTGGATGTGGAGATTGACTTTTGTTTCTTACTGTACCAAGAAACCAATCTGTCACCTAAGAATTGACAGCTTCCACTTGTAGTTTTTCTGTCTATCTTACAGCCTGCAAAATCTGCATCAGAGTAACCAATTAGCTTAAACTCTGATTCTCTAGGATACCACAAACCCAAGGTTATGGTTCCTTTGAGATATTTGAAAATCCTTTTTACAGCTGTTAGATGAGGCTCTCTTGGATCTGCTTGAAATCTTGCACAAAGACATGTTGCATACATGATATCAGGTCTACTTGCAGTAAGATACAGTAAAGACCCTATCATTCCTCTGTAGTTTGTCATATCTACTGAGGCTCCTGTGTCTTTGTCTAGCTTTGTTGCTGTAGCCATGGGAGTTGTGGCAGATGAACTATCAAGCATACCAAATTTCTTTAGAAGATTTCTGGTATACTTTGCTTGATTGATAAAAATCCCATCATCTGTTTGCTTGACCTGTAAGCCTAGAAAGTAACTAAGCTCTCCCATCATGCTCATTTGATACCTGGATTGCATAAGCTTTGCAAACTTCTTACAGAGTTTGTCATTAGTAGATCCAAAAATAATATCATCTACATAAATTTGAACTAAAAGCAAATCATCACCAAAATTGAAATAAAACAAAGTTTTATCAATTGTACCTCTTGTGAACCCACTTTCTAAAAGAAATTGAGCAAGAGTTTCATACCATGCTCTTGGTGCTTGCTTAAGTCCATATAATGCCTTGTCAAGCCTGTAGACATAATCTGGATGCTTGGGGTCTACAAATCCTGGTGGTTGTTCAACAAACACTTCTTCTTCAAGCTTCCCATTGAGAAAAGCACTTTTTACATCCATCTGAAAAACTTTAAACTTCTTGTGTGCAGCATAGGCCAGAAAGATTCTTATGGCCTCCAATCTTGCAACTGGAGCAAAGGTTTCATCATAGTCAATTCCTTCCTGTTGTGAATATCCTTTAGCCACAAGTCTATCCTTGTTTCTTGTAATTACACCTTCACTGTCAGTCTTGTTTCTGAAAACCCACTTTGTACCTACTATTGATCTATTCTTTGGTCTAGGTACAAGTGTCCAGACTTCATTTCTTTCAAATTCATTTAACTCTTCTTGCATTGTTGTTATCCAGTTTGCATCTTGAAGAGCTTCCTCCACTTTCTTTGGTTCTGTTTGAGACAAGAAAGCATGATACAGACACTCATTATTTGTTGCACTTCTAGTTCTTACACTAGCATCAGGATCTCCAATTATGAGATCAGGTGTGTGTGCCTGTGTCCACTTTCTTGCTGTTGGTAAGTGGTTTCTTGCATCATTATTGGATCCTCCCCCTTGATCCATGCTCTCCTGATTCATATGTTGACTTTCTGTAGCATCTGAGGCTCCCCTGAATTGGATGGCTCAGAGTTTGAACTGTCAGAGTTTGAATCAGCTTCCTCAACTGACTCATTTGCTGTGTCTTGTTGAGCTTCTTCACGCTCCCCCTCAACTGGTTCTCTATTTTGTTCAATTTGAGAATTTCCAGTTTCTCCAGTATTTACCAGTAGAGGTTCAGAGTATGCTTCGTCAGAGTTTGTCAAACCTGCTTCGTCAGAGTTTATATCATCAGAGAATAGATCTTCATTTTCAAAACGTAGTTGATCATATCCATCCTTGTCTTCAAGTCCAATTATTTTCTTGTCATCAAATGACACATGTATGGATTCCATGATCACCTTAGTTCTTAGATTGTAAACTCTGAATGCTTTTGTTGACAATGGATAGCCAACAAAGATTCCTTCATCAGCTTTTAACTCGAACTTTGTCAACTGTTCAGGATGAGTCTTCAACACAAAGCATTTGCATCCAAATATATGAAAATATTTCAAATTTGGCTTCTTATTTTTCACCATCTCATATGGTGTTTTCCCATGCTTGTTGATCAATGTTACATTTGGAGTAAAACAAGCAGTTTGAACAGCTTCTGCCCAGAAGTATGTTGGTAATTTTGCTTCATCAAGCATAGTTCTGGCTGCTTCAATTAAAGTTCTGTTCTTCCTTTCAACTACACCATTTTGCTGTGGAGTTCCAGGTGCAGAAAAATCTTGTTTCACTCCTCTCTCCTTGCAGAAAGCTTCCATGATTGAGTTTCTGAATTCAGTTCCATTATCACTCCTTATAATTTTGACTTTGTGCTGTGATCCTTTGTCCAGTAGATTTACATGATCCATCAGAGTTTGAGCAGTTTCATCCTTCTTTGACAAGAAATACACCCATGTATATCTAGTATATTCATCAACAATTACTAGAGCATATTTCTTTCTGCCCATTGACATTATATTCACTGGTCCAAAGAGATCAACATGTAGAAGATGATAAGGTTCCACTACTGAAGATTCAGATTTGCTCTTGAAAGATGACTTCCTTTGCTTGGCCTTTTGACAAGAATCACATAGGCCATCTAGACTGAGTATTGATTTTGGGAGTCCTCTTACAAGATCCTTTCTTATTAGCTCATTGATGTTGTTCAAATTGAGATGAGAGAGCTTCTTGTGCCAATTCCAACTCTCTTCATTTGACATTCTTGCAGTCAGACACACTGTTTTTCCATCAGAGTTTGTTACCAAACTTGCTTCATAAACGTTGTTATGCCTGAGTCCAACTAGAACAACTTTTCCAGTAGATTTACTGATGACTTCACAGTATTCACTATGAAAATCTACATGGTTTCCTCTGTCACAGATTTGACTCACAGATAACAGATTATGCTTGAGTCCTGAGACTAGAGCTACATTTGTGATGATGACACTTCCAAGATTAATATTGCCATATCCCAGAGTGTGTCCTATGTTGCCATCTCCATAGGAAACTTTTGGGCCAGCCTTCTCCTTAAAGTCTGATAGCAGGGCTTTATTTCCAGTCATGTGTCCTGAGCATCCACTGTCCAAGATAAGTGTGCTCTCTTTTATACCCTGCAATCACAAACCAACACTAAGTGTTAGTTTTAAGGATCCAGACTTGCTTGGATCCTTTGCCTTTCTTAACAGTGTTAGCTTTTGCAGCGGAATCAGTATTATCAGAGTTTAAACTAACATTGTCAGATTTTACACTAGCAGAGTTTGCTCTAACCCATTTCAAGTTGGGTTTTAGCTCATAATAGTTGTGATAAATAGTATGATAACTCTTGCAAGTATAAATGGAATGCCAAGTGCTCCCACAGTGTGTGCATAAAGTCTGTGGTCTAACCCTAACATAATCATTCTTTACTCCTGAAGTAGAAGATAAAGAATTGATATTTTTATTCTTTGTGCAGTAATTAGCAAGATGATTAGAACTACCACAATTATAACATGTTTTCCTTGGAGCAGCACCAGTAGGCAAATGATTATTTCTATTATTTATGCCTATCTTTCCATTCCTATTCTTCTTGGACCCTTTTGGTTTCATGGCAGATTTTACCTCTTTCAGCTTATGATTGAACTGTTTCCCTGTCATCAAACCAACATTAACCTGTTTTTCACAAGTTTTTACTGGTTTTCTAACAGCTTCTACTTCCATAAGTTTTTCTGTTATAATATTTTCCTGTCTTTCACAGGCTTCATCTGATTCCATATCAGCTTCTCTTATTACAACAGATTTTAACTTATTGGCTTCTGGAACAAATTTCACAGGTTTAAGTTGTGGTTTTACCTTAACCTTGTCTTTAAACCTAAGTTCATCATTTTCACAATAACCTAAACCTACAGAATCAGTCTGAAACACTTGATGAGTGTCTCTTCCAGAATCTGTCCAAGTTTTGATTATCTTTCTTTCTTTTTCTAGATCAGATTCTAATTGCTTATATCTTTTAAGCAACTCCTGTTCAACATAAACAGCATCATCTCTTTCTTTTTGAATCTGCTTCATATTCTCAAGTTCTCTTTCAAGAAACTTGTTTCTATCTTTAAGACTAAGATTCTCAGATTTAATTCTCTCATTTTCTAAAGTCTGATCCCTATAGCTAACATGAACACTTTTCAGATATACTCTTAACTCAGATATATTATCAGTATCATAAGCATAAGTAGTTAGGGGTACCTTATTTTCAGATGATTCAGTCTCATCTCTGACAGTTGCCATAAGAGCATAATTTACTCCATCATCAGAATCTGAAGTATCTACCCAGTCTTTGCCTTTAGAGATGAGTGCTTTCTCAGTTTTGCCTTTCTTGCACTCTGGAGCATAGTGACCCATCTCCTTACACTTGTAGCACTGGATTTCAGATTTATCCTTCTTACCAGATTTGGTCTCCCTTCCATCAGACTTTCTGAAACTTCTCCTTTCAGAGTTTGAATCTTTCCTTGAGAATCTCTTTCCCTTCTTGAAGTTCTTGAATCCCATCTTCTTGAAGGTCTTCACCATCAATGCAGCCATTTGCATCATCTGTTCTTCATCATCATCAGAGTCAGAAGCTTCATCAGAGTTTGAGTCATCATCAGAGTTTGATGACTCACTTTCAGATTTAATAACTAAAGCCTTTCCCTTGGCTTTCTTCCTTGATGATTCCTTCTTAATGGGCTTCTCCTCGACTTTGAGAGCAACAGATTTTGTCTTTTTACTCAATCTCCTGTTTCTTTGTTCTATCTCAAGTTCATGAGTCTTTAACAATCCATAGATCTCATCAAGATCTGTATCAGCAAGATCATAATTATCTCTGATTGTTGTTGCCTTCAAATCCCATCTTTCAGGTAGGGATAAGAGAAACTTGAGATTAGACTCTTCAAGCTCATATTCTTTATCAACCAGAGACAGATCATTCAACAGTTTGCAAAATCTGTCATAAGTCTCAGTCAAGGTTTCATTATTTCTTGAATCAAAGTGCTCATACTCCTGTGTGAGTATTGTCTTTCTGTTCTTCTTGATAGCACCTGTTCCCTGGCATCTGACTTCTAAAGCATCCCATATCTCTTTGGCAGTTTTGCAGCCAATTACTCTGTTAGACATAACATTATCTAAAGCACTGTGGAGAAGATGTCTAACCTTTGCATCTTTTGCAATTGATGAGATGTCCTCAGGAGTCATATCTTTCTTTTCCTTTGGAACAGTCTTTTGTTCTTGTCCATCAACAACAGGGGACAATTTAGTTGGCATATGAGGACCATCATAGATTCTGTCAAGGTATTCTGGATCTGTAGCCTCCAGAAACATGGTCATCTTAACCTTCCAAATCGGATACTCTACTGGCCTGAGAATTGGAACCCTGATTGTTTCATATCGACTCACAGAATTGGGCTTAACCTGTTCAGCCTTAGGAGCAGTTTGATTTTCTTCAGACATGATTAATACTGTGTTTGAATCGTAAAACTGTATATATTAAACAGCCTTGGCTCTGATACCAATTGTTAGGCCGAATACACAATATATAATCAAGTATGTATGAGAATAACAATCAAGAACACAGTTTATAAATCAACAAAAACTGTATTTATATTAACAGCTTCTCTCTTTATGATGTTAACGAATCACAAAGAGCTACTAGGTTACAAGAATAATATATTCAATGTTCTCGTCCCTTCTAGGGATAACCTATCTGTGTTTATATAGTACACAGTTACACAATCCTTATCTAATTGATATTCCTACAAATTAGCTATACAAGTTATATCAATTAAGGATTGCTTCTTATCTTCTATTCTGTTTCCTTAGCTGTATCAATATATTCTGCTTCTTTCCATCTTCAGAATATATTGCTTCTAGAATCTTCAATTCAGCACCGACAGCTAATTCAACTATCACCCTGTCAGACTTTAAATAAACTCTGACCGGCTTCCTTTAAACTCTTCACCCTGTTAGAGTTTAATTAAACTCTGACCGGCTTCTGATAAACTCTGGTCAGTACCTGTTGCTTAAACACTGATAAACAAACGTCAGCAATTATATCTAACAGTTAAATTAGGCTTCTTCGCCGTTTAATTAAGGTTCTTCATTTAGGGTTTTTACGGGTGTTCACGGTTTGGGTCTTAATGAATCGGGTCTTCAACAAGGTAACGCTTATCTTCTTCAATTAGGGTTTAATTGGTCTTCATGTTTTGGTCTTGTAAATGTGTTTAATTGGGTCTTCTTGTTTTGTTCTTGTATATGAGCTTAATTGGGTCTTCATGTTTTGTTCTTGTATATGAGCTTAATTGGGTCTTCATGTTTTGGTCATATATATGAGCTTAATTGTATACAATGTTTTCAGATTTTTGTGTTTTTATATGAGCTTAATTTGTGTTTCTTAACTTCGTTAATTTAGATGCATAATTTATATGATCTTTGATTTGTGTTTGTGCTTGTTTAATTTGTCTCATAATTTCATAATTTATCATTTTGATAAATTATCTCTCTCTTGTTTGAGCCGTTATGTTATAATTTTGTCGTAGTATTATCTCTCTCTTGTTTTAGTTTTATATGTGTTTTGGATCTGCATTACATAGTCAGTTTTTGTTTGCTATGTATATGATTGTGTGTTATTAGGTTACTCACAGTTATAATGTTGCTCTTTATGATTAGCAATGTCTTGCACGTATATGTATTAGTATCATTTATATGTATGAACATTTTAGAATATGTGAGGTTGTAGAATATTTTAGATTTTTATTGTTTCTTTCTCTTTTAATTGTATGATTCGTGGGGAATGAATTAACATTTTTTGTAGACCTAAAGAAAAAAAATACTCTGTAAGTTGCGGAAAAGAATTAAGGTTGTAATGTATGTCAGGAAGGTCTCTATATTGGATACTATACATTTATCTTCTACGGGTGTATTATAACCAAATTTGCAGAGCCACAAGAATCATATGCAGGTAATTTGTCTTACTTTGTGCTAATTTACTTTTACTATGCTCAGTCAAAATATGGATGGATTAATTCCCAAAATTCAGGTTGTAATTTACTGGCCCTCTATTCTATTTGGAGTCCTAGGGACGTTTTCCAAAGGAGAGGAAGCATCTCTTTAAGTTGATATCAGACAGTAAGGTGACTCTTTTTCTCAGTTCTAAAATTCACAGACTATCCATAAGTGTGTTGTTGCCTTCTATGGACTGATTTTTTTTTTTTGTTGCTAAGTAGACTGAAGACTTATTAATACTTTCCAGCTATTCATCTTTCTAGATAGCTAAATGATCTTTTTATGAAAAGTTCAATTTGAATCTTACTTGTATAGAGGGATGGAGTCTTCTTTATAAGTGGAGATGTTCATTTTGGAGAAATCGCACGATATGACTGCGGTGCTGGATATCCCCTGTATGACGTGACCTCAAGCGGGCTTACCCAAGTGGAGATGTTCATTTTGGTCGCATAGCCAACACCTACCACAATGAGAGTTAAGAACAAAAGCTGCATATACAAATCATGCACATATGGTACACTAATATCCTAAATAAAATTTTAGTTCTCATATAAAATGTTTTTTTTCCATCGTTAAATTTGTAAGTTGTATTTTATGCTATAGGACAACCAAACTTTGGGGTGATAGATGTAAATTGGGATGTTGTACCAGTGAGTGTGAACCTCGAAGTGAGAGATGCCAGGGGAATGCCTGTTCATAGCGTCATTGTATCATTATCCGACCTTCAAACCAGAGACACAGGTTCTGAAGATAGCATGAGAGCAGGAGAGCACAGGAGACACATCTCTCTCGAAGTTACTCTACCATGGATTATCATATACCGCTTAACCATTTTGTTCTTTTGCACTTTAGCTGGTACGTTTAAGCCTGAAGCTTATGAAATTTCTATTAGTTAAAATCAGTAAGTTGCCTCGGGTCCAGAAAAAATCAATACAGTTTTGAGTGTTAATTGTTGTCCCTTTAACTACTAAATAAAAAGAGATGAACTTCGTATGTTAAAAAAATATTTATCATGCTAGTATTGATTTGTCTCTCTTAACTTGAAGAAGAGGAAGACAATGTCAATCATATATACTAATTGATAACTATGGCAAAATATCACAAAATTAGCACAAAATATATACTAATTTACGGGTGTTATTGACTGGTATCCTTGTTGATGCTACTGGATAATTTTATTCATATTACCATCATTATCCAGGAACTGAATTCGTATTAGTTAACTAAGCAGGAGGTACATGATAATGAATATGTGGAACTAGTTAACTAAGTAGTTGGCTGTGACCTCTATATTCTACTATATCTTTGCTCATTTTTTATATTTTCTGCCCATTTCTTTAAGGTTGACCTCCTTCCCAGAGGTACATATTTTAATTGTGTTGGTGACTGGGTTGTTGAAGCTACCATGAAGAAAAAACTCAAGTAAGCCATAGACTCTATGTTTAATAAATGCATATTGGTATATACTATTTCGTAATGTTAGAGACATGAAATGTGTTAATACGAAAAATCTTATTAGGAATAACAAATTTTTTGTTTATCTTGGGGATTCAAGTATTTGTAAAATTAAGGCAGTAGAGCAATAGTTCCGCTTAGCTGTGAAAGTAGGCAGCCAGCAAGTCGAGGCATTACAGGACATATCAGCTTCCTAATTTAGTGTCTAGAAGTTCCTTCTAAAGATCAAGATAACCTTAAATATAAATAGTGCAAAAAAAGTATATTGTACTTAAAAGAAGCAGCCTATATGATCACGGGTACATTGCTATGATAAGAATATGACTGGAGTGGAATTCATGGCATTGCCTGATGACACGATCAGTGCAGCTTCTACATGAAGCTTTACCTATTTCTGGCATGTTTTTGAGTTGTATGTACCGTTGGCTTTGTATGCAGTAGGTACTTGGCAGAGGTGATCTATTATAGTAAGAATTTTTTTATTGTTGATGTTGTTGAAGGAGTGATCTGTAGCTAGTGTTCGCTCTTATTCGTTCTCTATCAATCTTTTCAGTTGCATGTTTAGATAATGAATAGCTTGGTACACAAGGCTCCAAATATGATGCTATCATTTTGTCCTTATAGAATGACTGAAAATTATTCAGTTACATAAAGGTAAACATTCATGACCAGGATTTTTCTGAGTCGATTTATTAGTTTAGTTGTCACGTGATTCAAACATATCTTTTTGTTCCGCAGATCATATCAAAGGACTTGTCTGATTCAGTTTGTTCACATAAAGAAAACTTGAAAAGTTGTGTTATGTTTGTATGTTATCTATATACGATAGCTACAACTTGAGCCTAGAATCTGTAAACATAGGTTATTAGTAACAACTAGGAACATTTGCCTGACTCTTACTTTTAGCTTATTTTCCTTCATAAAGTTGACATGTATATTGCTACAAAAGTGAAAATGGTTCAGAAATCCTTGGAATATTGAAGAGTACTTATACGGTTCGTCAGCTGGACCTGCTGCAAGCACCTTAGTGGGTATACATTTATTGTGTAGTCATCTCAAAGTACAGGTAAAGACTTACATTGTATGCTCATTAAGTTATATTTCAATCTCTAGATAATTAAATATGTATTTATGTAGAAAATTTTGTGCAGGAATGGTTCCGTTTGCAATTGGTTTAGAGACTGTTGGGTCCATGATGTACTACCCTGCTGATCGTTCTAACGTTGTAGAGTGCATTGGTTTAGAGGCTTACTTTATTATAGCTTTTTTAATTAATTAATTTCCTATCTTCTTTTTTGTGCAGACGAAGAGAATCATGTCATTAGATAAAGGTCTACTAATCTCAGGAGCAAAAGAGAGAGGAGATCTAGAGGGACGTGTAACTACGTTGATCAAGGAAATAAACGAGTCAAGTGTTTCCGTTGGAGATGACGACGATACTCCGTGACCGGTCTACTTTTGAAAGATTATTTAAGTAGTCTTTTCTAACCAATATTGTGATAATACTTTTGTGAACAATATTGTGACGGTACTTTATTAGTGTGATTTGTAAAACTAAGTAGGTATTGATTTTGGAAATTTGTTCTCGGTAGTTCTATCTAAGTATCTTTTGGTGTTTGTTTAATGACATCGAACAAATGTTTATAGTGATGATAATCCAATGCATTTGGTTTTTGTTGGTTTACAAAATGTTACAAAAACACGAAAATGTGTTGGCAAAAAATGAATAATGTTGAACAAATTAGTGTTGTAATAAAGTAAAATGGTGTTACCAAAATACAAAAAGTGTTTCACAAGTGTTGGAATAGAATATTGGGTGTTGCCGATTAAGAAAATATTGTTACAGTGCTAGGTATTCCAACGCTTTTCTTAGTGTTGGTAAAGACAAGAAAGTATTGCCATTGGGGTATACGGTAACAGGTTTTTCATGTGTTACTATAGGTTCATCAAGTGTTGGCAAAGACCCCTACGGCCACGGTGCAAAGTCCAACACTTTGAAAATTGAGAAAAGTGTTGGCGTAGGCTATTTTTTGGCTTTTAGCAACAGTATTCATGATTTTTCACACATTTTTTAGGTGTTGGCAAATGTCATATATGGTGTAGTGAGGTTTCATCATAATCAATGCTTTCAGCTTGTGAATACCCATGATCAACCAGCCTTGCTTTATTTCTTGTAACAATGACATCTTCATCTAACTTGTTTCTGAATACCCATCTTGTACCAACTACTTTCCTGTTCTTTGGTCTGGGTACCAGCTTCTAGACTTGCTGTTGTTCAAATTGATTGAGTTCATCTTGCATAGAAATCACCCAATCTAGATCACTCAGTGCTTCCTCAGTCTTATTTGGCTTCATCTCAGAAAGAAACCCTGAATAATGACATTCATTCTGAGTAGCACTTCTAGTTCTAACTCCAACACCTGGATCACCAATGATTAGCTCAAAAGGATGAGATCTATTCCAAACAATTTATCTTGGAAGATTTGATCTTGATGATTCGCCTTGAAATTCATTCTGGTGTTGTGAATGACTAGTTGACCCTTCATTTCCTCCCCCTGAGTTGTTGCTTGATTGCCTTGATGATTCTTCTCCAGTGTTGGTGATATCTCCATTGTTACCAGTGTTTCCACCACCACCACCATGATCATTATCATCATTATTATTATCATTACCAGCAACAATCTCAGGTGGAGCTTCATCATCTGATTCTGAGTCTGGCAAGTTATCAAACTTCAGTTTTTCAGATGAATCTTCTGTTTGAATACTTGGAAGCTTAGTGTCATCAAATGTAACATTGACACTTTCTTTCACTTGGTGACTGTCAATCAAGTACACCCTGTAAGATCTTCTGGAGTAACCAACAAAAATAACTTCATATGCCTTGGCCTCAAACTTGCCACGTGAAGAAACAGGAGCATCTTCTTCTTTCACATTGGATAGTGTTCCTTGCTGAACATGGGGATTTTCACTGTACCAACTTTTTGTGTAGTAGACATTTTTGAGATTTTTAAAAGAATAGAATTATGAAGGTTCTGGAAAAATCACAAAAAATGGATCTTTGATTTGTGTATCAATCAAAAGGCTCTGATGCCAATTGTTATGTCCCGATAAATTTGTAGAAGGGGGGGTTGAATACAAACTATACCGTTTTATCGAATTTGTTCGTTTTAGGATTAAACAATTGAAGAACAAATTATGGCGGCGGAATTAAATGAAACAAAATTCAAGTTAAATATAACTTATATTAAACTTGAAAGGTGTTACAAATTTTGGTACCGATTACAAGATTGAATCTCAAACTAATTAAAACAAATCTAGAATAAATTTGACATGAATTTATCTATTTTTGTAATAAAAAGATATAACAATAAATATAGTCTGAGATACGTTTTAGGGATAAAGATCTGCTAGATAGTCAAAGAAGTACAAGTAAATGATTTCTAGTGGTTTGAATTTAACACTTTGAGCTAGAAATAATTTACAGATCAATCAAAAATGTCCATGACAGTTTTTAATGTTCTTGATAGAAAGTTCTTAAGATATGATGTTGTTGATTACTTTTGTAAACTGTATGTCTTGATCTTTTATATCTGTTAATCCACTTGGTAAACTTCACGTGCTTTTCTACTGGAATGACTATCAAATAAGGCTTGGAACGACTATCCAATTTGCCTGGAATGACTATCCAATTTTCCTGGAATGACTATCAGAATAATTAGAAAAGAATCAGAATGACTAAGAAATGAACTAGGATGACTATCGGGATGACTATCCTTGATAGTCATTCCAGTTCATTATTAAGATAAAAAAGACTTGGGATGACTATCCTTGATAGTCATTCCAGTTCATTTTATCTTAGTCATTTTAATATAATTCTAATTTTATTTTAAATTAATTCTAATAATTAATTTATTTCATAAATTAATTCTGATGAATTAATTTAATCAATAAATTAATAATTAATTTAAAAGAGAATTTATATCCTTTCATGATAGCATAACCAATCCTTGAACCAGTTGAACTTGATGAAGAATTTCCACTGTATGAAGTTGACACTTGATGTACTGTCCGGTTCATAAGTGACTAACTGCAATGTTTGTTCTTCATCTTTGACTTTAAGTTGTGGTCCATTAGCTGCTTTTGACATTGGTCAACCACTGTAACCTGTACATTTGCTGTCACACATCTGAAATCTCTGTCACTTTAATAAATCTACTTTCTTGAATACTTCACTAAGCCTTGATCAAATAATTGAACTTCTTTCAATGTAGAATTACTTCAAGTCTGTAGGATGACTTTAATCTTCATTCTTTGACTGATATGATCTTATGAGATTCCTGTGAGGCTGTGACAATTGAATTATTACTTACTTATTACAAACTTGTTTAAGTTGAGTTGTATCCTCGATGTTAACAAATAGGCCTATACATATGCTTTTCAATTAACAATTATAATTTTATTATTTTATTTTAATAAATAAAACTGTATATGATATTTTTGGAAAAGAAGGGGTTTTAGTAAGTAAAAATAAAAAGCTTATATGTTTTAGTTAAAAAAAGATAATTACCCGTGATATTTTTGGAAAATTAAGGAAATATTTCAGAAAAAAAAAGTAATGTATTTTAGGTGAAAAAGGTAATTGGTTATAAATAGGTAATATTATTATTTAATAATATTTTTTTATAAATAAGTAAGGGTAATTAAGTAAAAACTCGAAGTACAGTTAAGTAAGGGCAATTAAGTAAAATCACAACATACAAAAAAATATTTAGTATTATATCCATTGGCTCTCATTAATTTAATTTAAAAGATCTAACGGTTAGAGATTGGATGACCAAACTATGAACGAGCAGACTACAAACCGACTACAAACCGACAACAAAAACTTTTAATGTTTCGCCTTTAATATAATAGTATAGAAGTGCTATATAAGTGATAAATATAAGTGATACGTTGATGAATACTTATAAGTTATGTAAGTGTTTGAATAAATTTACTTAAAAGTTAGTAAAATTTTCGTTAAATTAAATTAATTAATATAATGATCTCAATGAATTCATTTTAAATTAAAAAGACATTTGAAAATATAAATGTGAAAACATAAACTACTAAAATGGTAAAAAAAAATCAAGCAAAAATTAATAAGTTAGGCTATGTACATCAAAACTAATATTCGACTTATCATCATATAAATTATAAATTGAGTTTATAAGTTGGGTACGCAAACACCTTTCATAAATTTTTATCAGCTTATAATACATAAACTAGCGGGTAGCCAAACATGCCCTGTATAATTGCAAGTCATTTTTTTCGGTACGTATAAATTTCCAAGATTTCAAAACTGAGGTACTGGAAAACCAGAGTAAATTATCGAGTGAAACTTAACAGATGACTATTGGCTAATACCAGTGCGTCGTGCAGATATTATGCTCGATCTTATTCGAAAAATGAAATCATCTCTTTTAATGTACTTGTGCATCAATTTAATCTACACATAATTTGCAACAAGAAAAGAAAAGGAAAATTTCTAAAGTTCAAGAAATATCACAGCTAGTCTTCACTAGTTTAAGCTGCTTGACTAGCACTAAAGATAAACTACCTCTTTAACAAACCCTCTACAAATTTTTTTCATTAACAAATATATTGACTACACTGTACTGTCTTATTCCCTGTCTTCACCATTTTCGCCTTCACTATCTTTAACTCCATTTAACACCTCTTCGTAATCATCGAATCCTGCATGAGGATATTTCAAGTTAGAAGAAGGAAGGTCGGAGTATTTAAAAAATAGTTTTATAATATGCAACTATGGTGGTTACCTGCACCCAAGGCCTCTATATCCTCAATTTCTGATGCTAAGAGTGTCATGTTGCCTAAAGGCGGGACAACATTCATCCAATCTGCGCTGCCAGTATCCTCCAAACCTACTTCATTCTCTGTTACCCAGTCCTCACTTGTATTAATGATATCACATGAAATCGGATCTGCCGCATCCTGTTCTCTGTTCTTTACAGCCCTGCAAGGACAAAGAATCAAATAAAGTTTTTACCATACCTAAAAAAACCTTGAAACCATTACGAGTTTCCATACTCACATTTGCCTCAGTCGCAAATTGTACTGCACAAAAACGAGGTCAGTAAGCCTCTGATGCTCTAAGCAGTTCTTTGTTTTGTCTATCTGTTCCAAGTAATATCGATTTGGCTTACAACTCATCAAACTGCAAGTTTGACTGAGGACACGGAGAGCCAAGTGCGACAAATTTGGACATGCCCCTCCATATGTTGACCACCACTCAGCTGAAGCAAGCAGAACTTCAAACATTTAGAGGATGACGATGAAGAAATGACTTCATGTGTTACGATCTCTAATTTTCTAAACAATCCTTAACACTCATTAAGTGAAGGAAGCAACTCCGATACAAAAGTTTCCATAAAGCATGACTGAACACACAGCAAATCTAGATAACATCCAAAAAAGGCTCACTGCCTACATAAAATTATAATTCACCTACTGAATTATACTGAGCTGGCAAGCTCCTTGATGGTGAAAAAAACACAATTTAGAACGTTATTCTAATTGCAAGCCAAGACCAGTGAGCTATAAAATACCATTCATGTGAGGTTGTGCTTACTAAGTACTTCTTAATGGCCGAGTTGTAAAGTACTCCTAAAAGATATCAATGCCAAGCAAACAATGCCAAGCAAACTCAGATTTATACTACATAGCATATCTGTGGACAATGGACTGGGTCAGCATACTAGGCCTCCTTCAAACACCAAAGTTTCTGCCACTTTTTGTGTAACACCCGGAAAAGGTACCTAACACACTTTTTTTTATCTTCTTCAGAGTTTAGCTACACAATGCTCATTTAATGAATTTTTAAGATTCCATATAAGGTATAGACATTGCACTTCCTGCAACTTGTAATTTACGATACTTCTTAGTTCTTACCTACTTCACAGTTGTGTGATGATTGGGCAAAAAAAAACATATTAGTTTTGAATTGTTATTATTCGTATATTGATTTCTGAGTTCTTTGTGATTCCTTTTGTGGAGCAGAAGGAGGGAATATTGACAAATAAAGGTAAGGTCAGTAACTACAAGATTAAGAAAAAAACAAAATCACATATAACAATATGTTTTACCAGGAAGTAATGTTTCTCTAGCTCTCATCGCCATATTCCGGCCGAAATCTCCCGCAGCATTATGGTACGATGTTGTTTCTTTCATTATTTTATCTTGGATTTTTGGATCAGGAATCATCTTCTCTACACAATCAAACACTGAGGACGGGATGTGGCGATGTATAGACCCTTCAGTACTGTAGAAGAACTTGGGGTTAAGGTAAAATCCTGCAGCATGAAGTGGATGATGTTGAAGCTGTTCCCACCTGCAATCGATAATATTCCAATAAACTTCATATTCCTTCTTCTCTTCAAATTCCTTTTTGATAGTTTCTTTTGCTCGATATATTCCAGCATTAACGTATCCCATTGCAGGCCTCCTCTCACTACTTACTATTCTCAGAAGTCGCAATAATGGATCTGTAAGACGGGTGACAAATGAACATGTTGACCAAAATGACTGATTACTGATATAGTCCAACATGGTAATTCCCTCGGCTTTCTTTGAGTAAGGGCATTCCATCCACTCCTCTGATGTAACCATGGACTGCAAGTTAGGCTTGATAGTACATAATCTCTTCAGTGTTGCAAAGTCTGTTGCAGAGCTACTAACCCCAAGTTCTACTAGATCAACTCCATATGTATACCTACGCATCATATTCAAAACTACACTATTATTGTAGATAAATCTTGAAATATATTTAGATTTTTCAAGTATTGAATTTATCCACTTGAGTTTTCCAAAATCCTCGAGCATCAGGTCTACGCAGCGAGCCGCACAAGGAGTCCAGAAAACAGTAGGAAAAGTATCACTTAGCCTTTTTCCTGCAACAACATAACGATCTTCAGTATTAGTTATAACTTGCAAGACATTTCTCACCCCAACTTCCTCAACCACCTCCTTGAGCAATTCATAGAGAGCATCTTCCGAATTTACCATGTCAGTTACATCAACAAACCTCAAAAATATTGTCCCCTCAGAACAATACACCATAAAGTTTATCAATATTTTACCCTTTTCCGAAATATACTCGTCAACTAAAACAGAACATCCACTATGTCCCCAATGATTCATGCATAGATTAATATCATTTCTTACTTCTTGAACTGAATTCTTCAAAATCCCGCTTCTTAGATCATGATAACTTGGTGCTACAGACATCGCTCCTTGTGAAGCAATCGCATCAAGCATCGGTTGAAAATAAACGGAGTTCACTGCATCCAAAGGAACCCCAACATCATAAAAAAACCGCCCAATCGCCAAATGAACCTGATCATTCACCCTCTTTCCTCCCATAACATCCAACGGAATGACATCCAAACTCGTATTCCCCGCACTTTTCTTAACTCCCCTCTTCTTCCTACCTCGTTTCCTCAAACCATCCTCCAAAACACTCAAATTCTGATCAATCCCATCCCCAACAGGCATCAAACTAACCCCACCGCTCAAATCACACTGACCCGTCAAACCATCAACCTCACTCGTAGAAGGGTCAAACTCGGAAATAACTTCCGCAAGCTTCTGTTTTTTCCTCTTTTTCGCAACAACACCTTTCAAACTATCTTCCATAATTTGTTGAACATCAGGGGGAACTCTAAGACACGTAGACGCATTACCCTTATGACCCGCAAGATGTTCTTTAATCCTATGAATCCCACCACCCTTAAACATTTTAGTACAATACACACACTTAAGTTGAACCCTATCCCCATTTTTAAACATTTGACAATGCTTCCATGCTGGGTCATGTTTTTGTGAAGTAACTGGCACAAGTTCCATATTAGATGACATTTCTAACACAAAGTTACAATCTTTTTCACAATCCCAACATTAATCACATATACATACAACAATTCATACTGTTCTTGAAATAAAAATGCAAACTTTATCAAGAATCAGGAAAATCAACATAAGAATACAACTTTAACAGCAATAAAAATAGTAACTTTACAATCAAGGGGTGAAATTGTTACCTGGGGTTGAATTGAATTTGTGGGTCTTGAATTTTTGGGAAAAATTGTATGTATAGTTGTATAGATATAAATGACCCGAGTTGGGTATTGTAATTGAGGAGTACAAGAAGAATCGGGTGGATTACCGGATAAACCGGTTGGGGTAAGTGGTGTAGAACTAAAATAGATCCGGGTTTACCTGATGTTCCGGTTTATATGTGGTCAGTTTTTTTGTTGGGCCGGTTTTGAGGGATGGAGAACCGGGAGTTTCGGTTGCCTTTTTTGGATCCGGTTTTGAGTTTTGACCCGGATGGACCGCTTGGTACTGCAAATTAAACCGGCGTTTCTGTGATTTTTTTTTTTTTTTGGATTTTAAATGTGATCTTGATTTATGTGTGGAGATGAATGTACAGAGAGAGAGAGAGAGAAGTGTATGTTCTCAGCTGAAGAAGGTATCTGGTAAGTATTAAAACATGAACCTTACATAATTTTCACTTATTTGTTTTTGTTTGAGATTAATTTACATGTGTATTAAAGATATAAACAAATTAATATGATCCGTTTTCTTGTGTAACAGTTGACAGTTTTTTTGTGAAGTTTTTTCTTGTGTAACAGTTGATGTATAATAAATTGTGTATTCTTCTTGTTCAAATTTAGTGAACTTGAAAAAGACTTGAAAGAATTTCTCTTGTTTAAATTAATAGGGAGGGGGACAAACAGTGAATTCCAGAGGACGTAATTGGACTTGCGTCTTTACAACTAGGCTGTCTTACGATTTTGATGTTTGATAGTTTGGGAAACTAGGATATATCATTGTATAGTTTTGGTTGCACCAAGCATTGTGGCAATGTTTTAGCGGTAAATTGGTACCTAGGCCTCGTTTGTTTCGTCGACTTTATAATTATGCAGGAGCTCATGTTTCCCTGTAACTTAGTTACAATTATAGGTTCCAAGGTGATTCAAAAGTTTGTGTTTGGATGGTTATTATGTAACTACAAATTACGTTATTTATTTTGGTAAGTAATTAATGAATTTACATTAGATAGCTATGTAACTTGGAGTGACCATTGAGAACCTTGGTAACTAAATTTCTATATTTTGAGGTAACTCTTAAAACCTTGGAACTTTGAGTTCCCTCGTCAAATTTAAAACACAATGAACCAAACAATATAACTCGTTTTTAGTCCAGGAAACTTTTAGTTACATAACTTGGTTACATCGAAACAAACGAGACCCTAATGTACTCCAGGTTTTCAAATATTATACAGCACAATTATCTGAATTAAATCCTTGCTGCCTCGTTAATTAGATATCGAGTCATTTTAACATAGGACATACTTACAACTAGGTTGTCTCCCAGGTTGTGAGGCTCGGCAGAGTTTAGGAAACTTGAATATCTTCTTTGTACAGCAAGTACCAAGGGTGGTGAGTAGTGGCAATACATTAGTCTGAGTAACTTTGTACCTAGTGTTGTCAACATATTCAAATATTATGTAGAGCACTGGTCCAGATTGAATTCTTACTACCTCGTACAGTTAAATGTCTAATTCATATTAGAAATGTCTGTAACATGCTCAAGAAATATAATTCCAGTTTATTGTATAACTATCGGAAATTAAAATGGTTATTATGTTGTCATTCAGTTAAGTAAACTTGAAAGAACCTTGAAAGTTAACTTGATTGTTTCATTGTACAAAATTAACTGTACCAACTACCAAGAATATTGAATACGCAACTCTAAAAAGAAAGAAAAAATCTATAGAAAGTTGCTGAAAGTTTTCTGAATGAAGATGAGTCATGGACCATCTTCTCCATCTTTAATCAAGTTACAAATATCAGAGCATTCCACCAAACAATATTGACGACTCCGAAATCCTTGCCTGAAAACCACTAGTGGTTTTCTTACATTTAAAGGACCTTCACCAGGAGAGCCATCGCCACCACGGATGCAAGTAGCAACACACTTTCTGGTGCAGGACTCTGCTTTTCTTGACTTGGGTTTTTGTATCCTAGCCTTTCTGCAGTCTTTATCCTCGACACACGCACCAGAGAGAGTTTGTGGTATGTTTGACAGAGTCTCATCATCTAGTTGGCTTTGAATGCTTATAGCATTTGATCCCATGACTGATATTAGCATTGAAGCTGCAGCTGCTGTTGCTACTAAGCCAATTGTCATTGCACGGTTGCTGCTTCCCACTGCGTTTGCTACTACTTTTTTCTTGCTGGTGTTGTTATCCAATCTACACTTGACACTGCATACTCCATGGTAAGAATGTAGCATTGAGCATCTGCTAAGATCGCATGTTGATACACCGTAAGCTAACATTCTATCTTCTTGCTATTTCTTAATTAGCCAGCAATTTATTACCATCATTTGCCTTGGTATTGCAAACTCCTAATATTCTTCTCTAAAATCTAAGGATAATGCCTAAATCCTATCCCAAGTGCCGAATTTTATGTATAAAAAGTACACAAATTTTCTTCTGTTAGTGTTGTAATGGGAAGGTATAGATAATTAGATAGATAGCTAGCTTATTTACCAGATTTTCTTGAAATTTAATGATCTGTATATGTCCACATAAACAGACACTAGATGCTGAGAATCTGTGGTCCCTTACCTGATGATAACATTAAGTTTTTGGTAGCTTTTAGTCTTCACCACACACAGCAAATTAATTTACAACCAAGAGTTTTTGTGATGGGAAATTGATTTCTTGGTCTCAGATATGAAAATATAGTTTTGATTTTCACTTCTCATCATGATCTTTATATTTGTTACTAATGCAGTTCTTGAATGGACAACAGGTTCTTCATATGCTCGGATTGCGATTCTTGTGCGTAGTTTGTTTCCCAAGTATATTTATTAGCAGCAGACGTACTTGCTGATTTTTCGATTTAAAAATATCAGCATCAAGTATACAGCCTGCATAACCAAGAAGTTACCAACAGTGTGCTGTTGGAGATTAATTTCTAGGATTTTTTGGGCATGTAATTGAAATATTAGTGAGTTTGAATATGGTTTTGATATTCATTTTTCTTGTGAGTTTTCTCAGGATTGTTTCTTTCCCTTTCTTCCATGCGAAATTACAAGTATTAAATCTCCCGTTGTTAGCAATTCGTCGGAAAGCAGTGAGTAGTAGTACTAGATAGTGAGCTTTGCGTCAAATCAAGGATGTTCAATATGTGCTGTAAATTTGAGTGGAACTTGGTAGCATCAGCTAACCCTCTGTAACATGCTGATGTGTTAATACACTCGCTTGGTTCCCTCACTTGAAAATCGTGAACTAGAAAGAGTGCAGTTGTAGAGCGATTACTGGATTTTTCTCATAGATATTTATAATTTTTTAGAGTTGTCGTAGTTTGTTTATCATGTGTCAATGGGACACATACAGCGGTTAAAACAACTTTATCCACCTAAATACTTCTGGCGTGCTCCAGATCCAGAGTTTTATTCGAAAGAATAGAAGAGAAGAGAAATAAAAAATTAGGGAGTAATTTTTTCTTTGTATGTTCCCGAGTTTAGGGTGAAATGGGAGAGAAAATAATGGCAAAAAAAGGATATGTTGGGTATTTTTTGAAAGATTGTGTGAGAGGTTCTTTTTAAATCACTTCATTTTTGGAAAGAAAATTATTGAAGAAAATTTCCGGATCATTTCTCTTCTTTCCTGAAAACTCGGGAGCACGAGAAAGAAAATTTTGAAAATCTCCTTCCCTTTCTCTTCTCTTCTCTCATTTTTAAAACTTTGGAGCCATATCCAATCAAATACTAAAATTGTTTATATTTCTATCATTTAAATACTCAACTCCAAAGGAGTTTTATACGTTTGGCGTTATATACTTAGATGTAAATATGCATAAATACATATTTGGTTCTAATTTAAAATTAATGATGTATTTATGCATCTTGCCACATCATCAAATAACTATAAATGAAATGCATGTTGGTTTATTTTAAATAAAATTTAGGAGAGAGAGACAAATATTAGCCAAATTTGAAAATATTTGGTTGCAAAATAAAATTAGCATTGAAGTTGAAGTTTTATTTTAGCACCAAAAAATACTTTTTGGTGTTAAATTATAAAAATAGCTATAGTCATTTTACATCTTGCATTGGACTTGCTCAGGAGTTTTGAGTTTTTGGTTTGTTTATCGTAAGATTCTGTTGTGGAATAAAAACTATATCTTTGAATTCAATGCTAGGGTTAGAGAGTTTCAAGCTTTAATGGTGTGGTTGCTCTTGTTGTCGGGGACTAACTCGGTCCTAACAAGATGCCTACGTACCTTGATGAGAATCAAGAATCAAGCCAAGACGTAGTTCTAAAGATGCCTACGCGGCTTGTTGTGCCATCGCGGCATGGTGACGTATGGAGCTGTGTCCAAAATGTTCTCCTTGATAATGAGGGGCCAGGCCCTTTATATAGGCGTTGAGAGTCTAGGAATTAGACTAGGTTTAGGTGACTTGGAGTACAAGTCTTCTTCTTAGATCTGGATTGTAAATCCTAATTTGTAGGAGGCTGACTCCTCCTAGGCTTTGGTGTCCCTCAAGACTACTTCTAGTAGATAAAGATCACAACTTGGGCACATTTAATGGACTGTATAATCAGCCTTTTAATTAATTACGAATTTAATAATTAATTAGGGCTTCGGGCCTCATTAACTGGGTCTAATTTATGGATCATTCCGGGTTTAATTAATGTATCATTAATTATATTTCTAGGGTATTTTTTAGCCCATATCATTTGACCCCCAACTTCTGGGAAAATTTCTTGAGTTTTCGTACAAGTTATTTTGATCTATTTCGAGATTTTAGGGTCTTTTATAATTCTTTCTCGTAATTTCCCTATTTTTCAGGAATTAGATTGTGTCACCGAACATTTTTCTTTTTCAGAGATATTGAATTGGTACCTCGAATATAAAATTTCGAGCCAATTTCTATTTTTGAGGACATTATTTTTGCCAATAAAAATAAAGAATTCAAAATTTTCGACCTCGTTTGAGATCGAAAATTTATTCCATTTTACTTCCAGGTCGAACAACATCGACCTGGATTGAGGTCGAATACTTCGATCTCGTTTGAGGTCGAATTATTTGTTCTACTTTGCTTCCAGGTCGAAGTCGAACATTTCGATCTTGATTGAGGTCGAAGGTTTGTTCTATTTTTCTCCCAGGTCAAACATTATCGATCTGGATTGAGCTCGAACATTTTCGACCTCGACTGAGGTCGAATTTTCATTCTATTTGGCCTTCCATAGCTTATGTTATCTTTAATTGGCCTCTTAATGGCTCGCTTTTGATTTTCCTTAAACGAGACGTCCTAATTCGGGACTTCTTGTGAATAATAGTTCATAATGAGCTATGTACAAGTGTAGAGTTTGTCACATTATCAAGGAAATATTTTAATAATTTCCCTAACATTTTATCATTTTTTTCCTAATGTTTTAGGAATTTACATGTACCCACAAGTATTTTTAATAAATATCCCTTATATTTTAGGAATTTTAATGTACTCACGGGTATTTTCTAATAATTATTCCTAATATTTAAGGAATTTTAATGTAGCCGCGGGTATTTTTAATAAATATCCCTTATATTTTAGGAACTTTAATGTACCCACATGTATTTTTAATAATTATTCCTAATATTTAAGGAATTTCCATGTACCCACAGGTTTTTTTAATAATTATTCCTAATATTTTAGGAATTTTCATGTACCCACGTGTATTTTTAATAAATATCCCTTATATTTTAAGAATTTTAATATTTCCACAGGTATTTTTAACAATTATTCCTAATATTTAAGGAATTTTAATGTACCCACAGATATTTTTAATAATTATTCCTAATATTTTAGGAATTTTCATGTTCCCGCATGTATTTTTAATAAATATCCCTTATATTTTAGGAATTTTAATGTACCCACGGGTATTTTTAATAATTATTCCTAATATTTTAGGAATTTTAATGTACCCACATGTATTTTTAATAATTATTCCTAATATTTAAGGAATTTTCATGTACTCACATGTATTTTTAATAATTATTCCTAATATTTTAAGAATTTTCATGTATCCACAGGTATTTTTAATAAATATCCCTTATATTTTAGAAATTTTAATGTACCCATGTGTATTTTTAATAATTATTTCTAATATTTTAGGAATTTTCATGTACCCACATGTATTTTTAATAAATATCCCTTATATTTTAGGAATTTTAATATACCCACAGATATTTTAATAATTATTCCAAATTTTTTAGGAATTTTCATGTACCCACAGGTATTTTTAATAATTATTTCTAATATTTAAGGAATTTTAATGTATCCACATGTATTTTTAATAAATATCCCTTATATTTTAGGAATTTTAATGTACCCACAAATATTTTTAATAATTATTCCTAATATTTTAGGAATTGTCATGTACCCACGGGTATTTTTATTAATTATTCTTAATATTTAAGGAATTTTAATGTACCCATGGGTATTTTTAATAATTATTTCTAATATTTTAAGAATTTTCATGTACCCACAGGTATTTTTAATAATTTTTACAAATATATATATTGTTTGCAAGTATTTCAAAATAATAGGCACCATTTTGCAATTTTTCAGGGTTTAATTCGTAATTTTCCAAAGCTCAGGGGTGAATCTGTCAGATTCTAAACTTTAGTGGCAAATCTGTTAGTTTCTAAACTTCAGTAAAAAATCTATTAGGTTCTAAACTTCAGGGGAGAATTTGTAAACTATCCAGAACTTGGGGTACTAAACTGCACTTTGGCAGTTTAGCCGACCATGAGGTCGAAAGCAACTCAAAATTATTATTATTATTATTATTATTATTATTATTTTAAATAAATATTATAATAATATTTATTTTATTCATTTAAAAAATAAATTATTTCGATCTCGTTTATGTTCGAAAATAGGGTCTTTTTGATTTCGAGGTCGAAGGCTCATGACCTGAATTGAGGTCGAAAAAGACTCGAATTTTTCCTCTTCTTTTTTTTTTTGAATAAATGAATATTATAATAATATTTATTTTACCCAATTTTTTATTTTGATCTCGTTTGAGTTCGAAAATAAGGCCTTTTGGCTTCGAGGTCGAAGGCTCATGACCTGAATTGAGGTCGAAAAAGACTCGATTTTTTCTTCTTTTTTTGAATAAATAAATATTACAATAATATTTATTTCACCCAATTTCTTTTTTAATTATTTCGATCTCGTTTGAGTTCGGAAATAGGGTCTTTTTGATTTCGAGGTCGAAGGCTCATGACCTAAATTGAGGTCGAAAAAGACTCGAATTTTTCCTCTTTTTTTTTGAATAAATAAATATTATTATAATATTTATTTTACCCAATTTTTTATTTCGATCTCGTTTGAGTTCGAAAATAAGGCCTTTTTGGCTTCGAGGTCGAAGGCTCATGACCTGAATTGAAGTCGAAAAAGACTCAATTTTTTCCTCTTTTTTGAATAAATAAATATTAAAATAATATTTATTTTACCCAAATTTTTTTTTTAATTATTTCAATCTCGTTTGAGTTCGAAAATAGGGCATTTTGGCTTCTAGGTCGAACAAATCGACCTGGGTTGAGGTCGTGGCCCTTTGATCTCGTTTGAGGTCGAAGATAGGCTTCATTTTGGGTCCAAGTCGAACAAATCGACCTGGGTTGAGGTCGTAGCTTTTCGACCTCGTTTGAGGTCGTAGAAAAAACACTTATGCTTTTTCCCTTTAATTATTTATTCTTCCTTTCGACTTCATTTGAGCTCGAAATTTTGGCCATTTTGGCTTCTAGGTCGAACAAATCGATCTGGGTTGAGGTCGTGGCCCTTCGATCTCGTTTGAGGTCGAAAATAGGCTTCATTTTGGCTTCAGGTCGAACAAATCGACCTGGATCGAGGTTTTACCTACGTCAAATGTGGCTTACGAGTAAAAGACCTAACTTGAGGTATAACACCTTAGACCTCGTTTGAGGTTTCAACAACGCCAAACATGACTTAAGGGTAAAAGACCTAACTTGAGGTATAACACCTTAGACCTCGTTTGAGGTTTCAACAACGCCAAACATGGCTTAAGGGTAAAAGACCTAACTTGAGGTCTAAAACCTTAGACCTCAGTTGAGGTTTCAACAACGCCAAACGTGGCTTACATATACAAGACCTAACTTGAGGTATAACACCTTAATTTTCACACTGAGATGTCTTCATGAACGAAGACAGACATAACGTTTTGCTTTTTACTTCGATTTGAGCTTTTAGTATATCTAGTCGAAGCTCGTTTTGATCTTTGTTTCCTCAAATTCTCAGGGGTTTCAACCCTTATACTAATCTTCTCCAAATAGGCATCTTTAGGCTTTTAATTGAGCTTGACGTCTTTAAGACTATGATTGATCTTCCGAGTTTGAGAATCGTGGTCTTCGTGACTTTTTAATCAAAATTGGGGATCTAGATATGACAAACTCGGGTGTTCAATTAAGTTGAGGTCAACAAGACTATGATTCATCTTCGAGATTAGGATTTGAGGTCTTCAAGACTGCGATTCGAAATCTTCAAGACTAAGATTCAAGTCTTCATTTCATGTTATATGGGAACACCATTTTGAGGCTAACTGTACTGATGTGAATAACTCAGGTGGTTGCATCATGGGTGTGTACTTCTGGTATCGGTCATACTTCTTTGGCAATATCAACCATCATATCTGGTCATTAAAATCTCAACCAGGTCATCTTGTGGGTAAGGTCCATGCCCCCCAAATTCTGCCCAAAGATTTCATTATTAACATCTTACAAGGCTAATTTCATTTTCTAAGGCCTTAATGTTCATACTGACAACTTTTGTGCCTTCAAGGCATTGTCGGTTAACCAACCAGTTTCTTGGTGAGCCTTTATAGGATCCATCCATCAGCCTTCCACACCTACAAGTGTTATCAGCTTTGCATCACTACTTTGGGTTTTCAAAACTTGGAAGTAAATATCTTTTGGATAGTTCTCTATCTCCTAGGTGTTAAACTTAGATAGGACATCAGCCTTTACGTTTTCCTCCTTCAAGATGTATTTGTAACCCCAATGTTGAGTTTCTACAAACTTTTAGGTTCTTGACCCTCTGGGCTCCGAGCAAGCCAAGTTCGGCTTTCAGGACTTTGTATACATCCTCGTTGTTTGTCGTTGATTTTGTTTTTGATGTCTCATCAAAATAGAGCACCCAACACTTCTTGAGTATCGCTTCTCGATCTTCCTTTTTAGTTTCTTGCCCTCCTGGGGTACTACCTCCTTCCCCCTGACTTATTGGTTGCCAATGGTACATTCAACCATGAAGTCAGCGAGTTCTTGGGACTTTACTGCGGTTACCCCGCTTCATGTAGTAGATGGGTTTCTGAACCTTGTCCTCCTCTTTTCTGAAGACGACATTCAAAGCCGTATCAGATACAGTCAAGTATAGATGAAGTAACCCTCTGGGTTTTGGTTTTTCAACAAAAATGTTGTAGCTATGTACTTCTTCAATTTCTGAAAGGCCATTTGGCTTTTATTAAAGCAAACATTTCTCCTATGAGTTTTCAAACGTCCTTAATGGAACGTGGAGCTTCCTTGTGAAGGATTGCTTTAATCTTGTCGGGGGTTGGCCTCACTTTCACGCTTTGAGACCTTCAACCGAAAAAAATTTACGATCCTATGCCGAAGGCACATTAAGTCAGGTTCAACATCATATTATGTTTTCTTAGAACTTCAAATGCCTCTCAGAGGTGTCCAATGTGATATGCCCTATCGAGGCTCTTGACTAACATGTCATCTACATAGAATTTCGTAATCTTCCTAACAAGATGCTCAAAAATCTTATTCACCAATCTTTGATATATCATCTCTTGGGACGTTGTCCTTATACATTTTGATTTGGTTGTGCCTTACAAAGCCATTCATGAAGTTCAACATCTTGTGTTCAGCGGTGGCGTCAATCAATGTATCGATCCTTGGTCGAGGGAAACAATCCTTAGGACAAACATCTCTTAGATCAATGAAGTCTCTACATATCCAATCATTTTTCATTGGCGTTCTTGATAATCACGGGATTGAGAAACCATTCGAGGAACTGAATATCGAGCATTTTAGCTGTTGTCCATACAAACACATCATTATTTTCTTGTTGAAAAGTAAACAACTTGTCCCTTAAGGGTTGACTTAATAAAGCACCAATGTAAGTAACTTTTTCAGGTTCATCGGGAACTAACGGGATGAGAATTAGATTCTTAGTTGGCTTCTTTCGGTATTCATCATTATCCCTTACATCCATATCTTCAATCGGGAGGACTTGCCCCCCGATTCCATTAGGCCTGAACGTGGCTACGTATTAACCTTTTCCATCTCTTCATCTCCCTACTCTTCTCCCACTTCATTACTTGTGGAAAATTTGATTTTCTAGTGATAGGTTGAGGCAACTACCTTAAAGTCATGCAAACATGTCCTCCCAAGGATAACATGGTAGGTAAAATTTGCTTTAATCACAAAGAAGTTTATGGTTCCTTTCCTATGGTTATAGGAAACTGAATAATAAATTCTACCTTAGACTTAACCTCATTGAACCGATAAATGGGCATATTAGGGGGGGGGGGGGGGGGGTTAGTTGGGCATCCGTGTATCTCATCTTCAGAATCGTGTCATGGAACATGATATCCATTGAAGCCCCATTGTCTACCGAGACTCGCTTCACTTCTGAATTTCCTATTACATATATAATGACCAATGGTTATTATGGAGGAATCTCATCCCTTTCAGATCTGAATCGTTAAAGGCTATTGCCACTTCAGTCTTTGTACATTTTGGTGCTTCTCTGACCATGTGTCCGACTTCCTAATCAATAGCTTTTCAAAAGTTCCTTATTATCCCAGCTGTTGTCGGGCCTCCAAAGATCATGTTTATCATCGGCCTCTAGGGCTGAGGATTTTGACCTCGATCACCATCCTTCCTTTCGTAGTGTCTCCAATCATAATCCCCCCTTGGGTTGTGTTGTTCACCATATTTGGTGAATTTGTTGAGCTCTTCTCTTTAGGTCGTAAACTCAATCTCGTCTTTCAACTGTCAACAGTCATGCACCGTGTCTTTTTTAGAATCTTGGAATATTGACTCTCGTTTCTTTTCTTAGGATCAATCCTTAGTGGCTTCGGCCATTAAAAATCTCTATCCTTCTCTATGTGCATACTTGGTAAACCCCGGTTCTTGTGCATTCTCTTCGGGGGAAATCAGAGTCTTTGCTCATTCGGGGATACTATCCTTAGCAACATACTTCTGATCTCCATTTCGCTTCTTATTTTCTGCGTTGCCTCCTACGGGGGTGAATGTTTCTTTATATTTTTCTCGATTTTGATATACTTGCCAACCCGATCTTGGAGCATCAGCATGCTCTCAGGAGGATGCTTTGTCAGTGACATCTTGAAATAGACATTCGCGGTTCCTTGTTGCAGAGCTATTATAGCCACTTAATCATCGAAATCTAGAACCTTCAAATCTTCCTTGGTAAATCAGTTCAAGTAGTCCCTTTGGGGATCTCTGCTTCATGAGCAAAAATCATTTCTTTAAGGATTGAGGGACCTTTTTTGGGAACACCCATCTCCCCCAGCCATTTTCTTACCTTGACGCCTCTTTCTAGGGGTCGTGTCACGATTCACATTAGTAGACCATGACTCATCTTCAGTGTACGGGACTGAAAAATCTATGTATCCTTGGACTTGAGGACTTAATCCTTGATCCTGGGGACCCGATTCCCAATTTTGGGAAACTAATCCCTGAATATACGGCCCTTGAGTTGGGGCTTAGAGTCTACTTCCTCCATCCTCGGGGTATTGAGGCATCCCGTAGATGAGATTTTGAATAGTAGATGCAGGTATCACGGTGTTTGAGAGTTACAAGCCAAAAGGCGCCTTTGAAATTGGCAGGTACCACTTGTAGAGGATCCACTCCTTGGGTCAAAGGAACTACGATTTGGGGATTTTTCCCTATGGGCAAAGGATTCGTGCATGATCAATTTGCTCCTTGAGGGTTTGCCCCTGGATTGTTGGGGATGGATTGAGTTTCTACCACTGATAAGCGACATCCCATAAGTGGGATCCCATGTTCGTTGTAATAACAGAGATGGAAATTTGTAGCCCCAGTAGTGCACCAAAGAGGGACAACACCACCATCTAAAAGGGGATTCATCCCTAGAATCCATAACATGTTGCTGCGAATTAGTTGTTTGAGCACTCATATCCTATCTTATATGGTCTAAAGAGCCAATTTTGGGACACTCGGTGTTAGGAACGTCCTGTTCTTTCAGTGGGTTCCTTGTCTTGACACCTCCCCCTTGGGGCTACGTTCGTATTAGTGAAGGATTCATCTCCGGAATAAGGTCCAAAGAAGTTCAAAGTTCTTGATACAGAAGACCCGATCTAGGAATGTATTGGGGCACATACACCTCATGAGATGGAGGTGGAAGTCTACTTCTCCCAACCTCGGGATACAAATGCATCCCATATGTAGGGTTTTGATGGGTGCAGCCGATTATGGAAATTTGCCTCCCTTGGGGTGCATTCGCAATGGGTGCGAGCACCATCTATAATGGATCCGTCCCTTGAAGTTGGGGATTCACTACTTGAGTCAATGAATTTTGGATCACCCATTGGGGATCAACCCTCGAAGACTCGTCTCTAAGGAGTCATTCCTTGAACGGAAGTCAAGGGGAATGGATTGTCAGTTCAATTGCTCTTTCATCGTCTTTGGTGCACGATCAAGATTTCTCACTCCTTTTGCAGGCGGAGGTTCCATGCCTCAAATATGGGGCGAATCATCCCCTCGTTGGGGGTGAGAGCCCATAACTTGGGTTCTGAGCCATTAGTTGTGGAAGCACCGTGGTAATCATGCTAGCCTTTTTGAAATCATGGGCATAATCATGCCTAGGATTGGGGATTCGTCCCTTGAGAGTTTAGAATCCTTCTTTGGATTTCAGCTCTTTGGAGACTTGTTTAAATTCGTGTTCTTAAAGGGTTCATCCCTTGAACATTGGTAGGTGTGGATCATCGATACTTCGTGTTCTCGTCATGGTTGATGTTGTCTTCCCACAGACGGCGCAAAATGTTGTGGAATAAAAACTATATCTTTGAATTCAATGCTAGGGTTAGAGAGCTTTGAGCTTTAATGGTGTGGATGCTCTTGTTGTCGGGAACTAACTCGGTCCTAACAAGATGCCTACGTACCTTGATGAGAATCAAAAATTAAGCCAAGACGTAGTTCTAGAGATGTCTACGCGGCTTGTTGTGCCCTCACGGCATGGTGACGTATGGAGTTGTGTCCAAAACGTTCTCCTTGATAATAAGGGGTCAGACCCTTTATATAGGCGTTGAGAGTCTAGGAATTAGACTAGGTTTAGGTGACTTGGAGTACAAGTATTCTTCTTAGATCAGGATTGTAAATCCTAATTTGTAGGAGGCTGACTCCTCCTAGGGTTTGGTGTCCCTCTAAACTAATTCTAGTAGATAAAGATCATAACTTGGGCACATTTAATGGACTATATAATCAGCCTTCTAATTAATTACGAATTTAATAATTAATTAGGGCTTCAGGCCACTTTAACTGGGTCTCATTTATGGACCATTCCGGGTTTAATTAATGTATCATTAATTATATTTCTAGGGTATTTTTTAGCCCATTTCAGATTCTATATCAACGCAACTCGTGTTTATTTCATGTCTTAATCGCCGATTAATTGTTGTTTGGTCGTTAATCGAATTAATTTTGTTATAATAATCACGTCAAAAAGTGTTTTATAAAATTCGGTCAATAATCGAAATAAATTTGTCATTTTTTAAAAAATTATATTAAAACTCATAAAATTATAAATAAATAGAAAACAAATTAGAACCTTATAATGTAATGTAAACAAGGGCTCTTTTTTTGATTAGTGCACCAAATTGAATTATGGATAAAAATCTCCATAAACTAATATTGAATTTTCTTATACTATTTTGAATAAATTAATGTAAAACTTGCAATTTTTGTCTTCTATTCCTTAATTTCTTTTATAAATTGTTTTAAAAAGTTGCTCAAGTCTATATTATATATATTAATAACTATTTATATTAAAAATTAATATTAAATCAATTCCAGTTAATCATTCCGATTAATCCCCGAATATATTTGATTAATTGATATTCGGTGCTCCTGCTGCATTAACCAGAACTACAATACAAGATGAGTTCTCAACCATGCGTCCACCAAATCCTTATGCTCCAGCTGTCTAAATCCTTCAATCAACATCCAACAAGGACCTACCCTTTCTTATCGAACAACAGCAACATGGGAACGTGAGCAACCTGGTTGTACATCAACAACAATGTTCCTATGTCTTTCTGAGATCCATTCATCATCTAAAAAGTTCAGTTCGTGAGTAGAGAATAAGAGTAATGGCTCGTCATAGTCATGAGAAGTTAGTTGTAAACACCACCAAAACGAGTCAGCAACTAGGGTCACGATAAGAAAATCCTTAACGAAACAAACTTGCACATGTTCAGAACACCATCCGAAAAAAACAACATCAATACCCCGGAGGTCACTAGAAGTCAACACAATTTCATTCTGCAAAGCGCTAATAAGATGGAGTGAGCAATCATATACAATATCCTCATGAACACCACTACCCTTCTCAGTACACTTATTCATCATAGTCAGATAACCTGGATATAATTACCTATCCTGAATCTGAACAAGTTCAATCTGAATACCCATAGTTTCAACAAAGGTAAAAACCAAGGTTCCAAGATCATTCACCAGTCGACATACTTCTACTAACTGACAAGTAAAAAGTCTGTCAATTTTTAAAATTTCTATATGAACCATCACATATAAGGAAAGAGGTAAACAATCTTGCCGGTTACCGAAAGGCCCTTCAAGGACTGTCCCTAAAACATTCAGCAAATTCTCCATAAAAATGGAAATAATACCGGAATTTCGATTGAATTGGGTAACCAAGGTGTTATCTGATTAGCATCATAATCAAATAACAACAAAAGATCTCCAAAAGTAGCAGAAAGAACAAATCCAGGACTAGCGAGACCAATCTTAACATCAGTAGAAAAAAAGAGTAAAGTGATAGGGTAAAACCTGTTTCCCTTTCCTTTAGAAACTTGAGAGTTTCTCTGCCCAGTCTTTCCAACAAAAGAATACGTAAGATTGTCGTTAATCCTCCCATGGATCTTAACAGCATACTTGCGGAGAGTTCGTTGCATTTGGGGTTCATCCTCTTTCGATTTTTCTTGCCAAATGTTGCAATGATAGTCAAAAGAGCCAGATCTCGTGGATGAAGAGAACAAATTGGAATATCTCGATCGATCCTCGGATGAGTTTTTAGAGCTATCCGATTTTTCCGTGCCATTAATCGCTCCAAATCAAGCTCGAATTAATGGATCAACATGAAGAATAACAAAGGAATTTCTAAATAATTCAAAGAAGGATTGGGTTAGGTGTTAGGTTTAGGGGATACACACCAATACGAGATTCAAACAAACAAACAAAGCAAAGCACACACACAATATATATGACGCGGAAACAACCACATCCTAACTTGTATTATTAATCAAAACAGTTATCAATAATACAATCAATCTCACCAAACGGTGTATCACTCACACGATACTCAAGCCAAACAATGCTCAAGCATACATCAAACATAATATGACTATGTTTATATAGCCACCCAAAACTTAGCCACCAAGACTTGTCATACTTGTTATACAAGACTTACCATACTTGTTATACAAGACTTTTTATTCTTGGCACCTAATTTCTTAAATTAATCATGACCAAGATATACCATATATAATCATTGTCTACACATACAATTATTACCAAAATAGTCTTAATCGCCCATATCACCATGACCCATCCATACTGCCGTATTGGGTTTAAACCCAACAATCCTCCCCTTCAACCCAATACCCATATCAGGTTGAACGGTAACCATCAGAGACATCAACGCCCATCCTCCATGCCTCCCCTCGAACAAGAACCTCTCCTTCTAGCACGAAAAGATTTCTCTTGTCCTTCCAACCTTTGAGTATCTCTAAATCCCTTTTAGTGACCTTCAACATTCTGTTCTTCATCATAATAGTATATCCCAAATCAACTAATTTACCCAATGAAATTAGATTTCGATTTAACTCTGGTACGTACCTTACTTGAGTTAACTTCTGAACAAGACCATTGTGAAGTTTCATCATTACCTCACCAATTCCAGCTACCTTTACCCTCTTACCGTTTGATAAAGTTACCATCTTTCCCTCACACTTCTTGTAGGACGAGAACCACTCCCTCATAGCACATATGTGATGAGAACATCCCGAGTCAAGCACCCATTCTTCTTTCGATCCCTTATCTTCTTGAACCAAAAGAGCATCATCATCAGTTACCACAAGCGAAACATTACCCCCTCCACGAGTTTTCTTCAAGTCTTCTTTTGCTTTTGGACACATAAATTGTATATGCCCCAATTCTTCACAATAAAAGCACTTGATAATAGGGTTATGTTTCTTAACATACTTTTTTTTCTTGTCACGCGCATCCACCACGAGTGCACTTCCATCTAATGTGTCACTCAATCCTTGTTTCATCAATCTTTCGGCCTCTAGAAGAACGACAATGGTCTCATCCAAAGCTAACTTCATTTTCCCAACCAACAGAGAAGTAATCACAGTACTATACTTCTTTGGTAGGGACACAAGTAGAAGAACAGCTTTGTCCTCATCCTTCAATTTTTCATCCAAATTATACAGCTGGTTGATCAGGCCATTAAAATGATTCAGATGATCTCTCATATCTCCCTCTTCTTCCATCTTGAGCCCGAACAAATCTTTCTTGAGGAACAACTTATTTGCTAACGACTTTGAGTGATACGTCTTCGTCAACTTCTCCCACAAATTTTTAGGGTTATTCTCCTCAAGAACATCATACTTGATTTTTGGTGCAAGGGCCAATCGGATTGTCGATGCCGCATGTAACTTCATGTCTTCCCACTTTGTGGCCTCGACATCAGTAGGTTTTTTCTCTTCGAGAGTTGCATATAACCCTTGCTGAATTAACAGATCTTTCACCGTGCTCTATCATAAGGCAAAAGTGTTTCTTCCATCAAACAATTCAATCTCGAGCTTTCCCCTAAACTTATCCATCTCGAATCACGAACCTTGGCTCTGATACCACTTTTTAGGTTTAGGGGATACACACCAATACGAGATTCAAACAAACAAACAAAGCAAAGTGCACACACAATATATATGACGCGGAAACAACCACGTCCCAACTTGTATTATTAATAAAAACAGTTAGCAATAATACAATCAATCTCATCAAACGGTGTATCACTCACACGATACTCAAGCCAAACAATGCTTAAGCATACATCAAACATAATATGACTATGTTTATATAGCCACCCAAAACTTAGTCACCAAGACTTGTCATACTTATTATACAAGACTTGTCATACTTGTTATACAAGACTTTTTATTCTTGACACCTAATTTCCTAAATTAATCATGACCAAGACATACCATATATAATAATTACCTATATATACAATTATTACCAAAACGGTCTTAATCGCTCATGTCACCATGACCCATCCATATTATCGTATTGGGTTTAAACCCAACATTAGGGGTCTCAAGAGTGAGGGTAAAGTGTTTGTGAGGAGGCTAGGATTAGATTTGAGGGAAAAAGAAGAACAGGGGAGACGTATATTATACAGACGACTCTCATTTATATTTAATCCAGCCTCAAATCAATAACTCTTTCTTTATAAATAAAGAGTAAATTATCTATCGTTAATGAAAGAGGTATTTTTTGAAAATAAATTAACAAAAATAAATATTAATTTATTAATTTATGTACCAAAAGTCATATGGCCATTACCAAGTCCAAATTTATAAGAAAATACTTGAAAAGAGAGTGGAAGAATACACCATATTTAACCGCTATTCCTCCTACTCATGCAGTTATGAGCAGTTATAAAACAATCACGAACTCATGATCCCTGTTTGCACTTTCTCATAATCCACAACAATGTCTTCCCCAACTCTTTTCTTTCTCTGCTTCTTCATTACTCTCTGTTTCACTGGTAATTTCTTTCTCTAATGCATTATTTTTTATGATTATTTACTAAATTTTACATGCAATATAATAACTTATTGATGTGTTTTTACAGATGGAGTTCAACTGAAGATAGTAAACAACTGCAAGGACACCATATGGCCTGGAATCCTCGCGACTACGGGCCACGAAACGCCTAACCAAGGCGGTTTCCGCCTTTACACCAGCGAGCAAGTATCTATTGATGTCCCCGAAAAATGGTCAGGAAGAATATGGGCAAGACAAGGCTGTTGTTTCGACCAAAACTCAGGTAAAGGCCACTGTGAGTCAGGAGATTGTGGAGGTTTTGTACAATGCAATGGAAAAGGAGGAAATCCACCAACCACTCTGGTGGAAATGACATTTGGAACTTGTAAATCGGATTTGCATTACTACGACGTATCGTTGGTTGATGGATTTAATGTTCCTGTTGCAATGACACCGGAAGGTGGTGAAGGTTGTGACATGGTGTCGTGCGAGAAGGATTTGAATGTTTTTTGTCCTTCAAATTTGGTTGTGAAGAAAGATGGGAAAGTTGTGGCTTGTAAAAGTGCTTGTATGGCTGCAAGATCAGATAGGTATTGTTGTACAGGGGAGTTTGCGAATCCGCAAATTTGTAAGCCTAGTATTTTTGGTCATCTTTTTAAGGCAATGTGCCCTAAGGCTTATAGTTATGCTTTTGATGATTCATCTGCACTCAAGACTTGTAAGGCTTCCCGGTATGTTATAACATTTTGTCCCTTTAAGTGATGTATCCATGTGACCATGTCACAGATTTTAGAATATCTGTTTGTAATTTGTTTTACAACAATTTCTATTTGTTTTGTAGCAACTCTCTTATGTTTGACTACATTTTTTTTTTAATTGTTCTGTTTAATATATTTATTTGGTTTGGTTTTTTCTAAAGTAAAGTGTACTTTGTGTACTTGTATTTTAGTCAAAACATCACTTGCAATACTATAGTTTAAAATCGAGCAGTTGCAATATCAATGTTTGTATTTCACTGCACTTTGTTATATTTCGTTAATTGAGGTTAACTCCGTTATTAATTTAGGAAGTAAAGTGCACTTTGTGTACTCGCACTTTACTCTAAAGTGCATTTTGTGTACTTGCACTCTACTCTAAATTTTGAACTAAAGTATTGCAAGTGATGTATTGAGCAAAGTGCGGGTACACAAAATGCACTTTAAAATAAAGTGCGAGTAGACAAAGTGCACTTTACTCCCTAAATTAATAACGGAGTTAACCTCAGTTAACGGAATGCAACAAAGTGCATTGAAATACAAACATTGATATTGCAACTGCTCGATTTTGAATTATAGTATTACAAGTGGTGTCTTGACTAAAGTGCGAGTACACAAAATGCACTTTACTCTTTTTTTCTATTGTGTTGCATCAAATGAAAAGCACACTACAATAATGGACCTGTTTGGCAACGGGTTTATAAGCCGACTTATGGCTTATAAATCCGTAAGAGCATGGGGTGTATAAGTTGAATGTTAATAATGAGGTACCTGAACTTAACTTATTACTTAATTTCTTTGTTTTTTTAATACTTTATGTTTTTACCTTTGTTTTTAAAAAAATTTTAATTTAAAATGCAAGTGTTGAAATCATTGTATTTAATAATTATTTTTTCAAATTTAATTTAGCAAACTCTTAACTAACTTAAGTAAATTTATCCAAACACACATATAATTTATAAGAATTCATAGACTTATCACGTATACGATACTTACTCATTTTAAGCTATAAATCAATTTTTTTGTGATACCTCAAACACCTAAAATATCTTGACATCTTGCTGAGTTTTAAAATTGCAAATTTGTATGTCAAACAAAAGAAATGTTCCAACTGCTTCTGCTGGGGTATCTAAAAGAAGAGTAAGGTGAAGATTCCGAAGATTATTTTGTTAACTTGTATGCGTTGGTTCTTTAAAATTCATCCGATCATTCGTAATCAAAGCCACAACTTCAAATGACTTCAGAGGTTAAAAGTATGGAGAACAGTGGAGGGTTAGGCTGGGGAAGTTCTTTACCAGTACCAAGTGTTCAAGAATTAGCAAGAAATGATTCTCAGTGTGTTCCAGAAAGGTATATACAGAAACTCGAGGATAGACCATTGCACTTCGAGACCAGTCAAGTTTCAGACGAAATTCCTGTCATAAATTTATCTAAGCTTGCAATCGGAGATGAAGACGAAAGTCGAAACTTTGATTTTGCTTGCAAGGAGTGGGGCTTTTTTCAGGTATAATTAAGTTTATGTGAATGCTTTTAAAGAATTTAATAATTACAAAATTGTGTTTACTAGGTAACAGATCATGGGGTATCAGACAAGGTCTTGCACACAATGAAAGCTGTTGTAGAATCATTTTTCGAACTCCCCCTGGTAGAGAAGAAAGTGTATGCCATGGCACACAATGATTTTCAAGGATATGGGCAAGGCTATGTTGTCTCAGATGACCAGAAACTTGACTGGAATGACCTTTTGTTCTTGATCACATCACCACTTATGTACAAGAATATGAAGCACTGGCCGAACACCCTAACAGGCTTTAGGTATGCATATACAGCCATTCCAAACAGTATTATCTGCAGTATTTACAACTCTACAAAATGATCAGACCTTTTGTTTTCCGACAGGGAGGCAGTTGAATTGTACTCGACTGAATTACAGAAAGTGGGTGATGAAATTTTTGCAAAGATGTCAGTGCTGATGGGGATGGAAAAAGAGAGTCTGAAAGATATTCATGGTGTGATGAAACTCGGCATTAGGATGAATTATTACCCGAGTTGTGCAAAGCCTGATCTAGTTCTTGGTGTTAGTCCACATTCAGATGCCAGCTCCTTAACTTTACTCCTGCAAGATGATGAGACTACTGGCCTCCAAATCAAGCACAGGGGAATCTGGGTACCTGTAAAGCCAATCCCAAATGCATTGGTTGTGAACATAGGTGATGCTATGGAGGTAAATGATTCAACAAGTTTGCTTAAACTAATTAGTATAATTTTTTGCTATAGGGTGCCACCCTGACAAATCAAAAACTAGCACAAAACAGAACTAGCACCAGACCACAAACAACAAAACAAATCAAAAACTCGTACCAAAGGGGTAAGACTAATTAAAGAACCAAAACTAGAACCAGACCACGAACAACATAAACCAGCATCCACACGAACGCACAAACTAGTCATAACCCACCAGGGCCACCACAGGTAATGCAGAAGCATGACATTCACAAGCTCACAAAGGAGCACCAGCCACCCACCAACCAACCAACGTATTATTATTGACAAGGGGCATTGAACCCTTCCTTAACCTCTTCAAAACAAGAGGGAGGGGATACTTGTTAAGTCAAACCTATGAGTATCTTTTGACCCTGCTACCTGCTAGTATCGTCCTACTACAGGCAACTTCTAGTATATTATCCACAATATCACTAGAAGACATATTAGGGTAAATATAGCTAGCAATGGATCTTCTTTATATGGTTTTGTTCCAAAACTTTGTGTAATACTTTTAAGCATTCATGATTGCAGGTATTGAGTAATGGAGTGTATAAAAGTGTAGAGCACAGAGCTGTTACAAACCAAAAAAAATCAAGAATATCGATAGCTACTTTTTTCATTCCAGAGGACGAACTAGAAATTGGACCATTAGATACGATGGTGGATGAAGATCATCGGCCCAGAATGTACAAAAATGTTAAGTACATTGATTACCTTAGATACACTTTGGGAAGAAAAATGGAAGGGAAGAATCACATTGACATCCTCAAGTTAGATAATGAGTGAATTTTTGTGTTACTTGTAATGTTGTAGCCAGTTGATACAATCTGAAACATGACATTTACAATGTATTCAAGTTCTACACCCTTGCTTACAAGATTGTCAGTGCACTTGCAATAAAAAGTCTTATCATTTTTAGCTTCACAGGGAGATACTAACATACATAACTCCCAGCCAGCTTATGACTTTTTTGAAATAATGATTAGTATATTATACATATGATTTTAACAACTCTAGACTCTAGTTTATTCTTTTCGAGGTTGCAGTACATAGCCTAATGTATTTAACCAGAAAATCGACTATGCTCCTGCGGAAGTATCTACTCATTACGGAATCTCAGGTGTCAAAGTGTGGATTTCGTATAGTAAAAAAAAAGGACGTGCTATATCCGAAACGTACAAAATATACTTTTCCTCAACTAAATTTAAACACAGCAAAACTTCGGTGTACAACATTCAGCTCTATATTCTGCCGCCTGCAATTAGTTTTACTATTCATCATCTTAGAAGACTTCAACTGTTCTTTGTTTTTACGACAATTGACATGAGCAACTTCAAAAATGACAAACAAAAAATAACTTAAAAATGAACATGAAATTCATTTTTAACGATTGAATCTGGAAATCAGTTTCAGAATTTGAAGTTCAGATTTTACCTCCAAATTTTTATGTTTGGGTAATAGGCGAATGAAGAATTTTATAATCATGGAGTGGATGGGGTTTCGAAGAAGAGAGAGAGAGAGAGAGGAAGTGACTATTTGAATATAGACAGAAGAGAATGACACATAAGAGAAAAGGTACAAATTCAGATGTCACCACTTTTTATAGAGAAAAGGTACATATTCAGATGTTATCATTTTTCAAACTCCCTGTATATCTTGAATATACTTCTAGTTCTGAAACAAGCCATAAGCAGCAACCAACCAAGCAAGCAAATTGGTAGAGATAAATGGACATTTGGGGGAAAAGTTCTATAATTAAAGGCAACTTGAATAAATCCATACACATATTAAGGAAAAATTCTGGCCACTCCTAAACATCAAAGGCTATGCTATGCACCCAACAACATTTGTACAGTCACGATGACAAACTTCTACATCTTCCTCCCACTTTTTTACACCACCGTGTACAGTGACCCTTTCTTTAAAATCCTCTGCAGGGGCATTGGGTGTGTTCCACCATCTTAGCCTCAGCTAAGCCACCCTGATTCTAGGTATATCCTCAAAACTAACAATGTACAGTTTACAAGAACAGATTTTATTTGCAATCAGCTCTTATTCATCTTTATAAACAGATGGATCAAGCCATTACATACCTAAACATAAAAACAAAGACTAAGAAGGCGATTATATTAAACCAAGTTAGCTGTACAGCTTCTTTTGTAGGCTAGGTAGCTGCGGCGGCAGCGGCAGCAGCAGCAGCAGAATATGAAGCCAGCACGCCAATTCTCCTTTCTGCGTGATATTCAAGTATTAAACCGGGTCAAAAGAATAGCAATGGATATGAAAAATCGAAAAGACAAAACTCACACAAGTTTGCCAAAGAAAAGAAAATCTGGATACTAGTTACCCCTAAAAAAATCTGGATACTATATTGATGATATATTGATGATGCAATGAAAGGACACGACACTCATAGTTCAGCCATCAAAATATTACTATAGTGCCACTATGCATTATAAATTGTAGATACGTGGAAGAATATTATATCTAGCTTTGCAAATGACAAGTCGGTAGATAGTAGATACAGCTTAAAAGCAATTAGGATCTCAAGATTACACAATCTGTCAAGATAAGAGGTACAGTTTACTTTTTTGTAGTCTATATATATAGATATTTCAAGTTACGGATTTCAAGTCATTAAGACAAAATCATAGAAAAAAAACTAGGTCTAAAGTGATATTTAGTATGGGTAAAACGAAAAAAGTAGAATCAACTCGATCAAGGGATGCCAGAAAATACCTCCAGCAGCAACAAGTTTCTCTACACGGGCAACAATGTGCTTTCCATATGTATATTTCTTCAGTGCATTAAGATGAACCTTTATACGGTTAAGTATAAGCTCAAGTTGCTGGTCATCACAAGTCTCTAGCACTTTCTGTACAACGTAGTTTGCAAACTGATCTTTCATCATTGCCTGATGTCAGAAAGGGTAAACAAAATAAGATCTCAAATATATTCAAAAAATGATGTTATAATGTAACAGAAGCTATGAAAATGCTTGGAAATACTGTAGTTTCACTTCAAAGAAAAAGAAAACTGAATAATGTAAATTTAACCCAAATTTTATTTGATTCGGGGAATGCCATCACCCTTCTTGCTCTAAAACAATTACGCGCATAAATAGAACTTACTGGCTTTTAGCAACCTTCTTATCTCAAGACTCACTTTTTCGAGTCTCACCCAACCTTGTGTCAAAATAGCACTCATATATGCGTGTGTGCGTGTGTGTAAAATGTCCATTTAACCACGTAGGTAACTCCCTTTGCCAATTTAGTCTAGTATACATGTCCTACTATTTTTATTTAAAGAATTATCACTGCTCAAGGAAAAAATGACCAGCTTATTTGATATATCTATTATACAGAGCAACATAAATAATGTGGCTCCAAAAAAGAAATTATGACAAAAATTTACGATCAAATCTTACCAACATTCTGTTCAATTTGTAGATGTGATGGATTATTTCTCCTGCATGTACTAATATATAGATAAAGCACGATACTCAGTGCCAAGGTGTTAACAGACTCCAAACTTCGGTTCCTAGTGTGAATAAACTCGATGCTGATAGAGTATATATTTGGTGTAAAGGAATAGAATATATTTAACTATATCTTTATATGTGGGGATAGGAATTTACTGAATAGATAGTTTATTTATAATAAAGCCCTTTAGGTTGTGTTTAGGGTTTTTATTCCCTGTATAGGTATTACAATCCCCACATCAAATTAGACTTGGTTAAGAAAAGTGATTTTACATCAACATTGGTTTAAGTCTCTTTCTTGGATTGTGATTTGTGATCCATCTTAGTTTCTCCCTTCTGCCGTTCTGCGTGAAACCTTGGGAAAGTGGGTTTTTGCGGCTAATCTACCCAAGTTTTATCAATTTATTGGTTTCAATCTATAATTCCATCTTTTCACAAAGTTGTCCTGCGTCGCCTATTGTACAAACAATCCACTTGACAGTCACTAATACTCACAACCTTCAAGCCCACCTCCAACTTTTATAGTTTTCCCCAATTTGTAAACACCAACAAATATGCCAGTTTGAAGATGATTTACAGTTAATACAGTTATTCTAACACATCATGTAAAAGTAAAAACAGGAGTGCCCAAGTTACCCAATAAAAAATCAACTTGATCTCCACACATATATCATACAGGTTTCAAAAACTTCTTGAATTTTATTCGGCGACTCAGTATTCAGTAGTATATAATATCAAACTGATTAAAAAAGAATAAAACATTCAGCAACTCCATCCTTTGTTCACCCTGGAGATTGTTTAATTAAAATAGAATTTCAGTACATTTTAAAAAATGACCCAATACAATTCAACATTTTGTTCGTTTAGGTTTAATTGTGTCATAGCTCTATGTTTCGGGTTAGGTTTATCATGTTGAGTGATACAACAAATAATGGATATTATATTATTACAATCAAATCATACAAAAGATATTTTACAGTACATGGGAAAGATTTCAGGAAACTTGTAGATTAACTCAATGAACGTAGATATGTTATTACAAGTCAAAGGAAAACTGCCAAAGGTAGAAAAGGGTCACTAGGAACATTACATCTAACTAGATCAAAAGAGGGTCTGGGATCCAAATTTGAGCATGCTTCTTTAACTAAAAAAGTGAAATCAGAAACAGAACGAACCTGGAGAGGCTCATTTTCATCAGTGGTGCCCAGCATCTCATCAACTAGAGATTGGCGCTCTTCTGGAGTACCAAAAGTCAAACACTTCTCCACAACATTGGAGGCAAATTTCTGTTGGCTCATCTGAACTATCTGCCCAATCAATTTATTAATTATACAAGTACGTTCATCAGGCTTCCCATGCTCCAGCACATGCTGCAAAGGGCATCACAAAAACTAATCAGCATAAAAGTTAAATAAGGGATGGGTTGCCTAACAGCTTTAAATATTGAAACACAAAACCTAATATAGTGGTATTATCTTGCACGAATATAGTGGCAGCCAAAGATGAACAATCAAGCTGCTAAACCCCATGTATAATATTGAAACAGTAGCCTATGTAACTTATGGCAAAAAAATCTTCAAGACTCGCTACCTTGGGAAACTAATATACATCACTAACAACATACTGCAAAATACCGTACCTTCAACATGTAAAGGTGCTCGCTTATGCCTTCTACTGTCTCAGTTGTTAAAGAAAGATCATCTTAAAATTTTAAGTTGATTTCACTTTTCAAATCATAATTGTAAGTTCCATGTAAAGAAAATCCCAGTCAATAGTTGGCAAAAGAAATTCCAATCAACAAGATAAAACAATGAAATCCACCAAAATTTCAAAGCAAATGTATGCAGACAACACAAATTCAGATACCCACTTCAAAGGGTAACCACAAGAAAAAAAGGGAGGAACACAGGACTAATTACTTTCTGGTCAACACAATCACTGTAGTAGAAGACTGTTTTGTAAATCTTAAATACTTTGCAGCAAAAAGACAAACTAAAATGGTTTGCATATGCACCACATAAATAAGAGCTAGGAGAACTTGACTGAATATAGATATTTACATCTAGTGGAATGAACAAGCATCTGCATACTCATCCTTTCTTTCTGATAATACTCGATAGAACCAAATTGAAAGACAGAATATGAAGCATACAATATCCTTTTAGAAAGAAAAAAAGAAGAAGGAATGATTCATGTAAAGCTTATAGACCTGAACAACATAATTTCCATACTGATCTTGAGCCAGCATGCAGACAGACCGCATAATTTCGTCCATCACTACTTGTTGAGTTTTTGGGTCACTGCAATGCTCAAGAACCCTCTGTCACATGGAAATCAAACAACTATAAATCAAATTCACATACTTGCAGGTACCAACAATTTCAGAGTTCATAAAAAAGATAGCTATGATAAGTTTTGCTTAATAAATATGTAATTTCCACCTGTATAACACGACAACCATATGGATGGGTGGACAATGTCACAACTTGATCATAAAATATGGAAACAATAAATTGAATTGCATCTTCAGGGATGCATTCAATACACTTCTGAATAACATGATTGCCATTCTGATCTCGTACACAGCGCATGATGTGGCCATCAAGTTCTGCAACCATTTTAGTTTGCTGGTCCAGATCAACAACTTCAATGGCCTGGATATATACAACAAACATTACAAACATAACAGAAAAACTGTTGAGGAATGTAGCAGAGTGCCAGAGTCAGAACCTTAAAGGTGAGTGATGACTATCCAACTAGTGCAAGTGATAGATATAATCATATATCTACTTACAATCATATATCTTTTACATAGAAGTTATTAGGTTAGTTTCTTTCTAAAGAAAAGGACCACCTGAAAGTATATTAAAATCCACCCCTTTCCACTAAGCTTATAAAATGTTAGGAGCACTCTCCTCTGCTTGTATGCCAAGCCAGATTTCAACACATAGCAAGTAGTACAGAAGATAATCTACAATGAACTTGAGAATAGTATCGTGATATTTTCGATGCAACATATAAACCCAATACCTTAATAAATTGGGAGGACGGAAATTCGTGCCAGGAATATCACTAATTAGTATATTTCAGAGTCGCTGAGCATTCTGCTATGTGTAGTGTATAATAATTAATAAGGCTAGCAAAGAATAATAGGAAAACCAAAAGCCAAGTCCCAAAATGATATATATCTTATACTGGTGTTAATGAAGTTGCGAAGTGTCTTTACCTTCTGTATCACTCGGCAACCATACATTTGAAGGCTAAGGTTCAAAACATGCCCATTGAGTTGATCAGCCAGTTCTCTTATTTGTGATGCATTTCCATGTTCAAAAAACTAGATCAAAAAGAAGAAGATAATTGCAACTGAGGCTGATATTTAATTATAATTGCTATAGTTAATTTATTAAGGGAAGATTAAAAATCAACTTAACCCGAAAAACAAGTGTATACTATGCAAGCACGTTACAATCATTACCTTCTGAATGACATAATTGCCAAACACATCAGTCATCAGTGAAAGCGCTTGAGGAGTGATTTCATCAAAAACCATATTTTTCTCCTCGGTTGTGGCAGTTTCTAGTTTCTGTTGTATGAAGCGACTCCCATACTGATCCGCACTGCTTAGACAATTTTTAACAACAAATGAACCTCTGAAGAAAGCATACATATATACAATAGCATCACCTTCAAAGCATACAACAAGATATACCTGAACTCAACAACATGTCCTGCAATTTCCGAAAGCTCAAAACACCTAGCCTTGTTGTTCTTGAACTCATCTAGGAGAGAGGAAGCAAAACTTTCATCTAACATACCACCAGTTTCGGGGTGCCATGGTCCCATTACACCCCCACCAAAGTTCCTCATCCCTGAGGGAAAACGAAGGCTCCTGTCACCATGCCTGATAGGACTACCTGGTCCAAAAGGAGAGTTTGGCAGAAGGGACCCACCCAGTGGGCTGCCAGGATAGGACATGCCAAGACTAAATGCTTGGTTTCCATAGTAACCATTACTCAAACTGGATGGACTTCCAAGGTAGGGAAGACCATATTGTGATTTTTGGGGTGAAAGCACACCCCCTAAGTAGGCTTTCTGGATTCCAGCTAGATCAATGTAATTATTTAAGCTCTCACCAGCAGCAAACTCATTTGATTGCAAGTACTGAAGATATAATGGGTCTACTAATGGAACCTGAAGACCATTCACTGCATTTTGATTTCCAGCTCTGCCAAGGTTCTGCAACTCTGCTGCTGCAGCTATTAAATTGGGCCCTAGAGCCAAGCCTCCCATTCTTCTGGAGTCCATGCCAGATAATCCCATAGCTGTTGCAGCAGCAACATTTTCGAATAAAGGTGGCAAACTACCACCTGCAAACTGATTCCCAAGCATTGATGGTGACGCAGGATTGATGGTATGACCATTTAAACCATAGTTTGAAAATGATGGATTTGGGCTACCAACATTACGATATTGAGAAGGTGAACTTCCTCCACTATTGTGTGTTGGTGTGGATGGCCCTTTCAAGTATGAATTTGCAGATGCCAGTGAAGGCTTGTGAAGATTGACTTGTAGATCAGATAATAAAGAGGAGTTGTTCAGTTCCGCCCTTACCCCATAACCATAAGATCCTTTTACTGACTGGGGCATAGATTGCAAATGCCCAGGTTCAGACCTGTTTAAGTATGGATGTTGTTTATTATTGTACTGATCACCCTGCAGATGGAATAAGTTCTGGTGATCATCGATCTCTTGCTGAATTCTAGACCTGGCATGATTCTCTTCATCCAGAAGGTTGTTTGATAGGGTTATTTCTGACAAAGCAGCAGCTAGATCTGCTTGTTGACTCACACGCCCAGCTGCACCACCATTGTATGTGATTGACCCATTGACATTTTGCAAATCCAGAGAGCTTCTGCCTCCTCTAGCAGAAGGGATTCGAGGACTAGGAGCTCTAGCCAAAACCTGAGGATCTGGAGTCGTACTTCTAGACAAGGAAGCCCCTAGTGCAGCAGCATAAGTATGCGAAACTGAGGAACTGACATTCTGATTAGCAGACAGGCCTTGAATGTTTGCAGAAGCATGCACAGCATCCAGCGACACCAAGTCCTGCTTAAACTGTGCAAAGTGAGATTCAGAAGGCTCAACACCATTGTCAAAAGCATTACGGCTTGTTGGACGAGAAGGGTGCCCTGAAGCAGATGTCTGATGAGTCGTATCATCCTGCATGAAGGTTTAACCTCTTGATTAAAGGACCGCATGAAAACAATTATATGCAAACTGTAGTACTAATAAACTTTTAAACAGAAGAACAAGTTCCTTTCAAGGATGCTGAGAGCATGAAGGGATAAAAAAAAAGTAAAGAATCCCACAAGAGCTTTACAAAATTTGACAAACACTTCTTGATATATAGCAACAAAGATGAAGAGTTACTGATAGATAGAGGAGTTGTCACACATATCATTTACGAGAAACAATAAGCTCCACACTTTACTATTTAAGCTCCAATTTGGCATGTATGTTACTTAAATACCCATGATTATTATGCAACTCACACATATCATAGGTAATTATATAATTTGCATATTACATTTGGGTTTATAAAGTAACACTAAAAGTTTATATATCATTTCTCATTAGTTCTAATGTAAGACTAATATATATGTATATATATATATATATATACAACCAACGGCCGAGGGATTACCGATCAAATGAATAATGTAGCCATGTATATTTAGCATAGAAATACTGATAACTTGAGAAAATCAGAAAAATATCACATTTTTAGCAGTAAAAAAAATATTTTTGATTGCAATCAAACTAAAACATATACATACACATACACGCACGCGCATGGCCGCGCGCGCGCACACACACACATATATATACATAAATTAAGAAATAGGTAATGACGGAAATAGTACTAAAATAACCGCACTGTTCTGCTGAGCAAACAAAACCAGCGCATAACGTATCACATATCCAATATACTCAATATCTAGAAAAGTAATAATAAAACCGAGTATTAATTCAAACCAACAAGAAACAATTAAGATACCCAAAATGAATAATCAACATTAGAAATCAAAAACATTTATAACAGATAACTCGAGAAAATTCGAAAGATCACATTTTTTGGGAGTAAAGATATTCTTTTTAATCTCAAACATACTAATACATAAATACATCAAATTAACATTTAAGTAAAAACTGAAGGTGCACGAACTCAAAAAAACCACAATTTCCTGCTGAACAAACAAAACCAGTATTTAACGTATAACAAATCAAATATAAGTAACATCTACCAAAAGTATCAACACCGCTAACTCGCTAAGTATTAAATTCAACAAGAAAATACACAAAATCAACAAATAACATTAAAGCTCAAAAACATATAACAGATACAAACAAACAGCACGGAGCAAATCATAAATGAACAAATTCATTAAACCCGACTAACGTCACCTGAATAAGCTCCGCAATACTCTTCTGCCTACCACCTAATCCTAAACCAGGCAATCCAATTAATCCATCGCCACTCCAATCTCCGTTCCTCTCTCCTTTCTCCATCTGCACCGAAAACAACGACCTACTCCCCTCACCTCCCTCCTCCCTCCCAATTTTCCTCCTATCACCTATAGCTGAACTCCCACTCCCATTCCCAACCATCCGTTGCGCAAACCTACCATCCTCTTTCGATATCAAAGGCGGCGGTAATCTAGGATTCATATTCACATTAGCATAATAATACGAAATATAAGCCGGATCAGACCTAATTTCCTCTTCACTAAGACCACCACTAGACAATAATCCACCTACAGCATTCAACGATCCTTCAATCGTTGGCGGAGCTGAACCGCTTCGATACATTCCTAAATCAATCTCTCGTTCACTCACATCTTGATTTCTCAACATAAACCCTAACTCCTCATTCTTAATCATCGATCGCATTCTCGAATAACTATCCGTAATCATTTCACTAAATTCACAACTCAATTCAAGCAAAGATCCAAACTTTAATCGTTTAAATGATTAATTAGCAAATTCACAAATCAAAACACAAGAATCAATCACTCAATCACTGAAATTCATCGTTTTTGTAGGTAATGTGAGATAGATAGATACAAGTTTTGTGTGTATAGTTTTTATTGAGATTGAGATGAGGAGAATCGATGATCGGCGATTGAAGATGACATTTTATAAGGAGGAAGAAAGTTAAGTGTGTGTGAAAAAATAGGAGTGAGCTCAAGGACAGAGACTGATAAGCATGATTTGTGAAGATATCTGAGCCGTTGGATGGGAAATATGGACGGTGGAGATTGAGTTAGAGGTGATTGTTCTTACAGGACTGTGTTAGGGTTTTATTTCAAGGATACGCTGTTTTAATGGGTTTGGATATCGTTCCCTTTTTAGATTCTTTTCATTTTTAATTTTAATTTTGATTATGGTTCTTTTTACTAATTTTATTTACCACTAATTAATTATTATATGATTAATTCGTGTTTTTTATGTTTTCCTAAAATGGGATTGTTATTTTTTCCTAACCTTCCTTGCTAGTGTTTTGAAAGAAATTGCCATTTATTTTTTGACATGAAAATGCTTCCTTTTCATATCAATCAATCATCAATACTATTATATAATAGACGAAACATTAAAAGTTTGGTTGGTCGGTCGGTATGGTATGTTGTGATTTTACTTAATTGCCCTTAACTGTATTTCGTGTTTTTACTTAATTAACCTTACTTATTTATAGAAATATATTATTAAATAATAATATTACCTATTTATAACCAATTACCTTTTTTCCCTAAAATACATTATTTTTCTAACAAATTCCCCTAAACATGGCAATTACCCTTTTTAACTAAAACATGTTAGTTTTTCTATTCTTACTTACTAAAACCCTCATTTTTCAAAAAAATATCACAAACAAACCTTTAGTTATTTATCTTTAAACCTATAATATTATAATTATTTTTTAAAAATTAAAAGTATGGTTGGTCTGTATGGTACGTTGTGATTTTACTTAATTGTCCTTAACTGTATTTCGTGTTTTTACTTAATTAACTTTACTTATTTATAGAAATATATTATTAAATAATAATATTATCTATTTATAACCAATTACCTTTTTCCCTAAAATACACTATTTTTTCTAACAAATTCCACTACTTTTTCAAGCATGACAATTACCCTTTTTAACTAAAACATGTTAGTTTTTCTATTTTTCCTTACTAAACCCCCTCATTTTCCAAAAATATCACGGACAAACCTTTAGTTGTTTATTTTTAAGCCTATAATATTATAATTATTTTTTAAAAATTTACCTATTTTAACATGTATACTTATTTTTCTTAACAAATGCAATCACTAAGAATATTAAAATATAAATAATCAAATACCTATTTATAACCAATTACTCTAAAACACATTATAGATTTTTTCTAATAAAGTTCATTCTTTTCTAAATATATCACGGGAAATTGTCTTTTTCAATTTACTTTTTCTATTTTTCTAACTAAAATTCATTTTTCCCCAAAAATATCATAGGAAACCCTTTACTTATTTATTTTAAAACAAATTTAAATACTTTTAATTATTAAATTTTAAAACCTCATTTTCCAAAAATATCACGACATTTGCCTTTTTAAACTAAATATATGTTCCAAAAATATAACCGGCAAACAATTACTTATTTATTTTAAAATCTGTTTTAATGTTTTTAATTAATTAAAAGTATTTAGCTATTTTAACATGCCTACTTATTTTTTTAACAAATACTATTAATAAAATATTAAAAATATAATAATAAAATAATAATTAACAATCCGTGCATCGTACGGGTTTTAAGCTAGTAGTATATAATAGACGAAACATTAAAAGTTTGGTTGGTCGGTATGCTATGTTGTGATTTTACTTAATTGCCTTTAATTAACTAACTGTACTTCGTGTTTTTACTTAATTAACCTTACTTATTTATAGAAATATATTATAAAATAATAATATTACCTATTTATAACCAATTACTTTTTTCACCTAAAATAAATTATTTTTTCTAACAAATTCCTCTACTTTTTCAAATATATCACGGGAAATTACCTTTTTTAACTAAACCATGTTTGTTTTTCTATTTTTCTTTACTAAAACCCCTCATTTTCCAAAAATATTACGGACAAACCTTTAGTTATTTATTTTTAAACCTATTTTAATATTATAATTATTTTTTAAAATTTTACCTATTTTAACATGTCTACTTATTTTTCTTACCAAATGCAATTATTAAAAATATTAAAATATAAATAATCAAATACCTATTTATAACCAATTATCTTTTCAGCTAAAACACATTATATATTTTTTCTAACAAAGTTCATCCTTTTCTAAATATATCACGGAAAATTGCCTTTTACAATTTAATTTTTTTTATTTTTCTCAATAAAATCAATTCTTTTTCCAAAAATATCACAATAAACCCTTTACTTATTTATTTTAAAACATATTTAAATACTTTTAATTATTAAATTTTAAAACCTCATTTTCCAAAAATATCACAGGCATTTACCTTTTTAAACTAAATATATGTTACATTTTTTATTTTTTCTTACTAAAACACCTTATTTTCCAAAAATATAACGGGCAAACTCATACTTATTTATTTTAAAATTTGTTTAAATGTTTTTAATTAATTAAAAGTGTTTAGTTATTTTAACATGCCTACTTATTTTTTCCACAACTACAATTAATAAAATATTAAAAAAATAATAATAAAATAACAATTAACAATCCGTGCGTCGCACGAGTTTTAAGCTAATAAATTATTAAAGTTGGTTTAATATGTTTTGTTGACTTATATTAATTGAAGTCACGATAAAATACTTAAAATAAATAAATTATATAAGTATTGGGAGGTTTAAAAAAATTATAAACATTATATTGCATAATAACCCTGTATATTACATTTCTCGTTTAGTTATTTGAAAATTAAAAAATGTTATGGAAGTTCTTATTCATAATATAACTGATATCCTAACAAAAAGGAAATTAAAATTAAAATTGATATTAAAGCAGTGCAGAAGTAAAGCTACAAAGTCAAGTGGGGTGTCGGAGCCAAGAGGTGCGTCACCTGTCGAAGCGTGGGAGCATATTATTATTATTATGCAGTTTCTTGCTTTGCTCACTATGGGGCCCACTTTGTGTTTGTTTTCATATATAGTTTATTAGGGATAAATATGTAGATACTTTTGCTTCAAACAAATATATATATAGGCTTTTGTTCAACTAGAAACTAAAATTAAAATAGAAACTAAAAACTAATCTAAGCTCTTAGATTAATCTAATCTAATGGTTCTCTACTGCACCACACACAGTTAAAATACACCCTCACATACACAATCCCACCTAATTCCCTTCATTTTTAATTTGATTTTTCCCGTGAATCGGTGAACTTTTTTTGAAATCCGACTTCACTATATTTTTCTCCATCTTCCAACGATCAATATGCATACCATATGTGCTATATTACGGAGTACTAAAATTTTAGTGGTTTCTGTAATAATAAATAGTGATTTCAGCATAGATCTAGCGATTTATTTTTATATACGTATAAATTTAGTGATTTTGCACTACAAAATTTGTAATTTACGTATAGGTCTGGAGAAAAAATCACTACATTTACGCAGAAATCACTATTTATTCTTACATGAATCACCAACATTTTAGTGATTCTCGCAAGCATAAATAGTGATTTATCGTCGAAATATATCAAATATGGTATGCAAACTAATTGTTGCGAGATGAAAAAAAATACAGTGAAGTCAGATTTCAAAAAAAGATCACCAATTAACGGGAAAAATATAATTACGAATGGAGGGGATTAGGTGGGGTTGTATGTGAAAGGGTGTATTTAACTGTATGTGTTGCAGTTTCTAGTTTTTAATTAGTACAGGTTTCTAGTTGAATAGGACCCTATATATATAAAATACTTCGGTTCGTTTGGGTGCGGGGATTCTAAAATCAGGTGGTTTCGTTCATTTCAACTCATACATTGTGTTTGGTTGAGAAAAAGTTAATTTAAAACGCATTTCTCAAATTCTCAAGTTTTGGGTTTTTGATACCCTAGGGGGAGGTGATTACGAGGGATGGGTATAAGAAAGTCATTAAATGTAAATATTAATACAAAATCAATCAATGATGCAAAAATATATTAAATTTATAATTAAATTAACATTTTAAATTAATTAAAATTAAAAACTCAAAAAAAGTTTAAATCAAACATATTCATTTCAGCACTCAACCAAACACACGATATCAGAAATGATACATCAATCCCATACTACATCAACCATATTCTTGATTCCAAACTCATAACATTTTCTAAACCAAACAACCCCTTAAAGAGTTGGGTTCTGTTGACACCAATATAAGTCGGAGATTCTAAGACCATTCTTATTTATTAATTTAATATTAATTAATGGATAAAATTATTGATATTAATAAAATCTTGCGATGATATATGTATTGTAACTCTAAATTTTTCTCAATAAATCTTAATAATTTTTTTAACAAATTTTTTTTTTTTTGATTAAAATGCTTTCTTCAGTAGACATACGAAATTATAAGAATTGTGCAGAACTTGGTACAAAATCTTGTAGAACATATCGATCAACACGATGGCACCAAAAAAAATCAACACCAATATCATATTTTTGGAAAAGATCAAAGACAACGTGTAGAATTGTTCCTTACACAATGCAAGAACATTGTGACAGATAATTATATCAATTATGCATAACGTTTATATTTTAAAAGAATGATGTATAACATGATGAACGAGTTGTTGATTACAAATGTGTTTATATACAAGGGGAAAAGATAAAGAATAGACCACGATTAAAGCTGTCGGATATTCAATTTACGGCTATTACACTTTCGAGACCCGTTTAAAGTTTAGTGGAGACCCGTTTTAGGGTGGTCTCCACTAAACTTTTCTCTATATTTAAAATATATTTTTACTATCACAATATATTATAACCCCTTTATACAATAATAATTAGTTTTAAAAGATTATTAGTATATGATATTGTATGGGGTAGTGTCACGCGGATAGTTGAAAGTAGATTAATATTACATAATTAAAAGTTAGAAAATATAAATTATATATGAAAAAGTTTGTAAATTAATTTTAAAAAATATAATCATACAAGTTATAATAAATAACATTAATTAAAAGAAATAAAATTAACAATTTTTTAATACAAATTCAAGTACTTTAGGATAAATATATGAGTAAATAATTAATGCAAGTAAAATTATAATATATTTATATGGAATTACTCTAATGAGAACTCTTTTATGATGATAACTCATAATTAAGAACTTGTTCATAATCGCTAAATGTAAAATCGAATCATCTTAATATAATTATATCCAGCATCACAACCCTCATACCAATCGAAGCCATCACACCATCACCACCACTAAACTCACTAAATTCAAACCAAAATCGCCAGATTCAGACCAGAATCGCACGACCGATGGCATTTGTCGCATTAGTGGTGGAGGAGAGAAGAAAATGAAGAGGAGATAAACGTATGAATACATGTGTATATACGATGATTTGGCTAAAATCGTTGAGAAGAATCATT